>OU343131.1:11167500-13667500 GCA_910594945.2 Amphipyra berbera | reverse complement strand
GGCACCGGACTTTAATGTGAGAGTGGTAGCCAGCCAGGCGGACCGTATAGATCCTACCACCAAGCAAACATGTTGCTATTAGCAAAGAGTAGGTCGCTGCTGGCCATCCTTTTGACAGTTCCTAAGTCGCTTTTAAGACATCCATGGGTACCGAGGAGGTGGCCTATTATTTCCCAGGAACCACACGCTAAACATCGAATGTTGAATGTTTATCGATAGTTTCGGCTGTATAAGGTCAAACGGTCATGTATGGGACACAGGTAGTTAGACACGTTTCCGGGTTATTGTGTAAGCATTGTTAGGGTTAATCTGATACGTCAACTGCTTGGAGACAATTTATTTGTGAGAATTTGTAAACATACTTATAACCATAATTTAAGAAGAGAAAATATAGAATATACTAGACTATTACCTGCGGTTTCACCCGCATCCTAGGAGAACTACTTGATGTACCCGGATAAAAAGTATCCTATGTGTTAATCCAGGGCATAGTCTATCTGTGTGCCAAATCTCATCCAAATCCGTTCAGCCGTTTTTGCGTGAAAGAGTAACAAACATACATACATCCATACATACCTACAAACTTTCGCGTTTATAATATTAGTAAGGAAGTAAGGATGCTTTTATGAGAAAAAATAAAGGTAATAATTACATTGTAACACTCCTGTCCTCTGGTCCTGGGTTTGATCCCCAGGTCTGGCAAAGTATTATTGGGTTTTTCCTTGTGGAATTCCTCAGCAGCAGTCCGGAATTTAGATTTGTGCCCGGTTGATAGCAAAAGGCTCGCCCCCTATTACTTGGGACTTAAATATAACGGCGAAATGAGAGTGTTACTATACACCTCTGATGTTATGTTAAATACATTGTAGACACTTAAGTATATTTAGATGAACTTCTCGACAATCGAAACAGAAATATTAATTGTATTAAGAAATCATCATCATCGCCTACACCTCAAAGGCTTAATTAAACTTAATACCTACAAAAAGATACTTAATTTATTCACAAACATTTGTCACCAACAGACTCCCATTACCCAACAATTGATCTTAAGATTGTTAACTTACGTAAACATAATTGCGCTTTTTAAAAGCTTGCGCAATACGCTTAAAAAGTTCAGGCGACGCCCACTGGGACAGTATATTTCTAAAAGTAGCAAAAATAAATTTAGATACGTGCGAATTGTATATTTTTTTACGTTGTTTACTACGAGGAGCAGCAGCTTCGTGAGTCTAGAGGTGGCAAGCGCGACTGCTGATCGTGAGGTCTTATTCTATCCCCAGGTCGGGCAAAGTGTTATTGGGTTTTTCCGTGTGGAATTCCTCAGTAGCAGCCCGGAGTTTGGAGTTGTGCCCGGTTGATGGCAATAGGCTCACCGCCTATTACATGGGACTTCAACATAACGGCGAAATAAGGGTGTTACTATACACCTCTGCCCAACCCTTCGGGGAATACAGGCGTGATGTTATGTTATGTTATGAGGAACAGCAGACATAAGAAGAAGGTTTTGGGTACAAAAAATAACATCAACATTAGTGTAGTTGCTGATTTATTGAAACAGTCTCGTTTGTGTCTATTTATTGAAAGATTAATTTTGAAATTGTCTAAATAAGTTTGCCCCTAAATTTAGACTATTTCAATTAAGTAAGTTAATGCTCTCAATAGTGTTGTTTTAATTTGCCACCCACCTCCACAGTCTTTAGAACCCTACATTAAGTTTAGATTAAGGCAAAGATCGTTTAAATATTTTCAGGCAAAAAAATGTCTCATCTTGGCCCACTGTGCAACGTTTAATACTTGGCGGTATTATTGTGGCATCGAGTCCACTGGCGGCCGGCAAGTAAATTAGAGAGCGACCGGACTATAACTAAGAGGAGTTCAACTGATGCTCTTCGACGAGAGGATAGCGTGGATGGGACGGCGGGAAATGTATGCGGGGGATTTTATTATTATGATTTTTAACTGCAATTTGAGCTTGACCACCGATTTAAAAGCTAAATATGCGAGATAAATAATAATAGCAGTGATAGCCTAGTGGTGTGACCATCGGACTGCCAAGTCATAGGTCTCAAGTTCGAATCCGAAGCATGTACCTCTGACTTTTCGGAACCATGTGCGTATTGTATAAGTTTCACTTGCTTAAAACCGACGAAGTAAACATCGAGAGGAAACCGACGTGCCTGAGATATATTTCTCGACGGCATGTGAAGCCAAGTCAGAGGCCCATGGTTGGCATACACTCTGACACCAGATTAGTCAATAACCAAACGAAAAGAAAAAGATGCGAGATACAGAAAATTAAGGACTGATTTTACTAGCGTCGGGTAACTTCTATCTAAGAAATCATTTTGACAGTATTTTTTTATCTTTTGATAGATACTTTCGAGATAAATTAAGTATTGATCCTCGATAGAACTTTAAAAGAGTATCCTACAATTTATAACACTGCTCTCAATGAGATTCCTCAAAAAAATTTATAGCCCCACATATACTATAGAAAAGAAGATTCTACAAAGTATGTTATGAGTATCTGATAAAACTAGCTTCAATCTGTTTAACCTTTTAGACGCCATTGTCACATTTACGTGACAAACGAAAGCTTACCCTTACACCAACGTCATAAATATGTGACAAAAATGATGGGATTACAATTATCTTGGCGTGGGGGGTACGCCGATGCGTTTATGCTCTGGCGTTCAAAAAGTTAGAAAGACACGAATAGCCACCACATTATCTATGATACATACTTTGAATTCAGAATCTGCTACTTTAAAATAGTCAAAAGGTTTTTTTTAACCACTCGGATGGTAATATCCACACTAATCCTCCGTTCGCCAGCACCAGGAATGCAGCTCTGCGACTGCAGTGATGCATATCGTTGTACTTATGGTGGTGCATATGTGTCCCCCCTCCTCGCTCCTCACACCAGCGCCCGCTACCTGTCGTCTTTGTCTTTGTTCATTATGCTTAAAAGGATATAAAAGTACCCAGACTACTGCCTAAACTTACGCCTTAATACTTTACTTCGCTTTTTTTTTTATTTGAATAATTATATATATTATTTAAATATGGAAGACTGTTTATAGTAAAGTAAAGACTCCTTTCAAAATCCTGTTTTGTTTAATTGTTAAAATTTTCTTAGGTGTTTTTTTTTTCATTTGGTGACCTTTTCCCTGAGTGCAGACCTTGAGATTCAGGCTATAAAAATGAATACAAGATTAAAGGAGTATGATGAAAGTTTCATGTTATTAATTAGTATTTCAGCAGTATTATGTGAAGGAACAGGGTTCCGTATGAAAGAGTTCAACGCGCGGCTGACGTAACTATAGTTGGTAGGTCTAAAGCGCCAGATTCATAGCAAGTTTTACTGCGCAAATAACACCCCATTGCTCGTATAGTTCGTGAAACTTCTGCAAGTTTCACAGTCAACTTGCTGCGGGTATGTCCACAGTTTGAAAGTCGATTGCAGAAGTCAACTGCGCAGTAACACTAGCTAGTGAATTTGGCGTTTAAGAACATCCCATTTATACTTAATACATTTCTTCGACCTTCAAATGTCCTCTACAGTGAAAGTTAATTCCTATTATCACTACGCCCGGTAGGCGGATTGGTGATTATTAGCAGAGTGGTGCAGATGCTACTGCCCAGACACGACGTACACGCTTAGCCGCCTTTACGAATCTGATATAAGGAAAGATAGGGTAATCTATTCTTTTCTAAGAACAACTCGGTTACGACATCAATGTTTAGCAGTTGGCGTTGTTGTCTTCTCAGTGCGATTTACATTTATTTATAGTTGCATCAATTTAATTGAAAAAAACGAGGCAGTCAGCTTGTTCAATCAATCAGCAACTTCAGTAATGCACAAAGTTTATATAATTACTTAAAAAGCCTGTCGCACTCTCATTAAGTACCTTATTTTTAATTGATCAATTAACCACTCAACGTTCACAAATTACGTACAATCGATTAAAACCATTCGATGTTTTGCAAACAGCTTTTCACTTTAAAATACTATACGTGTTCCTATAATCTGAAAAGAGAATAAAAGACACTATGGTTTGCATTGAATCTCTATAGCAATATCGCTCACTACTTATGAAACTAAACATAACAGCTGAACTCCTATCGTTTCAGTCTACACCTTGTATCGCTTAAAATAAGTTCGAAATTCCAGTTTACCGGTTTGTTGCTTACGCTCTTTTGGGTTGGAGAGATGATGTTGTGTGAGTAAAATTAAAGGGTGTTTTTCTGTTCGGGGGAAAATGTATCAGGTAATAATATAGCTTGGTTAGATGAGAATTTCAAGGGAGATGGGAGTTATGTTTACTACTCTCGTACATTTTCGTATGATTTGCTAATGCATTCTTGCAAACAACATAAAGGGTAGTCAAAAAATAATGTCAAGAAACGGCAAGGGAGAGATAAGCTTTGATTGTTTTTATTGTCAGGTAAAGATTTTTGAGTGTATACATTTATTGAATTGAATGAATTATTATTAATATTTGAAATGAAAAGTACAGACAGAATAGGGTAGTTGACTGCTATTAAAAATGTACAACAATTTAGTATTATTTTAAAGAAAGTATAGATATAACTTGATATGTGAAAAAACAAATAAAATCGATGAAAAAATAGAGGAGCTACACACTTGCGAACTTTGTGGAGGGGGCATTTTCTATCCTTGTCGCGCGAAACGGATATTGTATGGAATGATGTCAAATAACTATGAAGTTTGTAAGGGGTGACGTCATTGTGGTATAAGTTGTCTCTGTCTAGTGAACAATTTTCAATCGTCTATAACTTGGGGATTTTATTAAATATATCATTGGTTTTTTCACTGTTGCTTATCATTTTTGTAACAGTTTCGAGATTTATAATAAAAAAATAATAGTCAAATACCCTATTCGAAACACCACGCTGCGCTCCAAAACGGGGATAATAGACGTAGGCAAAAAGGCTGCCAGGCTCAAATGGAATTGGGCGGGTCACGTCAACCGCATGCATAACGACCGCTGGGCAAGTCTCCACGCAATGGACGTCTGAAGATGGACGGCGCCGCCGAGGTCGGCTCAGACAGAGGTGGCGAGATGGCCTGGACGCGTACCGCAAGGGCTGGTTTGAGGTGGCTCAGGAAAAGAATACATGGAAGGACTCGGGCCTTTGCCCAGCAGTGGGACAGTATAGGCTGACATAAAAAAAGAAACAAAGTATGAATATTTTAGAATGCGTCAAGATGTTGAATTTACAGGAATCATTGAAACGTCATTAAATATATCTGATACGTAGAAAAAACACTAAGCTACAACTGAGTTTTCCATTTTCGTCAACTTGCTTATCCTTGTCAATTAAATAACTGATTCTCTTGTCGCTGTTTTAAACATCCATTCGATGCTTCTAAGCTTTATCTGAGAATTTCAGTCCACATTTTTTTATGAAGAAAACCCAGTCCTGCTTCAAACCAACTGAAAAATGCTGAGTAAAACATGAAAAGTACCATCTAATGTGCTGCCTATCTAAAAGAAAATAATAACCGGATAGAGGTACACAAAGCCACGCAACTAAGTATGGAAAAATCTTGAAAACCTCCTTGGTGCGTTGCTGCGGTGAAATTAAAAAAAGAACGAGTACATTGTTCAAAAGAGGCTTGATTACACGTCACTAGCTTTAAGAGTCCTTTGTTTCTTAGTTTTCCCTTTAAGATTTAAAAATACAGACGTTTCATTGTTTTATTCTCATATTTTGCGAAATGCGTAGCGAATTTTTTGAGTTAGAAAGCGATATATGCTTTTGATAGAATGTCAAACAATCCCAATCCTGTGTTCAACCTCTAATTTTCTAAAAGTAATACTCAGTTTCCCCTTTTAACCCGTGGACTTATAAAAGGAGAGTGAGAAGAGGAGACATGGACTTAGAAGAAGAGAAGAAGTATGAAATTCCTTTAATACCTTTAGCTCATTTGAAAGACAAATTTTTGTTACACAGTATTTTTATAGCATTTTCATAAGCTCCTGATCATGGAGTCTGAAGTAAAGCTCCAACGAATGATATTCGCTGCTGACCGTTGACCTGTGATAACCGATCCTTCCGAAATTATCCTTAAGGCTGCTCACCAACATTAACTCTCTGGTAAAACAATTCTTTACTCTAAAAATATATATATACTATAATTTTATGTAGAAGGTTGTTTTACCAGATGACAGTGGAGGAACGAGGTATGGTGTTCCTCGAACGAACCAGGCAGGTATGCCTGGCGGGATACTGCCCAACTATGTTGGGAAGTTGTATATACATATACAAGGTTAGTCGGAAAGGGGGTACTAAGCCGCAAGCCACGTAAAGTATCACTGATGACTATTTTAAAGCAAGTGTTAAAAGAACAATGTTCATATTTCACCTGGCTATGTATACAAATGAAATAAATCTTATAATTCAGCTAATTGAATTGTATATTAATTACGCTTATCAAAATGTTAAAGGAAACGCAGGAAAAAAAGATTTTTGAATATTTCTGTATGCTTATTCTACGTCAAGGGTAAACGTATTATCATGTTTTGAACGCATCTCAACCACCCTTTTTTACAACGTTCCGTTTTACACACGTGTACACAGTAGCAGACTTGACTTTATTCAAATCTTTTTCCGAGTTTTATACATTATTTTACGTTTTATTTAATTAGTAAGTATTTCTTTACTAGTCTTTGTATAATACAGATTAATTAACAATAACAAAATAATTAAGTTAATTAATTGGGTCGCACGACTGAAATTGATTTTTTTGACATTTAATGCTCAACCAACACTCAATTTATAGTGACAATCATCGCGAGTCTAAGCAGTGACGTAAGGGTAGTTGGTTTCAAGGACTTCACAAAGTAAAAAAGACGTTTTAGACCATAGCTAAGTACCTAAGTATTCCTATTTTAGACTAAAGAAACTTCGAGCATTAATAATTAGTTCTATCACATTTTTTTTCCTTTTTTACCTATTTGGTAACTGCAAATCCTAACCTAAAAAGTAACATTAATAATTTTTGGACTTCGTAGCGTTTAAATCGTAAAAATGACTATATGACACTATTTTCTAAACTTACGGGTAGCCTTTCTACTATACCTTATAACTATACATAAACCTTCATTATCAGGTTTTTAAATGTATGGGAAGTGGGCATTGTTCTTTCAAAATTCGGTAATTTTTATTTGCATGCAAAATGATTTTTATTTTAGTTTTTTAAAAAAAAAAACATCCTGCTTTAGTTAAAAATTCAGAAAATTAATTTTATAATCCGTGACCCCAAATATGACCTAAATTATAAAAACAGCTGATCATAGCTATGGACAGATAGATTTTAGCATATTTTTTACGAAATTCTTGAACAGCTATTTCTCTTAAACTAATGACTTTTGGAGAAAGTTTTAGAACAAAAGTTATCCATTATTATGGGTACTTTAACACCCTTTCGGCTTAGTACCCCCTTTTCGACTACCCTTGTATACTATCTGCGTGTCAAATCTTGATATCGCGATGTAGGATTCTGTGACGTCATATTTGAGAGTTGTCATTATTGTCGCATGTGGTGTGGTAGATGTCGCCACATAACAAATTTTGGTGAACACAAGCCTTTACAAAACCTGGCAGAAGAAAGAGACTGGCTTATTCTTTGCGTCAAAAACAAAAATATAATTAGAAGTTTTAATCCGCCTAACTTAACTACGCTAGTTTGAACATAAACATTGCAATATATACATACAGAGTTAACTCTAGTAACTCCAGTTTGAAACACAAGTAGTAACTCCCAAACCACACTAGTTATTATATATTAATATCAATCTCGATGTTATACGCGAGAATTCGAGGTTGTTCGCGTTAAGCTTCAGAGAGTGAAGCCAGTAGATTTATGTTATCATATTACATAATGTATGTGTTAAAACAAATCAATACTGTGATTTTTTAGTATTTATACTTTTTAGGATCGTAGCATGTGGCGTTCTACAGTTTCTGTCTACCCTCATGGGTAATAGTCGTGAGTTTATATATATATGTATGTATGTTATACTTTTTAGGAGAACTGCAGAAGCAGGGATATTTAAACTCTCCGGCAGTCAGTTATTAACCGAGTTCAAAAATAGAAAACCAAATGAGGTTCTCAATGCGACAGATGATGTATTCAGTGGTCCAGCTGGTCATCGAGCAAAAAAGCAATATTAAATTTCAAAACACTCCAGAACAAAAAGAAAATATTGCCATAATCAACAAGAAGCAAGAAACATGGCACGAAACACGAGATTTTTTACAATTTTTCATCCATTTACAATAGTATATCTTAAACTTTATACAACAGATTTTATATCTCCAAAACTTAAAACTGCTTGATGTATTTCATTCATGTCACTGTCTAAACTGGGGTGCGTTAAAAGAGCCTCCACGACTGACGATACTTAAGTTCGATCAACGTAGCCTCGGCATTCAGCCCAGATACCGACTTTGCTGACTGACTCTGTTCGTCAGGGCCTAAGAAATTCTCATAAAGCTCAACACAAGAGACGTAGAAGACTATCTATAGTTCAAACTAACAAGCTACTCTAAAAGCAATCAGCTTTCTTCTATATTAGAAAACAAATGCCTCTCCGGTGTAAATCCTTGCCAGTAATATTCGGCCAGTACAGTGCTACAATGTTGCCGCTACGCCGCATCAAACGCTACGAATGCTACGAGATTCTCAAAGCTAGTACTGAATAAAGTCCAGCCGAATGGACGTTGTTTCACAGATCCAATGATTTCTGACAACGATAGTTGGGAGTGGAAACGGATACCCCCTGATGGAATGAAGTTAATAAACGCTTTGAATAACAGATTAAGAGGTAGAGTGGATCACTGCCTGTGTATTTGGTGACCCTGGAGTACATCGATTTTTTCAACGTGAAAATTGTACTTTGTGAGTATTTTGTAATGCAAAAGTGGAAATAGACTATTCCATTCCTTCCAAAATGTGTGTATCACATACTTGTTGACCTATCATCACATTTAACTGTGCAGAATGATTTCGCTTTAATCCTGATAGAAGTGATTGCAGATTTGTTCAGATTGCCATAATCATGGAAACCGGATTGGTGATGGTAAGTAGGTTATATTAGCTCCAGGTAGGTTATTATTATGCTGATACCCGCCCTCTACACTTTACCCCTTTGGATGAGAGGGGGAGTTGTCTTCTCCGCCGGGAACTGACACTGTGTGTGAGAAGTAGACTAATTCAGTGTTGATCGTGGCAGTTGGTACTGTTTCTGTACATCTCGAAAATCAATTAACTCCGAGCTTTATATTTATCAAGAAGTAGTGAAGTTTGAGAGAATAATACAACTTAATCGATTAAAATCCTCACATTCAATTCGCAGTCTTTTAGCAGCTCCACGAGAACGATTGTTTAGTTTACCCCAAATCTTGCATTAGGACGCGTATAACGGTACTTACCCTAAAATAACTATGTAGAAAGCATTGATCCGGCGTTCCCAAATATCGGACGCGCGGGAAACCTTCGGGGTAGATTTATTAGGGTGAGGGGCTCTGTCGCAGGGTGGCCTACTGTTACTTTGTCGATGTAACAGTAAGTTTTTCCACTGACGTTATAAAGCGAATCTTGTATCGAGTTTTGTGATATAAACGACGAATTTTGTAAATTGTTGATGGACTGGCTGGAAGGAAAATTTTATGAGCACACAAGAACTTTAAAGCATTTTCTTTGTCTTTGTTTTCTTCGCCAGTCGAACCTATTATGTCATACATAGCTATGTGGTATTGGTATATAGAATAATCTGAGTGAATGTTCCGAACCCTGATCTTCAGACACTCCTTTTCACCCCAGTAGGTGTAGTAAAAGGCGACTAAATTATTGTTTTATCAGGTAGGCGGGTGCAGCATCCCTCTGTAGTGTATCTGATTCCATAATAACGGTGAATGTCCCGGATGTTATAGTTTTTCTCCTATCACCGAACTGGCCAAACGATATTAATGCTCCTTTTTTCCTAATGAAGAAATTTTACCACCAAAAAATATTTCCTTGTAACATATTCCCATCTTCCACAAAATAATTTATCTTCAAAGTATGTCAACATTTTCTCAACCAAATACAGTAAGTACATAAAACATAATAATAAACTGCGACGTAAACCCACCCTATGGCATTACGAAAATAATTCCAAAATAACACAACAAACTGGTAATAATGGCTATAATAGCAATAATCAGAACATGAATATCATGAACATGATGTAACAAGACTAGCCCGAAAGACGGCGGGGACATTTTTTCAGCAAATTACACGCGCGCAAATCATTACACACCCAAACAGAGTCAAAGAGGCAAACCGAAACACTCCTGAAACTTCCGAAGGCTTTCCGGCCGTGAGAGAGGGATGGAAGATGCGCTCCCCTACTATGAACATACGATAGATTTATTTTATTATAGGATTATTGTTGGGATTATAATATTATTATTTGTATTATAGTGACTTGGTATCTTTTTTTAAGATGTATGTTTTATTTTTCATATTGGACGTAGCCATGTTGCGTGTTGATATTTTGAAGCGTAAGCAGTTAATAATTTGAATTAGTTTTTGGCCAGTAGTGAAGATTTATATGAGGAAGTTATTGGATAGAAGTAGAAGACGGCGGCTTATCTCGTATGAGTAGTGTAGTTTAGGTACTGATTTACTTCGTGTAATCTGAAACGGAAAGATCATTTGGTGCGAGATATTCTCAGATCTTATTGCAATTTTATTATTATTTGATTCCAGTGTCAAAAGAGCATTTAGTACGGTAAACTGTGATATAAGGGATATTTTATTAATCGAGATAGGTGCCGTTGGTACGGTCGTGGGGTGAGGCAGGAGTTAGGGGTGAGCGTCTGCGGGGGACGAGAAAGTTATTAATTCTGGAAGCGAGGCGCCAGCCTACGTCCCGACTGCAACACTGGAGGCTTACCTTATACTCACTTAATGTTCTCCTGATATTATTACCCAGTAACGAAAATATCAAAATCTTTCGCTGTTTCTACTTTTCAGTTGTCTCTGTCAAATATCGGGTTCGGTAACTCTTTTGTTGTTGTTTATTTTTGTTGTAGGATGAGCCTTGTGGCCTTCGGGTAAAAATAGAGCATCCTTTTTCCTCAAGGAGGTAGAATCGACTGTGGGATTATACTGGGTCATTGAAAATTAACTAGCAAGCTCTTGGCTGTTATTTACTATCATGAGAAGTAAGAACTTTGTTCGATGAGTACTTAAAAAATATATTTTTTCCATACATAATTGACAAGCTTTTCGTTAATTTTGTATGGGAAGAAGTTTATTTAGTTCTACGTCATTTTTAACGACTATACCCACATTAAGAGCCTGCGCCCACAGATGGCACGGCACGGTAAAGGATTTTTTAAGCTCAAATAATTTTAAATCTTATGATACTACTGTTAGCACTCATATTTGCTTAGCATACCGCGGGATGCTTCGTCGTACCGCGGCATGCCGAAGCATCCCGAAATACGGTAAATATGAAGCTGAAGGGTATTACAATAAGGTTTAAAGTTATTTGAGCTTAAAAAAACCTTTGCGATGCCGTGCCGCCTTTGGGCGCAGGCCCTAAGTTGCATTTTTCTGTATAATGATTACATCACAATGCGAAAAGCCGATAACTCAAAAGTTTTGATGATGGTACAATAATGTTTTATGTGCATGCTGAGTTTACCTATAAGTGATTGTTACACTTTATTCTGATTTGTTGCTTCTGTTTCATTTGGTGTGTAAACAATTGTTGGTGAACCAAATAAATAAATAAATGATCATCATTGAAATCTGTCTATAGAAGTACACAATGAGTCTCCTCATAGATTACTACACTATAAACATTCATTATCACCACTTTTTGCGAACGAATCGGTGATAACAGTAAGTAATTAATAACGCATAAAGAGGATGCTGCTGATCTTCCTCATGACGAGGAAAATCAGAAACTCGTCCTCCATAGACAGAGGGGCTGATCATGTGCTTGCTATCGTGAACAAGTAGTTACTTTAAACACAGCAGGCCTTGGCATTGGGCCAGAAAACCGCTACGCTAAAATAGGAGACATTATTGTTACATGAGGTTTTCAGCAGTTTGTAGTGCTTTTAGCATTGGTAAGCCTAAAACCTTTCATTCTGAAATAGAAATGTAACCAAGGTATTGCGGAGATCTGATGGTAGTCGCTCCGTGTAAAATACTGGTATTCAGACTGGAAGCTAACCCCAACAGAGTTGGGAAAAAGCTAGGCATAACAGAACAGAAATGTAAGCAAAGAAACTAACAAATTTAAAAAATACCCAAGATTCATCACAACACTCGATTCTCAGCCCTCAGCATACAGTCTCACTTACTGCATCATTAATTTCGTTGGCTCCATCGGGCTGGAGTCCATTGCTGTTTTCTGATTCGCGGTCTTTGGTCAGACTCGTCACCTCCAAGGGAATCGGTAAACGATACCCACGGCAAAAGAAAGAATGGCATATTCTTTGTCGAAAACCGCAAGACATATAGAAAAACGATAAATTATTTTACGACAGTTTAGTCGGTTATGCAAGGGGTGAAGTTGCTTCCGGATTTTTATATAATCCAGCAGTTAATTATATTATTTGTAAAGTTCAAAAATTCTGGAAGCAACTCTTGCGAATACTCGTCCCTAATTTATCTAGAAAAGTAATTGGTATTGATAGGCCCTTGAACCTCAGAACAATGTGGCATAACATAAGAAAGAAGTGCACAACTTCAAATCTCCCCATACGCGAACCTCACCTTCTCGTAGTGCATCCTGTCGCTAACCAACAAAGATCTGACCACCGACTGATCCCAATTGCCAGCCAAAACACTTCAAGACGGTGACGGGGAGCAGCGTCACTAGAACGAAATACCATTTAGAAGTAGTAGAGCTCCTTCGGAATGAATGCCTTCGGGGAAGTATTATCACCATACCTATTTCTGCCACTAAGCAGCACTGTTCTGGTTTGAACGACATGGGTGCCGGTGAAATTATAGATTTCAGCAATACTATTGGTCCACTTACCATCAGGTGGGCCGTCGGCGTGCTTGCCAACATATTACAAATAAAACCTTTGCGAACACCAAACCGCTGGACCAGCGTGAGATGATTCATCTAAATAACAGATCTAATTTTGTAGAAATCTACATCCTATGTAATTACTGGGGCTCTAAACAGAATTACTGTCCCTGGTTCAATGATATTTGCTTTTAACAGAAAACCTCTAGTCCTCTTTGGATCTCGAACAGGCTCATGACGGTCTACCCCGAAACCTGTAAATTTTAGTTTAAATTAATCTCCAATATTTCTATTTCCCTATGACATTCAAAGAACAAAGTACATAACTATGTTATATAAATACGCAAGTTCTAACAATTTGCTGACAAATTAACTATCGATTGCCCCTACATACGAGTCAGTGGAAGTTATTCCGAGAATCCATCCACTTAAGGGTTTCCTGAAATCAGGCCTTCAGTAGAAAGGGCAAGGTTATAGTGCTACCGAGAATTTTCAGCAGCATCTGAAAGATTCATTCGAATATGTGTGGGCAGAGAATAACGAGACTTCGACCTTTTGGAAAATTTAAGAGAACGTGTAATCTTATTAAGAACTACAGGTTTTATGGTGTTTCGCGATTTGTGAAAGTACCATCTTATTACGTTGAGTAGTATCGAGTAGGAATTGGCTATCTTTTTATGTGGGTGAGGATGAGAGGATTTTTCATACACGGATTACATTTTAGAAATTATATTCAATGGATTTTGCATGTGCACTAATAACATCTATTATGATCTTAGGGATGGACCAGTACACATCTGCACCCGCGATTACAGCACCGTTTTCCCTTAGATTTTGTACCGTGCGTAAAATCTGCACGAGCGGCGTATACGCATCCGGACAACACCTATACCCTTTAATAAGATACGAGCGATTCAAAGACTCTACAGTGTGGCCAGACTCCACTGCATGTGGTACAATGCGACGGCATAAAGAACTGGCCCAGACTTACTAGACCAAGACTGAACGAAGCTGTTAACTGAAATGCTTTGACTTTGGATCTGACAGTGTTCGTTAAGTGCTAACATCATTGAGGGTTAGAATTTTTGTGATGAAGCCTTCTCCTGCGGAGGACAGGGTATTATTGCGGTGCACCTTGGAAGAGATCAGTTTCCAGCAATAGACTGCTATAAATAATAAGCTACGATTAAAGCCTTGTTTATTAGATGAAAATCCCTGACATCTACCCTGACTCCCATCTTACTCGTGCTTATCATATTTTAAAGTCAATACATGACCTTGTTTTATCCAAAAGGGCAAGGTTTAACACATAATATAACATTACATAAACACTTGCATTTCGAAAGAGATTAAAACATCAAGTTTATCTTTGACATTTGTGTGCGGCACCTAATATTAGCACGCATACAATATTAGATCAAAATTACGTTTTGATTAGTTGTAGTTCGACCCCGGGACTCAAGCAGGCGCATAGCCGTACCTACTCATATCGATCTTAGTATGAATATTTGAAACGGACCCGTCCTTGCAAGCGCCGTAGACTTGAGATATATAGAACCGGCATTGCATTGCAGAGGAATTGCTTCACTTATGACAAATATTAATGTAGATTTCAGATATGACATTTCAATTCATATTAATGGCAATAGGCTCGCCCCCTATTACATGGAACTTAAACATAACTGGCGAAATGAGGGTGTTACTATACACCTCTGCCCAACCCTTCGGGGAATACAAGGCGTGATACTATGTTATTTCAGATATTAAAACTATGTTAGTAAGTAGTAAAATCATATCAGATCCCTGCAAATGAAACGCATTAAAATTAATTGTGCGTGGCAAAATTCTGGCGGTTAATAAAACAAAAAAAAAATAGAAATTAATTTGTCGTTTAAGTATTAATAAACACCTTTTTCTCGATCATCAATACAAACAAATTCAACTTAGGTGTAGAATATAATAAATTATTTATGCTAACGAGTGACCGTTTAACGTTGAAATATTGCCTTGATTTGTACATTTTACTGCTTTAATCAAATAATTTACACTAAAGCCAACGTACCTTGCAAATCAGCATTAATTTATTTAGATAAAGATCTGCATTGAATTTAAATTTATAATCCCAATAAAGTCATTAATTTTATAGCACATTTTAACAAATTAAAATCGTATCTATTCTATTAGTTTGTATAGTGAATGGAGGAGAGTTCGTTGATGTATTAACAACAGAGCGAGTAGAGTTACTGGCTTAGCTTACTGGTGAAATAGTAAGTGTATATCGAATACCACTGCGTCGTGTCAAGGATTTGTTTTGTTTACCAAGTCTTAGAATAGATCGAAGGTTGGTTCTGTTAATTAAGGTTTAAGATTATATAGAAGCTTAAATAACTGTATGTTATGTTGTAAGAAACAAAACGTACACATACATATAACTTGTTAATGAATGTCGCAGCCGTTTGCTGTGACGTAAGATATTTGATAGATATTTGTTAGTTTTTTTTCTGCCTAGTCTTTTCCCACCTAAATTAGGGTCAGCTTCCCTAACCAGATGCTGCTGAATACCAGTGTTTTACTCTAAGCGACTGCCATCCCAGTATTTTACATGGAGCGACTGCCATCAGACCTCCGCAACCTAGTTACTGGGCATTGCCGATATCCTAAGGTTAGACCGGTTGTCAGACGTTCGGGCTTCTTACTATCTATAACGAGTGTTGCAGGCATTCGTATGTCACCCGGGACCGAACAGTTTAACGTGCTCCCCGAGGTACAGACTACGACTCGGAATATGACTCTTAAATCTTCTCCAATTTAGTGTTTTCTAAGTCAACACTAATTTTGCCTTGAAGAGTAACCTCTTCTGATAAAGCAACAATCTACGATTTCCAAGGAACAGAGTCCTCAATGAAGGCGGATTATCGTTGATCCACTAGCTGGATCCAGCGTCACTGGATTGGTATTGGACCATAAGACCAGCGTTGCAATCAGCAATGTTGGTTCAGTTCATGTATTAATGTAAATCTGCCATGAACATTGACATAGGATCTAACGGTTACGTGATCCTTATATATTTCATTGATGATTCATTCTTCAGTTAGCAAGAACTCTTTGTCGTCTGTCTCTTTTCTTTTCTCTTATAACCTTAGGAAGAGATGTGATAGCATTTCTTCAGCCTTCAGCCAGCCATTGAAAGGACACAATACATTTGTTACTAAAAGTTGAACCTGAAAAATTGTGATTCTCTGTTTATATGTCAGTCTACGAAGTTTATTTATTTTGAGAAATAAATATGAAGGGTACGTCTAGGTACAATTTATTTACGTAAGTGGATATAAATATAAGATATGTATTACGTAGATACGTCTCATGTTATTACGGGTCTAGGAATAACTATTTTCCACCTTTATAGGTCATATAACCCTTCGGCCTTATAGTACCTAATCGTATATTTTATACTACATCATCGGGAATGTTTTTCCTATATTTCTTATTTGGTAATGTCACATCCACGAGTGACGATACCTAAGTATGTCCGGTACACCTTGGGTACCTTGCTACGGAGTCTGTTGATTGACTTATTTATTTAACATAGCATGAGCTATTATATTATAGTTAGAAAGAGAGAGAAGAAGATTTGGTAGAGTATCATATTGTAAATATTCGGTTTCTTTCTTTATTCCCAGTTGCATGTAAGAACAGATTATCCAATAACTGTTGAATTGCATATTGTGATAGTTTTTTTATTAGGTATGGACATTTCTTTTAGGGTGTTGATGAAATTAAAAATAAAACAGTTGAACGGTCTTGCAATTAAAAAAATGCTAATCTAGTTTTCATTGCATTGTATTTTATTTACCTGTTAAATATGATAATATGTATGGAGATGCATGGCGATACAATGGCTACTCTAGAATCCATCTTTATTATTTAGGCGCGTAAATCCAGTCTGGCTGTATACGATTATATTCAGTTAGTATTATGTACTGTCGGGATTATAACGAGAGATGGTTTAAACCAAGACTAAAGTAAACCCAGATTTAAAATATACCTATCACTTTCTAACGCCATATAAGAAAAAAGAGACAATATCTTGTAATAAGAGGGTCTAAGATTTATTGAAAACTACAATCAAAATCAATTTTTTTTATTTCACATAGACCAATACAGATGCTTATGAAAAGTCGAATCTAGATGCACGGTTCCAATTAGTCGTTACCTATGGAGAAGAGCCGGCAAGAAACTCCATGGTTACTCTTTTAAAAATAATATCTTTAACAATTTCAGTGGATTCAGTGGATTATTACAATGATTTAGGATAGTGAGAGAACAATAACATACAAGCGGGCACTCAGGTCAAATAAAAGACTTTCAGCACTTGTTTCAATACCCCTGTATGATGTTAGCGCACACTCAACATGCACCCTTTATTAGAATCTCAATCTCCGAATACATTAAAAAGAAAAATGGCCTCTTCGCTATTTCTTACTATGAAAGAATATAAGTATACGTGCCACGTTCACATCGTAATAATTGGATTAGAGTCGGAGTATTTAGGTCGTCGTTTGTTGACCCCTGTGTTTCACCTCTAGACTTGTTATTGAAGTCTGCTCGAGTTACTGAACCCTGTGTTTCCTATTATCATTACACAGCGTTATTCATGTACCGTTTGGATGAGATTTTATTAAATTGATTTATGATATAATAGTTGAGGTTACTGTTTTGGGTTGCTGTAATCAATCTATTTATCAGATCTTCTTCTTTTCGTGTGGTTAGTGGCTAACCTGGTGTCAGAGTTTATGCCGCCCATGGGCCTCTGACTTGGCTTCACATGCCGTCGAGAAATATCTCTCAGGCATGCCGGTTTCCTCACGATGTTTTCCTTCACCGTTTTTAAGCACGTGATAATTATACAATATGCACATGAATCCAAAAAGTCAGAGGTGCCTACCTTAGGTTTGAACTCGAGACCTATGACTTGGCAGTCCGGCAGTCCAACGGTCACACCACTAAGCTAATAATAATGAAATAATAAAAATTATAAGTCTCCTCATCATTAACAATTTAAAAGCGAACTGATTAATTAATTTAATAAAGGATATTAAAAATTAACAAAGTATTGACATCACTGTCATAATAAGACATAATTATTATTCAATAATAAATGCAACAGCCTTTTAAGTACCACAGCCGACTCAACGAGTAATAAATCAATTTTGTAAATAATATATTGGTAAACGATTTTTAAATTACTTGTATACTTAAATGACAGAATCAACGTCCGGCTGGAATCGTTTAAAAACCTTTCATCTCTGATTAATTATTTTTCACGGTGACGTGAAAGCCATTTAAAGCTGTATGTACATTATTGGTTAAGGGGACTGTGATGCAAACGTTTTGTTCTGTCGGTTTGAATTGCCAGAACTTTTGAGTTTAGCAAGAGCTTTTTTGATAACATAACATAACATCACGCCTGTATTCCCCGAAGGGTTGAGCAGAGGTGTATAGTAACACACTCATTTCGCCTTTATGTTTAATTTCCATGTAATAGGGGGCGAGCCTATTGGCATCAACCGGGCATAAATCCAACCTCAGGGCTACTACTGAGACATCCTACACGGAAAAACCCAATAACACTTTGCCCGACCTGGGGATCGAACCCAGAACTTCACGATCAGCAGTCGTGCTTGCCACCCCTAGACAAACGAGGCAGTTGACAAAATATAGGTAATACACAAAAACATCATCGTTAGTAAAATATTCTCATCATGATTTTTTGCCCCAAACTTACAATTTTCATTCTCTAAGTGAACACTCGAACTAAGTCTTTTTGCAATACACTATGTATTCATTGAGAACTGATACAGTTTGTTCACCAAAGCTCTAAAAGGTCAAACTATACAAGGTTAGTCGGAAAGGGGTACTAAGCCGAAAGGGTGTTAAAGTACACATAATAAGGGATAACTTTTGTTCTACAACTTTCAATAAAACTCGATAATTTAAGAGAAATAGCTTTTCAAAGATTTCGAAAAAAATATGCTAAAATCTATCTGTCCATAGCTATGATCAGCTGTTGTTACAATTTAGGTCATATTTGGGGTCACGGAATAGAAAATTAATTTTCTGATTTCATAACTAAAGCAGGTATGTTCTTTTTTGAAAAAACTAAAATAAAAACCTTTTTGCATGCAAATAAAAATTATCTAATTTTGAAATTTTAACACTTGCCTTAAAATAGTTATCAGTAATACTTTAGGTGGCTCGCGGTTTAGTACCCCCTTTCCGACTAACCTTGTATAATTGTATGACCACTACTGAAGTAGTCTTCTACGTCAACATTTTCTTCTACTACCACCCTAAATTCTTTAGCAAAGCGTCCCCAACATGCGTCATCTTCAACAAAATGATGCGCGCGCTGCAAGCTGCCCGCCCACGATATTGTGGCCGCACGTTAACATGCATACATAAACACGCGCCTTATACCGCTGTATGCGCAGTAATTGGATTGAATTGAATTGGTACGACGATGTTCGCAGTTTATTTAGGTCACAGTAGCTGCCTTGTTTCTGACGTCTGACCTTTAGCCCTGTACGTTTATGGGCCCCGTGGTTCAATCGTTAAAATGGAATTCTAATGGTGATAGCTTATGTAGGAATTTGTGTCGCATTTCCATTTAATCTGTAATTATTGGAAATGGTTTCAGATGTTTTTGGAACACGTCGTGTCATTGTTATACTCTATGCATATTGATAGCTATAATATTTATTTGTATGGTGTTTTTTTGATTATAATGAGGGTTTTTTTCCACAAAATACAAATTCTTATATAACAAAAATTTGCAGAAACAGCTTTTATTTTTAATAGTTTAGAATTTAAAATTCGTTTTTTTTAAAGTACTTTTTTAAAATGTATACCAAGGCTTATGTACATAAATAAGTATCAGAATTAGGTGAACTATTTTAATTGAACGGACTCGAACACTGAAGTTCATACTAGAGCTGATGATACCTCAATTGTTAAGTGGACTTATAAATAGTTCGGCATAGTCATGAAGTCCTCCAAATATGTCAGATACTTCCAAAACTACCCACGTTTCCTAAAAACAGATACCTTTATAAAATCGTCTCGAAAGTTCGAAACACGACCCTTAACATACTCGAGAACTTATGTCAGTTACTAGTTATTCGGTCTTTCGACTTATAAATAGCTTTTTAGTACGCAAAAGCCGTTTTGTGCGTCATCAACTCGTGGCGTGTCGCCACCACGACATGGAGGTGGTTGGTGGTTTTTCAATGTCATAAGAAGTTTAACTGGTCTAGTGGTGGCAAGCGCGACTGCTGATCGTGAGGTTCTGGGTTCGATCCTCAGGTCGGGCAAAGTGTTATTGGGTTTTTAAGTGAGGAATTCCTCAGTAGCAGCCCGGAGTTTGGTTTTTTGTGCCCTGTTGATGGCAATACGCTCGCCCCCGGCTTGGGACTTAAACATAACGGCGAAATGAGGGTGTTGTTCACCACCGCCCAACCATTCGGAGAATACAGGCGTGAATGTTATGTTATCTTTAAGAAGTTTCTAAGCTTATCTAAGACACCATTGACTTAAGGGGTAGGAAAACATCATGACACTGGACTTGATATTTTGAAACTGAATAAAAAAATGTAGAGAGCAACGTGGTGACCAATGCTTCTTCCTTCTTATTATGCAAAGAGCTAGGCCTTTGCCCTGCAGTGGGACAATTACAATTTGTATTATTACCATATTTATATTATACTAACTATTGCTCGCAGTTTCGCTTACGTGATTTCTATTCACCCTCTAGGGGAGGAATTTTAAAAAATTGTTCCTTAGCAAATGTCTACGTTATAAAAAGTATCTACTGTCAAAGTTTCGAGATTCTAACCCCAGCGGTTTAGGTTGTGCGTTGATAGATCAGTCGGTCAGTCAGTTTATCCTTTTATTTACATATACAGATAACCCTTGGTCACATTTTAGAGATGTTTATTACCAAATAACTAGAAAAGATTATTCGCTATCATATAGTATACAAGTTTACGTTACTAATTTGTTATAAATGTATGTTTTGGCGTTGTGTTCCGGTTCGTACTGGCAAAGCAAGATAAGATATAAGATTGCAGATCACGTATTTGGGCCGGGACGCTGTTCCAGCGTTATTATTGCCCCCTCGTGCTGTACTTAGTTCATAATTATCGACTATAATTAGTTTTTATTTTCCTGTTTCATGTCATTCAGTAATCACAAACGTTTGGTGAGTTCAGCACGTGTTTTTGGGAATGTTGGTGCATTTCTTTAATAATAACGTTATTGTTCAAAATAAATGGCTATAAATAAAACAATAATACAATGGAAATAGGTATTATTTTTGCGGTAATATATAGGAATGAGGATATAAAAGGTGCAAAAAATGACGATGACTTTGACTAGTTTTTAGTTTACGGTATTTTAGTAATTATCATTACGGGACCGTAGGCGGTCAGTGAACGTTCTTGACGGAATATTGCTATAATCATCACGGTATCTAAAGTGAGGGGCTCGTGACTAAATAGCTACGGCGCGAATCAAAAGATTTGCAAGGTTGAGCTGCGCTTGCCGCGGTCAGTCTGTGGACGGGTGACCGTTCCGTTACATATCAAGATATTCCGTGCCTTGGAGAACACGTTAAATAGTCGGTCCCGGGTATCATACGAATACCTATGATAGTCGATACGGGTAGACAGAAACCTAAACGTCTGATATCGGCATTACCCAGTCACTGGGTTGCGGAAGTCTGATGGCAGTCGATACGTGTAAAATACTGGTATTCAGCTGCATCTGGTTAGACTGGAAGCTAACCCCAACATAGTTGGCAAAAGGCTAAGCAGAACATCGCAGTATCTAAAGTATTGAAAATCGCAATATGTTCATAAGCGTAAGAGGGTCCTGCTGGGCATCCTCTTGGAGAAAAAATTCTAATGTGGTGATATTTAAAAGGGATTACCTTTAGTGACCTTTTACAACACGATTTCTTTGCCGGTTACCACCCTCTTATAATCGCTATGTTCTGTCTAGCCTTTTCCCAACTATGTTGGGGTCGGCTTCCAGCCTAATCAAATGCGGCTGAACACCAGTATTTTACACGGAGCGACTGCCATCAGACCTCCGCAACCCAGATACAGGGCAATGCCGATATCCTAAGGTTAGACCGGTTGTCAGACTTTCGGGCTTTTGACTTCCCGCAACTACTGTCTTGGGTATTCGTATGACACCCGGGACCGACTATTTAACGTGGTCTCCGAGGCACGGAGGGTTCTCGATGTGTAACGAACGGTCACCCATCCAAAGACTGACCGCGGCAAGCGCAGCTTAACTTCGCATATTGTAAGATCCGCGCGGTCGTTAATTAGCCATGAGCCCTTACCAATATTAGAATCGCTATGTATAACTACTAATCTAATTTTTCATCAACAACTGCTTTTAATCAATTAAAAGTATGTCCACGAGTACGTAATAACTGGCAAACGTTATCGTACCCGCTTATCATTCTGTTAACCAATAATAACGCTTTAACTGATTATTTTCCTTGCAACCGTAGACCTTGAAAGGCGTAGAAGCGGAAAAAATGTTCGCCAACACGATATTCAAATTATGTTTGTACATACGTCGTTTTGTTGCTTTGAGATATTGTTTATGCTTGTGTGGAGACACGTTTAAGAAAGGTATGGTTTACATAATACTTCAGGCTGGTTGGAAATGAACAAGTAATAAATTGTGATGATAATGTGCATATGAGATACTTACTTAATAATCCCTTAAAAAAACTTTTAGGTCTAAACGCTTCTTTCTTGCAGTACTTCTGCAGCATCAGAATTTAAGGATTGAAGGTTGAAATTATTATAATGTTGTATTGTCATGGGAATTTAATTTGTGTGCGAAGTTTCAGGAGAATCGGTTAAGCAAAAATAATTGAAAAATCTGTCGCAGGATTTGAATCAAACAAACACGCAAATATACGAAGTGAAGCTAATTTAAACCAGAAATTTAAAAATAGAATAGAATTTAAAAATAGAAGAGAGATAGACTGGTGCTAAGATACCATACATAGCCGATACGCATTTAGTTGAGTACCTAGGTATTAAATATTATATGCGTCGCACCGGAGTTGGTGCTGAGGACAACCACCGGGTGATTTTACTTGTTAAAAGAGACGGAGGGTATTCATGAGGATGTCTAATCCTCAAAATTACGTATCTACCATAAATATAGCATGATATTATTTATCTGATACTATTTTTAAACACATTATCAACAGGAAAAAATGCTAAAAACTGTTGGTAAAACCAAAAAACCCCAATGCTATTGTAAAGATAATAAGGTATTACATCAAAATGTGACTAAGAATTTAATATTATTGCCAAGAAGGTATAGAAAAAACAAGAGAGATGAAAAAAAATCGATGGAAAAATAGAAGTGCTACACGCTTTTAAGTTTTTGGAGGGACTATATGCCGTCCTTGTCATTGTACACAGTAATGAGAAGTTACATTGAAGTTTTGGAGGCATTTTATTAAATATTTCATTGTTTTTGTACGCCTATGTTTTATAAAAGTAAAAAAATCAGTCACCTACCATATTCCAATAAACTGTTAGGTCTACATTAATATCGAAACACTTACTTCAGCGTCACAGGCACGCCTGAAACGTTATTTAATTTATTTGAAAGCTTTTAATACGGCGGACAAAAAGTGGGCTAATCTGCGTATGGGCCGAGCCCAGCCAATATACGCACGCGTATAAAATAAGTACAGGACATGCTACTGATTTTTGTTCCAAGAAATTAGGAAATGGCTTAGGGCCGTGTTATGCAATAATGTGTCAACCCACAAAAATATGAATTTTGTGTTAACGTCATCTAGTTCTTGTGGTAGCTCTACTGAACGCTTGAAAAAATGCTAAGTGCTGTAGTAAATTTAAAAGAGCGCCGTCCTTCAAAATTGTATTAATGTGCTTTTCATTTTTTTCAATTTGAGTACACCTACGACAATAACTAGATGGCGTTACCACAGAATGCATATTTTTGTGGGTTGACACATTAATGCATAACACAGCTCCATATAGATTATTGGAATTTTCAGAGAGATATTTGAAACTAAAGCTCGTAACTTTCAGAACTGTAACAGCCGGTAATTTTGTTAATAAATGTTTATTATAATAATATACGACAAGCTGTAAGAAGGTGCCTTTGAATCATCAACCACTTTAATTTTTGCTAACGCTGCTGAAAATTGAACATCAAAAATTTACGTTCACAGTTAAATTTGTTTGCTATTTATAACTTTTGAACGTCACATAATATTAGCTTTGCTACTTTATAAGCAATGTTATTATTTTAACCAACAGCTGATCCGATTTAATTATCACCGAGAGGATCCCACTGGAGGCTAAGCGACACCGTGGCAGACTGAGGTGAAGATGGCGGGACTAGCTTGACTCCTATCGAAAGGATTAGACCATTTAGCAGCAAATAAAATTGATTGGAAAAAGAGGAAAGGTTTTTACCCTACACTGGCAAAACAGACATAACATCATCACGCCTGTATTTCCCGAAGGGTTGGTCAGAGGTGTATAGTAACACCCTCATTGCGCCGTTATATTTAAGTCCCGTGTAATAGAGGGCAAGCCTATTGCCATCAACTGGGCACAAATCCAAAATCCGGGCTGCTACTGACGAATTCCACACGGAAAGACCCAATAACACTTTGCCCAACCTGAGGATCGAACCCAGGATCTCACGACCAGCAGTCGCGCTTGTCAGCACTAGACCAACGAAGGAAACAAAACGCAAAACAGCGGCTAAAAATAATACAATAAGAATACCTATCTAAATGTTCTATTTGTGGATTTTGGTGGTAAATGTTCTGTTGGGGTCACGAATAGGTCACGTTCTATCCGTGGGTGTAGTTAAAGGCGAATAAGGGATGACTTCAAGGGGATGGGCAGCAGTGTTCTACAGTATGCTAATAACAACACACTGCGATCACTAATTTGTCTACCAAGCGTGGTGATTGTGACAATTTACCCTTTGACCGGTCATTGTAGCAGTCATTATGTGTGTGATTGACGGTAACATGAATTGATGTGTTCATTGCGAAGTTTTATTTTAGAGTGCATTAAGAGCCTGCACGGGTGACGATACTTAAGTACGCGTGTCGCACTCTGGGCAGTCAGGTCAGCTACCAACCTTGCTAACTGACTAATTTTTCCACCACGGCATAAGGTATTCTCGTATAGCTCCTGCTAACACGAGAGAAGAAGAAGAAGAACATGTAATGAACTCGTTAATTAATTATACCGTTATCATGAATTAGTGTGTCCATTACGAAGTTTTAGTTGTAATATTTTTGTTAAACAAATAAATAGTCACATTTAAAACGAAAGCAGTGCAATCTAATTATTTAACATTCCCCACACACCGTTAGGGTCGCCGTCAGTCGATAATCTGTATGACATTTCGTTCTCAGAACGTCTGCAGGTCGAAAGAGGGCACCCAGCTTATTGGCTGCAACAAAAATCTGTTAGTTTCTATTGAAAACAAGACGAAACCAATTAACTTTTGAAAGCTTTTCTACATTATCGTAAATGATATCGATGTAAACATGTGAGTTCTTTAGGTTGTTTAGAATTATGTAATTATAACTATTACGTAGTTAATAGTTAGCCTTTTTTGAGTATTGACTAATTAAGACGTAAATTGACATTTATACAGACAATTTTTTTATTGAATTGCAAGACATGTTTAATAAATCTTAAACCATTTAAATAACACTGTAAACCTTTAAACGTAATAATTGATAACTATCAAAACGTGGTCACAAGGTTTTACATTGTAATTTTATTACTGTGTAAAATAATAAAACAATGGAGAATAGTAGCGAATGTTACGACTTTTTTGTTTTTTAGTGGATAACCATTGATATCATATGTACTAGATGTGCTGTTGAGAAGAATAAGGCCTCGTTCAGGGAGATGCGGCGCGTCTTGCGTCGCGTCTCGCGGTCTAATCAAACATTATGGTAATTTATGGAAGCGTTCATGTAGAAGCGTAAAATCACGCGCGTTTTATTTGATATTGAGCGTTACTAGCAGCAGAGCACGCGGCGGCCGCCGTCGCGTCCTCCACGGCGTATACCGCCTACGCGCGTGTTAGTTAGTTTTTGGCATAAAAAGCGAGCGAGAGTGCTCGCACCGTACCACGCGCCGCACAACGCCCCGCGTCTTCATAAACAGAACTACACATTACCATAATTATGTTTGTATTTGTGCGTGCAACGCCGCAGCTGGCGCCGCGGGCCCCGTCTGCCACTTCACGTGCCGCTTTTCTGTAAACGGAGAAAACGCGCAACGTGCCGCGCGACGCGCCGCCCCGCGGCTCAATGATCGAGGCCTAACATCGTATCAACGAGTTGTCGATCCAGAATCACAGTGCCATAGAACTTGACAGCTATCTAGCGTTAGTTTGGACCTTATTGCGTCAATGCATTTGGTATATGTTATCTATACCAGATAGCGCATCTATTTATTTCAACGTCGTTGATAGTAACAATCCAAACATTCATGAAGCTATAAAATAGTTGGGTGCGCCGATGTCATAGTTAAAATTCCGATGAAAATGAACCTCCGAACGTACTCGGTTTTTCAGCGTCCACTTTTACACGAAAACTTTACCACCATGCGTCAAACTATGTGAACAAAAAGACCTGAAACCAAACAGGTTTATTGAGTTTACCTACCTTTATTATAAACGAGAATGTCAATTATCTATATAAATGAAAATTAATCGCCAAATGTGTTGCTAAGCGCAATACTTTAGAACGGCTCGACCAATTTGGCAATTTTTGTTTTTATGTATTCCTTAAGGCACAAGGAAGGTTCTTATGGAGAGAAAAAACATAAAAATTACGTGGAAAATAGTAAAAACAACACTTGTCTTTTCCCATACAACTGTTCTTACCTGTCAAACATTAAATGTCACAAAATAATAGGTAGGTAGGATAAGTAGGTAGGTAGGTGCGCCGTAGATACTTAGTGCTACCCGTGCGAAGCCGGGTCGGGTAAAGCTAGTAAAGAATAAAGAGTGAAACGTTCCAAATTTGAAATACTTTTTTTTAATATAGCTTCAGTTCTATGTTACATTGCGACGGAAATATTTAAACTTATTAGTGTCGTAGTCGATACTTGTTATAAGGAATTCATAGAGCGTGGGTAGACGATGAGTAGGCGTTTTGGTTCCTCCACACCCTTGCGGCAAAGGGTGCGCTGTTCTAATTACATAAGTAGCTTGATATAAATTATTTTGATAAGTTCGCAGTCCAGTACTTATATTTATTTCAGACTATAGAAAGCCGTTAACAAACCTGATCTAATAAAAACAGTACACAAACTTATAACTAGATTATTTTTTACGTGGGAAATTTAAATCAAACTAATTAATTTTATATCTACAAAAATAGAGCACCAAAAATTTAAAAACATAAAATTTTTGAGTTATCTATCAGCAGCATACTGCATAAATAAATGCAGTACGTCACCTGATCGAATTTTCAGCTTTCAGGAGTGATGTTCATTCATACGCTTGCGCCGCAACCGTCCCAACTCGAGCGCAACTCCCGAAAATATCGTTAATCTTTCCCGAAATACGACACAAAGTAATCACATTAAAAAATTTCAATGAATGACATAGGCATATTATTCAGGCTTGCCGTAAATGGGCCACAGAGTTGCTTGAGACACAGTTGATCGCCACTTTTTTTAGCCCAAACGGTAACTGCTGCTACAAGTAAACAAATAGCGATCAACTGTCTTGAGCAATTTACAGGCCCATTTGCGGTCAGCCTTAACGCTGATTTCCACCAAACGGTTGGTATCGCATCGGATCGGAACGGATTTTACAATCTTTAAACGATATTAAATCACACGATTTAATATCGTATAAAGATTGTAAAATCCGTATTTAAAGTCTATATTACCAAGCCGCGCACAGCAGCTTGACCGTGGGCGTCTTCCGCGACACGCGATCGTAACCGAAAGTATGCTGCGACGCGCAATCGGCTCCGTTCGCCTGTCGTCGTATCCGATTGGATCCTTTCGGCTGTCATATTACGTCAACTTAAGCCATTTTCAAAAATTAGAACACGTCATTACGCTAGGAATGAAACTATGTGACTAGGCGCAGAAACGGATACGTTCGCAAGCGACGTTACGGAGTCGATTGTATACGTCGATATCCTGCCGGACGCGATCGGTTGTCACCGCATCTGTACGTATCCTTCCGATCCGATGCGATGCGACCCGTTTGGTGGAAATCGTCCCACAAATAATTTTTAGATTAAAGGTCATAGCACACATATCAACGCGGAAAGGGATCGTCAACGTATCGCCTTTCGCCTCGCCGTCAAACAGGCGTCAACCTAACGTAAGCACGTAACCAAAGCGGATCAGTAACTCCGATAATACTCGACTCGGCTACGGCTAGGCGACGCCGCGCTTACGGCTCGCCGACCGCTGGTATACCTGGCTGGCGCCAGATCTGTTTGAATCCGAACGTGAAGTGTAACGCATGGTTATGTCCCGGTTTACATAACGCGAGATGGCTATCATTGCCGTAGCACTGGACGAAAAGGAAAAAGAAAATAGACATAAACGAAGAAAAAGAAGTTGACTTTTGAGAGCCATCACGTGTGGCAACAGAAGTGTGCTGCAGGCAGGCCGCGGAAGCAGTGAGGGACAAGGGTGTACAAAGAGACGTAAGCTCGGGTATGGAGAGACGTAAGCGCGGGGACGACGAGCCGTAAGCGCGGGAACTGCTAGTTGACCACGCACCGCACCTCGGTTCGTGAGTTTGTCCCGAGGCAAGGTGATTACGTTACGATTCCGATTAGTGTGCGTTGCAGTAGGGTGCTTTATACGATGAATGGCTCGAGTTGATACGGTGACGATCCCTTTCCGAGTTGATACGTGTGCTGTGCCCTTAAGACGCAAACAGAATTTAGGCATTAACTTAATAGGTATGGTAGGTATATTCATAGCTTTTATTTCATAATTTGTTTACCTTAGTAGCGGCCGTCCTTGGTCTGCGAATGCCATCTCAATGACATACACTTATTATTTAACCAATTTATTGTGCTATAAAAGTGTGTGTAGTGTGAAAATATTATTTTGGAGCCATATTTTATGACAAAGTGTTACATCGAGCCATAGTTCTTTACATTCTTAGAGGACAATCTGTTATTCGAATGTCAGTAATTCATAAGGACGTATTTTTTATTCACCTCATTGTTCTAGGCTAGAGAAAGGATTTGGAGTTCTTAGTTTTGATCCAGTTTCAGTTTTGGAAGCAGGCTTAGAAACCCTGGCACGATGACTTAGATGTTTTCATGACAAACTGACGAGGAGTGAAACTGGCTGGAGAAGGCATCAGAATAGATGTGTAGTAGAAGGATGTTAAACTGACGAGGAGTGAAACTGGCTGGAGAAGGCATCAGAATAGATGTGTAGTAGAAGGATGTTGGCGAGACTTATGACCAGCAGTGGGATAATAATAAATCTTCTTGTTAGCGTGTCGATGGCAATCTAACTTTAGTCGGCCCAGAACTTAGCTATGAGTTTAGCGTTATCATTAGCATCCATTAGTTCCTGCAACGTGCAGGTATCAGGGCACGCAGGGCATGATGTTCGGTGTCCCATCGTTTGTGGAACAGCACCTCATTTACACTACAAGCTGGAGTTGTCTATGAATCTCCACCTGGGCAGGTTTTCCTTGCGGCAGGTTTTCCTTGCTTCGACCAACCTGGGTTCGCAGTCTGTTTAAAGACTTCCAGGTTAGCCAGGGCAACTCTTGTCCAGGTGGAAGATTGCTACTTGTACGAGCTACGCTGTACATTGACCTTTGCAGTAGTTTGTATGTCTTACTCACATATGCATATTGATAGTGTGAACATGTAATTTTATAATTATACTTTAGTAACAATAAATCCATCAAGGGAATAAGTTGTTTACTCATTTACATCAACATATATAGACCTTACAAGTCTACATAACGTTTAACTAACATAAATACACTGTTGGGCATCATACCCCAACACTACTACTACTACTAAATATCATCATTGTAAAGTCATGAGCACCAACATTTGTATATTTACACGTAGCGAAATTTTGTCCCCAAATACCTATAGACTTTATAAAATTATACCAACATGAATGTGTTTGTGAGTTTGGATGTTGTTACTCAATCACACATACATGGCAAAACAGATTTGGACACAATTTGGTAGACTGATAGAACATGTCTTGGATTAACACCTAAGATTTTTTTAAACTGCCTCGGTGGTCTATTGGTGGCTAGCGCGACTGCTGATCGTGAGGCCCTGGGTTCGATCCCCAGGTCGGGCAAGGTGTTCCTCTGTAGCAGCTCAGAGTTTGGTTTTGTGCCCCGGTTGATAGCAATAGGCTCGCCCTCTATTACGTGAGACTTAAACATAAATGAGGGTGTTACTATACACCTCTGTCCAACCCTTCGGGGAATACAGGTGTGATGTTATATGATATGTTATACTTTTTATCCGGATACATGAAGTAGTTTCCCTAGGATGCGAGTGAAACCACGGGCACTACTAGTATTTCACATGTCAAGTACCTATTCGTATGTGTTCGCAGATATTATGTAAACAATATTTTTACTACAACTCCTTCTCCTAGTTCACTTTTAATTGCTCTAGGTATATACTTACATAATATTCATGTTTATGACTGTAATACGGTCAGAGTATGACACCTCTGTTTACCCTTCGTGGAATACAGGCGTATCGGTCATGCTGTTATATTAATTTAAAATCATAGACAATCTATCATTAATTGAACCTCTGTAGGTCACACCTTTGTAGTCTTGATGCGTCATATTGTAAGCGACTGTACCTACAGTTTAGAGATGACGTCAAGTTCTAGCCTGCTGTCAATTTATCCCCTACTATATTGTACTGCTATAAAATAAGTAAAAAACTACTCGAAATAAAGAATTAAAAAAAAATTGCCAATCTTAAAAAAATCGCAATGTTGGAAAGTTGGAAAATCTTCCAACCCATTATAAAATACATAAAACAGAATCTGTAGGGGTGAATTTAATCATTACAGTTATAGCTAATATCGGTATGTCAGGATTGGGAGCATGGTAAATAAAGTAAATGAAACCAACATAGACTCTCCACCACTGAGAGTATTTTTAATTGGGTTAGTGATTAGTTACAGAAGCTAGATCACTATATGAAACAACATAATAATTTACACAAGATCAGAAAATAAGGACAAGCTAATCAGATATAAAAGGTCAGACTTCTTCAGCTGTTCGACGCCCCCGATCCACCGTGCTCACCCGCCGCAGCCGCGGAGCCGGCCGTCCCTTCTGACTCCGCAGTCATACCGTTAGTACAGCCCTCATCAAGCTGTCGTATCCCTCCCAGTCCTCTCGCATTCAACGCCCTAAGCCAAGGTTCGAGTCCCCCCTAAGGGACACCCTTAGAGGTGTTGCTGCTAAGTAGTCATGATGTTACTTACAGTAGTTAGTTAGTCTTTAAGTTAGTTAGTTTGAGATTGGTTGGGGACCCTTCAGGTCTCACCAATAACTGTCCGCAATACCATCTACAAGCAATTGAATAGGAAAAAAAAGGCTGTTCGACATAGAATCCTTTGCTCCGTCGAATGACCAGTGTTTTTATAACTTTGGGTACGTTGATTCATCTCGACGATTACCCTCCTTTATCAACATTGTCCAGTATTACCAGCTACCGATAACACCATTCCCTTCAAACCGGAACATAGCAATGCTGCTTGGCGGCATAAATTAGTATGGTGGTAGTAGTTCCCCAGAGGAACACTTAACGACGATAGATAAGTTGCTCTACGTTAGAAGTAAAAGTTCCACAACATAATTAATAACAATTTTGTGGGTACACTCAACACATTGTCCATACATGTCAATGCGGATATTAACCAGTCAATCTCGTCACACAAAAAATGGATTTTATATTTGATTAATCGTTTCACTATACTTTTCATAAGTATGCCATTCCTTCCTGTCTTGTGGATAGTTTATTTCCGGCAATTTTGCTCAACTCTAATTTATTTGCTGTCAGCTTTCGTTCTCAAAATTTGTTTCCATTTAGAGGTCTCACTGTAATTGGTTCAACAATCACTTGTTAAGTAAGTTTACAGTAAGCAGATATGGAGCTATCTTGAGCGCGGCTGAAAAGAGGCCAAAAATCTTTTCCCGAGGGTTTTGTAAGAGGCGTAAGGGATTGTATAAAATGGATGAGGCAATCAACACCTGTTTGTTTATAACTTGTTATTGCGACAATAATATTTGGCTAACAGATAAAAATGATGATCTTTAGTAGAAGCTAGAGCAAGAATTAGTTTTTAGTTAAAATATTGACCCTTATACCGTGTGAACGTCTACGTAAGTGATTAGTATTAAGTCAAATGAGTATTTATATAAATGAATCATGGTTGGAACAAGAAAGTTCACCGGGCACACTCTGCTTAAGACTGGACACGTGTAAATGTGAGTTCACAACGGGCGATCGAGTGTTTGGCAGAGTTAAAGCCCAAGGTAGGTATTTTTATGTACAGACAGAAGTGTTTATAGACCGCAATCGTGTGAGCGGGGCCTACTACACATTATAAATCACAATATTGGAGCTAACAATAGAAAATAGCTTGAATGTATTTTTAAATGAATATAGAACTTGTAGTAGGGGTAGGTTACGTCGTCCCCGACACGAATATCGGGCGGTGGGAGGGGTGACCACCCCCCACTCGTTTTACGTGATTGAATGAGGAATTGTTAAAAGATCAAATTTTTAAGGGTTGTTTTTTGACCGTTGTATGAACTTTGAGAATGGGGACCATTGTTTTCGATATGGATACATGGATTTATCGAAAAAAAAACGATGTTGTTCTATTTTGAAAACTGTGAGGTAGATATCAAAAAGACATTCTTTATCCGCGCATTTCAGGAGCCATTTAAAATAAACGGACCCGATTATTCCACTTCTTTCTACCAGACAATACGGCAATTAAGCAACATTCTTCAAGTTGACAGTCTCCACAAAAATGAAAAAAGCTACAATTGACGAGGAGGAAAATCGCGGTTCGGATCGAGGGCGTTAGCGGACAGTACTTGTGTTTAATTAAAAATAATGTCTGAGGCAGTGTTTCCTCGACAATAACCGAGCCCGGACGAGATAGCTTGTTATATAAATTTCTGCAGACTCCTGGGGGACGTGCCGGGAGAATAAGGCGAGGAAGCGGCGGTAGTGTGAGTATATTATACCCATTTTCTGGGTCGTCCTTCCTACAAATACGTTTTATGCGGAAGCCAGTCAGACTCCACCGCTTCACTGTAATACAATCTGTAAAACAATAGCCTAAGATTCAGTTTACAATGTCGCAGCAACAGTCCCGGTAAAAGGTACTTATTTGATTAGGGTGTCAGGCGTATCACCGCGAGAGTGTGAGCGCGGATCCCGAGGTTTTGGATAAAATTTGCGTGTTTCGATTTTTTGCTTATACCGCCGCCCCCGTACATGAAATTGACGTGAAATTGTTTTTATGCGATATTACTACAAACACATTTTTTATTCCATAAAACTATGTTTAAAGGGTACAGAGGAAGCCCTACACAATAGTTGTTATCGCAAAGCCGTATTAGAATTCATATCGAGTCCCCTGAAAGCCCCTTCATCTCTTTCATGGGAGAGGACCTCTATAAATCATCGAAAAAGACGTTAATATCTGAACTCTGTACAAAAAGCGCGCGACCTTGTCGTTTGAGTCGAGAATGGCCAGTCGGGTACGTGAGGACGCGAGCGTTTACGTACATTGTCATAGCCAAACGTTGTATGCAAACTAACTGGTCGTCTCGTCAATATGAAATGTGAAAAAGCAAAAAATATCGTCGAAATGAACGGTCCATCGATCTCCGGTGACTCGCTCCCGGATTTTCCATTGGGAAATGAATTAGCCGAGAGCTGAAGCGGCGAATTTACATTTTTATTGACAAGCAATCTATTTTCAAAGCAGATGGCAATGGAAGTAAGGAATCTTTTATGTAGAGGAAAACACGAAAGCATATTATAGAAAAGTAAAAATGCTTTGTCATGTTACTTGGTTGGTTCTTACCAGAGGGTAAAATAATGTCAAGCGCTAACTGTATTAAATAGTAAACTATGTATTTTCATGAATTATATCGAAACGATAGAGTGATTTACTGGACTAATAATGTGATTAATATAAGAACTGAATAACTAGAAGATTACCGCGGTTAATTAAAATTAAGACATGAAATAAAAATAATACATACCAACGATTTTATATAACAATACAAAGATAATGAAATGCTACTAAAATCTCTATACACCTACATAAAACCGAAGCATTAAACCTGCAACAATATTAATAAACACAATACCCACGCTATAAAGTTACCAGTAAAATATGTGACGTCATCATTTTCCAACCGCACTGCAAAAGTAATGCGAATAAATGTCAGCAACACAGATATGGCGCAAGCTCATCTACAAATTGAGGCGAAAACGCGAAGTAATTATTTAAACCGTCATATAAATTACTGCTCAACTTTTCACGCCGGTATTGTTTGCGTGTGTGCGTGAAATGGCCTGTAAACACACGATGTTTGAGTGTGTGCTTGAATCTCACGGTGGACTGAAAATGGTTCCATCATTTCATTCCTCCATCCTTTTTCAGCATTGTATAACTTTTATAGCGGGCGCAGTAAACAGTGTTTTTTGCAGTATGATCTTTTATTATTATAAATATTGACGATTTTTTTACTTAAAGTGAAGAGTTTTATTTATTAAAAAAGATTTATTGTTTGCTATACTTTGTAATATTTTTAATTCAATTTTAGGTATACAGCTACTATTTCCACTAATGATCATTCCTCAATACGATTCTGATAAATTTGAAAGCGTCTTAAATCCTTGTTCTGTAAATCAAGTATATACTGTGCAAGGGTAAGTATCAGCTTGAAACATATTTAGCTTTGTTCCCTTCACTACGGTTAATCTGTCCCGTTTCCTCCCGTGTCAAGTGCAGATAGACTTTTTGGGTCGGGCGTAAGGGGTGGCGGTGGGGAATGGGATAGCCGACCCGAAGGGGGCCCACCACCCATCCTGATGATGAAATATTGTACACGTGGTCTGATTTTGAATGACAACGTTTCCTCGGCCGCGCGGGAGCACCCACTCTCAGCGCGACATTTTATAGCGAATTGAGGATTTGCTCTTTGTAACGATCATCTTCTTTAATGTATATTTTTTTACTAGCTTTCTTTCCCCCTTTTTCGGGAAGACACTTTCGCTTGACTTTATTTTTGTTCCGTATTATTTATTGTTTACAATCAGCCATTTAAAGTAAATAATCAGTACTTAGTAACAGGTAAAGGGGACAAGGATAGATCCAAAGGTCATGTGGCCCGTGCCCTTGGCCGGCTTGTTTATTAATTCGTGCCCGATGTCCACCCGCTCAGCGCCCACCACCCTCCCTAACCCTAATGGGCGGGAAACAACAAGGCTTTTAAATTTCGGGCTTTCCTAAAATTTAATCAAGTGATTTTTTTCATTTTATGGCGTGTAAAATTAGCTTTATTATTTATTAAACCGGGGCATTGCGGAACCCGCTCGCGTGCGGCGCTTAAACAAGTTGACCGTTATTTTCCAAGCCAAACAAACATCAACATTTTCCTAATTTATATTACACCGCTGATCCCTAACCACCAGAACACTTTAATCTCCTCAGAGTGTATCGGTGGAGGCCCTACTATTTATTCCCACTTCTTATTTTCACCTTGCTTGCGGTAAATAAAAACGGACCATGCAACGGAACATGAACCTATTCTGCGACACATTTCGGTTCACATTTGTGTGAAGGGAGGGATCCGTCGGCGGATCGGTCGTCGAACTAGTCAACTGATTAATTCGCCCCTTACCTCGAGAGGAGATTTATTGGTTCCGCCGTACGCAAAACTGCGGGTAGGTAAAAAATCTCTATCGAAAATTGAATAGAAAAGCCATTTCGGAGGCCGCGAACGAATTCTGTTGATACGGCTCGCATTCGCTTTCACGGCTATCTTCATTTTATTTACCTGAGTAAAGTTAAAACACCAGCTTAATATAGGTAGGTACCTAAAGATGTTCATGTGGATGGCAAGCTTCTATTTTTATTAAGCTCCCGCTTTTAAGATCGGAAGTGAAACAAAGTTGAATGAGTACCTGCTTATATTGCTAGTATAAAAAGGGAGCGATCAAAAGGTAAGTATCAAGTGATATTTTGTTTATTTCAGCCATTTATTCACGATTTGTTTTTCACTTTATCGCTGGATATAGGTATTGCTCGTTGGTATGTTTTCCCTGTAAATTTGGCTCAAATTTTTCAGCCTTCGGACATCCCTCGTATCGATATTGGTTATTCTAGGAACCTTTCAAGCCTGTACTTCCGACATAAAATTAGTTTAGTTTATTTCGAAGAGAACTAAAAGGCAGATAAATGGTAACCTTTACTGAAACAAGGACATTGTTCTTCTAAAGTAACTCGATAGCGACATTAGCGACGTAGAACGATATCTTCTAAAGCTCACAATAGATTTTCAAACGATTTAATTCAAAAATGAACATCAGAATAAGATTTTATATTCCAATTCAAGTATCCACATTTAGTTAACCAAAATTTGCAATAAACCGCGACGGATAAAGGCGGTTGATTATCGCAAAAAAATCGGGATCTCCGGAACCTCGACTTACCAACATTCCCGTAATATGTTTGGGGATGAATCCCTCCTCGCGGGGGGAGTTTTTATTTTCGATCTCCTTCGTACCGCCCCGCGTGGACATACGTGCCTCGGCTTAGGTGCGTCAGGGGTTTGTCAAAGAATAAATAAATTGTAATAGAGGAGACCATGATTTCCATGTCTAGAGTTATTTAATGTATCCGCAGTGTAAACTTTTCAAGTTAACGCATTCTACATTTGGACGCTACTGCCATTTCAGCTTCTTCCTTCCAGACATTGATTCGGTAACCTAACCTGCAGTTATAATTCATTATATTATATAAGCACGTTAAGCTACTGAGGGGCTCGTGGCTAATTCCCAACCTCGTGGATCTGAGAGGTTAAACTGCGCTTGCCGCGGTCAGTCTATGGATGGGTGACCGTTCGTTAAACAGCGAGACCCCTCCGTGCCTCAGAGAGCACGTTAAACAGTCAGTCCCGGGTGTTATATGAATACCTATGACAGTCGTTACCGGAAGTCAGAAGCCCGAAAGTCTGACAACGTTTCTAAACTTAGGATATCGGCATTGCCCTGTAACTGGGTTGCGGAAGTCTGATAGCAGTCGCTCTTTGTAAAATACTGGTATTCAGCCGCATCTGGTTAGACTGGAAGCTGACCCCAACATAGTAAGGGTAGGGAGACGCACGTTAAGCTATTGCTAAACTTGTGCCCCTTAAAAGATATTAACCCGTCAAGTGTCGGGCGCAAATACGGGTGTGCGTAAGAAATTCGGGCGCGAAGTGTCGGAGGCACACACGGGTGTGCGTAAGGAACGCGCTCCTATGGTAGCGGATTTTGTACGTTTTATTTTACTGTTTACACGAACCGAATTTACAGGAGCGCGTTCCTTACGCACACCCGTGTGTGCCTCCGACACTTCGCGCCCGAATTTCTTACGCACACCCGTATGTGCGCCCGACACTTGACGGGTTAAAGGAGAAGTACCACACAACTATAAATCCATTCTGGCTAGTACTGCATACTGAAGTTATGCTCTGTTGTTTGTATTGTTCAGTGTTTTGGGCGATACAGTAAAGCTTTGCAGGTCGCACATAAAAGCTTAAACAGCGGGCTGAAGGTATTGCTGTTAATATTTCTAACTATGGGCGAAATTTATTGATGAACTCTCTCTCTATGCACATTGAGGTCGTGGTGACCAATCACAATATATCATCATGTTTTGAAATAGAATTGAGCAATAAAAATATTTTGCGTAACACAGAGGTCACGCGAGCAAAGCCACAGGCATAAGTACGTAATTGTGAGCATAACCGTTCTTTGTCAATAACATAACATCACGCCTGTATTCCCCGAAGGGTTGAGCAGAGGTGTATAGTAACACTCTCATTTCGCCGTGATTTGTAAGTCTCATGTAATAAGGGGCGACGAACAACCAGGCACAAATCCAAAGTTCGGGCTGCTACTGAGGAATTCCATACGGAAGAACCCAATAACATTTTGCCGTACTTGGGGATCGAACCCAGGCCTTCACGATCAGCAGTCGCGCGAGCCACCACTAGACCAACGAGACTGTTGATAATGATAAACACTTAATAAAAGTTCTTTGTTAATAATAAGTGTAATGACAAGTATTTTAGTAGTATTAAGCTCCCCGTGAAAGGGCTTATCTGGAGAAGTAAGAAAGAAAGAAAGAAAGGAAATTTCTTGCCATACAAAAAGATATTAAAATTATAAATAAAAATATTAAAAAAAACATGCAACTACTCTTGCATTCAATTGGCAATTGCACACACTACCACTATACTTATTTTTGCCACCAAGCAGCATTGCTGTGTCCCGGTTTGAAGGATATGTGAAATTACGGGCACATGAGATTTCCCAACTTTATCTCTAAGATTGGCAACACATCAACAATCCAGGCAGCCGTATACACTTTCCATGAGGTGGGCCATCGGCTCGGACGCCAAACTATTACATTAAAACCTCATAACTGCTAGACCAATAAGGCAGATATGTATACACGTGTATATATTATACATACGTATATATATTGTTACGTGAAGGTATTTAATACTTCTTAACGTGACAGATTACGCAACAATGGAGTCGAATGACAAACAACCTTCATAGTTAGCCCATGAACTATTACATAACTCTGTAATTGTACGATTTGCCTTATCGTTTTCTAACGCTATTTCCTTCCGAATGCCAAATTTTTAACATTCATATTGCTTTGTGTATTTGATTATGTTTTAATTTGTTTTTATGTGTCCGTTACACAGTTTTTGTTCTTTAATCAATAGATGAAGTTATGTTTACTGTAGTGGATCCGTACTTCAGCACTTATCTAGATGAAACAATGGTTTTATCATCCCATGTCATTATGAGTCGACTGATGTACAAGAATGATTCTTGATCTAATAATATTCCAACAAGCGACATCCTGTTCTCTAACATAACAACCAAACGTGGTTTCTAATGCTATGTTGTAATGTACCACAGGAAATATAAGGTAGCAAAAGGACCCGGCATAAGTTGTTACCAACACAGAAAGAATTTATTAATTCAGGTATGATTAAATATGGCAATTTTAGGTAGGTCTGATTTGAAACTGTAAGTATAAAGAAGATAACATAATTAGCGTTATATAAAATTACCGTCAGGGCTTTTGTACATCTCAGGGTTGCGGTGCGTGCTTAGGTGAATCCCGCGACCTCGCCTACGGTCAGAACGAGGAACACCATAGGTTGTTAGCCGGTAAGAGTCCGGCAGACCCCCTCGCCTACCCCGGGCGAGGGACATCCATGAGGATTTTCCCACGATAAAAAAAGTCGTTCAAGGTTAAAAATAATCTGAAGTAACACTGTATTATTGAATATTGTATTATCTCGTTCACTCGTTTCGAAACCCAGGTTAAAGTGCAACTTCTGAAAAAAGAATTGGTTAGGGTAAAGAATCTCGATAAAGGTATAATAGGTACCAATTATTTAGATTTCTGTGGGTAGAAGGTTAAACCATTCTCTAAAAGTCTAAATGAGTTGTCCTATGAATTAAATCATTGTCCACCAAATATCAATCAATATTGTGACACCCACAGTCACTAAACAAATAACACATCCATAACAAATGTGAGAAAAGTTATAGAAATCCTTCAAAAGAATAAACCGAATAGTTCGGTCCTCGAACTGATTCAAAAAGGTCAAGTTAGTTCAGGTCACAATGAAATGTTAAATATAGGATCGCATGACTACCAACAATGACGTACAAATGCAAAGTTAGCTTCCGTTACCGAAAGCATGCTTATTTGCGTTGACTAATGGCAATAAATTATTCTTTTCACAGCATGTACAGTGTACACTGTCATTTTATGTCCAAGATCCATATTTGGCTTGAATTACCAGGACTCTATTATTGAAATACCAATTAATATCAAGCCCATTGGTTTAAGGGCTATAATTGGATTTATTTATTTTACTATTTGTAGTGTCTGATTTTATCTTTCTTTTCGATTCTCAAATAAGGTCCGTTATGGATTTCACAACTGGTCTATATTTCCTCATCTGATTCCAAAATGACAATTGGATTCGTTTTTGTTAGTGCGTGCAGTATTCCTGCTATAGTCTTCTGTTGCAAATCCTCTTACAAGACCGGATCACGTTCATTAAGGCTTTCACGACAAGTTATCATTTCCTGGGAGAAGTATTACGACAAGCTTCATTATTTCCATTGGAGAGCCCTATAACTCCTATCTATATACCACATAAATGTGTGATGTGGCAGATTAAGTCAATTTAAAATCGAAGAGCTACCTACCCACATTCTGTGCATTTCAGTTTGTTTTTCACACGTTGATAGTTTTAATAGAATGGAATAAACTGAATTTGTAATTTGTGTTTGCTGATAAATGATCCAAAACAACAATATTTTACTTCACTCACGAAAGGTTATCCGTGTAATTAGTGAAAACCGTGAAATTCAATCAAATATGTAACGCTTATTAGAATAGTAATCTACAATCACTCTGCATGCAACAGTGGGAATAAAATATTTACACAGATCGATCACTGGCCCAGATGACGGCAAAATATGGCATTGTTCGAATAGGCGTCGGTTTTCTCACGTATCCAGCCTTTCACTTAACTATTACCAAACGTCAAAACGACATAGCTTCTACCAGTCCCGATTTCATTTGCATTCCAATTTTGAACTTTATTTTTAACATAATAAGAGTCTCTTCTTTATATTTTCTCCGCAAAACTAAGTCGGCGAAACACTCGAATTATTGTTGTTGTCCATGCGTGGAAGTCATTTGTATGTATGTAGATTAGAGGTCATCATACCGTTCTATAGAGAGTTCTTACATTATTTTTGGTAGACGGTTGACACATGGACATAGTTGCACTACTTTTGAAAGTTAAAAGCAGCTACTCATAAGCGGGTTGTGTTAGAACGGTTAGTATATTAATAATAAAAAGAGAATGCTGATTTTTGTGATGAGAATGCTAATTGTAAAATTCAGGAAGGTTCGAAGGACCAAATTTAATTCAAACCTATTACTCCACAAAACATTTGATAAATTATGAATGATAATAAATGACGGTCCTCTTTTAATTTTCTAAGCCTATACGATACATGATATGGATGAGTGAGAACTAATAAAAAGGAAACAAAACATGAGCATTGCAAGGTCGGTTGATCATATGATATAGTGCCATCCCAACTGGTATTGGAAATGGTAAAATTGTAAACAGGTAGATGCAATTACCCATTAAAAAAAAACAATTTGATCTCTTCGATGTGTTCGACGCTGTTTCTTTTACAGACGTGACATAGTTGTTTGGTAATGTTTAAGTTATAAGAAAGCGTATCTGCGTTCTTCTAGTACTAACTTAAACATGTTTGTATTTGCAAACTACTGTATGCTGATCCAGATACCTGACTCAGGCTGGGGTGAATTGAATTCGGTTGGCGGAGAAACCAGTGTTGAGGACCAACTTCAAAGATGCCTATATTTAGCTCCTGAAGACAATTACTGTCCTAAGAAGAATATCACAATTGGTTCGGTTCAGCAAGTGAGTACGTCTTCTTAAGGTGAAGCAGTGCACTACTGCTATACGCTAAGTTGAATGCTTGAAATCCACTTCCTCCATTAAGGAAAACGAAATGACAATACACATGTGAATGACCGCGATAATTTCAAATGTGTATATGGTACACGAGTATCACTTTTCTGCATGACATGACATTGACGGATTCAAACGTGCACAAAGTCGGCTCGATGTTACCTGGTGGCCCAATACTCCGACATTAACAAATGATCGTTTTTATTCGGCGCCCGCGCACCGGATACGCAGCGGTTCCTGTGAGAATGTTGAACTCGATTTTTTTTAAACCACCAAAAAGCGGATGTCCTTCGTTCGACCGGTTTATGAAAGGTGTTGAACATATGTCTGCTATTTTCAAAGTGTAACCGATTTGAATTGTTTATTGATTATTTTTAGTTATGATCGGCAGTTGATTGATTGGGGTCGGTGAGTTCGTTAGACTGGATACTTCGGTACCAATTGTAATTGCAATAAACCTGATAGGAAAGTACCTTTCTTTTAAAATTAGTATATAATTCCAAATTATAGTTAGAGTTACGGCCCTATTGACCGGCCGGAATATGCCGCACTCACTCTCCCCGAAGTGTTTTAAAATTCGTATAGGGGTTTATATCAAGAGTTTTGGCAGCAGCATCTTCTTTTGCATGAATCACAACATACCATACACCACACAATCATCAATCCCTTTATGAAATGGTGGTTATTAGGGAAATGGTCATTGGCGACTGTTCATTGTATCGTGTCGAGGTAGGGTTATTATAATTATTATATTATATTAAGAAAATAATTTTGAAAGCAACTCATAAAATAAAGTTCATTTAAGTATTTAAAATAACTTAAGTACTCCACTATCAATATCAAACAAATAAATGATACAAGATAGGATGTGCAAAAAAACCATGATGATTGCGTTAAATATTACGATGCATATAGCTGCAAGTTATAATTTTGTTTAGAGCACCTGTCATATAATCACCTGCCGACGAAACGATGAGAAAAATGCGCGTTTGCATTGTAATATCCGTTTCTGTTTGAACAATCCATCCGAAGCCGACAATGAACCCGTGATCATTGTTCTTAAGACTAGTTGAGAATTCGCATCTTTAACGCCCGAAATTTATAATCGATCCTAAACCGAAATCTATGGATTGATGTAGGTTTTTGACAGAAACTGAATTTCATCGACATCGACATCCATAGATTTTGGAATAGGAGCGATCATTAATTTCGGACGTAGGTCTGCTGGTGATTTTTGATACCGTTCTTAACACAAACTTCATCATCCGAATAATGCGAAGAATAACGATGTTTTAAATATCTTTTAGTATTTTGTAGCGTAGGTCTAATCATACAAAATGACATCCAATATTTTTTCAATATTTCGTGGTAAGCTGAACTCCAAGCAGTATGGATGTTCGATAAAACTGCTACTGCAAGGCACTGGCATATAAAAAGAACACTAGGAGTCAAGCTGCGCATTAGGCGATTTAATTGTAATCATTCTAATTGTATAATATTATATTATATTGTATTATATTTCTAATTGTATTTAGCATTAGGCTAGTTCAAAAATAAAACAATAGGCCTAGTACTTTCGTGCGCGAGTGTACCCATGCGCAAACACACCCCCTCCACTTTCTTCCAGCGTTCTTTTTACATGACGCGTACTGTATCATTCTATACAATAGTCTACAGAGGTCACTTCCTAGTTTAGAATTACCACAACCACCGAAGGTTTAAAAATAAATTCTACCGTAGCTTCAAAGTTTCGTTCACGTTCAAATATAAGGACTTGTCGTGACGTACAACGGACATAAAATGGAAACAAACATCACAGGGATAAATGAGCCAACAGTCAATATATTTTTATTATAAACAATTTGCCGTGTGCAGTTGTTTATAAATTGTCACATTAAATGTTGAAGGTCATCTCTAGGAGTAAATTTATTAGTTCAAAAATTAAAATGACTGCGCCTTTTAAATTAATTCTGGAAATTTTAGACTTCGGCTTTAATGTTCGACTTTGCCTTTACTTTGGCCTTAATTATTCAATAGAGATGATTTCCGATTTATCTATTTATAATCCCTTAGTGACCTCTTTTAGGCTGGTGATGACCAACATTAATTTGCCGGTTAAGTAAGTATTTACCTTAAATATTTGTGGTATTTTTCAAGTAATCATTTGTTTAACCAGAGAGTATGTACTGAACAATAACACATTGCCAGACTGGTTCCGAGTGAAAGTAAGAGTTTTTTTTTGGTGTTTCGGATATTAATGCGTTTAGCTACTTAAGGTGTTCAGCCTGTATCAACATTGTTTGTGACTATTTGACTTTCCACTCACGCAATGTCCACTATAAAATTGTAATTTTAGAACTGTGTCAGTTTATAAATAGTTTCATTGGTAAAAAGGTGGGTGCAGACGGTAGACAAAAGGTGTTCGGGCCACGTGCGCAGCTCTCCGGCAGATGTCACGTTCGGCTTGCATGTGTGCACCCGGCACACTCACGCACATAATCGATACATGCTTACCACACGCTCAACTAATTTTATGGTAAAATACGATTTGTGGTTACGCTTTTGTTTTTTTTTTACTTCTGTATGTTCGTCAAAGGCTTCTTAACCTTTTGGACGCCATTGTCACATATATGTGACAAACGAAAGCTTACCCTGTACGCCAACGTCACAAATATGTGACAAAAACAATGGGATTACAGTTACCTTGGCGTGGGGGGTACGCCGATGCGTTTATGCTCTGGCGTTCAAAAGCTTAATTTTATTATTCTTGATGTATTAAAAATCGTTTAAAAACAACATGCAAAAATGCGGGTGATATTTTTCCTGCCTTTGACAATCCTCACTGTCTGAGATAGAAACTTGGAAGCTTGGACTTTTCTTTAAGATTTCCACTGAGGTGCCTAAAACCACAACCAAGTACCTACTTACGGTACTTGGTGAACAAGGATAATCTAACATTAGGTATTAGTTATACCAGTTAGTTATTAGTTTGAAGGAAGATGGTGTTGCGTACCCCTGCATAATCCCTTATTACTTCTTACGACACCCCTGGGAAGCGATTGGGGTGGTCCTATTCTTAACCGGGAACTGTGAGCCGTCTGCTAAATATTACTTAAACATGTTATTGTACCTCCTTAACCCTTCCTCACCCACCTGTAATTACCCCTTGAATCACATACGAGATTGAGAGATTAATAAATAAATGCGTATACCTACCTATTAATAATAAATAATGGGTAGGCTAAGTTGCATTTAGTGTCAAAGTACTACTTAAAAGTACTTAAAAGTACGTTCAGCATAAGTATGATGGGCTAAAAGTTGATAAAATCGCACATGATAATGACATGTTGTAAGTCCATTGCCTAACTGCTAGTACAAAAAAACCTTTCCCTCAGTCGACTTTTACACTGTGCATAAGCAGCTGATGCATTCCATGTTTTTCTTTTACTCCCAGCTGATCTATGTGGCAGTATTAAAATAAGAACAAACAAATAATAATGACCATAAAGAAAAATAAAAAAGTTCTGCAATTAAAAACTTACAATAAATTAACATGAACATAAAGCGTGACATAACAAGTTGACAATTAAATAAATCTAAATATACTAACAATTTCATTTTCAGCAGTTGTTTAACACTAATCGTGATTATCCATTAATGTATAATTAACACTAAAAATGTTCGTTAACAAGTGGCTCTGTGGGCTGCAGTATGACATGAGTCACGAAGAGTTTCGCGCCGAACGGCTACAAACTTTATCACCAGAAAATCTACATTGAAATAAGGACCATAATTTTATAACGCCAGGGTCTACTTTCAATCGAAAGTAAGAACGTTGCTGTTGAACAATATCTGGCATGTAGTGTAGGTGTGACGTTAGAGCGGCGTGGCAACATCGCGTCGCTGTGGCGTCGCGCGACCGCATCGCTCCGTCTCTGTCCGACATACGTATTAAAGTGAGATAGGGGTAACGCTGCGTGGCCGTGTGGCGCGTCAGTATACTACGAGTTGAGTGGAAGGTCACAGTGTTTTATCGTGTAAACAAATACATATTTTCCGTAATAACATATTTTGGTACCTACGTAAGGTAAGTTTTACATTATTTTATGTATAACATTGTTTAGCTCTGTAACCTAAATGTTAACAAGAGACTTAATTCTGAATTGATTGCCTTAAGAAATCCCACGTAAGATTTAATTAGTCTATTATTTACGTAACTATTTGTTAAGCATACGTTAACATGTACCTTTCGTAGCTGATTTAACTACTTACTTACAAAATTAAGTTACCACCGCAATTATTATTATTGGGAACATGAAAACTGCACACAGCGCGCGTAGAGATTGGTGGAAATTGAGTTTTGTGACGTCACATGACGTGACATAAGCCCGCCAAGATGACGGCTGTTTAAATATCGAAAGTAGGCATAGATTTCTACAATAACATTTTATATTAAAATTATTTTAACTTTTCATGAGATATTTTTTTTACGTAATTTAATAATGAAACCGATCGAACTAAATATTTTATATAAAAATATACATAGGTATACGTTAATTCATCTAGCAAGTTTAATTGTGCAAGTTATTAAAGCAAGTGCTTGCTTGACCTGTTTACAATGAAAACTTGATATTTAAAACCTTCACGGGCAGCTTGTGAGAAATCAGGCAAGTCGGTAAAACTCCCAAAAGTCGACTTCCTACGGATGTGCCCACAGTGAAAGGCGATTGCAGAAGTTAACTTGCGCAAATTAACTTGGTAGTTGGATTTAGCGCTTTCCGCTTAGACGCAGAATAAGATTACACGCAAATGCAGTGGAGGGGCACGTTATTTTCATTTAGATGAACCCTACCTACTTAACCAGTAATTTTACTGAAGGGAAAGGTTTTTAATACCCTCCACTTTAGAAACATTTAAAAATTGTTTATGTAAATCTAGAGAAAATATCATAAATACAAATACGCCTTTTGTGGCCTTTATACTGACAAGACTTGACTGCTTCGATCAACAATTACTTGTCTGACATAAAACTCTGTTTTCAGAATGTTAGTCACGTGTTTTCACGTAAATATCGTAAAATTGACTTTGAACCTACTTTGCCCATGATTAGTTTGAAATCTTCATCGTGCCTACTCTAAGCATAGGGTGAAAACTCAAACTTATGGCTCCCAAAATTTTGTAATATCATAAGTTTAGGGCTTGCAATCCGGATATCCGTATTATCCGGATATCCGCCGATTCTCAAATCCGGATTTTACTTGCATCACCATCCAGATTTTTCGGATGTTCCGGATAGTTGTATTTCTCTTTTAAATATTAAATAAAAAGCTGTCATCTGTAAAGTACATAACTGTTATTACGTAATTTATTATTTTAATATAGTTAATCACTCTTGCAATTATTTATTCACTTCTACTTTTGTCAATACCACCGACTAGCGTTGAAGCAGAAAGAGTGTTCTCTGCTACAGGATATTTATGTAACCATTTAAGTACTTCCATGAAAGAAGATTCATTAGATAGTTTAAGCTTTTTAAGATTTTATTACCAGAATTTGGATAAAAAATAATTTAAGAATTACGTAATATTATATTATAAAGGGTTATTTGATTATTTTGAGATATTTTGTTCATTTTTGTATTATTATATTTGATTTATACTATTATTGCTTAATAATTGAGCTTATTTGCCAGGGAAAGTGTTTTTTTTTATTAATTATTATGTTTTAAAAAGGTTGATTGATTGGGATGTTGTGACTTGTGATAAATGTATGATCTCATTTTTGATTATAATAGAATTGTTTTTAGTATGAGAAGAATAGATACAAATTATTTGTGCGGTATCGGTGTTTTATTGTATAATTTTAGAAAATGAACTAGTTTTTTTATGTGATTGTTACTTGAAATATTGGTGTAGTTTATTATTTTTTTGTCATTTTGCTTGAGAGACTGATTAAAACGTGTTACAAAGCTTATTAGTTTTATTTATAATAAAAACTAAAAAATATCCGTATTATCTGCATTCTCCGGATATTTCTGATAGTAAAATATGAATATCCGTATTATCCGGATAGTAAAAATGGACGGATATTGCAAGCCCTACATAAGTTGTGTCAGAGATACCGTGGGGTTCACTTAATGATACAATGGTCAAGCGTTCAGAAAGGCGGGACTACCAGTAAGCAAGAGTTCATAACATTTAAGTGGAATTTTGAGGTTAAGGATTTTTTTTTAGAAAAGATGGACTTGTACTTTACAAACAAAATCCACTTACTGCTCTCTGTGACCTTTGGGCACGTGTAACTGTAGGCGTACTAACACGAGTATCGTTATTTTTATTACGATTGAACTAAAGGCAGAGCGCAGAAGTAGTTAGTTGCAACCTTGGGTAAGGACACTGTATTTCTGAAATAGAAAACTGAATTGGAAAAGTAGAGGATTTTTTTAAGGATAGCAACAAACGTAGTTATATGAACAAATAAAGAATATCGTGTAGATTACCGGCAAAATATGACCTTGAAATTTGTAAAGAAAAACTATACATAAAACCTTCAACAGGCAATTATCATGAGAGACAACCAACAGTTGATGACGCAGTTTGTGAAGCTAATAGAACGCTATCCAGAGATCTATGACCAGAATTTGGACTCGTACAGAACTAGGTTTTCAGAGATAGCTTGGTCAAAAGTCGCTTCCCTTGTTAGAAGCGAAATGAACGAGGAATGCACAGGTAACATAGCAACATTTTTCTTCATTCATTTTATGTACGTATGGCGCAGCGATATTATTAAAGCCGCTGTATACTATTAACTCCAGCTAAATGAAATACAAAATTGTCAAATGATCATATTCAGAAAGTCACAATATTACTTACTGATTTTAGAGTTATTATAATTTTGCTTATGCTTATATTCCGCTATAAACACTCTTAGAGAAATTATTATATCCCTAGTAATATTGTCAGTAGCCGTTGAGCGGAGGTGAGGTAGGGTGCGTCAAGCCACTCGAATACTATCAGGTGCCGACCTACCTCCACCGCATTGTCGGGGCCTATTTGGCAGAGAGAGCCGTAATCTACCCGGGTCGGGAAGGATGGGGTCGGCGAGAGATGTCGTGCGGTGTCCCACAGGGTTCGGTCCTAGGGACGCTCCTGTAGAACATCGGTTACGACTGGGTGCTGCGCGGTGCGTTCCTCTCCGGTGTCGGCGTGACCTGCTACGCCGACGACACGCTGGTTACAGCGCGGGGAGGGACACACCGGCAGGCGGCCATTTTGGCCACAACTGGGGTTGCGCAAGTCGTCGAGAGGATCCGGCGATTGGGTCTCGAGGTGGCCCTGCGGAAGTCCGAGGCCCTGTGTTTCCACGGGCCCCGGAAGGAACCACCCTCGGGATCCCACATTGTGGTGGGGGGCGTACGCATCGGTGTCGAGTCGACGATGAAGTACCTAGGACTCGTCCTCGACAGCCGGTGGGATTTTGGGCCGCATTTTCAGCAGTTAACCCCCAAGTTGATGGGCGCCGCGGCTGCTGCCCAATTTGGGGGGGCCCAATGCCTCCTGCCGCAGACTCTACGGGGGGATCGTGCGGTCGATGGCCCTTTACGGGTCGCCGATTTGGGCGGACACCCTGACGGCCCGCAACGTCGCTATCCTGCGGAGACCGCAGCGGGCGATGGCCGTCAGGGTGATAAGGGGGTACCGTACGATCTCCTTCGAGGCGGCGAGTCTTTTGGCTGGATCAGTGCCCTGGGATCTGGAGGCGAGGGCCCTCGCGCTGAGATATCGTCAGCGCGAGGAGGCGCCTGAGTGGAGCGAGCTCCGCCAGATCCTGGTGGCCGAGTGGAGGGAGCGACTTGCGCAACCCAGCGCGGGGCACGCCGCGATAGCGGCGGTAAGACCCGTGATGGAGGAGTGGCTGGAGAGGAGTCACGGCGCCCTCAGCTTCCGGCTGACGCAGGTACTCTCGGGACATGGCTGTTTCGGGAAGTACCTGTGTCGTATAGGCCGGGAGCAGACGCCCGGTTGTCACCACTGCGACTGCCCCGAGGACACGGCGCTGCACACTTTGCAGGCGTGTCCAGCATGGGGGTCGCAGCGCCGCGAACTAGTCGCGGCGATCGGCGGTGACCTCTCGCTTCCGGCCGTGGTTCTGTCGATGGTCGGGAGCGAGACTGCGTGGGAAGCCAGCGCCTCCTTTTGCGAGGGGGTGATGGCGACCAAGGAGGTAGCGGAGAGGGAGGCCGCTTCTTCTCTCCCTTCTAGCTAGACGCATCGGGCGCCGGAGGGCGCGCGACGATCTCCGGCCACCCTAGTGAGTGGCCTGCGGGCGGCGGGTTGGGAGCCCGTCGCCCGACCAGTAATGGGCCCAGGGAGGATGGCGCGCCGTGTTCCGCGCGCGCCTTTCGGAAGGATGTGGGGCAGGGGACCAACTGCCCCACCACAGGAGAGGTCCACCAGAAGAAGCTGGTGGACCGAGACCTGCCGGGGTCGCGGTGCATGCAACAGCGAATCCCGTGACCCCGGCCTTAGGTCAGAAGGAGGGACACCGTGGGATTTTAGCACACCCCCCGTCTGCCCCAGACAGGGGACAGTCCATGAGGATTTCCAGAAGTAAAAAAAAAATAAAAAAATTGCGTCATGCGCACGTATTGGCCAATCTTCTTGTGCGCTGGCCATTTTTGAGTGGCTTATAGTTGCTTAATTTCACTTTATTGTTGAAGTTAAAATAATACGATTACCCTTTTTTTTATCTTGGGGAAATCCTCATGGATGTCCCTCGCCCGGGGTAGGCGAGGGGGTCTGCCGGACTCTTATCGGGTAAAAACCCACGGTGTTCCTCCTCGTGACCGTCGGCCGGGGTCGCGGTATTCGCCTAAGCATGCACCGCAACTCCGGCAGGTCTTGGTCCACCAACTGCTGGTAGACCTCTCCACTGTGGGGCCCCACCCCACGACCTCCTGAGAGGCGCGGGGAGTACCCCACATCACCGGCGCATCAGAACATATGGCACGCCGTGACCACCCCGGGGACCAAACAAGCACATGGGCGCCAGACTACCCCGTGTCTTGGCACCCTTGGTCCCCCTGCGACGGGTCAGGTTAGTGGCCCCGTCGCCTACCACTTTTCGGCCGCAGAGGATAGGGAGAGCGGCCAACGACATACCGACACTCCTCTCCCCCTGCGGCCCCACCGCGTCCGCCATCTGACGGTGGCGACCCCGTCAAGGCCGCGGAAGGTAGGGAGAGCGGCGCACCGCAATACCGGCACTCCTCTCCCGCCGCGGCCTCCACCCTTCAGCCGCGATAACTTCCATGAGACATCGCGGCCCGCCTCAGTTGCGATGTCGCCCAGGCGACACCGCAACCTACTTGGCCGCTACGTCAAGGGCTTCCAGGCCCAAGCCCCGACGAGCAGCCCCTCCTCGGGTTCCTCTTCACTTCACCGTGGGGATCTACGCCACGGCTACTGAGGCCCCCACCACGACAATGCGGGAACCCACCGGGGGAATACGATTACCCTAACTAAACGAACTGTCTTTTATTACCACCTTCATTCTTTATCCCTCGGTTTCCTTTGACAAATTCTCCAAGAGTATCTAGCGAAATTCAAATAATTCTAAAATCAGTAAGTTTGGTTTATTGTGTGAAATATTATAGACTGACAATATGTCATATTTTTTATAATTTCACTAGAGATATTATATTTATTTAACGGTTTTGATAATATCACAGCGATTATACTTACACTTACCTAATGCTATTTTAAGAAATTTTATTTCTGGCTTTGTTGTTGTTGATTATTAAATAGTCGAAGCCAGAATTGTTCGGCAGTCGCACTTGCCAATTGCTACCAATGAGATGATTTTATTATTCGAATCTAGCCATAAATCAGTGGAGCTTGTGGCTAAGTGGCTACTAGGCCGATCAATCAGCATATTACGTTGATAAGGCGCAAAAATGAAAAAAAAGGATTTACATATCGTAATAACATATACCTATAGGTACATACACATAACATGGAAAAATGTGTAGTGTATTATATTTTATTTTTCCTCAAACTGATTATTTTGTTACAGTTGACGAGTTGAAGATAAAGTGGAAGGGCATCAGGTCCTCTTTTAACAGATATAAAGCCAAACTTTATCAAAATAATCCGGAATCTAGTTCCTGCAAGAAATACTATCTGTATGATCACTTAAGGTTTTTAGAACCGCATATAAGACTTAAAGGAGTAGGGTAAGTTTAGAGTTATGATAAGGAAAGATTCCTAATGTAATTAGTAAAAATCGGTATAAATTGATACCACGTATACATTTTTTAACTATAATGAACAACATATTTAATATTTTTTTGTTAATTTTCATAGATAATTGTTTTCAGTTTCATAAAACGATTATCTGTACTTTCAGATCACCTGTGCCCGAACAAGAAAGATCAGAAAGCACACACAGTGAATCATGTAATTACGTAAATGTTGAAGAAAACATTGAAGAACCAAATGATTATACTAATATAGAAGAATGGAATCATATAGAAATAAAGCCAGATGTAACTAACAGATTTGATAAAGAACATGAAACAGAATCATTAGAATTACCACCACCCATCAAAAGCAGCAATAGTGAAGCATCTTACAGTGAAAGGACTAAGAAAAGAAAATCTATTCGTGAAGATAAAGACACTGATGATGATAATGAAGATTTACAATTTTTCAAGAGTATCTTACCAGATATCAGAAATTTCACAATTAGAGAGAAAAGGAAATTAAAAATGGGGATACTGCAATTAATTGATGATTTAGAAAACGAAAGGAAAAGTGAAGGAGGATCTTAATTTTTTTTTATTAGATAGATATCTTTCTTAACAATTCCAGAAGTAAATAGTTCTTAATAAACGTTTTTTTAATGATTTCCTTTTCATTGCTCCATTAATATGCCAAATTACAAATTACAGAAATCTAGGCTACTAGGCTTCATCAAAAATTAAAAGACATTTAAAGAAAAACTAAGTTCCGACAGAGCTAGGAGTTAGTGAAGTTCTAAACTTCAGCCCGAAGATTATACAACAGTCTGCTAATTAAGTTGGTCTGAATTTTATATAAGTTTTTCATCGATTTACATGAGAGAGTTTGCACCAGAAAATTCGGTTCAGATTCGATTTTTAATCGGTTTTACGAAAGCTGTTTTTATATAAGAGAGATTTGATATCTAAATAGTGTGCGGTATGTCGAAGTCATTATCATAACGTATTACTTATCGATCAAGTATAACCCGACCGAGTTGTACGTCTCCTCGTCGCTCGGCAGTGCTGTTATCGCGTCTGCCTACCGTCATTCTGATGTATAACAAGTGCTACCCCTCATTTGCATGGAAATGAGATCCGAGAACATTCTCGACGGCGCAACCCCCCGTCTTCTGACGCCTTCTTTGCTTAATTACAAAGACGACACACTGTGTGATTTTCCTCACACCATAACTCTTTAAAAATGTATGTGTGAGTACTGAACACTTTCTTAGTAAAATCATTTCGAATTTTGCTGAGTGAGTTTAACTAGTCGCTTGCAATGTATTTGTAGTTACAGGTGATCAGTGGTCGGTGCTAATTTAGTAATCTAAAAGGTCAGATCCGACACGTGATAATTAATTATTTCTGTTAATACTTAAAGGTCCTTAAACACACTTATACATAGGTATTTTGCGCAGTAGGTCTATAAAAATTCCATTTAGCTGATAAGTCCATCAAAAACTCGTTGGAGCCGTCCTATGTAATTAATTGCAATACAATTTTAGCCATTTCTAGTTAGATAATGCGTGTAATATACCTACTTAGATTAATTAGTTTATACTAGTAAAAGCGTAAGACTAATAAAGTTTACTGCTCGCAAAATTTTATCACTAAACGGTATTCATGTACTAAAAAGGATCTTGTAGTGGTTTCAGCTCATACCATCAGAATAGTATTCACCAATAAATTATAGAACTTACACGTAACTCAAAAATTGTATGATGTAAAAATAATTGAAATAAGATGTGTCATATTATCAACACCTAGACCTCCTGAACTATTTTTTTCACCAAATCGACTTCTTAAAATCACATAAATACATACCTCATACGATCAGCTTACTTCCTCAATATTCAGTCCACATAACAGCTGACGATAACGTGATCTTAACTAATTACCTCGCTAGTAAATTGCTTTGTTTCCGTCACAATACCAAGTACTTATGTCTATAGTGTCTATACATAATTATACGGAATTCACATCAGTGTTTCGGAGCACGTGAATGCACCCCCTCCGCTGACCGCCCCGTTTCACGCTAATACCATTACAGTAATTAGGATATGCTTAAGCATAATTAATGTAGTCATAAACTACGCACCTAGTGTGTTGTTGTATGATGAGGAAGCTGAATTGTGTTTGCTTTTGTGTTTACCATAGAGGTTTAGTTATTGTTGGGTTGATTTAATACTTTTTTAATGACACAATATGGAGTAGGATTGCCTTCACCTTTGATTAAAAATTATCTTCAAAAAGTCACAATGTTTTCCCGTAAACGTTTACTGAGTACATAGGCTTCTCAATTGCCGCTACAATGAATAGATAAAGGGGAAATATTTGTCATAATCACCACACTTAGCAGGCGGATTGGTGATCGCAGTAATGTTATTATTAGCAAAAGGCGGACGTTAGCAAAAAGGAGGACGTTATCAATAAGGAGGACGTTAGCAAAAAAGAGGACGCTGCTACCTATCCTCCCGAAATCATCCCTTATGCGACACCCACCTCAGCTGTGCTTAGCTAGCCTTTTACGATACTCATGGGTTGAGAAGAGGTGGCCTATACTTAGGTTCTAAAAATTTAGTTCCAAACCACACTTTTTTTCATGTGGTTCGTGACTAACCTGGTGCCAGAGTTTATGTCGCCCATGGGCATCTAACTTGGCTTCACATGCCGTCCAGAAATATCTTTCAGGCATGCTGGTTTCCTCATGAAGTTTTCCTTCACCGTTTTTAAGCAAGTAATAATTATACAATACACACATGAATCCTAAAAGTCAGAGGTGGGCCTTGGGTTTGAACTCGAGACCTTTGACTTGACAGTCCGACGGTCACACCACTAGGCTATCACCACACTAATTATATTCTAGTCCAGCTAATATCGAAAATTATTAAGAAACATTTGACTCAGTTATGAGAGGTGTGTTTCCTGGAAGCTCTTAGGGTATTATGTCTACGCATTCAAAGTTACTTGACTTGTAGTACAAAGTTAAGTGAAATAGATGTCCATACTTCAGCCATTATCAGTTCTTGGAAGGTTTCTCGCCCATGTTTATTAGTATCGCACTACTCGATACTTAGACGAGGCTTTACAGATTTAACTTTGAGCAACTTTAAAATAAAGGTATGCCTTATTTAATATTGATAAATTAGTCCCGTTTATTTCTTATAATATTAATTAGACTCGTGGTCGAAAATGCGACTGATTTCCGAGAGGGCCCAAGTCTCATTCCCGGGTTAGGAATGATATCTGCATAATGTGAGGCAAACAATTGTGCCTCTGCCTACCCTCCCAGATAATATAGGGATGACATGTATAGGAGTTTTCCCGTCATTCCTACCTCTTAATGTAAAAGCAGGTGGAATAATACTAATTGCAAAGTTGTTAGTCTCACTAATATATTTGAATGGAACACTAGTTTACACTTAGCTACCAGTTCTCGTTATCTCCATAAACCGTAATTTACAAGACGCGAAATAATTTATTAAAACTAAACATAATAAACTATAGGGAGGGCGCTTGCGCCGGCTAGCGTAACAGCGGGAGGCTAAAACGTAAATCTTGTCCGCGAGCGTACTTGTACCACTTAACGTGTTGTACTCAAATATTTATGTACATACATGTGTCATGATTGATGATTATGCAGTCGCTTTTTATAGGTTTGGTGTTTGGTCTATGATGATCGAAGTTTTCTTCAGGGTAAACGGCAGAACTAATAACACTAAGATGTATGGATCTTCGCGTGAGTGTCGCTACCGACTTAATTTAAAGAATATCCTAGAGGATCCCAGAAAGAACTACTAAGGGGCCATTCAAGTATTACGTAAGCACGACAGTGTGATGGTGATGATGGCTTTGCTAAGCTTATTTTTGATGAAATGGGGGACGGGGATAGATGATGATTACGTAAGCAATTTTTATTTAATTGCTTATTTTTCTAGACTTAAAAACTGCTGCTCATGAATAACAATAAAGAAACCTGATCAGTTTAAAAAAATATATACCAATGTTTACATAAGCATAGGAGGGAGGGGGGGCAAAAGCTTTGCTTACTTTAGCTGACAAGGGGAGGGGTGGGTCAAAAATTACTAAAATTCTGCTTACGTAATACTTGAATGGCCCCTAAAAATAGAAAATTAGGGTAGACTAACCCCTTTCTCCTACTTACTGTCATACCAACCAGATGCGGCTGAATAACAGTATGTTACAAGGAACGACTGCCTTCAGACCTCCGCAACCCAGTAACTGGGCAATGCCGATATCCTAAAATTAGACCGATTGTCAGACTTTCGGACTTCTGACTAGGTATTCGTATGACACCCGGGACCGACGGTTTAACATGCTCTCCGAGGCACGGAGGGGTCTCGTTGTGTTACGAATACTCACTAATCCGCGACTGACTGTGGCAAGCGCAGCTTAACCTTGCAAATCATGTGATCCGCGGGGTTGTTGATTAGCCACGAGCCTAAAGGTGCCTAAGGAATTATGTTAGGAAAATTGGCAGTAGTATCTTCAATTTGGTGTTATGATTCGATTACCAATCGGTTTACCAACTCTTTAGCGCAGGCTATACGAAAATAGCTCCTGCTGTGGTGATAAGATTAGTATTCTCAAGGAGGGTTGATGTCAGGCAGGCGGCCGGTCATAAAACAATAAGCCAAAACCCCTAACAACATGGACTTATGAAATATATGTTGTGCCGACCCCACCTAGTGTGGGATAAGGGCAGGAAGAAGAAGCGGTGATAAGATTAGCCAGTCAGCAAGGTTTGTAGCGAGGCTGACCGCCTAGGGTGCGCCGGAGTTATTTAAGTATCGTCACTCGTGGAGGCTCTTTGAATGCACCCTTTATAATAATTGACCGTTGAAACTTAATATTATTGTCTCTTATATCAGATGTGATTACAAGTTAATCACGTTCTCTGTAAATCAGCGCTGGGTGTTTGACGCCTAGCATATGCTGAGTTGGTGACCTTTTTGGCATGGACATGCTCGACAGCATAAAATGTGTATGTTTAATTCTTTTCATATTGTTCTTTCTTTCTTTATTTATGCTGTCATTGTGTTCTTGGCTAAATAAATAAATTTTCTTTCTTTATTTCTTCTAACTCTTTTGTACAATAGCTGTTTCGCTGGAGATCAGATTGAGTTAACTCTTAATTATCATGTAATTTCCAAAGGATAGTTAATTATTTTCAGCATATAATTAAATGTGCTGGTTCTTATGTGTCAATATTAAGTTAATCTTGTTTTTTTTTTAAATTTGAGTAAACGAACGCTTTGAACGCTTGCTTTCCATGCAGGAGAGTCTGAGTTCGATCCCAGCCCGTATCTCTAACTTGACGAATTCATGAAATGATCAGAATTTCATTATCATTTGCATTAACGGTGAAGGAAAAACATCGTTGGGAAACCTGCACACCTGAGAAGGCTCCATAAAGTTTTTGATAGTGTGTATAGTCTGCCAACCTGCACCAGGCCAGCGTGATAGACTAAGGCCTAAACCCTTCTCATTCTCAGAAGAGGCCTGTGTCCAGCAATGGGTCAGTAATGGGCTAATTATGTATACACGTACGTAAATCCAGCTTTTATGCTACGAATGGAAATTATAGGTATCGCCAAGATTTTCTCCATTGATACATTCGTTTTTAATTAATCGTCAAACATTTTCATTTGGTAACGCATTATTAAGTCATATCAAATAAACTGTAATATTTACACTACAAAATCAAACTAGGATATCAAGGGTTAACTCACCTAATTAACCATACGAGTTCCATTCGAGTCACAGCGTAATGGGCACTGCTAATTCGATTGAGCTGCCATGTATATAAGTACCTATAAAGGTACCTACCTATATATAATCACGTACATGGTCCTGCACAATGGCCGACTCAAAGATCAATACTAGTTCATTAGTGTTGAATGCATTACTTAGTGCTAAAATGTCAAGGGGTAGATTTGTGATTCTTGTAACTTATGACTGCTAATGTCTACCGCGAAACTATGAGCTTCGTAATGCAATTTCTTGAAGAAAGCTCTAAAGGAAAAGGGTTTACTACAGCGGTATATTTGAAAGTTAATTAAGCTGATGTTATTAGGTGACGGTGTCCAGTTATCAAGTAAGTACCTGTGTGGTTGCTGGGTTATCAAATATTCAGCAATTTTTAAACAGATCAAATCATAACATCATAACATCACGCCTGTATTCTCCGAAGCGTTGGGTAGAGGTAGCGTTGGGTATAGTAACACCCTCATTTCGACGTTATGTTTAAGTCCCATGTAATAGGGGGCGAGCCTATTGCCATCAACCGGGCACAAATCCAAACTCCGGGCTGCTACTAAGGAATTCCACACGGAAAAACCTAATAACTCTGCTCGATCTGGGGATCAGCAGTCGCACTTGCTACCACTAGACCAACAAGGCAGTTCAAATCAAACACATCCTAATTCACTATTTTAGGTCACTCTGGGCATTGGATTCTCCAGGGCAGGACAACCGGGCGGCCGCTAGAATTTCGTCAGTCAGACGTAACTGGAAAGTTTCATTTATCTCTAAGGTGCACCATGCAGCGATTTGTTGACGACAGTTGGATGCCTTGCGTTGCCCCTTTCAACACAATAACTTAACTTTGCTGACGCATTTCTTGCTTTGGATCCGATAGATGATAGATGTATAAACCTAACTACTATTTTATGTCCATATATTTACAATCGCCATTCAAACCATTATAATTGTGTTTTTGCCACAAATAATTATTTTCCGAGCCTCTGCTCAGAGTTATAATGATTAGAAAATATTACATCATTATGATATTCACCAGTTAGTTGTATGTGCAATACGGTAAGTTCGAAGCGGTGAAGTGTGAAACCGGTCCGGGACGATGTCCTGAGTCCCGACATTCCTGGATGCGCTCACGCACTCAATTGCACTATTTCGCTTTGGACTTCTCGTCGCGCGGCAGATTTGAATTTTGCAAACGTTTGTTGTAAATTTACTTGGCAGATATGTGACTACAATTTGTTTTAGTATGTATCATTTAAACATTTCGACTAATAAAATATCTGCTATTTTGCTTCTTTTGTGTGTTCAACTAAGCACCATAGCAAATGTTTATTGGACATAACTTATGATTGCAATAGATTCAAATTCATATAATAATGTCGGTTTCCGAATGTTTACGTTGTATTTGTGTATACACACGTTGAGGAAAAATGCTTTCGTTCGATATTCGCTACGGTTTAAAATATGCATAAGAGTTACAGTGAATTCTCAAAGCATTTATTATTTATCATAATTCTCGATGTCGAGATCGCTTCACAATCCTGAAAAATGTAATAATATTCCAGGTAAAATAACGGGCCATGTCACGGGAGGGTCTGAGACAGATATCCAATTAATATCAATGATCTATTAAGAACATTAAAGTTAGCAGAACTCTAATGATCTGTTAGTAAAGTACAGTTTATTTATTAGTAGAAGTGTAAAGTTTATAGGTTTTATTGATATACAATTTATAGCCACTACTTGTCCAATAATTATTATTTTTAATCGTAAGGATGTATACAGGGTTTCATGATCACAGTCGTGGAAGCCGCAAGCCTTTTGATGATTCAGGCACTGAAGGTTAAGTAAGTAAAGGTTTCATGTCAATCGTCGATTAAATGAGTCTTATGTGTACATTGAAGTAACATTGCTATCCTTTCTTGCCTTTTACGGCACCTACGAGTATGACGTATGGGTAGACCTTTTCTTAGTTGAGAAACGTGCAACGTAGAAAGAACCAAAGAACGTTTAACTTAAGCGACATGACACTGTGTCTATGTGAGTATAGTTCACTCTATTTTGAAACCTCGTAGGTAGAGTAATAATATTAGTTTTCCTCAATAGGTTATTTATTACGCCTTGTGTGGAATGACGAATAACTGGTAGAATACATACCTACAATTTTCCTTTGCTTCATGTATACACTACATAGCGTCATAAACCAGGGGATCTTTTCTAAATTGTTTGATGTTATGTAATTCCAAAGTAATTTGTTGGGAACGCAATTTGCCGCGTAAATGCCAGAATTAATAAGTTTGCACATTTTCAAAAAGTCGCTGCTGAAGTAATCGCTTTACTTGGTCCAGATGATTTTAGATACCTATGCCCAGCCACAACGGGCAGGCAACAGGGACGGAGGATTTTAACTGCAACTGGTTCGAAAAAGACAACATTTTCCTTTCGCACCCGCAAAGCGCCTTAAAATTGTGCCCACAGATTTTTAAATATCAGCCTTAATAGAGCTACGAAGAAGGTTCAGTTTTAAACGCTTTGGGAAAATGGATATTGCAATTTCTATTTGAACATTGAGGTGGCTACACATTTTTATTTGTGGGAAGAACGAGACAGAGCGTGTCTGTATGTACTGGTGGAAAAGGGATGGTGCTTAGCATTTATATTCTGGGTACGTGTAAGTTTCAGGCAACGGTCGCCGTGAAACTCGTAAATGGGAAAAAAGCAACAACGGAGAACTCAACTGTCTATAGTGAGGGGATAGGCTTTCAATCGTTACCATAATTTTTGGAAGGAAAAATAATGTGCCTACGTACCGTTAATGCCCCATAACTTAATATAGATCAACATGTAATTGCACCACTATGTATGCATAGTCTGGTTTAATTAAAGCACATAGTGGGTCTGGGTACAATTAATTTACATAGAGTTAAATGAGTGCTTTAAAAATATGGCTTCATTTAATGAAGCTTCGGAGTCATCTACCTTAGGTTGAACATTGGACAGGGCTATAATTAGCGTAATGAAGTGTTCGAATGCCACCGAAGGTTGATCCGTGACGATAATAATGATTAATAAATCGGATCACGTCTACTCAGGCGCAAGAGTGAGGTAAGAATTATATCGGACACAATGACACGCCATTATCAAGTGCGTCGGGTGTGAGAAATACAATAGCAATTATTTCGCTGTAGTCACCTTCATTGTCTTTAATGCTGGCAAACAAGTAAACTATAAATTATTTAAATTGAATCATCGTTTTACACTTCAAAATGTTTGCTACTGTCGTAAAATTGTGTTTTCTAGTTACTTAAGTATTCATGGGAGGTTAATGATTTTGGTCTCGGTTTTTTTGTAGATTTATATTTATGTTTTTGGCTACACTATTGCTACTGTCAGGTCCTCAGGTCATGCCATAAAATTGTAATTTAACTGACACGAGTATTGGAGCCGTCAAAATAAGTGGTAACAAAATTTCAAAATTAGCATAGAATCTTATGGTAGCTGTTGGTGGATAAAATCGCTTCGATATTATTTGATGATAATAATGAAATTTTGTTATGATTCATCACAATTAAAGGGCTCATGGTAGTCTTTCAGTCTTTTTCCTTTGTGTTGTTAAAGATGGAGTAAATCAGAATTTCCTTCAGTTGTGAAACAAATACTTTTAAACCTGTATTGTTTGTTGGGTTTGCCGATAAAATGCAATACTTGACCAACTTGAACGACAGCAATGACGTAATCACAGCAACGGGCAGACCTATTTCTGATCACAGTGATACGTTATTTTTTAATACAGGCGGAATAGATGCTGCTACTAAAACCTTCGACACTAAACACCTTCATTCATCGCGACATTCAAAAAAATAGATTATCCAACCTTTTCTAAGCCGTGAATCACTCGACCAATTTTTTGAGCATACCAGATTTGGTCTCATATATCGATACTTTGGAACGTTGCGTCCCATCACTAGCACTCGTCATCACAGCAAGAGCCGCGTTGATATTTCCACGTAGATTTCGCTCCGTAAAACCTCTGCCGTTTATTTTTGTATACATTTTTGGCGCATCTCTTTATATTTACAGCCGCAACTGAGTTGTTCAGCGTTTGTCAGTTGACCTTATGTGTTATTCAAGTGATGCCTACGTACTTGTACCTATGTATAACAGCAATAATGGGGTTTGCATGTTATAACAATGGGTAAGGTTATACCTACGAGTGTGGTAGAGAAAACACGATTATGAATAATGATAATAATTGAGTACGTATGGGTATTATGAGAACCCCATCTGAGGTGTTGAGGTGTTGATTGACGATTTACTAATCGTTAGTTTAAATCCTGCTTTGGTGATAACCGCTTTTGTTTGGTAGGTACTTTCAAGGATTTAATAACCGTTTCCTCGTCCTATTTTACCTTTCAGTTCTTTTGCCTAACTATGTTGGGGTCAGCTTCCAGTCTAACCAGATGCGGCCGAATACCAGTATTTAACACGGAGCGACTGTCATAAGACCTCCTCAACCCAGGTACTGGGCAATGCCGATATCTTAAGGTTAGACCGGTTGTCAGACTTTCGGGGATTTGACTACCCGTAACAACTGTCATAAATATACGTATGACATTCGATACCGACGGTTTAACGTGCTCTCCGAGGCACGGAGGGTCTCGATGTGTAACGAATGGTCACCCATCTACAGACTGACCGCGGCAAGCGCAGCTAATCATTGCAAATCGTATGATCCGCGCGGTTGTTAATTAGCCACGAGCCACTCCTATTTTAACTTTCAGTATTCACAATATTATTCAGTTTCATGGAGGTATCATGTCAACTCGTAAACGTCCAATACTGAACACGGGCCTCTCAATTACCAGTACAATGTACGGTCAAAGGGGAAATTGACATAATCACCACGGTTGGCAGACGGATTGGTGATCACAGTTTATGGTTATTAAGGGATAGGAGGACGCTGTTGCCCAACCTCTTGAGGATCCTTTAGTCACCTTAACAACAGCCACGCGAGTATACAGGAGGTGTTTTATTTTTGTTTTTTTTATATCAACCATTTAGAACAAATACTGATATTGCTTAATTTCATAAACATAACATCAGGGTTGGGTAGATGTGTATAGTAACACCCACATTTCGCCGATATGTTTAAGTCCCATGTAATAGGAGGTGAGCCTATTGCCATCAACCGGGCATAAATTGAAACACTACCGAGGAATTCCACACGGAAAAACCTAATAACCCTTTGCCCGACCTGGGGATCGAACCCAGGACCTCACGATCAGCAGTCGCGCTTGTCAGCATTAGACCAACGACGCATTTAACAGTTGCTTAACTTCACTATTTTATTAATACAATATTGTGCTTGTAAAATGGAAACTACATAAGATTTAATACCAGAGGTGAAAAGTGGGTATACTGTACAGACTTTTGTAATAGAAGAACACCTCTGCTTACTCCTTCGCGGATAAGGCGTGAGTGTATGTATGTTTGTATGTAGGTATTAATATAATACAAAAAGGATTATTACATCACTTTCATAAGTACCCATTTGTTAGTACTCTCCACGTATGCTTGCCAAAGAGGTTGCATAAGTGAAAGAGTGCACTGCACTGATTTCGTCAACGAATGGAAGCCAGCCGTCATTATGTAAAGAGAAAGCTTCTCTTTTTAATAAAACCAATGGTATGACCCGCATTCTAAACAAGTGAAGAACATTTGTTTTTTTAACATATGTAGTCTTTCATACGCATCGTATCGATTACAAAATCGTCAGAATATTGCTATATGGCCCATTCCTATGATTAACCGAGCATTATTTTTCTGGTTAAAATTATCTTAAAAGTATCTTTATCAATAAAGAAGCAAAGACTCCATAGTTTCGCATAGAAGGCCCTCTTTCTTACACTTTAGTAGCTATCGCACTTAAAATTAGCTTTATATGCCAAAAGTTTGGCAATGAAAAATGCTACTATTGGTAAGCAAAACGATTCGTTTTTAGGCATAGGAACCAATAATCACTAAGATGTTTTTAGGAGGGTTTCGACTCTCGTAATTCATTATCAACGCGCTGATCATACGATTTGCGAGGTTAAGCTGCACTTGCCGCGGTCAGTTCGTTGATGGGTGACCGTACGTTTCACAACGAGACCCCTCCATGCCTAGGAGTGTGCACGCACGTGCGTGCACGTTAAACCGTCGGTCCCGAGTGTCATCAGAATACATATGACAGTCTTTACGGGTAGTCTGACATGCGGTTTAACTTTGGGATATCGGGATTGCCCAGTATCTAGGTTGCGGAGGTCTGATGACAGTCGCTCCGTGTAAAATACTGGTACTCAGCCGCATCTGGTTAGACTAGAAGCTGACACCAACATTCTTGGGAAAAGGCTAGGGTGAAGAAGAACCTATGCAATTTGGATTGTAGGTACATTCATTGGTTGCCATTCATTTGGCATTGGTGTGTAAAGCAAAAAGGACACCACGTCACTCGCCATCAATGTCAATCTTTACTGGATTACGTTCCAATGTAAAGTGAGAAAGGAGCATTAATCCCTGTAGGTAGTATGTAACTACCTCATACTGAAAATATCAAACTGCTTGTGGGTCCTATCAGAGAATACATGACTGCGTTATAGTAACTGCTGGCGAGGCCTATACTGAGCCAGCAGTACAGTAGTGGATGACATACAATACGTGGTGCACTATTGAACATTACGAACCTAAGTACCTATTGAGCAGCAAGCAGCAGTGCGCGTTTACTGGCTGACGTCATCATCAATGATACTCTAGCCATTGACAGCAAGGGTAGGTATCAGAAAATAAGAGAGATTTAGATGTCCAAAATTCTAAGGGTCAATTGTAGCAACATCGCTTAACATTTATCTTAGGGATGAATTTGACGTTTTGACAGCTTTCATATTCCTCAGATTAAAGTTATCCGATACTGGTAAAATCGACCCTCAACAGTTTAAACTTAGAATTCTGCTAATCCTATCGAGTAATCTTCGTAATATCCACAAACGTGTAAAGAGCAACGCACATGAGACGCAGGGCGGTCGAATCGCATCGGCTATCGACGCAGACTCCGCGCCTCACTGTACGCCTATTAACTAATATCTAATACAGAGTACAATAATCCTCATCTTATATTGTAAAAAGGCGTAAAAACGTACGAAGAAGAAACTCTGTCTTTAAAAAAATTGGACCGATATGATGAACTGGTTTACGCTTGTATTCGTAAAGGGTATGGCACAGGTGTACTTGTTGCACGTGTATTGGCGAGCTGATGACCACTGACCGGGCCCAATTCAAAATATCAGCCTGTTGCTAAAAAAAATCCTAATAGGATAACCCAATAACATCTGCCTGGTCTAGTAATCGGAGCCAAGACGTCACGCTCAGCAGCCGCGTCTAGGACAACTGGGCTAATCATCATCTCCTTGCCCTTATCTCACACTAGGTGGGGTCGGCACAACATGTATTTCGTAAATGTTGTTAGAGGTTTTAGTTTATTGTTTTATGACTAGCCGCCTGCCTGACATCAACCCTTTTTGGGAATACTCGTTGCGCTGTCGTGCGGTTGACCCAATGTGCTTGCCGATATTATGTACTGGGCTAATGAAGCAGTTTAATTATCTTCTTTGGAGAATATCGCATTAAATATTATGCGGTATTTATTTTTAATTAAAATAGTAGGTATATGTAATAAGGACTAAATAACATAAACTACCTACTACAACTAAAAATTGTCACACCGAAACGATATCCGTCACACCAACTACAGCTCCATGAAACTCATGTGGACAGATCTCCGAGCGATAGCGGGCGAGATGTCGGCTGCACAGTCGCAGCCTCTAACCCCTCCCCCTTCGAGTGTCATTGAACGTCTTGCGAGGACTGGCTCATTGCAATCTTAACGAATGCAAAATACAATGTGAGACTAAGGGCACCCTAATGACTTTCGTGTCACTTCATTCGGCAGATTAGACGATAAAATTTTATAGTTGCTCTTTTGCTATTAGTTGTAAATATTTATTGCACGTACATGAGAATAAGATAAAAAAAACATTGTATCATATCTATTTATCTATAGAAACATTGAAATAAAAATTGTACACCTCTATGTAACTTGACTTATTCCACAAACTTCGCATTAGAGACTTAAAATTTTCAGATAAATCGAAGCTTCAAACACCGCGTAGCTTCGTTTGATATCCCGACTTAATTTTTTCTAACTCATTTGAATTTATCATTAATAAAAAGCAAGTAGTTCTTTCTGGATCCTTCCAAAGCTTGCCTCAACATGAACCGAGTTGTCACCAAAATACCAGGGCATCAGAAGTGAGATAAAGCTGTATCCGTTCATTGTGAGTCACATGTCGCGTAAGACGCACCGTACGAGATAATTTCACCTGACCTCTGCCAGTTCATTGACTGGGTCCTGCATAGACATACGCATGTCTAGCATAGTGCGTGATCTAAGTGAAGAGCGATCAGAAGACGCGGTATTTGAGAAGAAGCTCTAACTTAGAAGGCTCGGTTTAAAAGTGGTGTATGTTAGCTGCAATCGCGATCTAAGACTGGACTTTATATAGAAACTGCAATAGAGGACAAAAACCCAGTTATTTTCGATATTTTTTGGGAAGGTTAAGAGCAAGGGTATAAAGAGCATTCCACGTTGTATTTTGAATTAAACATCCTTTTCAAGCATAGGTATTCATGATTTTATAATAGATTTATCAAAGACTACCGCTCAAAAGCCACATTTTAGGCAGTTAAAAATGGGCATTGAAAGGTCTTCCTCCACGCAAAAGTGCGAAACTACTAACGTGAATTTGAAAAGTTAAGGTGATCTCTCTACTTGTTTTTCTCCTCGCAGAAGGAAGTAACCGCATCCCTCGGTCCCTCGGTAGATTCAGATAAATACTAGGGCAGCGCCGTCTTTCTTGCCGCTAGTGGTCCAAGCAGGACAATCTAATCGTAACCTATAGAGTGACAGTGTCTCGGAAAATAAAAAAATAGCGAAAATTTCGCGAAGGTAAGTCTAAATAGTATAAGAACATCACTCATTACAACTTTAGCTAAAATAAAATGTTTCAAAAATTATTCGCCTGTCACTTGCACCAAGCGTCATCTAACCGAGAGCCTACTGCGTATAAAGTGCTTCAATGTAAAAAGGAGACATAGAAACAAGAAGGAAATTTATCTCTCAGCCTGTGGGCGTTACTATGGGCCTTATTGTTACCACGCCGGCCAATGATTCTATAATGATGAAACTGTTATAGCCATTTATTTAATATTGACTCCGTTAAATAAATTAACCAGTAGTGCCTCTGAAGAGCTGATTCAGAAAGCAGTGTTTGAGCGGAGTTATGTCGTTATTTTAAATTGTGGTAACAGTTGATGTGATGGTTTGATGATAGCAAGGTTACTGTAGGGGTATATTGGTAGGTATTTAGGGAGATATAAGAGTTTCTAGTTATTCTGTAAGTGTTGTATTCTTCTAAAATTCAATTATTGTTAAGTCGAAAACTTAAGTGAAGTCTTTGAGTAATTTTGAAATACAATTAAAAACGAATATTATAATGACCAGTTTATTTTTAAAGTAATGACTATTTTTATATGTATACCAACTCTTGTTTCAAATAAAATATGAAACGATAATAGCGTATTCGACAGTTGGTGTGAACGCGGTTAAACAATGATTACTTCCACGACAGCGTTTCCCATGCGGTAGTGGCGATATCGAGACACACAGTCAGCTGCGTCTATTACACTGATGACGCCGATGACGCCACAGGCCGCTTCGCAAAACGAGCAATGGGTGCACCAACCAAAACGGTCGTCGACTACAATCTAAAGACGGCCATGCAGCACCGAGACGCAGCAGTCGTGGAAGCTCTGCTCAAAGCCGCGAAATCCCTGGCTGGCAAATCCAAAAATCCCTAACCAACACCTTGTAATAAAAATGCCTAAATACCAACTCCAAAAACCTAAATGTGTAAGAATAAAAATAAAATTTGTAATAAATGTAATAATGCCCTCAGCATCCCGGTATCTCCATGAGAGATACCAAGAAATCAAACAAACCATAACATAATTATGTTGATGATGCATTCTGCGTTATCAATTATAGCATGTAAAATTAAAATCATTAAATAATATTTATAGTAGTAATATAGTCTTAAGTGTGTGTGCTGATGCAGGCATCGACTCTACTGAGTCGGCGCATGCATCAGCGCATAGCTAAGTTATACCTGCATGTCAAAATGATGCCTGCCGGTACATGCATCGGCTTTATTGAGTCAATGCATGTACCACCAGTATCAACGAAATAATGTAAATGTGTATATTATAAGAAAAAAAAAAAAAAAAAAAAAAAAAAAAAAAAAAAATAATAATATTAAATAAGTAAACATATATATAATGTGATGGACTCGCATAACTTAAGTAGAATAAGTAATATTTATAGTAATATAAATAATACATGTTGTATTTCCGATACAGGAGTATCAAATAAGTAAAATAAAATAAAAAGTACCTAAACAATTAAATAACAGCAAAAAAGAGCGCGGACGAAATGTCTGCGGTGAATAAACTCACTTAAAAAAAAAAAAAAAAAAACAATGATTATTCCCATTCCCAATATACAATACAGTGCCACATATTGTACTGGACCGGTGACCGATATTTGTGCCTGATCCCGCATGCCTCGAAACAATGGCGTTCGAATCATGACGATCGATAGTTGATCGGCCTTTAACACTTTTAAGGCTTGCACAGACCATCGACTTACCAAATAACCCGTTTTGATGTGTCAGTGACGCTACTGCTTTTAGTAGGCTAAGTTGAAAGTTAAGCCTATAATGTGAGGTTAAATGTTGTATTTAATTTAATTTATTCACTTTATGTACCTACACACAGAAATACAATAAGAAAGAATACATAGGAATGATAAGTACAAAGGCACTGTATGTTTCTTAAAGAAATCTCTTCCAGAAGACAGTTTTTTTTAATAAATTTGTAATTGTTTGTGTGTATGAAATCGGGAAATATTCTGACAACTATTTGTCTTAAAAAGGTACAAAAGAAAAAGTCTAAAAAGACGATAAAATATTACCTATTTAAAGACACATTTTCCTCGGTATAAATAAGCAAGCCTATTAAGATTGTAACTAGAACACAAAGAAGGCAATTTTCTTCAAAACCAAACCCAATTCACCGACCAAACACAGTACGGTATTCCACAATCATTTGGCAGAAGTAAGTACCTGTTGATTAACTTTACCTTCGTCTAGAAACCGGGCCCTAGTACACATTACATTCAGACAGAAAGCCTTTCTATATATATTTAGTGCAACAACTGAGAACCGGCCAGAGCCTACCTCTAGGTGACCAAAGCGTGCTACAAAATACCATAGAACTATGAAACTTTTGTAGATAGCTGCGAAGTTTTATTCAAATAAGGTTAGTAATGTTCACTGGTGAATATGGTTTAGTAATAAACGCTTATTGGCTGTTGGTGATGAAGGTGATGTTCGCAAAATGCTTGATCATTCATAATCCTAAGTTAAGTCGGCTAATCAAAAATGTTTGTATCAATATCACATTAATCGAGCCTATCACAGTATGTATTATATACTAAGCACTTAACACTTTGGAACAATCAAGTATGACGAGGCCAATAATAACCATTCTTGTTCAAGTGTGATGTTATACTGAATTTTATTTCCCAGCCCAGAGGAAAGAACTGAAAAACAGCCAACGTCCTTATAAATGTATCATTTAGTACTTAAGATTTCCATTAAACTAGAACATTGTGTTTATAACTATTTGGATTTATCAATTTCTTTAAAGTTTACAAGCACTATAAACAATTTAATGATCCATTATTTCTAATTAATCATCGATTATTTTTTATTAACTGGACCTGTTCTGTTAACTGTATTTTTACGAGCTTTTCTTCAAATAGGTACATTATTGTTCCTATTACAATAACATTAAGAACTATAGCTTTGACGATTACCTTTTCAGTTGATTATTTTCTTACTATCTTTTGCTAGCGATGTCGTCCTGATCATTAACAGTTGTATCGCCCTTTTAATCACTTCCAGATCGAATCTACAAAAAATCTGCCTCAGTGGGGAAACCAGCCCTCTCACATTGAAAGGCTGCGTCATCATCATTCTGGTATCTTGAATGGTTATCCTGTCATCTGTCAATCATCACACTCCAGCACGATGGTTCATCTTTTCAGGACTTTTCAGGAAGCTAGATATTGTCCTCAAAACAATGTGGCCTTCATTGGCTTATTGTTAGAACTTTACTAAAGATTTTTGTACTTTAAAAATGTGAGGTGAGCTAAATAGCAGTTCAAACGCTAACCTACTCCTATAACTACTTCAAGAATAAATAAAAATATTTTCTAAAGCACCATTCTCAAGTTATTTCAAAACTATTTACCAGAAACTTATTCAGTAAACGCGTCTTCTCTACGAGACTCGAAGTCCACCGAAGTCATTTGTGTTTGTGTCTCCGTTGTGAGTTTACGAGCGATGTCCTATCGTGCTCTCCGCAGCCAACGAAGATTCTAGATTCAAAACACTGGATATTTCCTACCAAGTCTGTTGGCTACTTTATATCTCGACCGTTGAGTTCCGTAGTAATAAAATACTGCTATCTCATGCACGTATAAATATTATTACACATTAGGTGTTGTGTTTATTGCTATTCTTCGTTTATTTAGATTGTTTCATTTGTAATTTTTTATCTACATTTAGTTATCTATATATTTTATTTTAACTTTTTTTTTCGTATGGTTGATAAAAACAAAAATATACTGAAGCATTTTAAATAATGTATTATTATGAAGTTGATATGGTAATATAACTAGGTACTTTGGTACCTAATTATTAAGTTTTTATGTTTTACTTAAACATATCGATCAACACCTTAGTTTGTTGTACATCGCTGTAGATATCGCTAATTTGCGTCGTATAAAGAAAATATAGGCCCTAGCGAAAAAACATATGAAATTAAGTCGCACGAGCTACCTCATGTTTAAGCTGACTGACAATAACTCATAGGTAAGTAAGTAGGTAAGGTGAAATAACTCAGAGGCATGGACTTCGAATGTCTAAGGTAAGTGGTTATTTTTTTAATTTATATTATAATAAATCTCGTAGTTCTTTATAAATACATTAAATTTTACTAATGCGCTTGCGTTTAACTTAAATGCTGACCATTCAGCGCCCCTAGTGGAAAATAGCGTAAACCTCAAACGCGGGTGTAAAAACTGTAGATATGCATGGCACACTTCATGATACTCCGCACCCTAATGGAGAACAAAGGTATTTATTAAAAAGAAAATGTATATTCAGGCAGTTCTGATGAAAATTTGTTTGACCTAAGTATCTCGACTTTTGAGCATATTAAAAAACAACTTTGTAAATATTCGATTGAGCGATTGTTAGCATTAAAGGAATATCTCTCAGACTTCTGAGGTAACTGAACTGTTTCCTAGTGATTTGTTAAAATAACTTTGTTACCTGAAATCTATGCGATACGTAAATGAAAACGTAAATCCTAAAATCAAATAAAAACTACTAAGCTATTGTTAAGTAACGAAATAAATTGATATAGAAATAAATGTTACCAAATAAAAAATTATGAGTCCTGTCTAAAATTATTTCGTTAATCACAAACATGTATTATCTCACCCATGAGTAAGTATTAAGGAAAACAATACAATATAATAATAACTTCTTATAAAAAACGTCTCAATTTTCCTGAAAACGTCGGCTCAACAGTTCATAGTTTTAGCAAATGCATCAACAGATGGCGTTAGTAGTCGCAAAACGCCTAACTTGGAACTACTTTTTTGCTGATCTAGAAAAACCCATCCAATTAATTTCCTAATAATACATTAGTATCAAGTTATCTGTTATATTTTATATTAAATATTTCCATGTAAAATAGTTTAAATTTTAAATAAGGCAGTATGATAGATACAAAATGTTTGAGCGCGAAACAATTCAAAGATTTTCAAATAAAACGGTGGTGCAGATAAACAACACTCATAAATTATTAAAAAGATGTGTTGTTACGAAACTAAGCTGATCGCTTCTTGTTAACGTCAACGTAATTAATGTGTTGTATTTGCAACTATTTGAATAAAGTGTTATTTATAGTGGATAATAAAGTCATCGATTATTCAGTGTTTAATTTATTGCTCTAAGCATTTATAGCGTTAACGTATATTAGTTTGTCTTAACAATACACTTATAATTTCAGTCTGTTTTTGTTTCTATGTTATTATTTCTACACGTGTTAATGCAAAAGGTACTTTTTAAATATTATAGTTTTTTTCTTAAGATTTCTTTGCGACTTTTTCTGTTTGTACTCGTATTGTATCAACTTATGTTTTTTTGTAATTATGCATATTGTCTGTTAAATAAATACGATATTGTTTTTGTGTATTCAGATAATGTGTAGGTATAAACGATTACAAATTATCAAAGGCATTTGAGGTTATGTAAAAATATGACTTTCAATAAATGTGTTTTACAAATGTTTTTCAGACTTAACTCGAACTGATTAAATAATTATAAGTAAATTAAAAAAAAAAACATTAGGTATGTCATAAATATGTAATTCTTGAACAATTTATTATTATATAAAAAAATAGCGTTTGTCTAGAGTAGAGGCCAAGGCTTAAAAACCTCGTTATCCTTGAAGTCATATAATTTTGTCATTTGCAACAAAGCAGTTTTGAAATAACACACACAGAAAACACTGATAATAATATTTGCATAATCGTATTTGTTGACCTAACACGTTATTTTTATACCAATGATATTCATAATAATGTTATCAAAGGAGCAGTGAGCGTTCAGAGCTGTGAACATTCGCACATTATAGGTATTAACGTCTCTTGTCACCTTACATGGTCATTATAATTCGTTCGATAACGTATAATACTGGGGTATTCCAAATTAAATGATCGTTGAAGGAAAGTACTTCAAATATTATAAATAGGTAGGTACTTACCTAACTATCAAAATTTTACTTAAAGGAGACTTTATTTTTTATTTATAAAAGTACTGGATTAATAAATCTTAAAAAAATCTCGCCTGAGCCGAGAAACGAACCAAAACAAACGAATAAATAATATTGCCAATAATCGATAGGCCAAATAAAATGAAGCCTTCTTCTGTATAACAGTATACAAGGTTAGTCGGAAAGGGGGTACTAAGCCGAGGGCCACTTAACGTATCACTGATGATTGTTTTAAAGAAAGTGTTAAAATTGCAAAATTCGTTAAAAAAAGAAAACATGCAAAATTATTTTAATTTTAGTTATTTCATAAATTCTTCATCCCTGCTTTAGTTACGAATTCAGAAAATGGAGTTACTAATCCGTGACCCCAAATATCACCTAGGTAAAATGTAAACACAGCTGATCATAGCTGAGGATAGATAGAATTTACCGTATTTTTTATGAAATCTTTGAACGGCTATTTCTCTTTAACTAATGACTTTTGGAGAAAGTTGTAGAACAATAGTTATCCATTATTATGGGTACTTTAACACCTTTTCGGCTTAGTACCCCCTTTCCGACTAACCTTGTATTTGCTAATTTTAATATTTAAAGTACTTCCTCTTCTTTTAATATTTTGGACACCCAGTACGTACCTATAATTAGAAATTATTGTCGTTTAACTGAAGTTTTATTTTGTTCATTTGTTATTATTATGATAGCTTCATCCGCCACTGGGGGCCGCCTTGTAGGTGTTGCTATGACTACTATACATAATTTAATGTTTCTATTAACCGACAGACCCGTTTGTCAGCCACATCAAGTTTTACAATATTGTTTATCTTAAAAATCAACTAAATTATTTTGTTCATTAATATTCATTTGACATAATTATGAATTTGATTGGACAATATTGATTTAATGTTCATTAATCGAGCTGTTAAATTTAGTTAAACAAACAGTTTAATGATAACTAAGCTGATGTTGAAATTTAAGTGAATCTGGTAACTTATACTGTTATAAGTTAGGTATCAGATTCACTTTGTTAAGTTATAACAATGCTTGTCTATTTTCCCGCGCAAATGTTCGAGCCTGATAGACGCAAGCCACAATATTCATGACTATGTAGGCGATTCAATGAGCTATCCAATCTGTCATTGCTCTGTCGCAGCATCTTTGACATCTACTTGACTTCGGGTGAGACAATAACATCAGGTGATTGTAATAGCCAAACCTAACCTCATAAAGTATGTATAACACATACAGATTAACATTCGTAATTAAAAATCAGAATCAAAATCTGCAAGATCAACTCTAATTAAGGAGCATACGACGTTTTAACATTAAACCGGTGTTGTTAACAGAATAATAATTCATAAGTTGACAGCACGTGAATAATTCGCGACGCGAGTTGTTATCAGCAGCACTTGCGCAGTATGATCGCTCTCTTGTTCGCGCGTGCCGACTCCAACACACGCGTACCACATAAACAAACAAACCACCCACACTACCAAACCTTTCGATGAACGTGATTTACATTGACGCTTAAAATTTTCATCAACGTTTTACGCATACAAATCACACATTAATACAAAACTAACATTAGTTATGTCACATTGTTATTAGTATGAAGGCTGTTAACAACTAATAAATTCAATTTGTTTAATTTTATTGTTAATATTCATTAGGTGCATACATTGCTAGTTTTACATGCATAACATTGCACAATCATTTCCGTGTAAAAAATTTGGAATTGAACATTTGAAAACAATAGTCAATGTATAACGAATAAGATTCTGCGTCGTTGTTATATTTGACGTGAGCCACGACTAATTGCCCGATAAGTCGTCGATTCGCGCCTCGTTTTAATAAGGTACGCTGTCTACATGTATGTGTGGATACCGATGGAATGCCACGGTCATGTCGCTTGGTGTGCGTAACTTGTCAATGTGTGCAAGTGACGTCTGCCGCACGCCTCATCGACCAGTTTCCTAAGAACCCCGCCCCTCCCGTAAACGTTCGGTTTCCAAGCCATAGCGGAGGAAATATACGATTATACAAAGATCAATATTATATGGCCAGGTTACACTGTAATTATGTGTTCGTTGTTGCCACGTGAAGGCATACTGTGGTCTGATGCTTGTTTGTGTGTAACCTCGATTCGGACACACTACGATCCGAGGCATTATGGTTATAAACACAGAGTAATTCGAAGAATATCATTATCCAAATGAATATCCAAGTCGAGACGAAAAGTCAATATTCGTGATTTGATTTGATTTTATATAAGAAGTTGTATTATAAACCAATTAGTGGTTGAATGTTGGCATTGTTTAGATTTTTGCATACAGCAAAGCAGCTTTTATGATGATAATAATGTTTTATTTGATCTTTTGATTGAGTTGATAAAATACACGTAGGTAATCCTGGAACAAAAGTGCGAAAGAATTCGCATCAAAATAACAAATGAATGCTTTATGTTATACAGTTCACACCGTATACGCAGGCTTTTCCCACGGTTAGTTGAGTGTGTGCTACCCCCCGCCCCGCCCGTCACAGCGCCTGCCCCCCTTATTGGCCTGTGTTTGTAGTTCAGTACGGGTTTAGCATTCAAAGCGGTATCATGCTCCCCCGACATTATACTTTCATATTTATTGCTAAAACGCCTCGTTCTACATAATACCTAGATGCAGATTTGGCTATTGTAAAAGAATAAACTCAGTATAGCAAAGTTGGTTGCTGTATCATTCCGGTACACGCAGTAGCTATTTCTAATCTAATAAACTTGCATATGTGTACAAAATAAATTTCCACTACAGATTTCAAAGTAGTTCATAGCAAAATAGCAATATTGGATTTCTTGAACCTTCAGCGAATGTAAAAATATCTCTCTTGGAATATTGAAACACCTAATAGTATTACCTAATTAACCATGTAAAAGATCCATCCAAACTAGTAATCTTAATATATAAATTAATAGTTATCATTTAAAAACAGTAAAACTAAATCTTTGACGAAATAGTGGTCTTGGGCTAGATCCAAAGGAAATCAAATATAAATATATAGGACCGAAGAATTCTAAGACACCAACAAATAAGCCAATTCATCAATATATAAATAAAATTAATTTGTAAGAAAGCGCGGGGGAACGACACTGTTCGTCTCACACGTTATTTTCGTCGCCACCTTACGCGTCGACAATTATTCGGGAATTTCAAAAGATCACCCTGGAGCATGCGGGTCGTTGGCATCACTGACTCATTCTTTTGTTTTACTTACTCACCGCAGATTTAAATTGAGAATAGAATCAAATTTGGATTAGGTACCATCTAAAGTACTTAATACAAATCAATTGAGTACAAAATCTACCCTCCAGAATAATCTCTTGTTTTAATTATCTTAACTAAACAGCTGAAGTCGTTGCCCTTTCCGTTAGTGATTAATACAATACCATAAATTTGACGTCTCTAGCCGCTTTATACACGAACAAAAAATGGAAAATATTCCAAGACAATGAGACTGATACATCTCTGTGTTTATTTTGTTATACCTAATCATCAGTTTGAAGTCGAGATGCGAATGAAATCGATTTCCAAGTTTAGTTAAGAATTCGAGATCGATATTTACATAAATTGCAACATTGAAGTGCGTAATAATATGGCTGACAAAGGCTGGAGGCAGATCGATCCAACGAACAAAACGATAGGTCCGAATCGAGTAGCCACACGTAACATCGATCTGGCGCAACACGTACACGCCACGAGTAATTTGGATGTTGCTAATTATAGGTGCTATTGCGGTTATAATAAGATCCTCCCAACTTCCCAGAAACGAGGCCGGCGCGCTTTATTAATATTTATCCGATACACGCCGAATGCTTCGGTCCCAAACTAACTGACGCAGTCAAAGAAAACATGCTCGCCAGAAATAAAGTCGTAAAGTACCGGAACGATTTCAATCGATGTTCTGGGTGTATATCGGGTTATAAATGCGCAGAAAGTATCGATGGAGTACCGATTGAGAAAAACGATTCGCCTTTATCGGGGTTAGTGGTCGCGTGTAAGATTTTTTTCTCAGTCGGCGCACGTGGTGTGTGACGTAACGTCAACATAGGGAAATTATTGAAAACTTTTGAAATATGCGTAGATATATTTGGAGCTGATATAAAAGATGACTAAACATCATTGACGTTGGGTTAATAAAATATAATTATACGCATATCGAAGATTAGAGAGATAATTACAAGTAGCTAATGTTTCAGCTGAATTATCTGCTTCGAAAGTTGTATGAGTCAACAAATGGAAGTGAGTCATTGTAATCAAGTTGATAATTTAAATCTATAATTAAAAATAAACATCACTATCTTTACCACCTATGAAACTCACAGTTAGATCCATTGCAAATTAAAGTGTATCTGGGTACACTTTGTATAATGTTGGATTTAATTTGTAGTATATCTACTATTATTATTACTATCTACTTAACGAATAAATTTAACATGATCGAAATCTTGAGAAGAAACATATTAAATACGTACCTATTCTATTACTCCATGACATTTCAGGCCGCAGTCGTCTTTGCAGATTATTACGAAACCATACTGTGCAATGTCCAATTGCACGTACTGTGCAATGTCCAATTACACGTCAATTGTTATTTAAATAAAATTAAAAAAAAGAACTTTTATTACAAAATATATAATCCGACAACATTGTTTGATGAACCTAATTTTATTTAAAACGTAAGACGTACTTACTTCAAATTCTACTTCAGGTGTAAAAATCAAGTGTGATAAATCAAAACTATTTTAATAATATTTGAAAATAGCAATCTGCAACGATAAAAGAAAACTTAGACACGACCAATCAGCCGATTGAACGCGTATTTTAACTTAAGAAGCATTTACAGAGCATTGCCTGTCTGCGAGGAAAATTGCTTGGTTTCATCTACCAATAGATGATATTTCAGATTTTATTTTTAAAAACTACAATACCATCATGTATAATTATTATATTTAATGAAAATAGCTGCTTAACATTCGACAGATTACATGTCAATCGAAGGAATCATCTCGGAAGTTAGCAGGAGATGACGTACCTACAATATAACTCCACTGAAATAACTATCTTCGTTAAAATGTACTTTATCCAATATTATTTATATTTAAGTCCCTACCTACGTGCTTTCATTTCCTGACCTTTAGGAAAAGCAAACAGGTAATTTTGTCTTTTATTATCATTAATAAGCTGTGCCGCTGTTTCACAGGATACTAATCTTTTTATTTATTTCAATACAACAGTCGCATTTTTAAAATAGCAATCATATTTTCCCATATTACGAATTCATAATAAAATTTACAATAATTACAATTTCCATAAAATTTTACCGTAGTTAGTGCATTTTTTAAGAATTCAGGTAATCTTCGCCCATGGCTTCCGAAGAAGCAGATTCATGCACGCATATCTCACGAACACGTATATTCTGAATTTATGTATGACAGACATGCCTTTCGGGGATGTGAATTTTTTCGTCTTCATTCGAATTGCATCGTTTTTATCCTGTTTAAAAATATGAAACTCCGCTTTTGCGTTCGTAGAATTATTGCAAATATTGATCTTTTTCCAGTTTAACTAACATATAATATTGATTAACAGCTATACCTACTTACACATGCGACTTTGACTGAGACCAATCTTCTTCTCAATTATGGCGAAAAATGATGATAAGATACGGAAGCTACTTTTAAAATAAAGTATGACTAAATATAAAGCTGAATAAAAATAATGAAACAAAATGAAAGGACATCGAAGCTGGTACTTAATTTAATACTTATAAACTAAGTAAAATGAAAATAATACTATATTACGACGTATGGTGGAGTTTCAACAATTCACAATAAATTTATTTATACGTTATATTAAGGCGATTATAGAATGGCGGCTGACAATGGGGCAGCAATCTGTGGATGAAACAACGTTATAGGATGTTAAGAGGCCAGGCCATAAAGAGTAGCGTCTGATAGAAAAAATCAATGCGCAGCAGTGGATGAAGGTTAAAATGATGATGATTTTAATAAAAAACTGCCTAAACAAACGAAGACATATAAGGAGGACAAACACGTGAAGAGGTAAACATGAAACAGGTGGTTAACGAGAATAACCATACAGTAAAAACAAGGAAATTTCCCTTGATTGAAGACAGTAGATAGTAAATATTCACCTTTCTCATATTCACTATCACATATTTAAAAGTTTGTCAAAACAAAAAGTACGTTCGATTACTTAACTGAAGGTTTCGGTTGTGATGTAAAAGTATCGATGATTACATGCATGATTTCATTATCTATTATGTATTTTATTTTAGGATTGTAGAACAATACGTGTAACTTTTAATAAAAGCAAAGACAATAGTGTCAAGATCATGCTGTAATTATTGTGAACGTGCTTATTTACTGGTTAACTAAATAGGTTCCTCTTTATTATTCGAATTACTATTAAATGCATTATATTCTTGATCTAGTTTAATTCTAGATTAGCTATTTGTCTTATCTTCAATAATTTTCATTTGCAAGTTTTTTCTACACCGATTGTTAGAATAAGAATGTTGTCTTTGTTTATACTTAATTTTTTTGTTTTTTTTTTATTATTATTAACATCAGTCTAACCTTTCCCTACTACATCGGAGTCGGCTTACAGTTTTATTCGATGCGGTAAGGTTGAGTTGATCAAAACTACAAGCCCCATATAATTTTATGTAGAATGAAAGAAAGTGTTTGATCTTGTCTACACATTTTGGTCGCATTTGCATAACTCTCATACTTGTACAGTTTCTCAAAAATTATACGATTTAGTCACGGCAAATGATATATCGAGTTCACTTCATTTTGTAACCAGAGTCTAACATGTTTTATTAATGTTTATTGTGTGTGAGAAGGAAGTCTGTCTTGTGTTATTAATTACTAGCTTTTGTTTGCAACTTCGTTCGCGTAGACCACATTAGTAAGCTGACATTTTTTCTTTCTTTGGGTTTCCTGGTTAGTGGTTCAATGACGAAATTCTCCGGTAAATTTCCCACATTCCAAAAAACTTGCAGAGTTTTGTGTTACAAGGACCTACATAAAGCCTAGAGATTAACTGTTTTCTATGACAATTCCAACTCAAATTAGTACTGTTTACCATTTTGAATATTAGATTTTGTTTGTCGTCAAGACTTTTCTGCCATACCTAGTAACATGTGGCGTCGGTGTTATCCGAGAAGTCATGAAATTATGTTTATTAAAGATTTTTGCAACATTATGCAAGGTTCATCACAATCTATTTTCCAAAATTAACAATGAGATATCACACATTAACTCGCGCTGTTTCGTGCAACCGCAATACACAAGGACTCTATAAACGATTCACCTGTATAAATCAAAATAGATGCACTCTAAACGTTTTGTGATTGATGTACGTAGTGTAGGTATTACGTATAATATGCAGGTTTGCGGTTGTCGGACAGCGGACGCCGCCTGGCCACTCGCCAATACTCCGGCCTCAAATTGATTTTGCCGCTGCTGTACCAAAACTCTTTGCTCCCGTTGCATGCATTAGGAGTGTTAATTAATTTTCGGTCAGTAGTTGCAAGGCAATTATTGAATAATGTCGAGTTGTTTGTGTACATACAGTACCTATCTTGATCGTTGTTTCTAATAGACATCCATAAGACTGTTTTTACTATTTTACACCGTATGGATACTCCTTTAGTCTTTTAATAAATATAGTATTCGTGAACTCTTTTGGAAATTGAACGTAACGGACGCACGGATGGTTTTGGCAAAGGATTCTAGTTCTACAACACGAAAAATAATGTAGAGAAAGAAACAAACCTCGACAAAAGATGCAGAAACTACGCGCAATAGAAATATTAACGTTCAATTGACAGATGTTACACACATCAACCGCAAAACTCTAACCAACAAAAAGTCTAATAACGCGAGAGATCAAAGTGAAACGGATGTTTAAGTAAGAGATGATATAGTTGGAACACTTATCTGCGATGCCTAGCATTGTCGTAACCTAAGACCCATTGGACGGCTGGCTTTTCGCCAGGTTACTTTGGTTTAAATTGCTTCCACCCCTCTCCCTCACATGCTTTTCGGGAATAACGTCACAACTTTTTTAGGTGCACAGATATGAACTTAAGGCAAATAGTGTGTGCTATGTCTATTATGTTGTGTGAATAGAATATTGTTTAGATATGGTACTTTAAATCTAAAAACTATTAAAACTAATTATAGTTACACGGATATGGAAGTCGCTATAAGTAGTAAGAGTTGCTTGAGGTGACTTAAGAATAGGAATTTAGATAAGATTCCTAGTGCCAGGTGCCAAAGAATGCACGTACGCATTAGCAGCACTGAATAAAAATGTTCGTTAATAGTATCTACTAATAAAATATTTGTAATTTTTTTTTAATAGTTATAGGGAAGTGACAATAAAATCAATAATTGATGAGAAATGTGTATGTATGACCACAAAGACATTTTTAATTCGATACAAGGTATATTCCAGATACAAATAGCTGAAGTGTTAGTAACAAAATCATAAAGGTAAGTATAAATATAAATTAAGTTGGTTAGATCACAGGCTGCATGTAGTGGTGCTCTCCGGGTGTCGTAGCAAGCTTATTTCTACTGGCCAGTTGCCAATAGTCTCCGCTCGAAATTGCTTTTGCCGTACACCGTACCAATGATACCGTTGCACTGCATATAATACTTGGGCGTGATACGCGCATGGATACCCACATGCGAGGCGTAAATACCAACATATTCAATACGTTTGGCGTGTCCGAATCTGTAAACGTTCCTTTATCTACTGTGGGTTGGACACATTTTGCCCTAATTGTTGTAAACTGTGTTAAATTGTGTTAAACCCAGAATAAACGGATTTCTTGTGGGTGTTGCTAAGGCCTGCTAAGGGCTAATATTAGGTAGAAAGACAGCAAGTTTTGTGTAAACATCTATGATATCTTTCTACCGTATAATTGTGTTAACCTAAGATAAGATACATAAGATTCAATTTTATAGCAGCCCATGGACATAAACTTCTCCCAAAAGGTACTACGCTATGCAAGGGTGTTGATGAGCACAAAGCCAGGTTTCTTGCACTGGTGATGCTGTTGGCAGGCATTTGATTCGAGTATTAAGGCTTGCAATTTGGATGGTAATCCCACTATCTGCCGGCCAGTCTTTCGACATGTTGCAGTTGAGACTGCTGTTTGGGAAACTGCATGTTGCTTTGTGCTTTTCCAACAAAAATACTAATTTGCAATATGGTCAAGCAGAATAAGACTACAGTCTATTTTAAGAAATTCAAATCTCTATTGGCAGCTTACATCATAAGTATGCCCAGTCAATTACGTTCCGTAATCATCTTACTTCCATAACAATGTTCTAGAAAGTAATAGAAACATCTCTTTCCTTCTCTAGCTCGTTACTTCGAAAGTTCCAAACAGTTACGAGTATCAAAATAATAACAGTTCCGCATGCTTATGTAAAATATTTGCTGTATTTTACAATTTTGACGTAAGCTGCGCCAGCGCACAGTACGTTACGTATCGTACTGTAGTACTCGGCTCGTAGCGACGATTCAATAATCGTGATTGTTGCATAAGTATTAAATAACAAGTTAATTATCTAATTTGCTTGTGATCAATTTGGGACAGGCAGGAAATTATCTTTTTTTATATAAATTTTTCCAGACTTGTGGTTTTTAGTCTACAAATTTTCTCTTTTGGGTGTAGCAAGAGATAGAGGGATAAATTTAGTTGAATGGGATGGTAGCTACCACCACCTGTTCACTGATGTCATAAAACTGAGGAACCTTATCTCATTTAGCTTACTCTTTAAGGTGATCCAATGTGGACGGGGGTCAGATGGTAGAAGCAGAAACTTTCAGTGTCATAATTTTCAATAGATTGAAGCCCATTGGCTTGCATATAAGAACACGACCACTTTAAAACATTAGCAGATTGGAAGCAATAGCAAAGTAGGTAGTATAAAAAATCTCTCCGATCCTAGGTAATAAAAAATAATATAATCAAAGGGCTTGAAGTCTTACAGGGTCATTCAAATTGAATCGAAGGAGGAGTCACAAAGAATTGCACAGATTTTGCGTATTAATATAAATGTGTATAGCAGTAGGTAGGATAAACGATGACCACTAACTCCAGCCAGTTAATAAAATACCTGAGCGTTTTAAAAACGCTAATATAACAAACAAAACCGGCGGTGCGCGTCCGATCATTACTGACCCGAATTCTAATGACCCATTTGAATCAACTCCTTTTCTTTTTCGTCTCGAATTTAATCAAATTATAGGTTGAAGCGTATTATAATATTTCAATACATCTCGTCCTATACCGTTTGTGGAATTTTAGCTTTTTATTGTTCGAATCAGTTTCGTCTCGGCGTAATTTAGAGGGTCTAGACGGGTTAAAAAGCGGTTTCCAAAAAAATATTTCCAAACGAAATTAATCGCTATCGTTGGAAGCTTGAATCTTTGTTTTAATTTCAAATGGAGAGGTTAATCGAACCAGTTAAAGATTGGCTTGTATGAAAGACTTTCTCTTTATTTATTTAGAGGGCAATGAGAGATGATTTGTATATTATTTTTTTATTTGCATTTACCCGTTATTATGTCCAGTTAATATACTGAGACTAGTGTCGTACAGTATTTCAAAAAGGTGAAACCAGTCTTCTGATCAATGGCACCAATGTGACGCAGCTGTTCATTACAGGGCCCTGATTCTCTATGAAATTTAAAACGTGACTGCGTTGTAATCATTTTATAAATGCAGTTCATGGTGCTTGCAAAAGGAATTTAACAATAATATATCCAATTCAGTACATTCTAAATAAATATAATATTTTTTTATTGCACTTTCTGATGATAAGGTGGCTGTTTTTTACGTGTTACGTTTTATTTGTGAATAAGGCCCCATGTTTGAGAAATGTAAGCGAGAAAATTGGGTGGTTACTTCGCCACCGGCGTTGTGTCGCCATTCTTTGTTCAACGATGGGTGCACAAGTGTTGCAACGCAATTTAAGGTTTCGTGAGATTTGAATTTATTGAAGCTGGAAGATGTGTCCTCCTCGCTTACACCTTGATAACACCTTCGATGGACTATCCCACTTTTACCTGAGTCACAAAAAGGGGTATATAGGAGTATGAACAATGGGACCAATTAAAGAGGGGTAGATGGTGGCTGCATAGGGTATGCACTTGTTGATAGAACGGTCGTGTAAATACATATATAAACTCAGGCCTTTTTCCGATCGGTGTAGGCAGAAACTATAGAATGCCTCATGCTACGATCCTTACATATTCCTTCGCTTCATCTACATTCATACATCTTGTCATACACGCGCGCTGGTTAAAAGAACTACGCACCTGTCCTTTGTGAAGAAAATCATCAATAACATCGATGTATGTCCTTCTAGGGCGTCGAAATTCCTTTTAAATGGGCGGAAATGAGGTATTAGGCGAAAATTACTCCAGCAATTATACCTACCCATAACAGTGGCGAATATTTAAATAGCAGCAAAGTTATCAAAATTCACTCCTGAGATAAAAAGTGCCATCGTGATACTCAATATAAAAATAAGTTTGAAAGTCGTTACAATTGAAGCGCCAATCGTCTGGACTCTTGAAGGTGAACAAAAATGTTGTTAGATTCATACGAAAATTCTAGTGCTAAGACCTTCTCAGTAAACAAAGTAAATGGTAGCAATACGTATATTCCACAGTGACTTAATGTAATATCGTTCCCTCTCTATTGAAACTGATAAGTAAAAGGGAGACAAAATTTTCATGGCATTTTCATCTCTCAGCACAGACGTGATGGAACAAATAAATGAATATAATACTAAAAATCTAGAATTTATTCGGGTGTATCGAAAAACCGACTCAATTGTACGTAATACAGGGTGCAAATTGTTTTGATAGAACAAATCTTTTTTGAATTCCAAAGGTAAAAATTTCAAGGTGCAATCCAATAAGGACCTTAATTTGTTAGTCAATAGGAGTCAAGCGAGGCAATGAGTTTGTTGGTCTAAAGCCTTTTGGTTGTGGATGTTAATATTTTATCTCTTTCTGTTTCGGTGTGGGACGAGCGAGAGGGAGCGAGGGGTGATCCTCCACCTCCAGCCGATGCGGGAGGCAAAAGATTAACCCAGTTTTGTTATTTGTCCACTGTCAGTTGAGTACCTATTCACAATGCGGCCGGAGTCTCCTCCACTGGATCCTTGGGCCGTTTAACGTAATTGTAAATGATTAATGTGTCTGTACCTCGATGTAATAGCAACAAGAGATTGGGAACCGATGCTCTTGTTTTGATTTATGACCCCAACTTTAGTAATCAAAGATGTTCAACGGAATGTTTAAAATAGTTTTAGAAGAAAAGTACTTGTGAAGCATAATAAGCATCATGATCGCTGGCTTAGAATAGTTTTCTTGGACTGTGTGAGTACAGAATAAGTCGAGTCTTCTTTCACAGTTCACCGATCGCTTCACAGTAGTTAAACTAAGTATTTTATCAGAGTAAAGCTTTTACACAAAATAGCAAAAGCAATATTTTGCTGGTTCTAAATATCAAGACAGTTTTTGGTAGCAATTTATTTGATTATACCTATAGATAGTTGCAATAAGGGTTCTTTGTATAGTCGCCGGCATGTAACTTGGGAAGAGTAGAGAAGAGAATATAACAAACATGTCTGTTTAGAAGATACAAAGATTTGTTTCTTCTAAAAGACATGTTTAAAAATAAATTATGGCAATAATCATAGAATAATGACAAGTAATAAAAGTGACCGCATTTTTGTTTCATTAAGTGTACATGCGCAAACTTACTCCCACTACTCCAAAACCTTGCCAAGTTACGTGCCGGCGACTATATCTATTTACAATCGGATACTTTTAATTATATTCACCAAATTCCATATTATCGAATATTAAATGTAATTCTTCGTAAGTAAAACTAGATTGTACATAAGTATTACTAAGTACAGTATTACTAAGGCTATGACATTTATCTGCAGTATCGAGGAAAAAACTTATTGAATGATTCAGACATTAGAATCAAATTATAATTTAGGTGTGACACATTGAAATAAGATCACAGGATTTTTTTTTTAATTGATAAAATTTTTCTTTAGACGTCTTTAATTCTCAGGTAAATTATTAACGCGGAGTAAGTTTTGTCATCATTCTACTGTGCCTCGTCCCCGTGCTGCACTGCTAGCGCTTACGCATGCGATGCGCCGACGCAACTACTAGTCGTAATATACCGGATGTCACCAATAGTTGATTTTCGTGAGCCGAGAGGCTGTTGGGAGAGGCCTATGTCCGGCATTGGACTGCGATATATGAGATGATTGACTTACTGCGACCACTAGTTCACGACCTAGATTGACAACGTATGATTTTATAAGTCTATTACATAATATTATTACAAGTGATTGCTTCACAATTCATCGTTTTAAACCATCACTTCTTAGTATAAACCTACGTAAAATAAAAGCTGCAAAATATAGGTGAGTGAGACCACATGGCGGTAAAAAAAACAATGTAGGAAAGTATTACCACAAGTCCAAGAACAATAATATTTTATTCAAGAGCTAGTTGTATCATCAATCGATTCATACTAGGTAATCTAGTTCTATTTTTTCAAGGTCGTTTAATATTGACGAGTTTGACTCATGTTACTGTCCATGACTCTACATAAGTAAGTTTATTTAATAAACCAGTAGCAAAGACTAAAGGCTAACCCTTTTATTTTAGTAGCTGTCATTAGGAAGCCCATGTGTAGTAGTGGACGTTTAAAGGCTAAGGAGAGATAGGTTTCCAACACTGGGTCGCTCAAACGACTTTCAATCAAGCTCTATTCTTTTTTCTCATAAATAAGAGCGTAAATTCTTTTCAGGCAATGAAAAGAAGCATTTCCTTATTTCAGCAGCGCAAGCGCATTTGTAGTGAAACGTTCACTATTTACAATTCGAGTGTTATCATGTTTATTAATTTATAGCAGACTAGATTCCACAAATCTTACTATCTGCGATGACTCACGACGTTACGAGCATAACTCACGTAAAGATAAAATTCAACTACCTAATACAATCTGAAAAATTTCATTTCTGTAATATCTTCATGTTAGTCTAACCTTAAGTATCTGTTTCTGACGAAATTCTAACTCTTGATGTACCTTTTATTTTGGTTTGCTTCTAGACAGTCCTTGCGGATCGTATCTACGTAACCGGGCAGTTATTGGTGAGACCTGAAGGGTCTCTAGCAAATGGGGACGAAGTAAAATACTTAACCTAAGCTAACTACTACTCTAACATCATGACTACTATCAACAACAGCACTAAGGGCGACCCCTAATGGGACTCGGACTCTTGAGGTACCTTCTAAAAGGGCTCGTGATATACACGGAGTAAACGTCATTTGAGCTTCGCAAACCAACTTATGATATCCGAAGGTAAACCAGGCGACAGAAAATATTCCGGCTTCAAATTATTTATAACACAGTCACAAACCTGCTGTCATGCGACAGCCACAACCAGCCTTTAAACTGTTGCTGACATTTTAAGTGTTTTATAAGAAAAATAGTGGCAGATAACCATCAAGATAAAAGGAAAGAGTGCTGTTATTAACGCATCGTAATTTAGCAAGTCATAAAGTCTACTGAACAAAACCTGTAAACAGTAAAACTCACGCTCAAAGGACTTTTATGTGGTGGCGTGTGGCACAACTCGTAAACATAATTATAACGACCACTAAAAATTATTTTACTGATTTTGATGACAACAAAAAAGTCGCGAACAATCGGTTGGCAGTTAAACATTCCGCACCTAATTTTACTGGCCGTTTTTATAATGCAAATAATTCTAATAGGAAAAAGGAACGAATGCTTTTAAGGTGAATGGAGGTTCCATTCACAGAGGTTTGATTTCGTCCCCGGTTTTTGTACACTCGGACCGAGACAAAAGACTGCGCAAGATCACGGTTTTCGACGTTCAGGGAAAACACAAGGAAAAATCCGACGTCCGTTACGTAGAATTGTCGTAGATATCAATTGACGTGTACAAGAGTAAATAGTATGTAAATTGAACTGCATGCTCAAAAGGGGCGACAATATTGGGTGTTTTGTCGTTTTAAAAACAGAGGGTCGGCGGTAAAAAGTTTACATTTGGATTTTGAGTAGGTTATTAGTTTGTTTTTATCACCCTTGTTGTTTTATTGAGAAACTTGATTATTATGTGAATGCGAGTATCGGTTAGGTAGGTTCTTAAAGTTATTCGATAAAAAAAATACCAGGAAGCGGTGTTGTTGAAAAGTTAAATTTTTACAAGTGCACAGCACTATGAGACTCGTCTTCATCTAATTAACCAGTTTTATAGAACCCCTTTTCGTTCCAAGTCCTTCTAACCGTGCTCAAGCATTAAGAAATAAGTACCTAATACTAACAATTATACAGACAGAAAAATATGATACGCACACAGTCGACGGTTACCGAGCGGGGACGGGGGACAACCTTTTATACCGTGCTCCCGCGACTTAACCCGTCTGCGATTCTAAAAATCAGAAGGAGAGGGCCGTTGCGACCCTGCCGGCTCCCCCTGTCTCGCCGGAGAGTGGGCAGGGGACAAAACCCGAAGAAAACTGTTATTAAAAAACACGAGAGATTAGTTACAGGGCTTCAGTTTTAGAAATTTACAAGTTACGCTTAATAATGAATCTAATTCGAATGAATTTTGGAGTAGGGTTTCATATTAAGATTTTTTGCGGTTTGGAATGAAATGTCGTATTTATTCTGCTGATAATACAGTGACATAAATTAGTTGTTTTTAGAGAAAGACTAGATTAATATTTCCAGATTTCGAATGGAATAGGGCAGCATTTGCCCAATAATAGGACACAGAGGAACTATGACATGGATATGACTGTTTTAATTATTTCATGTGTATGCAATAATTAAATAATGCAATGGATAAACAAATCATAAATACGACAATCATTACCATTTTACTGTAAACAGTTTACAAGAAAACTGTTTTCATCGATTCGACATATTTATGTCTAATGTGACTTGCATACCTGCTACTTAAATCATTTTTAGGTAATCAATCCGCAAATGGTTTAGAAATGTGAAATGGTCATTCGTGAAATGCGAAATTTTTCCACATAATATCGAAGAAAAATTATAAATAACGATAAATTTTATGAGGATAGGTTTCGTCCACAGAAATCTAAATTATAAAATAATATTATTTAGATTTCTGTGGTTTCACCACCAACTCTGGTCAGTTGTAAACACGCAAATAATGAATCGATTAATTCACTTAATCCTCGAAATCCGTAAGCTAAAATCACAGATGAAGTGACCATTCAAATCAGTTGAAACCAAGGCGCAGAAACAAATAGAAGTGCTAATATTCCGCCCGGCCAATACGGCAGGCGTAATTTAATCCCGGCGCGGCGGGGCATCCCGGGAAAATCTATAAATCTACCGCCATTAGAGCGAAGGACTCCCCGGGACTCTTATTTACTTCAGGCACAAATTCAGATGACAATGTTTTAGGGGCCCGTTGTAACTGCCCTAGCACTGTAGGGTTAGCGCGACGAGACAGCGTAAATCATTCCCCGCGATATGTAAATTATTTTTATTACTTGAATTTGCACTTTGTTGCTTTGAAAAATTATGGGTGTAAACAAATTTGTTTTATCTTCTAATAACTCTCCACCATCCATATAAGTACTTACTACTTAAGAAAATGTATGCTTAAAAGTAAATGCACTACTTTGACAATCATATTTTTTCAAATCATATCTTTACTTACCTTTTAAATGTCTTTTACTTATCTATTCGTCTGCGCTAGTAGCAGCCCTACGTACTCGTTCACCCACCCCCGTCAATTACCAACCCTGACCGATCCGAGGCGAGACTTATTGACGGACTGTTCGCTTTAAATCGTTGTCTCTGCATCCAGACCACGCTTAGCCACACCTAATACTTTACCCGTTTTAATACTAATAAAACTTTGTACTCTGAAGGTTTAACTTAAGAATTCGTGAATTTCGTCACTCTAGTGGAACAATTAGTAGAGTTAAATTATTAACCTGTACTTCATAGCTAGGTCTAGGGCAATTTAATAAATCAATATCTTCACAGCAGTGCAGTTTACTATGTGTTTCGTCGTGTGTATGTAAGAGCTAGAGGGGTATAGGGGAATCCCTCTATATCTCTGTTCCTTGGATTCGTGTGCTCCATCTTAGATCCTGTCTGCGCTTACGATCAGGTGAGACTAGAGCCAAACGCGATCAAGTCTAGAATAAAAAAAAATAAAAAAACAAAAAAGAAACGTGACTCATGACTCACCGGGTTTACTTATGAATGTAACCAAAGAAAGAGACGCATGTTGAAAAGGTGAACACTCGATAGCAGCATTACCTGCTTGCGAACTAAATGAATATTTTCAGTTGGATCACAGATCTGCCAGACAAGAGTTGTAATTGAAGGATAACTCGCATAACCTTCCTTCAAGGCGATAAACAGAATTTTCTTCTAATAACTCAATTCCAAAGCACGCTACCCTCTTTCCACCCGTGAGGTCATCAAAAAGACTAAGAAGACTAAAGGATTATTGTGAAGAGGATGGTCAGCCTCTTCTCTGCTAATAACGACATAATGCGCTCTCCAATTCAACTGACACACGTGGTAGTTAGATCCCTACAGCCCGTACCCAATGCCCTTCATTATAGTTGTCATCGCGAGGTCCATTCTCAACGTGGATCGTTTATAGGGCTGATATGAACGAAATAACATAACATCACGCCTGTATTCCCCGAAGGGATGGGCATAGGTGTATAGTAACACCCTGATTTCGCCGTTATGTTTAAATCCCATGTAATAGGGGGCGAACCTATTGCCATTAACCGAGCATAAATCAAAACTCTGGGCTGCTACTGAGCAATTCCACAAGGAAAAATTGTAATAAAAAAATAACACTTTGCCCAACCTGGGGATCGAACCCAGGACTCGCGCTTGCCACCACTAGACTAACGAGGCATTGAACGAAATAATACTAACCTTTACATGAATGTTCAAAACCGAAGCGTAGAGAATTCATTCGCTTGTTTTCTATTTTCGTGGCATGTGCACAGAATTCGCGAACGCACGTGCATCGGATCCACATGTTACGTATTCACAGAAACGAGGAATCATTATTGTGCACGTGTAAAATAATACAAAAACAAACTAGTAAGTGCTTGTGTTGTTCAAGATTTTAATAAGATCATTATAATCTTTAAAAATGGTTTAGGTTGATGAATGTAGATGAAGCGAAAAGGGTGTGTCAGGATCGTAACAGGTGGAAATCTATAGTCTCTGCCTACACCAATGGGAAACAGGCGTGATTGTATATATATATGTAATCTTAACAAAGGTCTTATCAAAGTCTGGTGATATAATTTTAATAAATCGCGTCAATTGGTCTTTTTTGAGGTTTTGTTGTCGATTGAAGTAGCTGCAGGCGATTATTTATTTAAATCTATCTGGAAAAAACGCATTTAAAACAGTTGTTTATGAAAAAAACATTGATTTAAAAAATACTCTTTAGACATTCTCTAACTAACCCACCGAAAACAGTTTGTTATTGCTTTTAGAAACGCATTTCTATTTTAGCCTGTTTCTTCAATGTTTATTTATTTCGTTCAAAATACTTTTACGCATACTTTCAGAACATTCATTCGATCTATTCAAGATCACTACCCCAATATCCACAACTGAACAGCCACAAAAGTTGCAAAGATGCGTGTGTCACCCGCAGCGAGGGGAACTCCGAATCATTTCGAAGTTCGAATTCCGAATGATACACCAAAACTCAATCGAAACGATATATTACGCCGATACGCGCGCTCGACGCTAATCCAGTTATGGCTGCCAAAGAATAACGGTCCATTGTTGGTTTACGTAGACAGTGTAGTTTGATATACGGAAATGATGATAGGAATGATTATAAATAGGTTGTTTACTCAGCACGTGCTTCTTTGATTTTGGCAATAGATTCAACAGCTTTCGCAGACGTCGGCTACTTTCAGGTATATCGTCTTGCAACGTAGGTACTATTGAAGATCTGACTGATGAGTAATAAGATAATTATTATTTGACTTGTTAGCCCATGTATAATTTTAGGCCTGCGACAGCATAATAAGACATCGTCTTATTTGGCAAGCGGTCCTGCGAGCATACGATTCGATAGTACAAATTCTTAATTGAAACTTTTACGATGACTTTTTAGGAACAAATTTATTTTTCGTCGTGGCTTTCCATTATTTATATTATATCTGTACGATCGCATCGCATATTCGCGAGACCGTTTGTGCTCGCTTTACTAAAGCCAGCTTTTCACTATGCGATAGTGTTAGCCTAGTGGTGTGACCGTCGGACTGCCAAGTTTTAGGTCTCGAGTTCGCACCCAAGGCTCGCATCTCTGACTTTTCCGATTTATGTGCGTATTGTATAATTATCACTTGCTTTAAAACGGTGAAGGAAAAATCTTGAAGAAACCGGTAGGCCTGAGACATATTTCTCGACGGCATGTGAAGCCAAGTCAGAGGCTCATGGGCGGCATAAACTCTGACACCAGGTTAGTCACTAACCATTCGAAAAGAAGAAGACTATGCGATATATTATATATTATATCACGAGACATAAATGAAATCCCACGACTGGAATATAATATATATTATATCTAAGTGTAAAGGGTTCTATTAAAAATTACGGTGAGCGATTATAATTTATATCCCGGAATGTAATATATATCCCATAGTGAAAAGCCGGCTTAACTGTGTAGTGGCTATGACAAAAGTGCATTTGATTTTAATGATCTATTACTTCATCATTAAGAACTAATGAGCTTTACACAAGCAATAACATGCATACAATTTTAAATGCGCACAAGCAAGCATCACAAAATTGCTTTTCTCTAACGCGCCACCTCAAAACCAATCACAAAGTTTTAATTACCAATTTTTGCACGCGTAAGTTGAAAATACAATGTGTCGCTTCTGCGCTACCCAAATCTATGAGCGCATTGCTTCTATATTTCATTCAGGCAGAGCAGTATTGGCATTTGAAACCTGTATCGCCCCAGCCACTTCGCATGAAACATGTATTCGCACCAAACACGCTAACTTGTTTAGGATACAATTCATTTTGAATATGAACGTAACATATATGTTAAATTATTATGTATGTTATGTCTACCGTTAAAATAGTCGAGATGCAATTAGTTATAGAATAGCGGACACGATTTAAATAACTGTTTTGTGGTCTCATCAACTAAGTTTGGCGACTAGTGGATAATAACATAGCACAGGAGCAACTGGACACAATGATGCCCCTATTCAGCAGTTAACTGATGATGATGCTGATTTTCTGTCATGGTGATTCAGTTGTGATAACAATATCAAACAAAGGGAACGGTGAAAATACAATGGGCAAACAATTCCCTTGAAGACTGTGAGCTTACTGTGGATCCTGGCAAAGAATACGCCATCCAGTCTCCCCAACGTAAAAGGCGGCTAAGAGTAGGTAACTTTCAAGCAGATGGGCAGCACCGTGCTCGTGTGTGCGATAATAATACACAGGTACTTACGCTAATACTTCTCTAATCACTCATTGTAGTAATCTATTGGGAAGATGATGATATGATTGAAAAATGTAATTTGGCATACCGCAACACACCTTCAATAGTAGATACTCCTGAACATTTTCTTCGAAACATGAGAAATACACCACCCAATCACAAATCTCTACTATGGAGACATAAAAATAAATCGCGACCAGTACGTTAGTTGACATGATAATAGTGTACCTCCGTTGTATAACCATCAATATTTCATAGGAGCAATATCGGCGGTTTAAACTGGCCGACTCGTTATTGCACATGTGAACTTTATGGGGAGTCACCCTCGGTACATAAATTTGGTAAAGTGCACCCCGTTTATAGGTACTTTGATACAACGTATTGATTTTGTAGATTAACAGGTTTGATTACATGTTCATTTGTTTTGTCATTTTGATGCACTGATGGGATTTGGTGAACATTGATTACGACTGCCCAGTAGAGGAGTGCTATGGGCTGATGATGATGACGATGATGAATATTGATGCTGTGTGAAGTAAAAGCGTGCTTGCAAAGAATAGGAACATGGTCAATTATTATTTAACAACTTAGCCTGTGGCGGCATCTATCACGCCATATGCAAATTACGCAGCACGAAGATTGTGTAGCAGACAACAGCGACAGCAAAATGACAACTCTCAAATGAAATGTCTAAAATCCTGCATCGCGATATCAAGATTTGACATGGTGTTAGTATATATACAACTTCCTAACATCAACCGTTCGGCAGTGGCCCGCCAGGCTTAAGACCCGCCTGGTAGGAGGATCCTCCCTTTTCTTAGGAGGAACACCATACCTCGTTCCCCTACAAGCTCATCTTAGTCAACTGCTGGATATTGGCCTGCACGAAGATGTGCCGTATCATAAACACTCAGGCGAACTTCCACATCCAGTCAATCTCACCTACCTTGTTTTGTGCGTCCATCTGGCCGGGGGGTGTCCTATCGCCTCTACTCCAGAGCTCATTTGCTCCAATGCCCAAGCAAAATAGGTGTTTTGCCGTAGAGTTGTTGGAAATCAGCCAGCTAATAAATCTTATTACCTTGGTACCTTGCTCCAACGGCCAACAGTCATTTAACCAATATCTAAATGCTCTATCTCCAACAACACCACATTTTATAGCCCACATCTACCAAATTGCTGATAGCATTCTCTTATTTTTTGTTTCTTCCTGTTTCATTATTGACGTAATCACTGACACTGCCCTTCTGAAAATATCTTTTCCCATATCTGTCACTACTCGTATTCTGTTTCACCTAGATTTACCTCATCTAGCCTTGTATCTGTCTTTATTGAATTCCATTCACACTTCAAAACGACCAAAATCCTGACATAACTCACCCTTTACCCAACCTAATTAAATAGACAAAAAAAAAGCAATTCAATCACAGAGTAATTCATCTCCAAACAGATCAAAGCGTATAAAACTTCCACTAACGAAGTCACCAAGCGGTATTAAAACATTAGCACGTATAATACGTATAGATTCATATATATGACTGATATTAACCAACCCATTCGGCACGCATGCAACGTTGTAGGGCCCGTCACAATCATCTCGCGGAACCGTCCCCTTTCAATCTTCACTGCAATAAATAAAAGCGGTAGTAAAAAATGCGAGAGGACCGCTGGCGCCCTCGCGATCCGCCATAATCAACGTCATTGAGGGTATTTATGTGTTGAACTCGCAAAATTTTGGCATTCTCATATTAATATTATGGCTTTCCTGCATATTACTGCGTACGGGTCGTTGCATTCAGCATATGTCGAAGAAGATCCTTCAAGGAACAGTTAGATGGTGACAAAATCCTGCGGTTTTTTTTTCGTTTTATGACTTTGTCTGTTAAAGTGATGAATTATCGATTTACCAGTGTGAAGTTCAGTCAGTTGTCAAATTGATTATTTGATGATGATTCATACAAATAGAACATTACCTTAAATCCTAAGTACCAAAATTATGTAAAAATTATGAACATTATCCATGAATAAATCACTTTGTTATAAAGGATATCACCAATCGGGAAATGTTTTATTTTCCCTTCCAACCGGAAAAACAAACTGAGTTCAAAATACCCATAAAAATGACACGAAATCTCAAATATAAAGTGTAGCTCACATCCATGTACACCCACCCCCTATAGAAGACAGATATTATGTAAAAACCTAACGGCAGTCTCTTCAATCAATACACGTTACTAGATGATGTAAAAGCTTTCTTCTCAAGTGACAGCGCGAATTTAAACCCTAAGTTCATTCCCATAAGGTTTAAAGCTTCATTAGGAATATTTTACGATTTTTTCTCCTGACATTGTGAACAACAAATATCCTGTTGGACAATATTAGCTCTTAATACAAAGTAGAACAACATAAAATAAGTGCAGCATGGCCTTGTAAGAGGGTGCCCGCGGAAGAGTTAGTTTTTTTGTGAATATCAAAATATGAGCCCCCTTTTACAATCCCATTGTATCCGATATTGATCCCCATAATAGTTTCAGTCGGCTGGTCCTCACTGTCTTAATAAAAGGGATAAAATGATAAATTGCGTGAGTCGACCAACTATTTATGTACACATAATTTACGTTTAAACAAACAAATAAAGCATCATGAGTGTTTTTAAACGTAAATTAAAAAATAAACGATACGTTGAATTAATTCACACCGGTTATTGTATGAATCATAGTAGTACATTAATTTAAATTGAAGTTTCGCACATCAACACTTGCCAAACCGGAATGACGAATAATACATACTATGAACGCATTAAAAAGATCTGTGGTCCAATAAATTTTATTTTTTTCTTATTTGTTAGATGATGAAAGACTCGAACGTTTGCATGTCATTGACAGGCCTATTTATTGTCACAACATTCTAATATTAAGTCGTCAAAATATTAAAATAAATAACGTGTATAATACCTCAGCGTGAAAACGTTACAAGCTTAATAACAGTTACATGGCTCAGTTATGTAGATCAGGGTTTAAATCTAACAAAACTCCACTAGTTATATAGATTAACACGATAAAACAATCAGTTAAAACAACTGTTTCATAATTTATGCTCAACATTCGTTTAGTGCAATATTAACGTACACACAAAACAGAGAGAGATTAGATTCGTATCGTGTGTACATTAATTAGTTGTTAATTAAGTCAACGGCTTACAGTAACAGTAGAAACAAAGAATGGCTGTAATAACTCATAGTAATTAACGCAAAAACATCTTTCATCCGCACTCAGTGTGTGAATTGTGAAATTAATTAAATTAAATAGATGTAGCAGGAAGTGATTGTAGGGCAGCGAAACGAGCGCTGTTTTGTGTAAAGTTCTCAGGTGTTTTTTAAACTTTATTATACGTATGCTTGTATGTTTATGTTATCGTTGTTATCTGAAGGGGTAACAGAAAACAATAACAAATAATATCAACCAATAACTGTTCTACTGCTGGGCACGGGCCTCTTCTCAGAATGAGAAGACTTAGGCCTTAGTCCACCACGCTGGCCTGGTGCGGGTCGGCAGACTATAAACACCATCAAGAACTGTATGGAGCCCTTTCAGGTGTGCAGGCTTTCTTTTTTTTTTCTTTTTTATTTGCTATTTGTTTGCTCTTGACTCTAGTCTAGGTCAGAGGAGACAGAGACAGTTTCCTCACGATGTTTTTCCTTCACCGTTAACGCAAGTGATAATCAAATTCTGATCTGCACATGAATTCGAAAAGTCAGAGGTATGGACCGGGATCGAACTCAGACCCTCCTGCATAGAAGGCAAGCGTCCAACCGCTAGGCTATCACTGCTATAAATTTCTGCTCTTCTGGTTAACAGATATCCTTATTTAATTAATTAACAATGTAATTAAACAATTACTCCTAACGACTAAACAGTCATATACGTCCACATCCATCCTTAGCCCGTAAACATCCACGTGGACATCCAAATGGCGGATTGACTAAACGGTTTTAAGAATGACTGATAATCGCATGATGTTGTTATCACCCCTGTCATTGTCATTGGGGTATACAGAACTGCCAAGTCATAGGTCTCGAATTCGAACCCAAGGCACGCTCTTTGGAATTTTCGGATTCATGTACGTATTGTATAATTATCACTTTCTTAAAAACGGTGAAGGAAAACACTGTGAGGAAACCGGTATGCCTGAGAGATATTTCTCGATGGCATGTGAAGTCAAGTCAGAGGCCCATGGGCGGCATAAATTCTGACACCAGGTTAGTCACTAACCACACGAAAAGAAGAAGATACAGGAGTCCATCAATATCTTTGTTACTTGGATTAGTATGCTCCATCTTAGATCTTGTCTGCACTTATCATCAGGAGTGACTAGGATAAAATGCGACAATCAAAGAAAAAATAACTGCTTTTTAAATATTTTATGTAGTTACTTTCATATTTCGTTATTAATTATGAAAACTAAACTGTTCTGTCCAGTCTAACCAGATGCGGCTGAATACACATTTTACACGGAGCGACTGCCATCAGACCTCCACAACCCAGTTAATGGGCAATGACCGATGTCCTAAGGTTAGACCAGTTGTAGACTTTCAGACTTCTGACTTTCCGTAACGACAGCCATAGGTATTCGTATGACACCTGGGACCGACTGTTTAACGTGCTCTCCGAGGCACTGAGGGGTCTCGATGTGTAACGAACGGTCACCCATCCACGAACAAACCGCGGAAAGCGCAGCTTAACCTCACAAATCATATGATCAGGTGGTTGGTAATAAGCCACGAGCCCTTAAACTGATTTTTAAATATTTTTCAAAATATTGTTATCGAATCAAAAATTATGTATTGTACCTACTTACCGCTATTTCCGGGGCCACGTTACATAAGCAGAATTATATTGAATAAACATAAATTTCAAACAAAACAGCTAAAGTCCGGTAAAAGTAACCATTATATCATAACAAGCGTTGTGAAGTAATTAGCGTTGCGTCATTGTTAATTTTTACACAAACATACAATTTTAGTATACAAAGTGTCCGATAGATGGCGGAGCAGCTATCCAACTTGTCAGCCTCAATAACGCGGTTGGTACGGTAACCTACTCGCTGCCTGTGTAAACACTAACCGCTTGATGAGCGTCATGACTAAGGGTAGTGCCATATAAATGGGAGGAGCTGTCCAGGAGAAACTATGAAAGATTGTTAATGATGATGATAGGGGTTCGTGAAAAGAGTCTTCATGAGTGACCATACGACGAACGTACGACCGTACGCCCGGCGCACCCTGGGCAGTCAGCTTTTCACCACGCCATGAGCTATTCTCATATAGCTCGGGCTGACTCGAGAGAAGAAGAAGAATGATGATGCTGGTAATCCGAAGTTCGCGCCTTTGCGGTCACTCAGCGACGCAACCATGATTACGATATAATCTTGAACCAATTCCTCTCATTGAATGCCTCATGAATGATCATTCAGGGTGTCGATAACCTGGTCTAACCATCAAATCCCTAAGATATTTCTTAAATTTGGTCTTTCATTTACTATTAAAAATAAATCTAACTGTTAAAATAAACGTGTTCCGGAAACTCGTTACATTAATATAGTTTCATTAACAAAAATAAAGCACTTCACTAATCGCCTTGGAATTTCCGTGTACAAAACAATTATTGATAAGTAAAAATGTTAAACACTAGAAAAAATGGATTTAACATTATACATAGGTATATTAATAATTTTAGTAGCCAGCATAATATAGACTGATTGTTAAACACAATAAAACACAACAATACAACTTTCTTTCACAAAAGTCAAAATATCACTTGCATATAATAAATTAATTACTAGTAGGTAACTATTATAGCGTTTGCGATTAGTTGCTAAACGTTGTGCTACGGGGTTGGCGTGAACGCGTAGCCGTAAGCTACGTTCTTACGTAACCGCGTAACGGGCCGGTCAATGACCCTGCGGCGACCTGCGCGCGCGCCTGTCGTCGCCCTACTCGACAGACTTGTTCGGTAGAATAGGTAGCCGCGTAGATGTATGTGTAGGCAGAAATTTATCTGATGTATGATTTGTTTATGTATAAGTTAATATAAAGTATTCTCAATAATGTCTGTTGCAATTCTTGCGTCCCACTTCTTGTACAAGGGCTCGGCTCTACTTTCCAGACCAAACCTATGCAATAAAAAAGATGTAAACGATGCGCCAATAAGAGAATCCTGCTGTCCTATTGGAAGCTGTCCCTAAAAGCTACGTGTCGTCAAGGGCTAAGGGACAGCTATCAATACAAAATAACTATTATACCTATATTTGTATATACCTAACTAAAATCATTCAAAATTCTCAAGTACTTTCCATACTTTTAATTACGTTTTTTTATTCAATAGCTTCCTACAAATTTGTCAATATTCGACTGGAGATGGATATTAGGAATTAAAGAATTCAATTAGATTCGATTATTCATTTGGTGAATGATCCTACCAGAACATCACTGAAATAACGAGAATATGCAATAATAGGTAATATGGAATTATTTAATGGCAATAAAAATTGTATTTCAATTATCTAGTAACTGAATTTTATCCGATATTATTATTATTTTCTTCTCCACGAGATTGTGTTTTCACGACAAGTAAAAGGGATTCAAAGCTGGCCTGTGTCACTCCACGGTTACGTATGAAAATATGCTTACGTGCCGCTTCACCTCCGGAGTGAAACAAAAGAAAACCGAACCAAATGTTAGCATGATCGGACCGAAATGTTAAAAGATTCCCCCACCGAATAACGCAATGGGAATTCTCTTGCCTAACATTAAAGTTTGATTTCGCATGCACGGAGCGCATTTTTCTAGATATTTCTATGCGTCAAAAGGATCAGCAGGATCCTTCTGTACGCTAATAACAACATACTACAATCACGCTGTTTCCTTGTAGTCTATTTTAGGTTCTATTTTCAGCAGGAGTCGTCCTCAGACTGAATTATGATAAATGACTAACTCAATAGAACTAGAACTAGCCGAGCACGTAAAAAAGTACGTGAGTAAACGTAAACAATAAAAACAAATGTACATAAAACTTTTTTCAATACAAGGAGATGAGCTGCAAGCTATTTTCATTTGACCTATCATATCGGTAACTTCCCCGCCTCCCACATGCGGAAGTATTGTCCCTACGCATCTACGACCTACTCTTTGGCGGTAGCACTAGGACGTGTTTCGTTCTCGTTAACAGATCAACCCGTGCACCATGGGACGCCAAACATCGTGACGTTTATGGCTTTTATTGCGCCCATTGTTGGCCCAAAGCGGTGCCTTACGAGTAATTGGCCATTAATTTATTTGTTCTAAGTGCCGTGTTAAAATAACTGAAATACGATTTAGTCGATGTATTTTAGAACCGTATGCCTACGAAATATTTATAACCAATTATTGATAATTTTGTTTGTATGCAAATAGATTACGACGAATTGTAGGGTCAAAAGTAAAAACTGAAGAGTGCGAGGTTGTTAACCTGTCAACACGTATCACATTTACCTATTTTCTTCACTTGCCATGTGTTGAAACTTGCCTACTTATAGCCCATGAGTACATTTTTGAAAAACAATGGGTTGAGTAAACTGTACAATGAATTTATAAGTAGCTTTTTTATTTCTTGGCAAATATTTTACAACGAGAACAAGGCTAGAGACAGACCCATCTCAGTTGTGTAACTGAAGCGTGATGCCCAGGGGTTCGCAATCCATAAATGATAAAGGGAACTCCAATTGATTTCCGCGTTGCGCCGGAGCAGCGTCATCTGATTGAGCTAACCGTAAAGTTACGACTGTGTGCCGTTTGCCCACTTAACGCGAATATCTAGATAAATCGGCAGAAAAAAATATTGACAATTTAATTCAAATACTGACTGTACCTACTTTTATTCTTAACAGTCGCTTTCTATTTTTTTATGTAATTAATAGTGTTTTTGTTGCCCGTACATACAAATTAGGTGTGACGGTGGTGGCCTTAATTTGAACTATTCATTTCTAAAAAGACCGTTTTTGTAGTTCAGTCATGTCCTTATTTCTAAACATAATACATATTGAAGTAAAAAGTGCAGGTAATACAAACGTTGAGGTTAAATTATAATTCAAACCTTAATTGTTAGGAATATAAATTTATGTTGCAATTTAACTCTTTAGATTAACCTTAAACAATAGACATAAAGTTTTCATGGGCAAATTGCGCAGGCGCTTAAGGGGAAACACGACAATACCCTTGCAGTAACATTGATCAGACATACCATACATAATAATTTTAATCCATTTTAACAATTTACTTCTTTCGAATAAAATACAGTTTGAATACCTACTCAAAATATTCTCTGACCTTTGCATAGGTACCTACTCGTATTATATTAATCTTAACACACAGTCAAGTTGTTTACCACTCAAAATTTTAAACAGCATTAATTAATATTAAGAAGGAAAATTTGTATCCATACCTCAGTGTTGTTTTGAAAGAAAAGCATTGACATTTGTCAAAGTGTCGTTAACCCTTGTCTATTTTTTTATAGTCTATTTATATTTGATAAATCTGACACATGAGCCAAAACTGCGATGACAAAGACTGTGATAAATGGAGTATCAAAGCAGACCACGAAGATGTTAAGATGATCACAAAGTCGCGACAAGCTGTCAATAATAGAAAACGATCAACGACTCACAGACTTTTGCCCAACAAAACGAGAGCACGGGCCAAATATAATAACAACAACAAATCATTTAATAAAAAAATCTAATAAAATAAGTTCTTAACGGTAGAATACAAAAAAGTCTCGATATAAATGATTTCCTCAAACTTGGCCTCAAAACTTATAAATAGCCTGAACCAACTTATCTAATCATTACAAGGTAAATTACGAATAAAACGAGGTGCTAATTTAATCCGTAACCAATTCTTATGGTCCACATCAAAAGGGAAGATATAAGAAAATAAGAATAGACGTCACGCTTTCACCAATTTCAAGTATTACTTTTGTATATTGAACTCTTGAAGTGATTTTATTTCATCGCATTATTTTAAATGTTCAAGTGAGTTCGGGGCAACAATCTATTCGTACTTAACGGTAACACATAATTGACAGCGACTGAAAAAAGTTTAGGTTCAAGAACTAATGGTTACAATACCGCAGTTACAAAATTTGATTAGCGGAATAGTCACGTCGGAATTCGTCTGTGGACGTTAATAGTGAAAACAATGAGGTAGATCATCGTGGTAAGTAGATGCGGTATTTTAAATATGGAATAAGTATATTATTTGTCTTATTCACACTTACATTTATAACATTAAAAAAAAACCTAACTTAAACAAAATACTTAACTCTTAAAAAATTTGAAGTAAAATCAGTTCATCCGTTTGGGAGCTACGATACCAAAGACAGACAGACAGACAAAGACTACAACTTATAACACCCCTCATTTTGTGTTGGGGATACCAAATGTAAAAATACCAAATGTAAAAATCTCAACTCTCATGAAACGTTAATTAATTTAATAAGTAAGGCTACTGGACGATTTTAAATTGTCAATTATTTTAATGCTTAAATACATTTTATGTGAGTGACTCAGTTTGCTTTTAACTCTATTTGCACTGTTAAAATTAATACAATGAACATACGTAAATGTAACTATGCTTAATAAATACTAGTTTGCTAAGTTCATTTTGTACTATATATCGTCACCGGAAAGCCAATACCATTCAAGCGCCATTTTTAGCCAAAATGAGTTATATATAAGGTCCAACCAAAATACCTGGACAAACTTTTACACAGTGCTCAGTAAGTGTAACTGAATATATCTATGCAAAAAAAAACGAGATCCAAGTGTTTTTTTATTCTAACCAAATTTTTTTTTCAGCTTTTATTTTACTAAATTTTTTTTTTTTACATTTTTCACTTCCCTGTGTAGGTAAAACGCGGCACGGAATTAGCACGCACCCCAATGGCGGTCGATGCATAAGAAATGGATGAGTTTATTCTTAGAGAGTACAGGCAATTTAAAACATTATTATTTTTTTTTAGAAAAAAAACACTTGGATCTCGTTTTTTTTTACATAGATGTGATTAGTTAAACGTGTTGAACACTGTGTAAAAGTTTGTCCAGGTATTTTGGTTAGACTTTATATATCGTTGGAATGGATTTAAAAAATCCAATTTAACGATATATATAACTCATTTTGGCAAAAAATGGCGCTTACTAAGTTATTGGCTTTCCGGTGACGATATAGTACAAAATGAACTTAGCAAACTAGTATTTATTAAGCACAATTATTCGATTATGTATTCGATTGATATTATATGTGTTTAAGTAGCCTCACATTACCTGCATTCACATAAATGGTGTCTAACGATTTTTTATAATAATTAGAAATGTGATCTGCATCTCTAATATTGCCTTTAAATAACTACGAACTAACTAAATATTCTTATACTTTAAGTGGATTTACCACAATTGAACTCACCTCTCAATCTCTGGTTAAAAGCCTTTATTTTTGTATGCTGCATCGAATATTTATCATTTTTATCTATGGATATTAAAATATTCTAATCTTCTTAAACACGGTATCAACAATACCACATCCAATCGTTACCCCTGAGCGTCGTACTTCAGCGGCGTTAGTTTCGTCGTCCAGGGGCAAGTGGAACGGTACCGCGGCCGACGACCCGAGATTGCCGCCGATAACTCATCGGCGTGTTTATTCACTATTATCGAATCGTGGACGCGGCCAGCGAGACGACACCATTGTCATTTCTGACTCTTTACATTTGTCATTGTTGTATGGATGTTGACGAACTCACCTGAATGTTTTTTCCTCGCATGCTGTTGTTAAGCACTGTCTTCATAATTTCTTTGATAGCTCAAAATGATACTCCTATTTTAAGTCTTAAACTACATACAATAGTCAACAATAGGATGGACAATCACAAAAATAGTATAACGGTATTCTTGTAAAAATTTGATTCAGACATACACGTGCCTAAATTAAAAAGAGCAGACAGAACGGAATTCTACAATTCAAAAGACTGTTGAACCTTATTTAGTCTTTAAGAAAAATAAATGTACAAGTTTCTAAAAAATTTAAAAATCTACACTTAGTATAACTGTTCAGGTTTAAACTGATGTAAACAAATAGATCAAAATAATGCGAACACGAGAATGTCTGCAGTGTAACGGTGCAGACGGTTAGCTTATGGTCATAGAGGTCGCAAGTACTAAGGTTCGAATATCAGACGCAAACAAAATTTAAATTCCCGATAAACGTTTCTTAGATCTAACGTAAAACAACGATCGCGTCACATTTTATATTAACAATAAAAACTGGTTTGGAAATGACCAACGTTTAGTAACATCAACATTCTTTGAACTATTATCGTTTAGAGAGAGTTGTAGGGCCTACAAACATTCTGAGTAATCAATGTGTTGGTGCTAGTAATTAATTAGTGCCTGATCATTTCGAGCACTTATTGGATCGCGAATGTACGAGAAAATTAGCGGTTATTAATGCATCCCGTCCGTTAGGGCTCTTGTTAGTTGAAGCGGTAGTTGAAGAGTGCTGATTTTACATGATACATTCTCGATGCAATTATGCAGTGATATTTATTTGTGCTGTATGGTCATCGACTATGAATAGATCACTTCATGTCTTTCAACAATTATTTTTTTATATTTAGAGTATTTGGTCAGCAGTTCTATTAACGACTACCATATTCTGATAAGTTGTGTTTCGAATGTTGTCTTAACAAAGACTTGAATGTGTCTTTGTTGATATTGAGGTTTCTATAAACGCACGAATAATTCCTTAGGAGAATCTCTGCATATATTTTTTCACATGCGAGGAAACACATCTGCATACCTGAAACCTGAAAGTCGTTCCGGAGCAGTATTACTATTCTTGTTCAATGCCTTCTAAGATCTAAGCATTAAGCTTAGCGGTTTGCTTTACATTTCAAAATTTACTTACCGAATTTTAAGCTAACATGGCGTATTTAATAATTTGATAAATTATAAAGTATTATTAGTCTTAGAAGAGAAAATAAAGAACATAAAAGAAATAGAATCTAAGAATACGATCTTTAATTGCGACGATCCAATAACACATTCGGGAAATAGGGTAGATACCTACCACGGTACCTACCATGTTAAGTCCACCAAAACTTTTCGTTATAAACTACAAAAGTATTGCATCACAACAATAAATCCTAAATCAAAAAGCCCTAAAATTCATCTTCCAAAAACATAAAGAGGTGTGACAGATAAATTGTAAACTTTATTGTATACACTTTATTACAGGTTGGGTGTGATATTGAAATGTTTAAAACTGGTTTGCCTCCCGGGCTAGCCAGCTCGCTGACCCCGGACTCCCTGGGAATACGGAATCGCGATTCAGGATCAGTTGCAAACGCGCCTAGAGCATAGGAAATTAGAAGTGGCGCCGACCGAGCTATTTATTGTTTTGCACGTTCACCGTTGTGGATTATGTGCTATCGGTGTTGTCTTGCACGCGCTAATCTACATGCACTTGCCTATAATAAATAGTTGCTGTTGTTTATGTTGCTATAAGGCGTTGAATAACTTGGTGTTAAAGTTGAATAGCCAAGTATTTTGCTCGCTTTGTTCAGTTTTTAATGACAAATAGCTGTGATACCTGAAGGTCATAATATTACTATTGTGTGCATTTATTAAAATCCTACTGCACATCACCCGTCTAAGCACGAATCTTCAAAAAAAAAAACAATCGTGATACGCATCCAAACTCGAAAGTGTCACCTTTGCAAGTCTTATTATGTAGTCCACTTGAAACCTAAATACATGTATGCCAAACCATTATCATTTGACCTTGCTACCTCTCTATCAAGGTTAGGTCAGAAAAAAAGGCACCTATACGCCTTAAGTCCCCACTCAAAAGTAAAAAATGAATGACAAGAGGACCTTAACTTTGATGTTGTTAAATGGCAATGTGTGTCCTCAAAAACAGAGAAAAAAGTAAATCCGCAAGGTTGGCGACGTGAGTTACTAAACTGCAACTTTATAAATGTAGTTATCAAAATTGAACGGTTGCCGTTCTCCAGTGCTCGTTTTCGTTGAGTTTGCATGAATGATTTTTATTTTACGCAGGCCATGGATGCTGTGTACGTCGTTTAACTCGTGTTACCTGAGCTTCTCTTGCATTAAGCGTTTGCCATATGCCACACAAGAAATTTTAAACTGCGATCGTGTCATACGCTTATATTTTAATTCTTTTTTACGAGCTAAATTTTTTCTTTAATTAGTTCATAAATTACTTGAAAATAAGACAAGTTGAATTTGTATTAATATTGCCGGTGATATTGGTTACATTTGCCAAAAACAATTGTTTTCATGTTATAATCCATTTTACACAATATGCTTAGGGTTGACAGGAAATAATAATTTTAAAAGCCTTGGCTGTAGATACTGCAAGCTTTGCGGTATCGAATAGGCTTATGCAAATTAATATTGTTACTATTTTTTTATTCGGATATATGTGTACGTGTAAATACGTTCGCTTATGTTAAATGAATGTCTTAAAAATTAATATTAAATAAAATATATTTCATCGGTGTTTCAACTGTAATTTTAAAAACATTTTAACAAAAATAAAACCGACTTCAAAAAACCGAAAAAAAGAATAAAATAATTACCATATTACAAATTAACAGTTTCAAAAATCGGTGCCTTCATTTTGGTTCAGCGTGGATTAGCACCGACTTCTGAAACTGTTAATTTGTAATATGGTAATTATTTTATTCCTTTTTTCGGTTTTTTGAAGTTGGTTTTATTTTTTGTTAAAAAGATTTTTCTTTTTATTCTTTTTAGTAGCCTTAATTAAAACATGGTTGGACCTACTAGAGACACTGCTCGTAACATAATCACATAATCACATTATGCGTACTGTTCGTCATTGAGGAATGCCATTGTCTATCTCGGAAGTTCTTCATCAGATCTTCACCAAATTTAAATGGGACCACTTCTAAAGAATACTCTTTCTAACAAAAAAAGAATCATTAAAACCGGTTCACCAAAGATATCGCGGAACAAACATACAAAAAAAAAACAAAATGAAACATACAGTCGAATTAAAAATATGAAACATCAAAAGATAATTTTCAGTGACTAGTAAAGTCGAAGGTATAAATATTTAAATGTCAATGATACAAACCGATGACATGAGATGAGGAAAATCTTGTGACAATATTAGACAAGGGCATATTGTACTACAAAGTTCTCGTAAACAATTATCTAGGACGTCCTTACGTCAGCGTACCTACTGTTTACCTAATGTTGACTGTTTTCTTAAAATATCAGTACCTATCAAATTGTAGAACTTTTATCTTCTATCTTATCTATACTAATATTATAAAGATTTGTATTTTTGTATGTAACGAATAAACTTGAAAACTACTGGACCGATTTCAAAAATTCTTTTGCCGTTAGAAAGCTACATTATCCAGTGATAACATAGGCTACGGGCGGAGCCGTCAGGACACAGCTAGTATTCAATAAAAGAAAAATCACGGTTACCGCGATTTAGATTTTGGAATTAAATGATCTATGGCACAATTAGTTTATTAATTGGATTGCATATGAGGCAATGGCGGTTTTCAGAAAAAACGAACAATCTTTCTCTTCTCGTGAACTTAGTAGGTACTGTCAGTGTAATTGAAGAATCCGCGATACTCTGAAAGAACTGTGTGTGAGCAGCATATTTGCCAAGCATAGTAATCCTTGAGAACGTTGGTTGTAGCACCCATATTCAGCAGTAGATGCTCTCGGGGTGATGAGAGGCAATGATGAAGAATAGACTGAAAACCTTTGACTACATCATATTTTAATACAACATAAACGGCCTAAATTACAAAGATATAATTTGATTACCAAACAGATAAATTATCACTATCTTCAACCACCACATTACATATGTTTACAAAATTAATTTTGCAAAATTATGTTCAACCCTAGGGAAATTGCCATTGTGTGCGTGAAAGCTTACGTACACACGTTAACATTGTTGAATATGTGTTGTGTTCCTGGCATTGTGTGCGTGGGTCGGACAGCAAGCTATGCGTCGGTATTTATCCCACATTAGCATGCATCCGTACCATTGATCCGACCTCTTTGTTCACCAGAGCCCTTTATTTGGTGGAACCCAAAAATGGTAACTACAATAACATTATCTTGTAGGTACTTAAGTTGTATCGCGATTGACACATAATTACGATATGGCTTTAAATTTTCTCATACGAGTGCTTAACCGTCAATCATGAGGTGAAATTTATTTTATTGTCTACATCGACGGCCGATTATATTGCAATTTTGTTCACTTTAAAAAGCATATAATTGGTAAACTTTCTAAAAAAACCTTTGGAATTCTATCTAAAAGGAAAATGCTTCTGTTGTCACCACTATTACAAATAATAACCTGAAGTTTTCGACTGCACCAGGTGTCTTCTCTGTCTGTCTGTAAGTTCCAAACTATCTCGAAAACTGTTGAATAGAATTCGATACAATTTTCACGACCTTATCCAGGAAGCTATTGCTGATCAATTCTAGACGTGCACCCAGGCGACCGCTATCCCGGATAAAGGGAAATAATTTAATAGGCTAGTAAAATATTAAGTAAAACGCAGTAATAATACAGGAATAGGGACAAAATGAAAGCAGCAACGGGTTGTAAACGTCGTGTGTGTCGTCTAATGGTGCCGACAGGGCGAATAACCGCCTCCGCGGCATAACCTAAAAGCTCTCATGGTTATGTGAATCCAAATTATAGTTCTGTTTTATGATTTTGACTTTCTTATAATCCATTCCTTTCCTGAAAGCTTGTGTATGAGTATAATCACAAAAAAAATTCGAGATTAAACTGTCTGTGGTTCTATGAGTTGTACGTTGATATAATGTAGACATATTAGCAGTACATGTAGGCAACCAGTACCTCATTATGGACTTATATTATTATATTGATGTTTTAGTGCTAATTTACAACTTATACAAATGTAAAACAACCCAGTTGACCAGGATCCAAGATGTAGGCAAAGAAAATTCTGACCCAAAACCTATTCATTAACATTTGAAAGTTGAAAGCTCAAAATAAGCAAAGGTACAAACGAAACGAAGATTACTAGACACGTTCAGTTTTCTCAGTACATATCATTATTTGTAGCCCGGCCAAGTGAAGTTGGGCTTGATGTAACAGTGATTCAGTGCGGTTTCCTCATGATCATATTTGGTCGTATTATACTCGCCGACCATCAGAGTGTGGGTTTATGACAATAATGTAACCTGTGCCCGGCCGTCGGCATCTGGCAATAAGTTACCTTTGTTTGTAAGCGTTTAAAACTATAGAACACTTGAAAATATGACATACATTTGAGAAAAAAATACATTTTTCATTTTTGGTGATATTTTTATATAACGGTAGTTGCACACGTTTTTTTTGGAGAGATAGGTATATGAGCAGCAATAGTAGGCTGAGTTACACTAAATAGAGATAGAGAGACGACAACTATTGCATGTATGAGCAGCCAACAAGAAATGTAACGATTTTTAGTGGTATATAGCTATGAATTGTTAGGGCGTTGCCGACGAACATTGTAACCCATTTTTTCAGCCTCAAGCGCTGAATACATCTCGTGAAAAAGTATGCCGTGATACGATCTCATATTACAGGAACGTTTTTTGACTGTATGGAATTAAATATTTTATTATAAAAACAATTATTATACATTTTTAAATGTGTAATTAATATGAAACAGAACGGTAATACGCGAGTGTATTGTTTCCAGGACGTAAAAATAAGTTTTCTTCGCCATCTAAAAAAACTGAAAACATAGTAAGTAGTACAGTTACGAGAAAACGAGGAGAAAACATACTTACAATTAGTAAGTTCGAATTAACTAAAACAGCCGCCAACTTTAGGTTAATAAATATGTAGTTGCTCTTACAGAAGGCAAGTTACTTAATTAGCCTAGTTTAGAAGTTACACTTAGCGTAAGCTCGTTCGATTTAGTTAACTGTTTTATGTAAACTATTACATATTTTTAATGTCATACTACCAGCCATTCGGTACGACATTTTATTAATCTACGAATAGGTGTCAGTTAACTCATTTGCATAGTCGCGTAAATGTTACTTATAAAAACTTTACGGTTATTTCTTAACTGTTTGCAATAAGTAAACATAGGTAAACATTTCGTTTGAACTGAAATAGACTGATTGAACCCTGGATAGACGATGTAGCGATAACAGTAATGTTCTATCACACACCCACACGCATAATACAACGTATCTAAAGCATCGCAAATTTTCCTTTATCCTACAAAACGAAGCGCGTACCGATTAAATGAGGTGCTCGCGTTTCTCCAGATAGCCAAGCGTGCTTCTGTCTCCCTCACACTGACGAAAACACTGCAATCCGTCCTTTTCCCACCAGCTTGCGCAGCCTCATCTCGACGGCACCTCGCCGTCGCCTTCAAGTCACATATTTTATTTGTGGAGCCTTCCTGCATCCAGCGGGGACTAAAGCCTCCCATGCACAAAACGATCTGTACTACTGTTCAAAAACGAACCTTCGGTACGGTAGATTTTAATAATCAAATGGGGTTCAGAAATCTGTCGGCTAGTGAATGGTGGGCTTACGTTTGTCGTGTCGGAGACCTGCCAATAATATTCACCCACACATTCACCAGGATGCAATAATCGTAGCCGATTTTATGCTTATAGGTGTGGGACACACGCGAATAGGTGACGATACGACGAAGGCTGTAAATTGTGATGCAATGAAACCCTGGAATGTTGTCACGTCTCAAATACATTCAAATGCATATTGCTAAAGATTTTATTGTTATTACAATGTGAAAATGACATTTATTAATGTTGGCAACTATATTATAATAAATATACTCAAAAAGGTATTCATAGCGGTGAAGCTTTAAATCTTTTAGTAAGTGCACATACTAGGATCACAGGAACATGTTTTGAGTACTATTGGGCAAATTTTAATTTATATAAGGAAGAAGTGAATAAAGAATAAATTCTGAAGAAAATCAATTTTATTGACAAGCAACAACTCAATTATAAGTTTTAATTCGCCATAAAATTCTTTAAGAACATTTATTGTAAACATCATTAAGCTTAACACTTAAATACATATTAAAAGTCTTTAAAATAAAGTTGTGAAATATAAGGAATATGCTACGGAGGCTAATAACAAAGACAGTTAAACGATTGTGGGTATATGACCCGGAGACGTATCGCCGCTGAATCATGTCGCTAAAAAAAACTATAAAAAGTCCACGTTAACAATGTCGACGAGTAATTTGGTTAGCCCCGCTATTAAGTTATTAACAATATACAGAACATAACAGCTTAATTTACAATTTATAGTAGGTACATCAAAATGAAACACGGGTCACGTATGGACCGCTATAATAAATGATCATGAGGGCGGATTGGTGACCACGGTAAAAAGTTCTTAGATACCGCATATTATGCTGCTGCTCGGTTTCTATGTTCAACAATGAATCGTTTTCCTTACTTTATGGTATATAGTGCTTTAGGGTTACTACGAACATGGAAATATACCGAAAATTGCGAATCAATACTAAACCAGGGAATATTTTTTGCTACGGCAACATTACATTACACATTCTAGCATTATTACGTTGCCAGAGCAAAAAATACTGCCTAGTTTAGTAAAAATTCGTAATTTTCGGAATATTCCCATGTTCGTAATTACCCAAAAGCATTATACTATTTGATAATGCTAAAATGTCCTAAGAAAAATACTCTTGACCTTGCGGATGATAATAAATTGGAGCGTCTACTACGCTACCCTATAAAGACTATGCTTCATTATCGGTGGGGTTACAAGAGTCTGAATTTGAACCAGTAACAGTTAGTAAGATTTAGAAACCAGGCAATAATCGACTATAACGGCATCTAAAAGAATAGACCTAACCAAAAAAATAATCATTGCTATTTCACATGCAAATTGCTGTATGTGATATTATCAAATAGGTACTTTCATTAATATCTAAAGGGGAAATAACCACAATATAATATATAATTATGTAGTTATTGAATGTTCGGATATTTTAAATTAAATATAGGTCGCAGTTGTTATGTCAATATGATTCATAATTTGAAATGGTACATGCTGATGAATTTCATCGATCATATGACGTCACCGAACAACCCGGTTCACAAATACATATAAAATTAAGCGGTACAAAAACCGGGGTACTAAGTTATAAAAAGAGAAATAAACTGTACCTTTCAGGCGCATCGTGATTGTCGCGGGCGATTTTACGAGCGAACCACGATGAGTTACCGCAACCATTGGATCATTTGCGCAACTTACAAAGCTCTGTATTCATTAATTTACGTGACGGTTCCGAAGAAACCCTTTAAACGCATATCTCTGACGTGAGTATTGCTGAGAAAGTACACAAAATGCAAAATCAATTGTTCAGTTTCGAAAAATTCCCGGCTTGCGAATTTGTTCTCCTGATATTCGAATTATGATCTAAAGGTCTTGTAATAAAGATCATGTAAAACAAAAGCTAAAACGCAAAACTAACTTGGCTCATTTGTTTCGTGTTCATAATATTGGTCCTTCGAGCGTCTTATTTTATTTTCGGTATGCAAAGCATTTTATGGTTCAACTGTGTGAAGCTTGCGTGTCTCTCTTGGTTATATTTGGGATCATTCTTTGAATACCACATTACGATATCGGTATTTTACTTTATCGATTTACATAAATATTTACTTAATTAGGACGTAAAACTCACTATTACTTAGATTCCACCCGAATTTACTCAAGTATTTTTTTCTTAACAAGTTTTTGTTGAAAATGTCCCATAAACGGGAGCAAAATGGAAAATATGTAAAGCAATTTGGGCGTGTCATCAAGTTGTGTCTCGCTCTATTTGGTAAATTGCAACAAAAAATTATATTACTTCATTAACGCTAGTATTTTCTTAATAAAAAAAATGTTGTTGTCAGCCTCGAAGCAAAATAACGACAAAGCTACCGAGATGAGCAGGAAGCCGGCTATATTAGTACCAAGGTACCAAGACAAAGAGGACTGGCAAGCGCAGTTCACGCATATTTAAATAAATAAACCCAGATAGAACGTTGTGAGGCGTACGCGCAGCTACGCGAGGAATACACTCTGTTTGAAATGGTTTGGATGCGGCTTATAAGAATTGCAAATTTAACGCTATTGCAAAGAACACTTGAGAATATCAGTCAGTAAATCACAGTCAAAAGCCGTCGGAGATTCTGAAATTTCAACCACTTTCAGCTAGACTAAACGAAATAGGAATCGAGATGCCCGGTTAAAGAATATTTAATAATAGTGCAGATTTTATGCAGAAAATAAATTTTAAACTGCTCTCCTAATAAGTTACATTTTTGCACTTCCTATTCATAGAAATAGTCGATATATGGAAGGTCCCTGCGTTTAAGAGTGGACGTCAGTTCTATCGTGAGTCCACAATTTTCATTCTACAGCTCGTTCATATTTTATATTTTAAATAAGCTTTTTTTTGGCTTCACTTGTATCTAGCTTGAAAAACAAAATTTCCTCCAATCTCCTCCATTCTGCATTATATCTCAGCGACATGGCCGCGAATATCTGCGTCGACCGTGAGAATCCGATATTCGTTAAGAGAGCTGTGACGGTGACATCTGTTTATTTGACGCTTATGCATGTATTTTTGTTAATTCATTGTATGTAAGTGAGCCTTGTGTCAGTGGCTCAACCTGTGTTAACGTGTCCAAGGCCTTATTTTTCTACCTACTCTTTTATTGGTAAAACTCATCCGGTTGTCAGTGGATTTTTCCAGACAGAAATATTTCTATTATTTGTTTAAAAATATCAACTTGAATGGATTTCTTTGATACCCACACCTACATAACTCAGAAGAAGAAAAGGAACTAAAACACTTTTAATGTCTGTGCCATAATATCTGTGCCCGAAAAATTTAGGCTCACCACCTCGTAGGTATATGGGACGAATATAAGGCAAGTCGTGGGAGCACAGACTCCTGTAATAGAAGAACACATCTACTTACCCCTTCGGGGATTATAGGCGTAAATATGTATGTAATAAATAATATGTATGTATGTATAACTGCCTCGTCGTTGGTGGCAAGCGCGACTGCTGAGCGTGAAGTACTGAGTTGATCCCCAGGTCGGGCAAAGTGTTATTGGGTTTTTCCGTATGAAATTCCTCAGTAGCAGCCCCAAGTTTGGCTTTGTGTCCGGTTGATGGCTATAGGCTCGCCCCCTATTACATGGGAGTTAAACATAACGGCGAAATGAGGGTGTTACTATACACCTCTGCCCAACCCTGCGGGGAATACAGGCGTGCTGTTGTATGTAATGTCTGTATGAAAAACAATACAAGATGTTCACATTCAAATCTATCGTATCTCGGTTCACATACCCTTAAACATCAATGGGGTACTAAAAGCATTTGAAATTTAGTTTCCAGTTCATCACGAGATAGACGGCTTTATCTTAGTATAAAACAACTTTTTTAATATCCACGTTATGACCCGCTAGTTTAAGTAAAAAATATTACGGTAGTCGTCACGCCTCAAAGAGTTGGACCGTCGACAGAGATAACAATCACCTTTCATAAACTGTAAATATAAATGTTGGTACTATTGTACTTGCATAAGGATAAAACAACGATATTTTAAGATTGATATCTTATAAGTAAAGTTAAGTAGTCTTCAATGATTAAATAAATATAATACCTGTGCACGTGATCTTTGTCCTTGATTTAGATAAAAAAAATTAACAAAAATAAAACCGACTTCAATTTGTCTGTGTCCGAGGTTCTTCGTCAGATCTTCACCAAATTTAAATGGGACCATTTCGAAAGAATACTCTTTCAAACAAAAAAAGGATCATTAAAATCGGTTCACAATTAGCAAAGATATCGCGGAACAAACACAAAAAAAACAAAAACACAGTCGAATTGAGCACCTCCTCCTTTTTTGGAATTCAGTTAAAAAGTAACAATTGGCGCTAAAAACTATTTGAAGCAAAGTTCTCGATATAATGTTGTAGACACATCCTGATAGCCTAGTGGTGTGACCATCGGACTGCCAAGCCATAGGTCTCGAGTTCGACCCCCAAGGCACGCACCTCTGACTTTCCGGATTCATGTGCGTATTGTATAATTATCACTTGCTTAAAAACGGTGAAGGAAAACATCGTGAGGAAACCGACATGCATAAGAGATATTTCTCGACGGCATGTGAAGCCAAGTCAGAGGCCCATGGGCGGCATAAACTCTGACACCAGATTAGTCACTAACTACACGAAAAGAAGAAGATCCTGTAGTAACCTTTTTAACTAATTGATAGATTATCTAACTCTAGAGTAGGTATACCTATATTAAATTGCTTAACTATACTCTAGCACGAACGTTGTGACGTTAGTAACGTAAACGTTACGTTAATGTGAGTGAATTTTGAATTGGAAATACTCGTTTCGCACGTAGGTACTATTTAATTAAATTGAAAACTTTAACATACCCAAGTTATTTTGCGTAGCCTTTCCCAACTATGTAGGGGTCAGCTTCCAGTCTACCCAGATGCGGCTGAATACCAGTAATTTACATAGAGCGACTGCCATCAGATTTCCGCATCCCAGTTACTGGGCAATGCCGATATCCTAAGGTTACACCGGTTGCCTGACTTTCGGGCTTCTGACTTCCCTTAACGACTGTCGGAGGTATTCGTAGGACACCCGGGACTGACTGTGTTTAACGTGCTCTCCGAGGCACGGAGGGGTCTCAATATGTAACGAATGGTCACCCATCCACGGCCTGACCGCGGCCAGCGCAGCTTAACTTCGCAAATCATATGATCCGCGCGGTTGATAATTAACCACGAGCCCCTCATATTATATTATATTCATATTTATTTATACTTCTATGCACTATGGTGGTACATAAGACGGACTTAATGCCATAAGGCATTCTCTACCAGTCAACCTTAGGGTTAAAAAGAAAAGCATCGAAATAGGTAGGTACAGGAAAAAGATGAGTTGACAATTTTGGACTAAATATAATTATTAGGAATTCAAAAGATAAATATAAATTACAACATTAGGTACATATAGATATTACAATATATATATCAATTACAAAACGTTATGAAAATCTTAATGCAATTATGACGAAGAGTAAATTAGATGATTAGGAGTGCAGCGACTTCAAGTAGTGTTCCCTAACTTTGCGTTTGAACGAGAATTTACTAGGAGCTTTTTTAATATCAAGGGGGAGCACGTTCCAAAGTTTAATTGCTGAGACAGCGAAGGAGTTAGAAATGAAACCTGTGCTATAGGAAGGTATTTGGAGAAGTAAATTTTCAGAAGCACGAAGGTTGCGATTGTGAGAACTGCCCAACACTTGAAAATATCTTTTCAGATAATCAGGGGCACATGAATCGTTCATAATGGAGAAGAGCATACAGAGAGATCTGAGGGATCGTCTCTGCCGGATAGGCAGCCATTTAAGCTGAGAACGGTAATGAGAAATGTGATCATATTTACGAAGTCCGAAAATAAAACGTAAAGTAAGAGCATTTGAGAATCCTGGTAATGGAATTGATAAATAAAGAAAATAACAGAGGAGAGAGTATACCGCCTTGAGGAACGCCAGCTACCAAGTCACACCAGTCAGAAAATTCCTGATCAACACAATCATATCTAAGTATGATACAAATTGTCCATGTCGCACAAAAAAAGAACCAAAATGTTATAAAGACAGTTGTATTTTCGATTCAAAATTTGCTTACATTAGCGATACTATAAGTCAAGTTTTCGTGCTAGGCCCAACTTGATAGGACAGATATGACGTTTACATAAAACCACAAAATAAATAATTACTTATTACAGAAGTTGCACTTCTTCAATCTTAAATAAAAACGCCTTTTTATTATTTACCTGATCACAGGTGTCAATATCGACCTCTACGACAAATGTAGTGACAAGTTAAATGTTAGCTCTCACTCAATCAATTTTAGCTTTGAATAAGCGATTGTTATTCGGCGTGTACGCAGCATCGTCTACCTGTATCCACATCATGGTAGAGTCTCCAACCAACAAAGCATGACTATTATAACGTAGGCTCCAAATAAATAATTCTTGTTAGTTTTATGAATAAGTGCCTAAATGTAATTGTAATAATTATTTCAGTCCAAGGACTCGTAAGTTACTTACTCGTAATTTGAAACAAAATATTTATGGTCCAACGAATACGGTGATTTTCAAAGCGGTTCTTTACAAAGAATTCTAAATTTATTATTTACCATTAAACACTAAAACACACAATGTAAGTAATTTTAATAAATTATTGTTTACTGTTTTCAACGCTTAAAAACTTGTTAATGTTTGTCGAGCCTGTATAAATTAAAGAAACGTCGGCCGCACGTCCTTTTCAGAGATTGACATATTATTATTGCATACGTTTGGGATAAAATATTTACTGGGTAAAGGCCGATTTCTATGATTTACTCTTCTACTCACAAAGCAACCTTAGACCGTATAAAAGGTTCAGTTCTTAAATGCATCAGAAACTGAAGACCAATTTTTTTGCTAATGCGCGATACGGTGGTCTGATTTGGGACTATAATCTAAGAAAGCGAACACTGCACGATAGAATCAACATAAACGTGAGTGGTAATTCAAAATCCATTCATGCTACTGAATATTAAACACTAAATGACGTTACACCTATAATTCAAGTGTCTACTCTATCGCCACCTGTCACAGAAAAACTCATTTATGTATGAGGTCAAACACAGACTTCCAGATAGTTATTGCGCAGTAAATAATCCTATAAATAAATAAAATAGTCAACATGTAGATGATATTACGAAATGTCATACGGCATCTGCGCTTGCGACCCGCTTATGTGCAAGCGCATTGCTACGTAAGTATTCAATTTAAGGTAATGAGGCCTGCACGTTCACACACGATCGTATTAAATGTAGGCCTTAGACAACCTGTCTAATTAATATTATGAGACATAGATATATTTGTGGTGGAGGTACTGCTGTGACCAGTTTTCTTGGGATTTTGAACCTGTTGGCTTTAAATCTGGTAACCTTGTTGGCCAACTGGATAATTAATTATTAATTTACAAGCTAAAGGACACATGCTTTTTGTTTTATGTGAATCATCCTCGAGCCAAGCAGTGATAGCCTAGCGGTTGAACGCTTGCCTTCCATGCAGGAGGGTCTGAGTTTGATCCCGGCCCGTACCTCTGACTTTCCGAATTCATGTGCGGATCAGAAAACACCATGTGGAAACGTGCACACCTGAGAGAGTTCCATAAAGTTCTTAATAATGTGTGTGGTCTGCCAAACCGCACCAGGCTAGCGTGGTGGACTAAGGCCTTAACCCTTCTCATTCTGAAAAGAGGCCCGTGCCCAGCAGTGGGACAGTAATGGGCAAATTAAGTACGTTATGTTATTCACGAGCCACCGTTATAGTTTCAAATCAAGTTAATCTGAAAAATACAGCATCTTGCGCAAAGAATTCAGGAGCTGTAAGAACTGTAGACAACAACTAAGGACTGAAAAAACAATTATATTTTTTTTTATTAAACCACATTGCAGTTCATAGAAACCACTTTTATACTTATGATATTTTACCAAACAGTTACCGACTATTGATTACCACAAATTTAATGATAACTACTATTCGACAGCTTGGCAAATACTGTACAAATACCACTAAAGTGTTTGTAATTAATACGACAGAACATATAATTAAGTAGCATTTAGATATCAGACTAGCCATTTGTATAGCCTTTAGATTTTAGTAATTAAACAGCATTGCAAGAATTCCGTTTGCAAGAAAATGCTTGATAAGTTTTTTGTCCCTTTGTAGGGTGGATATGGTATGGAAATTTTAAAGGATTTCAGTGAGTAGAACCCTTCAGGCTATGTGTACTTACATTAAGGTTAGAAATAAAACATCTCATTCAAACATTAAATGCTGCGCAAAAACTTCAAAGCTACGTTACCTAAATTGTTTATAAATAACAGAAGGCATAAGTGGGTGAAAGAGGTTGGCTGCCAAATAAAGTGTGTTGTGTACGGTGCATCGCGATGACCATTGTCACACCAAGGCTGCCGCTTATGGCAACAACTGAGAATGATTTTTCCTCCTTCCTACCCAGAGCAGAGCGGAACAACCTTGCTCATCGCGCAGAGGTCGCCACCCAAATAAACGTAAACACTTTTTGTCGTTCTTTGTCATGTCACGAAAAATAAAATATATAGGTATACTCGTAAACATTGATTCGGCTAGTTCTGAGGTTCTGACGCTCAGCGTAGAGTAATTATTGCGTATTAGTTTGTTTTTTGTTACTTGTGTATATTTCATCTTTAATACAAAACACGTGACAAGATTATTTGTTTGTTAATGACATTTTTTTCGTATTTAATTCCAAGAACTTCATAAATTAATCAAATATTTCTTTTAAACTCTTCACCTTGACGTCATTCAGTCGTAGACTCGATTATTTACTGTCAATTATTTTCTTCAGACCACCGTGTTAGTTAGTTACTACTGGAATACTCCCACACTGTTTTGATCGCAGCATTTATACGAAGATACGTCTAATTTAAACGCTGCATTTGAATACAGATCTGGAGCTTGATACAAATAACATATTATTGAGAATATGTCTCTAATGAAAGAACTTTTCCTTCATCTGTCGCTCTCACCTTCTGGATACAGAACTTTCTCGAATTGACCCGATCTTCTTCTATTTTCGTTTGTCTTTTTTGGTTCACCTGGGAGAGGCTCAAATCCAGCACCGGACAGCGAAAGAAGTTGATTGAAGGCTCGCCATACTGCATAGAGCGTCGATATTTGCATACAAATAAAACTCACATCTCACATCACAATTTGATTATACAAATAAACAGTTTTCATTGCATGTTTAGCTGGTGAAATCAGCAGCGTTTACGTCCTATACAGACGAGGACACATTACACACTTTCTTATTTTCCCGACTTCACAAGGTAATCTAGTAATAGGCAATCTCAGGGACTCTCTCCTCGCTTAAACGCATGGTGAAAGTGTATTGCGTAAGCGCCCTGCCGTGTATACCGCAAATCACAGAATTGACGGATAGTGTTGCAAGATTAAGTGCATTTCCATTAAGATTGAAAGTTTTTGAGTGATTTGGAAAAGGTGTAATGCTACTGTGGAGCAAAGCGTCACCAGTGTGGAAGAGTTTTCTTGCCATCACCATCCTGATTGCTCTACACGGTGACGTCGTAATCAAACTTACACTTTATCTCCTCAAGTTTTTCCTAAAGAGATATTACCATGTGCGGGCATTACTTCTTCAGGAGAAGCTTGGCTTACCTTATTAGGAACTGCCTTCCTTTTGAAAGAATTAATGCTGAATTGAGGTCATTTTTAATTTTAAAATGTGGGTGGAATTTTTAACATACTTAGGTCAGTTCTGCAAAGATCTCCAAAGATGTTTCCAATGAAAATGCTTGAAAAGATCGCGTTATCAACTTGTTAATACGTACTGGTACTGGTCAGGAGATGAAGATCTATTTAAAAGTGGCCGAGTCCAGGTGATGTTTGAAAAACAGTTTTTGTCCAAAAGTGTACATTTGGGCACTTTGTCATGGCAACTTTGTACATAATACATATCCTCTGCAATAGTGCTATGGCTGCGAGAAGTTAACAGCACACGTACCGGGTATGTGAGGAAATATAAGTAATCGCGATAAAGGTGGCCGCCGAAGAAATTGAGTGTTAGGCAATAATAGTTCTGCGCTGAGATGAATAAATGGCAATTGGCACGCCTCGTAATGCATGTTACGAGTTTCGTACTTAGGTATGATTTGATTAATTTAGCTTGTAAGCTTCCAGTTCCAGAAATTATGAGAAAATATAATTATGTATGTAGGTTATTTTGGAGTTTTCAATTAATTTAGTGCTAAAATACATTTAAGCATTTGTTTTAAATACAATATCACTTGACTAGCACTTAGCCAACGACGTCGTCCGCGTGAATTTACATACAAACGTCCATCTCATCGTAAACTTTCCAAAAAACCTTTTTAGTGGATACCTACGTCACAAAAGGAACCTACTGTTTCCAGCTTCAGTGGTTTAGGCTCTGAGTTGATGAATCAGTCAGTCAGTCATTCAGGACAAGTAATTATACAAGGTTAGTCGGAAAGGGGGTACTAAGCCGCGGGCCACGTAACGTATCACTGATGACTATTTTAAAGCAAACGTTAAAATTTCAAAATTCGATAATTTGTATTTGCATGCAGAAAGATTTTTATTTTAGTTTTTTCAAAAAAATATCATACCTGCTTTAGTTATGAATTCAGAAAATAAATTTTCTAATCCATGACCCCAAACATGACCTAAATTGTAATTAAAAAAACCGACTTCAAAAACTAAAAAGTATAGGTAAACTTAATAAAGATTTAATTTAATACACCTCTTATGCAAACCTAATACCTTTACAGTTTCAGAAGTCGGTGTAATCCACGTTGAACCAAATTGAAGGCACCGACTTCTGAAACTGTAAAGGTATTAGGTTTGCATAAGAGGTGTATTAAGTTAAATATTTATTAAGTTATTTAATACTTTTTAGTTTTTGAAGTCGGTTTTTTAAACGTAGTTTTTTTCATTTTTTACTTTTTAGTGTCTGTAATAGGTTGTTCTGTAAACTACAGTAGGATTTTTCTAGATTACATCAGGTAGAATCGTCCACGCAAACTAAAATGTTTATAAAAAAATAAAAATGTTGATAAAATGAAAACTACTGGGCCAAACTATGTTAAATTTGTATGGGACCAAATGTCAACTATTCCGCATCAAACTAAAGAAGAATCACGTAAATCGGATCATAAATCTCAGCGTAATCGGTGTACATACATAAAAAAAAAGTCCTCCTTTTTGAAGTCGGTTAAAAACAGTTGATCATAACTATGGACAGTTAGATTTTAGCATATTTTTTACGAAATCTTTGAAAATATATTTCTCTTAAACTATCGAGTTTTGGGGAAAGTTGTAGAACGAAAGTTATCCCTTATTATGGGTACTTTAACACCCTTTCGGCTTAGTACCCCCTTTCCGACTAACCTTGTATATGTATAGATAAACGTTGATCTCAAAGAATATGTACAGACCACAGGCAATAGCGCCTCCTGCGTGCACCTATCATAATACTACAATCACAATGATTATTATTTATGCAAACTGAAGAGAAAACCAGAAACGATCTGATCAAAATCGGCTTAAAAAAGACTTTCTATCATTTTCATCGTGGCATTATATGTTGAGAGGCAAATAAAGATTTGAGGACCGAAACCTTTCACTGTCACATATTTAGGCCTATAGATACTTCTGGCAGCCTATTGTTACGTGAAGGAGTCTGTTGTAAGCTACGTACAAAATAAAAAGGGAATGAAAGCGATTCATATTTTGTTGAGCACTCATTTTTGCTTCACATTGGCGCATTGCAACGCCCATTGCTGTTTTGAGTATAGAAAAGACTTATCAAAGTACCAGTTGGTAATTCACCAATGGATTTAAAAATGTCTGCATGGATCATTGTATAAGTCTTTTTAGTCGGAATCATGTGGTGAAAATTTGGTGGAGAAAGATACAATAGTTCGAGAGAAGGGGGTCATGGCTTATTAAGGACCGCACGGATCACACGATTTGCGAGGTTAAGCAACGTTTGACACGGTCAGTCCATGGATGGGTGGCCATTCGTTATACATCGAGACCCCTCAGTGCCTCGGAGAGCACGTTAAACCGTCGGTCCCGGGTGTCATACGAATACCTATGACAGTCGTTATGGGTAGTCAGAAGCTTGACAGTCTTAATACCGGTCTAACTTTAGGATATCGGCATTGCCCAATAACTGGGTTGCAGAGGTCTGATAAAATACTGGTATTCAGCCGCATCTAGTTAGGCTGAAAGCTGACCCCAACACAATTGGGAAAAAGGTAGGCAGAACGAAAGATGCAATAGTTTTTTGAAGACGCACTAATCGTGTGATTATCCCTATGCTAATATTTTCGAATAATAATGAAAATAAGGAATTTTCCTACCGATACCCTCTAACTAGCGAAAATTCTAAAATACATCTACTACATACATCAAAAAATAATACTTATTGGAAATCCACCCAGACAGTAAAACAATCCAACCTAATGAAACTAGCCACTAATTGGAAGAAAACAAGGCCAAATACTTCACAGAGTAGACGAAAAACAAGTAATACAAGCCAACCTAATTATAAACAATATAAGATTTCGCAAAATGTCATGAGATATTTTTGATAGATTGACCCGATAATAAACCATTGTAACACAATAATAAGAACGAAATAGATTTGACTGAGACTTAATAGGTCGATTAATTAAGATAAATGTCAATGATTCAGTTTGTGTTGACTCTAACCAGTTTGCGATATTCAAATACATAGAACTTCTTTCAAACATCAGGATCAAAGTTTAGTTGTATTTTTTTTATTCAGAATAATTATCTCCGAATGGTTCCCGGTAATAATCCACCCCTTCTCCAACGGTGGGTGTCGTCGAATGCGACTAAGATACTAAGTTATCTCAGGACTAGGGGTAAGAGCGCCCTTCTGTCTGCTAATAGCAACAAACTGATCGCAGCACCAATCAGAATCAAAATTAAAACAAACCAGAATTTGACGACACGTTTGGTGTAGTGGCTGAGCGTTTGGCTTCTGCGCCACGGGTCGTGAGTTCGATTCAAGCACGGATCAAATATTTGTATGGTCTACAAATAGTTGTTCCGGGTCTGGGCGTTTGTGCATATGAAATACCCACGACAGGAGAAATCCCAATGTGGGGCAAAGTATTTTCAAAAAAACTTTTTTACAAAAAATTTAAACCGACTTCAAAAAAGAATAAAATAATTAACATATAAAGTTAACAGTTTCAGAAGTCGGTGCTGATCCACGCTGAACCAAATCGAAGGCACCGACTTCTGAAACTGTTAACTTTATATGGTAATTATTTTATTCTTTTTTGAAGTCGGTTTAAATTTTTTGTAAAAAAGTTTTTATTTTTTTTCGTTTTAGTGGCCTTAATTAAAACTTGGTTGGACCTACTAAAGACGCTACTCGTAACATAATCACATCATCACAATATGTGTACTGTTCGTCATTGAGGAGTTCCATTGTCTATCTCCGAAGTTCTTCATCAGATCTTCACCAAATTTAAATGGGACCAACTTCGAAGTATACCCTATCCATTAAAAAAATAATCACTAAAATCGCTTCACAATTCGCGAAAATATCGATGAACATACACAAAAAAAAAAAAATACATACAGACGAACATAGTAACTTCCTCCTTTTTGGAAGTCGGTTAAAAAATAAAATCAATCTGCCAAATGGTGTGATTATACTAATTTCCGTTTGGCCTTTCATTATAGCGGTCATTGGAATGCCCATGTTGTATTAAAGACAACAGAATCTTGTAGGGGTGAATCTATCATTACGGTTATAGCTAATATCAGTATGTCAGGATTGGGAGCATGGTAAATAAAATAAATGAAACCAACATAGACTCTCCACCACTGAGAGCACTTTTAATTAGGTTAGTGATTAGTTACAGAAGATAGTTCACAATATAATACTTAACACAAGATCAGAAAATGAGGACAAGCAAACCAGATATAAAAGGTCAGACTTCTTCGGCTGTTCGACATGGAATCCCCTGCTCCATCGAATGACGACTGTGTTTTTATAAACTTCAGGTACGTTGATTAATCTTAACGGTTACTCTCCTATGTCAACATTGTCCAGTGTTACCAGCTACCGATAACAGTTGTGCAGTGTACGTTTATGAACTGATACGATATGATTTCAAAAATATACATTTACACTTCAGTAGGTACCTACTATCGTTTTATAAAGGTACAAACCGTGAAAATTATATTATTATTATTAAATTAGACACTTGGACGTTGGACAAAGATTTATTCTACGCTGATTAGGAATGAAACATGGAGGGTGTCAGTCGCTTATCATCCTGCAGAAGTAAAAGGCTTTCAACCTGTAATTTTCCAGTATAATTAACTTTCAACCCACTATTTATGTCAAACCCAGTAATCAAGAACAGCCCGATCACATAAAGAATGGGGTTGTAGTTATTGGCGTCTCACTCATGCACACTCTTTGTAAGCGGGAAGCAAATAGTGGATTCACCATTTGTAATCCTATTCTATAAGTAAGCGGGTTGTAAGTACCTATAAGTATCAACCAGGTGTAAAAAAAATCTTCTTCTTTTAGATGTGGATATTGTAAAAAGTGACTATCGGATTATGTCAAGAGGATGGGTAGCAGAATAGAATGTCTTTGTTTTTTTTAAACGTTGCCCCACACTGGGATTTCTCCTGTATCATGGGTGCGTTTATATAGATAGACACAAATCTTCACAGTCATGCACAAACACCCAGACCAACCGGAACAACCATCTGTAGGCCATACAAATATTTGTTCCGTGCGAGAATCGAACCCACGACCCGTAGCGCAGAAGCCGATCGCTCTGCCACTGCACCAAACGTGTCGATATTGTAGTTCTTGCACAAGCACCATTCAGAAACCTCCTGCGTGATTATACTAGTACAGAATGATAGTGCCATCCACGATCCACTCTAAGATGAAAAGTGAGAGAGAACACGCGTTTAAGCGAAGAGTTGGGCGCGTCTTCGTAGATGTCACTATCTGTATTCTGCGATCACTGATCGGTTTGCCAACCACAGTGATTAGTACGTCAATAAGTACCTCACGACCGTATATGGGGAGTTCCATAGGGAGTTTCCGTTCACGGGCTGATGAGGGATGTCAAGTGGTGCTTTGACAATTTGTAACCTTATATTATTGACTTCGGTGGGGTTATGGACTTTATTAGCATACATTATAAACTTGAGAAACTGTTTAAGGGAGTTAATCACGGAATAGTTGCTAAATATTTCAAAGAATCCGAACAATAATTCTGGTTTGTTTTCGGCCAGGTTCCTATGGCCAAAAACGAATCGTTTTACTTACCAATGGTAGCATTCTTTATTGCCAAACTGGGCATATAAATATACTTGTTAGCTAATTTTACCTGTGATAGCCACTAACGTATGGAAAGGTCTAGTATGCAAAGCTATGGATGGGATCTTTGCTTCATTATTGGTGAAGATACAACAGTGATAATTTTAAACAATAACGCTCAGTAAATCATAGGAATCGGTCATTAGTTAAAATATCGAAGTTCAGTTATCCCCAGAATCTAAAAACAAATACACAAGTTTACGTACATACTAAACTGTCGATCGGATTATAAAAAGGTCCCAACGTAACCATTGCATACAAGATTTTAAACTCATTGTTACGATTCCGCGTTTCGGTAACATTTTGCGTTGCAACATCATACGAAGCGTGACAATAGTTAGCGAACCGAATGAGCGTTAAAGGAAGCAGGGTTATTATTAACAAACACGTAAGCAGACCATGAGTCAATGGGACGGACAAGTCAGGACGGGTGTTTCTCAGAACCCTTTTGTTGGTGCATATCATTCTCATTGCCCAATAAGACAAATTCGGCGGTTGTACACTTGCGTGCGGTTGACGCGGAGTAAACGCAGCTGGAATGTGTTTCGAAGATTTGTATTTTGATACCTTCAAGCGAGAGAAGAGTCTCGTTCATTTCCTTTGTTTAAAGTTTTGCAAGTGCTAAGACAAAATAGTCTTACTCTCGTGGCAGTTTATACGCAAGTGGTTTTTCTATGATTGATATTGGCCACCGTACCTACACCTCTGTTTCTACTTTAAACCCGTTATAACTAGATATTTACGAGCATTCAGATTCAAACTGACCAAATAAATGTTAATTTTATATACAATAAATTCAAAATTAACATAAGTAAATAAAAATGCAATCAAAATATTTATTTTTTGTCTATAAAACTCATTACAAATTATAACTAACAAGGCGGTAATAAATTATTTTGTATTTTATTTTAGGTTCACAGAGATGTAGGTACTAGGTGTTAATTTAGGTAATGAGTCCATGCCTATAACGATATTATCGGTCATACTTCCACCATCCTATCTCAGATTATAAAAATAACCATCGTAAATTGGAAATATAATAATATACATATACTTTTCGAAAATATCTGCAAATCCAACCCAAGCAAGACATCTAGATTCGCAACCTTGCTCGCAAGACAATTATAATAAAACATGCTAATACGCTAACCGTTTAAAAACGCACGTATGAAAGGCGGCGCAAACGCGTCGGTGGCGGTCGCCTGGTCCCGTGAGCCAGGTAATGACACAAAACGACGCACGTGACCGTCACATAACTCACACAAGGATCATAACAAAGATACACTGCATACCACTGATGATAGATAGCTCATCGCCGCCATGTTCTGGGACGGTTTGAATCAAGCGCTTGCGCTGGTATTAACCGGAGTTGCCTGGATTTGATTAGATCACAGTGACCTCTAGACTTTCGGTACCGCATTTAAATCCTAGGCAAATTAATAGAATAACAGACAGGTGTTGATTTATTAAAATTTATGTGAATTTTAGAACCTGGCAAGGTGGCGAAGCGTTCTTCGGACTAAGGACTAAATAGTTTTCTAGAATAAATATTCATGACTTTTAAAGATAATTTTCCAAGTAGTCTAGTAATTTAGTACATTAGATTATATAATTTAGCCGATTTATATCAAATATAGTTTTCGAGGTTAGCCCGAATGTGCAGACACATAAAAACCTTGCTTCTTAAAATAAACCGCTTTGATTAATTTAAAAATAAAAGTAAAACTCCTAATCTAATCTAACTACAGATACATAATTTAACTAAAAGTATTTAGAATTCGTTGATCCAAAATTCATACCATCCTATATGGCGCCTCTGAATCCGCTTGACGACCAAGACTCGATTTATGTGAATTGGTGTGCTGCTAGCCACCACACTGATTGCGATCTGTTCATATATGTCGATGATCGTCAGGTGACTATTAATTAAGACCAACAAGAAATAGGTTCACAACTTCAAATGTCAAAAGTAAGAAATAGTCACGTTACTATGCCATGATACACACATAATATTAAAATAATATTTTTATATTAAGTGTGAATAATATTTTTTTTGTTTTATAAGTAAATACGCGATTGTTCGTAGGCAAAGAATGACTCTTCTGATGGTATTAGTACCTACCATACTGTGCAGAGATGACATTATTCTGCAATCTTTCATCAGATGGGGTGAGGCATGGTCCTTTCATAGATCGTTCATTATCATTCCAAGTAAATGATGTACTAGGCCAGACAGCACATTTTAAGGATTAACGGCAACTGTAAATTGATAATGTGCATAAGCTTAGTCATACGAATCTGTGTCGATTCTTACACACACGATACTATAAGACATTACCCTTTTTGGTCTCGTCCTACTTGCGCAAGCTACTAAGTAGACGCAACGAAAATACACACAACAGCTAAGTACGTAATATAATTATAACACCTTGTTGAACGGAGATGTCAAAACAGAATTATTCATTCGGTACATATTTGTAACTGGTTTTTGCGCAATAACCACGCTTCGCTGAATGATTAGATGCGCTGGACGACCTTTAGAATGGCCTGCGTTGCCTAACTATGACGTCACGTAGGCTCGGGTAATCGATCACAGTTTACAATGAATTCTATGCAAATATCTGGCTGTCTCCTTTTATCTGTATATAGAGTATTAACCTGTCTGCGATGTATTGATGTGCTGCAGGTTGGGTAATATATTCATTTTGCTATACAGGGTGGAAACGAAATCATGTAATTCCTGCAAACCTCGTGATGTACTGCCGACATAGATTAACCCAGGACGGGATACTTTTGGATACAATAAAAAAATACAAGAAGTAAACATGTGTTCTTAACGTGGGGAATTTTAGCGCCCCGAGTTAAATGACCGCACGTGGAACGATAGCCGCACAATTCGCTCGGGGCGCTAAAATGCCTCACGTTAAGAACACACGTTTACTTCTTTTTTTTTATTGCATCCAATATTATCCTTTGCAGGGTTAATCTATATCAGCGGTATATCAAGAGCTTTGAAGGAATTACATGGTTACGTTTACACCCTGTATAGCATTGTAAGAGGCACTCATCTCAATTCTCATGTGAACAACGGATGTTATGACCCCTTGTGTCTGACCACTGAGGATGCTGCCGCTAAGGAAAGTAGAAGTGGCAACACGGATAATTAAAGAAGATTAGCCTATGCGTATGAGCATACATCATAATTAACAAAGCATTCTTATAGCAGATATCCAAACACTATGCAGGTGAGAGACAATAGGATTCGTGTAAGCGGACTGCGGTCCTTGGATAGTTTTATGCCACTAACCACACACCCAGGCTGCAAGTTCAAGTCCTTACTCATGCATCATTTGCGTGAATAATCCCATCGTACTTACCACGAACCAATAAAATTTTAAAATAGCTTATAATCTATAGAAATATGTAGTTGACCTAAAACACTAAGAATAATTTATTTAACACTAAACTAAGATTGTCGTTACTTAAACACTACTTATAAATTATTACAAATATCATTTCAATTACATTTATGGCTGGCTATTTGCGATACAGCATATTTAATGGCTAATAAATGTTGATATAATAAACTGTTTAAAGTACCATAGACGTGGAGTGCAAATTAAGAAATAAAAATGTTAAGACCTGATAAAGGAACACGTAATAAGAATTATTTATTACTACAATAGTTAAAAGCAAAAGTCTAGTGTAAAGGGTTGATGACGACGTAAAGAAAATGTTCAGCAGTGGATGTTTACTACCTAACAATGTGACTATGACTGTGATCCGCGAGAAGCCAGCAGAGGTATCTTAACGAAGAAAATCACCTTCAAACCAGGTTCATCTGTTGAGGGCTCCGACGCCACAGACAGACAGATCAACAATTGCTCCAAACCTATAACTCCCTTTTTGCGTCAGGAGATAACAAAAGTTCACCAACGACGTTCAGATCCAAATAGGGAGCCGAACTATCGCCACTACCGGTGCAATGAAACTTGCTATATTATCACTACAAGGCCATCTCTACCTTGTCGCAAGCAGTTCCTATACCTCCATACAAGTCTTATCCATACTCAAAAGAATACCAATAAAAAAGTAAAACACAATTAGCTGGACTGTCAAACGTGGGAGGAGCAGTCGGACTTGGGTCTTAATATGACCGCAATTACGCACATTAAAAGATCCAATACCGACTCGTGTGGGCACCAAGGTCCCGGACCATATTGAGCAAAATTGTCTCACTGGCATATCACTACATAACCCCTTTGTGAAGCCGACCAATAAATCTGTTGACATTGTTTAAACATGTGTTGTACGTGGATTTATTTTAAGTTTGACTTGATTTAACTTGAAATAATGTGTACGTATAAATGTAGATAATGGAAGTAAAGGAAGTATGTAAAATTTTAACGTTATTGCTCCCAATGAGGAGCTGTTGAAGCCCAAGCATGCTCCCTTGAGGAATCCCCCAAATTATGCATTAGCTATTTAAAAGGAAGAAGAAGTTTAGTAGAACTTACCGTGACATCACTGACCACATATTTTATGAATAAAAGATTAATTGTAATTGTTATGAACAATCTTAAATTACAGTGAGACTTTATCACCAAGGCTGTAAAGTATGATGAGGTGTAAATATAAAACACAATCTTTTGATCTTTGTAGATAGACAAGACAGCACGTGTAAACATTTAATCTGTAGACACAACACAGCAATTATAAGCAAGAAGTCATCATTAAAATGATTTTAATCGTTAGTTTAAAACAATGAAAAATTGCTTCCAACTCATAAAATTGTGAGAAGAACAAATAAATAATAGCTTAGATGTCTTCCTTTGGATTTGGAGAGATCTGAAAAAGTAGGAAGAAAGGAGAAGCCTTTTCTCAGGAGTGGAAATGAAAGAACTCCCATAAAATATAATTTTACTGTTTTAACAGTTTTATGATCTGGTTAGTTATTTTACCCAATCCCAATTAAATACCTAGAAAAAGACAAAGAAGAAAATGATAACGAAAAAGTAAGCAAGAGACTGCTTCAAAGAATTATTGTATTTCCTCCTTGTATGGCCGATTTACCAACCAGAAACACATCAGCCATTTTCAAACCAAAAAAAAATTACAATAAAATACAGAATTCGCTGCCTACGTATAAGATAGCGGATACGACCCGCCCACAGCGTTATTTACATGTGTCCAAAGTACAGACGAAAAAAAAAACTCGCACAGCCATTTAAAGTAATAAGACAATGTGGTTCATTAAGTTAGCTACCTCCGCCCACTCTGTGGCACCTTCGTCTCTCGATTTAACGAGTCTACGTAAAACTTAACTTTAACATATTATAGTAAGTGTAGAAAAATATCGATGTGTGTGTGGTAATTAAAAGCGCTGATGGTAAAGTTGTTCTAGTTTCTTGGATTTCTTCATTTTAGTAGCCGATTGTGGAGATTTTTATTTTCAAATAGGTTTTCATCAAATAACTTTATACTGAAATCGATATTGCTGTTAATAGTAGAGGATCCGATTAACAACGACCTTCACCCATCTGTTTAGAAGATGATTATTATTTAATCAAATTTAGTATGTCAGAAAATACATCGTGAGTGGGTTGGCAAAAAATTCCTGGCCAGGCTATGATTTATTAAAAATTGAATAATGACTTTTTATTTAATATTGCACTCATGAGTTTTACGAATAAATTTAATACCAATCGAAAGTATGACGCCTATAGAATATGCAAACGTTGGGTTGTCTATTTTTTTCCTGGCGTAACTACTGGGTTGGCAAGTATAAAAAGGTATGTTGATACTAGCTATTTTCACTTATTTGTTTATTAAATAAATCTTATATCAAAATAAGCGCTATTTCATTGCGAGCACGATGATATAAGGTTGTCTGCAATAAGTCTGGTTTAAATGACGACTGTCCAATTTGAAAAGAAATTAAAAGTAAAAAAATGTATGTCAATTTATCGATTACTGCTCAATTTGTTAGTAAGAAAGTTACCTAGACTCTTTATTAACATATACATATAACTTTACGCCAGCAATACTTAAAGTATCACCAAACTAAAGGCCCTCCAACATTACAAGCGTACTAGGTTACATAAGCAACAGTTACTTACCGTTTGAGTTCAATAGACTTCTCTATTCCAATTAACTCCCTAACGAGTAAATATATTGACTGGTCACCATTAGTCATTCGTGTAGGTTTTGTTCAATCGGAAACACAGGCATCAATTTTTATTTTATTACTTTTGTGCCTTTGGAATAGTACGGTTTCAAAAGCCATAGTATTCGATTGACCATTTTTTTTAAATAAGCTTTTACGTGTCTTTTGTTCTTTTCCAAAAAGAAAATCTTACATAAAATCTACTGCGCCAGAATCGCTTACAGGTTGTCATTTTCTAATCGTATCAGATGTTAGACTTCGTATAATACATTTTCTATTTTTCGTAGTTGCAATCTTTCCATATTAGTTATTCTCTTTTTAATTTTCTTACCTATACTGAATTGAACGAAATACAAATAATTACAAAATTCTTCTGTTCTCTAAACACCGATATTTATTTTTTTTCTTTGCAAAGTGGCTTTGGACGAAATTATCATAAGATATTGTTACGTCGACCAAAGCAAATACATTATTAAGTAATTCAACTTTCAAAAATATCATCACACATACATTACTCATGAAATCAGAATCATTGACCAATGTTTGGATACGTCACGATTCTGTCATTTCTATTATTGCAATACCTTGTTGTGACTTGGTTTAATTGGCATTTATCTTTGATATAATAGTAGGCATAATTATTGTGAGCATCTACCGTACTGTGTTGTGACTAAATTGGTTAAATATTGTGATTCGTACACATTAGAGATGAACTTGCAAGACGAGATATTTCATGACCTATGCACATTAAGAAAAGAATTACTAAAGAGATAAAATAAGATTTCATCAGTTTCATGGTATGTTCTGGATCGAGCAATTTGCAACAGACGTGTGTCTTGTTCTGCCTAAGCCTTTTCACAACTATGTTGGGGTTAGCTTCCAGTCTAACCAGATGCGGCGGAATACCAGTATTTTACACGGAACGACTGCCATCAGACCTCCACAACCCAGTGACTGGGCAATGCCAATATCCTAAGGTTCGACCGGTTGTCAGACTTTCAGGCTTCTGACTTCCCGTAACGACTGTCATAGGTATTCGTATGACACCCAGGAACGACTGTTTAATATATTCTCCGAGGCACGGGGGGGTCGTGATGTGTAACGAATGGTCACCCATCCACAGAATGACCGTGGCAAGCTCAGCTTAACCTCGCAAAGTGTATGATGCGCGAGTTTGGTAATTAGCCACAAGCCCCTTATAGGCTTGTGTCCTATTATGTATTGTTAATTGTGACATCTTGGAGACAGACGTGCAGGATACCTAGTTACGCACTGCGCGGCTTGGTATTCAACTGTAAAGAAAATGTCATCAGGTACATACATTGTACACTAAGCCTAACGATCAGTGAAGTGTTGTAAGCGATCGTCAACCTTGTAGCGACTTAAAGTTTACCAATTGATCAGCAATTATGAGGACAAACATTATGCATACTCGCAAAATATCACGCCTATCATAATAATTATGTTTGACAGTTTGTTTGATAAGTACATAGGTAAGTTTAAGATTTCTGTTCATCCAAAAAAAGAGATGAAGACAGAATATTTTTTGTTTTAGATTCAGGTATCTAATTAACTACAATTAATTACTTAAAAAAATATTGTTTGCGCAAAATAGATTAAAGTTACTACAACATTTTCATTTTAATTGAAACCAGATTTCCAGGAAGCCATTTCAGAATCTACCAGGGCATCTATTCTGAAATTATTCTGTTTGACATGTAGGGCTTGGAAGTCTATTTGTTTTCCTCTGCAAAAAGTCGTATGAAAATGAAACTGGGCCATATAAATAGAGAAAGGCTGGAGCCGGACTTAATAGTATTAAGTGCGAACATTGGGTGAACCATATACGACTATACCTCCTACTCACCTTTCCGAGGTCATCAGTGGACTGTAATTATAGTGTCTGTATAATTATGTCACAAGCATTCTAGTAGTAAAAGAACATTTTCTTTACTCAATCAATTGTAGAGTTTTAAATGACTACACATGTATCGGTTTACCGGCAAAGATTAGGCCATCAGCTCTTCACCTGTAGGTGTAGTAAAACTTACTAAGATAACTTGGGCCTCTCTCAACATGGCAGTCTAAAATCAGTCTCCCAAGAGATATCAAAATGTAGAATTCTATATGTACAGTAGGGGAACGAAAATGTTATACTTAAGGTCTATTTTTGCTCGCACACAGTGCATGAAACAACCTATTTTACCGACTACGTATTGCCAACATTATTGAAATGAAAACACCTCAGAAAATACAAATATTTTATGTCAGGATATTAAAAATTATAATGGTGACAACCACTCAATTTATTCAATCATCGTAATGATGTAATGGTTTTTAAAACAAAACTCTTTAAATCAAATCAAATACATTATATGGCACTACTACGTTATATGAATTTAAACCGACTTCAAAAAAGAATAAAATAAATACCATATAAAATTAACAGTTTCAGAAGTCGGTGCTGATCCACGCTGAACCAAATTGAAGGCACCGACTTCTGAAACTGTTAATTTTATATGGTAATTATTTTATTCTTTTTTGAAGTCGGTTTAAATTTTTTGTAAAAAATGTTTTTATTTTTTTCATTTTAGTGGCCTTAATTATAACTTGGTTGGACCTACTAAAGACGCTGCTCGTAACAAAATCACATCATCACAATATGCGTAGATACTGTTCGTCATTGAGGAGTTCCATTGTCTATCTCCGAAGTTCTTCATCAGATCTTCACCAAATTTAAATAGGACCAACTTCAAAGTATACCCTATCTATTAAAAAAAGAATCATCAAAATCGGTTCAAAATTGGCGAAAATATCGATGAACATACACAAAAAAAAAACATACACACAGACGAACATAGTAACCTCCTCCTTTTTGGAAGTCGGTTAAAAAGGCAATTATGATCTTTGCTACCAAATAATTAAACAATTTTCCATGCATTGGTCTGTTCCGTTCAACAGTTTGAAAAGGTAACATGTGCCCGCGATATGGGAAAGGAATGAATTTGAAAACTGACGAACCTATTTATATACCTACTGTACATTTAACAATTTTTTTTATCATGTCAGTTTTTCACATCAGTTCAAAACGAAACTGATGCTCTCAAATGAGAGTTAGAGTGCGCGCAAGATAACTCTGCGCGCGACGGAGGGCGTGCTAAATGTTGCCATGATAGTAGAAATAATAAAAACTTTTTTACAAAAAATGTAAACCGACTTCAAAAAAGAATAAAATAATTACCATATAAAATTAACAGTTTCAGAAGTCGGTGCTGATCCACGCTGAACCAAATTGAAGGCACCGACTTCTGAAACTGTTAATTTTATATGGTAATTATTTTATTCTTTTTTGAAGTCGGTTTAAATTTTTTGTAAAAAATGTTTTTATTTTTTTCATTTTAGTGGCCTTAATTATAACTTGGTTGGACCTACTAAAGACGCTGCTCGTAACATAATCACATCATCACAATATGCGTAGATACTGTTCGTCATTGAGGAGTTCCATTGTCTATCTCCGAAGTTCTTCATCAGATCTTCACCAAATTTAAATAGGACCAACTTCAAAGTATACCCTATCTATTAAAAAAAGAATCATCAAAATCGGTTCAAAATTGGCGAAAATATCGATGAACATACACAAAAAAAAAACATACACACAGACGAACATAGTAACCTCCTCCTTTTTGGAAGTCGGTTAAAAAGGCAATTATGATCTTTGCTACCAAATAATTAAACAATTTTCCATGCATTGGTCTGTTCCGTTCAACAGTTTGAAAAGGTAACATGTGCCCGCGATATGGGAAAGGAATGAATTTGAAAACTGACGAACCTATTTATATACCTACTGTACATTTAACAATTTTTTTTATCATGTCAGTTTTTCACATCAGTTCAAAACGAAACTGATGCTCTCAAATGAGAGTTAGAGTGCGCGCAAGATAACTCTGCGCGCGACGGAGGGCGTGCTAAATGTTGCCATGATAGTAGAAATAATAAAAACTTTTTTACAAAAAATGTAAACCGACTTCAAAAAAGAATAAAATAATTACCATATAAAATTAACAGTTTCAGAAGTCGGTGCTGATCCACGCTGAACCAAATTGAAGGCACCGACTTCTGAAACTGTTAATTTTATATGGTAATTATTTTATTCTTTTTTGAAGTCGGTTTAAATTTTTTGTAAAAAATGTTTTTATTTTTTTCATTTTAGTGGCCTTAATTATAACTTGGTTGGACCTACTAAAGACGCTGCTCGTAACATAATCACATCATCACAATATGCGTAGATACTGTTCGTCATTGAGGAGTTCCATTGTCTATCTCCGAAGTTCTTCATCAGATCTTCACCAAATTTAAATAGGACCAACTTCAAAGTATACCCTATCTATTAAAAAAAGAATCATCAAAATCGGTTCAAAATTGGCGAAAATATCGATGAACATACACAAAAAAAAAAACATACACACAGACGAACATAGTAACCTCCTCCTTTTTGGAAGTCGGTTAAAAAGGCAATTATGATCTTTGCTACCAAATAATTAAACAATTTTCCATGCATTGGTCTGTTCCGTTCAACAGTTTGAAAAGGTAACATGTGCCCGCGATATGGGAAAGGAATGAATTTGAAAACTGACGAACCTATTTATATACCTACTGTACATTTAACAATTTTTTTTATCATGTCAGTTTTTCACATCAGTTCAAAACGAAACTGATGCTCTCAAATGAGAGTTAGAGTGCGCGCAAGATAACTCTGCGCGCGACGGAGGGCGTGCTAAATGTTGCCATGATAGTAGAAATAATAAAAACTTTTTTACAAAAAATGTAAACCGACTTCAAAAAAGAATAAAATAATTACCATATAAAATTAACAGTTTCAGAAGTCGGTGCTGATCCACGCTGAACTAAATTGAAGGCACCGACTTCTGAAACTGTTAATTTTATATGGTAATTATTTTATTCTTTTTTGAAGTCGGTTTACATTTTTTGTAAAAAAGTTTTTATTTTTTTCATTTTAGTGGCCTTAATTATAACTTGGTTGGACCTACTAAAGACGCTGCTCGTAACATAATCACATCATCACAATATGCGTACTGTTCGTCATTGAGGAGTTCCATTGTCTATCTCCGAAGTTCTTCATCAGATCTTCACCAAATTTAAATGGGACCAACTTCAAAGTATACCCTATCCATTAAAAAAAGAATCATCAAAATCGGTTCACAATTGGCGAAAATATCGATGAACATACACAAAAAAAAAAAAAACATACCTACAGACGAACATAGTAACCTCCTCCTTTTTGGAAGTCGGTTAAAAAGTAGTACTTTTTAAGGAAAAGTAATATATTCGTGAGTATTAAAAATGGGCAGCCCTCATTTGCGGTTTATTATATTTTAATAGAACTACATGTACGTTAAAATTTACTACCTACCAATTAAACTAATTAGTATTTTTACGTAACTTTAAAGGAAAAGAACTAACTTTATAAATGTGCCGTGAATGAATAAAAATGCATTATGATTATTATCGTCTGATGAGGTCTACTTTATCTTAATAAAAAAAAAAACTTTTATTCCTAAAATCAAGTATATCTAGTAACAAAGTTAATAAAACGGCAACATTGTGGTGGACCATGATTAGTTCCGATTTTGACCGCGCGCAGACTTATCTTGCGCGCACTCTATTTATACGAGCCATGGAGATACTTTTAAGGCAACATCGTCGACTTTTCTTGCACAAACAGAATACTGCGAACACCAATCTGTTTGCCAAACGTGGTGATTATAGCATATCCCTTCTGACCCATGTTCAACGGTTGACATTTATGGGGTAATCGTTAAAATATTCTGTGTTAGTAGGGTAATTTTGATTTATAGTCTTGCTATGCACGTTAGGCATAGGTTTCAGTTCTTTTTTTACTTGGGATCTTGTTATCTTTCTTACAATTCCTGGGTGGGACAGTGCTACTGAATTTTTCTGTTAAGAAATTCTCAGTAACAGTCCGGAGTTTAGTATTGTGCCCGAAAAATGGAAATAAGATACTTTTACATGGGACCCAATTTCGTCACCGACGAAATGTGGGTGTACGTACACCTCTGTCTATTCTTCCAAGTTAGAAATAAGTAACAACGTTAATTAACTTAAGTTAAACAACACAGTTATTTAACAAATTATGCAACAATTAGTAAAATGAACACAGCGAGTATTAAAAACCTATTTGAGTCGATTACCGATTACTATACCGACTGTGATCGGCTGTAATCGATTTAACTGCAGTTACGAAATGCATAATCAAGTGTTTGATCAGGCCGTCAATGCAGTCAGGTAGTTTGAGTGGGTACTTGCACGGGCCAAATACGTTACAGTTACGTACACTGTGAACTTCAGTCATTGTTTAATGATTTTCATAAAATCTATACTTAATATTATAAAGCTGAAGAGTTTGTTTTTTTGTACGTGCTAATCTCAGGAACTACTGGTTGGAATTGAAAAAATATTTTTGTGTTGGATAGTCCATTTATCGAGGAAGGTTATAGGCTATATAAAATTACGGTACGACCAATAAGAGCGGAGCATAAATGAAAAATGTTGCAAAAACGGAAAAAATGTCCACCCGTGCGAAGCCGGGACGGGCCGCTAGTATAATATAATATTAATAACTGCCTCGTTGGTCTAGTAGTGGCAAGCGCGACTGCTGATCGTGAGGTCCTGGATTCGATCACCAGATCGGGCAAAGTGTTATTGGGTTTTTCCATGTCAAATTCCATAGTAGCAGCCCGGAATTTGGATTTGTGCCCGGTTGCAGGCAAAAGGCTCGCCCACTATTACATGTGAAGCCAAGTCAGGGGCCCATGGGCGGCATAAAGTCTGACACCAGGATAGTCACTAACCACACGAAAACAAGAAGACTATTTATTACATGGGACTTAAACATAACGACGAAGTGAGGGTGTTACTATACACTTCTGCCCCACCCTTCGGGGAATACAGGCGTGATGTTATATTATGTTAATATCTATACTAATATTATAAAGCTGAAGAATTTATTTGTTTGAACGCGCTAATCCCAGGAACTACTGGTTGGAATTGAAAAAATATTTTTGTGTTGGATAGTCCACTTATCGAGGAAGGTTATCTATACTAATATTATGAAGAGGAAAGATTTGTATTTTTAGATTTATGTATTTTTTTATGTAACGAATAAACTAAAAAACTACTGGACCGATTTCCAAAATTCTTTTGCCGTTGGAAAGCTACAATATCACTGAGTAACATAGACTACGGGCGGAGCCGTGAGGACACAGCTAGTAGGCTATATAACATTACGCTACGACCAATAGGAGCGGAGCATAAATGAAAAATGTTGCAAAAACGGGAAAAATGTCCACCCGGGCGAAGCCGGGACGGGCCGCTACTTAATTATAATACTAAAAATTCATACATTATCTCGTCTCGGCCCGAGATAGTGCGACGACAAAATTATGTCGTGCTGCGCATGTTAGCCCAAATTAACGCATGTCTTAGTCGCCAGTCTTTTTCCTCGTACAGAGTAAGTCGTCTTTTATAGGTGCCACATAGTGCATACAGGGTGTAAATGAAATCATGTAATTCCTTCAAACCCCGTGATGTACTGCTGACATAGATAAACCCTGCACTGGAACTATTAAATTAAATTTAAAAAAAGTTACAAGTAAACATGTGTTCTTAACGTGAGGTATTTTAGCGCCCCGAGTTAGATTACCGCGCGGCGAGCGATACCGCGCAATTCGCTCGGGGCGCTAAAATGCCCTACGTTAAAAACACACGTTTACTTCTTGTAACTTTTTTTTATTGAATTTAAAAGTATCCCGTGCAGAGTTAATCTATGTCAGCAGTACATCATGAGGTTTGAAGGAATTACATGATTTCGTTTACATCCTGTATAATCATTGTTCGAGAAAATAAAGTTTTGGAATAAAAATATTAACTGATCCGTCGTATACGGTAATTTACCTGGAGTAGAAGGAAAACGTCAATTATAATATAAACTCTGTTTCAATTGCAAATTAACTAAATATGAACAATCACGGAAAACTTTTGTCCTTTAAAACAAATCATACAAACATCAAAATCATAAATATTAAAATAAATGATACAGGGGTCGAGTAAAAACCGTTTGTGTATAAATATAGATGTAAATATATATAATATTTATGTATATTTTGGAAACAGTATTCATGACCCTACATGTCAATAATTTATAAAGAGTTAAGTCTAAACTAATAGAAGTTTTATAGTAAATACGTAATGAGCTGGGAACGTAGCGGTGATCGTCGACCGGCCATTGTCCGGGCTCCAGGCGCCTTCCGCTTCCAAATGACCATTCACCGCAGACCCCCAACTTTACACGTCTCCTCCCCTCATTACTATCAATGCTATATGCGTGAGAGGGGCACGACAGTTCTTGTGAAGCTGGTTTAGTGCATGTATTAGTATAGGAAAGTATCGAAAGGCGGAACGACGCGATTGAAAAATAGAAAACGTGTGGGTGTACAATGTTCTATATGTAAATAACTAGACTGTCACCGTTTATGCTATGGAGGAAGTATGTGACGTGTGATTCGATTAAACTGTCCTGCGATTTATATAAAAAAAGGATTTAGACATCTCGTCTGTTTTTAATTGAGAATGAAACAACTGTAGTCTGTCATGTGTTGCTAGTCTATAGCAAAGATCAAAGCATATTTTTCTTTTTCTTTCACATAATTTACGTATAGAAAGTCATTGCCCTGAGAGATGAATTTTGTAAATTACTGAATGTATAAGTAGGTAGGTACTGATTGTATGCATAATAAGTTTAACATCACATCTCGCAGACATCTAACGAACCTGGGTCATCCGTACATGCCTACTCTTAACAAAGACAGATTTGTGGGGTTAACGCCATTTTTACCAAACTCTGTGAGCAGTCTGGTCTTCAAAATATGATATTGGTGTCGATTCTGTTGCACATTTTAACTGTACCTACTAAACTAGACTAAACGCAACTGTCACTTTCTTTTTCTATTGAAACAGAAAGAGACAAACACCCTTAGTTTAGATTAGTCTGTCAAAGTGCGCAACAGAATCGACACGGTTGTGACGTGGATACTGCAAGGTACCTATACACATAATGAGGTAGATACCTACTTCTCGCGACACCCACGATAGAGAAGCAGTGGGTAGCAGAGAATATTATAACCCAACCGAGGTGGTAGTATTACTATATTTAGCAATAAAAATTGAAGTACCATCAAGGGAAGCCTCGGGCAAAACTTAATCACATTCAAGAGCAGTTTGTACAAATAGAATGAAAAATAAAGGAAAATTGTGAGTTTTAATTTAACATTAAGTTAATCCTCGAGCCAGTGATGGGCTAACAGCGTCACTGGTGGAAGATTGTCACTGCAGTCACTACTTGTCTAGTGTGGTACGATGAATGCAGGTAATATCTATCTAGAACCATCATGTCCCCTTCCTATCTTTTTACAACTGTTTTGGGGGTAGCTTACAGACATATCAGCATCGGCTTATATTAGTTTATTCAACAACAAAAGCTAACATAAAAAAAAACGAAATACAGTTAATGATTTAGAGCTCCTTTTTTTAGTTCAGACCGCCTGTCATAGTTATTTGAATGGCAATCGACCGACAAAAGATCGATTAATCTGCGTCGTTGCAAATACGAGCAATACGCACAATGTTTTTAATTAACATAATTATCATCATCAGTCCGTCGACATCTATTGCTTTGCTGAAAAATCGCCTCCTATTAGATCGCTCCATCGAACGTTCATGAAAATCACCAAACGGGTTAGAGATTGCAGTATGTTATTATAAGCACACAGTATAAACAATATCTACAATGACTAATCTATATTATGTTAGAAAATACGTAGCGTGAGAGTATGAGGAGACATCGTTCGCCCTCCCGCCATCCGCCATGCGCCATGCACTATATAGCCGCTTACGTTTGTGAGAGCGAATCGGCCGATCCCACTCTAAACACTGCTCAAACTTCGGACATGAGAACAAATTGTATTAGATTATTGATTTTCTTTATGTTTGTAGATGAACTAATTACGAACATAATATTAAGCTTGTTTAGGTATCTCTTGCGCAACGGTATCTAACACGGTGACTTCGAGCATAATCTATATTTAAAAGGAATAGGATTTATTGGAATAGACCAATAGGCCTGTAATCGATTGCGATAAAGTTTACTGAAGCTGATTTTAATCGAAATGCTAAAGAGCAAGCACGAAGCTTCTGCAAAGGGCAGATAAATAAATAAATAAAAAACAGATAAACAGATAGGCAACAATAATAAACAGATTTATGCCAATGCTAATTAATAAAATGTTTTTTTTTATGTATTTATTTGGCTTGCTGGCTGACGGCCCACCTGATGGAAAGTGGTTACCGCCGTCAACAACACTAGGAGGATAACTGATGCGTTAACAACCTTAGAGATAAAGTTGGAAAGTCTCATATGCCTGTAATTTCAGCGGCACCCGTAACCTTTTACCCGGAACCCGGTGGCAGAAAAAGGCATAATGGTAGTACTTCCTCGGACGAAATCTGTTACAAGGAGCTCCTACTAGTATATTTTTTTTACATAGGTTAAATATGGAAACGTAAACTTTGCCAACAACTTTCAGCGGACACAGGTAAGCTGGTGTATTACATGGTCGTATTGTAAAGTTATCCAACTCTGTATTTCTTTACGCTCACTACCTTGATACAAATAAAGGTACAATAGCGGAGAGGCATAAATAGGAAATCGTCGCTCCACTGGCTCGAATAATTCACTAAGAACCTGAGTTTCACATGAAAATCGTAATTTTGTATGCAAATTGAATTCACCGCGGTTACTTGACGAGATTAACCTTTTATTTACACTCTGACATTATATTCGTACGTTTAAGAATGTTGTTACCTTACCTAACAAATGACCTTTTTGTTTCAATGCACAAAAAAGGAGGAGTATGCAATTCGATTCGCACATATATGTTTTTGAATATTTTAATGTGCAAAATATTTTGAGGCCTTGGCGGATACAGAAAGCGAAATATTGCTTTATAAGTCAGTGTATATTTTATTTACATGTTAAGAACAAGGTGAAGGTGACAGATGTCTCTGTAGCATGCGGTTTAATTCGATTAATAAATTCAACCTATCAACAATTTGTGCATCAAGACTCGCGCCTTCTTCTTTTGCATCCACATTTATATGTCTTAGCTGCTCTGGCTACGGCTCGTTGATGGTAGTCCCACATTTCGTACGTAGGTTTATGGCCTAGTCGTTTTACTCTCAGTCTTTGCAGCTTCCTTATTCTTTGTTTTACGATTGTGAATCCAGTGGGGCTCGCGGTTAATTAACAACTGCGCGGGGTCATATGATTTGCAAGGTTAGGCTACGCTTGCCACGGTCATTCCGTGGATGGGTGACCATTCGTTACACATCGAGACCCCACCGTGCCTCGAAGGTCACGTTAAACCGTCGGTCCCGGCACTACCTATGTCAGTCGTTACGGGTAGTCAGAAGCCCGAAAGTCTGAAAACCGGTCTAACTTTAGAATATCGGCATTGCCCAGTTACTGGGTTGCGGAGGTCTGATGGCAGTCACTCCGTGTAAAATACTGTTATTCAGCCGCATCTGGTTACTGGAAGCTGACCCCAACATAGTTGGGAAAAGGCTAGGCAGAACGAACAATGGTGAATCCAGTCCTTTTCCGGAAATATTATTTCGATGGCATTTAAAAAACTTAAATAAATAAAAACTCACACTGCTGATAAAAAACGACAACCAAACCCCGTTGAATCGCACAAAACAAAAAAAGACATCCAATCCGATGTTTATTATATGACAACATCATAACGAGCCAGTTAATTACACGGAAGATACAGTGGAGCGCGACAATATCATTGAGCGTCTTACGTTTCATACAAAGGTTACTTTATAAATATTCCAGTCATGTTCTATGCGTACAAACGTCGTGATTCTACATAATGTTGTACAGTAATTGGTCAGGTGATTAGCTCAGTTTCAACGACGCAATTATTGTTTTTACTATTTCTAAGTTATTATGTGTTTTGTGTTACGCATGTAATTTTGTGCCGAAAATCGTAATTAGAATCTCCCATGTTTATATAGGTATAAGAAGATTAATTTTGGTGTTCATGAAAAAAAAATTGATTATCAGTAAAACTTCTTCATGTTTGAATTATAAACCATTAACGATCAAGAAAAATGGTAAAAACGTTATTTCTTATAATCCTAAACTAGCTACCACTTAGCTCCGTAAAAATATTCGAATGTATGACATAATCATAGCCAAATAAAATCATCACGCCATAAATATGTCTTGGGTGGTCTACATGTTGTGATTTGTGAATAATTTGAACCAATCTCTTACGTCCCGTTGATAGATTTAAATACGTTAAAGTTATGAATAAATAAATCTAAAGTAAGTTATATGACAAAATAACATAATAACTGTCAATAAAACGTCCGACAGTCACAATAATGATAATACTAACAAGTTGTTGGACATCTGATACCTGAGTTAGGATGGAGTACAATTTATAGGAGACGAGCGATTTTACCATTTATACATTTAGTTATTTCGTTATAGTACCTATAACTAGTAAGTAGGTAAAGTGATCTGAAGCAGAGCTTGTAATGACAAAAAAAAAACAAGCAAAAAAGAGGATTTCTTAGGAGAAAACTTCTTATCTTGATGATAATGAGTAGTTTTTCAAATTTAATTTATACTGTAAATTTCTCTACTCTCCTTGTATTCTTATAAGGATCTTATTAGGATAGCCGAGTAGTAATGTAATATTTTAAGATATACTTCTATCATGGTCACTATGGGTTAGAAATCATGATGTTCCCCACTGCAATCGAAAATCAATGAACGCTGTTTTAATTTCACAAAAAAAATCAGTTTAGGCTACTACATCCTGAGCTTTCTTATAACTTGTCCCACAGCAGCGGTTAGAAGTCGGCCGTCAAATCGCGGCGCGCGAGCGTCCTTCACGGTTGAACGGGCGAGACGCGAAACGCGCAACATGCACATAGCAACATATACACACACACACACATACACACTAACAAGCATTGTTTTAATCACATGTTTTCTATTTCTCATTACAACTAAACCGCTGACGTCAACGTTTAAGCATTTAAACATGTACTTATTTCCTTAATTACATAAGTCCGTATCACTTTACATGCACATGAGAATGATCGTTAAGATCGTAACAAACAAACTCAATCTTGCTTCCCTTTAAAATAGAAATAATACTGTTAATAGTTGTTGGTGAATAGTAATCATTGATGTGATTGCGTTTATGAGCAAGTACATATAATTAATTGGCGGTCCATGGTACTTTGGAATATCCGCAAATGAAGTTTCCGCATAAAGTGATCTCATCAGCATCATCATTCTGTGGTGAAAAGAAGATGTCAATAATATCCAGATTCCTCAACCTTACCTGTTCGCAGTACACCTTATTGGTAATCTACTATTTACGGTAATTGGCAAGGTTATCAATATATTTAACTGTAAATCTGCCACCCTAATTTAATTTAGCCTGATGACCCTATTAGATGTTAATGGATTTGAATCATTGATCATAATCACGTAATTTGTGAGTATCATGATGTCTGATAGCGCAAACATTTAGTATACGAAAGATGCTAAAGTGGTAATCCCGTAATCACCACCTTAAATTGGCAGATATAATAACAGACTTGTGCTTTTTTTTAGCTACTGACTCAGAAGGATGCTGCAGGCATACAGAATTAACTGCGTCTTAGGACACCCATAGTAAGAGCCGGGGTAGCCATACAACACAGGGCTGCACAACAACAAAAAAATATTATCGCTATATAAAGCCAAGATTAATTCCCAATATCAACCAAATACCAAATCCGTATGATGCCTACAGGTGTCCCCCACATAACGTTCAAACAAGCCACATTAAAACAATCCAGTTTTAGAGATCGGTCAAATTGATCTACTATTCGTTTGTGTGCCATCCAGGAAGCGAGAGGTCTTTGGCTCCCGCCGGAATGCGCCCCGCGTGGGTGGACGAACCGATCCCATACACTGCCATACACTCCCATGCACACGGCTTTCTATTGATTTAATGAACACTATCTTATCTTAGCCAATAGGCTTATTACGCTCACTTTACGCGTTTCGTGGTTGATTCATCCAATTAATGGGCGAAACATCGAAGCTTACAGCAATATCGAACAGATCAGGTAATTAATCTACAGTAAAATAGAACATTAAAATAATACTAACATGGGTTTTCGTAATATAATTGCGATATAAATCATACATTAACACGATAACAGATGGCGCCACGCGTATTCTGGGTTCGTTTGTGTATGAGTATTTTGAGTCGGATCAGTTACGAAACAAATAAAACAGCCAATTTGTAATCCGATGAACTTTGGGAACGTATCCGTGTTAAACTGAGTTCGGTAGCTCTAATTCGGTTTTGCGTAAAAATTTTTTTGGATTCTATCCTAAGTTTAGATTGAAAGCAATAAGTAGGCACCCTTTGCTTTTAATAGTGAAGAAATCGAATCAGAATTTATGATAATGTTGCCTAGCATGGTAAACCGTTCTTGACACTTGACTTTACCGTGACACTGGGAAAGCCCGCTATGCCGTCAGCTCCGGCTGCCATACCAAAATACTGATAACTTCGACAATCGTTACAAATTCTTGACATAAGATATCGGTATCTCAAAGTTGGATTTCGAAGATGTAATATAATATAGGTACTGATATCGAACCGTGTCTGGACTCGAAGCCTACCCTAACACACTTGCAGGGGAAAAAGCTAGGGTGATGATGAGTGAGTCATATCTATAGAAACATAGTAAACTTATCAAACAGTTAATAGAACATTAGTTTAACACTCCAATATCACTTACAAATGAAAGAGTTAAACTCAATGTTCGAAAAATATCCGGATATCACATAAAAAGAGCAGATATGTAAGGTACTGTAACGAGTATGTTACCTCTAAACGATATTGTAAAGTTATGCTCAATGAAGCTCATTACCGAGCAATTTCCGATGGTTTAATGTGTCCATAAATTTGCTGAGCCCGGACAACGGTTTGATTGCCGATAAAACCTCGGCCGCAACGGCAATTCTGTATTGAAAAGCTGTTAATATAATTTGCACCTCGTTATGATCGGGAACTCGTCCTGAGACACAGTCATGGGAAATTAAACACCTCATGGTGTTTGGTCTTATGGTTTTCTTACTGTCTACTTGTAGTTGACGAAGTAGATGATCAAAATTGATACCTGAAATACGAAGAATATTTCAATCTCGCAACGGGTAACTTTTTAGTTCTCCAAAATAAATAAACTAGGTAAAGTCCTAAAAAAGACCAAGAAGATTCGATGTTTAAAAGACGGAAATGTTAGGCTGTGTGTGTGACTAATTTTAAGGAAGGTCAACATCTTTTTGCGCAGAATCCCGTGATCCCCAATATCTAAACATAGAAAAAGTAATATCGTGACGACAACATTATCTTATTTCGTCACAGGAAATTCTTTTTGGAAACTCGAGATAAAGGCTTAGAAAAAAATGTTGTTGAGTATTTCGGAGGATTGCGTGTGTCCTGTAAATTTTCCGGGAAATATTTGGAACAATAAATTGAATAATGTTAATATCATTTGCAAATTGTACTTATTATGGTCCTCAAATAGTTTCTTTTGTGAAAACTGAATACGAACAAAATAAGAGACGAATCAAATCTGACGCATATTTAACCTGCTATCGCTTATCATCTTATCGATGGCAGCGATAAAGTTCACGATAATACACCGGGAATATCCCGTAAAGAATACAGGCCGCCTATAAATCTGTACATGAACTAAAAGACACTACCAAATCACCACACCTGAAACAGACTTTGGTCGAAGTGGAGCACTTGTAAACACAAGATGACTTTCTTGAACCTTCAAAATAAACATAAATGTTCAGATTTTTCTCAACTAATGAAGAGTGTCTAGTATACCAGGTCCTGCTAGTATTAATATATAGGTTGATGATGCTGTCTATATTAAAAGTCCATCCGTTATAAGCATCTGAGTTGCCTTATACGTGATAGGTACAAAGGTCTATTTGTGTTACGTCACTGATAGAAAAATTAAATTAAGTACAGAATTTGTGCACGAATTGTTTTGGAATTTTATATACAGAACACTTGGATATCAATAGATAAATAATTTGGTAAATCCCGAGATAAGAAATATGTGATCTTGACTGCATGAGATAAAGTATCTTATATTTGAGCACCACTCTCATCGAAGACCATTGTTTAGTCAATATTGTTGCTTGCTATAATGTTGGTATCGGTCCAAATATTATTATTTTTGGGTGAGTTAGCATCATTTAAAATCTTTGTTTCTGGTTCCATTATACATAGGTATATTCATTTTTGTTTTATTAATTGTGTATCACTTCGTTAACTGATGTGATGATATCATCTATTCCTTGGTTTTTCCACTTAAAATTATCAAACTCCATGTCGTGTTCCGAATCCACTGAGATTTCTTTTTTTTCTTTTACAGCTTGTTTTAGCCATGTCCTATCAACTCCCGTTCCTGAAACTGGTGACTCGGCGAGGATAGTTAATGGGTATGAAGTGGATATCAGAGATGTCCCATATCAAGCAACTATCAGAAGAAGGGTTATATCAGACTGGGCTCACATGTGTGGTGCAATTATAATCAGCGACAGAGGAATTTTAACTGCTGCACACTGTGTTGATACGTGAGTAATTGTATTTTTTTGTTCCAATTTACGAATAATCTGTACATATATGTAAAGCTAACTATTGTTGGTATTATTTACTAGCAAGTGATTATCCTAAGGACTGTTTTTTGAAAATATTTTAACAATCATCTGGTCATTGCTTTCAGATACGTTTCGCAGCCATCATCCTTACGAGTCACAGTGGGTACTTCGTACCGTCTTTCTGGAGGCAGGACCTACGAAGTATCAGTGGTATATGCTCATGAACAGTACTCTCCAACAACCTTGGAGCACGATATTGCGTTATTAGGGACTACAAGAACCATTAGCTTCGATCAGACTACTGCTCCAATATCTATTGCTACCCAATATTTTGTTTTACCAGCTGGAACAGAAGCAGTAGTTTCTGGATTTGGGACTACATCGGTAAGATTTATTTCATTATTTAACACCAAAAAAGAGAGTAAACGTTAGAATTCACAAGTGCTTTAAAAATATTTTTCGTGAAAAAAGATTTTCAATTGTAGTTTTAGTTACCCATATCATTTATCGAACGCTTGTGCACACGCTATTTAAAACGTACGCTTAAGATTTCAACTTTAATCTGTAAACTTGTACTTAATCTAACTTGTTTTAATTATTCAGTACGAGGGCTCATCATCTGCGGTGTTGCGCGCGGCACGCGTTAATATCGTCGCTCAAGAAACGTGCGCACGTGCATACCTGCGCATTGCTACTATCGCAACAGGAATGGTATGTGCTGGCACTTCTAATCCGCCACGAGATGCCTGCCAAGGCGACTCTGGCGGACCGTTGGTTGTAGGAAACCATTTGGTAGGTATTGTGTCCTGGGGCGAAGGCTGTGCGAGTACCGCATATCCTGGAGTATATACAAGAGTCTCTAAATATAATCCATGGATATGGCAAAGGTTATCAAATCTACATAATAACTATTAATTTGATCTGAGAATATGTACTAAAATATAAGGTTTTGACCGACTGACACATCATCATGGTTATTAATTTCTAAGACCAGATTTACAATGATACTGAAATAGTATCTATCATTCGTCAGGAAACGAATTATCACAAATTGAGAATAATTACTCAGAAGAACATAGAAAGAAAAGGCATTGACAAAAACTGGCATAGAAAAAGGCAGGCTTGAAGCAGTGGAAGTTTTATGAGAATTGTACAAATTGGAATAAAATTATAAATAATTTATGCCCAAATGCAAATTTTATTAATAAATTTTTATTATATTTTCAAGGAGTTATTAATGAACTTGCAGTGCATTGTCTGGATAAAGGAGACTAATTTAAATACAAACAACTTTCTACAATAACACTGGCTCATACAGTATTTTCTAAGAACGTGTCAATGACATTTTTACTTGCTGATAGTACGTATTTTGACACTTGTCTAACCGTTAATGCTTAGCAAAGTTTGTACCTACTGGCATAATTTGAATACAAGTAGCAACGTGAAATTGGTGTTTTTTTTTTCACTTTATATTTACCTATTTGATATGATAATTTTTACACCGATAAACATGACGCAATTTAGCCATTCACTACTGCAGTATGCTTATCTTACTCAAGGAAACAAAGTAAGTAAATACATTTGAAATTTTGATTCAAAAGTAAACGAGGCTGGCGTACATTGATATAGAATACGTTTAAATTAAATATATATATATATATATATGGGAGTAAATGCATTGTTTGTTAACTCAACTTCAAATGCTTGATGATGTAGATATGGAGAATGATGAAAATGGTATTCCTGATCTAACAAGCCACGTCCTGCACTGGTTCTGAAATGTAAAGATTCATCAGAAGATCATTGTACGTATATAATACAAAGCCTACCACTTATAAGAGAAACAAAAGCGAGACTTTTTACCTCGATTAAAGCTAAAATAGATACATTATACCATATACAGCAATAATTACCGTTTTATAAGGCAACTCGTTAATTGAGATGACGCCCTGAGTGATGCGGAAATGCAATGGAAATAGTCGACATCGCTTGCAGTTAGCATTGTTCTTCTCTACCGGGCTGAGTGCAGCTGCCTCTTTGGATTAAATGAAGAATTTTTTGACCGTTTTTCATTCTTTTATTGTCGTTATTATCACAGTCGTTTCTGTTATTTTAATTTATTTGCCTTATCTCTTTTATTACTATTGTAGTTCATGTTGAACGAACTCAGGCGGATTTGGATTCGCAGTTAAAACCAAATAGTAAAGTAATTTAAGGATTGTCCTGTGTACATGCTATAGTAAACCTGAGTCCTACTGAAAGCCGTGGCAGTTTCCGAAATCGGCTTGGGAATTTATCAGTATCATTACTGTTCATGGAATTATAGATTTTTTCTATTTTTGCCAACCTACCTGTACCGTTCTTAGCCTTCCTCTTAGCCTTTTCCCAATTATCTTGGGGTCAGCTTCCAGTCTAACCAGATGCGGCTGAATACCAGTATTTAACACGGAGCGACTGCCATCAGACCTCCGCAACCCAGTAACTGGGCAATGCCGATATCCTAAGGTTAAACCGTTTGTCAGACTTTCGGGCTTCTGACTACCCGTAACGACTGTCATAGGTATTCGTATGACACCCGGGACCGACGGCTTAACGTGCTCTCCGAGGCACCGTTCTTAGTATTTCTAATATTTAATTCTGATGATGAATTTTTCCATCACCAATCCATCAGCCCATCGTTGTATAAACAATGATGTTTTTTTTTCTATCGGTTTATAGATTAGCAACAATTTTACCAGCGGACATTTACAGGCTTTCCTTTGTATTGTTTAGTACAATGTTATAATAATCCTTTATTAAAATTACGTCACACGTTTAGTTTACCTTCAAGTGTTATGGGTTATTTTATGGGACTAAGTATTATGAAGTCGTTTGTAGTTTTCGTCTGGGATATTATAAGTTTTCTTTTCCAAGAACCTATGAAGGTACTCGTATTGAAAGTACTGCGTTTATACCTTCCAAATCACGTGCAAGCATAACTTGTTGGAATGAAAGTTAGGTAAGCCTTTATACGACCTTTTTATTTTTTTTTCTTAATCTTGTTATTAAACTGGTAAGCATCAAATTTCCTTGGTTTTATCTCAACTTCCAGAAAAAAACTTTATAATCGCTTGACCTCTTTTTCGAAGATTTTATAGTTCAAAATGCCTTAATAAAAATAATGCTTCTTGACTAATATGTGACAGAAGCTATTCTGTTTAATCAAGGTATTTAACATAATATCACCCCTCTTAAAAAACTTGTCTAGGACAAAGATGGATTTTTTGCAGGCATGTCACGGCGCGCTGTGTCCCTGATTGATCGCTTCATTTGAATCCAGTCAAGATTCGATTTATGATTAGCACCAATCGGATTTGAGAATCGTCCCTTGTGAGCTGTGACAATGCGGGGTCCTAAGTTCAAATTGTTTGCTTGAAATTGATCATTTTTGAATGTGTTGTTTATTAAAGTGGCGGCAAAGTTTTTGTCAATACTTAAGCTTATTAAAAGTTAAGGTTTTCTATTGTTTTAATGTTACTTACATTGATATGTCATCAACTAAAGAAAATGCTGTTTTGAAAATTGGAACAGCTTGGTGGACATTTTGAAAATAGACCTGTTTCACATGAAGCAACATTCTTGTCTTGATCATTTTATAAAGATGGCTGATTCGTTAATGAATAAAACACTTGTGAATTGGGCAAATTCAACACATTAAGCCTTGTTTACAGGTTTTTTATTACTGCACATTAACCAGTAATTAACAGATTAATCAAAACAACAATTACCACTTATGTAAACATAATATCGAAAAAGTATTGTAATCTACGTTAAATACGGTGAAAGCTTCCGACACTCGCTCGTAATCCGTTTCCTCTTTCTAGACTACCACATTGTTCTTTAGCTTTAAAAAAATAAACGATTGTATATTCTACGTCAATCTGAATAAAGTTGAATTTGCCTCAACACAGCCCGTGATTAAAGATCTTTGAAACGTAAGCGCAAAAATTTATTTACGACACCCCCTCATTTAAACGTCTTCTGTCTCGCTCATTATTGTGTATCGATGGTATACTTTGTCTCGCTTCGTCGACCCATAATAAATTTTGGGACGATTCTGAATTAACAATACCATAGTCATAATTCGCAAGCCTGTTGCGGCGCGTTCATCGGGATGTTTGACGATTGTGTTGATAATATTTAATGTAATATTAACCATTTAATGTTTAGTTTAAAATTGATTAATCTTAAAGCAATAGGTAATTAAATTACACTTTAAGGTCTGGCATATAACCTCAACAATTTAGTAGCAATAAAAAGTCATTGATTATTGTAGTCAAAGAGTTTATTTGTTCGTTATTGTTTCTTATTTCTTTAGACCGATAGAATTAAATAAGATTTTTTAAATGTTTTCATTAATTCCAATTCATCCGAAAATTACCAGTATTTTTATCTGTAGTTGGTTATAATATTTTTAAACGTCTTTATATGCCAAAATTTAAATCAATACAAAACTATCGATAAAACCAATTCTTAAAACAGTACATCACTACTCGAGTGACGGAGCGTACGCCACTTAATTCAGGGGTGGCATTGCTCAGACGGCAATAACGTATACACGAATAGGTGTCGAGTTGGGCTCCACTGGCGTCTTACTCGGATCAATTCTAATCTCTGTCGTCACGCCCGTAGCGGCGCGCCGTGACACCTCATCCAAACATATCCACTGTATCAATATACGTCACCTAATCATAACTGAGCTTCTTTCTTCTCAAATTACGGATGTTTAGAAGTTTTTATTTATTAACTTTGTAAATAATAAAGTTATTTTGGTTTTGAAAGTATTATGCGAAGCAACGCTCTCATAAAAATGTACTTCAAGGGATTGATGATATTTATTAAAAACGTTTTTTTTAATGAGTCGACTGTGATCAAATATTTCATGAAAGAAAACTGAGTTGTATTTGGTATAAGAAGTTTATTTGCAAAAGCAATACCTACGCAGCACGCAGCCGAAGTAAATCAATTCGGTTTGAAATAACTAAGCCCCAATCATTTAAACATTCAAAAAGTCAATACGTCGCCTATATTCAATTCGATTAGGCCGTTGAGCGTCTAAACCCACCGATAAGTAAGTGTAATGCTATAGTCCCTCGGCCTATTACCTGGCAATTTCACAGAACGATCTACGTCGGATCGCGTCGACGGCACACAATGATGTGACACACACGGGCTTTGTAACCGAGAGGGACGGCACTCGCTCCCGCGATTTGTTTACACAGTGTAGCTTTCCCTTTCGCGACGCGCGTGTGTGCGTGACCATCTGGCGGGCGGCAGCCCTGTGCTTGTGCTAGTGTTGCCCCCACACCGGAGCGCACCCCGTTTCGGGGTAGCCTGCCTACGTCTGTATGCGTGACCCAGTCGAATAAATCTAATATTACACACAAACATATTGGTGGCACGGCGTGTCATTTTTACGCTTGTGTTGTCGCTACTTGGGGTTCTTTATGCGGCGCGATGATATTATTATTCTGACGATTACGACATCCTTTATGCTTACAATAAAATAATTAATAAGGGATGAAGTGTATTGTTAAGCAGGAGTTTGTGATCGGTATCGGAGCACTCGGCTCGTTCAAGATTTAAAAAGGTAACGATAAAGTTTATTACCATCTTCACGGTTAATGGCGGCGGCATTGTTTAATTAAAATATTAGTACTTACTTGGGTATTTTGTTTATTGTTTAAAGTCTATTGTGCAGATTAAAATTGTTTAGTTTATTGCAAGGCACATAAATCGCGTGTTGCTAATGATTAAATGTAATTAATTATATCGTAGCTATTTTAATTAATAGTTTTTTTTTAATTTCTAATTGCTGGGTAGCACATGATATATAACTGCTTACATTTTAACGCAATGTACTTTGAATAAAACAACAAAGAAAGATTAGTTATTTACAAAAACAACAAAACATCACAGTAGATAATATTTCACGTGATCAAAATTTTACGCAGCTCTGTTTGCTAACTAAACTGACTCCATGAATGAAACGGCACGCTGATGTTGCAATTAGTGATGTCAAAGATCGCATATCGATAACATCGACAACACTTTTTTTAAGAACATTTGAATGTAACTACTGATAACTCAAATATCATATTTCGAACATAAATAATCAACAAAAGCGTGTTAATTAACCAGGTTGTAGGCACAAAATCTCCAAACATTCTCAATTACTTATTCTGTGACGGAACAGTTGACAGGGCGCTCAACCCCCGTTCAGTTTAACAATTACGCGGCAGGGCTCATTGTGGCGCGACCCTACCTCTCCATCCATTGTGGACACCACTATAACGTGTCCAGCATATCCTGAACCCCGCCGAAACACAATCATCCCCCTCACTGATCCCTTTTAAAGTTTACGCGGGAAGGTAATCGGCTCAATTTACACTGGAAAGTAATATACAAATATTATTATCCAGCCTTTTCACAAATATCAATAACGTATTACCAGCTTCGGGACAGATTTAAAAGTTAACCAACGTGATTTTTAAACGTTTAAATGACTTTATTTGGTGTTAATTTGAATAGCAAGTACTTAATGAATGATAATTTAGATTTTGTAATACCATGACGTGTTTATCTCTAACTTGATAAACATTAATGATGTCTTTGTTGTAAATCTAGTGACACGTTTATAATGTTCTCATTCTCAATACAGTTTCTTGTTCACGATAATAATGGGTGTAACAAATCAGAGGTTTACAAAAGCGGTTTAATTAAAAGATGTCTTCTTAGCAATACCCAGATGGCGTTAGAAGTGAATCGCTTCATAATGTAACCACTCACGAAATTAATATGTTAAAAATTAATATTCAGATAACTGCTTCGTTGGTTAAGTGGTGGCAAGCGCCACTGTGTGTGTCGTGAGGTCCTGGGTTCGATCCCCAGGTAGGGCCAAGTGTTATTGGGGTTTTCCGTGTGGAATTCCCCAGTAGCCGCCCGGAGTTTGGATATGTGCCCAGTTGATGGCAATAGGCTTGCCCCCTATTACATGGGACTTAAACGTAACGGCGAAATGAGGGTATACACTTCTGCCAACCCTTCGGCGAAAACAGGCGTTATGTTATGTCATGTTCAGTTAAAACTAATTAATAATAAAAATAAGTTCAAGCAAGCATAGACGGAGCATAGACTACTGTTCTACTAAATGTAATCTTTACACTTCAAACGATTTTGTGATTAGTAAAGATTAAAATTAGCCGAACTGTTCCACCGAGCCAGAGATATAAACTTGTTGAAGTTTAGAAATATTTCACTTTGAAACCCGCCTTTAACTTAATTATAAATTGGGCAATTTAATTAAATTTGTAAGAATTTCAGTTGTTCTCGTCTTTGTAACCTTCATCTTAAAGGGGTATATACCAGAGCATTATAATTATAAACTATGATTGTTCAAGCCACATGTAACTTACAAGTGTTACGATGTTTAGATACATAGAATATAATTGTGTAGCATATCTGGGATATCGCTGGTCGCTGCCTAAGAATACACCACGACTTCCCGTGGGAACCGAACGAACTTTCAGCGGGACCTTATTTTGAACCCAAGCAGGCTTGAGTCAGGTGACTGTGAATTATAAAACAATAAAAAGGATAGCTGCTGCACATGCTTCTTGAGGAGCTCGTAGCTATCAGTGCCACGAAGATCGATCAATCAACAAGGTTATACAACGTTGCAAGGTCATGTTTCTGATAGGTACCCGTTATATCGAAGTCGTTATGTGGCAGTTCGAAGTCAGAAAATAGTGTTCTACTAAAGTTGTTACTGAGGTCAAATGAAAAACTCAATGTAAAGTGCTGATATTTATTGGTAATTGATACACTGAAAGCCAAACCCAAAACCTATAATTATCTATACTAATATTATAAAGAGGAAAGATTTGTATTTTTGTCTGTAACGAATAAACTTAAAAAATACTGGACCGATTTCAAAAATTCTTTTGCCGTTAGAAAGCTACATTATCACTGAGTAAAATAGGTTATATTTATTACTGGAATAAAACTTCTTACGCGGGCGGAGTCGTGAGGACACAGATAGTGTTTAATAAGAGGTTATGACATCATCGTCATCATACTTTGAAAATCAGTTAAGATTGTTGACGTGTTCAAAATTAATAAAGGGCGTGTTCAGAACACTCTTGTATTAAAAGTAACGTATGCGTCTCATCTGTAGACGATCCCACTTCTAGAGCGCAACCTTTTTCTAACGGGTATAAAGTCATGAACTTTGAGGTCAATAAAATTCGACCAGACTCGTCCTTTGTGGAGGCGTACTACACACTGCGTGTACAATTTTCCAACGGCAGACTTATTGGAACATAGTGTTAATGTTTTCGTATGTTAATGAATTTAAGGAAAAATCACTTCAGCCACATTAAAAAATAGCTAGATGGATGAAACCAATACAGGTTTATGAGGTTTTGAAGAAGCGAAAGGAAATATATCCAACAGTGGGGAGATAAGAGTTGTTGGTGATAATGATACAAATCTAATGGAGAACTTCTGTTTGTTTGCTAGTATCTAGTATTTATTGTCTAAGACTGGACATTCACCAGAGCTGTGCGAGGAAAATGTGCGCTGCGAAAATGTGTAGCGAGGATGTGTAACGGTGTGACCCTTTCTACCAGAGCTGTGCGAGGAATGGGTAATGTGTAATGCGTAATGTGTTAATATGTACAAATGAGCCGTGCGAGGATAGGTAGCGGACTCTTTTCGAACAGGGTGGTGTGGCGGGAGCGGTACACATTCCTCGTAACACATTCCTCGCAACACATTTCTCGCTAGTTTTGTATGAACGAAAACCTCGCACTGCTAGACCCATATCCACCAGAGCTGCGCAGAGCGAAGCTAGGTAAATGAAGTGATTCTGTTGGTGCTTACAAAACATATTCCACGCTACGCAGCTTAGCAAAGCTCTGGTGGATGCTCAGCCTTAACCCCGTGTGCTCACTTGTGAGAAAAGTTATGTGCCTTATAATTGTTACAGCATTAACGCGTTTACATATACCCTTTTTGCTTATCACGATAGCTTGCAAAGATCACAAATTCGACCTTTTTTTTTTTAATATACGGTATTTAATGTTTATAGGTACCTAATAGTATAATTTGGTTTATATGTATGTAATTACATAACATAATATGACGCCTGTATTCTCTGAAAGGTTGGGCAGAGGTAACTCCCTCATTTCGCCGTTATGTTTAAGTCCCATGTAATAAGGGGCGAGCCTGTTGCCATCAACCGGGCACAAATCCAAACTCCAGGCTGCTACTGAAGAATACTACCCGGAAAAACCCAATAACACTTTGCCCGACCTGGGGATCGAACCCAGGACCTCACGATCACGACCACTAGACCAATGAGGCAGTTATGTATGTTTTTTTATATAATGCTATATTTAAGTTATAAAATAGGAGGTAGATACCTGAGGCATCCATATCCACGCAAAGTGAACTAAAGCCTGAAGAAAAAAGAAAAAAAACACGAATTCAATCGATGAATTCATAGCAATGTTTTGGCACAATGCGCCAGTAAGCTTACGGGACAAAACCATCGCGGCACGAAGTGAGCGACCGACGAAGCGAGAATGGGATAGCATTCCAGTGAAGTACAGACTTAAGTCAGCAAAGTTGTAACTGAACAAGGTAAATTAAATGTAGGTTGTACAAGCTTTTTGTCCGTGTGTACCGCGTGACTTTCTACTATTGCTGTTTTGAATTCATGACTCGTGGCGCTACAGGTTCATAACCAGTTAATTTTGTTTGTAGTCATACAATAATTTCGCTCATAAGTGTAAATGCTAAGCACTTATTGATCACACTTCTAATATACTAGCGTATTAGTGAAAATCTATAAATAAGTGTTTTTTTAGTTTAAATTTAATTCGAATGGAAACTGTAATAGTTAGAAAAATTATCACTAACTTCCAAAACCGAAGCCGCTTGTTTAAGTTTTACTAGAGAAAACCTTTTTTTTCAGATTTCAGTATTGAATACTAGACCTACGCTCAGCAAACCCGTTTTGGGCTCAAGAATCCAATGAGGTGACAAGTTTTTTTAATTAACTTTTGCGGTAAGTGGACCTTTGAAATGCAGTATTTAAAATCAATAAAATAAACTTCCATAGTGGCTTTGCAAACAATATTAAATGAAGATAAAGATCAGGACAAAACAACACAAATAAACCAGTGTTAACACCAAGTAACCAATATTATCATATATTTACCTACCACATTAATTACATTCCATAACGTATGTACCTATAGTATACCTAATTTACAAATTCCTTACGTGTAACATTACACACGCCAACGTTTTCTCTTCGAATCTCACTTATACTGTAGTAAATACAGATCTAACTAAAGAGACAATATCTCCAACGTTAAAAGGCCAGCCCGAGGAGATCGGAGGAGGGGTAAGGGGTGGCCCACCCTCCTTGTGAAATTACTACATTTTGAAGGGAACAACTTTTTATGAGAATAAGCCGCTGCTATGAATCTCGAATTATAAGCGAATTGAGTGGTGTGGGTGCAAGACTGGTCTAGTTAGACTTCATGAATATTGATACCGTTTATTCATTTATATTTACATATTATTTACATTTTTAAATATTTCTATAAAAAATATAAAAAAACATTTAAAAATATAAAAAATAGTAGCCCACCGGCATCGGGAACAGAGTCCAAGCTACCGGTGGTCAGGGCCTCAGAGAGAGGAACTTCCTGACAATACGTGCCGTGTCCAGAAGTACCGCTTTCTGTATCAGGCCTTTGACCCAGCTGCCCAACGAGAGCCTCGTCAGATGGTGGTCGAGGCTCTTGGCTATTAAGCCATTGGCCGTAACGACTATCGGCACAATGACTGCTGAGTCAACCTCCCACATGTCGACAACCTCGTGTGCCAAGTCTTGATACTTAATTTCCTTATCTTTCTCGGCTTTCACAAGGTTCTCGTCATGTGGGACAGTGATATCAACAATCATTGTGAGACGCTCTGTTCGATCTATCACCACTATGTCAGGCTTATTGGCAACAATAGTCCTGTCGGTGATGATAGATCGGTCCCAGTACAATGTGATATGACCATTCTCGAGAACTGGGTCGGGCACATACTTGTAGTATGGTACTTCTGCGTCCACAAGGTTGTATTTCAGAGCAAGTTGCTGGTGGATAATCCTAGCTACTAGGTTGTGTCTGTGTAAATACTCACCGTTAGCAAGACGAGAACACCCGGAAATAATATGTCGAATGGATTCACCGGGACAGTGACATGCCCGACAGATGTCAACCGTGCCGTCCTTCACAATATATTTCCGGTAGTTGTTCGTCATCATAACTTCGTCCATAATTGCACAGACAAAACCTTCGGTTTCCCCAAAGAGATCACCGAAACGTAGCCAGGCTACGGACGCTAGGAAGTCTACATCGGGCCCATGAAGGGCCCGGTAAAAGCGTCCGTGAAGCTCCTTGCTCTGCCATACCTCCCTGCGGCCATTAGTATCCAGTACTACAGGCTTGCGCCAGTTCTCTTTAGCCAAGGAGAGCGGGGTGTATCCTTTGTCCACTGCGACTACATCACGATGCATCCCCACGTCGGCTTGGAGGAAGTACTCCCTGAGGCTGCACACCTCGCGGTTGTGGAGGGTCTTAGCATTTAAAAAGCCTCGACCCCCACACTTCCTCGGAATGTACAGCCTCATCACCGATGAACGTGGGTGATGCATTCGGTATGCAGTCAGCAGCGTACGGACCCTCCTATCCAGGGCGTCAAGTTCGGTCTGAGTCCACTTGAGTATGCCGAAGGAGTACATCAAGACCGGCATGACCCAACCGTTAAAGGCGCGCACCTTATTTCCGCCTGATAAAAGACTTTTAAGTACTTTTTTCAGGCGGCCATAGAAGCGCTCCCGTAACGATTGCTTCATGTCGGTCTCATTGATGCCTAACGCCTCCGACATGCCCAAGTATTTGTAGGTTTCGGTTGAGGAGAGGGGTCTGAGGTGTATGGAATCCGAGAGTTGTGTTCCCACGGATTCCATAATCCCTCCTCGCTTTACATGCATGACTGCACATTTGTCCACACCAAATTCCATCCTGATGGAATTACTGAAAGTTTCAGTTACTTTCAGTAACTTCATCAGTTGCAAATTGTTGGGGGCAAAGAGTTTCAAATCGTCCATGTAAAGGAGGTGGGATATTACCTGACCACCTCTTCTCAACCGGTAGCCTAACCCTGAACCCTCCAACAATGTGCTCAGAGGGTTCAATGCTAGACAAAACCACAGCGGGCTCAGACTATCGCCCTGGAATATACCTCGCTCAATCCTTATTGGTTCTCCTCTCCCTTGAATTTGCCGACATCCTGGATAGTGAAGGACTGTCCTCCATTGCCCCATACATGACGTCAGGAAGGCGCATAGAGTTGTATTCACTTTATACAACTCTAGCACCCTCATGAGCCATGTATGTGGCACCGAGTCGTAGGCCTTCTTATAATCTATCCAACATGTCGACAGATCCTTTCGAGATCGGCGAACTTGTTGGCTAATGGCCATATCTATGAGGAGTAGCTCCTTAGTACCGCGGGACCCATTCTTACATCCATTTTGAGAGACTGACATAATAGAATTATTTATAATATGAGAATTAATTTTGGCTCTCAAAATGGACGTAAGAAGTTTATAGACCGTCGGCAAACATGTAATTGGTCTATAATTCTTGGGTTCCGCAGTACTACCTGATTTATGGAGCAGGTGGGTAACTCCTGTTGTAAGGAACTCTGGAAGCGACCCAGATTCCAAAGACGACTGGAATTGTGAGGCCAAACGAGCATGTGAACTGCGCAACCATTTTAGCCAGAAGTTGTGCAGTCCGTCTGGGCCAGGGGATTTCCAATTCGCCATTGGACGGACTGCACTGGTTACGTCTTGGGGGACAATAGTAATGTCCCCCATTTCCTCAATCGGTTCACACGCTCGCTGGACCTCCTGCATCCAGTCACCTTCAGTGTGAGTGACAGGCATCGACCAGATATTGCGCCAGAATGTATTCATGACATCATTATCCGGTAGATGCGTGTCACTCACATCGTGATCAGGTCGCTCCCAGGTTCTGTATACCCACCTTTCATCGCTATGAAACATGCGATTCTGGGTATATCGCTCCACTCGTCGCTTATACCTCCGAATACGGTTTGCCCATGCATAAACCTTCTGCTTCAGGAAGTCGATACGCTCTGTGACACGGGACAAGTAATCTCGAGGATTGATATCAGTCCCCGAGAATGCCCGCCTCACAAAGCGCATCACTCTAGGGCGAGTATTGCCCTCCCTGAAGCAGATTAGTTTGCCAATGAGTGCTCTAGCCTCGTTAATACGACGTTCAATCCTGCACTGCCAGGCCGGTACGGCGGGTTTTGGTCGTGTAGCTCTGTCATTATTATCAAATTTGGCGTGAGCTACACGACATGCCGCAACAGCCGCGCAGTACAGGATTGAATGAGTATCTTCAAGGTTTTCGCTGTTATCAAAATAACTAGATAACAGCGAATCTAGAGCACACATTAGCGCCCTATTTTTTCTATGCATCGGCAAACGGGGTATTCGTGGTCTAATGTTTGGCGGAGTGAACCGATACTCTCGAATCGCAAGCTCCAAAGCGCTCCTCAGTTGTTCATTGCACTGGGTACTTACATTTGTAACCCTATCATCGCTCTCCTCGTCAGCTTGGATGGGCAACGGCGGAACCACAGTTGGGGTTTGCGGTTGGGCCGCAGTCTGCGACTGGAGAGAAATGATACGGTTACTCTGTACTTCAGAGCGTAGCCTATCAAGTGCGGCGTCAGTCAACCTATGATCACGTTGAATGACTCGCACCTGATCCGATAATCGCTGTGCCGAGACGTTGACAGTAGGCTCAAGTACCTGAAACAGAGAGAGCATCCGACCACGGTACGCGGTCAGGTTAGTTCCCCCCTCTGTAGCCCCAAAGTATGCGCGCATGCAGTTCTCGTTCATGGTTAGAGTCCATCGCATGCGCTGCACACTTCCACCGGGAGCGGGGACCCTGTCAGAGGCCGGTGGGCCTCGAGGTCCCATGCAGGCCGGTGGTCGGCCTCTTCCTCGCCGTCCGCGTCGTGGTGGTGGTGGTGGTGGCGGTGACGTTGGTGGCGAGTAGAATTCGTCGCTCGAGCTCGACGCAACTGCAGCGGCCGGTGTCACATCACTCACGATTGAGGAGTCCGGCGGCTGCGAGGCGGAGCTGAGCGACGAGGCCGAAGGTCTTGGGCGTGTTCTCGTGTCTTGTGTTTTGGTCCGGCTTCTTGTCAACATTTCATCATATTTTATTTCGGTTTTCTAGGTTCTGGAGTTTTCTTCTTTTTTTTTCTCATTTTTATTTATTAAATATAATGTATTTGGTATTGTTTTTATATTCGAGAGTTATATTTTGTAAAATTTTTCAAAAAATATTGTATTCCGAATTTTTCTGACGTTTTGACGGCCGGACCTACTATATTGATAATTATTAGGTTATTATAATTATTAGGAAACATTCTAAATTCCATGTTTACCATAATATCAGCATCAACTCACAGTATTACAGCATTTTTACGCAACACATCAACAATCTGTCTTCAATTAACCAATTCATCTAAGTTAACAAACTATTCAACTTAATTAGTTATTCGGCGCGCGCGGGGACAATACAACAAAGTTTTCAAATAACTTTAAACTCTTGTAGTGACAACCTTATCGTCGTAAACGTTCGGGATGAGTCGGGAGAGGTCGGCTGCGGTCGGTCTCAGTCAATAAGGTGCATTGGCCGCCCCAAGTTGCCTACTCGACGTTACACTGGACCAAGAAAGACGGGGAGAGAATCTCCCGTGAAATGGGGTAAAAATTACAACAATTAGATTTACCAGATTGTTATACGAAACGATTTATTATTAAATGAGAATAAGAGCATTTTTTATTAATACGATATTATACTTGTGACAGTTCACTGAAAAAGCGAAAAGGACAATTTAAGTTCTTGATATTTAGTTAGTAGTCTTTTTTTAATTGAATTTATTACTGGAAATTTATTAATCTAGAAATAATTTCCTTTGTTTTGTATTTGCACCAGATTATTATTTTCCATAATCGTAATAGATCACCGCATTTATTTTTAACTCTTATTATATTTATGTGACTTTTTTGAAAAAGATTTCGTGACAATTTGTTGGAGGGCAACGCGGCATACCAAGTGGCCACACCGTCGCTCCGTGGAGATGAGATTCTCCACGGGTCGAAGGGTGTGAACAGGCGCACCGACTCAAATACCGTTAGGGATAATTGTGTCTCTTTTATTTACACCAACGCTTTTATCAGCACACAGGAGCAATCTAATACACTTTTAAATTCAATATTCTTTTGTTTCTTCATTATTTTTTTATGCGGTCCAAAGATTAGTCGGCAGCCATTTGTTTAGCTTTGTAGTCAGTTTTTATATAACCTTGACAAACTCGTCTCCGTATGACCTGCGAATTTTATAGGCAAAAAAACTGCCATCGATGTTTGTATTCCGGAATAATCTTCGAATTATAATACAGGTGCGATCGGCAACACAATACCTAAAGTGACCGTAGAGCCAACATGTTGATTTAGTATATCAATTGTAACCGAATCTTGGTTGAGGTGTTACATAACATGAGCGTGAGATATCCCTGTGGGCGGCGGGAACGGAATGCCGGAGGAAAGCCGACGGCCTTGACACGACAATATTTGGTGCGCCTACCTAAATATACACAGACAATAAAAGTACACTTGGAGTCAAATTCGGAACGGTAGAGGCCCAACTTATCCGGATAGAATGTTCCATACTGTGGTCGTTGATATTAGGGTGACGTATATTATTGAGCTTTCACGCCCAATGCGCCGGCGCTTCTTATCACTGCACGGTAATTAAGACGCTGCGGTCGCGCGTGTTATACAGACTCTTTAGAGGTATTTTACAGTACCGCAATGTCATTTTATCAACAAACGGAAAGGTTAACTTTGAAGTTCAGAAAATTTTATGACAATGCAAAAGCTGAACCATATCACAATTAACAAAAAAAAATAGAAACGATGAAATATGTCATTTTTGCCGCGTATCGTTTTTTGTTTTGCAAAACGGACGAAAAAGAAAAAGCAAAGAGACGATTAAAAATGATCCACGTGAATGTATTCGCGCGGACAATATTTTAAAACAAAATGTCACACGCTTTCCACGGGTGTCTGCGCCCACCCTCCGACGGGGTGGCGGGGGTGTGGGGGTGTAGCGTAGGAGGGGGTGTTCACCCCCGTTCAACCAGTGGGGTGTCATTGTGGACTGTGGTGTCGTAACTCCGCGAACTTTTTAATTTACAATTAGGTAGCTTCCCATTTCTCTGCCCTATTTAGCTCTCGTTTTTCCGGTAGACACCGCCGCGGTCGCAGTTCGTAATTAAAATTTATTTATCAAATTACTGCGCCCTAAATCTCAGTTTTTTTACGAAGATACGCCTTAAATTAACCCTTATAGCTGTCTGCGTGTTCCAGATTTAGATTTGCCTTAATTCAAAAAACCCTTTGTCTCCAAACCATTAATTTCGTTAGCTAATACGTAATACCTAATATGTTAGCTAATGTAGATAATCTATGATTTTAGGACTAATCAAAAAATATTTTTCCGAGTACCTTATCAAAATCACCAGAACGGCACTAAATTTTATGAAAGAAAGTGAATGCTCATAAAAAGAACAAATAAACGCTACTCAGTGGAACAGTGAATTCGCTACTAAACGTTCGTACGACAAAACAACGTTACTGACATGAAAGAGCAATTGTTTTGGCTGAACGTAAATGACACCGACCCTTGACCACGGGGCGTCCGTCACTGATCGCTTATTTTGACAATATCGGCCTACTAATTAACTTGTTTTTAAAACAGTGACAGTGTTGGACTTTTTCGCCTATTATTAGTCTGGCCTGAGTAATAAGCGGTTAACTTTAGCCGGACAATGTTTATAGTTTGGGCACCCGTTTTTACTTCCTTCAGTAAGGAAAGCAATGGTCAAAAAATTACAAGCAGAGTATCTGATTGTAGCTCTGTCCGCTTTCAATCTTTGCATTGGTTTACGGGAAAGGCTTGACTTATAATCTTTTGAACTTCAAAGTTGGATCATTTGTAGTAGTAAAAAGAAACCCGGTATTACTTAATTACTGAATACATGAAAAACCAATGATGCACTTCTAAATAAGGATATCAGTTCTGAGTACACTCTCTGAACAGTATTAGGGAGAGGATCAGTTACTGGAAACACCCGAAAGAAAAGGGACAAATATATTATTTCGTTTAGCGAGGTCACGATAATTATTGGCGTTTTCGTAACTTACAAACTCGTAGGTACAGAAGTTAAGTTTACTCACAGTTATTACTGATAAAAAGTGATTGACTAATGCTGTACACTAAAATTATAGCTTAACAATGAATCATTTTACTTACTTATACGTTGATGAAATTTTTTTCTTTAATCAATATTCTTTAGTCATCTAAGGCTCGATTTTACCAACGTCGAATAATTTTAATCGAGGAATAAATTTGACGTTTTGACAGCTTTCGTATAGAAATTCTGTCAACACGTCTGTCTTATTCCTTGGATAAACGCTATCCGACGTTGGTAAAATCTAGCCTAATTTGACCTTCTCATGTTAATTACGGATGGGAGGTTCTGCATGGTTCTATTACGCTCTACGAAGACATAGATGTTTTAAATCTTGGTAAGATATAACAGTTATAGGTTTTAAGAACGCTGAAAATAACCTCGCTTATCGCTTATAACTTGCACCGTTCGTCGCAAGCATCCACTGAATTTGTCGCAACACCCGTGGCGTCTGTTTTTGTACCGCTTATTCACGCGGATGCCTTTACTTACTATACTTCTTTTATGGCCGTCCTTTTCACAACACATTGAGACAATTATACTTCGTAATGCTATTGTCAATACAATGAACTTACTATTTTTTAACTAGTTTTTTTTTTAATAAAGGCTCGTTTACTCGTCTCCAGTTTATTTTTATTGAGTGCGTGTCAATAGCTACATTGTTTTGTAAAGTCGACTTTCTTTTTTAAAATATCGTGCCTCGTAATTAAAATCAATCATATTACTCTTCTGCCTAGCTTTTTCCCAACTATGTTGGGGTCAGCTTCCAGTAGTCTAACTAGATGCGGCTGAATACCAGTATTTTACACGGAGCGACTGCCATCAGACCTCCGCAACCCAGTCACTGGGTAATGCCGATATCCTAAGATTAGATTCTGACTTCCCGAAACGTCTATCAAAGGTTATATAGTAAGACAGCCGGGACCAAATGTTTAAAGTGTTCTCCGAGGCACGGAGGGGTCTCGATGTGTAACGAACGGTCACCCATCCACGGACCGATCGCGGCAAGCGCAGCTTAACCTCGCTAATCGTATGATCCACACAGTTGGTAATTAGTCAGGACCCCTCCGTCAATCAATCATAATATTACTAGTGACTAATAGAGATAAGATCTATTGAAAAGGCTTGAATGAAGAAATGAATGAAAAATAAAGCTAAAATCAAAAGCTTCACCGTGACTACAAAACAACTCCATAGCTACAATGACCGATCGGTATACACACAATGACCTGGTACTACACGGTTTTGTCTACATTTAACAGTGCGTAGTTATTTTAGTGTAAAACTGAAAATAGTAATAAGAGGGCGATCACTCCGGCTCTATTCGTGTACTAATAAAGTTATTTCAGTCCTTCCGATATACCGGGTGTCGGGACAAACCACAACCGAAGCCGATGATTTTCTATACAAAATGCATCACGTAACGGTTTGTCGTACATCTTATTATTATAATTAACCTCTAATTTCAGTCTTTCTTCTGTATTATGTATATACGCGGGTTTACGTCCATAAATTAAAGAAATATGAAGGGAAATTATTTCTTATGTACATATTTTTGATGTACAATGAAATACTAGGTATGTTTTAATTTTTTATCGATTTACGGTTTAATTTTAATTGAAAGCTACAACCAATTCTTCTTCTTTACTTCCTTCTTTCTTTCTTTCTTTAAAAAAAACGTTGCACACACTAGGATTTCTCCTGTGTCGTGGGTGCCTTTACAGACACAAATCTTCACATGCACAAACACCCAGACCCGAAACAACTGTCTGTAGGCCATACAAATATTTTTTCCGTGCGGGTATCGAATCCACGACCCGCAGCGCAGAAGCCAATCGCTCAACCACTGCACCAAACGTGTCGTCAAACAAATAAACAAGCATTTTTTTCTATCCGTTCATAATTCTGGTCAGTATAAAGTTCAACTGCACACGACTGCCCCATCAAGGATCCTAACCGTGAGGTTAGTTAAATTGAATTAAATTTAAAATACCCCGACGCAAAAAAAGTAACTTTTAAAATGTCAAAAATAATAATATCGTTGAGGCATCAAATTCGATTGAGTAACACCTATATATTTTAATTACAGAAATTGATGGATGGCACGATAAGGTTTGCTCGTTGAAATGGCGATATAATATCGCATCGGGGTACCACTAAAGTAAGTCAGACCCTTCATTTAATTGACCATCTATTAATTTACTAGCTAGCTAATTTACTTAGCGGTACCCCGACGTGATATTATATCGCCATTTCAACGAGCAAACCTTATCGTGCCATCCATCAATTTCTGTAATTAAAATATATAGGTGTTACTCAATCGAATTTGATGGCTCAACGATACTATTATTCTTGACTTTTTAAAAGTTAGTTTTTTTTGCGTCGGGGGTTTTATAAATTTTTAATTTAATTTTTATTTTAAACTTTTTAAACTTAGTATTAACTAAAAAAAATTAAACTTACTTTTGGCAAAAAAGCACGTAAAAAAGGCTGCAGCATCAGCTCATCATGTCGCCACCATTGAATTGCATGTAGAATCAAATACTGATCAAAACGAATCCAAACACGACATATCTGCTATTATTTTTTCAAGAGTGTACTAGTGTGCTGGATATCCTGGCTGCAGCATCAGCTCATCATGTCGCCACCATTGAATTGCATGTAGAATCAAATACTGATCAAAACGAATCCAAACACGACATATATCTGCTATTATTTTTTCAAGAGTGTACTAGTGTGCTGGATATCCTGGCTGCAGCATCAGCTCATCATGTCGCCACCATTGAATTGCATGTAGAATCAAATACTGATCAAAACGAATCCAAACACGACATATCTGCTATTATTTTTTCAAGAGTGTACTAGTGCACTGGTTATCCTGGCTACAGCATCAGACCAAGAATTTCATAATCTTGCATAGTTATATAGCATACATGAGTGTTGCAAATTTTATTTCACACGTATGCTTGAAAGTAAAGTAATACACATTATGCGTCTAAGAACCCTACCGCAGCTAACAAAACAGCTGATAACCTTGAAATGGCTGAACCGATTTTAATAAAACATGTCTAAGATCACTCGCTAGAAAACCAACTTTCAAATAAAAAAAACCGCACTCAAATCGGTTCACCCGTTTAAGAACTACGGTGCCACAGACAGACACACACACACACACAGACAGACAGACAGACACACACATAGCGATCAAACTTATAACACCCCTCTTTTTACGTCGGGGGTTAAAAAGAAACAATAATTTAAAAACAATAAACAATGTTCGAAAATTTAATTCACAGCACAGCCCTAACCCTAACGTTTAGCCAAACATGTAGGTGGCATGAAGTCGGTACTGAAAATCAAACATACCGTGCGTCTAGACCAAATTCAATTCCTTCGGGACTGCTTCCGAACCGATCCGATATCCCCGAGGTAAATAAATTAATCTCAACTCGGTTTATTTTTATACATCGCAAAATAACGATGTCTATTTTTATTTATAAATAGATACTTGACGTATACATAAAGTCAATTATTTTAATAATCGTATGACAAGATGTATTTGGCTTTGTTAATTGGGAAGAAACACCCACGATGAAATGGTGGAGATAATCTTGGAACAACGCATTGTTATCGAACCATGAATATAAGGAATAGAATATTACAAAAATTGAATATTAAAGAATCATAAAGTAAGTTTAAGTTAATTAAATCAACAAAAATGCTAATGATATTGTCAACAGGCTTACAACTCTGTGTTAAAAGGAATGCGTAAGTTTAATAATGTTTGCACTGGTATATTTCAATCCAATAACTTGATTTATTATCTGTTTGTACAGTGACCATTCTACGTATTTCTACAATCCTTACTGACAGACCATCGGCAGAATAATGCCCAAGCGCAGGCAATATACCGTTAGGGCGGCCTTTTGTCGACATGAGCAAAAAAGCTTTGGAACCACACCGCCACCCTTGCCAGCAAAAAACATAAAACAGAAAGAAAAGACTTCAAATTAGGGAATCGGCATTGGAATGTTGCACCCGTAACTTTAAGATGGGCATTTATTATAAATCGTTGAAATTATAGCCTCGAAGCATGCCGCATCCCTTTTGTCCTTGCCTCAAGTTAGATTGATGGAACTTTATCATGCAAAAAACATCGGAAACTATTCCGTTATGGTTATTTACACCATGGCGCCTTGTTTCGGTAATTGATGTAGAAGTATGACTGGTTTATTATGTGTTGACGTGGTTTCATGCGACGTAGTTTGTCTGTCTGTCTCGACTTGATGCAGTGAAGGTTGCAACGGAAATAAATGCCGGAAATAATAAGTATTGGTCGAGACTAGAGACGATTTTAATAATATGGATATAAAAATAACAAGGTCAATTTACTAACACCTACACTTTCAATATTAACTTCACAAAGTTCATTAGGAATGGAAAAAAAACGAAGATGTTTTATTCGCTGCTTATTCTTCTTCGAAACTACTAACTATCAATGTGATTTTTCATCGTATAGGAAGGAGCTTAGCGACACAAAACTACCTCGACAAAAGTAACAAGGCAATTCAAATTCTCACAAAATGTGGGAATCCGCTACACTTGAATGAAAATCCACACAACTCGATCAATACCCGTCTGGAATATACCCAAAAGTGTAATTTGCTTATAAAAAATGTTTACCTGCAGTTAAAGAGCGGAAAGGCCCAATGCCACGTGCGCTCGCGCTGCAGCTTGTACACCGATGTTTTTAACAACGCACCTACTCCGCATTATCTTCGACATTCTGTTGTTTTTTGTATTGACATAACAACTAGAACCGTATCTTTGTACTCCTCTTAAATAAAAACTCCAGATTTTGTCATAAGCCATGGGCTGTTTAACTATTGTTAGTTCGGATGATTTTAATTTATAAATCTCAGCCAATTTGTGTATTGCTAATAATTGTCCAGATAATGATATTATTATAATAGATAATCAGTTGGCAACAAGTGCTCTGGATTAAGCTGGACACAAACTAATCGTAAAGCATAAAGTTCATGAGAATCTTCGTCAATTTCTTTCAACAATAGCATTACAAAGAAAAATATCTTGGGGCGCAGATAGCACTGAACTGAGCGGCGAAATGAGTTGCCCTTAGTTGGAGAGGGTGTGAGGCAGACGAGATTGGAGTTTGGTGTTAGTATAGAGCGGTAAGCGACGTGGACTGCGATTTCAGCTTGATAGCGATTTGTGGTCTGATATTACCAACCTGCTTCGTTCACCTTTACTTGTGTTTTTGTGAGAGGTATACAGTCTAACTGTAATTTTTTGTGAAGTTGGTTTAGAAACTTATTTGTAAATTACTCGTATAGTTAAAAATATCACAAAAAAGCTTTATCAACTTTCTAAGAATGAAAAAATTCTAAGTATACACATTATATTATAACAATATTATTAAATACAATTATAACGGTATGAAGTATTTAGTATAATAGCTTACAGTAAAACAATAAATTATATTGCAAACGTAGGGATTGCCGGATTGAACATTGGTCCGTGGGATTGACCACTTATAACTAAATTATTTCAACGGTAACCACTTAAGTTGGGTCTTACGTGATTAATAGGTACTTGAGGTCTTACAAGTACCAACTTCAGCAACCGCCACCTCCCGTACCTTGTGGCCCACACTCCAAGATCCCTGTTGGATGGGACTCACCCGCTTTGCCATAAATCTTGGGACCCTCGACCGCCACCCGGATTCTCGCCGAAAATATCTATAAATACCCTCCTCTACCTACATATTTCAAATATTAACAGGGAGACTAGCCAAGTGACAAAGTCAGACCTTTGCAGACTTGTTTGAGCAAGCTAATCAGCAAACCCTATTGTATTAAATAAGTTTTTCTTTGTAATCTTCATATTTTAACCGGGTTCAAGAAGGTGAAACTCCATCTATGTATCGTGATCTTTTTTCACCTTCTAAGCCATTGCATCTGCGTTAATATACGTTTAAGGAATGTATCCGGGAATTTCTCAGAAATAAATAAACCTTAATGTAACTTAATTTGTCACTTAGGTACTTAGTGCTAAAATATTTTCATAAATATCAAGTCAATAATATTGAGGATTCAATGAGGGCTCGTGGCTAAATAACAACCATGTGGATCGATCGATTTGTGAGTTTACCACGCGCTTACCGCGGTCAGTCCGTGGATGGGTGTGTTGATTCCGGTTATCATACAAATATTTATGACAGTCATCGTTACGGATGTCAGAAGTCCAAAAGACTGACAACCGGTCTAACCTTAAGATATCAGTATTGCCTAGCAATTGGGTTGCAGAGATCAGATAGGTAGCAGCAGTCTAAAATTCTGATATTCAGCCGCATTTGGGTAGACTAGACAAAGACTGAAGAACATATATTGAAGATTCATAACTCACTAGAAACTATACATATTCTGCATTTTTATTTTCGAAAAATCATGTCTTTCTTCATATTTCACCAGCTCCGCGGGTGGAATTCGAGTGTTTCCTTCAGTCAATCGAGGTCGAGGTCTGAGGGCGCGTGGTGATTGTCACGGATCGATCGAAGGATCTTTGTGTTCCGTTTTGATTTGCATGTTTACTGATACGGTAAGTTCTATAAAGCTGGCACACTAGCTTGCATTTTGGAGCACAGAATAATAAATAGTACGTACAGAAACCAAACTTCCGAACCAGTGCGCCAAATACCTAGAAAATGTGCTCCGCGTATACGAAATTGAACTTTAACGTTACGCAAGAGTGCTCACATTGCTATTTACAATTAAATATTTTCCTCTGTAGGTGAAACGTCGCGTAGGCACGTTTTCATACCTAAACCGCAGAGTGACAGGCCTGTTTTGAGCTTGCTACCTTGCAAAATCTGCACAGAATATAACCTGTGTTACACATTTCTCTAAAACATTGAAGGAATAAATAGCCAATCGGAAGTTATTTTGGCATTCTATTTCTCAGGTGTGCCGTCTGATTTCTACAACCCTTATCGGAACAAGATTATCTATCACTATCAGTGTACAGTTGAATGCACTAATGTAATACACAGCTAATTGGCAGGAAATGTTTGTGACTACCACCCACCCGATATAATATGTTGCAAAAGCCTCAGCAGCAATTATAAAAAGTGGGAACTGCACATTGTATTTTTTTTTTACGCAAACCATCCCCTCTTTGCCGTGAATCCCTAAGCTAGGCCTACATGGTGTGGATTTTAGTCACCATCGTCATCATAATCATCAGGCATCAATATATCTTTTCTTGGTAATAGACACTCGCCTAGGTGTCTATTGCCGAACATAGGCTTGCCAATAGACGGGTGTCTATCGTCCAACATAGACTTACCAATAGACGGTGTCCATTGCTGAACATAGGCTTTTCAATAGACGCGTTATATTGCCGAACTTAAGCTTATCAAATGACGGGGTCTATTGCCGAACATAGGCTTTTCAATAGACGGGTTATATTGCCGAACTTAAGCTTATCAAACGACGGGGTCTATTGCCGAATATAGGCTTTTCAATAGACGGGGTCTATTGCCTAACATAGGCTTATAAATAGACGGGGTCTATTGCCTAACATAGGCATATAAATAGACGGGGTCTATTGCCTAACATAGGCTTATAAATAGACGGGGTCTATTGCCTAACACAGACTTACCAATAGACGGTGTCCATTGCCGAACATAGGCTTTTCAATAGACTGGTTATATTGTCGAATATAGGCTTATCATAAACGGGGTCTATTGCCGAATATAGGTTTTTCAATAGACGGGATCTATTGCCTAACATAGGCCTATAAATAGACGGGTCGTAAAGAAATCTCGCAAAGGAACTCATGTTTTATTCCGAGTAAATAATATCCAAAAACCAAAATTTACCAAGATGGCGGACACAGGTGTTTTACGGCGTACCGATCCATATCGTGCAGCCTTGATTCTATTCCGCGACGGTCGCGCTGACACAGTTAAAGCGAACTCGACAAGCAATGACTCAATCGACCGACCGACACGTGACGAAAGCACGATCCTTGATATGATCGCTCACAAAATAATGCACACACTTCATAATTATAGAAATTCGTTGCTACATAGTATGTAACTGTTATAGCTTTGGACCCCAAGCGTAGCTGTAGGGATCGGTATCCATAATTTGTCATCGTACGAGATGATACTGTTTTTGGTAGTAGATATTAAAAACTGCCTCGTTGGTCTTGTGGTGGCAAGCGCGACTGCTGAACGTGAGAGCCTAGGTTCGATCCCCAGGTCGGGCTAAATGTTATTGTGTTTTTCCGTGTGGAATTCCTCAGTAGCAACCTGGAGTTTGGATTTCTGCCCGGTTGATGGCAATAGGCTCGCCCCCTATTAGATAGGACATAAACATAACCGTGAACTGAGGGTGTTACTATACACCTCTGCCCAACCCTTCGGAGAATACAGGCGTGATGTGTTGTTATATTATATTAGAAACCATTTAATCCGTACCAGCCAATTGCCATTTCCTGGCGTGATTCCAATAAGAAAGACTCAAAAAGAACCAGATAATCTGACTCAATCTGGGGTCTGGACCCGTTGTCCCTATGAAGTTTTATCAAAAGTTTAGGAATAGCAATAGGTATTTCAAGCATTATCTAAATTACAAAACTTTTGTTTGCAGAACAAACAACTGATCCAAAATGATAAAATCCATCGGAAAATTGTTAAAAGTACTTTCATAGGATCGTAATAAATCCTAAACCATTGTGGAAAATTATACAACAATATAATACAAAACAAATATGTTAAGCCACTCAATAAACCTTATCAGGTTAAATCAATGATGGTACTCTATTTTAACACGCATGACTAAAGCTTTATTCTATAGGTAAACAACAATTTGAATACCACATGAATTCTCTATGGAACATATCATTCAATATTTATATCACACACAAAACTAATACACCCATAATGTAGTACACTACACACGTATGTCAAGGAAAACTTACTCGTAAAATACTTACGCAAATAAGTTATTATCGATAACTTTACCTTCTTGTTATCGATGAAAATCGTTGGAGGAAAATCGATTTAAATTCGTTTCGAAGAATACATCCTTTTACTAACAAGAATCCTTGTTACGTAATGAGCATGACGCCTAAGGATTTTACGAACGGACTTACGACCTTAGTATGGTATGACGTACAGAATAGATCTGAAGTCGTCAATTTACTTTGTCACGTGACAATGACGCAGGGTTACAAAAATACCTTCTCTATGTTTCTATTACGCCAAATGTCGGCAATACATCCCGATGTCACGAGCCTACCCTCGTGGATCGACGGGCGAGCCTCTGAATATTTGCAGACACATTTCACACCGGAGGGTTAATCGCCTCTTTCAGTCGTCAGAGTCTCATCGATCAGCAGCAGTGTGTGCCGCATGCAGGTATGATGGCGTCTAAGAAGACTAAATTGCACGCGCTCACACCTAAGTTCAATTTGGTATAAATCCTAAGTTGGATGTCGAAGATGGAACTAAAAGAAACTGAAAATGAAAAAACAGTTGATTTCGTTTCTTTTTTCACATGATTACTATTACTTATGAAAAACGAATTGAGGTTCATACCAATTTGTCGTTACCTACAGAGAAGAGTCTGCAAGATTCATGATTACTTTTATATAAATATCCTAGACAATAAACACGTTAATAATGGTTCTAAATACCTTACCTTACCGCGCGTTCACAAAGTGGATCCGTTTTTAACGGATCCGTCGGTACTGGATGTGTTGTTCACATCATTCTGTACCGACAGGTCCGTTAAAAACGGTCCGATGAAAACGGGGAAATTAACAATTTATGGGCGGAAATTTGATAATTTCTAGTAAACAGTATTACAACACGTAACCTACCATACTATGCGAATTCATTTGAATTATCATCTACTTTTCATAAGTTAAGCCGGATGTGCGTATATGTAAATGTCGTTATCTGTTTGTCATTTTGTCAATACCGACGTCATACACGTTTGTACACTCGCTTCCAATTCAGTTAAACGTGTACCATAATATTTCCCATGAATCGGCGGAGATTCGTATTCCGGGATACGTAACACAGTTTTCCTAACAGATGACCATGTAAGAGACCCTCTTTTCAAAAGACGTCAGTCTGATTAAAATTGATTTTGTTCCAGCAGTGGACTCTGATAGGCCAATTTGATTGATTAAAGACGCTTATCCTGTATCAAATCAGTATCTGAACAGATACACATCAGCAAGCTGGATTGATACAGCCCTGGCCTTACGGTGTGCCCTAAGATCTTGTTTCCTTTGTTGTAAAGAACGAAACGAACCTGCTCACACATTTGTTTAACTAAAAGCCACCTATCTAAGGAATGATGGCTATCCTCTATCTGCTCTCGTGTCATCAAAAGTTATAAGAGAATACCTTATGCCGGTGCGCAAAGGCCAGCAAGGTCGGTAGCGGCGCTGACTGCCCATGGTGCGGACCGTACTAAGCATCAGCACTCTTGGAGGCTCTTTTAGTACAGGCCACGATGGTTATTGAAACTGATGACATCTTGATGGGTAACCACGAGAGACAGTAGTAGTACACTACTACATTCTACAGAATAGTACATTCTACAGAATGTGCCCCCACTAAATTACAATGAACTGCAAAACTTAATTGAAGTATCTTAGACATTCTTGGATGCGCATGACGGAGATCCGGGTAGAACGGCGTACGTACTTTTTTTAACCGCATATCTAGCTGGACTTTGATAAGCTGATGTTATTTAATCACAAAATGAGTATGCAGTTCTCTATTTACGTTAAATATCTGTATATGTGTACTTATAGGCAACGACGCGGAAAACGGCTAGACGTCATCGATGTGGTTACATGTCAGCGGCATTGATAAGACAAATTAAATCTCCGATACGAACTATCAACAACGAGTGCAAAGCGCTTGGATATTGTTGTATAACATAATTATAATTAATCCTAACTTCCTCCTGATTATCCTGAATGACCTGACCTGATCTGAGACCCACAAATATTTTTTATGAACACTATAATAGTGCTTTAGTTAATCAATGTTCTATGTCTGTTCGCTATTTGTAGCTTTACACAGTTTAGGTGTGGTCTAGCCTAGGCGACTCTTTGAAAATGTCTAGACCACATTTTAAGGCCTTCTTTACACAGTGGTAGGCCGTACGATCGGCGTCGCAGTCTTGCGATAATTGACAGCGGGATACCTAAACAAATAATAAACTAGTATTGCAGGTGCGTGGTTTTCTCAACCTACGCAAATGATTCGAAACTATCCTGAATAATGTAAAATATGTTATATGATCGCTTTCTCAAGTTGAATTTAATGAATAGATTTTAAACGAAATCTCTAAAGGTTTGTTTACCTTTTATACAACATTTTAATGGCTAGATTATAAGCAGGAATATTTTTATTGTTATTTACATATCCAGTGGTGTCTGTAAAATGCCTTATTATAATAAATTCGTATTTTTTTCTGCTTTAGCGGCTGGGCAGCACAACTACACTCGGGAGCAATGAATACGGGTCATGAACACAAACAAAATAATGTTAAACAATGTTTAACAATGTTTTCCGAAATATTAAGGTTTATGTTGGTGACCCGGATTCATCACTCCCGAGTTTACTCGTATATCTGTCCCAAGCTTGTGCATTTACTTACCACTTCCATTTTAACGACGATTTATTATTTTTAAGATAAATAAAACAATAATCATTAATTTTAATTTGTTATAACATACATGTGTGATCCTGTTTAAAAGTGGAAGTAAAACACTAAGATAACAACACTATATTTTGTACGGAAAACCAAACAATCTGGGGAAGACCCGGAAAATAAATGTAATTAAACAACTCATTCATAGAACTGATTGCTTAAACTTAGGTTGGTGTTCCCCAACATTAATACTCTGTAGGCCTCACACAAATGATGTCAAGTTTGTAACGTAAAGCCCACCAAAGCGGAGAGGAGAGGAGATGTCTCGATCAACCAACAGGATCGTGTTATTTTCAGATCTCTCCGCTTAGCTTCAACTCAAAACGAAATCCTATTGGTAGTTTACCAGACATCTCGTCTCCTCTCCGCTTTGGTGGAGTCCGGGCCAAAATGTATCGTTAATGTGAGTGAATTTTGAACCTAAAATACTCGTTTCGCACATACTATTTAAATAAGTGCCTCGCTAGTCTAGTAGTGCTAAGCGCAACTGCTGATCGTGAGGTTCTGAATTTGATCCTCAGGTCGGGTAAAGTGTTATTGGGTTTTTCCGTGTGGAATTCCTCAGTAGCAGCCCGAAGTTTGGTTTTGAGCCCGGTTGATGACAACTATTACATGGAACTTAAACATAACGACGAAATGAGGGTGTTGTTACTAAACACCTCTGCCCAACCCTTCGGGGAATACAGGCGTAATGTTATGTTATTTAGTTAAATTGAAAATTTTATTCATATCCATGTATGATATCCGTCAATTCCGTACGAGACTTTTAACCAGCTCTGAGTCTCAAGACCTCTGTGCGACACGAGCCGCCTATTAATATTAATATAATAATTGTATCCACTTCCATTTCTTTCTTTTTCAGCCTTTTTTGTTTTTGTTATTTTGTTAATAGTTCTGTTAAATACTCCCCATTGTAAGAAATTTTGTAAACATTGCAATTTTTTTTTGTTTTATTTTGTTATTTTGTAATTTAACTAACGGTACCTTACACGTCTAGTAATAAATTGTATGCTAGTGCTGTGCACTTCTGTAAGTGACGAGTTCACTACACATAAAACTGTATATTATTCTTGCTTGTGTATGTTTTAGTGAGTAAGTCGTTGAAGTGCCATACCAATAAATAAATAAATCAAATACAAATAGTGCATGTCGGAAAAAACTAAACCAAAATGTTATAGGACAGTTGTAATTTCAATTTAAAAGTCGTTTACATTAGCGATACGTTTACGATACTATAGTCAAACGTTCGTGCTAGGCCTACTGTTTAAACAAACGTTTCCTTAATATTCTAGTATTTTTTTCAAGTAAACGGTTATTTAACCAGAGAATTAATGTTGTTGAACACCAGTCTTAAGGCAGATTTAAACGAAAATTGTTTCTCGAAGCGAGTCTCATGTTGTCTTTATTTTCACCGCCGAGAAAGAAAACGTAAGAATGAGTATCACTTCGAAAAACTATCCTCGTGTAAATGCGCCTTTAGGCATTGCTACATGAAGTGTGGTTACCGGTAATACAAAGATTTTAAAAAGAGTTCTTTTATCAAACCGATCTTAACACAAATCTTCATTATCATCCTGTGTTTCGTAAAAGTAACAGTTTTGAGGGATTGTCGTTATTATAAGCACATAGGCATTTATGCTGCTGATAGCCAACCTCCAACATAATCCTTGAGTTCCCTTTACGATACCTATGGTCCGGGAAGATAAGGGATGGACTTTTCTTCTTCGGGATCATACCATCATGCCTGTATTCCCTGAAGGGTTGGACAGAGGTGTATAGTAACATCCTCATTTCGCCGTTATGTTTAAGCCCCATGTAATAGGGGGCGAGCCTATTGCCATTAACCGGGCACAAATCCAAACTACGGGCTGCTACTGAGGAATTCCACACGGAAAAACCCAATAAAGCTTTGCCCGACCTGAGGATCGAACCCAAGACCTCACGATTATAGGCTGGACATCCACCAGAGCTGTGCGAGGAAAATGTGCGATCCGAAAATGTGTCGCGAGGATGTGAAACGGTGTGACCCTTTCCACCAGAGCTGTGCGAGGAATGGGTAATGTGTAATGCATAATGTGTTAATGTGTACAATTAATGAGCCGTGCGAGGATGGGTAGCGAACTCTTTTCGAATATGAGGGTGGTGTGGCGGGAGTGGTACCTACACATTCTTCGTAACACATTCCTCGCAACACCTTCCTCGTAACACATTCCTCGCATTTGTCGCTTGTTTTGTATGAACAAAAACCTCGCTCCGCTAAGCCCATAACCAACAGAGCTGCGCAGAGCGAAGCTAGGTAAATGAAGTGATTCTATTGGTGCTTACAAAATACATTCCTCGCTACGCAGCTTAGCTCAGTTCTGGTGGATGCTCAGCCTTAGAAGTTGCGCTTCCCACCACAAAACCAACGAGGCAGTTTTCTTCGGGATTAATGCGATTATAATTTATGACACTCAGGAAATCCGAAGTTGCTTCTTAATCCACCAATTTTATCCTAGGCAGCGACCATTCGTTGCTTAAAATTAAACAAAGCAAAGAACAATAAAATAACAATACAAAGTCCCGTAATAGATACCCACTATGTGTAATCCAAAATGTAAGTTACTCATATACCCTTCTCCGCTTAGTCATTTGCGTATGCTCGCTCCCCACAAATGACTCATGACTTTAACTTGAACTCGATGATTCCAGGATGTTGTCGATAATCACGATTTTGAAATCATCATCATGCAGAAGATACCTGCGTAAGTAATACGTAGAAGTAATATTGTATTGAATTAAACAGAAACGAAAAAAAAGTTAACTGAGGTACCGTACCCATGACTTCAAATATTTGTTTTTCACTAAGTACGTCATGTGCTCTTTGACGTTGGATATATATTATATAGGTGCATAGGGTCGAAACTTGAGGTATTATCTAAGCAATACAAGGACGTAGCTTGCTATTCTGATCATATATATCTGCCTAGCCTTTTCTCAACTATGTTGGGGTCAATTTTTGCGGCTGAATACCAGTGTTTTACACGGAGCGACTGCCATCAGACCTCCGCAACCCAGTTACTGGGCAATGCCGATATCCTAAGGTTAGACCGGTTGTCAGACTTTCGGGCTTCTGACTTCCTGTAACGACTGACATAGGTATTCGTATGACACCCGGGACCGACTATTTAACGTGCTCTCCGAGACACCAAGGGGTCTCAATGTGTAACGAACAGTCACCCTTGTACAGACTGACCGCGGCAAGCGCAGTTAAGGCTAAGAACTCACGGAGCGATTTTGTACCGTGCCCGCCGCGGTGGTGGAACTGCGGTTTTATTTCTAAACTCTCGAGACCGGTTATTTGCGCGGTTACGCAGCCGTCGCGGTTGATATCATCGCCCGCAAACGTGGTGGGCGATGATCGCAAGACGGGCGGTTGCAAGACGGGCAGTTATCGCACACCAGAAACGAGCTGTTGCGTTATACTTACTTCACAGAAGAATTAAAAAAAGGAGACCCAAAAGGTTCTGGGTACATCCACTGATTCAGGATAGTGATCTTTATGGATTATTTGATACCCTTTGCCACTGCGGTCGCCCGCCACCCGATCGCAGAGCGCGCGGGCGCAACCCGCCGCGGCTGCGGGTGACCGCGGCCCGCGCGATTCTACTAGTTGCTCGCCTGTGCAGCGGGATCTGCAAACAACCGCGCACACCGCGGGTGTAAAACGCGTCGTGAGATGTGCTTTAATTTTTTACATATATATCTGCATTCTACAGAAGCTGCGGGCCCGCAACCGCGGCGGACGCGGGTGAAAATCGCTCTGTGAGTTCTTAGCCTAACCCCGCAAATCGGATGATCCGCGCGGTCGCTAATTATCCACGAGCCTCTCCACTATTCTGACCATACAACAAAAGTAAAAGTGTTATCAACACACGTGTAAACTAGCGTAAAACATTCCGACTATCACTATCTGCCAACAAGTCATCAAAGTGTCGCAAAAAAAACACAAACACCAATAAATGAACAGGTAACACCACTTACGACTCGTAGGTGGCCCAGTTTCTTATCATTATCAGTGGCGCGCGCGCAAGTGGCGGGGCGGAAGTGATCTCGACGGCGACGCACGCGCCTCGCCGCCGGAAGTGGGGTTCCACACATGCAGGTCATGGAACCCAATTTGTGATTACGAAGATATCATTTGCAAGCAGCTTGCAATACCCTACGAATAACAATGGCCAGTCACGCCTAGTTTTGAATAAGCAAATAGTTATACGATTGTCTTCTGTCCCATATTTCGATGTTATATAATCTGTTATTTAATTTGACTGAGTTTATTTTTAAACCACTTTGATCTACTCATATTATTTGTGTACACCAGGAAGTGGTTTATGTTTATTTTAATGCGCCTAAAAAATTTGCAAAATAACATCCTCGAACTTTTATAGTTACATAAGTCGGTGTGGAATGCAAAACAAACCGTGCTTATTATTTTTTGAGATTAAACACTACTTTCGATTCGCATTAGATTAATCATTCTGATAGTTATATAGACTTGTAATTAAGAAAAAATGTAACGAGCGTGTAATATACATGAAAGCTACTGTTCTTCAGTTGGCTGACCATACATCACTCGTCAAATGATTGTGAAGACATCTGATGTGGGCGAAATTATTCTCACCTCTAATCGGCGGAAGACGGGTTATTTTAATATGATTATTTATGTCCCGTCGGTCAGAGTAGGTCGTTGAGAGACATTTTAATTGGAGCATGAGAAAAAATAGATGTTTCGTTGACGATGTTTTTCTTGCGGAGCAAACGTTATCAACGCATTTGGTATTGCTAGGTTAACAGCTTAGCTGAAGGGCATATCCACAATTCCACAAGGACGTCTGCAAGATAGAAGGTTCTTTCGTAACGAGACGTCTTAAATATAAATTATTGAGGAGCGTAATCTGATTTACTACGAATGTTTGCTCTCTAAGTGAAACTGAAATAAACTATTAATCAATCGATGACTTTATTCGTAGACCAGGACGTTCAGGACCTATTACATGACCTGTATTAACATTCCACAATACACAATCATGATCAAAATAATAAATATGTAAAGATTACAATATAATTCACTTAGTAGGAGGGGGCGTCGACCCGCGGCGCCACGCAGCCGCGTCCGCGACCTTATTACGACGCGTCTTCAACAGTGGATACATACACAGTAATTCAACTTTATACGTATATAAATGAAACGTGACTAACACACACATACACTTCGCAAATTCTCAACGATAGATGATCAAATATCGAACTACGTGGAACATCGAATACTTCCGTCCGATCTCTTTAAATCTGTAAGTAGCACGATGGATTTGGAACAAGTAAATAACGGTCTAAAAGACATGATTCGGGAGTTCATTCTATTTTAAATTTTAGATGCTCTTATTAAAGTTTACTATTTGTAAAAAATAAATAAGATGGAAATATTTTTTGATATAAATCAAATAAAACGAGCTTATCCTTTTGACGTGTCTGCATCAGTTAATTTTACATTTAAGAGCAAAAGGAACTTGTATCTCTTAACAAGTGCGCACAGTGACGCGAGCCATTCGGGCCCACGGCTCATAACCTCGTTGTCCATCGATTCTTACTATAATCCTTCACGTCTATCCTTTTGTTCTATTTACAACCTATCAGCGAGAAATTCGGATAAAGGGAAACGAACTTTCGATGCGAAAACAAATAAAAAAACAATATTTTTTTCATAAGGAAAGTCCTTGTAATAAGAATGGGGTCAAACAACACCCAAACACCAGATTTATCTGTAAAAATAAACGTAAGCACAGAACGTTTACAGAAAAGAGTTGAATATTAGAATTATGTCAAACTATAATTTGTCTTATGCATGTAAAGTTCCATTTTCTTCTTGTCTACAACGTCAAAATTAAACCAAACGCTGAGAGCGAACGACATCCCGATGCTAGGGAAGACATACAAAGGTGAAAAATTAATAGCCTGGCAACCTGTCCGTGATTTGTAAACATTCTCGTCTCCCGCCAACGTGACGAATTCAATGAAATGTATGCCAAACACCAGCACTCTAATTATAAACAGCTATCACAAAAAAGTACTGCTCACATTAACACCCGACCAAATAAAGAAGCAACGAATCGGTAAACGATTGAACGAATCATGGTGATCATATAATTCGGCTGACTCGTACTGAATAGCTGCAGACAGGTAAATATTTAGTACATCGTACGTACTTGAATTCATGCCAATGATTGTTGGACTTCAATCGACTGAGAGACCTCAGTTTTGTTAATTTATTGTTTGAGAATTTACCAGATCAATACTATTTTCGGCAATGACATCTTTTTTTGGGGTGACGGCTATTCTGGCCAAATAATTTACAAATCAATTCAGTACTTTATTAATAATTCAATCTGTCATTTAGATTGCAAGCTGTTTTTTTTTATATAAATACTTTTTAAAAATTGTATGTTTGTACAGTATTCCTTTGAAACCAACCAGTTGCTTCAGTAATGTTTCTATCACTTCCAATCGTAACCAAGCTATCGAACCACTTAAATAAATGTATCAAAAGCATGAAAGTTTTCTCTATCTAATTAAAACACCGGTCATACAAGTGAAACATAGCAATTACGGCGAACTAGAATTGGTTTAACATTTTCTAAAACCAATAGAAGATTTAAATTAGTGGGTTAGCCGTCTTACAATTAGAGATGCGTTGGACGAAGGTAAGAAAGCGACAATACATTAACCTACAGTGTCGTAGGGAAAACCGTCACACGAGTTTTGCTCAATTATAGTGAACAACGTGGGGATAGAACCGCTAGATGTTGTATTTGTTGCTAATTAACAGTAGATGTATTTAAAAGAAAATACAGAAAAACGGGAACAAAAGCTCTCTTTAACGAAGAATTATAGCACGAAAGCTAAATATGAAAACGTCATTATCTAGCATCTTACTTACCGCACGGTTTTTCAGAAGTTTAGCCATTTGCTCGCTTAAATAATATTTTTAGACCTTCCAGCAAATAATCACCTATAATCACCAATTCGATTGCCAAGTGGGATGATTATGGCTAAACACACCGACCCTTCATTATAGAGATCTATTGAGAAAATAGGATCTCCTTACATTCAGTGTTCGTTGTTTACGGACTGAAATAATGACCTAAATAATCTGAATATGGTTGGTTTAAATAAATAAACAGGTTGTTACACGACAAATACAATGACAATTGCTATCGTATACGCATTGTGCATCAATGTTCGTTAGTTGCCTACTTACTTAAGTATTTTGCCATGTTTACTATTGTAGCCTACATTTTCCGAAGAACCCAACAAAAACTGTACCGAAGCACTTAACAATTGGTCACAATATCTAAATGTCTCTTCCAGCAGAACTACGTTCGTTTATCATCGGCAACTGAGACAAGGCGCAAGAAAGTGGACTTTCACTCAGTCAGTCGATGCTCGCTCCTTACTATATCACACCTCATTTGATTCTAAGGGCCTAGTTTCATTACATGTAAACAAGTCACAATTATAATAGTTGAGGGAAATTGTTTATAAATAAATAATGAAATAATCTGAACAAACTAGGTTAATACAAAACCTTTTTTGATACTTTCAGGAATGCTAAAACAGTATTAACTGTTATAGAAATAATGAAGACATAGTTTTCTTCTTATACAATGTTAACAACAAACTTGTCAATAGAGAGAAGAGAAGATGAAAATATTTTGAGTAAAATTTCAAAAAAATATTTAATTGATGATTAAGATAAACTAGGTATTTTTTTATTGAATTATCTAAATCTAAATGAGCACTATAGTATATTAACTAATTAAAATTAGTTGCAGTAAAAAAATCTTAATAATAATATTTAACCGAAAGCTTGATGTGTTAATACACATTAACTCTTCAACAAAACTCAGTACTCTTAATAATAGAGACGTATTGCACAACGTGTTAAAGAGCGATTAGTAGCAATAGCCAATAAGCCATCGTTTTGTAGGTCATCAGACGATTTAGTGTCCCAATATCTTCGATTAAACTTGCGTCGTTTATTATTAACATTTGAGATCATAATTCGGATCGCGATCGATCAACATGTGCTCTTTGAGGATTGACGTCATCAACATTGAACGACATTAAAAATTGATAAAATTAAAACAGCATAGATATCGGAAAATTTTGTTGTAAACTACCCGACGCTTCAGGCGAAGTTTTTCAACTAAACGAGTTGTAATCACATAAATAAACACATGTATAAAAGTTTATTTTTGTTGCTACTACGCACTATAGTCATCAAACAGTTTTATAATATACAATAAAATATTATACTTTAGTAAAAAATTATCTATGTAAGTATTAGCTAGTCAGTAGATCACAAACAAAAATGAAAAATATATTTTCATGTATCAATGTTGTCCTATCTTTATGTCAACATTTTTAAAGTGCTTCATATTGTACTATTTTCATACTATCTATTTAGTGATCTAATCAGGCCATGTCCTTCAAAGGAAACCTCATATATCGAAGAAAGGGCTTTGTAGCAAGTCTTTGAGCTGCATAAGCCTGATTTTCATGTTTACCTGATTAAATTTCTAGTTCCATGTGAGTTTTATGTATTTTCGGGAGATTTGAGGCAAAAATGACGTAGCGGCATAGCTCGACGAGGTCACAGGTAAGATTTCCAGGAAAAAATATTTGTATAGTCTGCAGATGTTTGTTCTGAATGTGGATGTTTATGTATGTTAGTCGTGTGTGTGTGTAATGGCAGATACGACCGAAGAAACCATTATGTAGCTGTCAATGTGAACAGTTTTATTGAAGTCAGAATTCGTTGCTTTTAGATATGGACTTGTCTCCGTAAGCCTTAACGGTACTGTTTAGCAGAGACGAGATAGATCGATGAACAAATGTTTATCGATCTATCTCGTCTCTATAGGATTATTTGTTTCTTCTTCCTGTAAGCGCTATTTCATTTTATTATCTACCTTTTAGTACCAGAGCCATTTCGACTGTATCTTTCGTGCTTCATTCGTGCAGACATCAGACTTAATTGTTGATCCTTTATAATTATTCCTTACATTACCATTGTAAGTTATAGCTGTCCTCACTTCGAGTGTTTCGACCTTGTCAACTGAATTTCCACGCGTCGGATCTGCCTACGCGAATTTTCAACGAATCGTGTCATATTCTAACAATGAGTTACATCGAGACCGACGTCAAAGTCAAACATCAGGTTATAATTAGACGATGTACTTCTAACGTATATACGAGTATGGATTCTATGAACGTATTTACGGAAGCGCCTGCGCAGCGCTAAAAACATACTATAAATAATTGTTTAGTACTTCGCTTTTAAGTTTTCTTTTTGTCTCTGTCAGCCAATTGATATTCACTGTTATAACTCGGAATTTATTTCCTCTATTATTGAATTAGTATTTAGTCCATACATATTTAGATATTTTTCCATTAACTTTTCAAGAGTTTCATATAGTTTCTTTAAAAAAAACATTTCCAATTAAATAACGTATTCTACATGAATAAAAATATACTACGTACTCTATATTTGGTACTCATTGCAAATATTTCTATATTTGAGTATAATTTTTCGATTACGCCGTATTTTCACAATTGTAGTGCGTGCAGTGTGGCGTTGTATAGAACAAGCTGAACCTGCTCACACATTTTATATACAAGAACTTCGAGTCGCGCCAATCGGTCTTACCTGTCTCTAGTATTCTAAACAAATGACTCGTATAGCCCAAAAACTGTTCCTGCTTCCTAGTAAATATTCTGTATTGTTATACTTTATAACGTTACGTACACAAGTTCCGTTGCAGCTCAGTCCAGTTATTGCTTCTTACGTTGATCGGCCCACGCTTCCTGTATCAGATTTATTAGCGCTTTACGCTCTTACTATATATTATTAGAACACTTTAAATATTCCGCTGCTAATATTGTTCATCTTATATTGATGGGAACTGGCAGCTGGCTTGCAATTGGTTTGAATCTTCAATTTGTTTAAACTTACGAGACCGAGTCTTCCGGAATTAGCGTCGTTCGAAGCCATCGACAAGACAGAGCGGAGTACATTTTGCAGAGAAGCTGATCTAGGCAATAGCTAGGATTATTAACATTAGGCAGAAGAAGAATAAAGCCATAGTCTGTTATAAAAGCTGACGTTCCAAGCCACCTTCGAGACAGAGCGGTGTAAATTCTGTAGAAAAGTTGATCTGGGCAATAGCTAGGATTATTAACATTAGGCAGAAGAAGAATAAAGCCATAGCATGTTATTAAAGCAATAAAATTAATTGATAGACTGCAAATGCTCTTAAGCAATGATAACACAAAGTTCATACTGATTTGGCGAAAAATCTGCCTGAGCGCTTCGTAATTATACGACGACCTGTTGCTATAGGCGGAGAAAAACTTTGTAGTGGGCCGGAAAACCGCCAAGATGAAGAAGACAAATGGCCGAAACAATATACATCGCTGAACCACAACTCCGATGTTATAACAGGTGATTTTCTTCGTTTATCTGCAAGTGAAAGTAAAACAATGCATCAACCTCTTGTTATTCAGCATAAGTCGCAAGCTGAGCCATCGAGTGGGAAAACCTGATTGGATAAGTTGATAACACTTTGACACAGAATTAGTCCCGATTCCATGAAAGAGATGGAGGAGTCACTACTACTACATAGGCGTCATTGGCGAATTGTGATGCCTCGTCACGGATCCTCAACTTATTTGGTCTTATGTGATTAGGAGGTGACCCTAAAAACCCATCCATGATAGATACCATCCAGGTAGGATAGTATCCTGGGTTTTAAAGCTGGCCTATTTTCAGACAGACATTCCCAATAACTCTTTTACTGGCCCGGAAATGGATCTGGACATAAAAAAGTTTGTTCGCTATCTTCAGAGCATGGATGATAGGATAATTTCCTCAAGTAACCCTCTGTGATCTTAACCCAGTCTACCCCAGGATTTCATGCCCGTCATGGTAACATTATACTCTCCTACTTATATCTAATTCCATATATCTACGTATTTTCAATCCCCAAGTTTCCATTTCACCTCTCCCCAATCCGCATCCCGTCCACAACGCATCACTTCACCGCATGTAAGTATTCAGCTCGAGTCATAACGCACGGTCGGAAGGTGAAAGGCGTATCGCTTTCGAATTAGATCGCGTTATGCCGACAACGGTGAAACGCCGACACTCTCCAATGTTTATGTACTTAAACGATATCGGATTTACTTTATTTGTGATTGTATTCATCAGAGAATTTAATTAAATTAATTGGTTGAATATTATAAGTTATTGAATTAGTATTAGCAGTGTGGTTTGTAGGGTGTTAGGTTTGACTTTTGGGGTCCTTTTTAATTCCGGTGAACCTTTTGTCGTTTTTCTGATGCTGGCAGGTGACAGAAAGAAAGCTTTCGCAGGCCATGGGAATACTTTTTCCCAGCAGTGGGTTAGATAAGGTTAATAAAAACATATTGATTTTTCTACCAGAAAACAATATCACTTTTGATCAATCCGGATATCGAAACCACAACTATATTATTTTTAGCTCACTACTGTTATTACTGACTTTAGTTTATGATCATCAATCAAGTAACGCAGCCTCTTGCACATAGACGACTCCCGAAAAGGACATAATGATCGTAATCATACTCGGCAAGTGGGTTTCTAACCACAAAGCCTGACCTTTTAACCCTGGCAAGCTGGTGCCCGTCACCGACCTGGAGTGTTAACACTGACACGTTAAACAGATCCCCCGCCATCTATCAGTAGTGCAGCAGTGATAGCCTAGCGGTTGAACGCATATCTTCTATGCAGAAGGGACAGAGTTCAATACAGACCCGCACTTCTGACTATTCAAATTCATGTGTGGATAAGAATTTGATTATCACTTGCATTAACGGTGAAGGAAAACGTGAAAGCACCTGCACACCTGAGAGGGCTTCAAAAAGTTCCTGATGGTCTGTGTAATCCACCAACCCGCAACAGGCCAACGTAATGGACTAAGGGCTAAACCCTTCTCATTCTGAGAAGAGGCCAGTGCCTAGTAGTGGAACAGTACTGGCCTAATTATGCTATCAGTCGTTAGAATAGTAGATTCTATGGTACCAGGATACAATGCGTTGGAGAAGCTGGATGTTTTGATGATGTAATTTACACAATTTTTGTAGTAAATTACAGGTTTTTTTTTTGTGTAACCGTTGTTTTGTCATACGGAAATATCATATGTACAAACACTCAAACCTGAATATTTGTTTTGTGTGGAAATCGAACCCGCGACTCGTAGCACAGAAGCCAGTCCGCACAGTCATTGCGCCAAGGCCCCCAAATGGTAAAAATGATGATAAATTACAGACCATTTATGGAAAGTCGATTCTACCTATATTTGTACGATTACAATAAGTTGTCGTTCCTTTGGCGAAGTACCACCATAAAACTCCATGGTATTTGAAGTGGTGATATAACAAAAAATACTAAATAAAAATTATCGGTTTACGTTTCACTTCTCGCTCAATAGTTATAGGTAAAACTCATGTCAATTCTAACAGCATAGTTAATTCTTACACACGTTACTGATAACGCGCAGGCGCAACTCAATTATCGATATCACCGCAACTGAGAATTTTTTCGCTGTTATGTTCGCGGTTTTATGTTCCCAGGAATTTGTTTTGTTTTGAATTATTCGTATAGTTACACTTGTTGGCTTTTTAATTTGTTATGTAACAAAGATTTAAACGTGAGGTTCCCAGTGAAGGTTCCCCCTTTTCTTCCGGTAGCTGACGATTAATGATATTGACGATACGTAGGCACGTCCGGCGCACCCTGGGCAATCACCGCCGATACCAAACGCGCTGGCTAATCTTTTCACCACGGCTTAGCTATTCTCTTCTGGCATGTGCCGAAGCAAGAAGAAGAAGAAAGAAGGGATAACATCCCAGAAGCAGCACCCTTTATTGCATTAACTAGACACTGTTTACCCAACGCGGTGATTGAAAGAATATTCTCAAATGGCAGTTGATTTTAGAAAATACAATAACAAAGGTTTAGCGGTAGCGGCATCGAGGCTCCACAGGTTTCGGTGCATGAACTAGCGAATCCCGCGACCCTGGCTATAGGCCCTCGAAGAAAAACCGTGGTGGTCATAGTCGGTAACCCTCCACCAGCCCCAGGTTGGGGGTATTCATACGGTTTTTCGTACGTATCAAAAGGGAGCAATTAGCTTAGGTTTGTCAAAGGTCATAATGCCCCTGATAGTCATGCTGTACATTACATGGACATGGGCCTCCTTGTAGGACAACCGTTTTTCGAGGTGGTAGACTGCCGCGAAAACCGGTCTTGACGGAAATTTACCCTTATTACCTCGCTTAGCAAACAAATGGTTATCGCTATTATGTTAGTACCGCAAAGAAAGACCCTGCTGCCCATTCTCCTAACAATTCCTTGCCCTACTTACCACCCATGGAAAGAGAAGAGTTTTAAACCACAACGCAATAGGTTGATGAAATAATAATAGAGGTCCAGTGACGGATTCCTGTGATACTTCGTATCAAATACTAACTATTTAAAGGCTCGGTCCTCTATTTTCCATAAAACACACACTATAATTGATAATACATATAAATATGTGGCATAATAGCTGCACGCATCGCTTGTAAGGTAAGGCAGAATATAATAAGTAGGCTAAGGCTTTCTGCTTAGCACATGAATTTTATCAACATACCTATTAACAAGAAAATGTTTTTATTTGCGTAAAAAGCAAACGTTCATACATCTGGCGAACATATTAAGATAACAATGGCAATGAGATTAGAAATCATTACTTTCTATACAGTGTAAAATTTCCTATTGCGCAAGCGCATTGCTCAAACATAGTCACGTAAAATGCGATAAGCGCATGCAATGATGTTGTATACCTATACTTATTTACTCAGAATGTTTGATATTTCTTACTGACAGATAAATTCGCGTTTGGTTTGTTATTATTTTATTTTGTTAACATAACCGTGATACTGACTGCCCGCTTATGAATAACGATGGGTAGGTCCTGGTACATGTTCAGGCATTCCTAAAGGCAAAAATTAAGAAACTACAAAACCACAGTTTTTCTATTTAATTTGCTTAAAATGTGTGAAATTATGTTATCTTAAAAGTTATAAAATAAAAAAGTTAAAATATCATATTATTTCGTGTTTTTCAAAACGTAAAGTTGAAAATATTCAAAGAACAAACTTCAAAACGCTTTCCTTAAAAGTAGTTATTTTCGAGTTTCGGTAGTTTACGTAGGGGCCGTCGAAATGAGCAAGTTAAAAAAAATAATTCAATAATATAATTAATCTTATGTCTATACTGGTAAATAGAACAGGTATACCTGAACTTGTAGGCTTTACACGAGTGCTGTCGCGTAAGTAACGAAAACGTAACGTTAATTTGAGTGAATTTTGAATCGAAAATATACTCGTTTCGCACATAGGTATAGTGCTTCAGGGTAAGGGGCCATTCAAGTATTACGTAAGCTGAATTTTTGTAATTTTTGACCCACCCCTCCCCCTTGTCAGCAAAAGTAAGCAAAGCTTTTACCCCCCTCCTATGCTTACGTAAACATTGGTATATATTTTTTTAAACTGATCAGGTTTCTTTATTGTTATTCATGAGCAGTAGTTTTTAAGTCTAGAAAAATAAGTAAATAAATAAAAATTGCTGACGTAATCATCATCTAAACCATCACCTCGTCCCCCACGTCATCAAAAATAAGCTAAGCAAAGACCCCCCCACCTCCTTTTCGTGCTGACGTAAAATTTGAATGGCCCCTAATTACGAACATGGACATATTCCGAAAATTACGAATTTTCTACTAAACCAGGCTAATTTTTTTGCTTTGGCAACGTAATTATACCAGAATGTGTAATGCAATGTAATGTTGCCAAAGCAAAATATATTGCCCGGTTTAGTAGTAATTCGTAATTTTGGCAATATTCCCATATTCGTGATTACCCTAAAGCAACTTACTATTTAATTAAATTGAAAACTTTATTCATATCTGTGTATGGTACAAATTGTGCATGCGCAAAAAATTAACTAAAATTTTAAAGGACAGTTGCAGTTTCCGATTTCAAAATTCGCTTGCAATAGCGTTTACGATACTATACGACAAATTTTCATGCTAGGACTATGTATACAATGCAATTTTTAGTAAGATTTTCATCAGAACTGTGTTTTTTTTATAATCTCCAAGTTACATGCTACTTTATGTTGCGTTTAGTTCCCCAGTAGGGTGCGGAATGTGTTATGCTAAATTCACACTTGACTTAGGTGTCACACGACACGACATGCACGTCTAGTGTGAACGCTTTCATACAAAATATGGATATCAATCCCATAGCGTCAGCTGCACCACAAAACAGATAGGTACAGAAGTCAATCACATGTATGTACTTCACTTTTCATACCTACGCTCGACGGTCGCTCTAGATAGGTACAGATAGGTACAGAAGTCAATCACATGTATGTACTTCACTTTTTATACCTACGCTCGACGGTCGCTCTATCTATATATCTATCTCTCTCAAGCGCATGGCACTCGCGCTCGCACTCACTCGCACTCTAGTCCCAAACAGTCCGAGATATCGTGTCCATGAGCAGTGTCTATGTGTGCGTTGCTCGAGCGCACTTGTATGTGGATTGACTTCTGTACCTATCTATTTTGTGGCTGTACTTACAGAAGCGTCACAATGCGACACGTAAGTCACGGTATTAGGTGTGCTAGGGAACTAGGAAATTACTGAACTGACCGTCTCAGGCCTCAAGGAATCTATTCGCAGTCCACTGATACGCGTAGTATTGAAGTCGAATGTTTGAATTTATTTTTGGAAAGAAATTTAATTGAACTTTACCAATCGACTTACCTGGTGATTCCGAAGCGTAGCCCCAACATTTGACGTCTATCGTAACCGTATCGTTAATGTAATCGAATTTTGAATCGAAAATACAACTGGACGTAGTTAAGCGAAAAGGATCGAACCCACACAGTTATAAGATATTCAATTTTTAAGTTTAGACTGTATTTCTTCATTAGTTCTTTGATTAAAATTTCTTGGTTTTGTTGTAATTAAGGGACAAATGTATAATAATTTGCGTGTTAAAATGTTATTACCTATGTGTAGTTTGGCTTAAGAAGTTTAAGGAGTATTTTGATATAAATAACTCATTTTCGATAATTTTGTGGATTGGATCCTTTTCGCTTAACTACGTTTTGGTAAATTTTTTGCGACATGCCCATTCTGTATCATACATAGATATGAATAAAATTTTCAATTTAAATAAATAGTATGTGCGAAACGAGTATTTTCAAATCGAAATTCACTCACATTATCGTTACGTGCACGATACTAACGTCATAACATTCGTACTAGGCCTAATGAACAAACTAATTTCAGGTTTAGTGTATATGGTAAATAAAGGGTGTAAACGAAATCATGTAATTCCTTTAAACTTCGTAGTGTACTGCTGACATAGATTAACCCTGAAAAGGGATAACTCGGGATTCAATATTTTTTTTACAAAAAGTAAACATATGTTCTTAACGTGAGGCATTTTAGCGCCCCGAGTTAAATGCCCGCGCGGCGAGCGATAACCGCGCAATTCGCTCGGGACTCTAAAATGCCTCACGTTAAGAACACATGTTTACTTTTTGTAATTCTTTTTTATTGAATCTTAAAGTATCCCTTTCAGGGTTAATCTATGTCAACAGTACATCATGAGGTTTGAAGGAATTACATAATTTCGTTTACACCCTGTATAATCTTGTGCTTAGGGACCACATAGATGAATAACATGTACCTAACAAATTCAGAAACTATGAGTACTAGTGCAATTTCATTTGTGCAACTTAACTCTTTAAAATTACTCGTTTGATAAACAGCTGATAAGGTTGCATATTTTTTATACTCAGATTAGCTAGGAAACTACTATGTTTGTAACTTGGTAAATATTACGTTCTTAACTAGATGGCGTAACATTTTTTTAAAGTTAGATTTTTAAGCAAAATTCCGAACGTAACTTGGATAAATTAGCAATTCCCAGGTTTAGACTTAAATTAAGCATAAAAAAGTATCAAATATTGTTCATTGAAAATTATTAATATTCTTGTAATAATACATATTAAACTATGTTTTTTTATTTCGATAATATAATATTTTATGATCCATGAAACAATTCGAGAGAATATTTTTTCTTAAAGCTTATCTATGTTAAATCATTATTACAAAAAACTCGTTGGTTTACTCATTTTTAACTGCTTCGTTGGTCTAGTGGTGGCAAGCACGACTGCTGATCGTGAGGTCCTGGGTTCGATTCCTAGGTCGAGTAGTGTTATTGGGTTTTTCCGTGTGGAATTCCTCAGTAGCAGCCCGGAGTTTAGTAGACTTAAACATAAGGGCGAAATAAGGGTGTTACTATACACCTCAGCACAACCCTTCGGGGAATACAGGCGTGATGTTATTACAAAAAATACTGGTCCAAATAAATTTCTTGGTATAATAACCATGATATATTTTTAATACTCACACACACACACGTTATTCACTCAAACGTCATTGAAATTGCAGTAACTAAAATAGATCCAGTAGTTTTCATGATTAACATAGGTACACACAGTTAGGAGCATTTTGGATTTTTTGTTGCATTAGCTGTTTTTTTCTTATGTCAAGTTATGTGAATATCTTTGACAGTCAACAACACACTTCAATCCACAAACTGATAAGTTCGTCTTGCCTAGCCTTTTTCCAACTATGTTGGGGTCAGCTTTCAGTCTAACCCTATGCGTCTGAATACCAGTATTTTACACGGAGCGACTGTGTAGATCTCCGTAACCCAGTAACTGGGCAATGCCGGTATCCTAAGGTTAGACCGGTTGCCAGACTTTCGGGCTTCTGACTACCTGTAACGACTGTCATAGGAATTCTCTCCCGGGACCGATGTGTAACGAATGGCCACCCATCCACGGACTGACCGCGGCAAGCGCAGCTTAGCCTTTCAAATCATGTGATCCGCGCAGTTGTTGTAAGCCACGAGCCACAAGCTGCTAAGTAAAGACATACTTACTCCCAACATTCATGCGCCCTTGGTCATCTGCCCGTCTGAGCCTGCGTATTATGTTATTTTAATAATTTACCTACTGAAGTACATTAAAAGAGCCTCCACGAGTGACGATGCTTAAGTACGTCCGCAGCGCACCAGCAGTAAGTCCCGCTACTAACCTAGCTGACTGGCTAAATTTTCCACGACGGCAGGAGTTAGTCTTGTATAGCTGTGTCGAGACGACAGAATACTATACCTACTATTGGAGTGACTGACTCCTAAAATTCGTCTTAGGCCTAATTAGTAAAATAGCTTTCATAAAAACTATCAAATAAAGATTATTTCATTGTTTTCAGCAATACTTCGCCTACCATTCTGTAAGTAGGTAGGTACATTGGAGCGTTCCGCTCTCATCCGGCGGTGATCTCCTTATGCACAAAATGTCAGCTTCGTCGTTAAACTATAACAGAATTGCGCACCGTCAATACTATGTAACTTTCATGTGTGAATGTGTTATGAACTCGGCAGATATGGAGAAGGTATTATGTGGTATGTGATCCAGTTTCGTCAAGCTTATTTATTGTTTCACTCCCACTATTAAGAGGAAACGCGGGCTGCAAAATATTAATAACTTGAATAGGTTTTTGCGACCTATTTCCGTCCCACCCCTCCCGCTAACTTTCCCAATTGAGCGCGAAAGAGACACCTGCATCTCGGACTGATTTCTCCTGTGCAATATTAGCGAAATCGTACTTTCGTATTTCTCTGTTTCCTTCTTCAAATCTGGATCGATTTTAATATATTTTTCTGTAATAATTTAAGAAAGACTGGTTATATCTATGTTTTTTTTTATTTTTTATATTCGTCGAATTTGTTTGCCAGATATTTGAAAACGGTGGTAAAACCGGTCGATTTTTGAAAAGTTTTAACGTTTCTAGTTCTTTTAATAATTAACTTATTGACAAAAACAAAACATAGGGACATAGTGGTGGTAGATATTATATATCATATGGTAGAACATATTTGCTCTAGTGACATTATCCAAGGAGGAAACTGAGCAATACGTTTGTATGGACTAAATGCCGACCGTATTTCCTCTTAAATAGTGTATTTGTTTGTGTTTATTCGGTTTTTGATTTTAAATATATTTTTTAGAGTTCTAAAAAATACAATTAAAAACAAAAAACAAGTCGCGCTTGCTGATCGTGAGGTCCTGGGTTCGATCCTAAGGTCGGGCAAAGTATTATTGGGTTTTTCCGTGTGGAAATCCTCAGCAGCAGCCCGGAGTTTGGATTTGTGCCCGGTCAATGGCAATAGGCTCGCCCCCTGTTACATGGGACTTAAAAACATAACTGCAAAATGAGGGTGTTGCTATACCTACACCTCTGCCTAACCCTTCGGGGAATACAGGCGTGTTGTAGAAGGTTACCTAAAACATATAACATTGTTATATGTTTAGGTTGTTATATGTATTGTTTAACATATAACATAACAATGTTATATGTTTTAGGTAACCTTCTACAAAGTGAAGTTTGGTTCCTTTCGTTCTTCATCGATGATTTATCATACAACTGTCAATTGCTGCTTTTAGTCTACAATTCTTTAGTTGTTAAACCGCATGTCTTATTTAAATATATACAAACAATATTCCCGGAAAATTTATTTGAAGTTTTCCCCATCAACAAATCCAAGTTCAAAAGTGTAATAAACACTGACACAAAATTAGATTTGGCATTCCACAAGACATTGTTTGGCGTTGAAGATTATGAGACCATTATCGCATATCCAAAGCTATTGGAGCTTTCATCTAACATTGTTGTCCTCCATCCTTCTTTGAACGACGCGTTGGCACGGCGCTTCAAAATAATCATAAATTTATTTCAAGTGGCCAGCCGGCAACTAGTTGCACGAATCGCCAATGACGCTCATTTACACACATGCACAATACTAATATTAGTGTTCGTCTACAAATATATAATTATGTGTTATTTTAAGCTCGATATTATATTATGATTATCAAGAACCGGTAAGCAATCACTATAGAACAATGGCTTCTCCCATAGACCGAAACTACGAACTCGTTTTGGGGGTCAATAATCAATATGCCGTAATATGGTTTCCTAAGTGTTACCACGCGTCGTGTTTATTTGTAGAGATATAATACATTTGCTTATATAGATTAGAAAATGAGTTAGACATAATTATTGTGCTTATTGAGTAATCAAGTAATTTTTATACAACATAAAAAACATAACATCGCCTGTATTTCCCGAAGGGTTGGGCAAAGGTGTATAGTAACTCCCTTATTTCGCCGTTTATTTAAGTCCCATGTAATAGGGGGAGAGCCTATTGCCATCAACCAGGTATGGATTCAAACTCCGGGCTCCTACTGAGGAATTCCACACGGAAAAACCCAATAACACTACTCGACCTGGAGATCGAACCCAGGACCTCACGATCAGCAATCGCGCTTGCCACCACTAGACCAATGAGGCAATTTTTAGCAGTAATTTTTAGTAGGTATTAATACAACTAAGTATTCGAAGATACTATAATATGAAGATTATGAAGGACAGCTGTAAATGTCCAGTTATCTACATGAATCATGCTACGCATATATCGACCGAATTATCGCTTGTGTACTATTGAATAATTATATTACTATTATCTAATATTTTCCAAGAAAATACGACGAGATTATAAGAACATTATACACATACACAATGAATAAATAAATAATAAAATTAGCGCCATACCATAGTGATGTATCAAAACAAATAGTACAGAATTGGCTGCATCAATATAAATAGCTTCAGTTTTCTGTGAACGACTACAGCTGAACTTAAACATACCTCAATATACAGATTACAAAACCGACTTCACTACAAGTATTGTAAGAACATTACTTAAAGTGTGGACTTGAGCAATATCGAATTATGTTAGCGTTGTGATTAAATATTTTTCTTGTATTAAGTACCAGCTGTTCTCCCGCGGCTGTGCCCGCATAAATAATTTGACTACAGCGCCACCTATCGGATCTCAGCATAGCTACGAACCATCGTCATGACAAAAAAAATATATTGTGTAAATATGACTTCTATCGGTAAGGTCGTTCTCAAGTTATGGCGTGACCAAGGGAAATAGGGATTCATTTTTATAATATAGATGTATTATATTACGAATAGGTACCAAAACAACAACATTTCCATTCTTCTCTTCTCTTGTATCATGAACTATACAAGAATAGCACATGCCGTGGTAAAAAGATTAGCCAGTCAGCGAGGTTGGCAGCGGGGATGATAGTATGTTACTCATAGAGGCTCTTCTAATCTATGTACTTATTCCAACATTTCCATTAAATACAAAACAAAAATTAAATCAACGAAATGTGGTGACCCGGAGATTTGACACCACTATCTGAAAAACCACTGAATTTGACATTCGTTTACAGGCTGAAGTTCAAAGTTTCACGAGTAGCAGTGTTCGTATCCCGATCGCGCCCAGACGCTGCGTCATACAGTCTCAACACATACGTATACAAAGGCGCTGTTCTTGGTTATTTTCCACATGACCACCTACATCTATCGACTTTAATATCTTTGTTATTACACTCTATATAACCGTCTGTGTTTTCCACATTTTCGTAGTTCATTTACATGATTACAGAATTGTTGGACTTAGGTATCGACTACTCTTTTCATCGAGCTTTTTTCACGGATCTCATAATATTCGCAACGGAAATGTCCCAAGAATGACACGTGGATTAAAGACTATATTATTAGTCCGCAATAAATCATAGGAAATGTTTCCAAAGAGATGCTTGCTTGGTGGTAAGATCCGACTGGCTAGATTGGTATCTTCAACTTAAAGTTCAAGTTAAGCAGTTTACTGTGTTCCGTCTTCCGTCGTGTAGGTATATGTCAGAGCCAGGGGGGAAAGAGAAGTCCCTCTTAATCTTTGCTACTTGGATTTGTGTGCTCCATCTTAGACCCAGTTTGAGCTTACTGTCAGATGCAACTAGAGTTAAACGCGGCTAAGTTAAAAAAAGGTAGACGCTATCATGATCCTGTAAATCTCAAGATTTATTTTTTCAGGTATGAAGGTCCATATGGACAAAAACGAACCGTTTTGCTTACCAATGGTAGCATTTTTCAATGCTAAACTGGGCATATAAATGGACTCGTAAGCTAACTGTATCTGTGACAAAAGCTAATATCGTAAGGGAGAGCGTAAGCAAACTATGGGGTCTTTGCGTCATTATTGGTAAAGATATAAGAGTACTAATTTTAACTGATAACGCTCGGTATGGTACAGGAATCAGCCATACGTCAAATGTAGCAAAAACTCTTCGTTAACACATTTTTCTTTAATTACCTTACATAGTAATAAAAGAGCAAGTCACGTACTTCTTTTATAATATCTTATCTAAACATGTTTTTCGTTTCCATAATATACGTGGAAATGGTACGTGCGGAAACGATCTTAATCATACTAATTGAATCCTAATACTTTATCTGATAACGTAATTCTTCCGAAACGTATTGCTTGATTATATAAAAAAAATGTTTTAATAAAGTGTTCGTCAGACAATAGGGGAGTTACGACTCCAATCCGGTTTCCTACCAAAGCGCTCCCGGCTGTATTTTTACAGGGAGCCTAATAATTGTCAATATTGGCTTAAAACAAATTGTTAATAGGTATATATTATACAATATAATGAAAGCAATTAGGGATATAATTTTCCGTCTAAGTTCGTCTGCTAGGCTTGCAATCTAAACCATATGCAGCCTGACTATCAATATTTATCTGGACCTACATTTAGAACATAACTTAGTTAAAGTTGTTCTAATATGACTTAGCCACAGAACCACTGGTTACTGGTTATTGTGAAAGAGACTGTGTTCCGACTGGAAATGGCAAGCGTAATAGTATACGACACAGTGCAAAGTCACTGACACAAATTAACGAACTACTTACGGTTAAACAAAAGATAGAAACAAATGAAAATGTATCAGCCAGTGACAGGTCAATGACCTAGGCGAAATAATAAAACTTTGCGTGCAATTAACATTATTTACTTAGTGTTATTTTATTTTTAGTAAAATGTAGGTATGTATTGTCATTCTACTTGTGTCAATTTTGGTCACTGCGTTGAAAAACATTTTTTCCAATGGGTATTTTTTCCCATTCTCATTCTGAAGAGAGGCTCGTGCCCTGCAGTAAGACGGTAATGGGCTGATTATGTTATGTTAGGTATTTTTTCTTTAGTAGGCAAAAACCTATTTAGTCCCGAAAATTGAAAATTGATCTGTATGATATGACTCAAGGTTAAAAAGGTAAACAGGTCCATTTGATAGTTCGCAATTCATTGTCTAACCTGCGAGTTCAGAAAAAAAAATCAGAAACTAAACATTTAGTAGTTTTGACTCTGCTCTGCTATCGGGCAACGTACGGTCAACGTTCAATACACTATAGCATAATAAACCTGATCTATTCCTCAGACTCCAAGAACACCCTAACCTAAGGTTCAAGCTTTACGATCTCGGAAGCTCTTAAATCTGTGCATAGGTGCATTTAATGGAACAGGCTTTGGGATATTTAATGGGCGCTGAGAGGTATCCTGTTCTTGGCTCTGTTTGTTCGGCTATTTCCACTGGATCAACTTGACAGCAATTTGAAACTTACTGTTTAGATTAGTAGTTGTGCTTTACTTATAATTGCTGGACCAATGATGAAAATTACCTACTTACTACTCATGAGTCATGGTGCAGGTACCTTAACTCGGGTAGGGCAAATTCAGCAAGAATGTAAACAATCGCCGATTCAACATGAATTATCCATTCCTTAAAGACACTAAATTGTTAACTACAGTGTCCTACTGCATGAAGTTGAACTATGACTTTACAAATAAGGTACTTTTATTGACGCAAAAATTTATTAATCACACCGTAAAAGCTGTCTTATGTTTACAATAGTTTCATCTTTAATTGATTGCAAAAACCGACTCTATCTACTCGCCAAATAACTACGCAATAGAGAAAAAAAAGGAAACATGGGTGAATAAAAAAATAGGTAGGTAATCAGTAAAAGTTAATTTTACGTTAAACCCGACTATGAAATCGTTGACCCCGGTTCTAATTTATAAGTTTTCCGTAGCGATGGAAATTATACGGCTATTTTAAAAAATAGCAGAATAGGCATCCTCATAAGTGACTAAGTTTAAAGACTTGCACTGGACTTACAGTACTTACGTAAACTAAAATTAAAAGTATGAAGCAATAGAAATTTTATTTTAAACTGCCATGTTGAGTAAGCCGTATTGTGAAATATTTAAAAAAAAAGTGGTATGTAGAAAAAATATTGTTTATGAATGTCATTATAATTTTATGACGTTTACATAATATCATGTAGATTGTGATACCTAACTAAATCACTCATGTCGTGTAATTTTTGTAACAAATCATTATTCGCAATTTATTTCAGCAATAATTTGATATTTATTAATTATATTTTGATTAGGTAGAGTCTAAAGTAATGTGATCTAAAAATAAGTCATGTGAAAATAAAGCTTTTTAAGTAGGTATTTGGTAAGAACAGTTATTCTTATCAGTACCATTGTTGCTAAAATAATGACAACGTATTAGGTAGGTATGCGACAGATGGTACCTATGTTGATACGTGCTGTAACCAAACAGGACGAGTGCGGTGTGCTATCGACGTCCTTGTTCGACTTACAGCATCGATAACGAGAGCTCTGCGCTGATAACGAATTGCTATAAGCGTGCCTGTTTACCAAAATACCCATACAGTTTTTATTCAATATTTATCATACTAGTTTATTTGATTCGTCGATAAACAAAAAAGCTTTGAATGTTATTTAATAACGAATTTAGTTCCGACTGTTACATCTACGCTTTAAACATTTCATGCATTTTATACGCTACACTAATAAAAATATAGGCAAGTTACATTTTACCCGCAATAAAATAATATTTTATTGTTCTAAATTCAAATATAAACGGCCGCGAGATGAACAGCGCGCGCAGGCGCGTGGCGCGAAGACAGCCGGACACTCCGCACGCCAATTAACGCGGCGCGTTCACACGACCGACCGATCGACCGATACCCTTCCCGCACACCATCCGCGTAACGAGCGTTAACCTGTCCCAGTGCAAGTTACACGCGCGGCGCGTACAACGCAAACGCGCACGTTACCTCTGTTTCCGTTTAGGGACTCGCAGTCGCCCGATTTGAAAATAGAGAAACTCAAACATTCGCCCGATTATCGGGATCGCTGTCGATGGTCGGTCAGTGCGCCGCACTCGACTCGCCTCGCCTCGCACTATTTATATCGGAAAGAGAGAACTGCGTTTCGACACTTCACGTGTATGTGTGTACCTTTATTTTATTACCATTTGTAGCCGGTTTTAACCTGCAACGATTAGTAAGCGTGGTTTATTTTATTGTGGCTTATGATGATGCGCCTCTACGGAATTTAGACATTATTCATTGGGTTCAATATATTCTATTACCGAATAGATAGTTTTGGAACGATTTGAATGAGAATTGTTTTTTCTTGCTATATTCTCATACGCGCTATATAGAGCTCTTTTCATCTAAAAAGAAACAAAGGAATAAAAAGTCTTAGTAATAGGTGTCAAATGCAAAACCCCGAATCCGACGAGAAACTGATGATTTCGCAATCTGATCTCAAGTAGGTAAACATTCGTGATTTAGTTCTATTGTAATGTTATGTAGCTACCAAGTATAAAGATTATATACCAGAACAAACCTATCCTATTCTATTATTACAAGCGGCGCAAAAAACAAATAAATACTAGTCACATACGTGGAACAACAAAAAGAGTTGTAAAACCTTTAAAAAATCTCTTGATATTTTATAAATAGTGTCGTGGGAGCATCTCGTACTTTGATAAATGCCGACACCGGAGCGGTGTCCGTAAGACAATTTTTTACTACCTGCTCCCTTTAAAATTAAAACTTTATAGATCTGTATGTGATTCGTCAGAGGTACCGCTAGTAGGTAGGTACCGGATTTATATTTCTTGTTTGTTCTTTGACAGCCGCGGTTTGACTTTAAATTTTCGGCAAAATACTGGATATTCCCATGCCATCATCACTGGAGAATTGCTTTATAGGTCCAATCATTACGATTTTTAGATCCACAAAATAAGAAGCTTAATCATACAACGATTCTACAATAATTAAGTTTACAATAATATTCCCAAACAAACATAATTAATCGATGCAATTAATTAATCGGAACGATCGATTGGACTCGGAAGGTTGTACCCAGCGGCTATAAAGGGCAATCGGTAAGGCGCGGGTACCTGCGCTCGCGCATCTTGTGTGGTCCAATGACGTGACGCGGAACCTGCCGCCAATCAAATATGAGGCGACTTCTTACGACCCATTAACAAATACACAAGGACATTATCGTGTGAACCGATGATACATGAGGACAAAGTCACTAGTTTTTATTCATGTAAACCGCAGATAGTTTGACATGATAACTTAATATATAATTCGAGAAACTGGTTTGTGCTAATTTTAACTATACTTATTGAACTAAGAATCGTATTAAAAAAAATATAAGTAGTAGTAGATTCCAGAAATTAAATTGCAGGATAATTAAAAAAACAGGAGTTACTACTATGTATACAATTTCATTTATAAAACTTAACGTACAAATAAAGAAGGAACTAACAGTTTCTGTTAATATCTCCATTTCTCCCCGAGGAAGAAGTTAGTGTCAATCCTCAACAATCAGACAATATAGTGTAAAGGCAACAATAACTATCAGCTGTCGTAATCGGATTACTTTCTAGCGTCAGGAAGTACAATACCAGAAACCTATTTACTTACACACTGACAATATTGTAAACTTCAAACCAAGTTGTATATGATTTAATGCAATGTCCTTACAAATGTCATAGACACAAAGAGAAGTTTTACTTTGTTGCAAGATAAACTATGGAAAATATGTCAATTACCAGTCGTATTGCCTACTCAGTAAATTATGTCTCAACTACAAATAGACCACCTGAGAGCTTTTTAAGTGTTCTAAGAAACGCTTATGGAACTGAAATCAAGTCAAAATTCCATTTGTATACTGTTAAAGGATCACGCTATGATCACAAATTCCCTTGCTAAACCTGCGATGGTAACACATCAATAGTTTTGAAAACAACAGTAAACAATACTGCACGAAACTGCTTGTGTGATAACTATCTAAGAAGATAATGACTGGCTAAGAAAAAATAAATGGAAAATCACAAGCACCGGTACCTCGCTCGTACGTCATTGTAGCATCAAAAATAAAAACCCAATGTGATCATACAACGAAATCGTAGTAATAAAGCCGACGACATTAATTAAATAACAATTGAGATGTGGAACGAGACACGACCGTATCAACGATTATGTCGCCAACTATATTTAGCTGCTAACTCCACTCTGAATGCCATGCACGAGGCAGGATGTTGATAAGATATTTGCATACACCTAACTATGAATTGTGACATAAACTTCAACCAAACATATTAGGAAACCGCTAACATTTTTGAGTCCCAAACCTGCCTGCATCATGATTATTTAATAGCTCTTAATATGTCGATAAAGGTGACTTTCTTAAAATCGAACTACATAAGAACTGAATCTTTGAAAAATCGGTGGTAAACAAACGTTGTTTTAATAATGTTGTGTGTTAATGAACGTGTTATGATGACGTTCGAGAAATGTCAATGTTTGGTTAGATTTCACAACAACATCTACGCCACGTGGAGAAATATTAAAGATACTCACAATAATACGATGCAAAAATAACTAAGCCGATTGGTTCGCTAAAATATGATGTTGTAATAGTAGATACAAATAAAATGAATGATAATATTTTGGATATCCACATAAGCCGAGTTGCAGTGAGGCAAGTGCCCAAGTGAGCGATCAGCCTTGGTGCGTTTGAAATCTCGTTGCGGGCGTGACCACGATGTTCAACAAATGATATCATACCAACACCAGACGATTACGTAGTAATCAAACCAGTTACCACGTCTAAACAACATGCACTAGTTTGTAGAATGATTCGCACAATTGTATATACATTACTCTGTCTATAGCACGTTTGAAAATATTTTCCGTTTTCAAAGAAGCGTTGAAAATGCACAAGTGAGATGACTTCGCTCTGAATCATGAGCTAGCAACTGTTAGGTATTAGAGGTTCACGGTTTACTGATAATTGTTGTCTAAATATTTACCGTTTCGAGTACATTGAATCTCATTCCAGTCTCCGAATCTAATTTTCTATATGATGCCTTACTAATGTTCATAATCGCCCGAAGATTATTAAACTCCTGTAGCAGAATAGTTCACATGCATATTGAGTTACTAGGTCGTAATTCAACTGTAATTGTAATTTAAATCGGAATACTTTACTCTTAATGGTGAAATCACTCATTTAGTATAATTCTGAACTTAATAAACTATTTATAGTCAGTGTGTGTCTTAGATAGTAAATAACATACAGTTGTAGCCATCATAATGGTTATCCTGATGGAGATGATGTTATTCTGTTTTTTTTTTGCTTTTTTCTTGTTTTATCAGTTAGTGCCTTATTCAGTATTCTTTGTACTTCGAGAACTTATAGTATGGCTCATTCTGGTTTCATATGATCTGATAAAACAATTTTGATAAGCTTTATTTGAATATAAATATCTGCTACAACGAAATATTAAGCTTTTATTTCCCTTTTGTTACGTTTACAGCCTTTGTAAATAAACTATGTATATTAAAAACACTACTATTACTTATAACACATGCAGTATTTTTTAAATCAGGAGTCTTTAAACTTTTAACCTCCGATGCAAAACGAGGAGTTTTTAGTTTGAATTTTTTTTTCTGTCCTTGTGTCCATCTGTGGCACTGTAGCTCCTGAACGGATGAACTGATTTCATTGCGATTTTAGTTTGAAATCTGATTGACAGTCGTTAACATCTCCGGAGTAGGAGATGTTAACGACTTAGTTAGTAAGGATATAATTAACTGTGATAGATGCGTGATGGAGTAATTGTATACCATATTTAAAAGTAGGATAATATGTACCTATATGACAACACATAACCTGTATTCCCCGAAGTGTTGGGCAGAGGTGTATAGTAACACCCTCATTTCGCCGTTATGTTTAAGTCCCATGTAATAAGAGACGAGCCTATTGCCATCAACCGGGCACAAATCCCTATACAAATCCGGGCATAAATACCTGTATGGTCCGTAACAAAACCGGAACGAATGCTTTGCGGTGAACTGATATAATCAATGATATTATGTGCATCCGGAAATTGGTACAGGAATCCTGAGCAGGAATTCCTGATGAGATACCGAATGTTTGCGGCCGAGTCTATGTACTTTGGGTCAGGTAAATTTCGCTCTAATTGTTACTTACAATCTCTCCTATTTATTTTGACAATGCTGATAAAAATGGCATATTCATGGTTACCTTGACTACAACTCCATCACTATTATATAACATCACGCCCATATTCCCCGAAGGGTTTGGCAGAGGTGTATTATAACACCCTCATTTCGCCGTTATGTTTAAGTCCAATGTAATAGGGGGCGAGCCTATTACCATCAACCGGGCACAAATCAAAACTACGGGCTGCTACTGAGGAATTCCACACGGAAAAACCCAATAACACTTGACCCGACCTGGGGATCGAACCCAAGACCTCACGATCAGCAGTAGCGATTGCCACCACTAGACCAACAAGGCAATCATCACTATTACGTGTCCTGACTTTATTAATGCTCACGGAAGTGCATCTTATAACTAGTCAGCTACTCAGTGAAACACATACATGGGTATTGGGTATGTGAGTAGACATTCAGTGGTATTTTTAATATACCATACACTTTTTCTCAGATCAGCCTTTTGCCAACTATGTTGGGGTTGGCTTTCAGCAGCTTCCAGTAGGTATAAACCAGTCATTGACAGAAAGCGATCGTTGACTACTGTATCTTAGGGGACAGACACCGGTTAACCGTGTATTAGACCGGTTGTCAGATTTTCGGGTTTCTGACTACCCAACAAGACAGTCACAGATGTTCGTGTTACCTCGTCTTCTTTGGGGTTTCGAAGTGTCAAGAACGGTCACTGTTCCAATACATGGCCGTGGCAAGCGCGGCTTAACCTCGTAAGTCGATCGATCTGCCCGGTAGCCAATGAGCTAAGATATCTTCACACCTGTATATACTATCGATAGTAGGTTATTAAGTCATTTGACACCTTTAAATCCTCTCTTAGCCTTTTCCCAATTATCTTGGGGTCAGCTTCCAGTCTAACCAGATGCGGCTGAATACCAGTATTTTACACGGAGCGACTGCCATCAGACCTCCGCAACCCAGTAACTGGGCAATGCCGGTATCTTAAAGTTAAACCGTTTGTCAGACTTTCGGGCTTCTGACTACCCGTAACGACTACGACTATTTGACACCTTTAAATCACAGGTATGAAATATTAGCCATCCGTTGCATCATGCACCTAGACATTAAGAATCAAAGTTATTGGTAACCAATCAGGTACTTGTGTATATACATACATAACCGTCAACGCCCAGTATCCCCGAAGTGCACCATAGCTGTAGACTAATAGGTAGTTCACCAAAGAAGGCTTGAGTCCGATGAAGACAAGTCATATGCTTAAACTATAGGAATCAAATATAGTATAAAATGAAATGACAATCACGCTCGCATGCATGCACGGTACAGGGAAAATTCTAGATTCGAGCATTGTTTTCAAAAATAAAATGGCAAAAAAGCCGACTTTGTTCATTGGGTAATAGTCAATACACTTGAACTTTAACTCTTCATAAGGGATTAGATAGATTAGTTGGCCTTATAAACAGTCCACTTGATTCCTCTACAACTATTAGTCGAGAGGGTGATGATAGCCATGTCTACTTGAAACTTTTTATACGTGACGATAGATCAAACGATGGCAGAGTGGATCAATTAAGAAAATAAGGGAAGTTAAAGAAATATTACTTTGTAATTAATTACTGTATATAGTAAATGATAATGTGTCGGCTGACAGAGGAGAATGGAAGAGAAAAACATATTGCGCCGATCCTAAGTAACTTGGGACCAGAGTAGGGAGATATAGTGTCATAGTCAGATCAGACAGTCAAATATAAACTATGATTTTTTACATACCTATATAAACATATTTTCAATACAACATTTATAGTTTTGTATAGAACATTTGCACTATGCACTATAAACTGTTCAATAAATCTTGGTGGAAATCAAACTCCATGGTACCTACGAGTAAATGGGCAGGCGCCAACATTTTCGGGTTCAAAGTAATTTTCCTACAGTTACTGAACTGAACGTTCAGCAGGCCGCAGACTGAAGCGACAACACTGTTAACGTGATCTCCATGTAGATTGTGGACAATAGTTTGTCTCTGCTGTATGGCTGAGAACTTTAAAATATCACACAGTAAGGTCATTTAAGCTTATTACTTTTTTGTCCTCACCGTATCAACACAATGAATGGTCGTCATCAAAAAAAACTTTATAACTATAAAGTGAATCGCAAATCGGGAGTAACAAGGCCGTCGTCAAATCAAGGAGGAAGTAAAAAACTAAATGATTCTGAATCAGCATAATATCATCAAAAAAGGCCAGACTGTAATTTGAAGTGCTAAGTTATAAGACTGTGTTGTCGCTATGAATGTTATTTAAATTGATTGCGTGCACAAAAAATATAGGCATATAAGTGATTACAATATACACTCGGGAGCAATGAATTCGGGTCACCGCCATATACAAAACAATTAAAATGTTAAACAATATTTTCGGAGATATTCAGGATATTAACTGCCTCGTTGGTTGAGTGGTGGCGAGCGCGACTGCTGATCGCGAGGTCCTGGGTTCGATCCCCAGGTCGGGCAAAGTGTTATTGGGTTTTCCGTGTAGGATTCCTCAGTAGCACCCCGGAGTTTGGATTTGTGTCCGTGTTGATGGCAATAGGCTCGCCCCCTATTAGATGGGATTTAAACATAACAGCGAAATGAGGGTGCTACTATAATACCTCTGCCTAACCCTTCGAGGATTACAGGCGTGATGTTATGTTGTATTATGGTTTATGTTGATGATCCGAATTCATTGCTCCTGAGTGTATATTTGTAGCACCTCGCCAGTCAGTCCCCTGATTCAGAAGTTATCGATAAGTTAGTTGTTCACTGCTGGACATAGGCGTCTGCCAAGTTTCGCCACAATACCCGCTTCTCTACCGCATCCAGTCTGCCTTGCCTTAAAGCTGTTTAAGACGCTGCTGGTCCATCTGGCTGGGGGAATCCCACGTGACGTTTGTCGTTTCAAGAATTCCAGTCAAAAACTACCCTGGCGATGTCTTCTAAGCCCATTTAAATTAAATTACGATACCAACATTAAAATTAACAGCGCTCTTTATACTAATCAAAAGTTTTTGACAATTAAAAACAATAGGTAGGTACTGTGTTTACACACGTACTGTAAAGTGGTAACGTGTAGATAAAGACATAATTACGGTTATAATACTGGTTTGACTCGATCGTATAGTGAAACAATTAAATTATTATAGTTTTGATACTATTTTAGTACTTGCGGTGGAGACGGCCACAAACTATATACCTTCATACATTGTATGGGAACCGTAAGTAGGTATACCCACAACTAAATATATAGGTATCTATGGAAACATTTGATAAGTCTTGTTCGTGTAAGTCTGAATATATCTCGAATTATGCTGGGCAGATTTTCATACGGAATTCGATATAGTGTAACAGAACTTCGGTGTACCTAATCACGTCTACAATATTGTTTATATTGGCAAGACTGGATGTAGGTTCAGCCTTGTGAGTTGCAGGTAATTTAAAAAGCATTGCAACCGTAATTGGGCTCTTAGTTCGGTCGCGCAATTTCGGCATGGTGTGTCGGTACACTAAGGATTATTAATCCTACGACTACGAGGATGTAGCTTTCTACATTAATCTATGTTCCACTGCTGAATTTCCAGATTCCAGATGACCGCATTGGCTGTGTACATAGGTTTATCCGTTTCGAGATAAGATCGATCAGAAAATCAACGGATTTTCATCTGATAACTACATGATAATAATAATTTTCAATACGAAAATTAAATATTTTATATACCTATATAATATTTATTTAATTAAATAAACAATAAAATGTGTCGAAATATCTCGATTAACCCTAATTTGACACCGGAGGCTCAAGCCTCGGATGTCCTCCAATGCTCAAGCATTAGGACGAATCAAGGAACCAATTTACTGATTTGTTGGTCTAGTGGTGGCAAGCGCGACTGCTGAACGTGAAATCCTGGATTCAATCCCCAGGTCGGGCAAAGTATAATTGGGTTTTTCTGTGTGGAATTCCTCCGCCGCAGTAGCAGTCCGCAGTTTGGATTCGTGCCTGGTTGATGGCGATAGGCTCGCCCCCTATTACATGAGACTTAAACATAACGGTGAAATGAGGGTGTTACTATACACCTATACCCAACCCTTCGGGGAATACAGGCGTGATGTTCTGTTAAGGAACCAATAGATTTTCTTGAAACACAGTTGGGCCAGTACCTAACCTAAGTGTACTTGTTATCAAAAAGTAGCAACCGAAAATTTCCAGAATATTGACGCCATCTTATTACAAAGGCGTGTGCTATATTTAGCTTTTCTCAGAGCTGTACACAACACCTCAAGAAGTACCAAGAACTATGACATACATCAGATCACGTCGCTATTGCATCTCGCATAATAGTTTCCATGGACATCAAAGCGGTATTAATATACACTAAGGCCTGCTACAAACTAACAGTTTTTAATTGTACCTAGAATTCACAGCACGTGCATTTACATCCATCATGAAAAAAGGCGTATGTTAGGTTTTACTTTAAACTTATTCAAGTCCTGAAGTTGATTATCAGGGCGGGCAGTGTAAATGTCTGCCGGGAAACACAAAACTACTTAATTAAAAAATTATGCCCGGGTCTTTGACTGTACAGTACTTACAGCTCTGCCTACCTCTAGGAATAAAAGTTGATGGCATGTTACACTCGTTCTGCCTAGTCTATTCCCAACTTTGTTGGGGTCAGCTTCCAGTCTAACCAGATAAGACTGAATACCAGTATTTTTTACGGAGCGACTGCCAACAGACCTCCACAACCCAGTTACTGGGCACTGCCAATATCCTGACGTTAGACTGGTTGTCAGACTTTTAAGCTTCTGACTACCCGTAACGACTGTCATAGGTATTCGTCTTACACCCAGAACCGTCGGTTTGATCGTTCTGTCCGAGGCACTGAGGGATCTTGATATCCTAAAGTTAGACTGGTTGTCAGACTTTATGATACGTTTAAATATTTATGCAATACGTTGACTACCTTGTTGGTCTAGTAGTCGCAAGCATGGCTGCTGACCATGGGTTCCTGAGTTCGATTCCCAGGTCGGGCAAAGAAATATTGGATTTTTCCATTAGGAATTTCTCATTAGCAGCCCGGAGTCCGGATTTGTGCTCGGTTAATGGCAATAGACTCGCCCCCTATTACATGGGACTTAAACATAACTGGCGAAACGAGGGTGTTACTATAACACCTCTGCCGAACCCTTAGGGGAATACAAGGCGTGATGCTATGTTACGTTACTGACGATGCTTTCCCAATTCCACCAGTACAAACCAACTGGAAAGTGCGCAGTACGCCTAACCCTAGTTATAGCTGTCAGGTAATGGCTGAGTATCGACAGATTTGCGCAGCACGTGCGACAGTTATCACGTGGCGCCCGCACATGTCACCGAGTCCGCCATGTTTCTAGTAATTGAAGGCTTGAAAAAATGATTTACGTTGTACGCTAGTGCGGAAACGTAGTGTTATAACGACCTTTAGAGTTTTGCTGGTGTATTATCGTTCTTCAATCATCATAACATAACTGCAATGCATTTGTTTAATCAGAGGTTTAGAGAGACAGCTAGAGTTAAAGAAAGAGGGACACAAAAAATGAATACATAATTAAAGTTTATTTATTTTGAGGTTGGTATTGTGCCCGGTTGATGGGAATAGACTCGCCGCCTATTACATGGGACTTAAACATAACTGTCGAAACGAGGGTCTACTAAAACACCTCTGCTGTACCCTTCGGAGAAAACAAGGCGAGATGTTATGTTTTATATTATTTTGAGTGTATTTTTGTACCCCCAAGGTCCCATGTGAAAGGGGGCTTCCCTTTCACATGGGACCTAACACCATTGATTAAGTACCTACAAATTGCTAGCTAAGTGATTTTTATTCCAAAATACATTACCTATTGCATGTACGTAAACGTGTTAATTAATTTGTCAATATGTTTCCAATAACTTATGTTTGATTTGATTTTTTCGACGCAAAAGAGATTGTAGTAAGCATATTATTTTGACACACAAAAAGCGATATTAATTAAATTTGTTCTCTTTCAAATGAGGTTTTATAACCACGCCGACACATCATGTCGAAACGGTTTTAACGAGTAATAAACCTTTTAAAGTGCTTCTTTACTTTTATTTATTTACTCGTCTTGGTTACAAGTATTTTAAGTGCGAATTTTTTACCGGCTTCAAAAAAGGAGGTTATCATTATAAATAAGCGCCTCAGACTCATAGTGGTGTACTATTTTTTCCTGTGTTGTGGGCACAATTCCATACAAAAATCACACGCAAGTTCGGAACATTTTATGATCCAGTAATCGAACCCACCTAAGGAACTTGGCGCTTCGTCACTTGAGGTCGTCAATTTATTTGGCGGGATGTCAATGTATAAAGAACGAAATTTCGAAGGTTTGCCCGTGAGGTCACCTACATACTTCGAGGTACAATTGCTGGTCATGGCCGCGCGGAGACCTCATATCCGACGACTCTGTGAACAAGTTATGACCTTTAAGCGATTTTATAAAAATATACTTTATAATTATCTTCATTGTCTTACGTAATTTTTTATACAGATAAGATTTTTAAAAAATTAACATGATGGGTACCTAAGTTTAGGAATACATATTTGCACTTCATGAAAATTTTACGATCGTTGTAAACAAAGTAATTTTTGCAATATTCAAGTGACAAAATCGCCATCCGCTCATTACATCCACCGCCTTCTACACGAGCGACGTGCAAGACAATCTGTAAATAACCATTCAAGTAAACCGACGTAAACATACGTCATTACAAAATTCTGCTCAATAATGACAAACGTCACAGATGTATTCTTCACACGAAAGAAGACAACAAGATCACTTTATAATCAACACACCAACATTGTACTGACGTAAACCTCAAAGTGACCATGAAGAGGCTACCGTCGAAAGTATGTGTCATAGACAAGCTAAATTATTGTCCAAACATCAGAGTCAAAGACCGATAGGTTTAATTAGTAAGCAAAAAGGCGCCATAGTAACATTGACGGCGCGGCGGCGTAGGCGATAAGAGTCGAGCGTCCACTGTAACTTGGCCTCTATGATTAGTTTTTGCAAGTAATATAAAGTTGTCATGTGGGGTCTAGATGACTGGCCGCTGTTTAGCGTAGGCGAGTTCACTTGTGTTGTGAGCAGTCGCGGCTGTCGATAGAAGTGACCACTGTCATACAAATACACTAAAATGTTGCAGACATAACATTACTTATGTATGAGAAAATCTTTTTTGAATATCATTGTATCGCTAATAAGCATACAGTAGGTTGACTACTGTACGCTAAATGTATTAGCGAGTCTACTTATTGTATGTCAGACAAATAAAATGGATTTAATTACTACTTTATGTTTTTTTTATCACACTAGGTAGTTACTTCAAATGTTATTGAAATGGCGTACAATAAAGTATTCTATTCTACTCAAACATGCTGCAGGGTTTTTAGTATATTTGCAAACCTTTTCCATCCATACATATTACCGTCCTATGAAATATACATACCTACGATATGTTTGCAAAATCAATTTAAAACAAGCGTCATTTTAGTCACACATTGCAATCTCGTGAACGGTAAGTCCCTGACGTTCAAGCCAAGAGTAGCCCCGGCGCCAAACCAGGTACTTAATAATAATGAGAGCAATTAACACTAAAATGTTGAAGACCTCGATAGATGACAAACTTCCGCGAACGCTCACGCATGTCTGAGGAACTTAGACCTATAGATTAACGAAACAGTTTGCAAAAATTAGACATAAGATACTTTTAGAATATTTGTTTTTTCACTGGAAGGAAAAAAAATTGCCCGTAAACGTCCACCACTAAAAATGAGCATCTTGCTTGGTAGACCGCAAGCATAATTAAAAGACGGGAATATTTAAATTGTCATTAGGCTTGGAAGACAGATTAGTGATCGCAGTTGATATTTTGTTGTGAATGCTGCTGAAGCCAATATGAAAATATAAATTACATTTTATTCTAACACAAATATCAACTTTAAGAATAAGTGAACGAGGTTGATTTCAGAATGACAAAAAGTATGGAAAACAATTTAAGTTGCAATAAAATTGAACTATGTATAATGGAACTAAGGTTTCTAATCCTGAAGCATGTTAATTCTAAATTTAAATTGGGTGGAATATACGCATCTTCTTAAAGTATTCCCTTAGCTGCTTTTACAACATTCATGGGAAAATAGGTAGTCTATTCTTTGTGGTCAAACACACGACTAGCAGCACAACTGCTTATTAATTATCTAAATCTTCAGCACCAAATGTCGTATCTAATAGTTATTATCTACTAACCGTCGTCTGTCATTACTATATTTACTATGCGCATGCAGATTCTAAAAACACATACTAACTAAATTAAAAACGTCCGATAGAGCCATTGTTATCGAATTAACCCACACATTTACCCTCGAAACGAATTGATGGAGCACAAGTACAGTGAAGTCAGAATGAGCTCATGTGCGGGCGCAACAAGAAACAATGCGCGCACGCAGTTCTCACGGACCATCTCCACCGCTCCCACACTGTTTAGTACCAACCACTGATTGATCGTAACGGGGCCTGTGTTTATTACAAATTATTCTTAAATACGACACAACGGACGGTTATACATTTTGCATTTTATATATTTGAAGTAGGTACTTGAGTTTAAACAATTGAAGCAGGTACTTACGTAAATAGATATCCTGAATAAGTATTCTTCGAAAATGGGAACAGAGAACAGGTTCTCAACATATCGGGATAAGCAAAGCGGATTAGTTATAGTGTAAGTTTGCACGCGTGAAGTGTTGGAATAATGATATCATGATCCTGGGTCACTCCCTTGATCTCCCGCTATCTTGCATGATATAGAAAAAAGAAAGATGATTCACACAACAAATGATATCACCGCCCAGCTGCAGCACGCATCAGTGAATCTAGATCAAAATTGGTAGTATTTTCATACCTAGGTTTTATTTGCTGTAAAAACTACTGGAAGGAAATATTCCAAAATAGAAGCGGGAATATAATGTTTTCTCTGCATCACCCTAAGGTCGACTGGTAGAAAATGCCTAAGGCATTAAGTCCGCCTCTGTATAATTTTTTTTTTGTGCGAAAGTATAAATTAATAAATAAATACTATTTTACCTAGCATAGGTAAGTACCGATTATCCAACTAGATTTCTTTTTTGCTGGCAATAACAGTCCACACCCTCTCATTCTGTGGGAGATCTAGGCGACTATGTGATTCTGTCAAGAGGGTTGCTCACAGCATCCTACCAGGAGATTAAGGCCCGTATTAATAAACCATTCTCAACATGGCGGCAGGGGAACAGCATCCCAAATGGAGCCGTAAAAATGGAAACATTATCTGACTTCCATACATTAGAATTTTTTTATTTAACAAAATTAAATCTGTATCTCTTTGGTCAAGGCACTGTGTGGAATAGGACCAGGCACTGTAGCGGCCAAGACTCATGTTAAACAGTGCACGTGTTACGGGCAGATATCGTGACCCAGAGTCCAAACTATAGTCCGCGCGCAAGAGCTAGTCACCTCTTGAAATATGGAAGCGGCAGGAGGGGAGTGCGGAATAATAGACGCGTTCTGTCAGTTTGCTTTGTCTTGTCTACCACGCGCAACCCTCTCCTGCCGCTCCCATACCTCAGGAGATGACTAGCACTTGCGCGTGCACTATAGAATATTTGAAACCGTGTGTCATTCTCAAAAAAGCAATAGTTTATACTCAGTAAGTAACTGTTCTGATTCGTAATCCGAGTGCCAAGTGAGAACATTAAAGGTTTCTTTTTCGACCTGGTCCAACAAAATTCGCTTTCGTATTAAGGTGGCAAATCGTAATGTAACATTGGAAACAAATTTGTTACGTAACGTCGCCTGCTAACATCCGCATAATATGCTCGTTCGGAACTATGTGCTCGCTGTACTGACTGTCGTAATGCTTGCTTTGCAACATGTTACGTTACACGAATATGATACAGGTGACTCGCAGCCTTTACGAATCGGGCTGTTGCCTACTAAAATTTGCCCCATGAGTGAGTGATGCATAACAAACAAACGGCCCGCTTGCCCCACGAACATTGTGACCCATTTCTTTCAATTAACTCTCACAACTTGCGTGGGTGGAGTAGCGGCGGATACATACTAGTTTTATTCTTCATAGATCTACTTCAAATCAATTGGCACGATTGTGGAAAACTGTATTCATAGCAGGTTAGAACGCCAAGTCTCTATTACAAAATTATTTTGGAAATTCGTGGCTATCTTTGGCTACGTGGTTCCCAGCACGGAATATGCTACCCCTATCCTACCCTTTTCGTGGGTCAACTGCAACCTCATGTTCGACAGATAACAAAACACGTACCTACTGCGATCACCAACCTATCTCACAAGCGTGATGATTATCGCAATATTTCTTATGACAATTCATTAGAAGGTTGTGTAGCTGACGTTAATGTAACGGACGTATGAAGAGAAGAACAGCCCCTAGTACGAGTTTGCACGAAAACAGCAATAGCTTTCGTGAGCTTGTTAAACTACACTCCGGAGCAATGAATCCGGGTCACCAACATAAACAAAACAATGCTGAAATGGAAAACAATGTTTTTCGAGATATTATGATTTATGTTGGTGAACCAGGTTCATTGCTTCAGAGTGTAAATAGGTAATATTTTTTTCTCTTTTTCATGCGGGTATGTAAGAGAGATAGAGTTTAGAGAGCTCACGATAACTACTGCTATTTTCATAATTTGCAAACTCGTACTAGGGATAACATCATGTCTTGTATTCCCCGAAGGGTTCGGCAGAGGTGTTTTAGTACACCCTCGTTTCGCCAGTTATGTTTAAGTCCCATGTAAAAGGGGGCGAGCCTATTGCCATTAACTGGATAAGCTACTGGACCTGAAATCATACCAGTGTGGACTGGGGTTACTGGTAGGTACTGTTTAACACTTCCGGTATCACGTTAGGTGTGGCATTTATGTCATATATCTAAAATGTACGCCCTTGAATGAATATCACAGCTAATCATCCGCATCCCAATTAATCTATATTGATCTAAATAGTTATATTGGCAATAAATTAACTGACCTTTATAATTAGGAAATACGCAAGAATGCGACTGTGGCTTTAGTGAATTCTCTTTAATTAATGACATTTAAAACTAATTGATCCATGTTAAGCAGTTTATATTCTAGAATGTCTAAAAAACTATGAAGATGTTAATAATTTTGAACTTTGAATAAGGACGTGCAGAGCGTTTCAGGTTTAGGCTTTTTCGGAAGTCGCAGATACCCGGTATTAATAAATATTATATGGTATCGCGAGATAGGTTTCTTACGCCTCCAACAACCTTAACATACAACGTAACTCCTGAAAAACACTTCTACATGGAGAAAAAATAGGTAGGTTGGTCAAAGTAGAGTTTTAAAGACATACTTTTCATTATACTCGCAGTCGAAAGTGCGACAGCCAGCTTGAGGTCCTGGAGTCATTTTCTAGGGCGGGCAGTGTTATTGGAATGTCCTGTTATACAATTTTCTATAGCAGCCTGGAGTTTGGAACTGGGCCCGATAAATGGAAATAGGCTATTACATTGGACTGAGTCCTTTCATCGACGAAATGTGGCTTTAAAACAGCTCTATCTATACCTTCGGGAGATGCTGGCGGGACGTGTGCAGCTCAGCAAAAAAGAGTACCTACCTACGTAAAATGGGAGCGCAGCTAGTCACTACATTGTAAATGAACTTCTATGAATGATGTTCTATGTTCGTTAGTCTTTTTCATTCTAAATCGATTTGAGCCGCGTCTTCGTACACATTAATCGCCTGGTAAAACACTGACTGACACAGTGACACAGCACAGACAATGATTTAAAAATTAGTTCCGTTTATAGACTTTTATGTCAAGCTGTAGGTATTTCTATTTATCATCTTTTAATTGTTCTATATGTCGTAGGATAATCGTCAAAATCGGATCTTTGCGATAATCCTAGGACGATTGCAAGGACCGGTTATTTGGAATCTAAGACAGATTTTTGTAATCATCCGAACAATTTTCAGGACCATTGCAAAAATTCGGCTTATTTTAGGTAGGTTGCGTATACCGCTCACGTTAAGGCGTGTCTAGACCTGGCGAATGCGCCGCTCGCGAGCTGCTTGCGAACTGCGTGCATGTTGCTCGCGTGCGGTTATAACCTACGTTTGGTGCGCCGCTCTAGTGCAACTCCGGCAAGGCTCGAGTGGGGCGGGCGTGCAGCGGGCGCGCGGCCCGCGCGCCGCTCGTGCGCACATAGCTTCTTTCGCGTTTGAACTATGAGCCTCAGTTGTGAATTTGCTTCCGAAGATGTCGGACCATACGACTGCCGTTAGCATAATTGCTGCAGCATCGGCTATTTTATTACTGACAAAAACTAAAAGGAAAAACAGAAGACGTTGGTGGCAGGTTCCACGAGCGGCACGCGCGCATCACCTGCGCCGCTCGCGTACGGCGCGTAGCTTGCTCCCGAGCGGCGCGTGAGCTTCGTACGAACATGAAATGCACGCGCGCAGCTCGCGAGCGACGCATTCGCGGCGCGTTCGTCAGGTCTGGACGCACCATTAGATTAACCAATTAGCGTTCATGTTTATAATCCTCTTAAACAAACTGGGATTTTTGCCATGATCCTGAAAATAGCGCGAATGATTACAAAATTTTTTCTTGGATTCCAAATATCTGGTCCTTTGGAATTATCCTCGGATTATCGCAGAGTCAATTTTTCCGATTATCCTACGACATAATACACAGAATCAGATGTATCACCTCATTCAATCTGCTAGCCACCAATTACCTAGACACCTTGTACTTATATAATAATGACCATACCTATATATTAAACGCTGTTGTCATCCATTCGTCATAACAATGATATGAACATGATGATTAGAAGTTCCTCGGTCGTTCTAATTCGCAAGGTTGTAATGCGCACGCGCCACCTTGGTTGCTAATAATTCCGATGATCTTCACGCGTTAAAACGCTGTTTCCCACGTACTTATTTACAACTCACTTTATACAATGTTTTAAACTTTAGATGCTACTGTGTTAGTCACTGGAAACATCATCTTCTTCGATCTTTGGATTGTTTTTTAAACAATCCAAAGATCTCAACTATCCACAAAATTACGTGAGGATACTAATATCCAAAGGTAAGTCCGCTGTCAGATTTTTGGTCTTCTGACTTTTAGTAATGACTGTCTAATGGCCAAATACTGAAACGCTACTCAATTTTAGGTTGCCGTTAAGTCTCGTGGTTTCACTGTCACTCTTAGGCGAAGTGACAGTGACAGCACGAAATTAACAGCAACTTTAAATTGAGTAGCGTTTGTGTATTTGGCCATTAGTTATGCGTATAGCACCAAGGGCTACACGCTCATTAAATCACGGACAGCTTTATCCGTAGAAAAGCGGTCACCCATCCAAGAAAAAACCTCGGCAAGCGCAGCTTGATCTCGCTGATCAATCGGACTGCACTTTAGCTACGAGCTCTCTATATGTACGTAGTTTCGAATCTATACTATTTCTGTGTAGATTTATTAATTTGTTCCATTTAAAACGTTTGAGTGGCCGAGTTTCAACTTCCTTATTAGTGTCTACGGAAATAGATTGATAACGATGTACGGAATTGATTAAATAGGTATTGTATGTACCTGTATCGCGCAAGTCATTAAATATCGTTCGTTTTAATATCTTCTTCCTTCCTTATGTCAGATTATTTTAGATCTAGATTGAGATATGGATTATTTTTAAGATAATTATATAGATTAGAAACTAAAGGACTAATTTGGTGACTTTGTTTAAATATTTTTTATTATATTACCTAATATTAATACAGAAAGTTAGTCTTCAAACACGAAACAGCGTTGATATCGGTTGATCCGTTTTGGAGGTACGGTGCCACAAACAGACACACAGATAGAGAAAGGGTTCAAATTTCTAAAACCTTTCTTACGTCAGGGATTGAAAAAAAAATGCTTAGTGACTGTAGTGGTTGCGAGTGCGTCCGCTAAGCGTGACGTCCTGTGTTCAATTTCCGGGTCGGGCGAATTGTTACTGAGTTTCTGTTAGGTAATTCTCAGTAGCAGCCCTAATTTTAGAATTGTGTCCGATATATAGCAAGGCAAAAATAAAACAAAACGTTAAATGGAGACTCTTAACTGGGAAGAGGAGCATAGGACGACCCTCAACTAGAAGAACAGACGATCTCATGAAGGTCGCGGGGAGCCTCAGATGCAATCGGCTCAAAACCATTCGACGTGGAAAATAGAGGAACCCTATTTCCAGCAGTGGACGGAAAAAGGCTGAAATTATGCGATGATAAATACCGTCACCAGCGAAATATACGTGTTCAATACAGTACATGCATTTATTAGTTTTTAAAGATTTACAAAATAATATTCAAGATGAAGTTGAATCAACACTTCATACTGAGCGAACTCGTGCAATTTCTTTGCTTACCATAAAAGAAAGCGAAGAGAAAATGAATAAGTAATATTATAATGGTTCCCATTTCACAGTATTCACATTCAATAAATTCGACTGCCAACACTTAAGATAATGATATGCGGTGATACTGTGCCCTAGGTTGACCAAGGTTCAGGGTAATTGAAGGACAGAGTATTCATAATTAATTTATGCAGTACATTATTGGTTATACCTAGTAATTGTTAATCCTTGACATGGAACTTGTGTTGAAGATTTTATCGAGGTTTATTAATTTTAATTTTTTTTTGCTTTAGTTGCGTACAGATTATCATAGCACGAGTGTTGAAAACATTTTTCTACGCATGGAACACCTCGGTCAAAAGTTTTACCTCAAAGTGAATGGGATCAGACAGCCCGCAATTATATTTTTTTGACTTTTTTTTATTTTTTACTAAAAATGTTACTGCATTTTTGTCGACCATGATTTATACAACTTTTTTTGTGCAATAAATGTACTGTTAAATTTGACGTACGTAAGTAAATACACAAAAACAATGCAATGTTAGTTATAGGCAATCAATAAAAGTACGTCTTAAAGATGTTCGTATTTTACGTAAAGTATAAAAAACTTAAAAAAACGAATTTTGCGGGCCGACTGATCGCATTCGCCTTAAGTATCAAAAGTTAGGATGACGATGCGATCAATTCCGACACGTGCTCGATTAGAACTAAGAATATGAGTCCATATCAGTTTATTTATACATAATAATCTAATCTGATTCGTCGGCTTTGTTGAAGGCTTTACTTTCCTTAGTATAGAAGTATCTTGGTACCTTGAACCTTAACCTTGTTACCTGCAAAAACTATATGAATGAAGTGAAAATGTTATGCAGTCGATAATGGTGGTGTTTTATTTGGGATGTGGTGACACTGGGAATAGGCTATTACCCAGTTTTGTCTATATTCCAACCAATAGTCGTAGGTATCAATGACGTGTCTCGGTTACCTCAAATACTTAACATTTTTTTTCTTTCTTCACTTTCTTTCTATCATAAGAAATTCCATATTATCATGCAAGTCATTGTCCTACAAACGTAGATCGTATGGCCACCAGAGCGATAACATGTGATATGAGTGATAGGCTTAAGTTCACGTATGCACGTGCTCCGAGCGCTATTATGTACCGATAACAATACGATTTATCAAATAATCGATGCAGTTTTAGGCTGGTTATACGTGATACGAAGATGCGATTTTACGAGTTGTCGGATTTAATGAATGATTCGGAATGTTGCATTCTGTTTTAATATAAGGTTTCGATTTTGAATCAGGCTTTTTTATTAAATCTACTATACAAGGTTAGTCGGAAAGGGGGTACTAAGCCGAAAGGGTGTTAAAGTACCCATAATAAGGGATAACTCTTGTTCTACAACTTTCCCGAAAACTCGATAGTTTAAGAGAAATAGCTTTTCAAAGATTTCATAAAAAATATGCTAAAATCTATCTGTCCATAGCTATGCTCAGCTGTTTTTACAATTTAGGTCATATTTGGGGTCACAGATTAGAAAAATAATTTTCCGAATTCATAACTAAATCAGGTATATTTTTTTTGGAAAAAACTTAAATAAAAATCTTTTTAATGCAAATAAAAATTATCGAATTTTGAAATTTTAACAATTCTTTTGTAATAGTCATCAGTGATACTTTAGGTGGCCCGCGGCTTGGTACCCCCTTTCCGACTAACCTTGTACCTATATCTCAAAATCACTAAGTAAGATATTTAAGCTATTGCAATTTTTTAAAATATGTAACTGTGTTGTGCTTTAAAATTCTTGGGAGTGGAAGAAAAACGCATCTTCGTAAGCTGCTTTATTACCTTTCCTGCTGGATTTCCTTTTTTCAGTAGCGATCATAAAGCAGGTTTACCAAATAAGTACCTATAACTAGTTGATCAGTCTTTTGCTATCTAGCAAAGCCAGGCATCCACAAGGATTCCCAAAAAATGAATTAGTTACCGTTGTCACCAGAGTGGACTAGTCGGTTGATGACTCCAGAGTCAACCCCGCTCACTCCGGCGAGAAAACTGCCAGGAACCAGCCGTTGGGCTGGCGAATAAAATAGTATCCCGCCATCCGTCGGTCGTCAGAGCGTCACTCAATGGTCAGTGACAGGGTGACATTTGCAGAGGCTTGCTTTGCGTGCTCCTTCTCAAGATCGAGAAATAACTTAATTCTAAAATGCTGTGTTAATAATATATAACCTACATTAGTTTCACTATGAGACATAGGTATACATAATTCACGTGGGACCTTGAACTAGTGTTATATCATGAATAATAAATGTATTATGCATTAAAACCTATGTTACTTTCGCTAAAATTAAAGTGGGCCTCTTATCAGAAATTCAAATTTTCTCGTTCTCAATTATCTAGTTTTACTCTGTCTCAGTTATCGAGGCACCTTGACGGCTTGTAAATAATGCATAATTCAGCTACATTAACTAGAACACAAGTCGAGATATTCGCAGTCAAAATTAAATCCTTAATCCCTACCAATGTAATATTAGGTATTATTTCTAAAGTGAATTTGTTTGTATGTCTGTTTGTTTATAATATTTTTACAGATAAACTGACTGATTTTCATGTCATTCTCAGTTAGCGGATACGCAATTTGAAACCAGAAGAACTACATATCAAGCCGGAATATTAAATAAAATAAAAACGCGGCAGAAACAGTGGACACAGCAATTGTAATTTTAAAAGAAAATCGCAATCCGTGCATCGCGTGTAACCTGCCTAATTTTGCGATATCACTGTTGGCGATAATGTTCTTCTATATCAGCTAATATAATACTATATGGAATAATTTCTAACGTTACCGTATCACCATATTGTAATATTTGCATCGTCATTTCCGTTTTATGGTATTCGTTTTTTTTTTTCATCCACATCAAAGCGTCCTTTCGGTTTGCTCCCTATAATAATATGAAATGTACTGTCTTCGGTGAAATATGGATGTACAGCAGTACCTACTCCTCTTTCTCAACTCTTCGCGGAAAACGGACGTAATATTATAATTATAATTAGTGGTGGCAAGCGCAACTGTTGTTCGTGAAGTCCTGAGTTCGATCCCCAGGTCGGGCAGTGTTATTGGGTTTTGCCATGTGGAATTCCTCAGTAGCAGCCTATAGTTTGGATTTGTGCCCGGTTGATGGCAATAGGCTAACCCCCCATTACATGGGACTTAAACATAACGGCGAAACGAGGGTGTTACACCTCTGCCCAACCCTTCGGGGAATACCAGCGTGATGTTATGATATGTTATAATTACGCTACTGTAACAGCACAGTGTTTAGTGATACTTTAAGAAGCCCACAGTTTAACACCCCCCCCCCCCTTTTCCCGATTAACCTTGTATATTACATATTTAACTTAATTTGTTTCGAAAATTTAACATAAGTGTAGCCATATAATGATATTCTCTAGTCACAAATAGGGAATTAGGTCAGGGAGTCGGCAGGCAGGTAATCACAGCGTGTGCCAGTTCGATCCAAGGTTGAAGCGTGGTCCATATGATAACGCAAGCACATACAATCGTTGACATTGTTGTAAATTGTTTAATTATAGGTAAGCGTCTATTTATAGTTACATACTTCATATGCAACAAGTATTTTCTTAGAAAATAGGAAACTAAATTGTATTTTTATTTTTCGAACTATTATAATACTAGCCCGCAAACGTCCACTACTATACATGGCCGTCTTTTTGACAGCCGCCACGCAATATACGCAAAATCACCACGCTTGGTCATCGGATTGGTGTTGACAGCATTTTTATCAGCGCAGAGAAGCTGACCATGCTTCTGACGTAGTTCCTAGGTCACCTTCATGGTACAAAAGATGGTGGATATTCTACCCCGAAATCGTATCCCGTTTACGAGAGGGTTGAGTAGGCGGCCATCATGACGCTGCTGTGACTATTCGCAGCTTACGAAGCCGTGACGTCATTTAGAAAAATCATTAGTTAAGAAAATAAGTCATAAAATGGGACTGTTGCGAAAAATTAAGTAAGCCAAGAAAATTATCGCCCGCTTAGTGAGTGGATAGACGCCGCGTGACATACCGCTTCGGAGAATTTTTTCTATGCAATCGCAGAAGGGTCGCCTCACACTAACGATATTTTACATTAACTAAGTATAGACAGCGCGCTGACAACATTTGAAATGGACTGACTATCATGGTAGCCGAGTAATGGAAACTGCACAAATGTAAATTTCATTGAAAATTGCACCGTTTTACTACGGAATGGCGTCTTGGCCGAGATCGTTTCGTAACCGTACGATGCTCGATTAATTGCATGCTCCATTTTCATGGCAGATAGCTTTAAGTGAACGCCTTTAGAGTTGAGAAAACAAACATTCAATGTTGTGTCATTACTCGTACTAGAGGTGACACACTGTTAAGAAACAGCCCGAATATTAAATTTCGCAGTGGCAGAAGAATGCAGCTCGAGTAGTTTTTGCGTTTAACGATCATACTGTCGCAATGTCACGTGATATGTAATTAACAATATTATGTCCAATGTGTAAGATGTGCAGAAAAGTTTCATACAGGCCAGTAAAAATTGGTATTTTTTACTAACAAACTACACTCGGGAGCAGTGAATCCGGGTCACCAACATAAACCTTAATAATTCGGAAAACATTGTTTAACATTGTTTTGTTTATGTTGATGACCCGGATTCATTGCTCCCGAGTGTAGCTGTGCTCTACCAAACTTTTGCATTTCTAATATTATTATATATGTTTATTCATCTAGTAAGTAATCGAAACATCCCATATTTTTATGTGAAAGTAGGTAGATAATAAGTTTATACCTGTACAAATTTTATAACTTCCAATATTAAAATGACAGTAAGACGAATATCCTAGGGATCTTAATTTCTTGATAGGCGTTCTAAGGGAGTATCTTGGAACTTTAAGACAATCCCTAATCTTTAAGGGATTATACACTTAACGACTACGAGCCTCAGAAAATACAGAAATAACTGTTTCTGCACTCATTGAAACTAGGTACTAAAACAAAAGACGTGGAAACTGGCTGCCATAAACAATGAGACATAATAACAGGTATATTATTTGATTCCCTAAAGCACGAAAATCCGTCTGCTTGACCGAGTGCAGCTGATTTCATAAAGGGCGTTCCCCTCCGCGGCGCGCGACGATGTAGGTAAGAAGAGGTCAGCGGTTTTACAGTATCTTACTAAGTGGTTACTAATAAGGTGTATGGGGGTGTTGTATTAATTGGTAATTATGTTAGGTCGTCCCCTGACAACACAGCAAGTAGGTACTAACATGAGCGAAAAGTACTAACATGAGTGCTACTGTATGCGAGATCTTGGCCGCAATTTAAGAAATTTGCCTGTTTTTGTAATATTCCATGTACCTAGTCTATTAACGACAACCACGAAAAAATAAGAAGTTAATATCTTAGGTCCGGGGATAACTTGTTTAGAGGTCAGACAGTTTCAATGATTAAAGAAATAAATATAATCGTAACGCACGAAATTATCAAAAATTGTATTGGTTCAGAAAATACAAGAATAAGTATGTTATAGGAACATAATTCAGTATAGTATCTTCATCTAAAATGCCAGCGAAATGCGTGCGTGTGTTTAAAGATTTCACGCTTACCGCTACTTACTTACGCCAGGCGTACATCACGACGTAACAATTACATAAAAATGGCGTTCACATCGGGCCGTCGTCGACCGCGTTTCCTCGTCGATCGTGTAAACTTTCACGAAATCAAACAAAGAAATAGCGAAGTGGCTCATTTGCATCATTCCCACGCGGACAAAAGAATGACCCAATCGGTTTGGCAACTACAAATGATGTGTTACCCGAAATCCTATGGTCACGGTCTGTCTCCTACGACGCATGCGACAGACAACGAAGTGAGATTTAAATTCTATGTTAGACGATGACCTTTTTATTCTCGAAATCGTCTCTCATGACCCTGATCGAGTCGGCTCCCGAACAATGTGGTCGAGCAATCCATTTGTCGATTTTATTTTCGTAATTAACGTTTCGTTTTACGCAACCGTGTCTTCACTTTAATGAAGCGCTTATGTAGTTTCTAGCCATTATAAAACTTTAGTTTGTACGTCGGTGGTACGGCTTCCTTTATTATGTAGCTAGATATATTATTAGTGTTATAAGACTAGCATCAGCCGTGTAATAATGAACTATCACCGAAGCCGTTTTGAAAATATGTTCGATTTATTTTTGTGGCAACTAAAGGACTGTTTGAGATGAATGGTGAACAGAATCCAACTGAACGCGAGAATTTCGAAGTGATCCAGAGTTTAGACATAACATAATGCCTTACAGTCTTCCATAACGAAAGGTTTTGGACGACTTGCGTTCAACGGCTGCCCGCGACCTTCCCAGGTCATCGGTCCATCTAGTGGAGTACCGTCCCACGCTTCGCCTTCCGGTTCGTGGTCACCCTTCAAGAACCCTTCTTACCTTGTAAGTCTTACTTAAAACAATTATATTTATGTTAATATTAAAATATGTTTTTTCCTTTGAGTAAAACACTTTCACGCTTCGAATGATTAATGATTTGACTGGCTGTGCGTGTAGATTATTTAATTATAGATTAGTAAGCAGAGTCCTTTATTTGGAACAACCATAAGGTTACTTGAAAACCGTAGTTTCGCATAAGTCTATTGAACAACGTGCCATTGCCGTGTTCATTTGCCTAATCATTACAAAGAAGGTCGAAGAGCTTCGACTTTAATAAAACCCGACTCAAATTAATTTGCACGTAAAATGCAATAAGCGTACGTGGATTGACGACTGATAAATGTCGTAATGAAGAAAACAATGAGTTAAGGACTTTCTATTCGCGCGTGCGTCTCACTCCCCCCTCCCTGTGGTACCTAACTGCCCATGGAGAAAGCCTTTGACCTCCACCTCCACAGGGCTTGTTTACTACAAAGCAGTATTTGTGGCACTTTTGCGTGCCCATTGCCACGGTCGAGCATAAATTGTTGGTCTATTTATAAATTGACATTTTACCAGCTCCTCACTAGCTGTAATTGAAAAGAAACGAAGGTAGACACCATGTTCTGATGTTATGATGTTTTCTTTAAGCCAGACGTCTTTAATAATTATGAAGCTTTGTTTTCAATCGCCTTATCATTCCTATATTTTGTAAAATTCGAAATACAGGACCCAGAATGTAAGCTTCCTTCTACGAAACGATAAAAAGTTATACCTCTTTTCTTATTCAAAACAGCAACATTAAACGACCATGTTTCTATTATTCTAAAGTGTAGTAAACACACTAAAAGGCAGCGAGCGCACCGACGAGGTCGGGCGATCCCGTTGTGCGCGGGAGTCGGGTCGGGCTAACGGGCGGCGGCTAATGAGAACGGAGCGGCTCAGTTATGCAGATGCCGGGTGTGCACGTTCTGCGTTTATCCACAGCTTGTTGGCTTGAATCGTACTGTGATTTACCTGGACCTGTTGTTTGTAGTGTTAATATGACTGCTTTTAATTTTGCAAATAAGAAATTTAGCTAGAAATTTAGGATCTCTTTACGTAGATCATTATCGCACATGCATCTGCAAGTTCATTGTAAAAGGAAAATTCTAAACAAGTTTGTTTTAAAAATACCTACTCATGAGCAAAGAATTCACTTAAAGAGGAGCACTTAAAGCTCTGGGAATTTGTAACTTAAGCTCAGACGACCAAAAATTTACCTATCATCTGAAATAAATTCCACGTAATAAATTAACTATTAGGACTAGTATTTCCATTGCTTCTATAAATATCGAGGACGCGGCATGCGCTCGCGCAGCGCACCGCGATTCGCGCCGCTGACGTTGAGTAACCGCCACAGTGTGTCACCACCTTCACGGGCCGCTGCTTCCTGACGCCTTTCGTCAGATAAACATTAGAAGCAATTGCTTTGTTTGGCTTATTAAGTTAGTGCGATACTTATTATAATAACAGACGACTTGGTTAGAAATTGAGGCCTACAAAAATACGGTCGAGAATGGATTATGGTGATGGTAAGAAAAGTGGGTGAAAGGTTGTAGATTGGAAAGGATGGAGAAGTAATTCTCCTTTTGAAATATACATGCTGCTATCACTTGTGTGGAACATGGTTGATCAAGGCAGTAAATCCCAAAGAAATACAAATAGAGCTTAGATGACTAAACCCCCGAAAAGTATATGCAAGGAAGTATCAAGGATTTCATTTCGAACTAAGAAATTACATCAACAAAATAATGTTTTCTATAAACCCAAAACGATCACGACCACAGCTATGAGAGGAGGCAGTTAAACATTAACGCAAACGTAAACAAATCAACACAGCACATTTGCGATTTGCGGAAAATACAGCAATGCTGGTAAACCGAACAAAGAGCTGCATTTCTTTGGCCGTTCCCCCCAGTTCGTCCCTCCGGCTAAACCGATCGGGCCAGACCATCGGCTCGCAAGGAATGCTTTCAGTGACTAATAGCCCAACCATTCGCAGTCTAACGCTTACTTGTAGCACAGTATAACCTAAACAGTAACCGAGGGCGTACTTTTAAACATCTACTTCTTTTACTCAATCGGAGCGTTAGGGTTGCGCACATCTCAGCTGTATTTACGTCACGTTTGTATGGTCACCGTCAAGAGAATGGGCTGCAGAGTCCTTCTGTCTGTTAATAATAACAAACTGCGATCACCCATCTGTCTGCCACCCGTGGGGATTAAAGCAAACTCCACTTTGATCTTTGGTAAAGCCATCTTGAACAGAGGACTTTTACTGGCTGATAGACGATGAAGATGATAAATCAAAGCGATAGGGTTGCACCTCAAGTGAATTTAAACCGTGTTTGTATAATCACCGGTAGATAGGAATAGAGAGAGGGCCTATAACCGTCATGCAAGTGAGATGGCTATAGCGACCTTCTCTTAGGTAAACAAGCTTAGATAACGTGTAAGCGGCGTGCACTACGAGCGTGCCCTGGTTCCGCCGTTTCTTTGCAGTTGCGCTACCGTTCCACCCATTCACTGTGCTTGTAGCCAGTTGTAGCCCATTTTAGAAGGGAAATAATGCCATCGAACTTCCTTGCAATTTACAACCTAAGGTCGTAGCGCAAGAGTTAACAAAAAAACATATTGCGAATACGAACTCATATTGCATAAGATGGCCTTTGTCACTTTATTTTACATAATAGGCGTTTTGTCACACGTAATCTTTAGCAAGTAGGTATATTGGTAGGTTCTTACTTTATGATAAAATTGTCTTTAATTCTCTGACAATAGCTGCCGTCTTGTTTTCTCATTGGGTAAAGAAAATTGCGAAAATACATTAATAAAATTCGTGTCATAGCATAGTTACTGTCATAGCACTTGACAATTATAAATGCGCGAAATGTTAATCAATATCTCGGTAATACCTACCTACTTACCTTATCTGTCAAACTAAAAAGAAAACTTGAACGCTTATTGCTACGATATAATTTTCATCTCACCTTTTCTTCATCAGGTTTTTATCCTGGTTTATCCTAGAATCCGCTGTCATCAATATTCGAAATGAATTGATATTAATAAAAGTTTTGTACAGGGAATAAGTAAATATCAAAACAATAAAATATAGCTTCCTTATTTTGTTTCTATAAAATATATTTAAATATCTAGTATAATTTTTTAACAATAATTTTGATAATTGCGCGTCGCGTCATAAGAATATTGAAACGCGTAAATCAAATGATTTATTTGTAAAATGGCCTTGACGAAAGCCGTTCGAACACAAATATATGTAAGCCATCGGTATTGGCAACCGTGACGAATGACTAACGAATATATAAACAATAATAATTGAGCCGTAGGTACATATAGCCGATATGTGGCTGACAGATATGGAGTTGCCCCTACCATCATGTCCAGATTTGAGCAAGCGTTCGCATAAATACAATATTATCTATATAATATATTCTGTACGATTTATCGAGACCACTGTACAGTTATTGTCGCAAACTGTAGTAACTGCGTGGTATGTTCACTGTTGCGATTAGTGCAAGACGGCCCATGTTGATCCCACTATAAAGTCCATTGCTCCATATCGAAGCAATAACTTAATTAATAAATAGATAGGTAAAAATCTCTGCGTGTACGACAAAAATGTGAAATCATAGTGTAGACCTTTGCTTTTGACACTCGATATTAAAATTAGAGCAGTTAAGGAACTAAAAATAACCTCTAATCATAAAATTATTAATATAGAGAAGCGTCTTAATAATTTAAATTATAAGCTGCAAGATGAACCCTAACAAAAGCAGAAATTATAAAAGCCAAACAAAAGAAAAACAATCAGTGTTTGTTGTTATATCATAGCTAATAAATAGATAGCAACATTAGATACAATTGCTGTCGTCTTACGAGGAAGATCATTTTAAGGCTAAACAAATCGTAAATAATACTAAGTACCTACCCAGATCTCCTTGGATTTTATCCGTTATTTAAATCATAATTTACAATTGCGCCTCAATAATAAAATTGAGTGCGAAACTTAAGTCGTCGTCGTAATTCGCTTATTTGCACGTTATAGATAAAGATCAGCTTATGTTCAAATTAATGTAAGATATCAACCATTATTTACATTACAAAACTAGCAATTACTAAGTAAATTTACAAATTATCACCGTACACATAATAAATATGAAACAGAAATGCAAGCATCGATACAATAGTAGTGGTAATTGACTATTGCACCGGCGCGGGCGCGGGCGCTGCCCAAGTGAAATGAAAGTAACAATCGTTTTATGAAACGTCTCGGTGGAAGGTAATCTAATCGCGCTTGGCAATATTACACAATGTAACTCCGAAACTAAACAACTAATCACCTGTACTCGTTGTTTGAATTATTTTACTAATCATTTACCAAAAATGTTAGCACTCCAGCTCGCTCTCGTAGTTTTAGATTGAATTTTTTTCCCATTACATGTAACCTAATAAGAGACCTAGTCTTAGACACTTTCTCTCAATTCGCTTTAGGCTACATCTACCTATCACACAACTGACGTAATTAATTTAGATGTTTTTTTTAGAACATTTTAATTATATTGAAAGCCAATAAAACAAGGAAAAGCAGTCGTAATCATGTGTATCGAACATTCGTAGGTGAAAACCTAGAGTAATTTCATACGCTGCGTGTTAGAATTGTATAGTTTGAACAGCTATTGTTAATTTTCTATTCTCTATTACAATTATTTGCTTCATGGGGAAGTAGGAAATAGTGCGAAGCGCACGTATAAATAATATAGCGTGACTTTCTCCGTTTGTTTTGATGCGAGCAGTGACGGCGCGGGCGCAAGCGACGCCGGCGACGACGCGGCTCCGCACTAGCACACAAATGACACGAGTAAGTACTACCTATACCTCGTAACAGGAACACGAACATTGCATAAACCACACCACAATATTAACCAATGTTCACATGCATTATAAACAAGTTTTGTTTCAATAAGTAATTCCAGCGCTGATTAGGTAATAACCAGAAACAATAAATAAGTACCTTGCATCGCTAGATCATAAATATGTCAAATTACTCATTCATGGTTATACAAAGGAGACTTGACTAACTCTTCTTTAGTAATAATTATGATATTATTATGCTAATTATTATGTCTTTATATTATTTTCTATATAATTTCGAAACACAAGCTGAGACATACTTAAGATTTAAAACATTAGTTCCTACCTACCTACACTAGCTTTAGGGCTGCCGGATTCCTTAATAATTAACTTTAAATCTTAGAAATAATATTTGACACCTAGTTTGCAAAAAAAAGAGTAACTTAAAATATGTTTTTATTACACGAAATCGCACATCCCGGAAACAATCTAAATCCAAACATTGCAGTAAAGAAGTATCGCGAGAGTCGCGGCACCGTTACGTAAAGGCGGATTGTCAAAATGTCGCAAGCGCAGATCACGTAGGCCGCGCTCCTTGCAACCGACGCAACCGACAAATCGCTGGGAAAGCACCATAATTCCGCCAATCACACGGGAATCTCAGCTATGTCAGCTCTGATGTCCAATTCACCGCCTTGTAAATATAGTTTCGACCTCTGGATCGAAATGCTATCGCAATTTCATAAAGTCCGTTTTGTAGCTAATTCAAAAATAGATTCTTATTTTCGTATACAAGTATAATTTTGAATCGAATGCCATAATTAACGATGCATAGTCGATTCAAATGAGCGAATATTTTAATCACATGCGCATTCAAAGCGGATGCAAAAATGTACACAGACCTTCACTCTGACATTCGAATCCATCACAGATCCTCGTTTCGACCGTGTACAATACTAGTCTACGTTATAAAATAGTAATTCCCCAATATGAACGGTAACTGACCTTGTTACAGTTATAAAATGTCATGCTCGTGTTTGAGCAACCCGAACTGGTTAGTGCTATCATAAACAAAAAAGGCGAGACAAAGTTTTATACGTATCCACTCGATGATTTAATACTAGTTAAGTTGAAATATTTTAAATTATAATATTTTGCGTTCAACGTTTTAGTAACGAAAACACAAGTTTTAAGTACTTGCAGATTAGGTCTACTTTGAAGATTACTTTCTAGACGAATTCCGTGTCACCAAATAGTACACCAGTGCTCCAAAATCGGAGTCACAAATTGAACAATGAACGGCGGCGACGCGGGACCAAAAAGAAAATTAATTTAGGTATTGGTGTCGGTCGGCGAACCCGCGATTGTGAAACGCTGAGCGATTGCGCTCAGTACTGTTTGTGTAATACACCGGCACAATGCTCTACCAAATCAACTGGCCCTCGAAAATGTTCACCTGTGTTGAAACGAGCCTTCAATAACTAGGCGCCGATGAGCAGCCTTCTGCTTCAGAATTAAGGTTCTCCGTTACTTTGAAATAACTAATATCAAATAAAGCTTATCAACTATCAGTTTTTCTTTGCGCATTAATTTAATCAGATTTAAATTATTTAATTTAAGCTTTTAAGTTCCCAATTTCTAGGATAAAAAAGATCAAACGAGCAATAAACACTAAAGAATATCCATTCAATGTGACAAAAATAAAAAGTAGACACAAAATCGCGAAGCCGCAAAAATATGGAACATTCAATTGGGCAAAAATGACAAAAATCGCGAAACAGAACACTCGAGCAAAGTTGGTAATTGGGAGATGAGATCTCGTGGAACGGGGCCCGAGGCGGCATGAATGAAAGCCGCTCACTGACAGCACACTATGATCGTCCCAGGCCATCCACACACCAAATAAACACCGAGCGGTTCGATATGACAACTATACAATGCGCTTTACACTAGCCTCTTCTTACACACACGCCTAGCCCAGCCGGTGATGTATAAAATAAAAACTGTATGAATGTATGGATCAACGGTCGATTCGTGCACGTTAAGGATATCGACATCCGCCGAACGAGTTTTTCCAGTCCGTATCATCGCAATATCACGGTTATTATTGAAACGCGCGCTATGGTCGCGACAGGTAAGTAAAGCATTTATCACTGGAAATATTTACCTACCTAGTGCAGCGTTATCTTATACCACACACAATTTAGGGGAGATTGGACGCGCTTTATCGTTTTAACTACAGGTCGACAGCTTTTGATAAAACTTTCAAAATTAATTGTACTAACACCGCTCTAAATAAAAGATAATAATGTACATTATCGTAAATGCAAAAATCGAACATTAAAATGAAATCAAAGAAGCGTTTTGCTGGTACAAAATATGGTTTAGAAAGTTTATTGTAGTAAGCATAAGTCCATTTGATTGTATCTCGGTGAACCATACCACTTACGGTACATACGGCTCGTTCGTGGGCAGAGAAATTTGGTAACACAAATATTAAGCCACAACCAGTTCACAACAATTGAAACGGCGATTTGAAAGACACGGCGACCAATCCGTCACGGTTCTTGTGAGCGCCGCATTCTGTGCCTCCTCCTAACAAACAATATCTGATATTTCGACATAGCGCACTCTTATTTTTATGCACATCTTACTAAGAGTACTTTTGCTAATGTAGGAAAATAATGTGATAGATAGGTATACAGGGTTACTGATTATTGGTCACGATCGCGTGGCAGGGTTGTAGGACAGGTTATCTTCTACTTAATAACCCAGTAACGCTTTATGCAAAAGTGAGCCATTTTCGAGATATTATTTAAAAACTGCATCGTTGGTCTAGTGGTGGCAGGCGCGACTGCTGATCGTGACTATCGTGAGATCCTGAGTTCGATCCCCAGGTCGGGCAGTGTTATTGGGTTTTTCTGTGTGGAATTCCTCAGTAGCAGCCCGGAGTTTGGATTTGTGCCCGGTTGATGGCAACAGGTTCGCCCCCTATTACATGGGACTTAAACATAACGGTTAACACCCACATCCTAAGATATTCCAAAACTTACTCGACTCATACTCGACTCAGGACGGCCTCGAAAACACCTTCAAAATTGTATTCTTAGTCGCAATTTCGAGTGAAGTTTGAGGTCCCTCGACTGAGGTTTCCTCAAATGAGTCGAGGTAGAGTGGAGTTATTACGTCATAATATGAATGATCTGCATCGCGCAAATAACGCCACGATAAATTGTTGTAAGGATTAAGCATAAGGTCGTAAGCATATTCGATAAAGCTTTCAAAATTAATTTTTGGTACATACGAACTTTGACACTTCCTTCCTTAAGGTAGGTTCCGAGGTACCTTGAATTTGACAGATGATTCCTTACCTCGACTGAGGAAAAATCTCGAGTCGAGGACGTTTATGTCAACTATAACTACCGATGGTAGTGAGAAAGACAGTCGAGGCGGAGTCGAGTCGAGTAACTTTTGGAGGAACGTCTTAGAATATGGATGTTAATGACGGTGTTACTATACACCTCTGCCCTACCCTTCGGGGAATACAGGCGTGATGTTATCTAATTATTTTAAAAGTGAGGGGTTGTCAACTTTAAATTAATATTATCTCGAAAATCGTTCAGAAATCGTAACGTAAAAACACAATATGTTTATAATATATAAATAAAATACAATTTACTAAAATATCTCTTTATTGTGTTTACATACAAATTAACATCAAACATCCGCGTACGTCCAAATATCACCACTCACGTAAATCAATATTTTGTTTTTAAAATATTTTTATAATAAGCGTAAGATAACGATATACTTACTATACAGCAAAAATAATAAATTTGTAACATGCAATTAGATTGTAATAAAAATTATAACCTGTGTCGTAGGTACACAATCGGTAAATCTGCCACCAGATTAATAAATATATTTTTATGATTGCATATTTATTTTTATTAATATCGTAATATGGTTATTGACGGATACTATACACTACCCAAAAATTGTTTGCACAAAAAATAACGTTTGACAATGAAAAATGTTTTACGCACATTTCCTAGGAAATGTACACCTTTGTAAACCATTATAAAACCCGATTTAAATTTTTCCGGTAACAACAGTATCTACCATTTTCAAACTTACACGTCGTAATCCACTGCTGGACATTCGTTTGTCCTTAGAGGGGTGGCTTAGTTCATTGGGAAGGAAGCCCAGCAGTAAGCCAGACTTCATTACAAAATGTTTACGTAGTTACAAATACTTAAAAGGATTAATAATAAATGATGATCGTTTAATAGTGCGCAGTGGTTTGATGGTGTCATTATGGTGGCAGATCGTTTATTTTAAGCATAAGTCTATTTATTTGGCTTTAAAACCGAGCTAAATGATGCTCACTAAAATCACACCCCTTTTAAAACAGGAACAAGATAGAAACAAAAAAAATAACAATTATGAGGCACTTTAGCTTGGGACAACATAAGATAAACCTATTAGTTACTTAAGTTTTTCGTTAATTTTAAAACAACGAGTAGGCACAGTAAAAGTTGAGAATGAAATATGTTTACCCCTCCAGTACTTCACTTACTAACGAATCAATTTGACTTAGAAAATGCTGTCGTTTTTCAAATGCCAACCGGCTGCACAAGACATCTGCCAAATTTTTCATATATTGTTTCAAATCCGTTTCCTTATCGTTATCATCATTGTATTTAATTAAAAACACTTCCAGGGGATCACGAGCTACTTCCATATCCGGTAAAATATGTTCTACGTTTTCAAAGTCCATTAAAGTGTTTTCTGCAGTTTCGTCTTCACTTATCTCCTTCTTAATTGACTGGTTCATTGCTACTTTTACTTCTAAAGGATCCTCACAGAAAAACTTTTCTTTATTCCTATTAGTACTGGTTTCACTTTCATTATTCTCATTATTAGGCAGAATACTCATAGGTTGTATTTCTGTGGCCTGGCTGTATACATTTATTATTTTTATAACAGGATTTTGTATTTCATCAACACTTGAAGCACAGCTAGCTTCGCCTGTAGGATTTGCTTCAAATACTGACTCGAAAAATCTATCAACCGAAACAGGTATTCGACTGTCAAGTATTTCAAAAAGATGTGGGTCTAAGAAATCAAGCGACCCGTCCATATATTTCGATGTTTTTTTGTGTTCCCGGACCTCCTTCTCTGATATTCTTCCTATTTGTATCATTTGTTTTAATTTAGCATATTTATATTTAATATCAACAAATCTTCTGATACATACATTCACTGAAAATAAGTAAAATTTATTACAACGGTAACTGGCTTTCCATAACAAGTCTGATAAGCAACGTATGCTGACTGATACAAGTAGTCCATAATCGATATTATGTAAGACTCGAAAAAGTGAATTTCGATCTTTGATTCACATATTTTGCCGCGTATTTTTTGGCACCTATAATATTGTAAGATTTTGTTTGATTAAAACTATGTAGGTATTAAAAAAAAGAAAAAAACGATTTTAATATACCTACCTAATATTCGTATCAAAATTGGATAATCTAACCCAAGCTAACAACATGCGCGGGTAGGTAACGGCGTCGCGTAGTCGCGTCGCTCGGTGCAATGAAAACATATTGTCTTTGTCACGTAGCGGGCCACGTTATTTATACTACCAGTTTCTAGGACTTATACTGAGACTAAAAAATTTGGATTTATTTAATAATATTGAGACTAAAAAATTTATATATCCTTACAGATTAATAGTCAAATCTAGAACAAATTACCGACAACTGCTCAAAAGACATTTAACAAACAAAGGGCGAAGCTCCGGTCGCGACTAAAATTATAAATTTTCATAAATGGAAAGTATACCTTAAGTCTTTTTTCTAGATATAATCTGCACGATTTTTTTTATACCTAATACATAATATTATACAAGGTTAGTTGGAAAGGGGGTACTAAGCCGAAAGGGTGTTGAAGTACCCATAAAAATTAATAACTTGTTCTACAACTTTCCTCAAAAATCATTAGTTTAAAAGAAATAGCTGTTCAAAGATTTCATAAAAAATACGCTAAATTATATCTATACTCAGCTATGATCAGTTGTGTATGCATTTTAGGTCATATTTGGGGTCACGGATTAGCAGTTCCATTTTCTGAATTCGTAACTAAAGCAGAGATGAAGAATTTTTGAAAAAACTAAAATAAAATTCATTATTCATGTTTTAGTACCGCGGCTTAGTACCCCCTTTCCGACTAACCTTGTATAAGCAATTTGGGCAAATACTCAAACGTTACTCAATTTTAAGTTGCCGTTAATTCTCGTGCTGTCACTGTTACTCTAAGGCGTAGTGACAGTGAATTTAACGGCAACTTAAAATTCAATAGCGTTTGAGTATCCGGCCAATTGTCACATAAGTGTCATTGTCATCATCGAAGTTATATTTTCCTACTACAGTTGCCGGAACGTAATAAGTCCGATTTAAGGTTTGCATACAACCAAACTATAAATAAGTACAGATGTTGCACTCCTTTGATTTTAAATATAGGCGCCTTTTTATTTATCTAAACAACGCGTACGCACACTAAAACGCAACTAAACTAAACGCTAGTTGACACTACGCGGAGTGCCTATATGGACGGTGTCAAATCCAAACGATATATTGCGATAACTGTAAATCTTGGTGAACTACCCTTTTTTAATTATATGCGCTTTTTCCCCATCTTCTTTTGTGTATGAAACACTATGATTATTTTATAAAAAAATTCAACAGCTAAAAAAGCGATTCAATACCTTCAAAGCGAACAATTATTGTAAATATGTAATATTGCATACCTGGCCTTTTTGTTTTAATTGAAACTTCTCCCCAGGCAGAATTCTTTGCCTGTATGAACTGATATCTGGTGATCAATGGATCCTTTGCGTATAAAACCGGATGTTGTTCCACTATTTCGATAAGACATTTATCTTTTAGCGACCAATTCTGAGAAACGGTTCTGCTACGAATCATGTTTAATTGCTAAACTTGCAATAAGAGATGGATAAAAACAAATGGCGCAAATGCGTGTTACTCTCGTCACATTGTACGGTGGACTGGATGAGGGGGCCGCGCGGGGAGAGTCGCCCGCGGGGAGCGGCACGCAGCGACCGGCATGCGCTTACTTCCCACGCTCCCTTCTTGCCCCTCTACGCGACGGCGCGTCGACGCGCGGCGAGCCAAGGACGCGGCAGGTGGTAGCGACGGGCGCGGGGCGTTTGCTTCTTGATATCTCATTGCAATGCGCGGTTTACATCCACTACCTCAAACGTTAAACAATTAGGTGTTAGTATTGTTTGATTTTATTTAGTAGGCATATTATTCATTGAAGTAGTCTAGTTAAAATATTAAAAATGGTTTATTTATAGTCGGATACATTACAACTCTCAGGCTAAAAACAATAATTTGTTTTTCATATGATACCAATAGCTACAGAAATGACAACCGATAAAGTTAACTCGATCTATTTGTGTAAAACAAATTTTTTTTTTTTTTATATAAAATTAATAAATATTTTTTAAACATTATTGCAAATGTCTTTATCTATTCAATATATATATACCTATCATAATTGATATATAGAAATACGTGCATCAAAGTAGAGTTAAAATCTAAAAACAATTTGGATGACATATTTTAATTGAATTTTGGATTTGAATTTTCTTAGCAAATTAAAATTATATTTTTACTCAGTATTGAGTTATTTTATTTAGCACAAATTAAAACCAGTACAAGACTTATGAATTATAATAATATAAATATTAATAGACATCCCTCAATGTTCAACAAGCTTCTCTATTGATAGAGTTAACCACCTCTAGCGACTCTTGTTCGAGATCTGTGATATTAATCAAGAATTATCCTGAATTCAGTACAGTTACTAGCTCCGATACTCATTAGTGGGTACTGATATTGAAAAGGACAATTGAAATGAATTTTCCATCAAAATATAATTGATGGTTCAATTTTAATTTTTAAACCGGCGCGGCGTTGCGCGGCTCAGCGACTGTGCAAATTGGCTTCTACGCTGCGCATCGCAGGTTCGATTCCCGTACGGAATAATAACAATTGTAAGGCCTACGAGTTACTAATTCGGGTATAACCATAGACATAATAAGTATGTGTACTTTTTTATGTCAGCTTATATGTATACTGTCCCAAAGCTGGGCAAAGGCCTCCCCCAAGTCTTTCCATGTACCTATTATTTTTATGTGTACTTATATAAATTAAATTTATTTCGTATTCTTGAATGGCATATAAGTGTATCTTATCAATAAATTAGTACCATGGTGATTATTCTACCCATACTAGATTTATACCCCTGCATATTAGATCCAACGTTATAATTATATGGGGTTAGCCATCGATTGGAGGAGATGGGTCTTCTTCTCATATCGATGGAGTAAACCTATTGAGGGGCTCGTGGCTTATTACCAACCGCGCGGTTCATACAATTTGCGAAAGTAAGCTGCGGTGCGTTAAACAGTCGGTCCCGCGTGTCATACGAATACATTACCGCAAGTCAAAAGCCCGAAAGTCTGACAATCGGTCTACATACATACCTACATACATAAACTCACGCCTTTTTCCCATGGGGGTAGGCAGAAACTATAGAACGCCACATGCTACGACTCTTACATACCCCTTTGGCTTCATCCACATTCATACATCTTGTCAATGGGAACGCCGGTAGAGGACGTCCTAGAAGGACATACATCGATGTTATTGGTGATGTTCTTCACAAAGGTCAGGTGCGTAGTACTCTCAACCGGCGTGCGTGTATGACAATCGGTCTAACCTTAGGTTATTGGCATTGCCCTGTAATTGGGTTGCGGAGGTCTGATGGCAGTCGCTCCGTGTAAAATACTGGTATTCAGCCGCATCTGGTTAGGATGGAAGCTGATCCCAACATAATTGGGAAAAGGCTAGGCAGAACAGATGGGGTAAACCTATTCGCTATTCACCGGGCATAGTTCGAAAAACCAGGCCGCTAACGATTCCAAGGAGTCGTTGGGTACATATTATACTCGACCGGGGAATCGGGCCCTCGTGCTCGGCAGCCGCGTTTGTGGCCACAAGACCAACGATAGATAAGTTTACTACAAGGTTTTAATTGTGGAATGATAAACTTTGGAGAGTTAGGCTAAGGGTACAAATGGTACAATTTAGATGAATAAAAAAAAACTAAAACCTCTGTAACTGGAATTGGGTGTAATATGTGCAAGCTATCTATCACTTCATCATCACTATTTTTTTAAGTGGCTAACAGCTAGTGGCATTTACTGCTGTCCAGAGCAAAACCATCTCTTTCGACGCCCACAGGAAAAGAAAGGGTGGCTTATTCTTAGCGGAAACAAAACAGGCGCTAAAAATAAACTTCATTAAACGGGTGGTACCACCACTGACAGTACCTACCAATATTGAATGTGTGGGTAGATCCAAAGCCGAGGGTGTGTCGCGTCATCGCGTGGGTGCGTAGCTCTCGTAGCGCCTCGTAGGGCAGTGACGTCACAGTGACGCGCGCGCCTACGACCGCTACGATTTTGCGTAGGCATGTAAGTCGGTAACAGAGAGACAGACTATTTAGGTACGATCTATTCAATTTGACTTTTAGTTTTATGTATTTCATTGCTTTGACACAAGTAGTTCTTTGGTCTCAATATTAAATATTCCGTTTATTGAAATATTTCGTGTAAGGTTACACGTTAATACAACACTGAAAATAATGTCTCCACAACGAAATAATGTGCATCTCATTAAAATGTTATAAAGAATACAGTTAAGCAGTCCATACAGAACGATAAAATATTTCTTAACAGAATATTCAATTAATTAGGGACACTCGTAATGTTTTACTCCATATAAATATCCAACGTTCCGAGCACCGAAATTGACAGACTCGATAATGCATAAATTGTTTATTTCTCGAAAGCGTTTTTATTTATGACCACAAAAAGCAATAAAGTAGCGAGCAAGTGCGCGCTTTATTAACCTCTGGCGTACGGCACGGCGCGCATTCCGGCCTCCAAACCTGTCCCAACGGGTGAAATCAAACACTCGCGAGTTAAGGAGCACCCGCTCTCAGTACATTGTCTCATATTCTATTAACATAACAACTCGGCCGTGTAATAGTTGTTTGTATCTGAGTAAAAATCGCGGTGGATGAAGCCGAGTGGGCGCGATCTATGTAAATGCCTACACGCTCGGTACGCTTTCGAGATGATATCAAAGACGACGCGAGCGCAGAATTGACATTCATTAATTTTATGATAAAGCCCGTTGAATGTAATAAAGTAATTAACTAAACGAATGTTTTGCTGATTTTGTTATTTGAAATTCAAATATGATCGATTCATTTGCATTTTGACCTAGTATGATGAACTATGTGAATAACCTAGCCCTATTTGTGGAGTTCAATATACATTATGACAATTTAAAAGTTTTCCATTAATAAATAGCGGTATGACATTGATTGGTTGAATTTAAATAGAGTACCTACCTACCTAATGTGAAACAAACTTCAGGTAATAATGATGTCAAGTAAAAATAAATGAACTGCCTCGTTGGTCTAGTGATGGCAAGAGCGACTGCTGATCGTGAGGTTCTGGGTTCGTTCCCGATTTTCTGTGTGGAATTCCTCAGTAGTAACCCGGACATTGAATTTGTGCCCGCTTGATGGCAATTGGCTCGCCTATTATATGGGACTTAAACTTAACGGCGAAATGAAGATGTTACTATACACCTCTGCCTATCCCTTCGGGGAATACAGGCGTAATGTCATGTTAAGTAAAAGTTTACCAAAAAAAGGTGCCTTGAATACTCTACTTTTCGCAATCCACTGCTGGGCATAGCCCTCTAATTGAGTAGTTTGATTAGGTACTCTAGTTAGCATAAAGGACAATCCATACAGAAGACAGAATAGTGTCACGTCTATAAGACTTGCCTCGGCTATGCGTTTTGATGTCAGTGACTAACGATTACAGTCTACTTTACAAACACGCTTCCACCGCAGACTATTGTACATACACATATACCTAAACGTTACGTTTGTTTGTGTGTATGTGTGAAAGATACGTGGATTCACTCACCCGAGCTCGAATCATTTGTGTTATGTGCCATACAATTAACTATTTATAACTTTTATACCGATTTCTTGTTATTATCATTCCGATCTAACGTTTTTTGGTAATTCGACTAGTGGTTGTGTATTAGATTGAGAAGATCGCCAAAATGATCTTGTGCTCGATGGAATTTATCATAATATAAGTTTATTAGTAATAACTTAGTATGGACAGACGTGTCAAGACTAGTATAATATTAATAATACCTAGATACATAATGACATATTCTAAATAATATGAATCACTCTATTAAAAGCTTACTTTTCCTGTTTTTATCAAATTACAAAAACATTGTTCAGCCAAAATAACATTCTGTTCTACTTACTTAAACAGCATTAAAAATAACACAATACACCTCCAAAAACTTTTGCTGTTGGTATCCATGTCAACAGACCAGCGACTAAGAATCATTGAATTGTACTTTCCCAGAATTATCATTAAGCGTGAAAAGATATTATTATGAATGTCAACTGATACGTTCCCAGTTTTTGCGCCCTAAATTAAGTTACATTAATAATATTATATTCCAAGTAAGTAATCCCAATATAAACGATTTTTATACCAATTTATTTTAATAATACAGTATCAATCGCATTCGTAGTAACTGAAACTATTTCTCGGGCACGCGGAGGTCGTTGACCTACACTACAGCATGGCGTATTTGCGTGGTGCCCATAATACTTAGTTCATAAATCAATGTGAAAGTATTTTTATTTTACCTCATGTGTAAAATCAGGCGTTAATTGATATTCAAGAGGGGGATTCATTAAGTAAAGTTTTTATTTTGTCGGCAGAAGTTTATTCAACTTGTATCTTTGTAGGTACTTAAGCAAGATCATCTGCCTAGCATTTTCTCAAATATGTTGGGGTCAGCTTCCAGTTTAACCAGATGTAGTTGAATATCAGTATTTTACTTCTGAGGCCGTCTGACCCCCACAACTAGTGGGGTTAACCTCAGAAACCGGTATGTAAGTCATCGTGGTCGGTATATTAGTTAGTGTAACCTCTATTTAAAGGGGCGGATATTAACAGGACGCTAGGCGGCAGTCGGTCATTATAATCTGTCGATCTACATCCTTTGAGCTACTAGCCTTTACGCTTGGCTCCGATAGGGCAAACATTCATGTTTATGTAGTAATTAGATATCTGAAAATGGTAACAGACATAGTTTTAATTGCAATTTATTAACTAAAAGTACCACTTGATTGGCTTTGGTAGGTACATAATAGACAATTTGGTCACTCTTCGATCATTTACATATTATTAATTACCTACTATTTGAGGTCACCTTGTATAATCGAATACGCGTCAGCCTTTGTGCACAAAATTTACTAAACGTAAACTTAATCAACTGATTGACTCGAATGTAAACCATAATGAACTGGTATGTGTAAATTGCTTGCCTAAAAATTGCAACAATCTGTTACGTAAATAAAAACACTAGTTACCCGCTTTACAATAGGTATACTCAAACATTTATATGGGTTAGCAATAGCATAGATTAAAACATGGCGGCCTATCGGAGATCGCCCTAAACCCATTGAGTTTATTAGTTTTATTAAATACATAATCATCCTAGCCTTTTTCCAAGCAGGTTGAGGTCGGATCCAGTTTAACCAGATGCCACTTATAGCTTACTATAAGCAATAATAAGTACACTCATGATCATACAAATAACGCATGATACGGATGACCTAACAATTTTTATTTATTATAACACCTAAGTTGTATTCAAGCACTACACTAAGCACACTTTGCGGTTAGTGGAGTTCACGAAAACATGCTCAGTTATTTCAAATTACGGCTCGTAAACACCGAATCTACGAAGTCTACAATTTTTTTTAAAGTACTTACTTTTAATAATTCTATTTGAAACGCAGAACAATAATGTTACGTCAATGATTAAGTTTCGAAGAATTAAATAGTTATTAGATAAAGAAATTGTATTTGCAAATATTTTTAGTATTTTTTGTCTATCGGAAGCATGAACAGTGAAACTGAAAGACGTGATTTTTACATACGCGAAGCAGCATTGTAAAATAGCGCGTCAGTCATTCGTCATACGTAGGCCGCACGTCGAAGCTGCTACTGATGAAAGTAGCTTAGCGATTTAAGCAGTGATTAGTCAGCATTTAGCAAGTGCGATTGTGAAGCGACAAAACCATTTACGCTATTAGATTTATTGCTAATAAAAAACTTAATGAGTGCGCTTATAACTAAAGTCTTTAGAATGAATACAGTTGGGGGCGGACCATACATAAAATTAACATAAAACATCTTAATACAAGTATATAAATTGTACGCGAATTAATTTATTAACAGCTTGTGTTTACCGCCCAGATGAGTTATGGTCTCTGCTAAGTACACCGAAATATGAAACTAGTAATTTGTGCCGAGAGTTTTATCGAATCATAATAAAAATTGTGAGTTGAAATTATACGGAGTATTCCGGGGTCCGGACAGGTAAGTACGAGAATCAAAGCGATGCCGATGTAACTGTGAAGCGTCTGCGTTTGTCGAGCTTGCCGTGTCAATAAACTTGATTCGAAAGTGGAAGACGTTCCGACTTACATAAGCAGGCAACAATGTGCCCGCGCCGAACGAACGCATAGATTATAATGAGTTGTCAACGCAGACACGAGACCCCACATTCGAAATGTTAATGAGTGTACTACAAAAATATTTAGACGGGTTTAATATTAGAATATTACTGCGGTGATTTTCTTTGAGGCTTTTGTTAGAAAGTCATTTGACAATTAGTAAAAATATAGGTCGTAATCAATAAAATTAAATAAATAATAACTTTTTAACAAAAATAAAACCGACTTCAAATGGTCTATCTCCGAAGTTCTTCATCAGATCTTCACCAAATTTAAATGGGACCACTTCGAAAGAATACTCTTTCAAACAAAAAAATAATCATTAAAATCCGTTCACAATTAGCAAAGATATCGCGGAACAAACATACAAAAAAAAACACAATCGAATTGAGAACCTCCTCCTTTTTGGAAGTCGGTTAAAAACGAAAGTATTAATCAATAAAATATTTACACGGGTTAATGAACCATATCCTATCATTTTTTTAAAAATCACTTGGTCTTCAAATTATCCAAACGGTGGAAAATATTATGCCTAAACTCGTATCTTTGGAGTGATCTATGGGAATTATACAGAATACACGTCTCGACACGGCCATGGTTCTCCGCATCAGTCCAGTTATTTGCAAAACCGCTATTTATAGCAATCCCATAAGCAAGAAATTAGACACACTCATAGATCAAACTCATTTTATTCTGATCCTAAAAATTTATATCTATGAGGAAAAGCGTTCAAAGATTTCAAGGAACTGGGCGAAGATAATAAATATGATTTTTATTATCTAATAGGTACGTTACGATTTGAAAGACAAAGCCATTATTTTATATCTAAAACAAAACATTGTTATCAGAGCAACAAAATATATCACTACAATTTGATATAATTTTTATATAAGTATTCCTAATGACGCATTTCGTAGTAATTGGAATAAAAATCACATAAGTCTTACTTAGTAAATTTTAGAACAGTAACAACACCAAGGCCTTATTTCCATTGTGATAAACAGACTATTTTGCCGTTCCTTCCATACAACCGGAAATGCTATTATTACCAGTAAAATTTAAATATTACTACATAATAATACTAGTCTAAACATAAAACTCACAACCAACACAACATAAAAAGTTCAGTAAAAAGTGGTGGGAAAAACCGTAACAAAATCGACGTAGTTGTTGACATCGACTCGAATGTACAGACAGGCAAAGCTAACTTAATTTCATATTTTTTAAGACTGGTAACTTTTCACGTTTAGATACAGAGCCCCAAAAAAATCTGGTTAAGATATAGGGCACGTTTAATCCCTATACACGGGCCAAAGCCTTCGTGCCTTACGACTGGCTGTTTCGCCGGTATCCGGAAATAAGTGTTTACATTTAACCGGACACAAATCCAGCTACATTCTAATACTAGGTACATGTCACCAATAATTTTGCCGGACGGCAAAACGTTGTGACATCGAGGACTAATAACAACACCGCGTCGGCACCTCTCAAAGCCCTGCGCACTAATAGCTCACCATAGTGCATAAATAAAGATTGGCCCGTATCTTGAGCACAACAATATGGAGTTCCCTCTCACTTGATTCTTATAACGCGAGATGACAGTAGCATGATTTTATTACTCAAATCAGGTAGATAAAAAAACAATCTAAGAACCGTCTAGGCACGTGGTGATCTAACAATTTCGAGTGTATGACGTCACTATGTTTTGTCGGCTAGCAGGCAAATTAAGATTGTGCAGTATAGCCTCTTAAAGTAACAATTAGCGATCTTTAGACCTTTAAGACCCTTAATTGACTGTTACTGTATCATGAAGAGGATAGGGGTAGGGAACTGAAAAATAATTCAAATATTATACAGGTGTGGCATTACGTAAGTATTATGTAAGTTAATTAGTAACACTTATTTTTTATAAGTACCTACTTAAAATTACGATCCACATCAACATACATTTTAAATTCAAACGTATAATAAAAGAAAAGATGTCTATTTACTATCACGTAGACTTTAATAAAAACATATAAGTGATAGTAACGCTCGTAGCCAGTTAATAAATATTTAGTTGCGACATAGCAATGCATTAAAGATTTAATCAGACACGGATGTGACGAAACGTCTTAATTCACTACCGCGGGGGTAAGTTTAAAACTTTCATTTTTTTATTTCACCGTTAACAATTTCACTGGGAACTCTATGCGATATACAATTTGCATAGATTGCGCATTGTTATGACTATTTAATACCTTTTATAAACGACAAGCACGTTTATTAAAGTGATATCGTTGACTTTAATCTCACAATTGTATATTAAAACAAAATAATGTGTGTACTTTCATTACACAATAAGAAAACAGCCGGTAAGAGTAAAACTCGAATAACCAGCGTGTAAAAATACTAATATTTGAATAACTTATTTAATTAGCTGCTCGTTTATTTTTAGTTCGACAATACATAGAATAGAGCAGTAAAAAAGCCTTCAGCGTTCGACGCGTACGGGTCAATAACTAGACAAAGGTTCGAGTAAGATTGTAGACGCTTCTCCGATCGACCTCAAATACGGTGAGTTTATTAATTAAGGCGGCCGACCTTGCAGGCCGCACATCCAAGGAGGTCGGTGGAGCGCGCGACAGAGACGCAGCTATGCCGCCAAGACACGCTCCTTCCCGCGCGGCGCAACTCAAACCAACTGCCGAAGCGCGCCATTTCAATCGTCTGACGTATCCCTCATTGACCTTCCGTTATCTGCACTAGGATTGTCTTCGACTTATCAACCGCTTTTTGTTGCCTTTTCAACTTAAATCTCTCCTTTTTACATTAAATAATAAAACGTATTTAATGCGGCATATAACTCATTGTAACGATTTCGATAATTATGGATAAATAAAAACTGAACTCAAACCGCGAATAAAAACCAATCAACGGCAAGCTTTAAAAGCCGCTCGGTCGCCAAGCAATTATGAATGCTAAGAGGCGAATCTACAGTAAGCCGGTATACATGACGTATAATACAAACACAAACACAGTCTCGCACCGAGTAGCCGAGAACAATCACAAGAGAGCGCGAGCCAGGAGATCACTCGAAACCGCACCTTAAGCTCATTGTCAAACCGATTACAATAAACAAACAGGACAGACGCGGTTGGAATCTTGTCAAACAGGCGAGTTCGAGCGTTGACTTATTGCCGGTAGGGCATTTCTGTGTCTGTTCTGCACAACAGAATTACGACTCTATTACAAAACAAATATGGTTTAAATTAATCTTGATTTTTATCATACAGGTAAAACACGGGCACGGTCGCTTACGGCCCACTCACACAAGCGAAGCACCACGCTGCCATAAATAAAAGATTCCTACAGAAACAATTGTTGCGTAGAGGTGATCCGAGGCCTCGGTGAATGTAGTCGACTAATCGCCTCGAGTCGATCGCGAAAGTAGGTGACCGCCCGTGATTGACGCTCTTGCGAAACCCCGTTCGATGACATTTAGACTTGACGGACAATGCACTAAACCCTCGATAATTATGAAACAATTATTTGTGTAGCAGGTATATGGTGTTATGTAAATTTTCAAGTGCAATCATAATGATTTTAGTAGGTAAGCCTTGTGTAAGCAAATCTTTATAACTAAGATAAATACAAAACATTCGTTAACTCTATTTTTTTAACATGTCGGGAGAGGTAATCTTAAAACAATGAATCATTCCTAAACTTGGTATCCATTTATCTAACGGCCGTTGTATTTGATCTAGTAAAACAAATGTATAGGTACTAAATAATTTATAAAAAAATTAAACTAAATATCACATCAACATATTGTTTTATCGTTAATCCAGACTCCACGGAATCTCTGTTCTAAGATAACGCCGCTCTACTTAACCTCGCCACACAGAGACGCGTAAACGTGAAACAATACGGTACAGTAACACAACCTTATACGTGTACCTGTTAAATAAAAACCATGCTAAAATGAACTCTACTGCCTCTTAACAAAGTCCAGACGCCGTTAAGTAAGTCAGTTAAGGGAGGTGTATTTACGCTACGTGCACTCACACTGACACAGAGGACATCTGCGTAGGTACGCGGGCGGGTGACGTTAGTGTGTGGGAATGCCAGCGAAATTTATACACACTCTTCATCGCGCTCCATTGTAATTTACAGTTTTGTAGCGTTTTAAAAAGCAAACACTTCTGTGTGAGATTATCATTAATTTATTTTATCTTTAGTAAACGTTACCGACGCTTAAGATACTGAGGAAATGGTCTGGCATCTCATCTGTAAACACAACACTTTGTGATATCGTATAGTTTTGGTCTGTCTGACACGTGCAGCACCTGTTTCCACGCGGAATAAATCAGCATGTAACATGAAACAATGCGACCAAAAAACATCAAGTTTTCCAAAAATAATCTGTCAAATTTTCCACCTCTTTTTTATTTTAACGTCAACATTCCATTTGAGCGCACGCCAAATCGATTAAGTATTTAATGTATGGAAATATACACCTACGCTACAAGACACTTATGTATAAACAAACAAACAAACATGGAAATTAACACGCATACAGTAACTGCCAATCACCGCGTCTATAAATAGATCCATAACAAGGTTTGATAGGCAGTCACTTTTTAAAATTAATTAGGCGTATAAATGCTGGTTGATAGAGTAAACCGTAAAACTAAGAAAGTATCGAGAGAAAACAGAGCCTCGTTCATAAATTCATATCAATTTGAAAGTTTAAGCAAATGAACACGAGTCAGTAGATGCTTTCTAGAAATTATAATGTACATTGCATTCGTATAGACGAGCGAGAGATCATTCGGTGGTGTATCCACGCGCGTTGACCGAGGCGGCCAGCTATTTGTACTTAGTAGACCGAGCACGCCCACCTATGCAACATATTCCCACCGTATGTATCTTACTACTGACTTTTGGATACGGCATTACTAAAGATAGACTTTAGATCTATTACATAAGCTCTGATTTTTTCTTCAATGTTAAATCGAAATTGATCTAAATATTTCGGAACTTTATTAACGTCCACAGAGTTTTCTTTTTTTGAAAATCCAAGCTACACATTCTGATGAGAACTTCTTTCGTAAATTGAAAAAATTAAAAGAAAACAAAATTTCAATCGAGTTTGTGAAGACTGATATGTCTAAACCTTTTTACTAACACAGAAAATAATTTTCCGTTAAAAAGTAAGAGGTTTACCTATAAGTAGGTACTTGCCCATTCAAAGGTACTGGCTCATTCAAGAAAGTGATACCATTTTTAATTTAATTTTAATAAATAAAAGCACTTGAAGGGCAGCTTATAATACAATATTTTAGTAGCTCTGTGACATTTCACTTGATCCAACGCAATGCCGAGCGGGATGTTAATAGTAACATCAAATGGACGCCATTTTTATTACAGAATACCAACACCCACATACCGTAGGTCTGTGATATACTTGAATTAATTACTAATCATGTCCATAACACCCACACTATCATTAAACTATAAGAAGGTACACAGAACTGGTGATAAATAGAAAACTCGATACGAGTTCAGACACCCGCAAGTTGTTATAAAAACAGTACAATAACACTGAGATATCACAATTCTATAAAGACATTAACGCAGATAGGAAAACAATTAACAAAATAACAAGTTTCCAGACAAAACAGACACATTACGGGCATTATTGCTTAGTTATTATTGCTGACTCGCTTCATACATCCTCGGATTAATTTAAATTGTATACAAGAGGTCATGGCTGCTTCAGAAGCTACACGAGTTTAGCAACATGATCACACAAGTGTTTTAGAGGCGTTAGTGGGAAACGCCCTACAATACAACGAATTAACTCGAGAAGTCGCCCTTACCGTAGTTATGTTTACAACTAACCAAGGCCGTAGGCCCGTAGGGAAACGGGCTTGACCCCAAGAAACCTTAGTTGGAACTTCAAATAAGAATACTTAATTTAAACAATTGAACCATGATACAGTGTTTATTTAATACCAAGTATACTTAATGTGGAATATTTTACAAATATAAGTAGATTAAAAAAATTAAGCTTTCACTGAGATGGATGCAATGTGTTGTACGAAGCTAGAATTGAGCCAAATCCAAAATAATCACCGATTGAATGAGTTGAAATGAACCAGCATGATGTATCTTATCTATAGATAAGTGTAATATGGATAGTACCTAGATGCTGATGCAACAAAACAATTAATAATCTAATACCTACAAGCATGACTAGAAATATTTTTAGAAGATTTCGTCATCATTTTACATGAATTTTACATGGCAAGCGAAAATACCTAATCATTGTAGCTCGCTTACAATATTAGCTGTATTTTGCAGTAATACCGGCTTTGCCATACCTCTAACGTTTTCCACTAAAGGGCAAACTAGGATTGGAATAGATGTTATAAGTAAAAAAAAACTGAAGCAATTTTTATAGCTTTTTTTTTGGTACCTAAGTTTAAAACCAGCTAAACACTCTTAGCATAAAATCCTGTATGTAATTGATAACCTATTAGAATGCCTCGATTTTTTCCCGACTTTCTGAAAATTTGCGTCATTCGAAAGTAATAACATTTCCAAATTTTAGTTGGGCGACTATTCGTTATGCTTTATTCGTTTTATTACGTTGCCTGACTGCGCTAGCGCAGAAATTAATTGACAGCAAATGCCCGGCAACGTACAAAACCTAAAATATACATGTGTTATTTAATGCGATGCGGTGGGGTTGACATTTTAGAATTTTAAGATTTTATTGGATAAAATCCCCAAAAGTACCTAATAAAAGAATGGTGCATGAGCAAAGAATAGATTCATCATATACTACCTAATAGTTTTTGTATTGGGATTAGTGTGTACCTACTCATCGCCTTGCCCTGCATAGTAAAGTAAGGCTTTAAATCATATTAATCGACAGATTATAATATTAATATGCACAATAAACCTGTTAAAATAGACAAGCTTGACAACTCCGTATGAATAAAATAACTGGACCAAGAAATGATGTCTTCATAGAATTAAAAATAATTGATCAACCCATTTTTATTACAAACAATAGTAATATGACACAAAGGTAATTCATTACTATCAAACCCATATCTGTCAAATGATAATCAAGACTTTATCATATGAAACTACAAGAATAGAAACTTCATTCTCGTTTTCAAATTTTCATCGAATTCTACTTTACAGAAGTTTTCGAACATGGCCGATTACAGATAGAGAGCTGGCCATCAAACAATTTGGCAAAACACGTAACAAAACAAAATAAGAACACAAAAAATATTTGATGAAACCAGTCGTTATTTATATAATAACTACACGATTATAACATCGGGTGGCAGCCACCTCTCAATACGTAGAGATCCGCTTAAAAATTAAACACAAATTGCCTTGAGGATACTAACTACTAAATTGAGTTGTTACGCTAAATATGGTCAGTGTGTGGATGGACTGAAAGTTGGGTATGATCACGTCAAACAAGTATGTTAATATAATTGCTATTTATATTATAATATTAGAATAATAATATGTCATATTGATGGAGCGGACAGTCTGGCAACTGATCAACGTTAATCATTTGTTTCCCACGGCGCTGTTAGAAGAAAAACGTTTTTCGGTATACGAGTCCGAGGTCATACATAATAATAATTTTAAATCAAACACTGCATTGTTAGAGCAAGCAGCAGCAGTTGGAATTCTAGCTATAATAAAGAGGACTTACCTCGGAGTATTTGCTTTAAAAGAGAAACCAGGAGTTTAGACTATTCACCCTCCCTCATCATCAATGCAGATCCGTGATGCAGTATAAGGCCGGTATTCTAAAACAATGCTCAGTTATGAATCTCGATTTGAGTAGAGATTTGTATAGAAATCTGTACTCAAATCTCTACTCAAAATAATTACCGACCTTAAAGACGGGGGAAGATACGAGTACTACAGATGATACTTTTTTTATATGTCCCTTACCCTAGGGACAGAACCACAGCTGGAAGCGAGAGGTCACCACCCACTGCCGCAGCCAGGTCACGGCGCTGCGCTGTCCACGCAGCGCACACTTGCAGCGTGTGCTGTGCCGTGTCCTCCCTGCAGTCCACAGTAGTGACATCCGGGCGTCTACTCCCGGCATATACGACACAGGTACTTCCCGAAACAGCCATGTCCCGAGAGTATCTGCGTCAGCCGGAAGCTGATGGCGCCGTGACGCCTCTCCAGCCACTTCTCCATCGCGGGTTTTACCGCCGCTTTTGCGGCGTGCCCCACCCGTTCCTAACCTAACCTATCCCTAATTGCTGCTTACTATAACAATATTATATAGGTATATTATGGACATAGGTGCTCGCATATTCGCAGCCCATAAGACATGAAAACCATTGCCAATTTCACACAACATTATACTAAAACGAAAACCAAAATTCTACTCAAATAAACCAGACAGAAATATATAAATAACACATTATAAATTCACACGTCTACCTGTGTAGCTCAAAGTAAGGAGGCAGTTTCGAGGCCTTGTCGTTGCGCACAGGCAAGTGACATCATGCTCGCGACAGCCGAGATCACAATCGAGACGATTTACATTATCGTCCTATTGATTTACAAGCACTATTATATACTCTTGTTACTATTTTAACGTGCTAACATATAATTGGCCACACACATCAGTGCCTCGAATGGATTCAAATTGGAAACTCAACTGTTTGCTTCGTAAATCAATAGTGTTTATCGAATTATAATCAGTATTGCGGCTATTTTTCCGTTACACGTGGAAATTGCGTTGAGAAAGAACACGTTGTTTAGTTTGTATTGCATTTGCATACATAGCATTACGTTTGTTGTCAACAAACTTCAATCTAGGATCTTGGAAAGATAATGTAAAAACGTTTGGTAGGTGGGTTGGTGATCAACACTACGATGTTGTGTGGATGCTACGGCCCTATCGAATTGCGCCATGAATTATTCTATAAAATTGAATGTAATTGAAATCCGAAGAGGCTTATCGCGTCTATAATGTAGAGATAATTTGAAAATGTAACATTGTGGCTATGAACTAATCCAGCAGACGTTCCACCGACCACAAGCATTGTATTCAGCAAATTGCAAAACAAATGGCGTAATAGTCAGTAACAGTTGTATTGAAACATACGAGCAAGTACAATATTTGATATTTTTATGTAGCCCCTCGTACGTGTATGAATACTAATTTGTCGATTCTTGTAAATTACATTTCCAATTATAGAATAAACGTCACCCAGATAAATATCACCCAGAAAGGAGACTTTTTGGCGCCCAACTGCCGAACGTTCGTTAACCATATTTAAATCTTCTTATAGTAATTTTTGATTTTGTGATACATTCAGTATTACCTATATGGCCTAAACGTCGTAAATTAAGTTACTGTACGCGTCGCGGCGTTTGACCTCTTTCTAGTCCGTATATTTCATTTAGTTAAGATGAACCTTTGTCATTGTTGGAGTGAAATCGTACTCAGAACTGAAGTGAAATATTATATAAAATTAAAGATTCTCCTTTTACGTTCATGCGAATTTCTTCTCGATTATAAGGTTCTGAGTTTTATTTAAAAGTTATTTTACTTATCTAAAGAAATTTTGTATGTGATAAAACGTAGGTAAAATAAATCTCCGTATAAGGGCACAGAAGAGGATCGCGTATCCGTACGGTAGCGTTTTGATGTCGTAATATTGGAGAATAAGTTATAAGTGACATGCGATTTTAAGTACAACGTTCAGTCTTTGATAGTGCTAGTCTGTTATACTTAAATTCTTTCGACTTACTAACGAGGTGTATTTGCCATACCAATTAACTAATGACAGATTAATCTTCTTCTTCCTGCCTTTATCCCACACTAGGTGGGGTCGGCACAACATGTATTTCATAAATCCATGTTGTTAGAGGTTTTGGCTTATTGTTTTATGACCGGCCGCCTGCCTGGCGTCAACCCTCCTTGGGAGTACTCGCTGCGCCGTCGCGCGGGTGATCCTATGTGCTTGCTGATATTATGCACTGGGTCTCAAAATGATATGCTTGTCAGTCTTATTGCCGACAACTAAGCTGGCTGTGTTCTTCTTGGTGGAGTATACTTGCAGTTCCACAACCCAGGATTTACCCACACCGCACTCACCGATAAAATCATTCATTCACAAATTATATAAATTTAAAAAAGCGAAAAATAAATTTTATGAAATGTCATATGTCATGTCATGATGACTTATGACACTTAACTAATGACAGATTAATGTTTATTAAAAATATAAATAATATTTTATTGAATAGCAAGCAACGCTCTAATCAATATCGGTTCTAGTCGGTAGTAAAAAATCCCTTCCCACCACTTACGTAGTTAAACAGGTATTATTTCTAATAAATACTTCCATATTATTGTTATATGGAAGTATGGATTGCCTCGTTGGTCTAGTGGTCGCAATCGCGACTGCTAAGCTTGGGATCCTGGGTTCGATCCGCAGGTCGGGCAAAGTGTTATTGGATTTTTCCATTAGGAATTTCTCAGTAGCGGCCCGGAGTCTGGATTTGTGCCCGGTTAATGGCAATAAGCTCGCTCCCTATTACATGGGACTTAAACATAATTGGCAAAACGAGGGTGTGCTAAAAGCACCTCTACCGAACCCTTCGGGGAATATAAGGCGTGATGTTATGTTATTACTATACAATTTAGTCCTATAATATTTTTTTCTTGCCCTTTATGTTAAATTTTTTATTGGTCAGCGTTCAACGAATTATTCCTGCCAACGTATAAATAACTTCACATCTTGCACCACACAGAGTGACCGACAATGAAGGCTATCAGAAATGGTCCGAGCGCAACCGGTGTCGCAGGTTCTACTTGGTCGCGTGCGACTCACCCTTTACACCTCAATACTGGCGAATATATTATAAGTAGGTATACATTAGATCGCTATCTTAACAGTCATGTGCCGTTAATTGAACTAGAAGCACTACAACTGCTTAATGGATAACTACTCGTTCTAACGTTGCAACTATAACCTTGCAGCTACTTGAGGGAAAGTCAAGTATGTACCTAAATACATGTTTTGTAAACAATTCGTAATTGATTTCCGGTATAAAAAAGATACATAACAAGAGTCGTCAAAAGTCAAAATAAAAGTCTTCATAGAGTCTTACGTAATAATTATGAAAAATATCAGGTTACGTTATCAGGTTTGAATCAAATCATTGAAATTGATGAAGTTAAGAATTAATAAGCGTCGATATAAATTTTAATAGGCAAGTCAACATAACCATTGCAATCAGTTACCTAGTTCTGGAGAAATGCGACGATTATGCAGCTGTAATTAAGTGTGAGAATGATTGAACAATAATTGGCGGAGTAGGACAGTGGACAATGTGCACATTGGCGATGCGGCCTCGCGAATCGTCTGCTTATGCTTAATCGGGTCGAGCGTTCAATGTCACCGACGTCACAGCTGACGTAAAACAAGAGAAGTCGCGTCGCGACTGAGTTTTGTTTTTCACATACCATAAGGACTGATAAGAAATAAGTATAATTATGTAATTCATAATTAAATGTAGTATCTTTCTACTAACGCTAAATATAAAACAAAGGAAAGTCGTTAATCTAATTAGATACGATTTAGAAATTATGTTTTCGATATCGCCAATTTTAGTTACGAAAACATTATTTTTACATCTCTGGTGTAACAGTTTTTATTTTCAGTAGGTAAGTAGATACTAAAATTAATTTATAAGGATATGAGTGAAATTTTGTTAAACGTCTAGACAACGACAGAATTCTTCTAGAAACCGCCAATGCTTAAACTTAGCACCACACAAAGGCGGCAACGCGTTTACAAGGTACTGCCTCAAAGAGGACAAAGATCGCTTCCTCCGATACAATCTGTTTACAGTAAATAGTCACTTAGGCTGATAACAATACTGATGCCGTGAAGATATTGCCCAACCTTGACTTTAAACATCTATGATTTCGTTGTTTTGACGAGAATCTAACAATTGTAGTGTTAAATCGTTTTTTATATTGATGTTTTCATTTTAGGTTCATTTTTAACTTCAGCAATATTCAGTGATTTAGTAGATTTTAAATCTTTGATATCTTTACAGGGCCGTCACATGATACAAGTTTTTTTTTTAGTTCACACTTTGTCTACTTCATTTCAAATCCAGGGGTGCATTAAAAAGGTCCTGCTACCAATTTCGCTGACTGGCTAATCTTTTAACCACGGCATAAACTATCTTCATTTAGCTTGTGCAGACACGACAAAAGAAGAATTCCAAATCAGAACGTTCCAGCCCGTGTGTAGTCCCAAATTGCGGTACTGTAACACGGGACATAAAATTATCCAAAGCCTCGTTTTGAATTATGGAGAACCCCTATTGTTTAAAACTTACCTATGCATAACCATTTTTTTGTTTTATTAAAATAGGGAATTCGATAAATAGGTAAATAATTGGAAGCCGTAGGTAATAAATGATGTCCTCAACTTTGCATCCATACCGCGTAATTTTAGGCAATATTTAAATAGGTAACAACACATTACTAATGAGCAGAAACAATTTCGTAGCCACTTAATTGTTGAACTCGAATTCCACAAAACTCGTCTGTTAAAAAATGTGCTAATTAGCCATAGTTCATTTGTTGGACTTTATCAGACATCTTTGAAGTGAAAAGTTACTCAAATATCGTTCAGGGTATTTTATATAAAACCTTGGACATATTTCTGAACAATACATGCAATGTGGGCGATCTGGCAATGTTACAAACCGAAAAAACCAAATTTGGGCAAATTTTAAAAGTTTTAATTATAAAGTGGCGTCTAACAGTACCTACATAAACCAGAATTATTAATGTGTTGCAAATCAAGTATAAAAATGATCCTATTGATAATAATTGGTAAATTCCATATAAGGCTTTATAAAACTTTAACAAACAGGTATGTAGGTATCGACTATAATTAGTTTCTATTATTTAAGTAGATCTGTACGTATAAACAGCCTTGTTTAGTCATACATAACTTATAAAAATATTTTCTTGCAGCCGATTTGTACCAAAGAATATTTACCAATCGACATATCAGGCTAACGGGGCTAATGTTGACGCCACACGGGGACTAGAATGTAAACATACCGCGGATTGGGCGCATATTGCACAAAATTTGTCTCTAAATTGAGCCCGGCATACCGTGCATCGTAATAAATCAACGCTTCTAGCCTGTATTGAGGACAAGTCCGACCTAAGAAAGGTAAATGCCTCAATGCTAGTAGTTGTAAGGAGAACGCGGGCCGCGGAGGCGAGAGGTCGCCCGTTCTAACACGACGGCCCCCAAACAAACGCGCACTTATTTGCCAATACGCGTCCATCTTAATACTGTGTCTCTGTATCTACTCGATGAATTAACCTAATGCATTATAGTAATGTGTTGCAACACGCTTAATCTGATTTCTCGAAATATTTTACCTTTATTACAGTTACATTTAAGGTTAACTGCCAAAATGCTGTTAGACAAAACTGCATTACGTCATTATCGCTAGAATTTACGATATCGCACAAATATGCCTAGTTATTTCGGTTAAGTGAAAACTAGAACTGGACGCAAGTTAGTTCGTAACTAGCCTTAATGTTATATATGGAACTAGTGTTTAATAATTAAATGAATTCACTTTTCATGGAAGCGTAGATGTCCTCGGAAGCACACGTGACCACGTGGACAATTATAACAATAACGACTAGCTAAACACACGCGCAAACTAACATGTGCATCATCCTGCTCAATACTAATTGTTGACACGAGTCTACTACAAGTCAACACATGCACACCTGAATATTGCCAATACTTACTGATTAATGTCAAAAGACAAATGGACTTCGGCATTAAGGTCAAGGTGTCTCTAGGCAGGCGAAGAAAATTTTACAACTTACGTAAGTACTTCCTCGATAGGTAGGTACAGACTTGAACTGAACGCGACGAGAATATAACATACGACACGTGATTTGCACGTGAAGCGTAAAGTTTTTAATATAAAAAGTAACGCTGTTTACACACAAGCGATGCGAGCCATATTAATTTTCATTCAGATTACGTATTATAATCTATTCGACTGAAGAAGTAAAAAAAAAAGAAACTCGTCTAACGGCCGTCTTCAATGACCATTTCTATGGAGCTTATGTCAAGGTCAAGTCAAAGCATTTATTTAGATAAAACCATTTACAGACACTTATGAATTGTCTAATTTCTAATCTAGTAGGGCAAACCACCGATAGACAAGTTATTGAAAACGGCCGTTACTCGTATTAAAATAAACTGTTTAATGCTCCTTACGTAATTTCAAAGGGAAATTAATAACGGGTGGTGCTCATGTGTGGCCGTGTTGCACCGGGCTGAGGCAACACGACAACTGACATATTGATTATGGAAAAAGAAGCAAAAACCGTTTCAAGGCAAGTGTTGCAGTTCTGTGAGTATAAAGTTACGAGTAGTCAGGATTCAGCCTGACACGTTACTTTGAGCCACGCCACAATTATTATATAATATTCATAAATATTAATAGTACCTTGAAACAAAAACTACTTGATCGCATCAGCCGTGTCTCTGCGTAATTGCTGAAGTCACGGAAAAATATGTCACCCGGTACTCTCAAATAATGAGGTAAACTCTTCAGTATTTATTTTACTATTGTAATGTAATTGCGAAACTCAGCATGTTTATCTAAGTACAAGCTCGTAAAGACTGTTATTTACGATTGTTAGGGAAATCTGTCTGAGAGAAACCAACCTTATGCACTGCAGAAATATTCATACCAAACATTTTGTCACACTTGCCTGATTTGTTTTGGCCCTTCTCATTCCGTTGACCCCAGTGTGATGGGTTTAACTTTCAATCTGAACCGGATCTGGAATTGGTTACATACTCATATAAACCTGAACAATATGATTAGTAGATACTAGTTTCTAAAGGGCTCTGAATATCTGGCGATTTCTTGGTGATGTACAACTGTCAGCTGGCCACTACACACGAACTGTACGAAGATTGAACATGAACATTGGGTAAAAAAAACCATGTTTTAAAGGAGAAGTTATCTGAGGGAAAGATACACAGGGTCCCATGGAAAAAAAAACTGATTTAAATAGTTTTAGACGAGCTATGTTTATACCTTCGGGAAACTTCCAAGTTTATCGAACCAAATTGCCCATTAATTTCCCTTTATGCCCTTTTTTCCCCATTACCTACAGTAAAATTTTAAAATTTTGTTTATTAGTGGTACTACTCAATTTTAAGTTACCGTTAATTTCGTGCTGTAACTATCACTTCGCCTTAGAGTGACAGTGCCAACACGAGACTTAACAACAACTTAAGATTGAATACCGTTTGAGTATTTGGCCATTAAAGACCCTAGTTCTCTGTCTCTCTTTTACCACAACCAGCAGCTATGCGCGAGCATGCAATATGCAATAAATACTTCTTGAGCACGTTCCTCTAATATAGCAAGGCCTTGCATATTGCACCCTACCTTATACGCTGCACTTTTATCGAATCTTACGTCACACTTGATTTCAATAGTCTTTCACACCTGAATTTGACCCTTGAAGACAAAAAATGCTGCTATTTGTTTCGACCCTCAATTTTTTGCTACCTGTCTTCGAAAGACCCTGAATCCCTGCTTAGCCTCGCACGATGTACAACCGGTAGCTACGCACTACGCGATGCGTCGCGCGCGCCGCCTATATGGCAAGGTCGGCGGGTGCGCCTGCGCCGTCGCACGCGACATCCGCGCAATCACTTTCACTGAGCGTCTTACCAAATGCACCGAGAGTTATGTGGACTAGATGTGACGGGGAGCGAGCATTATTCATTAATTGAAGATTTACAGTTATTGCGGTTTGCAGTAATGTGACGAGATTTTGATTATAACAACACAATTAACCAAACATTAGTTTTATAATTAGCGTGTTTGAACTACAGAAGTTATTTTTCTCCAGCAAGCTTATTATGTGTATACCTAATGTTAATCATGGGATGAACAATTAAATAACCGGTCTTTGTCACGTCATCCTTAAATAAATGGTACCTACCTATACTTAAACAGATAATAACAAATTTTTGAGCACCAGCTAGGTACTCCATCCTTAAACGTAGGCCAAAACAAAACCAAGATTGAAGCACACACATTACTAAACGTGGTCAGAAAATATTTTTTCGGTTATTATTTTACCGGCTTATTATTCTAGCATGCGCAAGAGTCATATCCAGTACAACATAACTCGGCAATAGTACCGTGCATTCGGCTTCCTGTTCGACTCGCGCTAAATTCGTTTCAGTGCGAACTGTGCTTTCGCAACTTGGCTAAGCTCACGTAACCGCTGTTACAAAGCACAAACAAGACATTCATATGTGAGCATTGTGACGACCAGATAGAATTAAATGAAAGCAATGAGATTTTTAAAATTTGAAGTACTTGTATCTGTTTAGATAACGCGTAAACCGAACGACCCGCGAGAAATCTTGCCTAGGCTGGGTGCCCATTATTTTCACATAGAAACTTCTCTGTGCTTCGAAGAGCACATTGACATTCGTTAAGGTAGACAGAAGCCTGAATCTCTGTAAACTGGTCTAACTAGTGTCCCCATTAATTGGGTTCCAGAGGTCACATGGCAGTCGAACCGTGTAAAATCCTGATATTCAGCCGTATCTGGTTATAGTGGAAGCCGACCTACCATAGTCATAAAAAAGCTAGGCTAAGGACACATGGATGGGAGGACTGGGTCGTCATACCTATGATTTTATCAGGCTGCAGGTGGATGCAATCTCATTATAATCTCTAAGTTGTCTCCGAAGACAATCATGCAAACATCTGGTGATACTGTTGGTATGATGCCGTTGACCGGATGGAATTCTATTCAGGTATCGATGATGTCTATTGTTTAGCCGAAATGAATAGTTAATTGGATATAATCTGCACTAATTAATTCAGTTATAATTATAATATAAGTATGCGTGTGCATTGTGTGATTGTTAAATTAGGTAGTGTAAGATTTTGGTAGCAAGGTCAAAGAAACAAATTTTTACCTACCTAGCTTATTGGAGTAATAACTGCAATACTAGCATTATGTAAACCACACAATGTGATCCTTCTAGTATTGCCTTGTCATCAAGAAGTCTTAAACACTCACAAGCACAGTTTTAGATAGCATTATGCATATTTTGACTTTTATAGTGCATATTTTAACATTTTATTAAGCATTTAGATCCATGTTTTAGCGGTTTTTATAGCAAATCATTATAATAAGCTGACGTTTAGTTTACACACTTAAATGTTTATAAATTATAAAGACAAACAAGCATTTAGTTCGAATTTATTTTCTTTTCAAATTAATCTTAATCCTGACTAATAATAAGAAAGTAAGTTTGTTCTACTTTTGCGTCTCGAATTTTCGACAGATATTCATAGGAACTCGCATAGACTTTACCTCTTTGATAGAAAGATAAATATAGAATAGTGTAGAACCCAATAGAACGGTAAATCTCCAGGGTTTCATTTCAATAGCTTGTGCTCCAGTTTAAGTGATTACCTATTGCATTTTAATAAATATGATAAGTAACATAAACAAACAGTGTAATTAAAATTCATGCTCGTTAATTCAATGAACCTTTGATTAACCTCTCTTTGTCACATAGTAGGTACCGGACATGGCGCAGGCCCGTCGAAAGCAGTATTTCTAAGGCAATGAAAATTTATGCTCGATTATATTTACTACGAATTAGCTATGTAACTACAAGTATATAGTATACTTATTCCTTCTCTAGTAGGTCCTTAGGCTGAAGAATTGAAAGGATATCCCTCTATCTATCAATTGTCATAGACCCTTCGGTTAGTAAGAAAGCACTACGCGCAGTAACGTCTACGCGACTTCTAAGGGAAGCAAGATATTGTGTGCTCCTCCTTTACACCACATTTGAGTAAAGATGAGAAGTTAAGTATAAAATTTATAAAGAAAGCCAATACTACTAAGACAATTACCTCGCTGGGTACTTTCGGATTATTTTGTAGCTACACGTGCCTATTACCACTGTTATAAAAGTAATTTTAACAGTAGGCAATGTAAATTACAGTATTTACAAACTATTTTGAGTTTCCAAAACCTATTTACTTTCTAGTTTTTAGTTACTTTTTTTGCCTTATCAAGTGGCTGTAATGCCTTATTTATAACCAATATTTTGACTAGTTTTTTATAACACGGTAAGTAGTGAGTAATAATATAATCACATTATGTTTTACTGATTATGCAATTTTTATCGTCATATAAATATCGCTGATCTACAAGTGAACGAAAAACGTAATAAATGAATGAATGAGAGAAGTCAACTGTAGGAAAAGTAACACTTCGAATATTATTATTATTATTATTCAAAGTAACTATAAAATATTCGAGGAAAAGACCTAATCATAAGATAGTATTGAGAGAGGTAACTACTTACATGCAGCGCTACAATTGCAGGCTGAAGAATTATAAGAAGAAATATATTGAATTAAATTATAAGACGATAGATTGTCAATTTGCGTTTAGTCACTGCACGACGGGGTGCACTACACTCTCGTTAAAAAAACCAAATAAAAATATACTACCTATGCATTAATTAACACGGAACAACCATTTATTATTTTACAGAAAGTAATCATGCACTAAAATACATTCATAACTAGGTAACTAAAAATAACTACATCGACAGAAATATGTAGTTAGTTAAGTCAAATATAATAGCGACGACATGTCATAGGTGCGTCAAATAATATTGAGCCAGTGAACGTACACAGTAACCGTGGAAAAATAAGCCAATTGGCGTGTACATAAAGTTAACCGATAACACACACGTTAAAAACTTCTCGTGATGTTTATACTCTACACCTAATGACACACTTGATACTGTTTTCAACGGAATTCTAATATTAGATAGATTAAATACCTAAATAACGCTTATCCTTGTCAGGTTAAACAGTTTCAATAAGTGCCAAAAGACTTCGCGTAACCAAGTTGCGTCAGAGCTCTGATAAATTGCACTATAACTGGTTGCAATCTCAATAGTTTTGTTTTCTCAGCAACTAAATAATTCCTTACATGATCTTAAACTCCAAGATTAGCATTGAGGTTATTAGTTACCTAATTTAAAAGTTTTAGATCTTCATTCGCGGCTTTGCCCGTGTGATAAGTTTTCAATAAATCCCTATTGTCTAGGATAAACTGACCTATGTTCTTCTACATGAGATGCAAATCAGGTAATGCAAAATACGTTGAGGTCGCGGGATTAACAGTCGAGCCATATAAAATCAACCTGTCTGAGCCCACTGCTGGACTGAGGGTTCTCCTAATTAGAGACCTTAAAGTACATAAAAGAAATCTGGTAACAAGCTAAGCTAACTGATAAGACATCCTAAGAACCGTTGAAGACTGTTGAGTTCAATTTCAAGGCCGGACACGATTGCAGTTTGTGGGTTTTCCTGTTTAAAATATTCCCAGTCATACCCGGCGTGCTGCCCAATAAATGACGATGGACGCTTCTTATCGTCGACGGGCATTGACTGGTAACAGTTATATGGTTTTTCCGTTTATCCATTGTTTTGTAGCAGTCTAATAAAATCCTGGTCTAATGCCTATAAGTTGCGTCGTAGTAAAGATAATATTTATTACAATATTCACGTCATGATCAACAGCTATATAAATAATAATAATAATCACATGTTTACCGACGGTCTATAAACTCCTGACATCCATTTTGAGAGTCAAAATTACCACTCACATTGACAATAACTCTAATATGTCTGCCTCTCAAAATGGATGTAGGAATGGATCCCGCGGTACTAAAGAGCTGCTCCTCATTGACATGGCCATTAGCCAACAAGTTCGTTGCTCCCGAAAGGATCTGTCGACATGTTGGATAGACTATAAGAAGGCCTATGACTCGGTGCCACATTCATGGCTCATGAGGGTGCTAGAGTTGTATAAAATAAATACAACTCTTCGCACCTTCCTGATGTCATGTACGAGGCACTGGAGGACGGTCCTTCGCTATCCGGGATATCGACGGATTAGAGGGAGTGGGGAACTGATAAGGATCGAGCGCGGTATATTCCAGGGTGACAGTCTGAGTCCTCTGTGGTTTTGCTTGGCCTTGAACCCCTTGAGTACATTGCTGGAGGGAACAGGGTTAGGCTATCGGTTGAGGAGAGGAGGTCAAGTAATATCCCACCTCCTTTACATGGATGACCTAAAACTATTTGCCCCCACTGATTTGCAACTAATGGAGTTACTGAAGATAACTGAAAACTTCAGTAATTCTATTAGGATGGAATTTGGTGTGGACAAATGTGCGGTCTTCAGTGATGAGGCTGTAAATTCCGCGAAAGTGTGGGGGTCGAGGCTTTTTAAACGCTAAGACCCTACACAACCGCGAAGTGTACAGTCTCAGGGAGTATTTCCTCCAAGCTGAAGGGGTGATGCACCGAGATGTGGTCGCAGTGGACAAGGGATTCACCCCGCTCGCCTTGGCTAGAGAGAACTGGCGCAAGCCTGCAGTGCTTAGTACCAATGATCGCGAGGAGGTGTGGCAAAGCAAGGAGCTACACGGGCGCTACTATCGGGCCCTTCATGGGCCCGATGTTGACTTTTTAGCATCCGTATCCTGGCTACGTTTTGGTAACCTCTTTGGGGAAACCGAAGGTTTTGTTTGTGCAATTATGGACGAAGTCATGATGACGAACAATTATAGGAAATATATTGTGAAGGATGGCACGGTTGACATCTGTCGGGCATGCCACCGTCCGGGAGAATCTATCCGACACATTGTTTCCGGTTGTTCTCGTCTTGCCAACGGTGAGTACTTGCACAGACACAACCTGGTGGCCAGGATTATTCACCAGCAACTTGCCGTGAAATACAACCTTGTGGAATCGGAAGTACCGTACTACAGGTATGTGCTCGACCCAGTTCTCGAGAATGGTCATGCCACATTGTACTGGGATCGACCTATTATCACTGACAGGACTATTGTAGCCAATAAGCCTGATATAGTGGTAATAGATCGATCAGAGCGCCGGACAATGATTGTTGATATCACGGTCCCTCATGACGAGAACCTCGTGAAAGCTGAGAAAGATAAACAAATAAAATATCTTGACCTAGCACACGAGGTTGTCGGCATGTGGGATGTGGACTCAGCAGTCATTGTCCCGATAGTCGTTACGGCGAATGGTCTAATAGCCAAGAGCCTCGATAAACACCTCATGAGGCTCTCGTTGGGTGGCTGGATCAAGGGCTTGATACAGAGAGCAGTACTCCTTGACACGGCACGCATAGTGAGGAGGTTCCTTTCTCTGGAGCCCTGACTGCCGGCAGTTTGGACCCTGTTCCCGATGCCGGTGGACTACTATTTTTTATATTTTTAAATGTTTTTGTGTTTTTATAGAAATATTTAAAAATGTAATTTGTAAGTATTTTAAAATGAATAAAGGAAATAATAATGGCTCACGAGGGTGCTGGAGTTGTATAAAGTGAATACAACTCTATGCGCCTTCCTGACGTCATGTATGGGGCAATGGAGGACAGTCCTTCACTATCCAAGATGTCAGCAAATCCAAGGGAGAGAAGAACCAATAAGGATTGAGCGAGGTATATTCTAGGGCGATAGTCTGAGCCCGCTGTGGTTTTGTTTAGCCTTGAACCCTCTGAGCTATCGGTTGAGAAGAGGTGGTCAATAATATCCCACCTCCTTTACATGGACGACCTGAAACTCTTTGCCCCCAACAATTTGCAACTGGTGAAGTTACTAAAAGTAACTGAAACTTTCAGTAATTCCATCGGGATGGAATTTGGTGTGGACAAATGTGCAGTCATGCATGTAAAGCGAGGAGAGATTATGGAATCCGTGGGAACCCAACTCTCGGATTCCATACACCTTAGATCCCTCTCCTCAGCCGAAACCTACAAATACTTGGGCATGTCGGAGGCGTTAGGCATCAATGAGGCCGACATGAAGCAATCGTTACGGGAGCGTTTCTAAGGCCGCCTGAAAAAAGTACTTAAAAGTATTTTATCAGGCGGAAATAAGATAGATAGATAGATAGATAGATATACTTTATTGCACACTAAAAGAAATAAAACAAGGAATACACATAATTAACAGTACAAATGGCGGTCTTATCGCTTAAAGCAATTTCTTCCAGACAACCATTGGATGGAAAGAATAGTTAAGAAAAAATATAAAGGGCAGTTTGCAGCGTACACATATGCAACCTACTAAAAACCGGGAATCAACTAAATAATAGGTATAATCACAATATATATTTTAAATATATACACACTCAAATAGGATACATACATAATTAATTATATATACAGATAATTTACTTATATAAACCACTATAGAGCAAGATAATGTTCTTTAACCATTCTTTTGAAAGAAACCAACGACTGAGCACGCCTTACAGGTACAGGTAGTGCATTCCACAAGCGTATGGCCTGAATAGTGAAGGAATGGTCAAAGAATCTTGTGGAATGCATAGGCATCTTCAGTTTCAAGTTCTCCGATGATCTCAAGGATTGTAAGGATAAGGTGCGCGCCTTTAACGGTTGGGTCATGCCGGTCTTGGTGTACTCCTTCGACATACTCAAGTGGACTCAGACTGAACTTGACACCTGGATAGGAGGGTCCGTACGCTGCTGACTGCATACCGAAGGCATCACCCACGTTCATCGGTGATGAGGCTGTACATTCCGAGGAAGTGTGGGGGTCGAGGCTTTTTAAATTCTAAGACCCTCTACAACCGCGAAGTGTGCAGCCTCAGGGAGTACTTCCTCCAAGCCAACGTGGGGATGCATCGAGATGTAGTCGCAGTGGACAAAGGATTCACCCCGCTCTCCTTGGCTAAAGAGAACTGGCGCAAGCCTGTAGTACTGGCCGCAGGGAGGTATGGCAGAGCAAGGCGCTTTTACCGGGCCCTTCATGGGCCCGATGTAGTTTTCCTAGCGTCCGTAGCCTGGCTACGTTTCGGAGATATCTTTGGGGAAACCGAAGGCTTTGTCTGTGCAATTATAGACGAAGTTATAATGACGAACAACTACCGGAAATATATTGTGAAGGACGGCACGGTTGACATCTGTCGGGCATGCCACTGTCCCGGTGAATCCATTCGACATATTATTTCTGGTTGTTCTCGTCTTGCTAACGGCGAGTATCTGCGCAGACACAACCTAGTGGCTAGGATTATCCACCAGCAACTTGCTCTGAAATACAACCTTGTGGACGCAGAAGTACCATACTACAAGTATGTGCCCGACCCAGTTCTCGAAAATGATCATATCACATTGTACTGGGATCGATCTATCATCACCGACAGGACTATTGTTGCCAATAAGCCTGACATAGTGGTGATAGATCGATCAGAGCGTCTCACAATGATTGTTGATATCACTGTCCCACATGACGCGAACCTTGTGAAAGCCGAGAAAGATAAAGAAATTAAGTATCAAGACTTGGCACACGAGATTGTCGACATGTGGGAGGTTGACTCAGCAGTCATTGTGCCGATAGTTGTTACGGCCAATGGCTTAATAGCCAAGAGCCTCGACCAACATCTAATGAGGCTCTCGTTGGGCGGCTGGGTCAAGGGCCTGATACAGAAAGCAGTACTTCTGGACACGGCACGTATTGTCAGAGGCTCTCTCTGAGGCCCTGACCACCGGTAGCTTGGACCCTGTTCCCGATGCCGGTGGGCTACTATTTTTTTATATTTTTAAATGTTTTTTTTATATTTTTTATAGAAATATTTAAAATATATAATGAAATAATAATAAATTTATTTTTCAGAAAAGTTGTACAAAAACACTTCTTACAGGTAGTATTGGACATAACACAATATAACTTGAAATAGGAGTGTTTCGATGAACTCTGGTACCCAATGTAAGATTTAACTTGTGTTATGGGTACCAGGGTTCTCGCGTTCGGGTTGTTACACTAATAGTTACATTGAAGGACGAACACAGTATTAGAATTAAGAAATACAGTTAATGAGACTAAAGCTAAAGCAGCCTCCAGACGTACATAAGTGATCGTGTGTAGTATGATAGAATATTATGTATGTGAGAGAGTATAATCGTGTATTTATGTGCGGATGTATTTGTGTTATGTATGTGTAGTCATGTTATGAAATCGACAACTTCATCAGAGTTTCTATCTCATCATAATCTTGAGTCAGTAGCCATTTACAGATCTTACCCTTACATTCCTGTCGACACATAGGATATATGTTGCAAATTTTATTTATCTTATTATATAAATGATTTGACAAGATTTGTTTTTTTTTTTTTTACAAAAAACGTTGCCCCACACTAGGATTTCTCCTGTATCGTGGGTGCGTTTACAGACACAAATCTTCACATGCACAAACATCCAGACCCGGAACAACTATCTGTAGGCCATACAAATATTTGTTCCGTGCGGGAATCGCACCCACGACCCGCAGCGCAGATGCCAATTGCTTAGCCACTGCACCAAACGTGTCGTCAAATATTCTATAATGCCGTTGAGCAAGAGCCGTTCTACAATAGTGTGTTGGACATACTTTATAGTACCTACGGTTTCTGGTAGCATTCGGTTCATATCTCAGTGAAGAGTGTCTGTGTAAAATCGTGCAGAGAACAAACAGCTGTCTTACTGTGAGAACTTGGCAATCGGTATACAGAGTCGTGGTAGGATACCTGAAAGGCTTGGAAGTCATAACTTTAAGGACGGTCCTTTGTGCTCGTTCCAGTGGTAAAAGTGATGTTTTAGGTGCTCCACCCCACACGGTGACGCAGTAATTTATTAGGGACTGGCACAAGGCAAAATAAATAGTTTTAAGAGTTTTGTCATCTGCAGATTGTCTTAATTTTTTTTAAATAAATATACACTTTCGAACCCTTGATGTAAGGATACTAATATGATGCTTCCAATTTAATGAACCATCTATATAGACCCCTAGATATTTAACGACAGTAGACCTTGTTAATTGTGGACAGTCACATTGCGAGGAGGATAAATTGAAGGAACAAGTATGGGATTTAAGCAACAGTGAATCTGAAGATGGTAGGTTGGTGTATTGTATAGAGAAAGGTAAGTAGACTGTTTTATCCAGGTTTAGTGTCAATAAATTATTCGACAGCCATTTTATCATTGAAGTAAGAGCATGCTCCGCGTATTTTGCTGTTTCAGACCAATCTTTGCCATGTACAAGTAAAGCAGTGTCATCAGCGTAAGTAAATATTGAACAATTTAGATGGGACATTTTGCACAGGTTGTTAATACATATAAATTAAGAATAATGTTGGACCCAAAATTGAGCCCTGAGGCACGCCATAACTCAGTGTTTCAGTGTCACTAATAGAATCATTTATCTTAACACATTGTGTTCGATCACATAAATAGTCTTGGAAAATTGTAAGGGTATGTCCCCGAATACCTGTAGCTTCTAATTTGGATAAGAGGTAAGGAACAGACACAGTGTCAAATGCTTTAGAAAGGTCCAAAAAGATAGCTAAACATTTTATTTGACAATCTAATTTTGCCACAACATGATCCACTAGTGCAGCAACAGCATCTTCGGTTGATTTACCACCTCTAAAACCATACTGGTTGTTACCTCGAATATTGTATGACTCTAGGAAGTTAACCAATCGATTATTTAGAATCTTTTCCAGTATCTTAGAGATGGCAGGTAGAACAGAGATAGGTCTGTAATTATTAACACTGTGTCTATCCCCATTCTTGAAAATCGGATGGACAACAGATTTTTTAAATACTTTAGGAAAGCAGCCCGTGGATAAACAGCGATTGCAGATATGAGTAATGGCTGGTACAAGCACAGATAAGACAGGATTTTAACAATCTTGATGGAATGCCGTCCCAGCCCACAGCAGCATCGGATCGTAAACCAAGTATAAGTATTTCGACCTCTGCTTCATCTGTGGGAAGTAATGCAAGGGAATTTAAGGGTTGAGCATCAAGGGGGCATTCAGACGTATATGAAGAGGATGAAAATTTTTCGGCTAAGTTCTTGCCAACGTTGGCAAAATATTGGTTAACGTAATTGACAGATGAAATTTTATCAGTAGATATCCTTAAAAGTTCACTAGGTGGTATGACATTGTTATTGTTCTTTTACTCCCTTCATTCGGGCCATTGTCTACAAATCCCTGGTCAGGTGATAGAAAACTTTGTTCTACCGCTTGTAATCCGACTTTTGGTTTACTTAAGAAGTAAAAAGGAGAAAATAAACCAATAGGAACATAAAATTTACCGATAACTCGGTGACGATAATTTGCCTGCTCGTAAGCTGTGAACTTAAGAGCTAATGACTCATTTCCTGGCTGATTTGCAATGAAGTTATTAATTGTTTAGTTAACAATAAAACTTAGGTTTTTTTTAAACTAAGGAAGGATACTTAGTATTTTCTTCTTGCGTGCATTACAAACTGAATGTGTCAAAGCTGCTCACTATGCTGGTTTTTCCAATGCCACCCTCGTGACAATTTGGTTTTGGGAAAATAGTTATGTACCTGTATGGCAGCAGTCTTTCGAGTTTGAGGTATTTTTTGTAGCTGTGATAAACCATTTCTTTCGGTAGAAGTTACAATGTCTCAGCGAGCACATACGTAATGTATGCATTTGAATAGCCTAGTGATGCCACATGGAACACCCAATTATGGCTAGTAGGATATTTTGATAGTTAACTAACTAACCATCAAATGTATGTGCAATATTGAGCTTATTGATGAGACTACATCTACCTTTAGAATTTTGTTTTTTTTTTCAATTCTGAAGCCAAATGGAGACCCCACTACTGTTGACCTGATAGCTTAACATTGCGGGGTTAAAACCCCGAAGACTAGTAAATAAACGGTCTTGTGTAAACTGCCATAATTACCACCCCTAGCTGGCTGATAGAGTGCACGTGAATTCTTTAGTCGCCTTATGCAATACTCCGTCTTAGAAAGCTTTCGCAGTCGGTGATCACAGAGCACTCAATTGAGGGTGTATATTCGAAGAACCTTAACATTTCTAATCTCATTACCGTTCTGGGTTAACCTAATACTAGTTTCAGATTGTTTTTATTCTCGATATGTAGTGATATATTTTTGATTTTCATTACTGGATATCATAACAGGCGTTGTAAACGTCTGCATTCTTAACTTTGGGATAATGGTAATATTGTTCATAATTTTCGCAAAGATTTTCCGTAAAATGACACTAATCAAATAAACGTTGATAAATCACCTCCTAGAAAGCTTATATTCCTTGACTTGGTCACGTATACAGAATTGCCGATTCCTTAAATCATTAGTCACAATGTCCAAACATGCTCTTTTGTCCCTGCGGTTTCGGTGCGACTCATTTTTGAGACACGTCATTACCTCATGTGATATAGACACATAATCTTTAAATTGAGGACGGTAATATGCTTTTCATATTAAAAAAATAACACTTTTTCTAATAAACCAAAGTGTAAATAATAATTTGCTCTAAAGTGCCCAACGGTGTACAACACGATTACTTAAAGAATGAGATTCAAAATGGCAGATTTACTATTTGCCTTTCGCTCACAGAGAATGTGCGCGAGTGAGATGCAAATAGCGATAACAACCAGATCGTGTCATTTTCAATCCCATTTTTTGTGTAATCGGGTTGAACCTATATAAAACAAAGAGGTTCGTTTGGAATCTTCCTCGGTAGCTATCGGAACAGTGCAACTTCTGAATAATACTATGTACACTAAGTACTCTCAAGTTCCTTCCTAAAGTTGATCAATATTCAAATACCCGGAAAATGTGTTCTTCTTCCTACTCGACTAAGTACCTAAGGCACGTACAAAAATAAATTAACGTTGTTGTGTAGGTACCTACTAATAGTTATTATCTGAAGTCGTAGATCTCCGCTGACAAAGTGACCACATAGGTATGCATAATTAAGTGGGTAAATCAATACTACAACGCTATATATTATGTATTTGTTGTCCGTCTGTGTGCTGAAGTCGGTGCACGGCAGTGCTTTGATGTCCCCGTACCTTGAAATTGGTGAGTCATGATAACCAGAATGTTTCCAAATAACCAAATGACCTCATACGGTTACAGCCATTTTGAGAATAAAGATATTGCTAAGCAAATACGAAGTAAAGTCACCGGAACTTTGTTTTTTATGGGTCTATAAGTTTTGTTTTATAATGTCTCAAATTGGGTAGAATGTATGTAGGAATAATTCATTCATTCGTCTGTGTTCCGAGGGATTTAAGTAGAATATTGTAAATACTAACGTTTAGCTACCTTGTACGACTTTATAGCGTTATCTATTACAATATTCCATACCTAGGTACTATATTCGTATCCACCTTATTTAACGATAAGTAGCATCGTTGATTTTGATTCTTAACATATTAGAAAATATTAATCAAAACGAACCATGTTTAGACACTTTCACTTTCTCGTACTTGAAATATTTTTTTACAACTCTATAATCTTCAGGTAATTATCGCCATGGTAAAGATCTAGGTGATAATAATTATTTATTGACAAATAATGACAAGTTTATACTCATAAATTAACGTAACACTCAAAAATGTTTAGATACGTATGTAATTTGATTTATAACATAACGTCGATAACGGGTCGCTGTCACATCGGCGCATGATTCGGTTTTGTTTACACATACTTGACAATAACAATCGGCGCGGCGCGGCGTCGCAACACACACATACACAGCGTGCAGTGTGACAAGGACGTCAATACTGTGACGAACAAACGCATATGTACTTAGCGAACGTTTTCAAGGCACATAGTATTGACACAATGTGAACCTGACCCGATTAAGAACTAATTAAAAACATTAATACTTCAGTTATAATGGAAAAGGCTGTGCGCGTGAAGATGAAATGGAAACCTTTATATCGGCTAAGGTCAACTGTTATGTTGCATTGACAGACATTTTTAATTATAGAGAATACCTACTCATTTGAATCTACTTTCATTGTTAAAAAAGATCTAGCATAGCCATTGTTGAGTTTTTTAATGCATCCAATGATTTATAGGTATTATATTAAATTAACTACAAGTTGTAACAGCAACATTGATCCTACCCTACCACAGCTACCTTGAAACCCTCAACCAAATTCTAATTACGCCAATGACATTGACTTACCTATTCGTCACGACTAAGTACCTACATTAAATTAATTGAAAAAATGCCTCTTGCAAGGAAGTGGCAACCCGCTCTCTTACCCAGGGTTCCGTAAAAAGCCTAAAGGGATTATTTAATGATGGTCAGCAAAACCAGGGAAAATTTGCAAAGCTAATGATTGTAACAAGACTGCTACAATGAATACTCGACCTATTGTTGAAGTCTATTACTCCTCGTTTAAACCTGAAAACAAGTTGTAAACAAATTGTGTCAAGGTCTTTTAAAAAGTAGTTAGTTTTGTTTTTAACATATAATGAACATCTAGAACATATTTAAATCAAGTGTTTTAACGATCGAAGTAAGTACATCCATGTTAGAAAAATACACCTAACAAAAATCAGTTAAAAAAAAAGTAATACGTGTAGAATAATTAGTCTTATACCTAGGTGTAAACGACCAAGACGCTCATTCTCAGCAATGGATATTTTCGAGCTGATCCGTTAATGTTAACTTCAAGCTATCGCATCCTTTCTTAATATCTCTCAAGCTCAAAAGCGGTCACTGGTAAACAAAAGGCTCACTCGTAGACCGCGACGAGCGATCTTAGTACCGGCCCATTCTAAGTATCGCTTTGCTTGCAGGTCATAAAAGTTCAAATCAGTTTATTTAAGCAAATTATGACAGTGGTTAATTAGTTTATGGTTTATATGGGTAGCCTTAACGCAACAAGGAAACCAGCCTTCAGGTTTGCGTAGCAAGTGATAGACAGAACGAGACTGTTTAAAGTAATTTTCTTAAAAACAATCTTAAATTAAACTAATTGATTTTTTATATATTATTATGCAGTTATCTGGTTGATAATAAATGGTTATCCTGTCATCAGTCGATCATCAGCACAGACGTTGTCTTTTAATATACGACGTCCGTGTTCATCAGCGTCTCATCGCTCGCAAGGTGAAAGGAATGTTTGGGTAAACTAGCTTATTGGGCATTGTGTGATGGGTGCGTTCCCCATAGCTGCACTACAATTTCGCAAATCATTTATAATTCTCAGCAAGGCCACTGTACGTGGAATTCACATACATCATAACATAGCTACATTAGCTACTCTAAGCTGGACGGTAGTTCAACGATGAATAATAAAAATCCGCATCCAAATTCAGCTGAGTTTTTGTAGTTTTAAAATTACTTCGACAAGCGACAAGGATACAGCAGTTGGTTTATGACGAATGACGTCATTCACAGGTCCCACTTTATTTTTATCAGTATTATTAATAACGCTATAACAAGCTCTACGCTCTGCATAGTTACGTAAGGGCGTTTAAATATAGTAGATTCAACGAACTTTACTAAAATGCACGTGACACATTGACTTTTAGACTTTGTACCAAGGTCCAAATGTTAATCGTTCTTTATTAAGACACCTTGGTCGCTTAAATGAGATAATGTAAATTGTTATTTTAGATGGAATAATAAATTCTAAATGCGTGACTTCGTCTCATTGGAATAGTCGTAGCAAGCACGGCTGAAGATAGAATTGAGAATTGTAAGTTGGATTTACGAGGAGAGTAAATATTTTAATTATTTGCGTTATGTAGAAAAAAACTGCCACTGTCTAGATTTACAAAATTGCGCTCGATTGCTATAGGCGAGCTCTATATCATGTTATTTTTCTTCGGAGAGTAAGCCTGGTGATCTGTAATACAGGTTTTACGTACTTAGGTACATCAGACTCTATTATAATTGTAACTTCCCGTGACTGTATTGTGATGATGAAAAAGTAATAAAGTATTTTAAATAAGACCTATATCATTATCAACGAGATACACACTCACACTCACACACTCTCACAGTGTACAGCACTCACTTTTGTGAGATCATCGGCGTGATGGTAACAATCGTATATGTGAATAATGTTTGCGTTACCATTTTTACTTCTTTCACAACCACATATTACATTGTGAAAAAAGATAAAACTATCTCCATGATATAACACCGTGATAAGCGAGTGACTGAGTTGATGAGTAATACTAATTAAATTCATAAAATTATCACATCATAATATCCAATATTACAATGTACCTACACTTAAAATTAAATGACTGTTTCTGAATTAGTTGTAACCATCTATTATAAATGCATTCGATAGGGATAATGTGTTATTTATTTAGTTTACACCTTTATCTCATCCAAATTTTGGAGAATAATAAATAGTTTATGATTCAATATTATATGTTGATCGAAGCTGTATCTGGATAGACTGAAAGACAAACCCAAAAAAATTGGGTTAAATGCTCTATGACGAAGATGTTCTGCCTCGCCTTTTCCCAACTATATTGGGGTCAGCTTCCGGTCTAACCAGATGCAGCTGAATACCAGTATTTTACACGGAGCGACTGCCATCAAACCTCCTAACCCAGTTACTGGGCAGTGCCGATATCCTAAGGTTAGACCAGTTGTCAGACTTTCGGGCTACTGACTTCCCGTAGTGACTGTCATAGATATTCTTATGACACTCGGAACCGACTGTTTAACGTGCTCTCGGAGGTACTGAAGGGTATCAATGTGTAACCAAAGGTCACCCATCCACGGACTGACCGCGGCAAGCGCAGCTTAACCTCACAAATCTCATGATCCGCGCCGTTGGTAATTAGCCACAAGCTCCTCTCGAGCTCCATGACGAACAAAGAAACGAATTTAAGAATCTTATCTAGATAGGCTGGGCAATAAAAGTTCTCTATAATAGTGAAACGGCGGAAGCAGTTAGGTACAAAACTGTATCAAGTCCGTATTTACACCAGTGATCCTCGATGACGGAAGGCAAAAGCAAATAACATCGTTATCCGGGTACGTATGCGTCCATTCATAACCATTGTGATCGCGTGTTTTGTTCAATGTCGCTGCTTTATAAGTACCACAGATACAAATGCTATTTATTATCTTCTCTACGTAGTGGAAATTATGTTTGATTTGTTTTATGGTACCATCATTTGTGGTATAAAATATCCAGTAGTGAGTGAAAATGGGTTGACGAAGAGAGAAAACTGCATGAAATATTAAAAACAGACATGACATTATAATAATAAAGTATAATTTCGACGCCTGTAACACATTTTTTTTATCGTTGCAACATCCCCATGGATATCCCTCGCCCGGGAAACGCGAGGGGGTCTGTCGGACTCTTACCGGCTAAAAACCAACGGTGTTCCTCCTTCGGGGTCGCGGGATTCGCAAAAGCATGCACCGCAACCCGCCTGTAATACATACCCAAAGTAATACGCAATAATGTACTACAATACAAACCCAAGAAAGGGAACGTACCCATACTACGTGACCCATTTTTTACAATTTTTTATCCCCCTCCCCCCCTCGGTGACCATCCGTAGTTTATGCCAATACCCCCCTCCCCCCTCCCCCTCTAGTTTTCACGTAGTCATTCATAAATATGGTTTTAAATCATTTTTTGCAAACAGGAAGTTAAAAAAAAATTGACTCATGTGCGACAGTATTGCCATCTGTGAGTTCAAAAAGCGCTAAACTTTGCGCGCCATATTTGAATATAGCTCAAAAATACTCGAGATTTCCCTAGAGGATATTGACTACGTGATGAAAACCTAAGACCCCCCCCCCCCCCCCCGCCTTTGTGACCAATCGTGGTATTTGACCCTCCTCCCCCCTGAATGGGTCACGTAGTGTGGGTACGTTCCCTAAGCTAAGCCACTGTCCCACTTTTTCAGATGTAGGAATCAAGATCACGAGGTCCTGAAAGCGCAAGCGGTGTCGGAAGCTTCGTTTGTGACTAGCTACCACAACAAATAGAGTAATGGAGGCGATCCACTAGACCAAACATAAGAATAACATAGAAAATACCGAAAATTGATTCAGAACAAAGATGAGTCCTTGATTTATTGGAAACAATATACATAATTGTACCTGAAACACCTATTATCCCTCGTTTAAAAAATTACATCTACTGTTTGCCGTAGGACAACTCGAACGTAACTACGTATCACCTGATATGTAATTAAAAGTGTTATGAGTACCGTATATGATACTCTGTATTCTACATTTAACACAGTTGAAGGCAACTGCATTATAGGCGGCAGTGGCGCGTAAGTCGACACCGCTACTTGTCCGCGCTATGCAAATGGAGATAATATGCGTACTAGCTAAGTGACCGGGTTGCGCTACCTACTCGCACAATGAGGTTAATATCCAACCAAGTTGTAAATAAAAACTTGGTAAACGTCTCACTACTGTTACTGGCACGCTTCTCGATTCGGTCGGGTTACAACAGAAATCGCTGCGAACATGGCGCATGTGCACAAACCGAATGGGGTTACCTCACCCACATTCCTGCCTTCCGGAATTTCACTCACGTTGACAGTCGCAATGTACTGATACAATGACTATGTTTATCGATGTCCATCAGATTAATTCTGCGCCGTTGTTAAATGGAAATTAGCAATGCAGCCAAACGGCTAAAGCGATTAGAGTAAATTTACTTGAAATACGTTCACAAGTTGTTTTATTTATCACTGCTCATTTATTATTGTGACGCTATTATTTCGTGGTATTAACTAACGACTTGCATTTAATTTTTTAATTTGTTTTTATTCCTTTCTTTGAATCAGATTGCAGTTAAAGTATCAGTTAATTGTATCAAATAATTATTTAACTTCAAAATTCCCGGGCATTTATCTTGGACAGATCTCAAGCTGGCTACTTCGCGAACCATTACTGATGCTTAATCTGGTGCGCATCTGAGTTCCAGTTTCACGATCTGTCAAAACGTACCGTTGCTACGGTTACCGACGTCGCCAGTACCCTAGAAATTGTCTTCATCGATCTCACCAGCAATGCCAATTTATAGCTCTTTCTTGACTTAAATTATTGGAATTTACTACCTGGTTTCGTTCACCCTTCCTGGATCCAGTGAATTTATTTTCGGGCAAGAAAGAATAATGAATACGTTTGTCGACAGAAATATGTATATGATCAGATCTACTCAATGACGATTACTTGATGTGTATGAAGAACTGGACTATTTTCAGCTTGCACATGTATCGCAACATTGTACTTACTTATTATTAGGTATTCCAAAACGGTGTCGCTCTACAGGAATCAGTATGGATAAACTTTCTTTATATCCTTATCTTTTTACACAATGGCAAACAAGAACTTGATAGACGATCACGCTACTGTATTTACTTAATGGGTAATTCTTGACATTATCTAATCATCATATGCAGAATGCGTAAGTTTTTTTGAAAATAAGACATTGGCTTGAGACATTTAAGTGGGTTTTCGTAGCTGGTGTATGGGTTGAGACAAAGAATTGCCAATTATTCCACCTGCCCTTGCGGCACCTGGACCGGCTGCTCTTTTTATTTATTTCAACGTCGGTGATATTTTTATTGTTCGCCTTCGCAGGCGATGGCGGTCACAAATGAAATGCGGTGCGAGTGTGTGCACCTTTTTATGTCCACTCGTCAACTGAATTGTCTACATACGATCACATTTTACCATGCTGAGACGATTAAAAAATAACTAAATTAATTCGATAAATTATGAATTTGTATTGATCCTGAATAAGTGTTCTGTAAGCTAATACATAACGCAGATGTTTAATACAAAACCAAATATGTAATTGCAATCAACGGCTAGTGCTAATGGAATGTAAAATAGGCTGGACAGCCTTTTCTCGATATTTATGTTGTTCTTAAAATAGAGTTTCTTAAAATAGCAAGCATAGTCAACTTAGCATTGTTTACAAAATAAATTGCACACAATAAAATGTGTACTGCGGTAAGAACATAGGGGCATTTAGATAAAGTGTTTACTAGAGACGCAGACACACCGTCTAGTCTCTAAGGTGCTCACGGTTTTAACAAATTGGCTGTATGTCAGTCTTAAATACAAAGTTAGTACATTTAAGTAGTTAATATAAAACGTTAATTGTAGATTGGCATATATAATGATAATCTTAATTCTAATGATGTCCTTGTTTTAACTTAAAATCATAACCGTATAAAAATCCATCACTAATTTATACACGAGTATAATTATTCAAAAGAACGAAGCTATCTGCGAATTGGTACCTAATATATTTTCGACGAGTACGGGTCCCATCCTGTGTAAGCTACTGAGAATCGATCACGGCTTACTCCGAGACGCGCGCAAAAAATACATATCTCCAAGTTAAAACCGGCTGGATCGAAAAGATCCGGCCTAATATTTGGTGTACGTTTAACCCTTCAAAGCCTGCCGGTCGATACCTGCACAATTAGTAGCGTTTTTGTTCTCAAATTGATGACTCCGTATCACGAGCGTCTGCGCACTTTAACAAAAAGTAGGATCGTTAGACTACTTTAAAGAGATAATTAAGGCTGTTAAAGGCGTAAGGTTATATTTTGTGAAGTTATATATAATATCTAATGTAGAATAGTAGATATTATTATATATTTAATGCCCGGAAACAGCCCCAATAAGGAATTTAAAAAAAACAAAGTCTCGATGCTAATTCATTCAAATAGACATTGTGATACTGTGTGAAAAATGCTCAAGTAAAGCACGTCAATAAAACCTCATCCTAAATTGTCCGCATAATAACAAAATGTAAAAAAAAAAACAAGTGAGGAGACGCGGCCACGATGCGTCTACATGGTTCGTTGACCCCGTCGATATTTCTCGAAATTCGCCTCGGAATCCGCGCTCTTTTCGCTTTTTAATTGTAGGTAAGTAACCGGCTACCCGACGACAAGGTGATACGTTTCCAGAGAAAAAAATGTACGTCCATGCCTTCACACTGGAATTACTGTAACGGAACATACGAATTAAGATTTACAAGGAAATGCGCGACAGAATAAAAAAAATCGCGCTCATTCGGTGCTGGATAATCTCTGCCGTCCAAACGTCGCACCACGCGCCCGCGCCGCGCCGTTTTGACCAAACCGGCATAATTATTTTAGTGTGCTTTAGCTTTGACGTCATTTATTAGGAGCGGTGATTGTGCTTTAGATTTATCACATGCCTAGTATTTTTGGAGTAGTTGTAGGTGGCATACCTACCTGTCTATATCAATAATAATCGCGAATGTAGCACTAAAAATAAAAACATTCTACTAACGTAGGTACTACCTATCTGCTTAAAATCGCACAGACTACAATAGATATTTACAAAATGTTTGTAATATCTTTAATAGCAGTACGGAAGTTTGATTTTCACGCTACGGACTGAACAATGGACTCTCGAGTCTCAGCAACTGAGCCATTCGAATACGTGCAATTTGCTACGAATTTGATTACCTTTCTATTTCATGTGAATTTCTTCGTTATTGTTATAGACAAATTTGAACGAGACCACGTATGGTATTTAGAATAGCTGGCATGAACCCAAGATAATTTTAAATAGAGCACGAGTAGGCAGATTAATTATTATGACACATGACTTTGTTTAATATTCACGCATTTAAATAACAAGATCTTTATCATGTTGTCAACGATGTTGGCAATTAGTAAAAGTTTAGCGCGTGCCGATTGAAACAGCAGACGTAACATAATCATAACTTGATGTGGAACGCGAGGGAGTATAAATCAATAAATAAATAATGCTAATGCCGTGGCTAATACACCACGCCACGCATCATGCAGTCTTCAACAAGGTGCGATGTGGTGATCGGGTCGCACGCACCGACCGTCGTCGCACGCCGAGCCGCCCGCCTCCATACACCGGTTTAGGGCTGTTAAAACATACCTTTATTAATAAACACATGTATATCAATATCAACTTATTTATTTATAAATATTAAGCTTACCTGCCAACTGTTTTTTACACACGCGATATTGACGAAAATAGATCACATAAATATATTAATTATATTTTAAATTTTCAGTAAGTTTACTGTTTCTATTAGGTACCTACTTATCTAACTCGGTGCTTACATTAGGTAGTGGCGCTAGAAAGTGTATTTAAAAATACACACACGAGGTGCGACCCTAACTTACAAGCACTCGATGATGTTTAGTAGATTATAATTAGCCGCGCTGCCAACCCACAGCGAGTGGTATACGTCATAAGCGGAAGCGACTTCATGCCTCGTAGACAAGATTGTTTCTAGTTCATTTATTAATGTGTAATAACATATTTCACAGCTACGTGCAAGATAAAATAGTAAACACATCAGTCACACCGTCATCATGATAAGTGGCGGAAAATAGATTAATTATGATACGTAGGTGTTAATGATAAATGTACGGTGTAGCAGTTGTAAACACGCAGTTTAACGGAGAGGACATTATGTAGGTATGCATATTATCTATCATTTTATTGTGTACAAATAAACACACACGTTCACGTGTAAATACATGGAAACTCTATGTTTTTTAAACATTGCCATGCAATGTAACATTGTAACCGTTTCCGATTATTTATTCAGAATTTTTCGCAGTAGGATTCGCAATTTTATTGCTATATCCCAAGGGATGTTACTTAACAAAAGTAAAAATAAATTCGTAAACTTAATTACTAGGGATTTCCTTAATTTCAAATTTGACTATCCCCGACTGCGTCGCTTAATACACCAACATAAATAGTACAGTAATCGCATCGATTGTGCAGTATGTCGTATCGCATCGATATGTGTCGGTATGTCGCTCGTGGCTTACGTGACGACGGGACGGGTGCTAGGCGCGGCCGGCACGCGCCTCGCCGTGCCACTCGCGTGCACCGGCAGATGTGCGCAAGCGCAGCCGACGCGCCGCTGCTGCCTCTACCTGCATCGGCGCCTCTCCATATGCGTTTATTTGCTATTTACATAGACCTACCGACCTTGAAACAACAACTATGTGTGAATTCTTAAATAAATTAGTTAAAACTTAGGTAATGATAATATATAGGTATTATAAAAACCCAAGCTTTGTATAGTAGTGGGAATTTTATAGGAAACAATGGTCTTCTTATTATTTTTAAATGCAAATTCAACGTTTCCAATACCGTAACTTTTTGTGACCTAATTAACAGATTCGAACGCTGAGTAGGTAGAATCCCGGGGTAGAATTGCGCAATAAGGAAAATTCAATAAAGCTTAGCGTGTAAATTAAAAACCCATTTTTGAAAGCGGAACAACTCACATACTGAGTCAGTCGCGAGAAATAATAGGGAATCGCTACTAAATATAGTACATTAGTACTATGAATAGACGCGCCCACGATATGTAGCCGTGTAAATCAACGCCCGACTAATGTATTACAAACCCGATACATGGCGTCTGAGGCGTGAAACTAAAAACAACTAAAAACTTTATACATATTTTATTATTCCTTAACGCGTTTTATTATTCGGTTAACGCCGAAGTGCTCAAAATCATTGTGTGGAACAAACTTACCTGACCCGGAAACGAGTTCTTGATAAGCAACCATTTCTTTACTATTCACTTGATAATGACCCGACACCGTTTATTGTTATTTTGATTTACAATAAACTAATGTTTTACTAAAACATTTAAAAACACAATAAATGACAATGTGCCTGACGTACTATTATCTGTTTAACCTTCTTGGTTATTTTTTTACTTTTGTAGATATTTTGAATGAAACACCTGCCTTGAAACGGGTTAATCAAAATCTAAAATCAAGAACTATTCGTAAATATGCACACATCAAACATGGTCAAATAAATTGTGACTAAAGAAAAAGTCAGTTATCTCGAACGGTCCGATTTAAAAGGTATTTGAGTATGGCACACTCCAGTAAAGGGCAGAAGTGATATGTCGACATATGGGCGGCTCACCGCAATGCGGCAATGTTGCTCCTATGTACACATACGTTATTATGAACCACTCCGTCGGCTAATACTCGCACCGTATTTATAAATGTATCGTGTAAACGCACATAAAAATATTCGATGCCATAAAGTGAACGATCACGATAAACAGCGGATGATGCACAGATCACGTATCTATTCTAAAACAATAACATAACATTCTATTAAGATATTTTTCGCTCAAAAATTTCGGCGATTCATGCTGTAGACAAGATTATTTGAACGACATAAATTTTGATATAACCTTGTCAGATATAAATAAATAGGCGAAGGTCTTAATTAAATCGCATATCGCTTGGTTCATTATAATCACGGATGGCAAGTTGCTAATAACGTTGTACTCGCCACAAATGTAGTAAGTCAATAATAATGTGTTGCTATAATAAGAATTAACAAGATATCAATAGCGTGTTTATTCTCCAAGCTTATTAAAGCAAGAGCTACGCGGAGCGGCGCGGTGCGGCTCCCTCACTGCGAGTGTTGCCGACGCTTGAACTTTACGTGACGCGTATTACGAAAATAATTATTAAACGTTCATTGCACACAATCCACAGAGATGAGTGCGTCCAGGAGCACGGTGCGGTTTAGTCGGAACGTTAGCGACCGATTGAGGTGCTGGACGGATGCGTGCGATTATAATTAGGATTGTATTTCTGATTCCGACGAAGCTCAGTATGGCGGGCAAAGCTGAATTCCATCTGAGTCATTGTGCCCGTTCTGTTGCCTTTATTTTCGTAAAACACTCCATCTCACGCGCATCATTGTTTCATTACCTCCGCTCTTGTTAATTATTGTAGTGCTTAATTAAAATTACAACGGCGTATGAATTCGTTTTGTCACCGTTGTCTTCAAGTTGAAGTCATTATGTGTCCAGTACATTTCGCATGCTGTAGGTAGGTACAATAAACACAATTGACGTACATAACAAGACAATTAATAAACCGATGTTTACGACGTTGACATAAGCAGGTACGTCAAGGGCAAATTCTAAGAGACAAATAATATCTTGTTACATTAGTAAGAAAAATACTGAAGAACAGTGATAAAAAAGGAATATAAGAGTCATGGTCATAGGTCAAAACTAAACGATGTAGATAATATAAACAGTGATTTTTTTAGAACGTATGCATTTATAGAGCGAAGAATGTGATATTTTCATGTTGTGTGTCGCTTTCTCGTCTCGTAGCTGCAACATCGAGCGCGAAGAATGGAAATCATCGCTCGCCTGTAAATAATAAATATAGACGCGCGTTATGTCTAACTCGACACTTTGAGTGGCACAAACGAAAAGAGTGAGCGGAAACGAGTACTTTAGTAGAATACTAAGTACTGATACAATTTTAATTAAGTAGGTGGGTTTATAATAATTACTTTTCCTCGATTGTTTTAATATGACATGACACAGTATTTTGAATATTTAGCTAAGTGAGTTTCTGATCAAATCTGCATAGATAAAACTTATGTTCTATTTCCGGTCATTTTTTAATGAAACATTCTCTTCAGAACAGTAAGAGTCAGTAGGTACTGAAAAAAAAGCAAGAACAAATTTGAGATTAATGCTCTATAGGTATTACTTAAAATTTCCAAATAGTCCATTTTCTTAAAGTGTAAATATAAACGCAAATAAGACACCGACAACCCATCGATATTTCGACTTATCCGAAAAAGAAAAACTAAGTTTTTGTACTCATCGTCCTTATCGTTTTCAAACTTAGATAAATCATTCCTTAAATAAGTGCAAGCTTAAGCAAATAATAATCGCAAAAAAATGCTAATATATTAGTGTAACGAAGAGCGAACAAGCCGGGGGCACGCGTGATCGGCGACATATTTCCCGAAGTACGGAACAGGTTTGCGCTGAGGCGAATGTAGGGTTACCACACGACGGGAGTTTGCCTTACATGACAGCAATCGTAACATTTAGACATCAGCCAGGATTTTGATAACTAAATAAAGACTGATTTACGGCGCTGATTATATTTGAGATGCAATAAATAATATGACCTTCCTCGTAATATAGACAGCTATGTGTTCATTTTAAAATAACAGTAAGCACGTATCCACCAATATAAGCTCAGTTAGACTCTAAAATCCATTGCTCTATTTATATGACAAAGATCGAAGCGGCAAAAAATCAAACAACAGACGTTATAAATTCACCAATAATTTACATTGTTTACAGTAAACAAAACAGATATTAAAAAATCGGGCAAAAAAAGTTACTGGTACTAACTAGTAACTACTTACATGTTTTCAAATATTTATACACGAGTGAAACAATTCAATTATGTAGTTTTAATATAATATATGATATGAGCACGTTTATCATTATTTATTAGGTACATGCCAATTCTTGTTAACACCTAACTGGGAATTAACTTACAGAAAACCCAACTAGTCTTTGCCCCGTCCCGTAAGCCGTTTTGATAATACCTACCTACTTATCGACAATTTGATAAAATAATAATGTAAGTACTATATTCCCTATTTTGTAAGTACTTTACCTGCTGAGCTGATAGGTACCTTTGGAGTGTGTGTGTGCCAGGATTGTGAGGCAAGGATTTTTTTTAATGTAGTACCTATAAGTCTTAAAGTAAAATAAAACTTTTACGCAAAACGAATAATTTTAATCATTAGATCAATAAATACCTATTTAGTCTTAATTAAGTAGTCTCTTTCGACTTTACGGAAAATAATGGAGGGTGATATTTCGTAGCTGAGATCATACACCAAACAGAAGGTTATTAATTACAAACATAAAAAAATAAATTATAACGACACGTAGGTACCTACCTAATTTGGGAGCTAATTAGATGCTTACTGAACCGCAGTAGTTGTTTTCTTTGTTCTTCGAATGAAAGCAAGACACCTGATTTTTGAAAAAGATTGTTTGAAAAGTCCTAAATAAACATTATTGTCATAATGTTAATTTCAAGTGTTAAATAAATATCTTATTAAAAAGAGTTATAGCCTATGCAACAATAATGCACATTTGGCAAAATAGCTCCTACTTTTTGTATCCATTACAGTAAGGCCAATGAGTGATCCGCTTTTGATACTGTCTGGTATTTAGTGGTTGTCATGGAAACCCTAAACGCATGTAACTCGCAGCCGATACGCCTGCTTGCTACACCGCGTTATGTGCCACTTGCAAAAGTTCTAACTATTTGACTATGTTATTATATCTTTCCTTTTCGTACTGTAAATACTTAAAACTATTTAGGTTTAGTAATATTTAATTGATTCTATTCAAACATTTTTAATTTTAAGATAGGTACAGTTTAAGTATTTTTAATTTATAAAATTTCAATCCTACGAGAAAATTTTACGTAAGAGGAAATTTGTAGTAAACAAACGTACTTATAGATAAATAAAACTTCGATAGAAATTCTCGGTTCAGACACTGGATGCATAGCTGCACAATCAGTAGGTAACACAAAGCATAATTACGATACATAATGAACTTGCGATTTCTTACTATTCATTCCAGTTAGCTAACGACTTTAAGATAGACAAAGAAATATTCACTTACTTTCACACTTAATCACATCTATATAGATTAAAAAAACAATATTTGGCGTATGAATTTGGAGTATAATTAAATAATGCAATGATCAATTTTGATGTCAAGTAATAATTGTAAAAAATAGAGATATTTGTATGGCCTGAAATAAATATGTCTATTTAATTTAATATATACAATTTTAGCCACATAGCATAGTTTTATTAGCCCGCCATCGTCGAATGTTGAACATTGGCCTAAATTACTGCTGATCTAGAAGGACCTGGGTTCGATCCCCAGGTCGGACAGTGTTATTGGGTTTTTCCGTGTGAAATTCCTTAGTTGCTACTGAGGAATTCCACACGGAAAAACCCAATAATTGGCACGAATCCAAACTCCAGGCTGCTGCCCGGAGTTTGGATTTGTGCCCGGTTGATGGCAATAGGCTCGCCCCCTAATATATGGGACTTAAACATAACGGCAAAATAAGTGTGTTACTATACACCTCTGCCAAACCCTTCGGGGAATACAGGGATGATGTTATGTAATGTTAAACGGTCGTATTGCCATAATCAACTCGTTAGAGTCTGTCATCCATCTGGATTAGTGGTCGCAGCTTGTTGTTACCATCAGAAACGAAGACGCTACTGCCCATCTTTTAAAAATAATCACTGTCGCTTCTCCCAACAATAGCTACTTAGTAGTTCATGAATGCACAAATCATTTTATTAATTTGTGTAAATAGTAAAAATTTAGTTTAAAACACATTCAAAACTAGAAATGCATGTGAGCCAAACCGCGTCTGAAGCCTAGCGATAAGTAAACCGAGCGTAAGTTCCGTTATGAATTTGTCCGCGAACTATAACTTCCACAAGTTCTAACTGAAACACATATAATCAGGAACGTCGGCCATCGCAACGCGTTAGTATGAATGTTTAGTAGTTCATATTAACGGAAAAAATCACTAAAAGATACATGATTATATTTGGACGGCCTCAAGCAGTAGGTAAATTGATGCTCTCTTTTACCTGTACCTGTCTCTTGTACCTGGATGACCGAGCTTAGCTCGGTTTTTTTTTTGGTAAATCTTGTTTTTTGGTTAGAAAAAAAAAAGGAATTAAATGGTCTAAAAAGAAGAAAATAAACTTTAAATTAAATCGATCCCATCAATTTATTACATTATACAACTAATTTATTAAAATAATATAAAAGTTTGTCGCGAGAAATACAATTTTATGAAGTAGGTACATAGGCACATTTTTTCTTAGAATTACTACACTTTACATTTATTAGTTATTGTACATACATATTGCATTCTTGTTTATTTAGTATCTCCCGACAAGCTTTTATAATATTTAAATAAATTAGTTGTATAATGTAATAAATTGATGGGATAGATTTAATTTAAAGTTTATTTTCTTCTTTTTACACCATTTAAATAAGCTTGTTTTTAAAAATGTTTTTTGTACTATTCATTTATTTATTTTTTAGTCGGTAGGTATATCATGTTGAAATTTAGAACGGTCTTTCATAATTGAACGCGTATACAACATTTCATGTCTGTACTGCTAACCATTGAGGAGTTCTCTAGTCAGGACCCAATCCTGAGTGCAGCAACCATGTCACGGTAAAACTTAAAACCGGCTATCATAATAAAACGCGTACACAAAATTCGTGTCTGTGCTGCTAACCATTGAAGAGTTCCCTAGTCAGGACCAAACCCTGAGTGCAGCAACCATGTCACGGTAAAACTTAAAACCGGCTATCATAATACAATGCGTACACAACATTTCGTGTCTGTGCTGTTGAGCGTTGAAGAGTTCCTTTATCTGGAGCTAATCCTGGATGTCGATTCAGGTCATGCTTACCAAAAAAATGTATTGTCATCGGAAATGAACCAACATTTTTAAATTCAACTCCTTAGGATAAGAGGAAGTGATTCAAAATTCAGTTGAAGGAATTTCAACCAAACATACATACATACAAACATTGCAAGTTAAATAAAAGCGTATAAAAAGAAAAATAAATTATAAAAGCTTGTAAAAAAAAAGAAGGAACTTAAAAAAAAAGGGAATAAAATAATCAGCGGGACTCGAACCAGGGTTTTCAGGTTTTCGTGTCCGCCCGATTTCCCACCTGAGCTATTATAACATTGAAAACGGAGGCGAAATTTACTTTCGTATTCTAATGATATTGTAGCAGCTTTTCATTGCCTAAAAACACGGATAAAACGACATTTTTTTTAAATGAAACCTAGCTAGATCGATTTATCGCCCCCGAAACCCCCTGCATACTAAATTTCATGAAAATCGTTGGAGCCGTTTCCGAGATTCAGATTATATATATATACAAGAATTGCTCGTTTAAAGGTATAAGATAACATAACATAACATCACGCCTCAGGGTTCGGCAAATGTGTTTTTAGTACGTCCTCGTTTCGCCAGTTAGGTTTAAGTCACATGTAATAATGGGCGAGCCTATTGCCATTAACCGGGCACAAATCTACACTCCGAGCTGCAATTCCTAAGTCTTACAACACTTTGCCCGACCTGGGGATCGAATCCAAGACCCTATGCTCAGCAGTCGCGCTTGCGACCACTAGACCAACAAGGCAGTATTTTACAATATAGGCACTCATTTATGTCTAGTCATCAATAAGTCAGCAAGATGTGCTTCGAATAGTTGAACAGTGGCAATCAAAACACAGCTATTCCAGCTTTGAGCTTTCGTCTACATAGCAAACAAGCAGCATTGCTCAACCCTGGTACCAAGGTACTTTTGTTTATTTGAATTCCCTTTGTTTTACTGTTACTTACCTATCACTTATTATATCCCAATTTTTAAAATACTAAGCTTAGGATAAGATATCCATTTCCATCAAATTCACTTTGAAATAAACGCTTTGAAAAAAATGAACCATACGTTAAACCAGAAACTTCAGTAACAATAACGCATGGACTAAATCATACATTTATGACAGAGAAGACAAGAAAAAGGTGTTGACGCTCAGAAATATAAAGCACGAAACAAGATGGACGCGATTATCTTGTAACCAGAGATCAAAGATAAATCAGTTATTCTAAAATAGAAAATAGTTATTTCTACGTCATTCAAAAGCGAAAATCATATCAATAATAGGTGTCATCTTACACTCACTAACGATACGGGGGAAAATTGTTATGACTATCTGAAGAAAGTACGACATGGGTTTTTTCCCACGCATAAAACACCTTTGTGGGCTCAGGGGCTGTCTTATAACATATTGATTAACTACAAACAAATAACAATCGCGTATATTTCCTGGCAAAGTGCAGGCCACCATCTCTTGGCCCATAAAGTCGTAAAAGGCCATCCAGGTATTAAGTTTATTCTTCTGTGATTTTGGCAATATTACCATTCCAGTTACCTACCTTACATTACTTATTGGTTGGCGCGCGTTCAGAAGCCGACATTCAATGGCTTGGCTGATAGAAGTTATTGGCTTTAGAAGTGAATTCGAGATGCAAGTTGCAGTTTTTAGATAGTAATAATAGACAATGATTCGAATTGTTTGGTTATTTTACATTGTAATTAAGCATTCGATTACGTTCAATACCATAATCCTAAATATATTTTAAATATCTTAAACTAAACTTATGCCGTGTTTAATCATCTGCCATCTAATAACAAAAATAAATAAAATTTTGTTAAAATGTTTTTAATTTTTTTCTTTTTAGTGGCCTTAATTAAAATATGGTTGGACCTACTAAACACGCTGCTCACACAACATAATCACATCATCACATTATGCGTACTGTTCGTCATTGAGGAGTTTCATTGTCTATCTCCGAAGTTCTTCATCAGATCTTCACCAAATTTAAATGGGACCAATCTGGAAGTATATCCTTTCAAATATTTTTTTTATCTAAATCGGTTTATAAATGGCGGAGTTATGAGGTAAAATGCACATATAGCAAAGACTAGCACTATAGACTAGACTGCCTTGTTGGTTAAGGCCCGGACTCCACCAAAGCGGAGAGGAGACGAGATGTCTGATAAACAACCAATAGGATTTCGTTTTGAGTTGAAGCTAAGCGGAGAGATTTGAAAATAACACGATCCTGTTGGTTGATCGAGACATCTCCTCTCCTCTCCGCTTTGGTGGAGTCCGGGCCTTAGTGGTCGTAAGCGCGACTGCTGCGCTTGGGGTCCTGGGTTCGATCCCCAGGTCGGGCAGTGTTAGCTCGGAGTCTGGATATGTGCCTGATTGATGGCAATAGGCTAGCCCCACATGGGACTTAAAAATAACTGGCGAAACGAAGGTGTACTAATAACACCTCTGCCGAACCCTTTGGGGAATACAAGGCGTGATGAGTTAACAGTCCATGTTATGTGGGGTTCCACAGGGACACATACTTTGCCTACACTCTATATCGACACCTCCCGCGCATTAGGTCGTATGTCCAAATTTGTGATTTTTCAGGAGAGAGATTCTTAACTTCATCTTTGTCTTGACCAGCCGCAAACGATAGTGTGGGATTAATTTTAGAATATAGCAATGATTGAAGGTTAAAGGGGATAATGAGGCCTTTTGATTGAATTAAAAACTCATATTTTCGTAAAAATAAGCAAAAATAAAAACTTACGACCTTATTCTTGTTGTCGCAAAGTCGTATCTATTTGTTACGACATTATACCATTAAAAAGCACAACGAATACAGCACGAATAAGGTCGTGAGTCAGACATAAGACTTTATGTTGCGTACAGATTTTTTAAATACGATAATATCGACCGCGCATTAAATCGCAACTTTCATGTTTCGACGTTTTGCGTCGGACGTATTTCAAATTATTAACTTACGAAAATATTGATGAAAATCATTATATACTTAAAAACAATTTACTAACACGATTAGGATAAACATGCAAATCATGATAGTAAATTAAAGTAAGAAATAAATTTACCATTTTATCAACGTTCATTAGCCGTTATTTTCACGTTCGAATCATTTTGGTTATTTAAAGCTAATTTTAAATCTTTGATGACCGTACATTACTCATAGTACTAGTATCTAATAAAAACAAAACAGTAAATTACAAAACACACACAGTTTCTTGTTTTTTTTAGATTTTCAAACTCCAAAGTAATATTTTGTACTGTTTACATCTTACGACGTCGGTACTGTGCCGTGATTAGCCGGTGCGCGGTCCAATAGTTCAACGTAAATCGTCGCAACTGCTGGCACGACCATATGCGCGGGAATTTAAACATGATAAGACTATTACCGGGTAAGAATCTTGGTATTTAATGTAAATATGAAAATATTGTTTTCAAGGATGTGTAGTATTTCTATAATAATGAACTGTAGTACTAAAATCTCATTTTACCAAAAAAACGTGTTAAGACTTTTTGCGTGGGAGGTATTGATATGGAGTTAAGAACCACAATTGAAATTATTTTAATCGGGCATTATACTAATTAATTAAAGATTAATAAGCAAAATCAAGATAAACAAGCTATGTCTATAGAAATAAAGACGGTTTTTTCCAGTTTCTATTTTTCACTTATAATCAGATATCGCCAAATTATAAGATATTCACATATTTTAATGATTAAAAGCCTAATTTAGATGGTGATTTTTTTATTGGTAAAGAAGACGCAGAAGAGCCCACAATGGCGCAAACATAAGAAGGCCCACACCCAGCAGTAGAAAGTTCTAGATTAATGAAGAAGAATGCTAAGATCAAGCTAGATCGAGCACAAAATATGATCCTAAAGAAGAACAAAATAACGATCCATTAATTGATTCCGGTAAAAACATAGAATTCTATAAAATAATTGCAACATAATATTGTAACACTACTTAGGCGCGTAATCGTTATCAACGTCATAGTCCAATCGTGCGATAAGGTTCTGCTATTCCGACCCGAAAAATGCATACTAATGATTTCATTTAAAAACAATAATAGTTGATAAGTATGTAGTATTAAAAAAGGTCCATAGATCCCCACGAAAAAAATTTAATGGTTATTTGTAGCCGAAACCAAACTACAGAAAATAAAATAAAACAAAGTGTACGTTACTCATCATCCACCCATTGCTGGCATAGGCCTTTCTTTTGTTACGAGTGTCACTCTAACATTGCAACACAAAATTAAATACCATAAGATGTGGCTGCAAACACCACTGGGATGGAAGTACAGAGCGATACAGAAATAGCTGATGCATGTACAAATATAATATATCTGTTTTTTACGACTTCTACGAACGTAGGGATGGCATACATTTACGTGGAACACTGATTTGAAATGAATTTAGAAACATGGATGGCGCAAGTAAACTCAATTCTCAAACCGAATAGTATACATGAATTTTTCTACGTGGTCAACCTGATCATACAAGATGAGTACAATATTAGGTAAAGATTGTATGAAATAAAAGGATGTGTTGGTATTTCGACAACCCTATACCCACGATTCAGCTCCGAGGCGCAGCGGCCACATTGCAAAACCGCCGAGTTGACGATAATAGCTGGATCATAAAATAAACACGGCGACTGTGATTTATAACTGTTGTCAACATATGAGGAAAAACTGATTTTTTAATTCTCCGCTTTCAACGCTTTGATGATGAGCTATTGTTGTATTACCGAGTGGAATTGCGTGTTCGCACGTGACCTCCTCAATACTAATCGTATCTTAGATATTATGTGTTTTAATGTAGGTACCTATGTTCCACAACAGATAAAACTTTTCCATTACCTATTATATTATCTATTCTGTGATGACACCAGAAATCTTTATTAATAATCGGAATATCCTTGGTTTCTTTTACGCGGCAAACCAAATTATTATTTGGACAACAATCAAATACTGCCTAGATCTAAGATTAATGGTCGCTTCATGAACAATTCAAATTAAAACTGGTTCGCTTACTAGTCGTTTATATAATATATAATTACTCATGTTTATTAAGTATCTACTTAAAACAGTGCTTGCACGTGCATACATTTTTATATATATTTCGTAGCGACTGAATTGATTGTCGTACCAAATTAAACATAAACAATAATCAGTATGTAGTAAATAAACAACACGCGTAGCATGTAAATGCCACATTATCTCCATCGTCCTCTTTCTATGTCGTTCAGTTTCAGAAATAATGGCCGCGATACAAACGATGCTATAATAATAATTTTGGGAAAACCCGCGTAATAAATTGGGTTTTCCTGATATTAATATTATTATTTTAAAATATAACTTAATTCAATTCAATAATTTATTTATATGAGAAAAATTTACATATCATACAGTATTTGTATTTAGATATCCATATAAAGATAAATAAGAATTATTTAAATTAACATAACTATTCAACTTAAATAACATAGTCAATGCAATTACTTATTTACTTAATTAGATGTTATCATACATTTATTTGGATCGATGATTTGTGCGTTCGTTTTATCACAGAAACTTACTTACAATCTTATTTTTAAAATAGGTACCTAAAAGCTACTTTTTTACATGTAGTAGCCATTTTTACACAGTTACAAGCATAATATACCTATTTGTTAAAATAATGGCTGTATACATTAAAAATATTATTTAACCAATGTGGTTACATAATAATAATGAGGTATATTTGTAAAAATGGAAAAGTACAATTTAATAAAGTTAGGTACTTCATATAATATTGCCATCCTTGCAAATAATTACAGTTTTACGATCAAATTGTTTCCCGCCTTCGTGTTGCCCTTTTGCGTCTGTACACCCCCGAATCGTACCTCGAAAGCAGCTCCGAGTCCTATTTCAACGCCCACACAACGGGGAGATATCACCTACTTCAAAAATCAATGATCACAGACTTAATGAATAAAATATGCTAAAACTAACCCATTATAATATCTCGAAAACCGAAAGTAGCATAGGTGAATAAGTAGGTAGCTTAGGAATTTCAGCCGCCCGCCCAAGGCTGAATAAAGCTAATAAATGAGTAACGAAACTTTTCTTTCATAAGGTTACATTTTTACAATCAAAATACCTTCATAATAATTTATTTCCATTATTTTTGTGTATAAACTTACACATGGTATAGATCTACACTGATTAGATTCCACCAATACTTCTTATTGACCTTCGGACTGTTTGTAAAGTCACGTAGCACCGAAAAATGTGACTATAACAACAATAATATCAGTACTTAGGTAAGCATGGATGCTACGTGTGTTCATGTACACATATGGAATATATTCGTTATCAGTTGCATCCTACGTCACGAAGTTTATCTGTATTGATAACGTTCCGCGGAAGAAATGTAACTAAACACGTACTAATCACCACTGTTAGATGGCGTGGCTGTGGTTTTCCAGTTTCAGGAATGTCGAACTTGACTATCATCGATTAACGCAGACTCGAAAGTCATCCTGATTCTGCCACTAATTCTTATGGTAAATAGACTTTTCGATGAATAATGTTTTGTGATAAAAAAATGTTTACAAAAGCATAACAAAAGATCTGAAAAAAGTATTATTATCAAACCAAAACTGTTCCGGTAAATAAAACAAGTTTGAGTAGCAAACAGGTTGGTAGTAAAAAATAGTGAAGAGTAGAGTCGACAAGTTCAAATAATATAGGCGGAAAGCCACACTAGTATTTAGAACTAATTTGTAATTTAAACTTTGTAATTGTCTCTTGTGCAAAGTTACATAGGGTAGAGAGTGGAGACGACGCAAGTGGCTACGAGCCCCTCTAAAGGATAGTTCCAGTGCTCGCAGGTTTGAAGTTAGTATGGATTTGTTTAAATTAATATAAATACGTCACTCTGAATTGGGTTATTTTGCTACATTCCGAAGTATTTTCGATTGTGATGACTTGTTTTAATAGTTACTTACACTGATTAGCTGATACCTACATACCTCATATCGCAATGCTGAAAATATTTGGCGTAGCAATCAAGTCTCTCTCAAAGGATATAAAACCATTCTTATCTTTTTAATCTCTGAACACCTATTTCCTTTTACACACATACTAATTTAAATTGTTAAACATTACGAAAAGTTATTTGTTCCTCGTTGTCTGGACTTAATTACGAAATAAATGTGAAAATTGTTATATTTACATAACATTTATATTTAGAGCCCGTGGAGCGGATAGGTAGTTAATTATTTTTATGAATGGAGTAGAGGGCGGCGCGGGCGCATCGGAACGCGGACGAGACGCGCCGCGCACGCCGCTCTACGCTCGCTTTCCCGACTTTCCAGTCGGCGCAGGCGATGTGCGTGCCGCACTAAACTAATGTAGACCACTTCACAAGTGTTGAGATCATTCCACGAACTATCCTTTTTTATTACAATGATAATATATTTTTGCATTAGTAAATACATATTATTATACATAGGTAAAGTACTCATTAGTCAAAGACGGACGTAATTTACGCATACAAAAAATAATTAAAATCAAATATATTTTTAGTTACATTATTGTAATTTATTGTAACGTCATTACGTCACAATGTTTAGGTACTTCCAAGTGTTTTTTTGTTATTATTCATATACTTAGGTAAATGACAATGAGTAGTCTTCATTACTTAATTACTTAAGTCTTCATTACTTAATTTGACGAAAAAGATCAAGAGGGGTAATGCTTCACTGATCATCTCAAAGGCATTATCATTCTAAATGTTCCAGCATAGGGTAAAATAAATAATACAAACTTTCGAGTTTAAGTATGTAACTCATCCTGCTAATAATGATGACAAGAAAAATTACAGATGTAAATGCGCAATTATCAATGTTTTTGTAATAATTTTAACACCTGTCAGTATACAAAAAAGTTACACTTAACAAAGTGAGATGAACTATGTCAAAAAGTAATTGAATCAGCGATTAGGATAATAATAATTGAAGATGTGTGCGAAATGCGTGCAGCGACAGCGCGGCGCGGCGTACCGCAGCAAGGACATCTCAGGACAAGTCACTCGTCCTCTATCGTCATGCGCAGGTAGCGGCCAGAGGACGACAAGCCCATTGTTTATCGTTGCTAATTATTATGCCCCAACGCAGACGCTTGTCGACCGCCGCACCGCGTCGAGCCGCTGCGCAAAAACTCAGATACATAATAATATCTACCTGAGAATAAGACGAAATGATTTATTTAAATCCTATCATCAAGATAATTATTAATCTTACTTTTCTTTTAAAAGATCTAAGTTTACTTATGAATTTTTATTTAAACATTGATCATCGTTTTTTATCGATGGCGCTCTACTTTTATCATTGAAATCGCAATGACGGGAGAACATTGCAACTATCGCAGTGGCAGTATCGCGCTCGATTGAGGACCGTTACGTGAAAACGTCGAGCGCGCGGGGTGGGGCAGAGAGCCGATACGGTGACGATGGCGCCCGAACACGGCCGATCGCCGAGTGCCGAGACGACGACTTACGAGCGGGGGACGCGGGGGTGCGCCACTTATCGCGGCGAGCTGGCAACGTCGCGCGGGGTGGGAGCGCCCCGCGCCGCAACCTCTCACTCACCGTCGCCGGCTCGCCATCGCCATCATCCAGTGTTACCTTTGACGGTCGAATGCGCGGTCGTTCGCCGTCGTAGCCAGTGACGTCGGTGTCGACACTCGTGCAACACGTCTATGATGTTTCGGTGACTTCAAAGTCGGACTCGTGAGTGAACGATAACTTATTGGCTATCGAATGCTGGAACACAGTGACAAGTTTTGATCTCATTACTCCCTGGATTTGGATTTTGATGAGTTGTGATAAGTGAACTCTTGGATTTTTGAACAAACTGTGAAGTGGATCACCAAAAAAGGATTTCTTCTAAGTGTCAACATTGGATTATGAATTAAATATTTCTGCAGTGAATTCAAGAATTGTGTTACGTGAAAGTGGCATTCAAGTAAATACCAGTGTTTTTTAGTCTTTGTGCTGGTTTAAATACTTTTTACAAGTTTTGAAAATATTATATTTTATCGTAACGTTGAAAATTTTTCAGAATAAATTATTTTCTTTGGTAAATATTCAGTAAAAACAAAAAAACTTGTGAAAGGTTTAAGCCGGAACATACCACCTGTCGTAAAACGTACACGCTGGATTTTGCCTCAGCTGATTCGAAGACGGAATGAATTCGCGAAGCGTTCATCGTTGACAGAATGAATAATGTGAAAGAAAAAATGAAAATAATGAAAAATCTAAAGGTTAAATCGAATCGATTGTGATTTTTAAGTGATGATAAACAGAATGTGTTAAGTAATTGAAATTGAGCGTAAAATTAAAATATAATTAGACGTGAGAAATTATGGACAAGCAGCATTCATAATAGATGACGACGATGAAAATTTCACAAAGGTAAACGATGAACGTTTCGTCGATTGTTGACGTTCGACGAACGACTGGAGCGAAATTTACGCGCGATACGCGATAACAGAAAATACGACTATACGCTCGCGACTGACACGAGTACAATATTGGAGAAAAAAAACTAAAATTTACGATGGTGGAAATTTTATGGAGTTATTGTCGTTTGGTGAAGATGTCAGTTTCGAGCTGACGTCGATGTTTTTGGGTCGCAACAAACCAGGTGCATCGTGTTTCAGAGGGTGCCTTGGAACGGCAGGACGGCGCACTCCAATAGTACGGCCGGGTACGCGGGCTCTATCATCACCTACGGGGGAGCACAAGCTCCCGATAGTGGAAAACACAACCCATTGCAAGGGACCATTGGATACAGAGTCAACGCCCCTAGGTGAGTCTAGACATATTTGATTTTAAATCTTAACGGTAACCAAACATGAATGCCCAGAAGTGAAATTTTACGTCAGTAAAGATTAGAGAAAATGTGTCGTATAATCGTTAATAGATAAAACAAAGTTGTTGCTCAGGTAATGAAATTGGACGTCCAAATGTGAAATGCAAGAAGTTATCATGCCATACGTAATACATAATCATTAAAAAAGTTAAAAAAGTGCGGATAAATAACGAATCGAAAATGATGTGTTGGTAGATCTCTTACTCGTTATCAGTTACCGAAACTTCACGCTTTGTGTAGGTACCTACTTGGCTGCCTTTACTGTTTTTATCTTATCCGGAACAAGTTTGTTTACATTTCAACAAAACGCTGAAACGTGACTCGGCTTACCTGTGCCACCTTATCGCAGTTAACAAGCAATAAAATCAAAAATACACCATCTACGTAAATATCTTAAACTACCTTACAATTCATGCGTTAAATCGACTGTGCCATTCTTGTTATAAAACCAATCTAATAAGATAAAGCCATCAAAATATAAATCAACGTTTTTTAATCAAAAAGCATTAGGTTCCCCTAATAAACCAAACATAACTTTAAAAGTACACACAAGTGTGACATTGTCGACCGCGCATCGCTGCAATTATAAATGAAATGTGCTCCTCCATTCACACGCACAAACGCTTTAGGGCACCCAGCACTCACACAGTCGCACCTCATTGCACTCACACTGGCGCAGAGGCACGCACACATTTTACGAAACTCTCACACAAGCGCATAATGGGAATGCACGCGGTGACTGCACTTTAGCGCTTACAATAAACACAAATAAACAAAACATTTAAACTAGCAACACAACCGAGAGCATCGAACAGTTAAGATTCATTCTAATAGATTTTTTTACGTTTCTACTTTCTACTCAGATTATTTCAACTGACTCTGTTCTGTAATAACTAATAATTAAAGATTGTCAAAATAACCGTATTTAATGAATTACTATAAGCTAAATTACAATGTTATAAAAAAATTATGAGCAGGTGCTAAGTCGAAGCACTCAACGGCTTTGTTTAGTAGTCACCTTTACAAACGACATATTGTTGATGGCAGCCTGCCTCTATACAAAACCAATAAGTAAATAATAATAAAATGGGGACCGGCAGCGAGATTGTGTGAACATAACACAGGAAGTCTACTTAACTTGAGGGGTAGGGAAGGTAAGAAAATTGAACCAAAGTCACTCATAAAATTAATATCAATGTTAAGAGTGAGCGATAAGTAACATAAAGAGATTTGTAGCCGTTAGTAAGTGATCGTGGGAAAAAACGTCAGTTTGAATCGAACGAGACGTCTGGGGGCGGATGCACCGACACAACATACATTACACCACGCGCGGCAAGCCCGAACGGATTCTCGAAGGAAACCTTAAATGTTTCTATAAATACTTCAGGCACGACTATAACTTATTTAATAATTTGGAAAAATACTTTTGTAAATACAAGTGTTAATCTATGCTGTTAAATCGGTGATTCCATTCGGTTCAATATCATCGCAGCCAAACAAATTATTATCGGGAGCGTCGCCGTAATAAAGCCCCATATTGACGTGACCGGCCCCACTTACCCTAGGTGACGTAGCCGACCCTTCCCCGCTCATTGTACCGTATTTACCCCGGAACGCTCGGCTCCATTTGTAAACCCCCGGAATCCGCTCCTTGAAGCATGATTCATTCTCCGGAGCCCGCGTCAATTGATGAGAATGAGATAGATATTACTGACGTAATTAAGCTTATTGCTTTGTTTAATTCTATTATTGACAAAAAGAGGATTCTTTTAACACTTTATTTTATGGTCTACATTTAAAACTGACATTATTTATTAAATAAATCCCAAGAAACATTTTCTGGTCCATCATCGAAACCGAAATTAACATGCCGAAAAAGATACTTGAGACATCAAAGATCTATCGATCCAATAATATTAACGTTAACGCTTTTATATTATGTCAGTGTGCGCACAAGCCACAATATGAAGTGGCATTTAAATGGGGGTGACCAACTGTCGTCGAAACACAGGGGTGGAACACGCCACGGCTTCACGCTACCGCGATAGTAATCTATACGAGACTCACAATTAATGCCTTATTTAACACTTCACTCCAAATAAAATTAAACATCTCCTTATACACGCTTTACAAATGAATAGTGAGATTAAAATTTTTTTATTATAAGTTCCACAACACAAATGTCAACGCTTGCTTTATAATTAGAGTTATAAATCTGAAAGTAGGAGCACGATTCTTAAGCAGTTGGATTCAATACACGATTATCTCGACTGCCAATTAACCAGGAATCCGACACGTCTGCGCACTAATCTAAAATTAACTGCAGCCTATGTATCAAAATACCTACGCGTTACTCGCACATCTCTCAATACTATGCCAAACACCTTCCAGCTTCTCGAAATAGCGGCTTACCTACTCATTCATATTGATTTATTTAGAAGTTTCGTATGTCGAAGAACGGGTGTAACGCGCCCACGAATAGATCGTGTCGTATTCTCTGCACAAAGCTCGAGTCTAATGCTCCTCAGTACCATTTTGTAAGTAGTCGTTACGTCTGTGCAGGCGCATTTGCCGAAAAATAAACCTTTACAAAGGTGTTCCGAGAATTGTCCCAAAAGAATGCCTGAGACGAGCGTTCGCATTCAACAGCCCAAATATTTTGAACAGCCCGTAAGTGATTATTCGGATGTGGTACCACTTTTACAAAAAGTGTACCAGGATACAGAACACACAGATTTTTTGTTGACTACACATTTCGGTCGGCAAAAAGAAAAAAGGTCCAGACAAAACTATAAAAAGAAGTGTAGGTCGGACCGAGTTTACCTAAGGAAGGACCCTTGTAAATCATCTGCAGCGACGATGAATAGAGACGATGTCGAGATGAGCGTTGTTGACTCGTGTGTTTATTGGTTGTCGACGCTACTAAGTATCTGTTAAGCTATTTATGAGAATACTTAAAGTATCTAGAAGTTGCCGCCGCGCTAAGGTTTATTAACAATAGACAACCACTTTTATTTAGATGACGTTTAAATTGACATAATAGTGTGATCTAAACTTACAAACTAATTTATGAATAAAACACTCCTTTCTCATCAATTATTAAAAAAGGCAGATTTTACTACTCAATTAATGTTCGTACATAATCAGATACTGTTTGTGTAGACACGCACACACGTAAATGTATATTCATTAAAATAATTTCATACACGTACACAATGGGCCAATATTGTTGCACCACTACAGATGCTCGTAACAATGGGTAGCCCGTGCGAGTGTTTGTCGTGCATTTGTCGAATGGGAATTATTAGAAAGGGCTCCAGGAAGGCTCGGGAATTCGCCCCAAAAGCAGTTCACATGAATCGTTCTCCCACTCCGGCGCAGTACAAAAAATCAAACACATCCCGAGAGAAACACAGGGGTTACAACGCGTCACTATACGTCCATATTGATTTTTTCTCTCATTGTTAGTAAAATAATAAAATCATGGCGCTTATTAAAAAAAGATCTTGCGTTGATAGAATTTGGGTTGAATATCGAGTCGGAGTTTATTAATAATCGAAGCGTTAACGTGTGGAATGTTCGATTCTGCAAGGCCGCTTGCAATAGAAACTGCTCGTATCGTGAGTGAAATAATATTAACTGGACCGATTTCACATTTAATATACATGTGTATCTACTTGAATCATTCTATAAAAAAATACTGTTGTTAAAGACCTCTAACGAATGATTTCAATGTTGTAATCGATAAACGATAGTTTTGTCGTTACTTCGTGGTTATAAGAACATCTGTTGGGAATGGGTGCAAATTGTTGTGGAGAAAAGATAATGTTTGTTGTTGGTTAACTTTATGGTGTTGATGTTGTTATAGCGGCTATGGGTGCGCTGGCGGTTCGGGCGCGATGAGCGGCGGGGGCGAGAACGCGCAGTTCGGCGCCACCGCCGCAATGGTCGCCGCGGCCACCACGGCCGCGATGCAGGACTCGCAGCCTTTCTCGCAGGTAACACACACAATACCAGATTGGGTCGCTTAGATACAAATTGCAAAACGTATCTCTCACTCAAATATGATATCTATGATTATTCCAAAGCAAAGAAAAAGTGTGTATACATGTTTGTGATGAATTCGAATTATAACATTACTTTCAATTAAGCACACACTCAGCAAAACCTCACTAAATATTAATCAATTAATCAAACCGACTTGAAAAGCTATTACAAATGAAACGTGGATTTAGTCACGTATACAATTTTACAGACGGCGTTATTTTCATTTTGCAGATGCAAAACAACATGACTATGGGAAATCCCCAATATGGTGCGATGAACGGCTACGGTCAACAACGCAGCCATAACCCGGCTATGACCGGGATGGGAATGGGGGGCAACGGAGGAATGAACGGGATGACCAGCATGGGGCAAATGGGAAACGCCGCTATGAACGGCATGAACCCCATGGCACAGATGGCCAACATGGGAATGCACGCCAACATGATGCCCTCGCAGATGGGGCCTGGACAAATGGCCAGCTCGGCGAAGATGGGGCCAGGATACCAAAGGCGACATACGCCGTATCCGTCCGGCACCATGCTTATGGGGCAGCGGAAGACGCAGTACATGACTGGGCAGCCTGGTTTTGGGCCAACACAGTACCCAGCGGGGTACGGCGGCAGACCGGGTTTCCAGGGGCAATACCCACCGCAACAACCATTAGGGCCTAGCGGTAACTTCGGTGCGGCGATGAGAGGAACAATGAGGCAATCAACGCCACCCTACTCAAACCAGGGACAGTATTTCAACGGTGGCGTCCCAAGCCAGTTTCCTCAGCACCAGAGTACCACCGCGCAGTATGGTGGGCAGTATGGCGGACAGTTTGCGCAGGAACATGTCGCAATGCGCACCAACATGACCTACCAGCACAGTCCAGTTCCTGGCAATCCAACGCCGCCTCTTACGCCCGCCAGCAGTATGCCTCCCTACATAAGCCCTAACGCTGATGTGAAACCCCACTTCAACGAGCTCAAACCACCAATGGGCATGCAAAGTAAGAATACTATATTAAATACTTCTTTGTATCAAAACAATTCATTTGTGTTGGAACAAGTCTCCTAAAATGTTGTTATTCTTTTCAGATGACGAACTCCGGCTAACATTCCCCGTAAGAGATGGTATTATATTACCACCATTTAGATTAGAACATAATTTAGCAGTTAGCAATCATGTATTTCAATTAAAACCCACGGTCCATTCGACGTTAATATGGAGGTAAATACTTTACATTTCGTAAAAGTGAAAAATGAAAATAAACGTATCGAACAGGGATTTTATATTATTTTTTTCCACAGATCGGACCTTGAGTTACAATTAAAATGCTTCCACCACGAGGATAGGCAGATGAACACAAACTGGCCTGCGAGTGTTCAAGTGTCGGTCAACGCGACTCCATTAATTATAGATAGAGGAGAGAACAAAACATCACACAAACCATTGTACCTGAAAGAAGTGTGCCAGCCAGGCCGAAATACGATACAAATCACAGTCTCAGCCTGCTGCTGTGTAAGTATCTCCTATATTCACCACGAGATCCGAAAAATACTTATTGACAAACATACTAGCAATATTTAACACAGAATACGAAAAACCTGGTCTTCGGTAGAAATTTGACAGTAGGACACTGTGTGTAAAAAAACTAACAGTATTCCTTTTTTTCAGTCACATCTGTTTGTATTACAATTAGTCCACCGGCCAAGCGTACGGAGTGTGCTGCAAGGTCTATTAAGAAAGCGGCTGTTAACAGCAGACCACTGCATCGCAAAGATAAAGATGAACTTCAACCAGACGCCGACGAATGGTAGCAATGGCTCCAACACAGCTAACGATAGGGACAGTGTTGAGCAAACAGCTTTAAAAGTATCGTTAAAATGTCCAATTACATTTAAGAAGATCACGCTACCGGCACGTGGGCACGAGTGCAAACACATACAATGCTTCGATTTAGAATCATACTTACAACTGAACTGTGAACGGGGGTCATGGCGGTGTCCGGTTTGCAAGTAAGTATTACTCGAAACCCAAACATTCTACTTGTCATCATAATAATTTCTTATTAGGTACAAAATTCTGACACAACGATTTTTTGCAGTAAACCGGCACAATTAGAAGGATTGGAAGTTGACCAATACATGTGGGGTATCCTTAACACATTGAACAGTTCAGATGTAGACGAAGTCACGATTGACAGCGGCGCTAACTGGAAGGCAACCAAGACCACCAACAATACTGGCATAAAGGTGAGTATTTGTTACGCGACTGATACATTTTTATTATTTCAACGAATTATTATTTTATCTTTAAACGATTATTTAAATTGGTACAGCTTTTCTAAGATATGTTTTTCTCTTTACAGCAAGAGGAAGATAGCAGTGATGGTAGCTTAGGAAAGCGCAGTAAAGCAGTATCACCGGGCTCCATGAACATGCCTACAATGAACAACTGGGACCAAGCACTGTCTCCATACCTCCCTCCTGATATGAACACTATCGCCAGCGGCTCTATGATCTCTTCGTACAACCAAAACGGACAGAACAGAAACTCAAGTTCGAACAATCAGAATTACGACTTTGGTATGAACAATGGGCCTGGGAGCAACGAGTTCGCTGGGAACGGGCCTCTATCGCATCTGAATGAGAGCGTCAACTCATTAGATCCTCTCAACGCAATGGAGAAGAGCCTTAACGATCAGGTAAAAAAATATATCACACGTTAAACATTCTAATCTAGAATTTAAAGAAAATAAATAAAATCGTATGCAAACTTAGATTTTCGAGGTGCAGACTTCTCCATTTAAATAAAAATACGAATTGCTCAAGTCTATTTACTATTCCACTTAACTTTGTTAAGTATACGTTTGTACACAAAATTTACACGAGACGCTTGTACAGTTGTGCTTACTGACTATTCAAAATTACAAGGACTAGGATTCTAGCAAACGTTCGCTTTATTCTAAGCGAATCTTTACCTACTCTTAGATTGTATTATTCCCTACCTGCTTGTTTTGCCACTATTCGAAGCTACAAGTTTCTGCTACCTCCAGATGCCGCACACACCCCACACGCCGCACACTCCGGGGTCGGCACACACGCCGGGCGGCGGCGGCGCGCACACGCCGGGCTCGTCGCACACGCCGGGCCCGCCATCCGTAGACCACCACTCGCTCACCGACGTCGACATACCCGCCGACCTCAACTTCGACCCCGCCGCCGTCATAGATGGAGAAGGGACTGATAATCTCAATGTGAGTATCTATAAAATAATTAACAAGAATTGGAAATCATCTCTTCTAAAATTTAAGCTTACCGAAACAAGTACACGGATTTTGCCCCAATAACTTAAATAGTTTCGGTATCAGCTTATAGTTTTCAAACGACCACTTTTTGTAATGTTTCGTCAGTTACGAAAGCAGTATTTTGGTGATGGTTATGGTCTTGATTTGGTTAAATAGAACATTGTCGGGATCAGCTTAAATACATTTCGTTTATTATCGAGTTAAATGTGACAGCACTAGTTAAGCTACAACTCTATGGGCCAACGCAGATTTGGCAAGCCGCAGCGCAGAGCATTTTTCATTGCCAAACCATTATAGACTTTGCTAGCGTTTAAATAATATCGAAAATCACCTTTCGTTTTTAGTCACTCTGATGCTCTCGGAGTCTCGGGGCTAGTAGTTGTGTTAATAGATTTTTGATCTTATTTCAAAGCTCACAAAGATGATAATGCTTTGGCAGTGAAAAATGCTCTGCGCTGCGCTTCGCCAAATCTGCACCGGCCCTATAGCAGCAAATAACTGAGTACATCAAGCCTGACTGTTATTTCTCCCATTCCAGTTATTGCCGGAGACGAGTGTAGACCCGATGGAGCTATTGTCTTACTTAGACGCGCCTGCGCTTGGTGAGCTATTAGCGACGCCGCCGTCATCGTCGTCGTCGGCGGGCAGCCATCCCCCGCGTGCGCCTTCCTCCGACGACCTCCTGGCACTGTTCGAGTGAACAATTGGTAACCTGCCGAGACGTACGTAGACGGGATTGCGTATAGGATTGTCAATTATCATCATCATGAAGGAAACTGCAGAAGATCTCGATGTGTACTTAACAGAAGATACTCCATTCCGCCACGATTTCATAGTTTATCAAACTCATCCTTAATGAATCCCAATTTACTATCATCTATTACCGTCTACGTAACTCGCTCGTTGCACTGAGAGATTTCTTCGTCTGAGAGTCAAACTAGGCGTTTGTTCAACTCGCAATCAAGCCAGAAGCCCGATATTGTGATATTAGATTTTAGTTCCTTCTCCACGTGTCGCTGGGTTGAATATCGCAGAGCGATAGAACATTAGATGCTACCAGAATCTCTGTCACCTTGTAAAGGTGTTATCGTCTAGTAGAAGTTCAGATCACGCTGCGTGTTGAACACAGCGGCACACCGAGGCATCGATTGTTGAAACAATGGTGTTGGAGAACATTTATTAGGTATATAAGTAAAGTATTGGAGGCGAACGGCCATAGACACTGCGGTGTTGTGCATGTATAGTTCCTCGCACCGCCGCACACACGGTGGCGCTACTGAGCTCCTTTAATATTCTAAACTCTAGCATAAACTGTAACACAAATTTTCATTAATAATTAAACTTCTTATTCGATATAACTGTAATCGATTAGAGATTTTTTGATTTGTGTCCATAATTTGTGAATAGTTCACCAGGTGTAAATAATAAAGAGGAGTTATTTTATTTGTGCTAGTTGTTTTGTGTACTGTGGGCGGGGCCGGGCAGCTCCTTGTACGTATAGGCTATCGCGAGCGTGGCCGGCCCGTCCGGAGGCATTGTGAATCTTATAGTTCCTATTGGATGCGAGCGAACTATAATGTTCAATTGCCATTTACTGTAAACATATTCCTTCAAGTTTTCGCATATTCTGCATTTTTAAATGGTAAGATATGATAGGATTCGTGAGTATAACGCTACTCGCTTTTGGGTGATATATTCTAAATGAGTTGTTTGAAATCAACAAATAAATGGTAACAAATTAGTTACAAAAGTATATTGTAAATGTGAGTGCAAAAATGAACTCTGTTAAATTATTTTGCGTTATGTGAATCGAAGAATGATAGAAATATATTTTAATTTCTATATAAATAGTAATGAACTGTATTATTTGTAAATATGAATCTAGATAAGAATATTATATTACCTAGTTATATATAGGAGAAGAACATGGCAGATACTTATATGACGGCCAGTTTAGTATAGTATTACTAAATTAAAGAAAAAATCTACACATGGTTTTACATGTACATACAAAATTACCATACCTATTATACAAGTCTATGCGTTTGGAGCCCAGTACAGTAAGCTTACAATTAACGTTTAAACTGTTGAGTCTCTTCATCATTCAATTAATTTAAATGCCTTGAATTACATAACGGCAAGTTTTAGTACCATTTCCTTGATATTTGAAGTTCCAGTATATATATTATAATAACATTTTATAAGTATCATTGAACTAGTCCCTTCGTATTTGCATTGATTTTGTACAGAAGAAAGTTCCTTTTACTTGAGTTGAATTGAATTATGTAGGTATATTTATCATTTGAAATGCGAACATGTAACAGTATATTTTTCTTGGCACAAGAACATTTTGATTGCAATTCAATATTTATTTAAATAATTCTCACGTTATTTCATAAGTTTAATTTGATAGTACTGTATTTGTGCTCTATAACGTTTCTCTATTTACAAGTGCAAACCGCCAATATAAACATTAATAGAAAAATGTGTTACATCCGTGCTCATCTTAATTTTTTTTTCGTTTTGCCCACCTCACTTACACTTAAAAGCAATAATAATGAAGTGCTTATAAAATAAATTTTATTTAAAATAGATAAATACATTATTTTAAAGTATTTGTACATTAAATAGGAATATAAATTGCGGTGAGCATCGAATTGACAAAATCTTATTTCACGTATTTTCAAATGTTTGGTTCCAATTTTGATGTTTCGAGTAGTGCGCAAGCAAAATCAATTATAATATTTGTTATGACTTATTTAATTTTTATCTATATATTTAGAGTAACGCGCAGCGCAAATTGTCAACAAATTTTGTTTCTAAATGGAATTAAGTTCCCGTAAAATTTGGCAATCATTACATTCATGAAACCATAATTCATTTAATGTTGTAAAATTTTCAAACATACACTTACGGTTAGTAAAATTTTTAATAACAGTTTATGAAGATATCTCTAACTTAGAGTTGTATGTAAAACTGTCGATTCTTTCACTATCTTATGTAAATTGATGATTTGCGCATCTTTACTTCATGCTATGAATATGGACGCCTCTTTAGAGTTAGTCAAACTATTACGAAAAACAATAAAATTAGTATTATACAAAGCCGTGGTCAATTATTCAAACATGTTAGAAATAATTTACGAATCGTTGTCAAATTTTTGTTGTCGTCCGTTCGTGGTTGCCGATTGTGTGTCTAGTTGATCACAGCTTTAGCATAAAAATTACATAATTTTAAGGGACCTTCAATTCCAGTTAGCTAGATCTATTTATTGTAGTGAATATTGCTGTTGGATGGATCATCGCACCGATTTTTGTGTGACCAAATAGTAATTTTTTACATGTTTACCTATTTTAGGTAATTTAAAAGTAACGAATTTGTTTATATAAAAATTGAAAATATCACAAAAAATTTATAGCATATCACATTATTAAAAAAATAAACAAAAATCGAATTGAATGATTCATCCAAGTGAGTAAATGATTACAATATTATATATTTTGTTGAATATTATAATGAACTGCTGTGAAGTAGATTTTGTGCTCGTACAAATATAAGCAGCATTTGGAAATAAGTGAAAAAGAATTCTAAATAAGGTAACATGCGACCCATGACTCAGAAGTTAATGCAAAGCCAAACTGTACTGTAGCATTATTTAACATTTGAACATTATGTGAACATTTTAGCAATCAGGTTGGTACCACTGAATTCATTTCGAAATGTGTAAAATGAAAAAACATAACATTTTTATGTTATTGAAAATAAAATAAATCTAAAAATTATAATGTGTGACTTTCATTTAATTTTCGCTTAACAAGCTTATCAACCAACGATCATTTACAGTCGTAAAAGAAATCTAATTTAGTTAGGTCTATGGACTTAATGACTTGTGTCAAAAGTTTTAAAACTACGACTAAATATTATAATATTAACTAGCAGACCAGTTATAGTAATAAAATAATAATGTTACATGAACATCCATTACTGATTACAGTTACACTGCTAAGAATAAAAATGCAAAAAAGCAGAAAATGCCAAATAATAAATAAAAAGGAAATAATAATTATGCTTTTCAAATAATCAGTAAAATGCATGCTGTAATCCCTAGCTAAGGTCACCCTTAGTGCTATAGCTGTCGCCAGAAGCTACTAAAAGACCACTAGTTGTAACAACAACATCTACACTACAAGAGTTGAGAACAAAGGGGGCACGTGGCCTGCCCCACCCCTCACACGGGCGACACAGGCCAAACAAAAACACAAGGATATTCGGTCCCAGAATAATCATGTTCCTTTCTTTTTGCAGGGGCCTCTTCAGCAGACATATGCAGATAACATTAGAACATTCATTACATTATGTAATTAACCTTGCATATCTTGCGCCTAGAGCCTTTCCCCAGAAAAAAATCCTGTATCCGCATTTTGTTAAAGAGATTATAGCATTTCCCTCCCAGCAACAATTTAACAGGCTATGGGAAAGGCTGATGTTCAGCAGTGAACATAACCGAATATAGTTGACTAATCAATTTAGAACAACGACCGGGCTTCAGAAACAACCAGATAAACCCGTTTAGTGTTTAAAATGGTGCCTAATTATAAAAGCTTACATGTGGAATGTTTTGAGAAATCCTACCATTATAGTGTTGTGTTCGCAAGAAGTCAAACCAGTATGTGGGCTATTTATAAACGAAAATAAAACTAAACCCGAAGGATAGTGCTTTATTAAAGCTCCTCCAGTTTTGTATACGTAGCTGTCTAAGTTATTGATGTTGCCATACGCGTAAACTAACACTGCTGAGAGAGCACATTTATTTATCAGATTTTACTGCGGAGACTTTCTAAAATGTACAGTTACGACATTTTTGAATGGATGCTCATGTTCAGCTTTATTTATTTCTATTAAGCTGCGGTAGCACCCTAAACCAACAAGCTTGCATGAGAAGGGTAATTAATGTAGATGAAGCGAAAAGGGTGTGTCTGGATCGTAGCAGGTGGAAATCTATAGTCTCTACCTTCCCCAATGGGAAACAGGCGTGATTGTATGTATGTATGTTAAGCCGTGGGCTGCAGCATCCACCCGGTACATTCACGAAATCAAACGGTCACCTAACTTATCATGCTGATTACAATGCTATTTAATAGCAATTCAAGAAAGATGTTCAAATTTATCATTGGAACTAACGACCCATACTTATATATTGTAGGGAATGTGTAAAAATAACATGAAAACTTTTATAAGTACATTAGTGGGTACCTAAATCTAATGGCGCTTATTACAAAAAGTGGTTTAAACCAAGACTAAGGTAAACCCAGATTTATAATATACCCATCACTTGCTAACGTCATATAACAAAAAGAGATGGAGCTATATTAAAACCGAGGTTTTTCTTAGTCCATCTTTCGTAATAAGAGGGATTGTCTTTTGATGAATCCGGGTAGTTTAATTAAGTTTAGATTAGTATTTGTAAATCACCGTAGATTATCAATATTTTTCTAACAATGAAACCGATAGCAGGGCAAAGCTACAAGTTGCTTAGCAGGCGACTGCATTTGGTCATAACACAATGTAAGGAATAAGGAAATAAAGAGCTCCTGAAAATCTTTGAGCAGATAGAATATAATTTATCCTAGACTCTATCAAATCAATAAATTAAAAACAAGCAGCTATACGTTATTTCAGAATAAAGTGCACAGATTTAACTTAATGTAATTACTGCATGTTGTAAATGAAGTAATTACCTACTAAAAGGTTAACTGATCTAACCAGTTTCTTTATGTCACCTAAGTAATTGCAATTTAACGTTCACAAACATTTGGTACTACTACTCGATTGTTGGCAATTTTACTCGGCTGGCAACACCGCACACTCGCACGCGCAGCAAAGCCTTCTCGCACGCACACACACCAACGGATCTCATGTAAACACGTGCCCTATAGCGCAGACAGTCGATTAGTCGGCGGGTCCGCGGCAGGTATCGCGCCCCGTCCTACCGGTTCAACGATAAAACGATCGAACGAACGCCACCGTCAAACGAACTATATTGTATTCTAAGCACAACGAACAACAAGACAGTTTTTTAAACATTAACAGTGCGGTAGAGTGTGCGCGGTTTTGAAACAGCAGAGGTATGCGTTCGTAAACTTCTCCTTAAGTGCATAGCGGTATCGCGGAACCAGATTTTAAGTCCTCAATGTATTGAAAGTAGCTTTTCTGTTGTTTATTTAGACGACCTATTCCTGTATTTTGTATCCAATATCGAGACTGCGAGGCCTGACTTATAGATTAAAGGTAAGACTAAGTTATGATATTATTCTATACTTAATAAAACTTAGATAACATTATGTTATGCTATGTACTGCATTCCATCACGTTCATTATATTTTCATTCATGTTGACTAACATTGGTTGTAATATTACCCATAAGACATGATACAAAGACGCTGACATATAGATCGATTGATATTTTTGTGTTATACGCTTATATTTTCTTCGTATGGTACTTACTTATTAAATACTCAGTACTACTACATAGTTCTTTGTACTAAAGATTCGTTGGTACAAGTACGGCGTATACAATTCTGGGAATCTTATCTGACTTTGAATTAGTCTTTTGGACTTTTTGGGTAGCGAGAGGGTCGGGTTGATTATCAACAGGTAGATGTGTTAACGACGCATTTTGCGAACATTGACTTAACATTTGCCACAAATTCTGCTTCAGGACTATACGTACTATGGGTAGCTCATATTTAATTATCTTATTTTTGAGAATGTTTGTTTTTTTTTTCAAATATCCTATCTATTTTAACCTAAATTGCAAAAACTTTCAAACAAATTTACGATAGTTTACTATAATTTTGATAGCGACAACGGTACAATAAAGAGGGAGTTAACTACTGGATGTATTAAATAATTTTACAGTATTACACCAGAATAACTTACAAAACTTTTATAATAGTGATTGGGATTGATGATTAGAATATACATTAGCAGACTTTGAAAAATATTCTTGTCAACTTATGCAAATGCATAAACCTGAACATTAGCAATATTATGTTACTAATAAGAAGTATAACATTTTTTGCCACCTATTTCAGAAAACCGAAACTTATTATCATAGGTGTAGGAACTGGTCGTGCATTTTCTAATGCGTTATCAACTAGTTCCTTGGTAATATAAGCCAATAGATTCGCTAGAATGATATTTGAGAACTTATTCTATAGAGAAAATCGTATCAACGAATCATATTTTATGTTAATTTTATATCTAAGTAATCTAAACATATCATCAAACATGAATTGATTTTAGCAGTTACGGTTACCTAAATTTTCCATCCCGATGTTATGTTGTACTCACGCTATGAAGCAGTGCATCAAGTATCTTCTATGCTAGGTACATATTTATAAAAATAAACAGTGTTATCTGAAGTATAGAGGCACCTCCAGGTGTATTAACAAAAATCAATAACCTCCATCTCAAGAATAAGGCAAAGCAGACAAAGACACACTCGCGAACAATGGCAACATTACACATGTACTCTATGTACTTATTTAGACGACAAGCGACTACTTACGGTATATGATTTATGAGTATCTTGATTCACAAGAGTTACCTATATGTATTACCGTTAGGTACTTACACTTTATATTGCTATTTACTTTACTACTTACTTTGGAATGGGATTTCCTGGATGTTATAACAAGCCAAGATGTTTAATGCTTTGCCAAAGTGTATTCTGACTGAACTACGGCTCTATCTATATGTTCTACCTAAATATCATGGGAAACTAAATGAACCTAATCTTTTGTCACGATAATATTGGTTGCAGCTTCTTAATAAGTTTTTTAAGTGCTAAACACATTTATCCCACATCAGGATCGCGTGAACTCTCGGCCTCTAAAATTCTAGCCATCTTCACTTTCATAGTATTCTTCGTGCCAATGAACAATTAATTTGAATTTAATGACTGCCTAAACCTCTAAACAAAGTCGTGCTCTATGTTATTGTTTTGAAGTGGCATAATAAAATATGATGTTAATCGGTTTACCACATCTCATATTTCAGGATAAGTGAAATATTCGACCACAAAAAATATTATTATTCAGTCATGATCATCCCAATGCGGGGCAAAGGCCCCCCTACCCTACTTCTACCAATTTTGCGTTTTCTGCGATCAATCCTTCCAAAAAGCGTGTAGTTCGTCAGGCCATCTCTATCTGGGCCTGCTACGACGTCGTCTATGTTGTGTGGGCTCCACTCTAATCAAATTCACCACTAAAAATATGTTAGTAAGTATTTTCTTATGAATTTTAGTCACTGAAAGATCGATAACTACATGTAATATTTCCAGTTATAGTAAGTACCAAAACTAATTTCGTATTTTCCTTTGTATAAAATTATACTGTAAAAGATAAAAAATTAACAGGTGATTTCCTGTTTTTATCCCTATCATAAAAGTTAACGTAAACCCAACCTGTCACCCACAGGTACCCCAAAAATCAAGCATTTAACCACCTTGAAAATTTTACAAATCGTCACTTCGGTACTCAAAGTAACACTGGATGAGCTGGCATCACAGTTAGAATATGAAGGATAATGAGCAATCTACACGCAAACTACATGATGTTATATGCGACCACATATATAGATATCGATATATCTGCGATGACCACAGACTTCGTAGGTGTATTAGTCATGGAAGTCCGTTTACTCGCCTTAGGAATCGATGCATTATAATGTTGAAAGGCAAAAACGTGGTAGAGTCCAAGTAAGGAGATGGTATTGGCGTCGTTTATATTTCTTTTGAAAGCAGATTTGATCACCTTCGCATTTACGGAAAGCTTACATGTCAGTATTTGTAAAACAAATAATATCAAATCTCATACGATTTTAAGAATTTCTGTTTGTTATTGCATCGTTACTGTATTACGATTAGAAATAACCCTGATTAGTACAATCTAAACATTTACAGCAGTGATAGCCTAGCGATTGAAAGCTTGCCATCCATGCAGGCGGGTCCGAGTTTGATCCTGGTCTACAACTTGCGACTTCCGGAATTCATGTGCGAATCAGAATTTGATTATGTTTTGCATTAACGGTGAAGGAAAGCATCGTACGAAACCTGCACATCTGAGAGGGCTCTCAAAAGTTCTCGATGGTGTATGCCAAACAGAACCAAGCCAGCGTGGTGGACTAAGGCTTAAACCCTACTAATTCTGAGAAGAGGCCCGTGCCCAACAGTGCGACAGAAATGGGCTGATTATGCCTAAACATTTATCTCGCTTCCAACCGGAAGGCATTACTGCAACATCATTGTAGCTTGTAGCATACATTTCTTCACTGAACTATAAAGAGATCGTAACTGCATCATTAGTTCGTTCTTAAACGACCCCAACCGTTGCGAAATTTAATTTAAAAACAACAACCATTAAAAACGATACGGATCGTGACGATCGTGCGTTACGTTTTCTTCGCTAGGCATTGCGAAAGTCTTCTCTCCCATCGACAGGTATAGGGTTGGCTATAAGCCATGGTTATATAAATTCACAAAGGTTACAGTGGTTACGTATGAATCTAGAGAGACAATCATTGTTAATCACATAATACTAATGTATTTTGTTAACTACAATGAACTTTGTGTGTACTTACGCGTTGTTTTTTTTATGTCCATCCATCGATGATCTATGAACAAAACACTTCATCGTTATTCTTATTTGTTTTCGTAACCCAGTTTCTTTTTATTTTTTGCTTAAGCCTAGTTCGGGATTCTAACAAAATCCCTATGTTTTAAACCAGTATGTGAAAGCTGCAATTTGACCTCGCAGCCCTAGAGGTAGGCAGAAGAGTTGTGATTTTACGCAAGAGTAAATATTTACAAACTGCGCTGTATTGACCATCGGTAACTGTCGTAAACTGCCTTTTAATAGAATAATCTTAGCGATATTACTTTTAAATTATTGTATTGTTTTAAATTTCCATGGTTATTGACGTTAGTAGAATAAACAGGTACATGGTGTAAATCCCGACATAGTTTATTTTAAATTATTATTTTTACATTGCAGTTAAAATTTAATTTAAACTTAAACTTCTTTGTGTAAATTTTTTCTAGAGGATTTAGTGCAACTTGCGTGACTATGGAAGCCTCATAGGTAACATATTTTATAACTTAAATATAAAGCTATATAATAAAGAAAGTATAACCTAAATTATACTTTTATATACCTTTCATAAAATAGTTGCTGAAATCTGCTATTAAATTGGAGTCGAATAACTTAAACAATAAAACACGTAAACTGAAAAAAAAACGCTACTAAAAACTATGTAACTTATAACTTTAAATACACAACACCACACTGAAAAACTTATCAAGATATCCATAGGACTCCATCAGCTATTTAAAACTGTCGAGGGGCTTGACCTTCATGGCTAAAGCCACATCACTCATATTCATTTGTATGTTATTATCATCCAATCATGCAACGCCACAACAATTTTCTTCGCGCAGTCGCAATAAGGATGTTTAAAACGTCATGATATAAAATACCATAAAATCTCAGTTCTCTTTTGTTCTGAATAACATGTTATATTTATAACACACAGTTTATAAAATGTATCGACAACTATTAATTTCAATAAATGTCTTTTAATTTCATTATTTAGGAGTTATTTATAAATAACACCTAAATAACCTCCTCGTTGGTCCAGTGGTGACAAGCGCGACTGTATGACTGTTGTGACAAGTGAGGTCCTGGGTTCGATCCTCAGGTCGGGCAAAGTGTTATTGGGTTTTTCCGTGTGGAATTCCTCAGTAGTAGCGCAGAGTTTGGATCTAGGCCCAGTTGATGGCCATAGGCTCGCTGCCTATTACAGTGGACTTAAACATAATGGTGAAATGAGGGTGTTATAATGTTATTATACACCTATGCCCAACCCTTCAAGAAATACAGGCGTGATGTTTATGATGTTTATTTATAAATAAATCATGAACAGAAATTAAGTGTCATTAGATGACGATTCTACATATACAAAAACCTCGTGTTATTATTATTTTACACTTACAGTGTATTTACGTAGATCAACAAAGTAATTTGGAAATTGTCATGAACATCTAATGTTTTGATAAAAAGTGGTAAAACATCCACTATTATGCAGGTACATCATGATTTAATGAGATGTCTATGATACGACAGACTGACGCCGGAAATTCAGCTTAAAAATAATGTGGGGAAATCGCTGTAAACCAAGTAACTTACGCACATTAACTATCCAATACCAACTTATTCTAACCCTTATTTAGTTTAATACTAAATGCAAACGTCTTGTATGAATTTGAGTCCTTGCCAGCAATAAAATCAACGTTCGCCCGTTCATCTCTGCATTCGTGCATACACCAGACCTACTTAATAATTTAAAAACACCACGACTGTCCAATGATTCAGACCAGGCTAATCAATGACTCATGGTGGTATCTCTACGGAAAATACCAAAACTTACATAGTAGTATTAAAAATAAAATAATTAAAATTCTAGAAGCGGCTTTATATTCTATATTCCTTTAACTGTAATTTCCGTAAACCATAATTGCGTTTGTATTTCCTATTGCTACGTTTTTTTCTTTTTTTTTCTTTTATGTTTAATTTAGTAAGTGGATACATATAGCCTATTTATCTGATTTATTTTGAATAAAGAAGCAAGTTTTTATAGTAAGAACTAATATCTTATTGCAAAATTGAGTGACGCCCTCCGATGAAGTCTGTTAATATTTTATCACAAGTCAAAACCAAAAATCTTAGTACATCTAAATGAAATACTGACACTCATCTGGATGCTTTTTAACCCCCGACGCAAAAAGAGGGGTGTTATAAGTTTGACCGCTATGTGTGTCTGTCTGTCTGTCTATCTGTCTGTCTGTCTGTCTGTGTGTGTGTTTGTCTGTGGCACCGTAGCTCTTAAACGGGTGAATCGATTTGAGTGCGGTTTTTTTTTATTCGAAAGCTGGTTTTCTAGCGAGTGATCTTAGACATGTTTTATTAAAATCGGTTCAGCCATTTCAAGGTTATCAGCTGTTTTGTTAGCTGCGGTAGGGTTCTTAGACGCATAATGTGTATTACTTTACTTTCAAACATACGTGTGAAATAAAATTTGAAACACTCATGTATGCTATATAACTATGCAAGATTATGAAATTCTTGGTCTGATGCTGCACCCAGGATAACCAGTGCACTAGTACACTCTTGAAAAAATAATAGCAGATATGTCGTGTTTGGATTCGTTTTGATCAGTATTTGATTCTACATCCAATTCAATGGTGGCGACATGATGAGCTGATGCTGCAGCTAGGATATCCAGCACACTTAGTACACTCTTGAAAAAATAATAGCAGATATATGTCGTGTTTGGATTCGTTTTGATCAGTATTTGTTAGCTATAATTTATGAAGATCTGTTCAGGCGTTTGAAGATCATCAGCTCATTTCCTATTTGACAAAAGGGTCTTACCAACTTTCACTGGTCCGATTGATTTGAAATTTGGTGTACTGTTACTTTGGTGGTATTTCCAAGACATGGCAACCTTGAGCTGATGCTGCAGTATCAAGTATTCTGCAGGATACCCAACCCCTCAGCAACTTATAGCAGATATAGCATCTTTGGGCTCATAAGAATGGTCTCAATGAGTAGATGTTAGATAGATGATGGTGTCTACTAGTAATTTAAAAAGTATTAAATAAAAATTAAATTTAAAATTTAAAAAACCCCCCGACTCAAAAAAGAACCCCTAAAAAGTAAAAAAAAATGTGTTTATTGGCTATTTAACTTTATTAAAAGTACCTAGTAATATTTTGATTCAAGCGTCGTCACGTCGGGGGACCGCTAACTAAATAAATAAAATAAAAAACAGAATACAAAAAAGAAGCTTGGTAATGATATTAAAATTTACTTTTTTACTTATTACATATATTATTATAACATCGATATCGCTACAATAATGATTAATGTTAGCTCATTAACGTTTAGTCAATTAAACATTAACTTTTCTTCATTTTTATCAATGTACAGCCGACTGCATTAATTGGGTCTCCCCTGGTAAAGGAGGCTATAATGTACTCTGGCACTTGTAGTGTTTTGAACAGTGATAGCCTAGTGGTATGACCGTCGGACTGCCAAGTCATAGGTTTCGAGTTCATACCCAAGGCACGCACCTCTGACTTTTCGGATTCATGTGCGTATTGTACAATTATCACTTGCTTAAAAACGGTGAAGGAAAACATCGTGAGGAAACCGGCATGCCTGAGAGATATTTCTCGACGGCATGTGAAGCCAAGTCCGAGGCCCATGGGCGTCATAAACTGTGACACCAGGTTAGTCACTAACCACACGAAAAGAAGAAGTGTTATGAAAATCACAGAGATTAATGTAGGCCTCTATATGGATACCTACACAAAAAAAATTATCTATTAAAGTACTATGGTGCATTAAAAGAGCTTCCACAAGTTATCAGGAGGTATCCAATTAAAGTATTGTGCGTGTTGTTTAAAAAGAAATGAAGACATAAAGCACGCATGATGGATCTATGATCACTAGTTAGAAATCACATAAGTATTTTGTTATACAGGATGTAAACGAAATCATGTAATTCCATTAAACCTCGTGATGTACTGCTGACATAGATTAACACTGCAAGAGATACTTTTTGATTCAATAAAAAAAATACAAGAACATGTGATCTTAACGCGAGGCATTTTAGCGCCCCGAGTTAAATGACCGTGCGGCGAGCGATAGCCGCGCAATTCGCTCGGGACGCTAAAATGCCTCAAGTTAAGAACACAATGTTTACTTCTTGTATTTTTTTTATTGAATCCAAAAGTATATCTTGCAGTGTTGTTAACCTATGTCAGCAGTACATCATGAGGTTTGAAGGAATTACATGATTTCATTTACACCCTGTAGGCATGATCCTCATTGGGAACATGACATAGACTAATTGAATGACATACATCTTTTGTCAATATCACCTCAATAGCCACACAAATGGTGAATCGACCGGTGCGGACTTAAAATTGACATTATGCTAACTTCACGTGGAATTGCCAGTAATATAGTTGTTCTCAAAAAATAATTGGTTGGCTCTCTTTCTATGTTTATCTCACAAAAACAACGGAACGTGTTTAAGAACTATCTTATGGAAATCTGAGGACCTATTTTATGGCCCTACGATTACTAAGTATGAGCTGGAGATTAAAATTCTTAATACGAACGTAGTTTCCGGTAAGGTCTACGCGAAGTAGTAATAAAGTTTGTTTAGGATTACGACGACGAACATTTATACCGCTAAATATTTTGACGTCTTTCAAACGTTTCGTAATAAACGTCAGAATAATATTAAAAGGTCAATGAACTCCAGCGTCTTTTATAATCTGTTTATTAATCTATATTTTAGAGCCTTTTACACATCTATGACAGTTATACTACTTAGCGAATAGCAGTCATTGGCCTCTTCTAAAAAGGTAGGTAATACTAATACTCATAGTCATCGCACTGGGTATGAGGGTTGGTGACTTCAGAACCAGTCTTCGCACATTTGATGGTGGTATACCAGCTATATTTGTTTACCTGGCTTGCAGAGGTACCAGGGAGCAAGAAATCCAAAGCGATTCATTCAAAGCTACACTATTGATAAAAGTAAAACTATCCGTTTGATCGCGTAAGTGGCACAGACCCTTAGTAGTGAGCGCATTACGTATGCCAGTCAGCGCCGGCGAGCGCGCAGGACGTTGCACCCGCCTCGCCTCTCACGCTGCCTTCCACACGTCTATGACCATTCGACCGTGCAAGGCAGATACATGTGCACCTATATTAATTTGTTAAGATTTATCATTGAATTAAGACTTCACTTGATTTAGATACAGACGCATTTATCACTTGAGAGACAATCAATATCAGCTTTAATGTTGCCGTCTCAGAACTAGAAAAGTTGTAAAAAAGCGTACCTACGATGGAATTCTTCATTCAATTCTAATTGGCCTGTCGCCGGCTATTCACGTGTGGTAAATAAACGTGAAGTGAGATATATATAGATGAAGATTTTAGATTAAACTAGACGCTTACGTCTTCATGTATGGTTGTCATCTAAATTGATTAATATGTTATTAATATCGCTGCATTTTTTTTCTAAAAAGAAGGTCATCAAAAGTAAACTTATGACAGGATTGCATTCTTGAAAAGATTTGTCACAACCTTTTTACGCGTGTAAAATGGCAGCCGTGCGGCTAGTGATTCTTTTAATTATAGCAGACTAGAATGTTTTATTGCAATCTCTATAACATTCTAGTATAAATAAAGGAAATGAGATTTCCTGTCTTTTTTATTTGGAATACAGACACTTATCGAGCTTGACCGCCGAGGATGCACAAGACGTAACAGTGTGGTAAAGATTGAGTTCCTGTGACGCCCTGACATTTCGCCGGTGCGGCTCCACGAGTGACGATACTAACTAAACTACGTCCGGCGCGCCCTGGGCAGTCAGCCCGCTACCAACATTGCTGACTGGCTAATGTTTACACCACGGTCTCTTCTTTTCGTGTGGTTAGTGACTAACCTGGTGTCAGAGTTTATGCCGCCCATGGGCCTCTGACTTGGCTTCACATGCCGTCGAGAAATATCTCTCAGTCATGCCGATTTCCTCACGATGTTTTCCTTCACCTTTTTTAAGCAGGTGATAATTATACAATACGCACATGAATCCGAAAAGTCAGAGATGCGGGGTTTGGGATCGAACTTGAGATCTATGACTTGGCAGTCTGACGGTCACACCACTAGGCTATCCGTACTTCACCACAGTATGGGCTATTCTCGTAGAGCTCGTGCCGATACGAGAAAGAAAGCCGGTGACGTGCTATAAGGTAGAGACATACCAATATCTTTACCCTGGTGGTTTACTTTACACCAAAATCAGAAGCAAACGTAACAGTATTACTAACCGATTAAACCGCATCAATGGAACAACGTAAGCAAAGCGACAGTTTACTGACAATACCTACCTATAAATTGGTAGTCGAGTTGTTCAGATCATGTGCGTGAAGCATGAAATACAACGAAGAACTAAATAATACATTTCCAACCATTCACGAAATCAGATTCGATAAAAATCACTTGTGTGTGAGCTTTTAAGCAAACATGTGAAAATAATTACTAATAAACATGCAAAACTAATTTGTATGTTAAATGTGGAATTCCATATTTCAGTCTCTTTGTTATTTAGTCGACTGTGAATTCTATGCTTTATGTGAAAGTGCCTATTACTAACTTTCTATTTAATTTTATAATACCTAGATAAATTCTATCAATTCGCTACATCGGATATCGTGGCATACAAAGAGGTGGCAAACTATGGAGCTATCAAAAGCGTACTATTAGTCGTCGCATTATCTCGTGCCGAGACAAGATAGGTCATACATTATCCCGTCTCGGCACGAGACAATGCGACTACAAAATTATGTCGCGTTGCGCATATTAGGCTTTCTGGAGGCCAATTATATTACGTTTTTTTATCGGAATCGAGCCTCAGCTTAACCACAAATCAAATCAAATCATTTATTCTTGTTAAACATAGGTAAAAATACAGTTCTCAAACGTTATGGTAATAGCACGCTATGTTTTTCAATTAGAGCGTGCAAGTTATAATTATTATAATATACGGCTTTTGACTTTTTTTTCTTATGAAGAAATGTCTCAAAATCCGTGATAGAGCTGCGGTTCGATTGCGATTTTAAGCAATTTTGTTAGTAGAATTCCTTCCTCCCTGCCTTCTGTCCTACAGAGTTCCTCTTCAGTCGATAAATTATCGATCTAAAACCTGTGTATTGAAACTTATGAACATGACCTGTCAGTAGCTTAAACATTAGCAAAGTAAACTAGCACACTTTTTTAGTAACCAATCTACTCTACTTGTTTTGGCACAGGGACAAATACGGTGAACGCAATGTTTGAATTTGTAAGAAGGAAGAATAAATTATAACCGAATTTTAATAGGTAGGTACTCTTTAAATATTAACCTGTGCATTTTAATAAAGTATAATTTAATCAATTTACTCAACTAGATTATTGATTTGCAGTATATAGAGTACCTACTAAGCAGTTATAGTCAATGATTCCAAATGCCTAAAGCACACTCCTATTAATTAAACAAAGATCAATTGCTTCTTCTAATGTAATCTGTGCTCTATATGGCTCTATGGACACCAGAAAAACCCGTTCCTCACGATTGACACTTATAAGTTACAACCAGCGCGGGAGAATAAGCAAAAAAAATGTATATCTGTATCCCCCGCTTGACCGGTTTCTTAGTTTGAAATCTAGTTACATAAAACAAAAGCTTTTTTTGCTTCTTTACTTGGGCGCGTACGACCCTAGTACCACCTGATAGTAAGGGTCTCAAATGGAGCACACGATTCCAAAGAACAGGGATATAGGGGGATTCTCCTATACCTCTCTAGCCCTCACATACACACGACGGAACACATTAAACTGCTTGGCGCCGGACTTTATGAAAGGGTAGTAGCTAGCCAGGCGGACCGTATAGATCCTACCACCAAGCGTGCTGTTTTGTTGAATCTTACAACACGCGTCTATTTCCAGCGTGCGGTGAGGCTTTATTCTAGCCCTTCCCCACACGGGATAAGTTTCTGCAATACCTTTTTTCTTCACCTTTTTGTTAATATTTCCACAAGTTTAATTTATTCAAAAAGTACCTACCTACTAAAATCTATCTACACCTTAAGTTCGAACAAAAAGCGCAAATGTTCGTTTGGTTTCACCTTCTAATAATATATATAATTCTAATAATAATATATAGTGCAGGCACCTAACTAAGTAGGTAGTTACAACAGCTTATCGTACCGAGTCAATTGATGACAACAGCCTAACTCAAATACGACACATCTTTCAGTAAACTAATAACAAGAGCCAAGTCAGCTAAAAACACTGTCTACCTATGCGCCGCCGTCTCTCATAGTAGACACAACACTCGGTGTGACCGATATTAATAATAATCGATCTCAATCCAAACTCTCTCGATTGATTTAGGTTTTTGTCATTACTTCTATTGAATTTCGTTCAAAAACCTACATCAATCCAGACTTTTTGGATAGAGATCGGTTAATAATATCGACCGTAAACATCATAACTATAGTTTTTGATCTAGTTATCTCAGATAACTAGTCAAAATCTTAATTCAATTCAGATTTCAGAACAAACACGATAAAAGCCATTAATTCACCTCTTAATGAACCTATCTGACACTAAAATATGAATGTCTTTTTTAATTAGTTTTGTCGTTCAATTTACATTGACGCGAACCCTCGACCTGAATCGACTATGAGGCCGGCACAATACCCGTCCATCACGTACAACACACGCTTATAATAATAAATAAATATTATAATTTGACACACTTGCGGCGATAACCGCAGCTCTGAAACTATAACCGTAACTGTGGTGATGGTTGTAAATATGTATTATCGGTTTTGTTTGCAGCTTGGTTTAATTATTATATAAATGAGGCTACATTCTTATTTATGGCTGGATGCTGGATTATTTGTATTTATATTAAACTAGCTGTGTCCTCACGGCTCCGCCCGCATAAGAAGTTTAATTCCAGTAATAAATATAGCCTATGTTACTCAGTGATAATGTAGCTTTCTAACAGCAAAAGAATTTTTGAAAGTCGGTACAGTAGTTTTTAAGTTTATTTGTTACATTCAAAAATATAAAAATACAAATCTTTCCTCTTCATAATATTAGTATAGATTAATTCCTATTTAAGTAGCTGACATGACACTCAAACAAGTAATTGAAAATTGTTTTTAACAATTGAAATACTTTTACTTAATCTCTACGATGATGGTCTGGATTTAAATAACAATGTATTTGCCACATTAACCACACAATATGCCATATGATTTTGCTTTGTAGTTGTAATTAAATAAAAGTCATTCAATTATACAGTACATAAAAATACTAGATAGTACCCGTAAAAATAAATATAAAATAAAAAAATATTATCCGACATATCATCATTTTTATAAACAGTGATAGTCTAATGGTTGAATGCTTGCCTTCCATGCAGGAGTTTATCCTGGCCCGGACCTCTGAGTTTTTGAATTCATGTGTGGATCAGAATGTGATTATGACTTGCTTTAACAGTGAAGGAAAACCATTGGAGGAAAGCGGCACACGCACACCTAAGTGAGCTCCATAAAGTTCTCAATGGTGCATGTAGTCTGCCAACCTGCACCAGGCCAGCGTGGTGGACTAAGGCCTAAACCCTTCTCATATTGAGAAGAGGCCCATGCTTAGCATCGAGCTAATTATGTTGTTATTATCAGAAAGTACTATAACTAGCTGGTAGAAACAAATTACTTAATACAAATTCAAAATCATTTAAATAATAAAAACTTGTTATTAGCAATATGAAAGAAAGCTTGGAGACCCTAGTGATTATTCCTCCATACTTACTAATCTTTAATGGTTTTGATGACCAGTAATGTATGTATACCATAAAACAATATTATTTAATAAACTTAAGTTCTATTGCCCTATGTTGCACACCTTATATTTTTAATTTGTTAATTTATATATTGAGTACTTAAACATTTTTTTAATTTAATATCAAAGGTTTTAGTAGGCACAGATAGGTACTAAATGCAAAAATAAAATATTAAGTATAAACTTGGTCTGCAAATAATTGATGATAAAAAAGAAGAAAAAAATCCAACCTTATGCAGAAGCTGAAGCTGACACACATTATGATGAAGGCCATGCAACATGCTAGCTTCTTTGGAGGTGATGATATCAAACAAGCAACTCCCCTCAAAGCTAGCAGCAACAAGCTATAATTTAATTGTAAAAATAAATTTCGCCAACCTGAAAGTTGAATAAAATAACTATGTTAACGCAGTGAAAGAAGTATTTCTAGGGAACAAGAAGAAAGTACCTATTCGGTAGAAACCATAGCAAAGCACACTCACCTTACATACTGTTGAAGTTGTACCCCGCAGCCCGCAGCTACCACAGCTTTAACACTGTGGCCTTCTCGCAAATAAATTCCTTTTCCTTAAATTACAATGAATTAACCACGCTTCCGCGACAATTTACGTTTCTGTCTTATTAAACAAAATAAAACACTACATAAATAAAATTGCGTATGAGCACCAAAGAGCATCTCGACAGTTCATTCGAGAAATTAAAATTTTGAATTTTGAATGAAAGCTCGCATAGTGTTGCCAGCTGCCGTATGAAAATGCGCCAAAAATTATGAGGAAATATAAATAAAACCTATCGTTTAAATATGTACCTATCTGTGATTACTAAATAAAAGTTGAAAATTATTTACTTAGCTTAATAGCGACTTAATAAGGTATTAACATTATTCAAATTTGTGGTTAATTTAAGTATTAAATAAGAGTCACTTAAACCCTTAAATTGGCAAAAGAATTTATTTCTAAAACTTCATATTTTTATGATATTTTCTGGTTCATTATGATCTCAGAGAAGTGAAAAAATTTATAAAAATAGTCTACATATTACAGTTTTCGCGATATTCTATGTACTCCAGGAAGTACATTGGCAACTATAGTTTAAACTTTGTCTTCCTATGTTTGTTCTACGTGGAGCACGGTGCCAACATATCAATAAAATATATTTTAATTAAAATTTTACTTTATTGATCATCTTTCTGATAAAACAATAATTATTTGGTGTGAAATTGCCGAAAACGGTTTTCTTTGTTATTTTCACCGACCACAAAACACAAATAGTGAAAGTATTTCAATACAGTTTCATTTTGTGTTTTACGAAGCTCATGTATTTCTTCATCCACGAAACTCCTATGACGTATGAAGTCTTTTTCCTCTTTCTTATTCAGTGAAAATCTAGTCTAACCTTAGGATATCGGTATTGCCCAGTAACTGGGTTGCGGAGGTCTGATGGCAGTCGCTCCGTGTAAAATACTGGTATTCAGCCGCATCTGGTTAGACTGGAAGCTGACCCCAACATAGTTGGGAAAAGACTAAGTAGAAAGAAAAATAGCTACTTAATAAATCTGGTTTTTTATCTCTGTTTATTTAGATCTTTATGGAATATTAACAATTCGTGTGAAATTAAAATGAACACATTATAGGGCCCAATTAGGTGAATCCAATCAAGTCGGAACTATATTTGTAAGACGCCACGCCATGCGATGTGTCCACCCTTATGGTAAATCGTCCACATTTAAAACCCGCGACGCCACCACACCTTGTTTGTTTTTTACAAATAGAATAAGATTATAAATTAATACTAAATAGCCACTGTATTGAGGATGGAATATCCAGCTAGTTTTAAACTTGAAATTGCTGATAACAAGTGACCAGAAATGTCGAGTCTCATTGAGAAAATATCCAATTTGCTTGGTCACATGGGTCAGACACTTACAACGTAACGATCATTTTAAAACTCTACTAGCAACTACTAGACCAATGATGGTCAAATCTTTTGTTCTATTTTCGTACTTATACATTTTCAGGTGATGTGTCTGGCAATACTGAAATCCAAAATAATAGCAAATTGACAGATGCTATGATTATCCCCGAACCGTAGGGTGGGAAGTTCTTAACCGATACGGCCTCATACCTATTATATTGTGTACCTACTAGCAAAGTTTATTGCGTAAGTAGGGATTGCAATCCCGCAGCTCATTCAATCCCGCATCTTTGAAATTATGTTATAAAATCAAATTGAAACTACAGATTCTTGTGTCAAAATCAACTTTTATTAAACATTTCTTACATTAAGCAACAGAAATTATTTCTTTTCTATTAATTAAGTATAAGTAATTAGTAATCTGTTTTCTTAGATTCATCTATAAATGTTTGGCATAGTTTAATAGTTTTGTTTAATTTTACCCTTACTGCTAACAACAGTTTAATATTTTTAATTCAGTCTTATTCATATAATGACTGATAATCAAATCACAACTTTCTCTTATATGCTATTAGGTACTATGATATCAACCTATGGTAATAACTTATGAAAATAAGCTCTTAAGAAGCAAATGGCATTTATTGTAATATTATCTCCGAGCCTGCTTCTGAGTGAACTGCAAATATATCCTGGTGCTGAAAACGCTCTCTCGGCTTCTACGCTAGTAGGCTGAACCGTCAGAATATATTCATAGGCGAGCGTCAGGTACTCTCCTCTGATACTATCGGACCCAAAGAACGTCATTATCTTTCTTCACAATTTTCTCAAAGTCCTTTTGCTTGTTGTCTAATTTTTTCTTAAATATTTATTTTTCTTGTTGAAACTGTTTTTCTAATTCTTTTTTAATTTGCGGGATCCACGGATCCGCGCTTTGAAGGTACCTACGGGATCCAGCAGATTAATAAAAGCAGCGGGATCCCGCGGGAATGCGTGATCCCGTTTCGCGGGATTGCAATCCCTGTGCGTAAGTTATTGCAGCAAGTACTCGCTTAGTTCGTAAAACTTGCAGAAATCGACTTGCTGTGGGTGCGTCCACAGTTTGAAAGTCGGTTGTAGAAGTCAAGTTGCGCAATACGTGCTTGTGCATATTTTAGCGCTTTATACTTAATAAATATTATACTTAATATGGCAGGTAAGTGAGGGAGGGGCTCGTGGCTAATTACCAACCGCGCGGGATATACGATTTGCGAGGTTAAGCTGCGCTTGCCGCGGTCGGTCTATGGATAGGTGACCATTCGTTACACATCGAGACACCTCCGTGCCTCAAAGAGCACGTTAAACAGTCGGTCCCGAATGTCATACGTATACCTAATGGCAGTCTACGGGAAGTCAGAAGCCCGAAAGTCTGACAACCGGTCTAACCTTAGGATATAGGATATCGGCATTACCCTGTAACTGGGTTGCGAACATCTGAAATGGCATTAGCTCCGTGTAAAATACTGGTATTCAGCCGAATCTGATTAGACTGGAAGCTATCCCCATCATAGTTGAGAAAAGGCTAGGCAGAACATTTAATATGGTAGGTACTTATTTCAGCGGCAATGTCAGCGGTGTAAAATAAATACCATTGACTCCTTAGATTACGATATAAAAAAACCAAACTAAATATTTATTAATATAAGTTCGAAGAATCTTAAACGTATAGCGAACTTTAGACAGTCGTCAACCAACTGGTCGTTCCGTTATTTCCTACAAATCGGTGCGCATACTAACACCACCTTCCTTTCCGTTGCATTCATAGGAAAATCGTCCTTTTAACGCTTAGTATACGGGCTGTCTTCTTTGCAATTAATCAGTTACTTCCGTCCTTGTGTAATAACTTCTCACGCCTACCATTTTGTCTGTCGATAACTGATACTAATAAAGGCTTGATACTTCATAGAAGATTCGTCATGTTCCAGATTCGTAAGTTCACTCATGTGGGTGTCAATAAATTAACCAGCTGTTTCTTTTTATCAGCAGTAATAAGGGATAAAAAACATTTAATTAAATTATCGATGTCATATCGATTGTTTGGGCTTAATTCAATAATCCTTTTCCATTCTTAAGTCCAGGAGCGTATGGGCTATGATTTTTATGAGTATGATTATGTGTAGATTGGTTCAATAAGATAAATAATGTTAAGCTCTAACATCTATACCTACGTCTTATATCGATTTGTCAGAAAGTCATTAGCTGTGATACCGGTTATAGGTTATGATAGGTTAAAATATCACACAAAAATAACTGTATCAAAAGAAAAAAAGTCATGAGTGCAAAATCGACACTATTTATTATTTCTTTTTTATCCGCCTATCTACTTAGCGTTTTGCTCTAACTACTTATAGCAAATAATGGCACACGTTGTATACTTATTCTATTCCTGATTGTTTTTAATTAGGTGAATTATAAACGTATTTCTTTTTCATGATTGGTCTCAATATCAACTAATCTCGCTTGATGGAGACACCCGACAATATCTTCGAACAGCAACATAGGTATCAAACACCTATTATCAGAAATACACGATTGCAATAAAAACCCGTAAAACCACTCCAGTTTTTAACTTGTCTCAAATCTTGTGCTACAAGTTTCTTAGCTCATTAAATTTATAAATTCACTCGTGACAGTTTTCGATCCAGATCACTATGAGGTCGTACGTTCAAACTGATTCCTGTGCAGATCAATTCAGACAGACTATAATCATTTGCGATAATTACGGCTACAATTATCACCCGCTTCATTTGGTATGTAGGTAAATATCTTAGCAAATAATGCTGGTATGTATGTTAATTAGTGACGTCAAATTAAAATAAGCTTGCAATTAGACCCAGTCAAGCAAGAATGTGATTCATAGAGTGAGATGTCTAAACTCGGCTAAAGGATTAGTTGTGAGGGCCTTATTAAGAGTAATCAAGAAAGATAGATAGCAGGTAGGTACTAAGTATACATAAGGTAATAATAATATTATTTTACCAGCCTATAATTCCACTCACTGAAGGGCAAAGGCCTGTCAGAAAAGTAACGAGCATTAATCACAAAGTTTGGTGCGTATTGGCGTTTTTAGACTTCACTGGTGCCGATTCTCTTGTTCATGAACTAAAATAAAATTAGAGAATTGCTATCTTTTACTAACAGACAGCCCGAGAAAAGGAAAGTGATAGATCAAAACTAAGTTAGAGATGTCAAACTAGTTTACGCGTTGAACTTCGCCATGTTTTTAGTGGACACGTTCTGACATGTCGTTTAAAGTTGTATGGAAATTTAAATTGAACTTTATTTGAAAATTATTCTTATTTACGTCCGTCTCTTTCTTATTTTATCAGAATGATAAAGATAGGTATGACATTCAAAAAGTCGCATTGGTACCTACATGTGTGGTTTTGAACCCGCAACCTGGTGCTTAAGAAATGGGTCCGTAACCTCCAAGCCACTACGACGGTCGATAGTCAGGTACTCATACATAACTATTAGATATGTATGATCAAAAACTGGCTGATGGATGGACGATGGTGTAATATTTAGGGCAATAACTTCTTTTTAGGATACCCATGCCATATGCCAGCTGCCTAGAACATAATTATAAAACTAGAGAGTAAACGCTAAACATAAAATAAAATGGTAGTAGGAAGCACAGAATACATGTATAAAAACAAATTATGTATTTTCCGAGCACCGTTCTACGATTTAGGTCAGACCCAGTTGCATATGCATCACTTTTACATCCATTAAAGACTTGCTACGAGTACCATACTGTACCAATTCGAAATGAGACTATAATAACGTCTGTGTGAAAGGAACGTACAGGAAATAGTATCTATTATTGTTATTACGTAACCAACCGTTCTGTCACACAAGATTATCTGAAAAGAATGCATTTATCATCTCAATACAAAATAGAGCCAAAGAAAATACACATTCAGTACTTTGATGTTTAGTTTCACACGTCTTGTTCAACATACGTGGGACCGTTCTAATCTGAATAAAATCGCCTGCACTCTGAACCTCTTTTGCATAACCGCTCAATCAATCATCGTAAGACCCGAAAGCGATCATTAGACATGCAGATTTCAAGTTACGCAAGTGAACTGGCTGACAGACCTTTGTCTCGGGCTTTCTACGTGACAAGTACAGCAAGGCGAACCGCCTACGTGTTCTGTTAACCTGGTATTTATAACGTGCTGATCGTCACGATTTAGAGTTAATGTTTGAGGGATAGTCATTCAATCAATCAGCTAATTACATAGTCAAACGCTAAACATGACCTATTGTTAGTCTTTATTATAGAGACAGAGGAATAAAACCGCTTGATTGGCTATTAAAATGATTACCATATTTGGCAGGTGAATGGAGCATCGCAGTATGGCGGTAATGTTTTCAGGGTCATTCTTTATGACAGCTGCTGCCAGTGTTTTGTGATGACCTTTATTTTTAATTTATTTTCCTGGTGGAAATTCTCTTAAATAACCCTTAAATAATTCTGGTGAAGGTAAGGAGGTATGGCGGACTCTTACCGACTAAACTTCATCATAAAAGAGAGGGACTCGATCTCTGCAGTGGAAAGCACCGGTGCCTCTCTTGTACTGGGCCTTTGGAACGTCCTCGAAATCTAAGTCACACTGCTAACAATGGTGTCGATTCTGTTGCGCACTTTGACAGGACTAAACTAAACTAAGGGTGTTTGTCTCTTTCTGTTTCAATAGAAAAAGAAAGTGACAGTTGCGTTAGGTCTATTTTTTTTCCTGTCAAAATGTGCAACAGAATCGACACCAATGTAGTTGAATCAACAATTTTTACTTCAATAGTTTCCGACTTATCTTTTTTTTGTTTATAACCTTTGAACGTTGCACCGCTTCTAATACCCACACAAGAACATTCTAAAGTTCAACTGGCGACAAATTAGCACACTCGATGACTTCAAAACAAGATCCTTATTATTTGGGTCCGTTCTCACCGCGCTCTAGATAACCTTGGGGACAAGTTAGACAAGTACCTATAGTTAAAATAAGACTAATGTTGTTGTAACATGATAGTCATGGAACTGTTGGTTATCGGATCTTGGCGCCACTATTTTGACAATCGCCATTCAATCATTTTTTGAAATAGCGGATATACTGGAAGAAATAATTTGAAATGTCACAACTTATATATTATTTAATTGAGTTACCAAAAATATAATTATTAATGTACCACAACCTAAAACTGATCTCAATAATATAATATTCTTACATATTTAATGTTAATAACATAATTTAAAAATTATTGATTGTTAATTTATTTCCTAGTTTTATTTTATTTTTAATTAAAAATTAATTTTATACTTTTTGCTGTGCCCTACAGGGTCCGTAATTGTACCTTAGCTTTAAGCCATTGTAACACCTTTAAACATTATGGAATGCAAATAAAAATATGAATATGAATAAATGACCGGAGTAGCAATAAATAGGTCATACTAAAATTGTATTAAAGGAATGTGAGGAAAGAGATGATTTGGACTGAAAACGGTCTCTAACTCCAAAATTCTTTATTTTTTATTCTTTGACTCGGTCGCGTTTGACCCTAGTCGCACTTGATGGTAAGCGCAGACCGGGTTTAAGATGGACCACACGAATTCAAGTAGCAACGATATAGAGGGATTCCCCTGTACCCCTCTGGCTCTCACATACACACGGCGGAACACAAACTGATTGGCGTCGGACTTTAATGTGAAGATTGAAGCCAAATGGGCCGTACAGATTCTACCACCAAGCGTGCTGGGTTTTGTTGAATCTTACAACACGCGTCTATTCCCAGCGTGCGTTGAGGAAGTTTTATATTCTAGCCCGTCCCCACACGGGATACCAATCAGTGTTTATGTTTTATGAAAAAAATGTTATTACTTCTTATATCGTTATACATAGAGGAGAAGACAATTTCAAGTACTAGCAAGTTCTAAGCAATTATATTTGCATATTATGATAAAACCGATATCCATTTATGAGTTTCTTGCATCAGGGAAAGCGCTCCCACTTTCTCGCGCTGTGCACGTCATTAATAAAGTGCCAGCGATACATTTATTATTGTTATTTACGGATAGTTGTTTGAGTATAATCTCATTATAATTCTAAATACCCAACTGAGTGTTTATAAGTATTAAGAATACTTCAAGTCAACCTTTAATGGTTTTAAGTCTCGTGCTTTCACTGTCACTTTAAGGAGAAGAGACAGCGACAGCACGAAATTAGCGGCAACTTTAAATTGAGTAGCGTTTGAGTATTTGACCATAAGCCTTATAATCTGAAATTCATATTATGCTTTTATGATTGCTGGACAAAATTCATCTTTACTTATTTGCCAATTAGTAAGCTCATATAAGGTAAACAACAACATGTAATAAATTGCTAATGCCCATATCCCTGGCTTGCTTTTTAATAAAAAGGGCAAGCGGCGTAGCTGTAGTTAAGTTGACATATTTTTCTTGAAATATTTGACATTATATTTTACTGTAGTTAAGTTGTAACTAGTTTATGTTAACTGATGTCAAAGAAAACCTATGACGAAACAAAAAACCGAAAGTTGACGAGTAAATTAACGATCTCTCCTGGAAAGGAATGAAAAGCGTAGAATGGAAAGCGGAAGAAACCGCTTTAGCTGTTGTAAGAGCTTTACACACACTTCTACCGATTTTGGAATCCAATTAAGTGCAATTACCCAAACATTTTATTCTTCGGGTTAAGGACGATTGCCATAATCCAATTTAATCAAATAATGATCCGATCACAAAATGAGAACAATCCTTAAAATGGTACCCACTTGAAAAATAGGTATACTTTTACCTATAGTTATGTTGTGGTTATATACAAATGTAATTAAAAATAACTCCTTTACTGGTCCGGCAATCATGTATTAGTTATTAGTAATTTTTAATGAGGCTACAACCTTGCACCTTGTAAGTATTTAGAGAGGCTACGCTGATCAAGGCGACGTCGAAGGAACAATGATAGTGTGGGCTTACACCCATCTGTTATAATAATATATAGGGACGTTGTTCACTGAAATTCAAAGGTCATTTCCGTGACCCTGAAGTTATCGTTACTAATGTTATAAATGCGAAAGTGAGTTTATCTGAATTTTGTTAGATACCTATATCAACATTGAATTATTTTTCATTTATTATCGGAACACACATACCTCAAGAGGGCTCTATAAAGTTCTCGATGGTGTGTGTAGTCTGGCAACCCGCACCAGGCCAGCGTGGTGTACTAAGGCCTAAACCCTTCTCATTCTGAGAATATGCCTGTGCCCAGCAGTGGGAGAGTAATAGACTAATTATAAAGTACATATATATATATTATATTATCGGAAAACAAATACTATTCACTCACTGGACACTCTACTTCGTAAAGAGCAGATTTTAAAAACCTCGAACTGTAATTAGGATCTTGAAATTCTAACGATACTTGAAACACTTCAGTTTGTATCTAAAAATATAATTTAGTAGTAGGTTGTGTAAATATAATTGTACCTTCATGTTGCCTTCTCGTTTCGTAAACTTCGAGCAAAATGTTTACGCAGTTGTTTTTATTTACACAAAAAAGAACATTATGTAGGGATGCTTACTTGAATCCATACAATCTTTCAAGAACTGTTTTTGTAGACTATATGATCGAATTTAAAAAAACACTTTTGGGAAGCAGTGACAGTCAGCTAAAACTGCATAGTTTACTTTTTCTTTAATTGGCTGAAAGATGTTCTTTAAGTATTTGGACCAGAAGAAATGGTCACTTTTGTCAACTTTCTCCAGTCAAACACATACTTTACACGTCCCTAATATTGTTCATCTTCGTTTGATCACCGCTGTTGCGTTATATACGTACACGACATTGTAATATAGGTACTATGTTAAATGAACGACTATGACTGCCTTGTTAGAGTTCGCAAGTGCGACTGCTGAGCATGGGGTCCTGGGTTCAATCCCCAGATCGGACAAAGTTCCATTGGGTTTGTTCATTAGGAAATTCTCAGTAGCAGCTCGGAGTCATGAATTGTGCCCGGTTAACGGCAATAGGCTCGCCCCCTATTACATGGGACTTAAACATAACGGCGAAACGAGGGTGTACTAAAACACCTCATTCCGTCGAATACAAGGCGTGATGTTATGTTTATGTTAAATTAACTATCTACGTGCAATCGTTTCCTTCCGACTTCTTTTCCTGATCTTGAAATTGACATAGAAGTAATTATTGCACCGGTAAACACGCCATTAAATACATAATCATAGACCTTATTTAATCGACTACCTGTTTTATTAATACCTAATAGGCCCACGTAGATTTTACCTACTTAATATCTCAACAACATAGAGCAATCTAAACTGTATTATTCAGACTGAAATGACACGGCAACAATATACGGAGTTAATACTATCTGTTTGATTTAATAGGCTTTGGATATCCTGCTCAGTGTCCTATTTACTTAATTGTAAATCAGATAGATTTGAATTTGTGTTCCTGACTGTTACAAGTTTAGCTTAAGTATAGAATTGTGTAACATAATTATATAATATCATCTATATATATTACAATATTTATAAATGTATATATATATATACCTATATGTAAGTATTATGTCTATGTATGGTGTGTAGTATATATTTTGCAGCAGTACACCATGGACTACCCCCTCTATCTTATTCATTGACTTCCTGTTCATCCAAAGGTTGTCTGGTAGATATCGCTATCAGCGATAAGACCGCCATTGTACCCTTTATTGTTTGATATTGTATAAGAGCTGTGTTGCAATTTTGGTGTACAATAAAGTATATTCTATTCTATTCTAACATTGCCACTGCCTCAATTTCTGAAGACAGAGAAGACATGTTTCTACAGTTATTTTTTCTATCGTTCGACAAAGACACTTAGGGTTTGAAGTGATTGGTAATAGGGGTCTCGTCTATCACCGTTTGGCAAAGCTCCCATCTCAGTCATACGGAACCAAAAAATTTAATTAAAATTAGCAGTTAGCATTAATTTGAGTCTAAAACGTTTAAAGTACCCCGTAAACGAATCACACAACATTAATTTATACCGGTCATCGTGTTATTACCGGTCTTTAGTCAAGATATAGAAAGGTGCGCCTGCTCCGTTGACATACGTTAGCTAACGTTCAGGTATCTTTGAGCGCAGGAAATCGTTAATTGTCATTTATCTGTTACTGGCACAAGGCTGGACTGCAGGTACGACTTGTTACGAACAGTTTTTTTTTAAGTTTGAAATGTTTACTTATCTTCTACGTCATCATTAGATAGCGTCTCCATGGAAGCCAAAATGCCCATGGAGACGGATAGTATCGATACCAGCGCTTAAGCTCTGTCTCTGTAGTCTCGATACACCCCAACCAGCTTGCTCCATCTTGTAGAAACGAATAATATTTATTTTTGAATCTTACTGCAAAGATTTAAACAGAAATGAAATATAATGAAGACTCATGCCCTAATATAGGCCAAAGAATACGGCGAAAGCTCCCAAGTAAGAAATAGTAGGTTATAGCTTATCGTCATCAAATCTGCCACAGTTTATTCTATACCTTTTCTTTTTTGCTTAAAAGTACTGCGTATTCTAAAAATAAACATACTTAATTGACTTTTCTTGCAAGAAAATGTTTTTGTTGGTTCAATTTTAATTATTTTGAAGATTCAATCAGAATTGCATCAGCCAATTTAATAGGCTTTTAAATCAAGTTCAAGACTGTAGGCGTAACGGCTCAGTGCTTTGTTAAAAAGCCACTGTTGTTGGAGTAAATACAATACGTGAAAACACAAAATTCACTTTACAGTAAAAGGAAAACCATTTAGCTACGTGAAATGAATTGCAATGAAATCAAACGCTAAGGAATGAGATCCATTGCTCCATTGCTTTGGTAAACCACAAAATTACGAGTGTACGAGTAGGCAGTGGATTCAATTCTCTAGAGGTTATCTCACATTGGCCGGTCAACGTATGCAGGGGTAATAACCGGCCAACATGACGCCGTTTTCTTTAGCATAACCATGGGAAAGTTGTTTTAACAAGTCTGCTTTAGTACAAGAACGGCAAGTAAAATTAATAATTATTGTAAGAAAACATGACGTCCTCTTAGTAGGAAGTGAATTTTCCCAACAAAGCCGTGACGTGCGAGCGTCACACAAAAACTGTTTATAAGTAAAACAACAATAATTTTATCTTTTGCTTCGATCTTCACACTTCGTTACAGCCTCAATGTCAGTGGAATCAATAGATTATATTGTGAGAATTATCGTGTAATAGTTTCTTCTTTGATTGGTTACAATCCTTGCGGTTTCGGTGCCAGGGTCTCTTTCCCTCGTGGGAACAGCACACGACGAGCCGTACATTTATCGAGTAGGCGGTAAACAATTCTTACCCTACGATTAACCATTAGTAGAGTAACCAGTAACCCATTTTCTTAATTGACTCCTACGAAACGATTTGTACTAATTGAAATTGTGAACTCGTGTTCTTTATCGTTCTCATGCATTTTTGTAAGTCAAGCAATCAATAAAAGGGCATCAACGACACTCAATGCCGATTGCTACTATCCCTAAAAGTTTTCAACGATTGAATCCAAAACATCTGACCTGCAACTCGAAATAATGAAAAGAATAATATGCGACAGGCTCATCAACATTTGAAGATTAAAGTTAGATGATAAACCGGTTGGAGGCTTTTGCCCCTTCAGGGTTTAAAGTTGCACAATTATTAAAACGGTGTCCTAAGAAATAAAACTGTCACAGTCTTAGTCACACGTGTAGCACAGAGCTAAAGCTTAATGAAAAGATAAGTGAGAGCAAGCAACAAAAACTCCGCTCGTGACTACAAAAGACAGTTTCATTTTTAAGATCGTTTGTACTTTGTTCCACTTTCCTACAACCACAATGAGATCTATATCAATAAACATAAATCGATTCTTTGAAATCGTTGTAATTGAGATGAAATTGTTTATTAAACGTAACAATGAGATTGAGGAGAGGATCATGAGATTTTGTATGCCGTATTAGATGATGGACTAGATAATTCAGTTCAAAATCTTTTGACTACTGTCCACAATGACCAATGACAGAAGATTTCCGATGATTATTGATAGAGTACATATTACGACTTTATCATTCATGTAGGATACAGATGGAGTAGTAAACTGCCTCATTGGTCTAGTGGTAACAAGCGCAACTGCTGATCGTGAGATCCTGGAATCAATCCTCAGCTCCTACAAAGTGTTAATGGGTTTTTCCGTATGGAATTCTTCAGTAGCAGCCCGGTGTTTTGATTTGTGCCCGAATGATAGCATTAGGCTCGCCCTCTATTACATGGGATCTAAACATAACGGCGAAATGAGGGTGTTACTATACACCTCTACTCAACCCTTCGGGGAATACAGGCGTGATGTTATGTTTATTATGTTTTTATGTTTAAACTATAGAACGCCTTCTATTTTAAAGCCAAACCGCAGCAATACTCTTAATTAACCACTCAGTACATGTGTTATTTCCTAATAAGCATTTCCATAACAGCCTATTGGCTTACACCCGACTAGTCGGTGAGTCCATTCGCCTGTCCCACATAACTCGAAGTCGTCCAAGTGAGCGTCGATCTTGCGTTTTGTAAGAAGTGGGACACCGTGCGTACTTCAGTTACATCGACGAAAACTTTACCGGTACGAATGCTGCTTGAACGATTATGGCGGAGTTCAAAAGAAAAGGTTATGAAGTCGTAAAATGTTCGACTCTTTTGAATTACTGCAACAGCTTTAAGAAATGGTTGTTAAGTCCACTAAGTACTAGACACAAAGAAAGAAAACATAGCTATAGTTATGTAGAATGAAATCAGCTTGTCATGTATTGATTTTTAGCTAAAATATGGGTTATATATAGTATATATATAGTTATAGTTGCGGTTTAAAAGATGATGTAGTGACAAAAATTGAAAGGAGTATGCTTAGGTGGTTTGGTCATGTTGAGAGAATGAGTGAACGGCGATTAACAAAAGGAATTTATAAGGCGGATGTTAATGGGAACGCCGGTAGAGGACGTCCTAGAAGGACATACATCGATGTTATTGGTGAAGTTCTTCACAAAGGTCAGGTGCGTAGTACTCTCAACCGGCGTGCGTGTATGACAAGATGTATGAATGTGGATGAAGCGAAAGGGGTATGTAAGAGTCGTAGCATGTGGCGTTCTATAGTTTCTGCCTACCCCTATGGGAAAAAGGCGTGAGTTTATGTATGTATGTATGTATATGGGTTAGTAGTAAGTATCACTTAAATATCGATTAACTTAATGCAGCGAAACTGTCTACTGTCCCATAGTAATGCATTACACAAGTAGCCAATAGTAAACTTATATGAAATTTCTAATAATGCACGATAAACAGACAGATGTTAAAGGTGCTGCTTTGTGCTAGATAACATTTAAGTACAAACACTATCAATTATTCTGTATAAACGATCAATTTGTTTGCTAAGATTAATTAACCGCCTTTTTGGTTTAACTACCTCGTTGGAGTCTAGTGGTGGCAAGCACGACTGCTGATCGTGATGTCCTGGGATCGATCCCCAGGTTAGACAGTGTAATTGGGTTTTTCCGTGTGGAATTCCTCAGGAGCAGCCCGGAATTTGGATTTGTGCCTGGTTGATAGCAATAGGTTCGCCCCCTATTACATGGGACTTAAACATAACAACAAATGACGGTATTACTATACACCTCTGCCTAACCTAATAGAATACAGGCGTGATGTTATGTTAAACTAATAACTATTCTGTGTAAACAATCAATTTGTTTGCTAAGGTTAATTAACCGCCTATTTGGTCTAGTCTAATCTAGCATGACTGCCGTGCGTGAGGTCGTGATTTCGATTCTCAACTCAGACTGCATTATGGCGGTTTTACATTGATCAAGTAACTGGATCCAGCATCGCTGGAATGCAACGGATTGTCATCAAACCAGTGGAAACACTTTTCAATCCAATTGAACGTTCAGTCTTCTTCTTCTTTTCTCTCATGTCGGCAAAAATTTTGCCAGTCAGCAAGGTTGGTCGCAGGGTACGCCAGACGTACTCTCTCGGGGATTTCAACGTTAGCGGCCAGCAACCAGCGCTTTATTTGAATACTATTGTTTCAATGCCAATCCGGTGCTGTCCGGTGCGTGAACGCCATCAATTCCAGACAAAATGTGCGGAGTGTAAGACAATAATATAAAGAGTTTGCAGCCTGTTAGAAGAAATAAGAGCTATAAGACAAGATGAAATTATAGGGGGTAGCGACCATTGTAAACGAACAAGCCTAAATAAAACGGGTTATGCGATATGTCGCCCTCTTGAAATCTCGCCTTGCGGCGAGTTGTACCCTGGTCAGATGTTGAGGCCGCACTCGCCCGAATATATTTTTATGACTGGGCCAGTTATACCCTTGAAAACCAACTAGGAGTCAAGTGGCCCACTGAGGCAGATTCTTACATCGGTCAACATGCAAAAGGTACGACTTCATAGTCAGTAAGTTTGTCTCCCTTCATGAAAAGATACATACAGATTTGAAAAGTAAAACATTTGCTTCAAGCGATAAATAAGCGATAAATGGGGATTGTGCCAGCACAGAGGTTATAAAGATACTGAATTAGAGAGAATCCTGCATGAGCTATTTAAATTCATCTTCAGTTCGAGACTTTTTTAAGGAACTTCCCAGTACTTACTATGAAGTTCCCGGGAATTTGGGATTGTATCCGAGAGATAGCGATCGCCTTACCACCATTACATGGGACCTAATACCGGTAACCATGATCGATGCTGCTGTAGTAGGTGTGTACTCGTAGTATGGGCCTCTGCCCATACTACGAGTACACCCAACACTTCGGGAATAACAGAGATTTGGCTCGAATAGACGTCATTAAACGTTACATTAGTTTGATGGACGCGTTGTACACAGGACGTTGACATTCTATCGCTGTTATATCTGCAATGAATGTTATTGACACCTGTCGAGCACAGCACACTATAATATTGTTCATATTACGGCTAGATTGGTTCATTGGATTTCGCCGTTTTACTATCCTCAATTTGTTATAAGGTCATCATTAAACAATTTGAGGATACTTATTTCAATTTCTTTATTGTATTCATAACACAACATCACGCCTTGTATTCCCCGAAGGGCTCGGCAGAGGTGTTTTTAGTACACCCTCGTTTCGCCAATTATGCTTAAGTCCCATGTAATAGGGGGCGAGCCTATTGCCATCAACCGGGCACAAATCCAGACTCCGGGCTGCTACTGAGAAATTCCTAATGGAAAAACCCAATAACACTTTGCCCGACCTGGGGATCGAACCCAGGACACTAAGCTCAGCAGTCGCGATTGCGACCACTAGACCAACAAGGCAGTTCTTGTATTAATTTATGTAAAGTCCTATAATTACTCACCAGACGACAGATTTTCTTGTTCTTCTTCTTGCGGTGCCTCTCGATTGATGAAAGATAGCCGTCAGCTCAGTTCTTTCTGTTTCTTACCAGATGAAACCAATTTCCTTGCGACCCGGAAATGAAAATGTAAAAGGAAGAGTAAACTATTCAATATAGGAAGGTATGGAGTCTTTCATTATACGTTTTTGTTTTAACTACAAAGCCTAAACATAATTGCCTTAGTTGACTCTTGTGAAGACCAAATTGCTAACTCGACACGTTCCAACTGTAAATAATCTATTTTAATGGACCGCCATCTTTTAAACTTTCTTCATAAAGTTTGCAGCCGAGAAGTGTGTTATTTGTATTGCTCATTGTTTAACCGGTGTCTAACAAATATTGATCATAAACCATGCTACCGCATTCGTAAAACCACCAATATTATGGTTCTTGTCTCTGAAGACTTTTCTACATTCATAATAATCGAAAACGCAGAAATGTATAGATTGGCTTCCGTTTAAAATAAAAGATGACCGTTAAATTAGTTTTAATTATTAAAAGGGACCCAGTCTTATCCGACCATTTTTGCAAGAGCCTTTTCTCATCTTAATAATTGGCCAATGCCCGTTTTATGTTAAAGTAAAAAATTAATTAATTAATTTTGAATTTTATTAGTTTTGTTTATTACTTTGTTTTGTACTCCTTAAGACTAAGATTATCCATGTTTTTATTAAGTAGATGTATCTAGTGGTCACTCAGTAATAAAGATAGCTTGTTAATCGAAAAAAACACTACGTCAATATAAAAGTTACAGTTTTATGACTCGTTTTTTTTATTTTTCAATTAAACCAGACGGCACTCGTGAATCAAGATATGTTCAAAATGTCGCTCGCATGACTCCTATGCACCAAGAAGGCAAGTATATTCCTTCAAACACATTTCTTGTCATATTATATCAAACGGGTACGTAAAACAAACGTATGAACGTAGTAGTTATGCCAGATATGTCAAACCTTTTATCAGCTTCTGACACAACGACCAAAATTTTTTTTAATTCGAAATATTGATTCTATTGACGCTGAAAAATGATTACACGTAGGACAAAAAAGAAAGGGCATGATGAAAACATGAAAAAATCTTTCTTCAAAGATTTTCCTAACTTAAGAAGCCTAATCTATACTAATATTATAAAGAGGAAAGATTTGTATTTTTGTATGTAACGAATAAACTTAAAAACTAACGGACCGATTTCAAAAAATATTTTGCCGTTAGAAAGCTACATTATCACTAAGTAACATAGGCTACGGGCGGAGCCGTGAGGACACAGCTAGTCTATCATAAATTAAAAGTAGGTACAACAAACAATGTTTTTGCCACAATGATATTCTTATGTTGCTAATATTCCGCCGCGCGAGTCACCTTAGGCTCCATGCTAAAGGTTCGCTAACCCTGATACTTACGTATGTTTATATTCGCGCCCTAACATATAACGATAGCTAGTACAGATAACGCGATAACGTTACATTACCATTGTCTCTGAGGCCATGGGAACGCCACACCTTGCTATGGGAAGTTGAACTTGTCGCGCATTCCCCGTCATTATCGACGTAACTGTTTAATGAACTTGTCTAATGAAGTCTCATTATCTCATTGCGTAATGCAGTTTGGTGTTATGTCCAGTTCGTTTAGCTCGAAACGCAAATGCAAAGGTTTAATGCGTCACAATACATCACTATGAATCTTTGTAGGCCGCAAAACCTAAAGGAACTTGCCTACCTCTTTCTCTAAATACTGAATCCCACGGAACACCCAAAGTTTGCCAGGCGCAATTCCACCAAACCCAAGTTTGGAATTACCTAAAACAAAAACTGGTTTGTCTTGAGGCCTCCTGTGACCTCAGGTGAAAACCCAAGACGTCACGTCCGCGCCAACCGCACTGACTAAGGCTATATTTACAAGATAGCTTAACGTGCAGCATGAAAATGCGTGAGCAGTTCCACACTGCACGTGCCGCAGTCTTGTAAATGCAGCCTTATGCAGTGTACGGTATATTGATAGGTATGGATGATAGATGAGGTAAGCTGAAGCCTCGTCCGTTAGATAACACGATTCTATAAATTGTGTGTATATCCGTTATACTACCCGCCCTTGCGGATTATGCAGATGGAAGTAAGCGGCTCAGACGTCTCAAGTTCTTAGATGATACTTTGAATTCTGACACTGTTATGCAATAGTCTTTTGTTTTGTTTATTTCTACCTTGATATGAAGCCCTGCATGGTTGATTATCAAACGGGATAAATTTTCAATAAATAAGTCTTGTGGTATACCTAGGCAATATATCATCTCTGCTTTTGCAATGAATTTCGTAAAAGGAACACCATCTCCCTACACCGTACACAAGATCATGCTGCAAAATTAAAAGAAGCTGCTGATGATAAAAGTCAGTCAGCTGATGAAGGAACTGGTCGTGGTCTTATTATTGCAAATATCTCCTTTTTGGAAAATAAACCTGGTAGTAACCGGGGATAAAGTAGTAGGAGAACGGGTAAACGTACAGACAGAGATAAACGGAAACATTCTTAATGATACGATTCAATTGCTCAAATACAAATCTTACTCTTTCCAATGAGATACCTATATTTAAATCCGTTTTCTCTTTCATTTAACTTTTAAATTTTATGGCTGCAGTAACTACGCCTTCTGTTTCGTTTAATGTAATCAATTTCAAACTACTTACACCCATGGAATGTTTATAAACGATTTAATATTCTCTCATCGTACGATGCAAACTACTAGGTAATATCATAATCAGCCCATTACTGAATCAAAGCTGAGCACGGGTCTCTCCTAAAAATTACAAGGATTTAGGCCTTAGTCCACCATGCTGGCCTGATGCGGGTTGGCGGACTACACTACCATCGAGTACTTGTTAGAGCCCTCTCAGGTGCGCAGGTTTCCTCACGATATTTTCGATATCCGCACATTAATTTGAAAAGTCAGAGGTGCGGGTTGGACCCAACTCAGACCCTCCTGCAAAGAAGGCAAGCGATCAACTGTTAGACTATCACTGCTTTTTCTTTTACTTTTAATAATAGACCAGCCTGTAAAACCTCACAATTTCCACTAGATACCGAAAGGGAAGACTAAAGAATATTAACAGGAAAATGATCAGCATTCGTCTATGTACTTATGACATCATATTGTCCCCTAGCTGCCTGCCATGGATTGGTTTATTATATTCCAATAGAATCATCAATTGTAGTGGACAAATACAATAGCATAATACTTATGTACTCATATTGATATAATTTTATCAAGAAAGTTCCCAGCCTTACGTTAGTACGAACTCATCAATACCGCCCACAATTGCTTTAAAATGCAATGCACTTTTAATGGGCAAGCCATAAGCACATACAAATCAATGAACATTTTGCCTTGGAAGCCTTCGACATAATCGTCGTTGTTAAATACAAGGTTTTGGTTCCGTCGAACATTCTCCTTTATTTTTGTCTCTAGGTACTCGTACAAGTGTTTTCTGTACACTACAAATCGTGTATCTTTCGCAATGTCTTCTGAATCGGGTCAATAGTCGATTGTCTTGAAATGCATTTTTCAAGTTATCGTATTGTTGATTAGACGGGAATTTTATCATTTAACAAGTCAGCTGTTAATTTACTCGATAATAATCGGTTTATTACTTAACAAATATTTTTCCGTCGAATATAAATATTGCAGAATAAAAAACCACGTGGTACGCAAAAAAATATTGCTGTGTAGGTATTTAAGATTAAACAAAAGAAAAATAATGTTAAGATAAAGAAAAAGGCGATGACATTGATTCACAATAAGGAAGATCAAAGTACTTTCGCTTAAAAAATGAAAAATACAAATATAGCCCACAAAAAATACTCACACAGGTAGTAAGGCTGATAGGAAAACAGTTATCAGCCGTGCTTTTTTTACCAACATTAGCAACAAAAGTGTACGTTACGTAACATCACGTAATTCAGGTCATCAGTCGATTCTCTATGAAATGCGTATTAAATGGGAAACGGTTTAACTGTACAGCAGTGTTATCATTGGCTTCCTTGCCGTAACGACCGTGTCGTATCACATCGCATTGTTATGAAGAATTCTTAACATCTCCACGGTACAGTAATACTGCGAATACTCTGATTATTACGAAATTATCACTTTTATGTTACCTACTATTATGATAGACTGCACTTTGGTCTATGATTTCAAGCGTTTTGTATCTAATCAAGGCTGGAGTTTCCTTGGTCTTTCGTATCTTTAGAGATAACCAAGAACAACTCACAATTGTCTTAACGGTAACGACAGTTTTAGCTATCGCTTTCTAGCAAATCGGGCTAACTATTATTTAGGTCTCCGTTAGTATTTCCAGATATAACCCGAAATTGGAACTATGTCCGATAAGTATCAATAGGCAGGCCCGTTATCTTCACCAGCTATATCGAGAATTTTGACTTTGCTAATGGGTGTACTGGCGCAGGCGTAATATACGATAGTACACCTCTATAACCCCCTCGGTAATGTCAAGCGTGACGTGATGTTTAGACACCCTAGGCCAGATCATTATTTATAGCTAGGTATAGCAAAAACTGCGCTGAAGGCGTAAGGTCAGTTTCCGCGCACCGTTTGCTGCGCTTTTTAAACCTAATTTACTATTTATATATAGTAAATCATATTACAGAGCAATGCCACGATAAGGTACAAATCAATATTATCTATGTACTATTTTCTTGTAAGTACCTAAGTTGCACAGGCTTGATAAATAACCATAAGTTGAGTATAATTAGTATTGATCGGATTTTCGCGTGCACAAAGACAAACTATGACAGCTACAACAATGGTTTCACAGTTTGAATATTTTATTTTAGTATCAGCCATTAGGACTTTTAATATACAAATGGATATTAATCCTTTCTTCGGACTCAGGTTAGCGGACGCAAGGAAAACCTGCTAAGGTAGGGATTCATAGACAATTCCAACCCGGAATGCAAGTGTGGTGCTTTTCCGCAAACGATGTGACACTTAACATCATGTCCTACATGCCGTGATACCCTAACATTACAGGAAATTACTGACGCTTCTGATAATGTAATTCTCATAGCTGAATCTGAAGAAGAAGAAGAATGAATTTTATAACTTCTAACTTTAGCCCGAGTCATTTGCAATTAATATTACCTACCAAATACAAAGCCACTTAGATTAAAATATAAAAAAAAATGTATAAAGTAAGAGTTTTCTAACGCCTAGTTTAATTAATTTTTTTACACTTTCCTTTTATGTAAGTATTTATTTAATACGAACGTAGGTAAATTCTAATTAAGTCAACAAAATATTATTTTTTATTACTATTTATATAGATTACTTAATACTTTAACACTGTACTAATTAATGCACCACTCGTTCCATCTACAAGCACATGTTAATTAAGCCACTTTTTATTTTGTATCGCAAATGCAATGATTTTTCGCTGTCAATTTTAATCAAAAATGAATTTACCGAAGTCTTGATGTACCGTGTGCTTGAGCCTGCAAGCAGCAAAGGCAGAGGTAGGCAGTTCAGTTTGCAGAACCGTCGGAAACAGACGCCTTTGCCGCGAGTCGACCGTGGAACGAGTCGTTTTAAAAAACGCTAGGCTGAATACACAACAGTGCCTTTGCTCGTTTTAAAACAATATTTGTATTCGCGCCAAAACTACGCAAACAATCATTTTCTTATCTGTGTCGTGATTGTTTTTTAAATTTTCGCATTAGATCATTTTGTGCGGTCGTGAGTTTGTTTAGTGAAATACGAAATTGTGATACGAACTATGCAGTGTAGATAACGTTTCCTCGGTTTGCGGTTGCGTCCGTTGGAGGTACATATTTATTTCAATGCTAATTTAATTTCTATTTATTTTATATTTGAATTCCACGGTAGCGATATATTTTTTAATCTTTTGATTACATTCTATCATCGAATTGGGATTGGTTTTTTGTGATACGTTTTTGTTTACATAGAAATAAATAATTTGAGATAAGCTTAATTTTAATGACTATTAAGTATTTACGATTCTTTTTCTTCATTGTGCGTGCGAATTCTCGACCAGACTGGATCAGGAACCGCTTTTCTAAAGGATCTGGTTTCTTGTTTATGACTGGTTCTTCCATCCATTATAAGCCAAGTTTATTTTTCTTTATTGCGATTTCCATAAATTACCTGAGTACTAATTAGGTAACTATAGATTATAATTAACTGTGGATACAATATTGACCATTCCACTCTCTACAAGAAGTTATTAATAAGTTACCTCGAACTATCAGTTATATTTTTTTGTTAATTACTTGGTGAATAATTAAATACCTATTAACTGACCTTAATTTATTTTAATAAATTATGTAGAACTACTTAATTACTCATATATTTTAGAAACTTATGAAATAACTGCATCCATCTTAATAATGGAATGGCAAAAAACCTGAATCAGAAAGAAGGAATAAATCTTTCAGGTTTTACGTTTTTATGGCCAGAAAAAACGCGATTCTACGCTTGAGATAACAGTCGCTAGTCGAGGGCACCTTGCTTGAATTATGTAGTTTGACGTTATACGAGTATGAATTAGTAGTTCCAATCAAGTAAGTACATTATCTACGATAGTCGGCTGATAGTGTTGAATCTTGAGTCATGAAGTTTCATGGCGCATGCACTTGAGAATTCTCGTATATTATTATCCCTAGCAAGTTTTACTGCGCAAATTATCGCAAGTACCTACTTGCGTAGTTCTTAAAACTTGCAGAAGTCGACTTTCTGCGGGTGTGTCCACAGTTTGAAAGTCGGTTGCAGAAGTCAAGATGCGCAATTAATCTTGCTACAGGATTTGGTTTTACAATATACACTTGTTAGTAAATTTCGCTAAACTATCAATATGAACTGACTAATATGACTGTCTTGTTGGTCTAGTGGTCGCAAACGCGACTGCTGAGCATGGGGTCCTGGGTTCGATCCCCAGGTCGAGAAAAGTGTTATTGTGTTTTTCCATTAAGAATTTCTCAGTAGCAGCCCGGAGTCTGGATTTGTGCCCAGTTAATTGCAATGGGCTCGCCCCTATTACATGGGACTTAAACATAATTGTTGAAACGAGGGTGTACTAAAACACCTCTGCCGAACCCTTCGGGGAGTACAAGGCGTGATGTTACGTTACCAATGTGAAAAAATTAAGTACCTAGTGTGACAGTAGCTTGAAAGAACTCTACATACCTACCTACGTTACCTAAATACTATCTCAGGACATCACTCTAAAGACCTCTGACTGATAATCAAAGTTAGGAATAGTGCCGAATCAGTGCTATAAAGATAAGCCACGTCGATTGACGTAGAATACATCTGACAAAATTATTGTTGTCAAAATAGCACTTTGTAGCAACTGGGTCACAGGTTGCTTATCTAACCCTTTCCCTAAGTTGACTTTTATGATAAGCAGCGAGGGGTGATAAAACATAGTACTATACCTATAGGTATAATAATGTTTTTTTTACATAGATATGCTACAGGGAAGTTTTATTAAAGTTGAGTTGTAATTAATTTTTGAATACACCCATAAAATATAAGTGACTACCTGTATTCTCTCATTAAATACAAATGGCGCTAACTCGATAAACCGGTGCTCAGTAATTTACACAATAATTCTATCAATTTTTTGCTGATATTTATCGAATGCGATTTCAGTTCCGATCTCTGTAATATTTGCCATTTAAAAAATAACAGTAGTTTTATTTTGATCACCTTTGGTGAACTCAATATTGCGAGCTCTTAAATACTAGCCAAAAAATAAAAGAATGAGGGCATTACGCAGTTTTATTCAAAGCAAGATATTGAGATGTGGACCACATTGTTTTATTATGTAGTATGTACGGTCTCTTTTCGAATGGAATCAAATCGAATTAAATCAATCCACACGGCGTAACATATTCGTATTTTTTTTTACAGTAACCATCAATGTAACCACCATGCAGGCAACAAGAGAATCAAGCAGGCAAAAAAGATGTAACAAAAGACGAAACTCTAGAAAGAAATCCCTATCGCCATCCGACTTGAAATGCACTAGGGGAGACGCAAAAACGGATAGCAAGTTGAACGGAAAGCGCTCGCTATCCGAGGGGTCAGTGAAAGTGAAGCATAGGAAAAGTAACATACGACGAACTTTGACCCACCCGTTTACGTGTTCGGACGATATTCGTGATGTTAGCATGATCGGTGTGTTCAGTAGTGGTGTTAAAGTGGATCCTCCTCCTGAAAGTGACGAGTCTAATCTGCCGCCTACCAGTAGTGATAGGGATACGGAGGATGATGGACGTCTGTCACGGCCTGCGCCGCAGAGATCGCGGTGGGATTCCGGCAGTGAGATGGACTCACTCGTGTCGACGGTTGTCAGGAGAGCGTCTGCGAGGCGACGCAAGACGCCAGCAAACCCAGGTTAGTTTACTCTTAATTAAAATCTTATGCGATGTTTTTTTATCTCCTTATTTGATAATAAATTTTATTACAACGCTCTAAAACGTAACTGAGATAAGATCAATGCAACAAACTAAGATGCGTGACGATGCTTCAACAAAGTTAATTTTTATATCAATTAGTAGTATCGTATTAGAAAGAAATCGCAGAATGGAATTCCAAAGCATTAAAAATAAGCAACGTAATTCCTGTAAAGCATGAAAAGTATGTGGTTTATTAATATTTTAAATGCTCTATATTTACTTGAATTCCACTTTGCTAAAAGTATATCTATTATGCCAATTGCTTTGTGCAAACAGCAAATAATTGCTTTACTCTTAGAAAACACGATAAAGGCACTCATGGCGAAATATGTTGCAATTTTTTTTTCGATATTTTTATCACTTTTCTTCCCAAAACTGTTATGTACTAATCCTTTATTATTTTTATTTTTCTACTAATTAACTACAGTCATCTTGGTATCATTACTCTGTCACGTCCACAGCTTCATGACGTACATACTAAAACATAATAGTCATTCATTTGCATCGGACACGTGAAATTACTATGTATAAACAACATTATAATACTAGAACATGTAAATTGTTTACATAGAATTATACATAATTACTATAGCCAAGGTTGGTTTAAGAAAATGTGTTGCTTATTGTCATTGACATTATTTGTTACATTATACTTGGCGCAGGAAATGAATATCATTATAGAATCACTTATATGCATATTGCTGCGTTCATGTTATTGCGTCAATGTCTATTTTATTTGCGTTTATTGTAACTACCAGATATGATTATAAAAAAGTCATTATTATGTAGAGTAACGTCATTTATTTACTGAGATAATATATTATATATACTTAGATTTTGTTTCATAGTAGGCTAAATATACTCGCGCGCCAGCGCAACGAGTATTCCCAAGGAGGGTTGATGTCAGGCAGGCGGCCGATCGTAAAACAATAAGCCAAAACCTCTAACAACATGGATTTACGAAATAAATGTTGTGCCGACCCCACCTAGTGTGGGATAAAGGCAGGAAGTAGAAGAAGAAGTAGGATAATTATAGGGCACTCTAGGGACTATTGCGAACATTATGACAAATCTGTATAGACTACGAGTAAATAAAAAAGTATTTCAAATATCGCATTCGAATAAACAGTATGTTAGCTGTTTATCATCCCACGCAAGTTCTAAGATTGACTCCAAATGTTGGCAGCCAACATTTGGAGTCCAACGCTCCATTACGAGGAGAGCAATAAATGTACCTACGTACTTAATTATCCAAATGTTGGCTCAATTTATCTTACCAAATAGAGAGAGTGTATGATCCACTTCAAGGAAATGAAATGGACAAATGTTGCTTCTATTTGTACATCAAAGAGTTAATATTTATGCAAAATCTTTAAAGCCAGCACGTTACTTCTGCACGTGACTTTTCGTCGTGTGAATTAGTATTAATATCGTTTGGAGTTATACTCGTCATGTAAACAAAAAGCACGATAAAAAGATCTGTTGCAATGTCACGCTTAGTTGTCTTCTGTACACAAAGCGCCAACAACTAGAATCCTAGACTACCTTCGTATCTATCAACGGCCATTTTCAATAACCTATCTATCAGTGAACTAGACATTATTTCTATTGACAACATGTACTTACCTTTCGCAGTCCACTGCAGCTGGAAACTATGTATAGTTCGGCCATAATTTTTTTTCATAAAAGGTAATCAAATCGTTGATGGTGACATACCTACGTTTTGCTTTAAGAATCTATTAAACATATACCTATACATTTTTTGAAAACCTTAGTACATATTCTTCAATCGATTAAAGGTGTTTATTTTTATAAAAGATGTTGTTGAAAAGTTTTGTATACCTTTTATACAAATTTAAAATGGCAAGACTATACCAAACTAATAGAAGTTATGTCCGACGGTACAAAGTAACCTCGCTTTGTGACCACACAATGCCAGATTCTTTCTTATGCCCTCCATACCAGTATAATTCCTTGCTTGAATTTAAAATACGAAGGTGGTAGGAGAGACTACATCAACAATGGTACGGCCCCCCACGCAAAGGCGTTCATTATTGTAGAATCTAATTTCAGAATATCTTAAAATGTATCAACTACGTAATATTATCCCCGACCAAGTTGTAAAATAATTTCCTATTAGCCACAAGAGCTCTTCTTTTAAATTTATTATTTACTTAAAAAACCTTATACATCTATCTTTACAGACAACAGCTCAATACGACATATACCTATATATATAGGTAGGTACTCTTAACCTGTGGTAGCCAAGAGGAAGAAAATAATTATGATGGTAAACGTATTGTCTTTCTTGGTAGGTAGGATACATTTCCGTCGCATAACAATAATATTCCGCCACCCCTCAGGAATTTCCAGTCATAGTTTTCCTTTCACCGTTCACATTTACTTTCTATTGACCAGTCTTGAAAAAGTCCTTTAGTACTAACTAAATAAATAATTTAATAATAAAATTCGTATTCGTATATTGTGAAGGACGGCACGGTTGACATCTGTCGGGCATGTCACTGTCCCGGTGAATCCATTCGACATATTATTTCCGGGTGTTCTCGTCTTGCTAACGGTGAGTATTTACACAGACACAACCTAGTAGCTAGGATTATCCACCAGCAACTTGCTCTGAAATACAACCTTGTGGACGCAGAAGTACCATACTACAAGTATGTGCCCGACCCAGTTCTCGAGAATGGTCATATCACATTGTACTGGGACCGATCTATCATCACCGACAGGACTATTGTTGCCAATAAGCCTGACATAGTGGTGATAGATCGAACAGAGCGTCTCACAATGATTGTTGATATCACTGTCCCACATGACGAGAACCTTGTGAAAGCCGAGAAAGATAAGGAAATTAAGTATCAAGACTTGGCACACGAGGTTGTCGACATGTGGGAGGTTGACTCAGCAGTCATTGTGCCGATAGTCGTTACGGCCAATGGCTTAATAGCCAAGAGCCTCGACCACCATCTGACGAGGCTCTCGTTGGGCAGCTGGGTCAAAGGCCTGATACAGAAAGCGGTACTTCTGGACACGGCACGTATTGTCAGGAAGTTCCTCTCTCTGAGGCCCTGACCACCGGTAGCTTGGACTCTGTTCCCGATGCCGGTGGGCTACTATTTTTTATATTTTTAAATGTTTTTTTATATTTTTTATAGAAATATTTAAAAATGTAAATAATATGTAAATATAAATGAATAAACGGAAAATATTTCGTAACTATTCAATGTTAGTTTAAGATAAAATCTGATAAAAAAAACTCATTCAATGCTATAAAAAATGTTTACAGTTACTTAGTCATTACATAAATGAATATTGATATGCGATTTAAAGTGATTGCGCCACTTACATAATAATTTTAAGTGAACTATAATTAATAGTTGTGTGCAATATATTTTTGCATAGTTGCATACTAACTAACAATGACATAGTACGTGCAATGCAATTCTGATACGATTGCAAATACTGTATCTATACAATATCTGTTTAACCATAAGTACAAAGAAGTAGTTAGTACTTACATAACTACGAAGAAAAGTATCTTTATCTTTATATTAGTTGCTGAAGACATTGAAAAAAAACTAAAGCAAATCTAGCGTCATCACTCCTCTTGTCTGCTAATAACATCAAACTGTGATCACCACAGGCGCGATCGCATCCAACTTTGGGGGGGGGGGGGGGGTCATATTAACAGTAAAATAAGTTGAACACATTAGAATTGACTGCACTTTTTTTTGTAAATTCTCTTTTTTTAGGAGGTTTGTCAATTTGACGTGTACGATTTGATCATGACCCCTACGACCCTCCACTGGATCACCATTCCCGTTGATAGACTCAAGCGTAGTTATGGCAATTTCCCCTTTGACCGTTCGTTGTAGCGATCATTGGGAGGCCCATGTTCAGCTGTGGACGTGTACGGGCTGATATGACGAAACAGGGCAAGATAACTTTAGGTAATAAATTAAAAGATAATCTTTATTTGAAATGCAATTTCACTTTCATACACTCTCAGCAAGCGTCATGTGTGTATAGCCTTGAAATAAAACACAATAGTTACGACCGCTGATTACTTTTGTATTAAATAATCTTGTAACAGAAACTATCTATTTCTTGTGCAAGAAAATAGAGATCCATAATGATTCAGAGGTTAAATAAATAAATACATAGTACCTACCTACCTAAGATTGTTAGATTATCGATGCCTTTACAATTAGAGATTTTCTTTAGAAAAACTATGAAAATGCTCTTCAAAAGACGAGAACCTAGCGGCATCTATCTTTAGGCGTACTTACATGTATTAGTCACTCGAACGTAATTACAGATGGCGTCCGACAAGCCAGTCCGATAAAAATTGTTGTTTATAAATAATAAAATTATGAATGATGGTAACACTTAATCCACTTGAGAATTTGTCTACGTAAGTTAAGAAACCCGTGCGCACTCAAATCTATTTATACTTCTACAAACACAGTTATAAAAATTGCTGCACGTTGCAATATTTTTTTATACAATAAACGCGCGAACACTGCCCTCTATGCACGCACGGCGAAAGTTGAACAAGTTAAGGCCAATGCATGCGTATTCAGGTTTACGGTGTACGATCGTAATCACAGATGGCGCTCAAGGTTCTACAATTTTTAATGTCGTTCAAAAACTGAAACGTGCTTGCCTACATGCTTGCAGTTTTCAATTAATTACAGTAATTGCATCGTAGTGTCATTTAAAAGTATCATTATATGCAAAGCGATATTTACAATCAAGATTTATCAAGGCCTTTCAATTAATGGTGCAATGGTGAAACGGTCACATTTTGTGGTAAAGACCGATTTGATTCTGGCTTCTGAATTATAAATTTGTCTTCCCGGCGAATAATGTGCCGCGAGCCTGGATGTTTGTGTCAATCAATTAATCAACTCACCTATACCACGTTGCGCTTTACGTATTATGCTTGTATAGGTATATCGAGGGGTACTACCTGTATTGCCTATTATATTTACTAAGAATCTGGTTGTGTGTGTGTGTGATTTGCGTCTACAGTTGCCCTCGCAACAACAGAGTATTCCAGATAGTGATTTGTGCATTATCCCGTCTTCCCTCGATCAGCCGCAACGATATTGAATCAGTTAGTGTAAAATGTAATCGATTGTTTCTTTGAATTTTAGACGAAAGATTACTTAAAAATGAAGTACTATACTCTATTTCATATAACATTAGACAAATCAAACCCATTTCAGCATGGAAATGTATAGAAATAAACAACGTCTTTGCTTCCAGCAGAGATTAAATAATTATATTGTATAATTTTTATGAACCTCAACGGTCAATCAAGATGAACTGAAACTCTATTTGAAGACATGTTTTAAAAGATATTCGTTCCTTTGTGGGCCACTTTTGTCTAATGTTATTGCCGAAATGTGGGGTACCTATACATCAGCTGCCTTTTTATCGTTGGAAAATCCTCATGGTTGTCCCTCGCCCGGGGAAGGCGAGGGGGTCTGGCGGACTCTTACCGGCTCAAAACGAACGATGTCCCTCCTTCTAACCTATGGTCGGGGCCACGGGATTCGCTATTGCATGCACCGCAACCCCGGGTATACATCGGCTGCCTAACCCATCGATGAATAATAAAATATTTCAAATATACACGAAAATTGACAAGCATCATTTAAATTTGTATCCACTTAAAACAAATGTTGATTCAATAACCCCTAACAAGTTACCCACCGGTATCGTTGCACTTCCCCTCACGGGGCAGGCGGCCGGGCAAACAATACGAACGGAAGTGCAGCCTTCGTTTACCAGCTGTAGGTAGCGTGTAGGCTGTAATGATTATAATGAATGAACAGCTAATGTCAATGCCGTATGTATCACTATCTTTGACGAGTTTTCTTGACAATGTAGTTATTAAACAGTATTTCCTCTGATAACAAATCAAAATTCACATCAATTTGTTTTATAATAGTTCTCCATTCTTTATTTAGCGTTACTTGGTGAATCATATTTTATTTATTAACACATCACCGTAACTGCAATTGGACTGCAGGTACAGTCGGCAGTTGTCACGCAATTGCACTGACTTCATCTGTCCTGCCTCCAAACTGAATTTTGGAGTTGCAGTTGCGGTCGGGATGCAGTATGTCCGTCTGGGTTCTTACAAATTCATTTCTGTTATGAATATAATATTATTCACCAAATGTGATGTTATTAGCCCCACAGGATGTAGGTACACAAACACACGATGAAGCTTGGTGGTTATAATCATAGAAAGAGCAAGAATAGTCAACACAACATAATTAGTCCATTACTGTCCCACTGCTGGGCACGGGCCTCCTTCTCAGAATAAGAAAGGTTTAGGCCTTAGTCCACCATGCTGGTGCGGGTTGGCAGACTACACACACCAAAACTTTATGGAGCCGTCTCAGGTGTGCTGGTTTCCTCACGATGTTTTCTTTCACCGTTAACGCAAGTGATAATCAAAGTCTGATCCGCACATGAATTCTAAAAGTCAGAGGTACGGGCCGGGAACGAACTCAAACCTTCCTGCCAGAAAGGCAAGCCTTCAACCGCTAGACTATCACTGCGATAGAATAGTCAAAGCAAGATCAAATTCATCGATCGTTATATTGACCTGTCATTGTTAAACACATGAACACACTGCCGCTCTTGCATTAGTTCACACTCATCCATTAGAGATGAAGCCTTTGAATCAATTAAAACCGTATTAAATGGAAAAGACCGATGTTGATGACCTGTTAAAAAGATTTGTAAAATACAGTAGACCTACTAGAATTCCATGCAGGAGGGACCCAATTTGATACCGGCCCACGCCTCTGAAGTTTCGAACTCATGTGCGGATCAGAATTTGATTATCATTTGCGTAAACGGTGAACTAAGAGGACTCCATAAAGTTCTCGACGTGTGTGTGTATACGTAGTCTGCTAAACCGCACCAGGCTAGCGTGGTGCACAAAGACCTAAACCCTTCCTATTCTGAGTAGAAGCGCATGTCCAGCAGTGCGTCAGTAATGGGCTGATTATGTAGCATCCATCCGATAAAACACCATTGTCCTTATAACAACAACCGGCGCAGCAGGGGTGGCCTTTTCTGCATTTTTCTACAATGTTATGCTTTATTATTCAATGTTATCGGTAGATAAGCGATATAATATAAGATTACCTGTCAGTACCTATCGATATTTCTTTAGTAGCTGACAAGATATACTTGCGTAGTGTTGTAATCGTAAATAGCAATTTTTCGTTAAATTAAATCATAAAAGAAATACTAGGTCATAATTTTAGGATAACATTTTGAAGATACCTTCTTGCTCTACTCAAATAGATCGTTGAAGTCTTTTGTATGGATGTTATCTTGACAGGATGTGTTTCATTTATAGAATGATATTAATCTTTAACAAATTGAAGATAATTATAAAACCAAAATACAGATAATTATCGTTAATTATAAATTGATAATCTGGACATTATCATTCATTATTAATAATTAGGTATCTACTACTGCTACTTGGAGGTAACTTACAATTATTAATTTGTTTGTACTTGGATGATACTCCTACATAGCCATAATAGCATTTAATAGTACTTTTTGCAGCTTCGTTCACTATTAATTTAATTTCATGACCTCCAAACACCAAGGTTCGTCTCTACACACGACAAAAAAGGTTAAAAAAAACTATATTCTTGAATAATAAGTCTTTTTTTGGCTGAAAAACATTGAAGCATTCACGCTTTGTTGGATGGTAGGAAACTGTGACATCGTTAGTTATATACAGTTAAAGAGTTTTTGTTTTAGTTTTGTTTGAGTACTCAGTTAACTGTCACGCGAGTGTGCGTGGGTATATAGTACCTCCTACGTACCTACACATACAAACAGCTATTCTTTTTTCAAGCGAACTTGTTCTATATACAAGTGGTGGTCGCGGTGTTTGGTCTAGTTCGCCAGTGCAAGTTCATTGTTCGGACGAACCTAATTTACATTGGTCGTAAACGCCGAGCGCTTTCCGACTGTTTTTTGTGTCGAGGTTTGGCCCTCGGCAGAGGTAAAGCGTTTTTGTCGACTCGTTACCGGTCACTTACGTCACTTTGATTCTGGTTAACGTTTTGTTGTTGGCGTTGAGACGCGAGGTGAGTCACGTTGTTAGTTCGCGTAAAAGTCGATATTTACTATCGATAAACATTTTGTCAACACAATTATTATCGTTTTACTATGATCATTCTGTCACAGTACAGCTTGCATTAACCTACAGCTTAGTATAAGCCTCCTCTCTTTTATGAAAACTAAATCTTTCCCTTGTTTTAATAATAAACGCAAGTACATACCTACATAATAAACACAAATTCTGTAGGTTTTTAAGGATAGATAGCTTCTGATTTTTTCTAATATAGTAATTTCCCAATTTTAATTGATCTAATAGCCACCTGAAAGCATACAGGAAAATAAAGCATCTCGAAATCCACCCTAAAATTTAATCTTAATGTTTATGTGCTGTACACTAAAATGAACAAAGTAATTTTCCTTATAACGTATTTTATTTTCCATTTTACGAGAAACGAATCGTATTCTTCATCAAATAAATACTTGAACATTTAAAACCACCTCCTTCTTAGCATCGACAAAAACTCAACACTCGACAGTATTAAACAATCGAGTAGGGGGCAACACTGTGTCGGGCGAGCGCAACAGTCGGCCGGCCGGCTCCGCACATCCGCTTGCGCGTTCAGCCCCGCGCCCGCACACCAGAGCCCTAACCGACCTCAAAAAATCGAAAACCCCGAAAAAAAAAACCACCAACAAGTGTTTTATCTGTGACAATGTGTTCGAAATTTCAAAATCTAAAACAAGTGCTGCCAACATTTAGTATCATGATAGTTTGCTAAAACAATAAAGTTTCCGTAGAGTTTAATGAACGGTTGAAACTGTGTTTTTGAAAACCGCCCGTGTTGTGAACTTTAAGCGAAACCTTACAAGGAAGCCTTAACAATTCACTGACGAAAATAGGTAAGTAACTACGGGTACATTAGTAATTGGATATCGAAAAGCGGCTTAATGGATTAGATGTACTATCAAATTGCGCAATGTCTTCACTAAACTCCAGGTACGCTAACCGTAAAAGTTTCATTTTAGAAACAAAAGAATTTAATTGCTTCTCAACGTAAAGCTTCGTTAAGATGTAACCTCTTAATGGAAGGTTTAAAAAAAATACAAATACTAAATGTTTTTGTTGTCATTTGGCACGTAAACTCAACAGTTCTATTTCATGCTAAGTCAAATAAGTAGAATCAAGAATCAATTCGGCATGGGCTGAAGATGACGTAAGATTTTGAACTGGCCTAGCATCGAACGGGTTATTGTTTCTAACTTTTAGATCGAGATGGTCACGATGACTTAATAAAAAGTCTAGCCATTCAACATTACTTTTTGTTTCCTAGTATTCAATTGAGGCTTTAATCAAACATACACATCATGAGCATTTTTTAGTCAAGGTTTTGTAAAACCAGCCTATTCGTACGTCTCTTGCAAATAATGTGCACAAAAAATTCAATGATAATAACACTGTCTTGGCCGTTGTGTTAGATTGTTTGATTCCGTTATTTTGTATAAAATTTAAGAATCATTTAAAATTCGCAATTTGTATTATCACAATATTTTGTTTCTATTCAAACACGGTATCAAATTTATAGATTTTATTCAAATATCGTGACATGATCAGTGAACGGATTCAATCAGAAACGTGAAACATAAACAGAACGTTAATAAGCCATAAAACTAAACAAAATAACCAAATGTAATCCACAGATAGTTAGAAAAGCAGAAATCCACAACGTTGATTGATCAATCAATTATCGAAAGCAAATAATTGACCAATAAAAGTAAGTTTCTCGCACAATACTACTTAACTTTAGCCAATCCAAATCTGAGAAACGTGCGTTTTTTGTGTAATGCTCTAAATCATAATAGACTGTTGAAAAAATGCGATTAAAAAGTACCTAATCGCTTGTAGACTCTTCCCCAGTTGATAAAGTATTTCTCGTGTACGGCCAACAGGATTATCCGAATCAGAACAGTGGGCAACAAATTGTATTTACCGGCAAAATAATAATAGCAAACTGCGATCCCCAATAATCTACCAAGCGTGGTTTTTATAAAAATATCCCCCCGTGACCATTAACTGTAATGGTCTGATGGGTTGGGGAAGCCCAGTGGACTGGCACATTGTTACATCAAAGTTATATTTAAGTTATTTCCAAAAAATATGACTTATTTAAGTATTTCTTGAATAAATGTTAAAAGTGTTTTTCTAACTTTCGGTATGTAAGTAAGTGATAGGCTTAAAACAACTGAATTGTTTCTTGTAACTACTACGTAACATGAAATTGATTCTTCTTGGGAAAATGTGATATCTCTAATCCATTGCTTATTCATGATGTTTCTAGAGTGGAATATAAAAGAAATTGGTTTTCTTGCACGATAAGTGGTCTGCAATAAACGATCGTTAAACACAGATTAAGTTTTTCTTGGTTGGAATTACAGCCAGTGTACCACTTAATTGGCTTGACAAAAGTTGTGTTAACTAAACCTTCTATCCAATTGACTCTTGATCAAATTCATGTAACCAATTTAATCAATCAATACATCTTGCTCATGCTCAAACTATATTTGTAAGTGTAATGTTATTGGGTTAAAGATAACAACTAATACTTAGGTTGTGTCAGACTATCGCCCGCCATTATGACAGTCATTCGTTGTAAATACGGGTCTCCCTTTCAAAACACTTCATCAATAAGCCATATCCCCCATACAATTAATAAATTGGGCAGATGGAACAATGAACATAATAACAAAACGCAGGTGTTCTAATATTGTGATAATCACTCCCGGATATGACTGGTCTATCAATCCTTACTTAATATTATTATTAACGCTGTCTGTCTGTCTCTTTGTTACCTCATCACGATTAAACTACTAAACCGATTTTGATGAAACTTGTAACAGAGATAGTCTGAAACCCGGAGAAGGTCATAGGCTACTATTATTCCGAAAAACGTAAAATACGCGATAAACGACATCCACGCCGGACCTCTAATTTATACATAATTGTTATAACCACTTCGTTGCCACCTCAGATTAGCTACCTACCTGTATGATATTCACAAGAGGTTTAGCCTGCCTTACGAAGATAATCTATTCTTTAAGTTGAATCCTACTTTCTCGCGTGTAAGTAATCCTTCCCGTTCTTGCCTAAGCGTGCTTTATTGCACAAATAAGTAAGGTTAAGTATTCTTGTTTGTTTATTTTTAAACCGTAACAGGTGCTTTAACTTTTTCACATTTCATAATTAACTTTGTGACTTTTGCTATTCTACATGTCCATACTCCAAGCGATATAGATGTTGTAATTAAAAAAATAACAATTTGTGTTAATTTAAGCGCAATCTAAATGCAACCTTAAAACATTTCTAGTGCGTTTCTGTGTTGAAATATGGCGCACCATAAAACCCCACTGGATCAGAACTATCTGAAGCATCGGAGCGTATATTGCCAGATAAGTCCAGTCCACGAACACTAGAAAGTCAACTGATAACATCTGATCCACATATATTGTGTTTAGCGTTATGTGAAACAATAGGATATTCAAAGGTAGGCTACGTTAGCTAAGTGAACAGTTTCGTAATAGCTACACAAAACTGGTCTGAAACTGGACAATTTATGTAGGTCTTAGTTGGAATATATCTGAAGGGAATGTTTGTTAATTTGAAATAATCTTAGTCCTGTAACAAATGTGGTGTATCACATGAAAATTTAAAGAAATATTAAAAAAATATAATATATATAACTAATTAGTATAATAGTCACCAAGAAAAAAATCTCAATAATTATAATAAGGTATAGGAATTATTTCTTCTTGGAAAGGAGGAAATTTCAAAAGATAACATGACTCAACATAATCATGGTGTAACATAAAATCTCGACACGTGATTTGTTAATACTTTTCCTCAAAAGGTTTAGGGTGTAAAGTTGTAATTCCACGAACCCACCGGCTGACGTAAATAAAAAATAATCAGAACAAATATTTAATGGGGCGCCAATTCTTTTAAATTAACCTGTAATTAATAAGGTATCCATAATGTGTATACCCTTAGGTATCCTCTTTAGTTCAGACAGCAAACAAGTTAATCAGAATTATAGTAACCACCCCAGAACTGTTTGAACCCTCGGTTTAACTAGGACGGTTTAAATTAACAAAACTTCACTTTCCATTGCATATCTTCTAGTATAAAAAAAACATTTTCACCTCATTCGATTTGTAGTACTCAGATTGATGTATATTTCTTACGTTATAAGTATCTCCTTGTCTCCATCGAAGATAAGCATGAAAAAACGTAAACATTTTGTGAAAACCATTCCACTTATGGTCTCAGCAGTCCGATATGAGAAGATCACTTCATCCCCTCTGTTTTTTCAAAAGGATTATATTGAACGATCGATCTTTCATCACTCTAACCTAAGACAAGCAAGTTTGAGGCCTGATTGTAAGTGATACTGCTATGTTGTCTATAAGAACTTTAAGACTGCCCAATAAACACCGATAGTGTTGTTGTCTTTAACAATTCACAGTTCGGACATCATCTGTATTGGTTCTGTCCCTTCATCGCCCGATGTATGCCCTTTTCGCGAATTCTGTTTGCGCATGTGTCAGCGCCTAGACAAAACCTTTATTATCACACACATAAGGCACTCTCGATTGTGAAAGTTGTACCCAATTAGGACGCTGGTCAGTTCTATGATATAGATTACTTGAAACAGTTTGAACTAGTAATATGAACGAATTAAGTAATACACGGTAATGTTAAGGACATGTAAGAACTGTATCTGGTACGGCCTCGCTGCCTCCTCGCATCCCACGTGCGCCGTGTTAGGCAACCGGAGCCTTGAGCCGGCGCCAACGTATGCCCAACTCTTACTTTCATTGTCCGTTTGAATGTTGATTTGATTACAATGAGGCCATCCGATTGATGGTGTTTATTCCCTATGTGGAGTAACCTCCATTCATATATTTCGTTCAACATAAATATCTAGGCAAGCTTCTCCCATCGCCGCGTCGTCTCCTTGCCATCTGGTTTTAGACTGTATAAAGGCGGAAGTCTGTCATGACTAAAAATATTTACGAAAATGTGCAGTGTTTAGCGTACGTCTATTGTGATTAAAAAAACTACCATAAACTTATATGTAAAAACTAAAACTACAGATAAGTACATTATAATTATAGGTAATTAAAAACTAATAAATATAAATAGTCAAAACAATACTTACAATCAATATTAAATTAAGAATACTAAAATCTACCTTGATACTCCAATAAATAAATAAAAATATATACGGTCGAATTGAGAAACCTCCTTCTTTTTTAATTCGGTTAAAAATTACTTACCAATTCCTTCCTCTCTCCTAATATTTTTGCGTGCCCAACAGGGTCCACGATGTACTATATATTATTTACTCACCATCTATTAATACCATTGTGGAAAGCAAATAAAAGTTTGAGCTTGAGTTTGATTATTATTAAAGGTAAAATCTCTGCGATTGTTACTGAGGTTATAAGATTTTCATGTCATGCACCAAGAACTGCACCAGAACTCTACCAACCAATAGTAAGGATTTCACGTGAGTTTTGGATTTAGACTTCAGTTCCTGACTCCAACAGTGACAGCAAGCCACTAAGCAGTTGATGCTATTTTATTTGTCGATAAATTTATTCTTATTTTCCGTACGCCATTAAGGCCAGGTCACACCGAATGCAGCACGATTGCAGCTTAATAATTGTGAAGCAATACGTTAGGTACATAAGGTGGACGTGAAGCAAGTATTAGGTAGAGATCAAGTATACACTCTGAATTGGGTTTATTCGCTTGCCTCTGCACACCCTGGGCAGTCAGCCCCGCTACCAACCTTGGTGAGTGGTAAGCTTTGCCCTAAGGCGTAAGCTTTTCTCGTGCCGACACGAAGGAAGGTAAAGAGTTCACGAACTGCACGTCAGACTGAGAAATAATGTACTATTTATAAAAGCTACTCTTTAAGTTTTTAGTGCGGACAAAAAGTCGTTGTATCTATTTTTAAACAAATTCGTACGTAATAGCACAAAGTCAACATCGAAATCTTTGTTTGACATTTTTGTCCGACTGCGATGACCAAAATGAGGGTAATGTTTTTATTGCGTTTATTATGTTTACTTACGTAATAAGAGCGTAAAGATATGTATCTTCACGCTCTCATTCCAGTATAAGGTCAGTAGATTCGTAAGCTGTAGTAGCGGCCCTTGTCGAAACTGATAGGAAAATCTATTATACAAAATAGTTATAATTTAATTATCGTTTTGCAATGTAGTTAGTTTGTTAACATAATCAACACAGGTTGAATGTAAGGGCTGCTCGTCAGTTCACCCTGATGCTGATCAAACGAGGCTCAGTGAGTTTACAGAATAGAAATTATTAATTATCTGTATTTTCTATATTGGTGTCGACTCTGTGGCACATTTTGACAGTACTAAACTAGACTAAACGCAACTGTCACTTTCTTTTTCTATTGAAACAAAAAGAGACAAACGCCCTTAGTTTAGTTTAGTCCTGTCAAAGGGCGCAACAGAATCGACAATATTATCTGTATTATAGTATAGGTATATTAACTAATTATCTGTATTTTTGGGATATAAAGATATTAATTTTTATTAAATAATTCAAATCGCAAACTCAGAATACCTGTGATGACAGGTAAATGACCACAGGGTCACTGTAACGAGAGTCATCGCCACAGACCCAAACCTATTGCTGCCTGGTAACCAGTGGTCAGTACTATATGCCGCGGAGTTTCGATACAAAAGTAGAAAAAGGTACCGTAGTGTAGCTAACATATTCCAGTATAAAATTCTACTAGAGCAGGGGTGGCCAACTAGTCGATCGCGGCTCTTAATCCAGTCGATCATGGCAAGGCAAAGAAAAATATAAGTTTAATATAAGTTGAATGAAGAGGTACTGATTATGTAATTGGTAGATCGCACAGAATCTACTCAGTAAACAGTAGATCTTGGGTCGAATCAAGTTGGCCACCCCTGTACTAAAGCTTTTGGTATAAGTTGCGTACCCATAAGTTTCACCATACTCATACCTAAAGCGAATTAAAATCAATTAAAACCCTCATCTGCAGTGACACAAAAAGCATCGCGTGTATACAACTCCTAATACACGAACACTTATGCATTAGCTGTAATTACATTCACGTCATGTGCATGTTGTTCTCTAAAAGGCAGTAGCGTGTTGTTGTAAACAATTATATGGTTGGTACCATACAGGTAGATTAGCAGCGTAGATATAGCGACAAGTGAGACCACTACCTCACACTTATAATTATGTTTATTTGGTAGGCACTCGTTCTGCCTAGCCTTTTCCCAACTATGTTCGGGTCAGCTTCCAGTCTAACCAGATGCGGCTGAATACCAGTATTTTACACGGAGGGACTGCCATCAGACCTCAACAACCCAGTTACAGGGCAATGTCGATATCTTAAGGTTAGACCGATTGTCAGACTTTCGGACTTCTGACGACCCGTAACTGTCATGAGTATTCTTATGACACCTGGGACTGACTGTTTAACGTGCTCTCCGAGGCACGGAGGGGTCTCGAAGTGTAACAAACGGTCACCCATCCAAAGATTGACAGCGGCAGGTGCAGCTTAACCTCACAAATCGTATGAATCTCGGGGTTGGTAATTAGCCACGAGGCCCTCTTGGTATTATTTGGTAGGCACTATATCTCTGATATTTCCATTCAATATCACATACATAACATAACATAGTCAGCCCATTACCGTCCTACTTCTGGGCACGGGTCTCTTCTCAGAATGAGAAGGGTTTAGGCCTTAGTCCACCACGCTGGCCTGGTGCGGGTTGGCAGACTACACACACCATTGAGAACTTTACGGAGCCCTTCTCAGGTGTGCAGGTTTCCTCACGATGTTTTTCCTTCACCGTTTAATGATAATCAAATTCCTGCATGGAAGGCGTTCAACCGTTAGGTTAATTTCACAGGAAAGAAAATATATTTTGCATGCTTTCATTTAACTACAGTCTCGTCTGATCTCCTATACAAATCAGTTCCTGTTAACGTTTAAAACAGTTAAAAAAAATGCATTATGTGGTCCCGAGTGAATTTTTATGTAAGCAATAAAACATCACTACTACTACGTACTACTTAACTCGGCAATGGGTGGAAATGGGTATACGCAGGAAAATAATTGTCAGTCCCTATGATACTTTCATTACCGTAAACCGGGGTTACTTTGATCAATTTCAAAATTGAAATGTATTTTTCTCTTGAAATATGAGAGCAAAAAAAATATGCAAATGTCGATTTTGTTTATGATAACTACTTCATGAATAAAATTATAATTTGTCTTATAACTTTTTGAACAAAAAAAAATTTTTGTTAATAAATGTTAAACTATTATTAAATCTTAAAATTTGATACCTCACTTTTTTTATAAGGAATTCGAAAGTAACCCTAATAAGGAATAAATAATTAAACAAAACTATAACTGACTTTTTTTTATAATTTTTCATCAACCGGCTAGGATCCATCCACTGCAACTAATCACACGCTAACAGTGACGTTTAATCCTGCCAATTGTAAAAAAAAATAGGAAGAATGCGTTCAGAATTCGTACAATTTGAGTTTTATTACAAAACGGTTTTTTATCAAAGTTACCCCAGGATTCAAAGTAAACCCCGGTTTACCGGTATTGACTATCTAGATATCATTTTCAGTTCGACTTCTGTAATCGCATGACCATGACAAGTCACTGACCCTAGTATAATAGTATGATTATTAGTTAAATCCCAAAAACCTGTGCATGATTATAATCAAAATCATTTTAAATACCTAGTTATAGTGTACAACTATTTTTTTTATACCCGTCAGCCAGGGAAAACTACTTCTATTGTTTTTCTAAAATACAAATGGAAGTATAAAATACACCGCTGCCGAGGTTCGTGTAACACGTCGCTTTCGACTCACGACACGCGCTGCGCAGCGCCGGCGCGGCTCGGGCCACCCATCCGTTGTGCTTTCTACAGATCCAATATTAGCATGATTGCAATCTCAAACATGACATTCCGGACTCTTGTACTTGCTGTTCTATTTATATTGTTGTTAGAAAATGGCGATCGTGGTCTTTACATAAGAGTTTAGTTTTGTTAAGCTGGCTAACCGATATCTATCAGACTTAAATTTAGAATTACGAGTTATGTACTATTCAAATTATTGTTTGTATTCTTCAAATAATATCCTGTCTTATTTATATAGATATTTTCATCTTTCTATATAAAAGGTGTCGTTAGTGTACCTACCTACATATCTGTATACTTAAACATTACCTTAATATTCTTTGTTCCTCTCTATTATTATTAAGTTACCTACTTCAAGTTACTAGGTACTTTATCTAGCTAAGTCAGACGCCCATGGGCGGCATAAACTCTGACATCAGGTTAGTCACTAACCACACGAAAAGAGAAGAGACCTACTTCAAGAGTTTACTTTTATGGAGTTTTGGTCTATTTCTTTACCAGTAATATCCAATTAATTAAAAATGATTTCCACTTTTAATTAAACGACAAGTTGCAATCAGAAACGCCTTATGTAAAGCGCATCTATAACATACCACTAGACGTTGCGTCGATTCATTGCTCGGGAAAAAACGGAAGGCGTTTGTTATTGTTTCACTTCACAATATCATGTACAAATAAAACATGCATAATAAAATACATACACACTTGTATAACAGGTTAGTGTATGTATTCTATACAAGTTTTAGAACTGGTTTGAACTTACCTGTATAACGTGTTTTATTACGACTAGCAATCTTTTCTGGACAGGCGAAATGAGAGTTAAAGTTACATTTACCCTTTATAATGTTTATTATTTATATCTTAGTAATATAGCTGTGATAATTATATCGTGCCACAAGTAATTCAGTCATTGTTCTTATTTTCAGAGTGGGGTGTCAACAGTGAACCGGGCGAAGCAAGCGAACCGGAGGCCGGTCGCATGCGTCCCGAGGACTACCGCCTCGTGTTCCTGAGTTCTGACTCGTCGTGTCGTGAGGACACGGAAGACTCGTCGTCCACGGCCTCCTCAGCCGCGCCGCCCGCGCCCGACGATTGTGACTGGGACTACTTCGAGCCGGGCGCGTCGGCGGCGCATCCCATCCCACCGCCCCCCAAACACGCGCCACAGGCCTGCCCGCGACCTTGCTCCTGCGGCGCCGAGCCCCGAATAGTCGCGGTCCCAGTGCCCGTCCCCGTACCCGTACCCGCCGCTCTCTGGCCGGCATTACTCGCCTTCCCCACGCAGACTCCACCAACGCCACACTGGAACACGTACCCCGGCTTAGCGCCTCTAGATGCCGCAACCTTCGCTCGGCTCACCACGGCCGCTGCCGTCGCCGTCACCGCCGCCGCCACCGCCACCGCCTCCGCTGTTGCACCACAAACAAATAAACTCGAGATGACCACCGTCGAAAGGACTGATAAGGCAATACAATCCGAGGCGTCACAAGCGCCGGAGCCCCGCGATAACGATAACGACGATAAGAATATTGAACGGCCGGTTGAAAATGAAGCGTCAGTCGGAATCAAGGTGATTGCCGAGGAGGATTCTTTATCGTTGTCATCGGATCCAGCCAATGCTATGCCGGATCACTTGGAGGCGGAGAAAGCGTTTCCTTCGTCAAACGAGTCAGCTGATTCAAGTGACTGTGAACAAGGGGTAGCCCGAAGAAGTTACGACCTAACAAGTGGCGCCCCTGAGGAACCAGCGACGTCAGACGAGGACTCTGATGACTCTGGGGGTGGCGGCGGTAGATTTTCACGTGTGTTTGTTGTCAACCCGGCCGACTCGTCTTCAGACCTAGAAGATAATGCTGACAGCAGTGGCATAGACTGTGATGATTCCTATGACAAGAAATCCGACAGTTTAGAAATAATTGCAGTTGAAGTTGCTGGGGAAAATGAAGTGAATGTTGGTGCCGAATCCAGTGAGAGTTTTTCACCAATCTCCGAAAACGGAAACATTGTGCTGCTGGACTCAGTTAATTTTACAGAAGAGTATTCTGTTATCCCGTACGAAAATAATAGTGATGAAGACAGCAACCATGAAGGAATCAGAAAATCTAACTTTTTCAAGTTTTGTGACGAAAATATGCTTCAAAGTGAAACGTGTGAAAGATTTAACAGTTTTAATGCAAGTTGTAGCTCAAGTAGTAATGACTTAGATAAGAAAAATAGCACAGATAGTGACGTTAATCGATATCAAAGTATATCATCTGAAAACACCGACTACGATTCATTGGCGGACATGAAAGTAAAATTCTCGGTAGAATTAACTAACGAGAAACATAATGATAAAGAATTAATTTCTGCAGAAATTCCACCGGACTCATTAACTAAATTAGCACCTTCACCGGAACCCAGTCACGATAACACAAGTTCATCGCCCGCGGAAAAAATAGACCTGTTCAAAGGTATTGAACGCACTCTCAGTGAACTATTGAAGAAAGAATTAATGGAGGACCAAGAGGAGGAGAAAATGCACAGCGTCGGGCCGGTTTGCTCGGACGCGGAGGGGAGCGCGTGCGCACCTGCCGCGACAACAGTTTGCCGCTCGCGTACGGCTTGTGCGGACGGTTCCGCGCGCTTCACTAGCCGCGTTATGATAACACACGACCGCGTCTCGGTCGTCACGTCAGACACGACGCGGCTCATGCGGGAAGTCATAGTGCACCACACCAATTCACAAAGTGAATCGGAACCAAACCCGGATGCGCAACAAGACGAAACAGACGAACGAATATCCGACGACGAAACGCCACAGCCTTCGAGCGGAGTGACTGTTGTTAGCAATGCCGACACTCTCTCGGCGGTCGTGTGCCTCGAGGAGGGGCTCGCAGACGACGACTCGTGGGTCGAGGACGTCAGCCACAACGAGGACGAGGCCACCTCACCCTCTGACACCGATTCCGGGGATGAAGCCTCGCTTCCCATGCGAGGGGAGGATTTTGCATACTGTAGGCGTTCCATAGACTTCACTTTACACACCATTGTCGAAGAAAGTTGCGAAGAAAGCGAAACGGAAAACACAACAAAAAAACCACGACCTATATCCGCAACGGAGTTAGAGAAATACTTTTTCTTCGGTTTGGGTGACGGCAGAAATGTTCGCGATGATGAGGAAGCAGTGTCGGATACATCAAGTGTGTGTAGTGAAGGTGGTGAATCTATTGTGGACAACGAGCAACCTAAAAGAAGTGGTGATAGTGATGAACTCGTGTCGTCTCGGTTGGAAAAATATTTTCTCTCTGGCTTCATGGGCTTTAATCAAGAAAGGCGTGATTCAGATGGTTCCGGGAGCGTTGGGAGTGATAGTGAAGGTAGACAAAGTCCTGAACAGCGCAGAAAACGGTTAGTTCGTGCTCGCGGCACTCCGCGATCACATTCAAATTCCCTTGATAACTTATTAACGGGAGACGAACCTTCTCAGGATAACCAGGAAGTCTCCGACGCCTCAAGCACAGAAACAGAGGACAGACATGATTCATCTGAAAGGCTTGACTTGCAAGGTGAATCAAAAAGAAAAAAGCAAAGTAAAAAGCAACGCGGATCGCCCGCCGACGAACGACGACAATCAGCTGAGTTTACCGAAGAGACACGTGATGATACTAGATCTGTTTCAGAAGGTGAAGACGGTAGATTATCACCCCGACCTGAATTCCCACCGCTTGGATCTGAACTATCTGAATCTAAAAAACAAACTAGTAGGGACAGTGGTTTCGTCGGTAGCTGCGACGACCTACTAAGAAATGGAGATTCTAGTTCTGATTTTGCACGATCTCATGAACCTAAAATAGAATTAGAAGAAATTATCGAAGAAATCCGACCTGATATAGAAGAACGTGTGGAAGTTCCACCGTCATCCCGCCCGCCTCAAAGTCCGCTAGTACGTAAAGATAGCTTTAACAATTGGTCATCTGATGAGGAAACTAACCTAATGATGACAAAGATGCGACAGTTTTTCAAACAAATGGTACACACGACCAATGTCCGGACATCTACTCCAGCATCGTCTAACTCAGAAAGTTCACGTCCCCCGAAACCACCTCAGCTTCTATACTTTGAAAGTGAATTAACGAGATTAATGAAAACAGTTCCGGGTATACGGGACGAAGAAGTGCGAGAAATAGTTGAATATTTATCAAGCGAGGACACGTGGAGTGATTCATACGACTCGTCCGATTACGCCGGCTCAGATTTAGAGGGCGCGACAGCTGGCACTAGATCTGCGCTGAGGAAACAAATATCTGATAGTTGCCGCGAAATAATTGATGAATTCGATCGAGGAAATAACGATGCGGGCTCGTTAGAGCGCGATGCAGTTGGAGCGTATCGAAGGCTAGCGGCGACGTTGGGCCGCGCCGGGGAAGGTTCACCACCGCTGTTTGGAAAAGTGATGAGGCATATAGGTGGCAGATTAGTGGCATTAATGCATGAAGTGTCAGGTGGTGCATCGCCGAGCACAGACGATGACAGTGCATCTGAGCCGGGGGCGTTAGCACGGAGTCGATCTCATGATATATTAGAGGCGACGGCGAGTAGGGGTAGTGTCGCGAGTGATTGTGAAAGGTTTTCGTGGCGTGGTAGTTTTGAATCGGCCCTTCTTGCGGCCGATTCTCGTGGCACGTTGGGAGGTGGTGGTGAATCGCGGCGGTCACCGGCAGGAGCTGATTTGGCAGCACAGAAATCACATTCACGGAGTTGTGGAGCAATCGGCGGCAGTGAGGATAGACTGTGGCGAGGAAGACGACGCGCCTCCGCACCAGATGCTGAGGTAAGACAACAACATTTCACTTTATGTACCAAATAAACATCCAAATCATGCAATCAAAATAAACATTAGCGTACATATGCACATAAAAACACTTACACTACGCGACTATATGTATTTAGATTATGTTGTCACGTAAACTATAGTGAGTTTTTACAAAACATCGATAACTGTTCAAGGCTGTCTCTTCATATCAATGGGGACGCAAGTATTTCGAAAATGTCAATGTCATGTACCATTACGTTCATGACCATATCGTTAGATAAAAGTTTGAGCACGAGAGCTGTTTCTTAATCATATCTAAGATAACGTTGTCTGATAAATAAATAAATATTTGACTGATAGTGCGTAGTATTGCGTGTAAATTTCCGAGTCACCCAGGCACGTTTACTTTGGTATAAAAACTTGTTTACAATGTGTACATTCACTACAAGCTTTGTATCACAATATTTCAAAACAAGCGTATTAGTAAATCCATAATAGTTTGCATAGTAATGAATCTAAATTTAGTATTCTTTGTTCTACATACATCAAAGCCGTAAATTGTTAATTAGTCAATTAAAAAACTTAAGCCGTCTGCTACAGCCTGTAGATTTTTTTGAATACTATTTAACTACACTGCATCAAGAATAATATCCTTGAATACATTTAAATTACCTGCATAATTGTAAATATTGTACATACCTAATTACCATATAAATAATGCGTGTTCAACCATTTTTAATGTAAGGTGGAAAACTTTGATAAGCACGTACTGGTTGCTTTGTTATATTTTATTTCACCCATGAGCCATTTTTACGAATAATACGAAACTAAAATACAAGGTGTAAAAGGACCCTTCACCAAGCCGTCAACCGTGCTTTCAGTCCATCAAACTAAGTAACCCTACGCAAAAATTGTCGCTGGGAAACGACTTTTTTTTTGGGGTGAACAATTTCGTTTTACTGTAAAGCCCAATGTAACGCACTCAAATTACTGTGCTGATAGATGCAATGAGTAGTAAACGGGTAATGGAGGTATTTCAAGTACATTTGCAACCTTCAAAACTAGTATTTTAAAAAAAAGTTGTGAAAAAGTTGGAACTTTGACCTCCAATATCTCCGTAACTAGAAGATTCCCAGGCATAGTCCAGAAAAAAAAATTATGGCAATGACGTGGAGAATAAGTGCCTTTCGGCTTCATTAAGGGTCTATTTACACCGTTTATATTGTTTTTTTCTTTTTAATAACTAAATTAAATACTGAATTTGACATTTTGAGGGGTTCGTGGCGTGGCTAATTAGCAACCGCTCAGATCGTACGATTTGTAAAGCTAAGCTGAGCTTGTCGCGGTCAGATGGGTGACCGTTCGTTACACATCGAGACCCCTCCGTGCCTCGGAGAGCACGTTAAACCGTCGGTCCCGGATGTCTAAGAATACCTACGAAGTGGGTGGTCAGAAGCCCGGAAGTCTGACCACCCGGTCTAACCTTAGGATATCGGCATTGCCCAGTAACTGGGTTGCGGAGGTTTGATGGCAGTCACTCCGTGTAAAATACTGGTATTCAGCCGCATCTGCATCTGGTTAGACTGGAAGCTGACCCCAACATAGTTGGGAAAATGGTAGGCAAAACGACAAAAGACATTGTTGTTTCGGCTTCCCAAGCACGAAGTACTTACCAAGATAATACTGGGCACACTTTCTTGTTCCACTAGTTGTCATAGGTACATGATATTACGGCAAACCGGCACTGCACTGCAGATCCGACAGATATTCCTAATAGCCAAGTCATATTATCGTATTTCGATCAAGTCGCACCTGTTGAGGTGGTCTATTTGTAGCTAAAAACACTCAGCATTTAACAGATAAGATAATTATCATTAGTGATACCATAATTGAATTGTCGTATTCGAATAATGACTGAACTAATGTTACCCCACCTAATAAACTAACGTACCTAGTTATCTAATTGAAGCCGACGTTAATGCTCAGTACGAATATTTAATACTGGTTGATCCTGATTTAACATTAGGTGTTAGTTCTTCAGAATCAATTGGGGTCCAAAAGTTAGAGCCAGTTTGTGGAGCCACAGCAGCAGTAGTATTATCTACCATTAAACAAATTAGGGCCGATTTTTCAATTGTCAGATAACTTTTAACTGAGGAATCAGTTTGAAATATTTCTTATATAAAAGCAGACAAACTATTGAGAAAACGACCTTTAAAAAAACTTTCAGTGAAAAATGTATTCTTCTCTTATGGTCAGACGGCAGTAGCTCTGTGTAGAACAAGGGTTCGACAAATTGAAATAATTAATTTATATAGAAGCCTGTTGATGGATCAGTAAGTGCAAGATCCAGAAGCCGATATCGCTGGCCCTGAGCCGCAGGAGCAAGATTTCAGTACATTTATTGCAATAATTAAGCCTGTCTCTTAATCTCAAAAGGGTGCATCTCCAGCTGCCACTCACAGAATCTAATATGACCCTTCCTTTCAGTCGGAGGAAGAGCAACGGGCTGGCTCTTTGCCACGGCTACCGTCCATCACGGGTACGAACACAGTGCCGGCTGGCCCGGTGAAGTCGGCCCGGTATCGCGCGCCCGGGTTCCGAACAGCTACTCGGGCGGCTTCAGCTCCAGGGTTACATGCCCCACGGAGGCGTAGGCCACCTCCTACGCCGCTACAGCCTCCACCTGCCGCGCCTGCGTCCGCACCTAGTCTACAGGGTAAGTTACTTTTGATCTTTTGTGTCTGATATAAAAAAAAAGTTTACATAGAAGTGTAGAATGGTACGTATGCATAAAACCAACGATCGGGGTTTGTTACAGCTTAACTACATCCAAATGAAACAGGATTCGTTATAAACAAAGTTTTGTCAAATTAACAAATGACGAATGTTCGCTGGCGTTCGTTGGCTTGGTGTTCACGTAGCAAAAGGCAAAAACGGTAGCTTAAATGATACCAATCAGTAGCCAAAAGAAGTGGATTTAAGTTGACTTTGAACCAAGTCATCTGCTTAATAGGGGCCTAAACGACACTCGGTTTCAGAGGACCTTGACCGTTTTAGGAGGAGTACATCTTGTGCAAGTAATAAATACACAAAAATCTAAGTGAAACTGTTTTGTGTCGGTAGCAATCAAATGTAATAGGCTACTTAGCGAACAATGTTACTTTAAAAAAATATTCATCAGCGGCGTAAATATAGTGTCAAATTAATTATACAGTTTGTATTTGAGGAATTCACACACCGAATAAAATTCAAAACAATTTGATGCTATTCCGTTTTCTAATTCGTTATGAGTATTTTTTATCAAGACTGTTTTTTATCAGACGTCTCATCAGTTTTTGTCACTGTAACTGATGAGATGACTTTGACATAATCTTTAATCACACACAAATCCGTGAATCCGCTTCCACAGAAAAGCTTATTTCAAGTTATAAAAACGGCTAAACTAGAGGTTTATTACGTTATGTGCTGACTTCGCTAGCATGTAAGGTCATGAGAAAAACAGCTACAGATGGAAAAATTACTGCATTTTATTTATTCTCGAGACGCGAGTAAAACGACCGTCGTAATGTGTTAGAAGTTTCATTACTCATGATAATTCAACATGTTGTAGAACCCACAAAAAGACAATGGAGCTTGGAATGAATTGTCACAATTGTTCTAAACAGTCACTAACAGCTAAAAGATAATTAAAATACGCTTTGTTACGTAAAGAGGTAGCTAATTATCAACCTCGTTAATGGGATGATGAATTGTACTTTCTAAACAATTTAAAAAGTTATTTTCACTCACACTCAATGACATGAATGAGATATTCTTACAATCTGCTAATTAATTTTGAACTAAATTATCACGTTATTACGGAAACGGCAACACAGAGTATGAAAAGTATAACATTAAATACAAAATATAGGTATTAGGTTGTATAAGGTGTTGAAATATTAACTGTTAGAATTTTACTCGGTATCGGAAACTGAACAACTTTAAAAATAAAACAATTATTAAGTTTACTTGATTTGTATGGAAAACAATAAAAAAAATTACGCGAATTTCGAAAAGTTGTTCTACGAAAGTTGTTCAGTTTCCGATACCAAGTAACCCCACAATATTCTTAGAGCTACTTTTTTAATAACCTGTATAATGAAAACAAAATGTTATAAACAATATACAACTTCAATGTTTTGCTTATACACGAGACACTGCAAAAGAACACATTGGTAGTAACGATTATTTTAAAACAACTGGTTTAATATTTAAACATCGTATACTGCTTTCAATGTCGTCAAGTTACCTTTAGTACAATTTCTTTGTGTCAGGAAGCGAGCTGATTTTCAACAAAGAGTACTTACTTACTATAAAACAAATTATATACCTTCTTCTTTTCGTGTGGTTACTGACTAACCTGGTGTCAGAGTTTATGCCGCCCATGGACCTCTGACTTGGCTTCACATGCCATCGAGAAATATCTCAGGCAAGTTTCCTCACGATGTTTTCCTTCACCGTTTTTAAGTGATAATTATACAATTTGTAAGTACTCTTTGTTTTTACCCTTCTGTAATTTCCCTTGGGCATGGCTCAAGTGTCCATGACCGAAGCAAATCACTCGCATTTACAAAGTATCATTGTTACATTACCTAGTATTTCTTTAACCTACTTAAAGTATTGCGTGACTGTTTTACCATCAACTCTTTAAAATACTATTGAATGAAGCGTTTTGTTCTCGAATATCTACGTGCGGTTCGCTGGTATTACAATCCTAGATTGACATCATTAGGTCTGATATACATGATCTTTGCGATATTTAATATTATGTGGTAATACATAAACCGTAACTCGTAGGAGGCCAGATAGAAATCATTTATTTTCAATACGAACCTTGCAAGACCTTCTACGTCAACCGATCTACAACTAGGCTTATCTAAAACTACCAACTGACATAGATTAGATTATAGACTCAGTTAAAATTTAGAATACCTATAGTGACGTAATGGGTCAGCAATTTCATCGAATTCGAAATGTGCAACTCATTGGCTTTTATGTCACGTCCAGTCTACAGCATACCTTTCGCTGTGCTTACGAAAAAATGCACAGAATCTAAAACGTGCACATATGGAATCGACTCACCACACACTCATCAATACAAATGGAGAATAATGATTATGAGCAATCTCACAGTTGTGAGTCAATAAAAATAAAAACATACACTTAGAATCTCTTCAATTCCGGGTTGTAATAGTATTTCTTTGATATACTTCGGCATGAGTGCAAGGGAGGCCAATAACGTTTGATGAATCATATTTTGTTTATTGATATTGCATCGTAATTGCAAGTGGATTGCACATCCAGTCGGCAGTTGACACGCAGTTGCACTGACGATATCTTAACTGCCTTCAAACTGCATTCGGCAGTTGCGGTCAAGATAGTCTTTCTGTCTGGGCCCTTACAAATCCATTTCTGATATGAACGAAATATGATTCACTAAACGGGACGTTATCAGCCCCCCTGGTTAAACGTACGAGAGGTCGTCGGCTCAGATCTGTTTCTGTTCTGTGCTAATACAATACAGTTTTATTTTGAACTAGCTGTGTCCTCACGGTTCCGCCCGTAATCTATGTTACTCGGTGATAATGTAGCTTTCTAACGGCAAAAGAATTTTTGAAATCGGACAAGTAATTTTTAAGTTTATTCGTTACATACAAAAATACAAATCTTTCCTCTTTATAATATTACCTATAGTATAGATTGAAAGTTTTAACTATTCAGTGATAAAATTAATTAAGTGGTCTATTACCAGTTTTAATACGGGGGGCTCATGGCTACTTACCAACCACGCGGACCATACTATTTACGAAGTGAAACTACGCTTTCCGCGGTTAGTCTGTGGATAGGTGACCATTCGTTACACGTCGAAACTCCTCCGTGCCTCGGAGAGCACGTTAATCAGTCAATCCCGTCCCGTCTACAGTCGTTACGGGTAGTCAGAAGCCTGAAATTCTGACAACCGGTCTAACCTTAGGATATCGGCATTGCCCTGTAAATGGGTTGCGGAGGTCTGATGGCAGTCTCTCCATGTAAAATACTGGTATTCAGCCGCATCTGGTTAGACTAGAGCTGCCCCAAGATATTTGAGAAAAGGCTAGGCAGAACATACCACCCCACAGAGGAGAGATTCGCCATGGGTTGGCGGACCGGGACCTGCCGGGGTTGCGGTGCATGCGTTTGCGAATCCCGCGACCCCGGCCGTACGGTCAGGAGAAGGAACACCGTTGGTTTTTAGCCGGTAAGAGTCCGGCAGACCCCCTCGCCATCCCCGGGCGAGGGACACCCATGAGGAATTCCCAAAGCAAAAAAAAAAAAGGCAGAACATACCAATTTTGATACAGAAATAAAAGAGACAAGACACAATGCCGTCGCTTAAAATCATACTTTTATTTTTTCTTATTAATTCATTAATTCGCCACTTACTTCACAGAACTTATTTTCTATGAAAGCAAACTTCTATTGATCTATATTTTGATTACGTATGAATTCATTAAATAAAACAACAGGCGGTGAGTGAATGTTTGCTGTAAGAAGTAGTTCACTTCCTTGTGATGACATAATCGATTATCCTATGGTCTTGATGATTTATTTTAATTAAGTTTTGTAGAGGTTAATGAACTAAGATAAAGAGTAGACAAGCTGTATTTATAAGCCGAGTACCTGACACACAACAAAATGCTTTTACGGAATTTATAAGGATTCCTGGAATTCTAAAAGGGTTTCTAAGCACTTCTTTGTCCACAAACATAACATAGGTAGGTTCTGCAGAACTACTATTATTATTATTAGTATGATTACACTATTGCAGAACTTAGTCTCTTTAGTTAATGTACTTGTATGAAAATATTATTGCGTTTACGTTACTCAGTCATACATTCCTATACTTATTTCTCGGTTTTTCTAGAACTTTATAAATTGAACGCGTCATTAGGCAAAGTCGGCTTTGTTTCTGAAGCGTCACGGTCGGTACAGAATGGTTTGCTAAAAAGTAGGCCTAACTGTTTAGACAGAACATTTCTCCGTTCTTCACTACATTCCTCGGTAAACAGTTGACCTTAATGCTTCCTCATCGGCACAGCAATGAGACATTTTGAGTACGGCATAAGTTACATGAAGCTTGTGTGATGTCTTTCTTGCCTTACCGTGTTTCTGTTTATTTACAATGTTTTTGTAAAAAAGATGTTCACGTTTCGCTGTATTGAGAGAGTAAACATTTAAATTAAAGCAACCACGAACGAGGTAAATGTATAAAGTACTTCTGATCTTCTTACTTAAAATCCCACAAACTGATTTATTATATTCAATAAACGTACATTAGCATAAAGTTATAAGTTATATAAATAATGGCCAAATAATCAAACGCTACTCAATTTTAAGTTGCCGTTAAATCTCGTGCTATCAGTTTCACTTTAAGGAGGAGTGACAGCGACAGCACAAGACTAAACGGCAATTTAAAAAAACTGAGTAGCGTTTGAGTATTTTGCCATAAGAGACTGTTTCATGAGATTTCCTTGTTTCGTTCTTACACTTCTGCGTCTCATCTGTCATCGCAGATCCAAAAGCTTCCAAAACATAACCAACACACAAAAAATGTTTTAAGTTTAGAACTACAAGTTTTTAATCACCAGGTTCAAGTTTGTTTGGGTTCGGTTTATGCTTGGTATACATGCGATATTACAACCTACGTATATTTCGCATAATTTTAAGTAACTAAACAAAGCATTTACTATCTCTTCACAATCGGCTGATCATACAGAGATAAACTATATCAATTTTACTTATCACGGAACTAGATATCACTCGAATTTGCATTTTATAACCGATTTCATAATAAACTTTGATACTTGACTTCATACGTAACCTAAGTAACACCTTTCAAAACTTCGAAAACCTGTTCACTACAATATTTCCGGCTTATCAGACGTAATCATTCTGTGGCGAGCGAATGCAAAGTCTATACCGGAGCCATTCACTCATTGGTCGATGCATTTACGCACTAAGTACTATTTAAGCAACGAAAAGTACTGGCCTTGTCCTAATTTACCGGCAAATGTATTATGTGTCCAATTCTCGCTTGATTCGGTAGGCTATTGATTAAAGTTTGACGTAGCATTTGCTGCGTTTGCGTCTTAATTAAGTATCCTGTTCACTATCGCTTTGCGGCCTTTGAAACGACCTTTGATTGAACATGAAAGCAAGTCAAGAAACCTACAAGCAGATACATTTTCTTTTTCCTCAGACCGAATTTTCAAGACATAGTACCACTTTGTGTAGTCAATTATAGAAAAAGTAATATAGTACGATACTAAAGTATTATTATTAGTATTATTAGGGGCTCGTGGTTAGTGAGATTAAGCTGCGCTTGCCGCTGTCCGTGGATGGATGACCGTTCACCGAAACATCGAGCCCCCTCCGCGCCTCAGAGATCACGCTAAACAGTCGGTCCCGGGTGTCATACGAATACCTATGACAGTCGTTACGGGTAGTCAGAAGCCCGAAAGTCTGACAACGGGAATAACCTTAGGATATCGGCATTACCCAGTAACTGAGTTGCAAAGGTCTGATGGCAGTCGCTCCGTGTAAAATACGGTTATTCAGCCACATCTGGCTAGACTGGACGCTGACCCTAACATAGTTGAGAAAAGGCTAGGTAGAACGAACTAAAGTATTTTATCCATACAAAAAAGATTACTTAAGAATATAAAAATAAGATGTTGAAGCAATTTTTCTGTTACATCAGTTCTAACAAACGATCTAACAGACACGTGATGCATCACTTTTAAGATTGAATTAACAGTAATTGCTAACGGCGATAATATAGAGTTCGATAGCAGTTCAGAGAAATCATTCATTTCAACATTAAAGTCGATAAAAATATAATAGTTAATTCGAGTAATAAAAACATATTGGAAATAGGTATCTAATCATCTTGATAAAGTAACGATTTGATCTCTGATCGTCTGTGGCTATGATAGTGCGACTGCACATTATATTCAATTTGTTCTTTTTTTATTTGCTTCCGAACAAAGTTATTAGTGTTATTATCCTCATTATGTTTATAGATAAGGTTGTCTCCTGTTAGACGATTAAATATGTTTTTTATCTGTTATATTTCTTTGATTTAGAAATCTACATTTCAATATTCTGAATTAAAGACAAAAAATTGTTTGGTTTATATTCAGTTTGCATGAGCGACAAACACTTGGCAGATAATTTTTCTATGCAAATTTTATTGATCAGAAATCTTTATTAATTTATTAGAAGTCTTATCGCCCTTCATCGTCTGTAAATGGTAGCAAGAATGTCAACAACTACTTATATACAGTTTGTAAATCAGTCCATAATATTAGGCCAGATGTTCTTGGGCCTCGGATCCATAATACGTCCAAATATAAATATTATTTAAAAGGAACTTTGACGTAATTAAACTGGGTACCTATGTAAAGTTAAACGTGAATAGAATATTAAAATACCACATGTTAATGAATGACTAACCTTGAAGCTTCACATCGCAATGACATTAAATGGCATAACTGAATTATCAATAATGAACAATATTCCATTACTGGTCCATGTAGAGATATAGAATAGAGATATAATATATAAAAATAATAGGAGCTTAGTTCTTGGAGCTAAATTCACTAGACAATACATTAAGCACTCTTTCTAACAAAGACCAAATCAGTAATTTAATACTAATAACTTTATTATAACACTAGCTGTGTCCTCACGGCTCCGCCCGCGTAAGTAGTTTTATAAAGCCTATGTTACTCAGTGATAATGTAGCTTTCTAACGGTACAATAATTTTTGAAATCGGTCCAGTATTTTTTAAGTTTATTCGTTACATACAAAAATACAAATCTTTTCTCTTTAAAATATTAGTATAGATAACATAACAGCTCGCCTGTATTCACCGAAGGGATGTGCCGAGGTGTTTAGTAACACCCTCATTCCGCCGTTATGTTTAAGTGCCATGTAATAGGGGGCGAGCCTATTGCCATCAACGGGGCACAAATCTGAGGAGGAATGAGGTATGGTGTTCCTCCAACGAAAAGGGAGGATCCTCCAACCAGGCGGGTCCTAATCCTGGCGAGCCACTGCCCATAACTTAATCATTATTAATATAACTTTATTATACCTATTCAGTGATAGCCTAGTGGTGTGACCGTCGCACTGCCAAGTCATAGGTCTCGAGTTCGAACCCAAGGCACGCACCTCTGACTTTTCGGATTCATGGGCGTATTGTATAATTATTATTTAAGGCAAGTGGCCTTAAAACGGTGAAGGAAAACATCGTGATTAAACCGGCATGCCTGAGAGGTATTTCTCGACGTCATGTGAAGCCAAGGCAGAGGCCCATGGGCGGCATAAACTCTGACACCAGGTTAGTCACTAACCACACGAAAAAAAAGAAAGATATTCAACTTACTTTTATTTACTCTTTCTATTCCCCGTGACTATAAACAAAAAAACAGTTATTAATGTAGTTATCGTAGTCATCAGTCTCCAATGCTATGATATTCATTTCTATATCAACAATAACAGCAAAAGACTAAGCCTGAAGCTAAACGTCAAAAACATGAATGACATGAACATAGCACACTAAATTAATAATATTAAAAAACACACCAACCATTATAATAATATTTTGTTATAAAAGAATACTTCAATTGTTACAATTACGACATGAGAAATCGATTGTGTCCAGTTTCATGAGCTAGGCCGCAGTTCAGCAGTAAGTACGCATGGCGTGTCTTTGATCTTACTCAATAGTGGTTTCACGCTGACTGGCCACTATTTACCTTCATCCGGTTACATAGGGCGCTAGCGACACTTAATTCATTGATACCATTAGGTTTTGAAACAATGCATTGGTTTCCCTTGTTTGTACATGGCTTAATGTGTTTTTTGTGCAACTCATTTTTAGACCGCGCATACTTATTTCTTTTCGTGTGGTTAGTGAGTAACCTGGTGTCAGAGTTTATGCCGCCCATGAGCCTCTGACTTGGCTTCACATGACGTCGAGAAATATCTCTCAGGCATGCCGGTTTCCTCACGCTGTTTTCCTTCACCGTTTTTAAGCAATTGATAATTATACAATACGCACATGAATCCGAAAAGTCAGAGGTGCGTGCCTTGAGTTCTAACTCGAGACCTATGACTTGGCAGTCCGACGGTCACACCACTAGGCTATCACTGCTACCACGCATAGAAAGTTTATTATAATAATCAACTTCTGGTTTTCTAGCCACTAGTTCTTAGTGTTTGAAATAAATAATACTAATTTGCATAGATATGTCCTTATTATATTCGTGAATTAGTGACCGCTTTGAGATCCGCTCATATATGAACGACGACGCGGTTGATGCAGTGGCTGAGTGATTGGCTTCTGCACTACGGGTCGTGGGTTGGATTCCCGCACGAATTAAATATTTATATGGCCTACAAATACTTGTTCTGGGTCTGGGCGTTTGTGCATGTGAAGATTTGTGTCTGTAAACGCACCCACGATATAGGAGAAATCAAAGTGAGGGGCAACGTTTTTTTTTTTAATAAAACAAACAAAACATAATGCTTATAAATAAATTATATATACAATGGGAAAAAGTACACACTCTTAAACATAACATAACATCACGCCTTGTATTCCCCGAAGAGCTCGGCAGAGATGTTTTAGTACGCCCACGTTTCGCCAGTGATATTTACTACCCATGTAATAGGGGGCGAGCCTATTGCCATTAACTGGGCACAAATCCAGATTCCAGGTTACTGCTGAGTATTTCCTAATGGAAAACGTAGCTGTATAAGCCAGAAATAGAATTACTGAATTGAATATCATAAAAGATTATTTATATTAAAATTCCTAAGCACAATACATGATATCGCATAAAGACCTTCAATACAACAGCTAAATATTGTTCATGTGTGCAACGGAAACACAGATTTTGAACATTAATTACACACTTGTCATTGTAGCTCGTCACATATCATTGTAACCATGTATTATTACTCATTTGTTGATACAATTGTTCCTTCAGCTACTGTTTACGTTCAAATTCAACTGCAAAGTTATTTTATACAAACCGCTATTGCACAATCGAAGTACACACATAATTGTTATTAATTAAAAATACAAGAAAGGTATGCAAGGACAATGTTGAATAACGCTCCATTCTCTATTGACCATAAAGAACAAAGTAAGGATATTGAAAGAAATAATATTTTGGTACCTATTAGTCCAATTCTTGAAATACAATAATCTCGCAATATCATATTGCCAAGTGACGTTATTCAGAAATCAGATAATATGGATACGGTGATAAACATATTAAATGAAGATCATTATGCAGATTTGTCGATAAATAGTCTAAAATGTCAAAAAATAAGTTGTATTTTTATATCAGAATTATTTTATTTTTGTACGTCTCTAGATCATATCAGAGCTTAAAAAATATTATAGTTCTTCTCAAAATTAATTCAAGATTTGTCGTTTTTTTACGTTTCGATAAATCGTCTAATCTGTGGAAACATTAGGAGATAATAGAAGCGTTGATGTCTGGCTCTGTAGTCGGCTAATCGCTTGAAACTGTTACATGTATTTTATTCCATCCATGTCATACAAATGTACACACATTTCATGTCACAGAGAAATGAAACTTGGAAACCATTGTGCACGGCCGCGTTATTTTTTTATCGATTCCATGTGACCAATTGTTGTCGATGACTTTATCGACGCTGTATGCTTTCACTTTGTCTATTTCTTGCGCCGATATGTCGAAGTATGCGGATAAAAAGTCGATAATTACGGTTAAATATTAATAAGCTAATCGTAATTGGTAATGAGCCTGTGTTACAGAATGTTACTACATTATTTCTAAAGGCTAGGGAAACATATGGTGTATGTTACCATCGTCTCCATGAATATTTTCTCTATTATAACCCTTCATTTACACCTTGATATAAAACATTATTCTATACCTAAGTACCTACCAGTAATATTTTTCAAATAAATTATTGCTTTATATTCTTTCAGAAGCAAACATGTATGTAGGTCTTTAAAACACTTGTTTTATATATTTTATAAATGTTCATTACGTGTTAAAAACAAGTACTTAAACCTACTTTTTAAAAGACTTTTACACAATTTGTTTACAACTTGTTTTTAAGTGTGAGCGAGGGGTAAGAAAGCGACTAAAAATTTCGTAATGATCTACATTTAAACACGTTAATGTAATTTATTTTATTTGACTCCTTTCATATAATTGATGTTATATTGACCGTTTAATGCCTTATTTGTCTTATGCATAAGACAACGTAAGATATGACTGTATAACTACTTTTTTTATAAATCATGTTTATATTAAACGGTAGGTACGTATATCGATTTCCACTAACTACGTGGTGTTCAACATATTATCACATACCAACACATTTACGTAACATCCCACGTTAGTAAGTCAACACAAACAAGTAATGTCAATAACTACCGAGTAGTATCGAGACGAGTTGTTCTAAAATCGATCAAGGCGCGATTTGTCACGATTCCGAGTTTCAAAATAGCCGAAATGCCACTCAGCCAATGAAAGGTCGAGTAATATAACTCTATTGTAATATTGTAAACAGGTATTCCAGTATTGTCGTGACCACGGCACCAAGACGAGGAATGAGTACAAACTGTGAAGTAACACGACGCATCAGCGTGCGCGCAACCGTTTAGTACAAAGCGGCTCTGCTTACTTAAGGTTTCTTGCATACTAATTCAACAGGAAGGAATTCTTTTAGAAGAAAATTGACGGGAAATTACAGAGGGGTGGTCATGGACCGTGGTCCAATGTACACAGTAATAACTCCGTAGTTACCTGCTTGTAAGTTACTTTAATGAAGCCAGACACCGATTTATATACGCATTCTCGTGATCTTTTAGGCCCTGCGCCCACTGGCAGCATGGCACGTCAAGGGATTTTTATGCGACGAATAGGAATACAGTGAAACCTGGTTAAGTGAGACCTGCAAGGGACCTGCAAATTTGTCTCACTTATAGAGGTATTCCACTTACCCAGTGTCTCTCAATTCAGTGCTAAAGTGTTGGGACCTTAGCACGAGTTCCAGATATGGAGGTTTTTCACTTATCCAGGTCCCACTTAACCAAGTTTCACTGTATAACTTAATAGTTGAATGATTATCATCGTAGATACAAAATAAAATTGATTATCATTGAAATTTCAATTTTATTGTCATACTATAAGTTATATTCCTATTCGTCGCATAAAAATCCTTTGCTGTACCGTGCCGTGCCGCCAGTGGGTGCAGGCCCTAAATCTTCTTAATTTAATACCATAAGTTTAATACTTCACAAAGTATTTACTAACAGTAAAACTCAAGCCACGGTACGGTGTGACACGCTAATAAACATTGTTCTTTTACATTGTTCTGGAAGGAAAAAATCTAAAAGTGCAGATCGACGCGAGGCCAACCGGTTTGCACGTCCAAATGACGCAAGACTGCGGATGAGTTCATTCTAAGACAATAAAGCCTTCTTCAATGCACAAACTGAGGTTCTACCTCTCCTCTAAAAACTTAATAGTAAATTAGCCCGCCTCGAATTTTTACGACATCAATAATAGAGCATTTTAAATACAACTATAATGTCTCTAAGTAAAATGTACCGTATTTTTCAGACAACTCCTTAGTTAGTTCGCGTCACATTAATCGCGATTCGTTCACGTTTACTGGTTGAAACCGATTTATTTTTAATTTATAGATATTCCCAGAACTCTTGCACGACCTTAATCAAATAACAATTAAGGCGTAAAATAAATATTGATCGACATCAAGTATCTACAAGTTTACCTATTAGCCCACAAATTCGCTGATTCGAAGTCCATACCAGTTTCGATTATGGAAATAACTTTCGGAACGTGCAATTTTAAATTACTGCTTGATTTGAATTTGCAAATTCTTGATAGTAGAAAATCGATTTGAATGTTACACCGTATGTGTTACAAGAAATCGACACGTTTTGTATAAATAATTCTATTTTATTAACAAATCTAAATGTGTGTTATTAGATATAACATTACACGTCGTGCTAGTACCCTAGAATTTTCGCAGGTAAGTAACTCTTACAACTATAGAACGATTACGTTGCAACGATCAAGAATACGCGGTCATACAAATCTCGTGTGTCTGTTAATTGTTGAAAAAAGTCGCTGTCTGTTGACATGCATGTTACGAAACATGTTTACACCACCCACGCGTCGTTATCTGAGAGCAATCAGAGATAGTGCATGTTGCAACTTTCTGTTCAACTTCATAAATCTTAGGAGCCTTCAGCTTAACGAGATTTGTAAAATTTAAGGTCTTTTTTTATAATTTTGATAATCTTGATTAATTAAGGCTGAGGCCAGATATGGATTGCAGTTAGTGGCGACTGAGCCTGCTTCTTCTACTTCTTCCTGCCCTTATCCCACACAAGGTTGGGTTGTTAGAGGTTTTGGCTTATTGTTTTATGACCGGTCGCCTGCTGACATCAACCCGCCTTGGGAATACTCGGTGCGCCGTCGCGCGGGTGACCCAATGTGCTTGCTGATATTATGCACTGGGTTCCAAAATTATTGGCAACTGAGCCTGCGTGGACAATAAAACTATGAGCATAGCTAACTAACACCCATATTCTAAGACATTCCTCCAAAACTTACTCGACTCGACTCCACCTCGACTCACCCTTTTTCACTACCATCGGTAGTTATAGTTGACATGAACGTCCTCGACTCGAGATTTTTTTTCAGTCGAGGTAAGGAATCATCTGTCAAACTCAAGTTACCTCGGAACCTACCTTAAGGAAGGAAGTGTCAAAGTTCGGATGTAACAAAAAATAATTTTGAAGACTTAATCGAATATGCTTACGATAATCCTTACAATTATTTATCGCGGCGTTATTTGCGCGATGCAGATAAACAAAATGTATGACGTAATGACTCCACTGTACCTCGACTCATTTGAGGACCCCTCAGTCGAGAAACCTCAAAGTTCACTCGAAATTGCGACTAAGAATACAATTTTGAAGGTGTTTTCGAGGCCGTCCTGAGTCGAGTATGAGTAGAGTTAGTTTTGGAGGAACGTATAAGAATATGGGTGTAAAGCTAATGAAAAATGCTCAAGCGCAGATTGCCATGCGTACCTTTTGATCATTCGGAAATTTAGTTTGATACACACGAACATTTAACAGAAACTCAAATAACTATTAATACCAATTGCTAACCTTTAGCTAACCGTGAGTCATAATCAGCCTATAGCCGCTAGCCTTCTGATAAATATGTATTGTAGCCTTAGCTACATAGGGTCTTACTAGAAAAGTTCAGAAACTTGTTAAAACCGTGTTTAACGAGCCCTGTTTAGTTTAAACAACTGTTAAACACAATTTTGTTGTAAGACAAGTATATCAACAAGTTTTCTTACACAATCAACAAATATTTCCTATGGGATTAAGGTATTTACATTTATCCCATTACATCTAGGAGTATGATACGTGTGTCTAAAAAAACGTACACAATCAATTACCAACAGCTATGAAAATAATTATTCAAGCATAATTATTTGATTAGCTTTCTATCTCAGCCGATCGAAAATTGTGTTAGAAAACATGCAATTTTATATTACGTAGAAAAAGAATAGGTTGCAGACACAGAAATACAATGTAATAAAAAGAAATTACACGTTATTTGTTGATGGTTTCATCGCGAAAATTGAGAGAGGTACCATCAATAAGATTACGTGAATAAAAACAGTTGGTTGTTACTTTCTTAGCACTAAACTATGAATAATAATGAGTCTTTGTAACTACTTACTACATAATTTTTGTAATAGTCGACGTTGATGGATGTCGGCAAAGGTTTGTTGTGAGACTACTTTCTCGCCATGGGAAAACTACATTCATCCATGTTTACGTCTATGTTACTTTCTATCTGATGTTGAGGTACTTGTCGTTAATGCTTAGGTACATTAAAATTAGAGGTGTTAACGTTTTGTATAGAAGGCGGAGTAATCATAGCTTGATCATTTTTTTTCTTTGAAGATGCAGTTCCACGTGACTGTTGTTAATTTATGACAGTTTTGTAAGAGCATAATTATGAATAATATTTGTTATTGATATAATAATATGATAATAGTAAATATTTATTAATCAGGGAACGTACCCATACTACGTGACCCATTCAGGGGGGGAGGGGGGTCTTCAAAATACCACGCTTGGTCAAAGGGGCGGGGGGGCTTAGGTTTTCGTCACCTGGTCAATATCCTCTAGGGAAATCTCGCGCTTTTTCGAACTATATATGGCGCGCAGTGTTTAGCGCTTTTTAAACTTACAGGTGGCAACATTGACGCACATTGAGTCAAATCATTTTCTTTTTGCAATTTTTCTTATTCAATACCATATTTATGAATTACTACATGAAAACTAGAGGGGTAGGGGGGGTATTGGCATATACTACGGGTGGTCACCGAGGGGAGGGAGGGGGGTAAAAAGTTGCAAAAAATGGGTCACGTAGTATGGGTACGTTCCCTAATTGTAATGCTTTGTTAATCTTTTTTAACAATGTATTTGTCCTGTATTTTTATATCACTAATGCAAAATGCAATTTAACAATAATCCTAAATCACCACTTCTCTAAAACGATCGATTACATATTTAGAGAGTAATCGGTTATAAGAATATTACCTGAAAAGCCTTATTTGGCGAAATAAATTGAAAGCTTTTATAATAAATCCAAAAATATAAAGCTGCTAACAAAACACTTCAACGAAATCTATTTGAATGTCTTTTGTTCATTCTTATATTTTGTGCTTTGTTATAATATATATTTAAAACCATCTCGATTCCATGATTTGGGTTTAGAATACAAACAAAAACAACATTGCTTAAGATAAAGTCTTTTTAAATAATCATTAAGTAGGTATATATTTTAAATCTAAAAATGTCTTTCTGTTTATAAATCATTCTTAATTCTAATTTAAATAAAGAATTACGAAAAAAAATGATTTTCTGTTTCTAAATCATTTTAAATTCTAAATTAAAAAAAGGAACACAAAAAAAAATTGGGTGTGATTTCTGTGCTCCACGAAAAATAGTAATCGTAATGCATTAAACAATGACGTTGTACAAAAATGGTAGCGCAGGCTTTTAGCCTTGTAGCCCACCCTGCTGTATGCTTTTTATTTTATTTTGTATACTCGCTAACAATTAATTTTTGTCTTCGCCATGCCTCGCGGATTACGGAACTGTACTCTGATTCAGTTCGATAACTGTACCCGTGCGAACAATTCGTATGGCTCATTTCGAGTTCATTCCCTTCCTGGTGTTTTATTAATGAATAAATTAAGCAACTTATGTAATAAAAAAGTAATTGTTGTCCTAGCAACAAATAAAAATGTTCCGTGTGAAATATGAAATAAAAATCTCTAGCTTCATGTAACTAAGAATTCTCCAACAGTGGACTTACACGTAAAGGATTATTTCTTATCTAAAAATATGTACATTAAAAATAATATTCCATTACCAGGTAGTACAACATTTTCTAAGAAAAACCAACCTTATCTTAAGGCGAATTCAGAAATTCACCGTATCATAACCGAAAGGATCGATTTTACACTAACTTCTAAACTAAACGCACGATATACCAAATCGGACTACAATAACAGTCCGGGAAACGCCTAGAAAGAGAATGCATGCATTGCTAATTGAATCTTCAAGCTACATCAAACCACTTAACATTGCAGATTTTACATCTCTTTCCTCGTTAACGGTAAATCGTGAGTAACTTGTACAATATACATACAATATAAAAATAAAATAAAACATATTAACTACTGTGTAACGTAGTTAACCTTCTACATGGCACGAATTTATTTCTATATACAAATGACCGCCACTAACTTTGCACGTTTAGAATTAGTACACTAGAACGTTCTTCGAAAACTGTTTAAATGGATTAGAACCTTTTTATGGTGCTAAATTAACAGATTAATGGCCGATTCCTATGATTTACCGAGCGTTATCGGTTAAAATTAAGACACTTGTATCTTAACCAATAATGGAGTAGAAACCACATAGCTTGGCATAGTTGACCCTCCCACACGTAAGTAGCTATCACAAGCAAAATTACCTTACGTGTCTATTAATATGCCCAGTTTGGCTATCAAAAATGCTACCAATCGTAAGCAAAACGAATTGTTTTAGGCCATAGGAACCGGACATAAATGACGCCAAAATCCATCCACTAGTTTCCCAAAGCCCAAAAATATAAATTCAATTTAGAACTACGTTAAACTCAATTTTAAAAGTGATTTTTCCTACATAATTAAAGGCAGAATTCAATGTTAATAATAGTCATAATGTGTAAAACAACTTTTATCTCAATGTCTGAATAAAATATCTATATGTAGCTTGGATCCATGATCATGATAAGATTACTATCATTTATTTTTCTCCTATCTACTTCTGAGATGATTTCTACCAGTCTCAAAACGTCCGGTCTTTGACCTTTGATGGACATCGATTAATGATTCAAGGATGCATCATCGGCTACATGTTTACGTGATTATACACTTCTATTAACAGCTGATTCAATCAATGTTTTGGTAACCCGGGTACCTAAAATAATCGAAAACACTCGATCATCTATTTATCTAATTGTAGTAAGTCTCGCTGTCCCATTGTTCTGAAGCATTGTGATTGTGAGCGAGTATTTACAAACATTCGCGGTAAGAAAAGAGAAAATATGACTACCTGTCCTCTCCAACTAGCATACGTCATAATTATAATCGTACGTATCTAATGTAGAAATATGGTCATTAAGATTGTGTGCATGCGTTCCGGTTTCTCGCTACTAATCGTACGCTTTTATATTTAGTATTGTCTTAGAATTGTCGTATTTCTTCAATTAGTTCTGTATTTCTACAGCTTGATCATTGGAATCTTTATCAATACTATTTTTTTCTTATATAAAGTGCAATATTTCTTTGTGTAACAACAGCACCGTTGCATTTCTTCATTGGTCTAATAATATTGGCAAGCACGTTCAAATGCTGATATTTCTAAAGAGCTATGTTCATAGGTAGGAAAATCTGTGACGATCGTTAATACGCATATGTTTTGTATTCTAGAATTATCGTCATAACTTCAACCTACTTACTCTATTCTAAAATTCCTGCATCTATATTACGTGATTAGTTAAATTTTGCTAAATCAAATTAGTTTATGATAAAAACAGGTCCAAACTTCCTACACCTTCGGAGGCTATAGTCGTGACGATAAATATGACTACTTCCTTTCGCAAAGTGAAGAATATACAATTCTTCATGCCATCTCAGGGTCAAGGCATTTGGTTAACGTGACTACCTATGATGACGTCACTCACGAGTTGAACGTTGTACATGCATTCAAACCACGCGCCACGCATTTCGATAACGTCAGTGTTAATACAAATACATACATACGTACTTACTGACGATACTGCATCGTAAATAAATACGCTTGTTTAATAGAACTATGGTGGAATGGTGACCAAATCCATTTTCCTTTTCAGATTTGTATGTAAATAAATAACCAGTAATAATAACTGAATCATACCGTATCGTGTTGAATAAATAAAATTGATAATTGTATGTTCACTGTCGATAACTCATAATCTTTGGGATATCTTAATAGGTTTTATCGTACTTAGGTAAACCTATTATGGTACCAATGTCAGTTCGTGTTAAATTCTTGTATTAAAGTATCGTTAGTTATTGTGTATCAAAAAGTACAAAATGTATAATTACTTAACAGTAAACTCATTTTGTTAAGTAAACGTAAATCACTTTAGGCGAGTTTTTACGTCTCTCGTTCCAATCTGGTGAACATTCTCCATCCTTATTTTGTTTTTCTTATACTTCAGACAATGCTTAGACTGTTTGCAGTACACCTTTTAATTTTAAATTAAAATAAAATATAATCGTCACGTAATACGTCGATGAATGGAGTAGGAAACTAAGGAACTACAGGCGCCACCATCGCTGTTACAAAAGCAATTTCATTGGTTAAAGTTTGTTTGACATTATTGATAACGGCATTTTAACCCGTTGTGATTGGTTGTAATTGGTACCAGCACAGGTGCTGTCATCTGCTTTCGTTTTGCATTCCACTCCCCAATACAAAAAGCTTACGCTCCGAGATGTTTTCGTAAATCCTCAATTCGTGGATGTCAGTTTTTTGATCCTATAGGTATAATGTACAATGTTTTACTATTTTTAACGGGCACCATTTCTACCACAAGCCATAATTGAAAAATCTCTAATACAAAATTCAATAACACTGGTGGATAAACCCAAACTACCATTAGAATAATAAGACAACTAACTATAAAATTAAATGTGTCTACTTTTTAAAATGCCAAAAACGATGCTTGTGTGACCCTCCCAGACACAAAGTCGAACAGGCTTTTGAATGATGTCATATAACAAGTTTAGACCCTATCAAGATTTGTATTGCCTAGCCACGTACCCATTGTTGACCATGTGAATAATGATATGTATAGTCCGGCCATTCCAATTTTGTCTAAAAGGTAAACAAAACCTTTGATCGTGGAACATTTAATTTGCTTTAAGATTTCATTAAAAATACCTGTATGTACACATAATTCAAGATTAATTGTAAGGCAATGTGGATTATTATAGCAAATTAAATGTTTCACGATCAATACTTTGTTTACTTAGGTAAGCATTATATTTTGCATTTGTGTGGTGTAAAAAGATTATGATGATGATAGTGATGTAAAAATATCCTCTCTTAGCCTTTTCCCAATTATCTTGGGGTCAGCTTCCAGTCTAACCAGATGCGGCTGAATACCAGTATTTTACACGGAGCGACTGCCATCAGACCTCCGCAACCCAGTATCCTAAGGTTAAACCGTTTGTCAGACTGATTTGATGACTGGTTTGTGATGTAAAAATATCAATACCAAAAATAATATAACATTTGGCTAACCTGGAACTAAAGTGGTCTATGTAACATTTTTGGCTAAATCCATCTATGAGCATCTTTGAACATAAAAACAATAAATAAATCCGGACAAAAGTGGTCTATGTGACATTACGCCATCAAAATAAGGTTATCATTAAAATACCACTTTAGAATTTATTTGATATTTTAAAATTTTAAACTAAAGTGGATATTTCGTTTGTTATCTGAAAATGTTTATTTTGTATCATAGACCACTTTAGTTCCAGGTTAGCCATTTGTTCTTTTTTACTCATGACATTGAACACGTAAAGATTTTTCATTACTGCTAATAAGTATGTTTCTTAACAAACAATATCATCAAGTTTTAGATCGTTTTGCGTAGAACACATAAACCTAGCTAGGGATAACGACTAAACAAAGTCTATAAAAAAAATCGCTTAATATAAGATTCAAGAGATGTTGTTCTAACTTATAACCACGTTCCGCTAGGCCATAATCATCAGTCAATTTTGTTTTCTTATGGCGTAATCTCGCCATAGAATATAAAATAATATTTATATCCTATTCGTTAGCGGCTTAAGGTACCTTAGCTACAATTGTATTTGAAGTAATTATGTCTACTTAAGGTCAATTGCTATTTCAGGCCACGGCCACAGCACCAGTTGTGTATACAACACATTAGCATTTTGCGTGGTGATAGCTGATGAAATGATGAAATTATTTTCGATAGCTGTTACAAAAATCTCAAATACACTCGTGTTGCTAAAACGTTTACTAATAATAACTTTATAAATATTAGTGTTAGCTAAGACTTGACCAATGTTTTGTATAGTGAAATCTCAATACTATAATAATGGCCTGCTATTTACTCAAACAATTGACGCTGAATTAAATGTCTCTGTGCGCAAGAGAATATACGTCATTTTTCAGCTGTTATAAGGAGCATCTAGACACCACCAGCATGAAGGACACAATATAAATCCGTTAAAAAAAATGTGATTGCAACTATTGCATAGAAATAATCATAGAATGCCTACATAGTAAGCTCTCAGAGGTGTTCATTTTACAGACTGACCATGTCCGTAGGGATTCTTAAAACATTTGTATTTGAACAAAAGAAATGCACAGACACTTTCTTATTCAAATGAAACATTACTTTATTTTCGTTCTAATGTACTCATTGATTCATGTAGTTCCCTAATGGAAAATAATCAACGTCAATACTCTTATCGTTGCAGTCTCGACGCTCAGTAATGCGCGAACTCGCACAAATACTATTATTTTGCATATCGCCACAATAATCGCACGGTTTATTTCTTGCTTTACTACTGTTGTAATCGAATAATGGAAAGTGAATATACTCGGCTACCTTCTCATGAGAAACAAACACATTGCGGCAACGGCTACGTAGATAATGTTAAGATTTCACACGAAAATTTGCAAATTTTATCCTTCGTTAGTAACACTTAGTTTTGTATGCAGCCATCACATACTTAAAGTTGACCATTTACTTATTTTGTCAAATATTTTTAGGTCAAGCGTGTAAAATTATAGCAACCTTAATTGCTTTTATAATTAATATTGGATTCAAACAACTTAGAAGCCATAATATTTTTATTGATGTCTTCAGTAATTTTATCGATACCTGACATTATTTTGTTTGGTGCATTTGATATAGCCACTAATCCTTTAATCCCAGTTTTATATCCCAGCTTGTAACTTATTACTAATCCTCAGTCCTCAGTGCTGCAATTTTACGAACTATTATGATGACGATGTCAGTACTCGATATTAAGGACACATACATTACTTACCGTTACATTATTTATATTCGATATAACTACATTAAGTTTCGAAACAAGTTACCTTGTTGGATTATTATGCAGTAATGAGATATTGATTGATGATTTGTATGCGTAATACAACATGATTAGAAAGGTAAACATATCTGTCAGAGAGAGCGAAATTCTGTGCAGTGACTATGACATCGTTGGGACCTGCTACACCGCACTGTGGACATTATGCGAACAATAGCTATGTCCACACATTCGTGACATGGTTTTTGTTTTGATCTCCTTTCTGCGTCATTCAAAATTCAACCTTACTGTAAAAAGAGTAAACTCTCTCTTGCAATAAAAAAGAAACGTGTACAGTAGTAGATAAAAACGCATTCATTGATCAAAACGGAAACTTGAATGAAAGCGAAGATCGCACCTGCGTTTTCTATCGGAAGAGATAGTGCCAATGAGGCGGAATTAATTTAAAATCGCTGTTTAAGTGTTTAGTTCATTACCTACATAAAATACCACTAGATAAATCTAAGGAAATAAGATTATAATAAAAATAAAAATACTTGATAGTAACAATTGAATGAGAATTACAATTCTATCGTCTAAAGTTAACAATAACTCTGAGGTTTAACCTCCAAACTAATGAATTTTAAATTAATTATAATAATATAAAGATGTAAACATGTAACTACCACGCCGCGACGACCCATAACGATATAATTATGTATACGACGTTTTTGTCAGGAATCCGACCAATCTATTTATATATTTATTATTATTGAAAAAAAAATAACAAAATGTTATTTTTTACTACCTATGTTAATTTATCCATAGTAATCTTTATTATGCAAACTAAAACCGACAAATTGAATTTATTTGTTTAAAAATCAAAGAATGTTTCGAAATCCTGTTTAGACACAGCCCACGGCACAACAAAATGTGACGTTGTATTTAGAGATATGTAATGGTTTACCAAAATATGTGTCAGTTGGCTCCATACAAATTGTTTCTAAACGATTGCATTAATAACATTATCGCATGGAATTTTAAAATACTAGCTGTGTCCTCACGGCTCCGCCCGTAGCCTATGTTACTCAGTAATAATGTAGCTTTCTAACGGCAAAAGAATTTTTGAAATTGGTCCAGTAGTTTTTAAGTTTATTCGTTACATATAAAAATACAAATCTTTCCTCTTTATAATATTAGTATAGATTATTTACTACAAATTAGAGGTAATACAGAACTCTAGTTTATGCGTGCCTCGACACGGACTTATGTGGTTTTAATTTTACGATTTCAAGTACATAGGAAGAATCGACACATGTACTTAGATAACTTTAATACATTTTGTATGAAAAAAGCTACTTGTCATAAAATTTCGCCAACTTCTGCTGCTCAGATTATTTTCTCCAATACAATGAATTGAACCTCAGATGAAACATAGTCGAAAAAATTGCAAATTTTCCAAATTTTTATGAAAAGATGGAAATATTATTTTCATTAACAATGAGCAAATCTCATACCATTTTATTTGGGCTTCTTTCAAAAAAGTTTTCCTGTAAGGCCTTATGATTTAGGATTTATCCATACCTACTGTCCCAATTAAATAAAACACATTTTGTCGTGTCGTGAACCGTGGAAACACGGCCGTCTAACGCCGTTGTAAAAATCGTTAGTGCAGCCATGACATAGATTGAATTTTATAGGTTTATGTTAGAATTTGACTCATCTTAGAATATTTCTATCTTCGTCTGAGGGCTCAGTCGTTATTGTGTAAATATTAGCTAGTAATATGAAAAAAATAACTACTACGTTGTACAAATCAAGCTTGGGACTAATTCGTATGAACTTCTGACCTCGCGTCAACAACAATTAGCTGCCTGTCCGGTGTGCGTCAAACCGGTATGACTACTATGGGATTTTTGTTAAATTTGTGTACTTGTTTAAAATAATATATTTACTTATATAGTTTGTTTTTTAACTATAGTACCAAGTAAGTAGGTATATCTTATTTCCTTGTTATCATTATGAATACATTATTTAAAGGTTGCCTTGTTACATATTACATAACATTTCGAAACTGGTCGGAATATTTTTCGAGAACGTTATTCTAAATTAGGTTGTGTAACATTTTTATCTCGAATATTTAAAAATAATTAATATACATTATGGACGTACCTAACGATCAGGTTATTTAAACATTCGACACTTTTGACAAGGTTTAGTCAAGCTTGTATTCTTCGACAGTTAATACCTGCTTTTAATTCAAATATTGCATAATAAGAGTAGGTATAGGTACAATGATCGAAAAAAGTGATGTGAGTGCTAGTGATCAACAAGTTCAAAAGAAAAATAATGTGGAAGTGTCGTGTTGGAATTGTTTTATTGTGGAAAATGAAGATAAGTATGATACAGAAGACAAGGAAATAGAAGTTCCGTTATCCAGGATTCGGAAAGAAAATAGAGAAAAGTTTAAGTTATATTCTATTTTGGCTTCTGAAGTATCGCGACCGAAAACAGTTCCACTTAAACAAAAAGTGCGTGAAAATTATGCTGTTGGTAAAAAGATTGAAAAGAAACTAGTTAAAAATACTAAAAACTCAAAAAGTGTACGTACTCAAATAGATGAAGAACTTGAAGAGTGTTTTGAATCTTCAAATAATGATATTGCCTTGCCAGACGATGAAGATGTCTCTGAAAACTCAAAAAGTGAATATACTCAAACCGACGAAGAACTTAATGTGTCATTTGAATCTTCAAATATTGCCTCGCCAATCGGTGGCAAAGATAACTCTGAAAACTTACTAAGCAAATGTACTGTAATCAACAAAAAACATAATTTACTTTTTGAATCAACAAATATAGCCTCGCCAATCGCCGGCAAAGGCAACTCTAGTCTCTCAAAAAATGAATGTACTGCAAACAACAAAGAACATAATGTGTGTTTTGAATCTTCAAATATTTCTTCGCCAATCGGCGGCAAGGATGCCTCTGAAAACTCAAAAAGTAAATATACTACAATCAACAGACAACATGTGAATTTAAAATCTTCAAATACGGTCTCGCCAATTGGCAGTAAGGACTCTGGAATAACAGAAAGTGTATGTACTCAAATCAACAAAGAACATAATATGTCTTTTGAACCTTCAAATATTTCTTCGCCAATCGGCGGCAAGGATGGATCTGGAAAATCAAAAAAAGAATGTTCTTCGATCAACAAAGAACATAATGTGTCCTTTGAATCTACAGATATTTCCTCACCGATCGGCGGCAAGGATGCCTCTGAAAACTCAAAAAGTAAATATACTACAATCAACAGACAACCTGTGAATTTAAAATCTTCAAATACTGGTTCCCCAATTGGCGGTAAGGACTTTGGAATCTCAGAAAGTGTATGTACTCAAATCAACAAAGAACATAATGTTTCCTTTGAATCTTCAAATATTTCCTCGCCAATCGGCGGCAAGGATGACTCCGGAAAATCAGAAAGTAGATATACTCCAATCAACAAAAAACATAATGTGTCCTCTGAATCTTCAAATATTCCCTCGCCGGACATTAGTAAGGATGCCTCTGGAAACTCAAACAGTAAATATACTCCAATCTACAAACAACACAATAAGAATTTAGAATCAAATTCTGTCTCGCCAATCGGCGGTAAGGACTCTGGAATCTCAAAAGGTATATGTACTCAAATCAACAAAGAACAAAGTGTATCTTTTGAATCTTCAAATATTTCTTCGCCAATAAGTGGCAAAGATGGCTCCGAAAAATCAAAAACTGGATGTACTCCAATCAACGAAGAACATAATCTGTCCTTTAAATCTTCAAATATTGCCTCGCCGGACATTAGTAAGGATGCCTCTGGGAACTTTAAAAGTAGATACACTCCAATCTACAAACAACACAACGTGAGTTTTGAATCTTCAAATATGTCCCTGTCAATCGGCGGCAAAGATAACTCTGAAAACTCTAAAAAAGAATGTACTCAAGACAGCAAAGAACATAATGTACCTTTTGATCCTTCAAATATCGCATCTCCAGACGACAGCAAGGACGAGTCTGAAATAAAATATAAAGTTCAAATAGAGACTTCAACACCAAAAACATATATTGATATAAAAGATATTAAGGACTGTGAGCATCCATCTACATCAAATATAATTGAAGATGTGCAAATTAAAGAATATGATATAAGAAGAATTATAGGAGGAATTCAAAATATGAAGATTTCCGAAAAAGAAGAAAGTGTGACTGACAGTGAGAAAACTGATAATACCAGCTCCATCAATTCAGAGTCAGGTTACGAAGGATCATCAATACGAGATTTAAATGACATCGAATCATTAAAGAAAAATGTGCCATTTGAAAAAAAACGATCAGCAAGTACCAAATCATTAATTCCGACCCCTATTAAAAAAATGAAGGAAAGTTCTCAAGAAGATTTCAAATCTTCGTTGCCGACACTCAACTTGATACAAAGAAGGAACATTTTAAAATCTGCTAAGTCCTTGAGTGGAGATACCAGTGATGAAAATAAACCTGTGAAATCTCTACGTTGGAGTACACTCGATTTACCGCATAGGTCCTCACGACTTGATGGTACGTAATTTATGCATGGTTTACGGGAGACATGAATGAACAAAATAATTTTTACAACCTATCCAGTTGTTATTTTTATATTTCTGACAAACGTAATCTTTTCTCTTTTGGGTTTAATCTCTCGTCCACCAAAATCACATGCAACTAGATCAGCTAGATCATTATTATTTACATGCAATTTTTTCCTTATTCCATATATTACACCTAGCATATTTCGACGATTATTGCTATTATTAACCCCATACAATGATTCAATAGACGCATTTAAATTGAGGAAAATAATTAATATAAATGTCCCACAACATCGAACTGACAACTACACAGTGTCAATACAACTTCACGCACACGACCTGTTACCTATATTGTCTCGAAGTCTGGACGTGTTCCTTGGTTTAATTCAATCCTATAAATTGTGAATAACGTGAATAATTTACACCAAATTTTTGCACCGCGTTCAATCTCTCATGGTATCGCTATGCCGCAGCGTGCATATACAATTTATGTGTACTAAAACAACAGGAAACGACCATGACATGTAGGATACGATAAAATACGGATTTTATGTGGAATTAAAATAAAGTGATTTAGTTCAGTGACATGCAGTCGTGTTGCGCGTTGTCATATACAGTGAAATAATGGTTTATTCAATTAGTTATAGATCAGAACCAAGTTATTTGTCTATAGAAAACAAAAGTTTTAGTCCTGAAGAACCAAATGCGAGCACATATCAACCAGTGGATGTTTACCGCAGGAACATTGTTGAAAGTGATAATAAAATGACGTTCGGTTCATTTTTACGTCGGTGTTTGTGTTGTAAAGGAACTTCTGATGATGAAATTAACTCACGCACAGATAATTATAACCCATCATCAGCTCTTGTGGGACCTACAGGAAGGAGTTACACTCTAAATAACGAAACAACAAAACGGAGTGTAGTAGTACCAGAAACAAGTATTCCTTCATTAATTGTCACTAGACCGATAGATGATGAGTTTTCTTCTTCTACTACGACGCTTTTGCTTACCTCTGAACGAAACGCAAGTGCAATCAGTTTAGGCACGCAAGATTACTCCGTAAAAAAAGTTATATCAACCCCGTGTGAGTCCCCACAGGATTCAGACAGCAACAGTCGTGGCAGTACCCTAAAATCTGGTGAGAAAATCTCATTCATTCGAGAGATTTTATCGTGTCGAGACTCTTTCTTAAAGTCTTTGGAGTGGTGTGATAATTCTTTGACGAGGGGCAAAAGGTGTCGATTTGTCAAACCCGACGAATGGCTAGAACTGAAGAACGATGGTACCGAATTTAGATTCGACTACTTGAGGCACGCCCTGTTTCTCTGACACAAATAATTATTGCACTACTAACTCCGCACCAAAGTTTTTTTTAATTCAAGCACTTACAAATTGAAGCATTGATATCACAAATTAACGGGTTATTGCTGTTTTTGATGAAATAATACTGAAAAAAATTGCATTAAAGTTTTCTGAGTTGCAAAATTAACTCGCAACCTGGTCTAACCTCCATTTCTTTTCAAGTCCATCTTTATTTTTGTTCGTTAAGCGTTATGCTTAAAATATCCATATCAGCCTTTCCGAATTAGAGCCCTACCTATAAATCAGATTCAATACGTGACAAACGTATGCCTACATTTTTTGTACATTTTATCAACATTAGAAACATTAAATACATAATTAATGATTAGCGTAGGTTTGACGCCTGTTATCTATTTTAAATCAACTGTTATGTTCGTACTATGTTGCAACAGTGATGATAACGGTCGTTTGTATTGTTTCCAGATGAGGTGTACATGTCCGACTCTGTGTCGCCCAACCATGCGACGTTGCCCAGGCGTTCCAACTCGCCGCTCCATCACGAAAGAGATATGCTCGACAGGGACAGGTACTCCCTCAACAGGAGTGGGCTACAGGTAAATATTATTCAACATTTACACTTCTAACTGCGTTTTCAATTTATTAATTTCGAGCCGCTGACGTCATAATGTAGCTGTGGCGTACCACAAACAACGATTCGTATGTACGCTGCGTCACAAAATCCATTTACATTCCAGTGAGGTGGCACGTCAAATCAATGAAGTAGTTTAATATGTTTTATGTGACGTCTTAGCAAGCTATACTAGAAAAAAATCGTTACAGATATAAGAATCGTTATTGATAAGTTCCCTTTTTATTTGACAAACCATTACCGATATCATTCTCTAAACTCTGAGCAATTAAATACCACAATAGGTTTACAAAATCAATATTTTGGTCCAAACGTAACCGTGAATCACTTTTACATTAAGCGTGTCGCATAAAATGTGACCACGTCTCTGTGATTCTAGAAATATTTTTGCAAGCAAAAACCGACCTTTCGAAATAAGCTTTAGGGCCTTTATGTATTGTAACTGCAGTAAGTGTAGGAGTATTGTCTCGATGACCGCGTTGGCCATTGTATTATATTACTGCGTCTTGCAACACGGCCCACGAACAACGAGGCTTTGCAAAACGTTTACTTGAACGAATACCAGAATGTATACACGGCAGGGTGCTACACAAAGACTTCTGAGGTAATGTAACATTTTTTTCACAGTGTCCCCATTGCTCTTGTTTTAATTATGTTAGTGTGGCATTTTGCGTAATAAATAGTTTTAGTGCGTGCAACACGCCCTATTTTGGGCTGACTCGTATTATGTGTTTGCGTACAGTAAATAAGCATGCTAAGTTGCCAACACAGTACCATACAAGAGGCACTTAATGATTTCCAGCAGCATCTGGTTGCAGCCGACGTCACCTACGAAAAGGCAAAATTGGGACTCTAGGATCATGATGAGGTTGTGTTGACGACAGTAACAGATACATATGGGAAGCTAAAGAAATACACGGTTATCGATATAAACACACAGAATTTGCACTGGGCTTGGCCTATCGTGGTTTACACTCGAAATGTTGTAATATTAATCCCTTATAAAGTGTTGCAGTGTGGGTAGATACGATAAAACGTTATTACTCAATGCCATATTCGGTCGTTTGGCCCGTTTCACATGTCTGTGCGCTCACGTTATATGTAAGTACTTAATTTACTTTGTAATGAGTAGATCTAAACATATCTAATAAAAATTTTAAAGTAGCAGATTCGTTAACCTCTTTGAGGCAACACAAAAACAAATAATCAGATTTTGAAGCAACTTCGTGAACTTAAGACCCTGGGTCAACATAAAGGACACTTTTTGCCGTTATTATAAATTGCGTCATTCAACCCACGCAGACAAAATAGGCGGTACAGCTAGTACCTACGTAAGTATTAAGTTGTTTACGTTACTTTGAAAGAACTTTTACCGTTAGATACTTGGTATTACTCGTTCTTCGTCACGCAATGATTTAGAAAATCAGACGTGGGGACTAAACAGATGACATGTTCCACTTACTTGCGGTGCGCATGCACAATCAATTATTGACTTTGACATGTAACATAACATAACATCACACCTGTATTCCCCGAAGGGTTGGGCAGAGTTGTATAGTAACACACGCTCATTTCGCCGTTATAGTTTAGGTCTCATGTAATAAAGGGTATCGTCTTGTTTTCCATAAAATCATTTGTACTTTTATTGTTTTCCATAATCGTCCCCCCTCAATATTTACTTGCACTATTATCATTTATACTATAGGTCTACCAGAATCTGATGGCAAATAGGGAAATTAAATGTTTTTGTGGGTAACTCAAGGGTAATTTGAATAAAAAGTCTTGATACTTGTAATTTTTTTCATTAATTTCTTCTCGATATTCTTCCTGCCCTTATCCCACACTAGATGGGGTCGGCACAACATGTATTTCATAAATCCATGTTGTTAGAGGTTTTGGCTTATTGTTTTATGTGACCCAATGTGCTTGCTGATATTATGCACTGGGTCCCAAAATGATATGCTGAAATATGGTTTTTGCAATTTTATTGTAATGGAAAAGGAAACCTTGTTAAAAAATGTTTGAACAAGAAAACATTAATCAGAACTGGAAAATGTATCAACTACAGTCATACTCGTTTTGATAAGTGACATGTTGACATTGCCATATGAAAACCACTGTTTGTTATTAATTTTTAATGCCATGAGATTCTGGTTGACCTATAATAACGCTTGTCATATCAACTTAGTAGTCATAACTTTTATTTGCCATTTAAAATAAGTTTCCGTAATAACATGTGTTATAATCATTAGTTTCTATAAGTAACACATTGCATAAACGATACTTGACATAACCAACATTTAATATAATTTAGAAACGTTTATTGTTTGGTACAATAAATAATGTCATTAAGGCATTTGGTCTGTATCTGTAATCAAATGATTTATTACAGCAAACAATCTTTAGACAATAAACAGTTTGACATAACCGAAACAGCTAGGTTAGGTTAGAACTGTGACCACACAACGCGCTAGATTTCCTCTTTTGCAAAGCAAACATGCATAGTAGATTAGGTTTATATTATGGTGAATAAATGTTATAGAAAACGACATTATTGAAAATGAAAAATATAGCAAATACATTTATGGATTAAAATTAGTGAAAATGATTTTATGTAATCTCACGATTATGGCAACTGAAGCGTTATTTCTAATGAAATTATGGCAAATAAAATTATGGTATACAAAATTATGGCATTTTAAATTATGGCAAACATTAGTAAACCGTAATAAAGGGCGAGTCTACCAGGCATAAATCCAAACTCCGGGCTGCTACTACTACACGGAAATACTCAATAACATTTTGCCTGACCTGGGGATCGAACACAGGATCTCAAGATCAGCAGTCGCGCTTGTCACCACTAGACCAACGAGGCAGTTTGACATTTCTTTATCGAATTTGGAACTCGTTTGTTCATAAAGGAAATAAAGTTAATAATTCGTATTCGTATTTTTTTACTTATGTGTCAGACATCGACGAACCTTATCTAAATTAGATCAGTGACATTCAAATGCCGTGCAGATATAAAGTGCACTAGAGCTTAAAACTTCAATTAAATAATAGCTGCAAATCTTTTCATAGTTAATTGGAATCGAGTGGGAAAATACGAGTAGGTACTTAAATCAAAATTGATAATGTATTTAAATTTGATCCTCACAGAAATCTAAATAATATTGTCTTATTATTTAGATATCTATAGTCATCCTTAACTTATATCGCTTACTACTACTGGTTAGGTAATTAAAATTGACAGACTATGCCTAAAACATAACATCATAACTGAGCACAAATCTAAACTCCGGGCTGCTACTGAGGAATTCCACACGGAAAAACCCAATAACACTTTGCTTGACCTGGAGATCGAACCCAGGACCTCACGATCAGCAGTCGCGCTTACCACCACTAGACCAACGAGGCCTAAAACTCGGACCATAATCACATTAAATTGACCTATTTAACTTATGGCTTAGTTTTCCTTATGGTCTACGTAAACCAAATCGAAAAATAAAACAGTGATATTGTAGCCCTTGGAACGCTTGCCTTCCATGACTTCCATGTAGGTGGGTCTGAGTTCGATCACGCCCTGCATCTCTGACCTTTCGAATTCATGTGCAGATCAGAATTTGATTATTACAATAGAAAATAAATCTCAATGGTGTGTGTAGTCCGCCACCGCACGAGGCCAGCGCAGTGGACTAAGGCCTCAAGTGTCTAAAGCCTTCTCATTCTGAGAAGAGCCTGTGCCCAACAGAAACGGCTGAGTATGTATGTACGTAATAGGTAACTTCTTCTTCTTTTTCCTGCCCTTATCCCACACTAGGTGGGGTCGGCACAACATATACCTATATTTTATAAATCCATGTTGTTAGAGGTTTTGGCTTATTGTTTTATAACCGGCCGCCTGCCTGACATCAACCCTCCTTGAGAATACTCGTTGGGCCATCGCGCGAGTGACCCAATGTGCTTGCTGATATTATTCACTGGGTCCCAAAATGATATGCTTGTCAATCTTATTGCCGACAATTATGCAGACTATGTTCTTCTTGGTGGAGTATACTTGAAGTTCCTCGACCCACTCGATTCAGTATGTAATAGGTAACTATCTCCTCTTTAATGTGAATTTCCGAATAGCATGTCCACTCAAATTATGGTGTTCAATAAATTACAATCATACTGCTCTTCAAACATAAATTACATGCTACATAATATATTGATGCAGATTAAATGATCTGTTAAACAATAAATGGATTTCCTGATCTTATTAAGGTAACTTGACATAAATGCTTGTGGCTGTATAGGGCGTAAAAATGAGACTGCGCCTACGCAAGACAAGTTCCGGAGACTTGCGTGGGCCAAAGTGGACCAGATTTTTTGTCTATTGTTTCATTTAAGGGAATTGAATTAAACATAATTATATCGAAACAAAGACCTGGGAAAGAGATAGGATCAATATTTATAATGATAACACTGATATGGCAATTTGTTTTTATGTGTTTATTATTACCATACAATTGTTCTACTCCTTCTTGTAGCGGTATGTTACTAGGATCTTGTCATGTAGATTTTTTCCAAGTCTTCACTACCTACTTCGTCTGCATGTTTGTTTGGTTAGCTCAAAACGGGCTTAAAGTCCGCTTACGCTTCGGAGCTCCCGCGGAACTTCAGTCTGGATAAAACTGGCCAATGATTTAACTGATGTGCAAAACAAAATGAGATACAATTTTCAAGAACATCTGTTTAATTAAATAACGTCATTTTTAAACAATGTATTTAAACAACAAACGGAAAATAATATTACCAAAATATAACAAATACCAGACATGCATTCACTCAGGAATGGTAGTATCGAGTGACAGTATGTAATGCAAGCAAACAAAAACAGCGTTTCGTTAGTTCACCGTAATTGTAGCTCAGTAGTGATCGTGGTATCAGAGCAAAATGTACAATGCGTTCTCCCACAGTTTTATTTATAGATAGTACTAGACCTAATTCTGTGTAAGCAGCCACGTAAGTTTTTCTCTGTTAAACTATATTTAATAATTTATCTCATTTTGCATTTTAGACTTCGTGATCTTATTTTTTTTTACATGCGGATACTCATCCAGCATAAACAGTTTAGCTACAATAAGGTTGTGATCTGAATTCCATGTAATATTCACATGATTTTCGTTATCATGGTGCAATTGATCCCATCCTATTATTACTGAATCATCTTCATATTTGTTATGTCCAGAAAAAAATAATTCAAAATATGCTTTTCAAAAATACGCGTTCATTACGAATGAAAATGTCACTTCTTTGATTGAATCACTTATATTAACTTTGTTAGGTTTTTAGATTATTTTGTATCAACTTCGACCGTAACATTAATTCTCAATTTCTTTCTTCCAGGTCCGCTCCGAATCCATGGCATCGGTATACTCTGGTGCGGGCGAGGGCACCCGGGCCAACGTGACGATAAGAGGCGAGGTTCAGATCTCGTTGCTGTACAACTACAGGCTGGGCGCGCTGGAGGTGGGCGTCAAGCGGTGCCGCGACCTCGCGCCCGTTGACGTAAAGAGGAACAGATCCGATCCTTATGTTAAGGTGGGTACATTAAAGAATGAATATTATGTTTAAAAGGTAGGTATTAATTAAGGCCAAAACTTGGATTACATCGAGCTCTTGATCAGCTCACCCAATAACGACGACGATTTTGGATTTAGGACAATAGCTACACCTCTACTTAATCTTTCGGAGATCGCAATCGTGACGGTTATTTGTACGTAAAATATAAAACATTCCGTTATTCTTTAAAATTACATGTTAATATCAGGTTATTTATTGTCGTAACTGCTAAAACCACTTTAATTTAAACATAGAACACACCTTAAACAGTGTTTCCTGAACAGGTGAATTTTAAATACCTATTTCGTTGGCAAAGATACTAAAATGTATTGAGGCAGGTGACGGCTCACTAGATATTGAATGTCAAAGGACAATTTTACAATTCAATAAAATACGAAACTCAGGTGCTAAATATTAATCGCTAACTATTAAACTTGTATAAAAATAACCCAGTTAACCAAGCCCATGGCCATGGTCGGCTTACCGACAAAGTTGATTAACATACACAACGAGAATATTAATACATATTTTAATAAACAACAACTAGTAAATATTAACAAGCTAGCTACCACCACCAGTTATCGCTATGACGTAACAAGCGGAGTGGTCTTCATTTTACGAATCTTGGATATCCATCAAAGTTTTGGTTGTGTTATGGTAAAAATAAGAGCTTTAAAGCGTGGGATAAAAAAAGCTATTTAAGATGAGTGCCTACAATCCCCAATACCGAAATTTTGTAGATTTTTGGACCTTAAATCATCAAACTGACTAACAAGTTCCAAACATTTGGAATTTTTAAAAGTAGAATTTTGTAACTTTAGAAACCACTTGGCACTAACATGAGGTTTAAAGACACTATTAACAATCCCCGAAAATATCTTTTGTTCTGATTTTTATAACATTTATTTTGTTTTGTCATCATCAGGTGTACTTGTTACCGGACAAGTCCAAAGCTGGCAAGAGGAAGACAAAGGTCAAGAAGAACACTCTAAGCCCTGTGTTCGAAGAGACTTTGAGCTTCGTTCAGCCGCTGGCCTCGCTGTCCGCGCGGACACTGTGGCTCAGCGTGTGGCACGCGGACATGTTCGGGCGGAACGACTTCCTGGGGGAGGTCACGCTGCCGCTGGCCGATGTCGTGTTCGACGACCCCGCGCCCATGTGGTACAAGTTGCATGAGAGAGTGAGTATTGTGTTCTCTTAGCTACACCCCAGATCAGTCAAGGCGATGCTAAAGACGCAGACGCATAGCGCGTACGACGCGATATGGTTATGTTGTTTTGTATGATGGTCATAGAACCGCGCTACGAGTCTTACTATGCCAAATGACAAACGCGTTGCGGTCCAGATAAGTTAAGGCCCAAAGCAACCAGAAGAAGTTATTTTCATCTAGGAATTGTTCACCCTTCATTCCGCTTTTTAGGACGTAAAACAGCAAAATATATAAAACTATACAATATCCAATGCTACGATCCCTGAATAGAAACATCTACAACATAATTTATCATGCATTGCATGTAGCTTTTTCTACATTCACGCATCTTTTCATACAAACTCAACACAAAATAATATTGAACGAATCTTGTCCATCATCATCATCCACCTGCCCTTATCACAACTTATTTGGGGTCGACGCAGTATGTCTTCTTCCATACATCTCTATTAGCCGTCATCTCAGTAGTCACCCACTTTCTAGCCATATTATCTTTCACACTATCTATCCATCGTTTCTTTGGCCTTCCTCTTTCCTCACGACATGTTCCTCGTTCCTCGGCATCACATGCCCATACCATGACAACCGGTTTCCACACAACTTCCCAGTCACCGGCGCCACTTTCAGGCTTCCTCTTACATACTCATTCCTAATTCTATCCATTCGCGTAATACCACACATCCAATACCCTCTTAGCATTCTCATCTCAGATGAACGAAAATTGTCCACATTATAACAATTCAACGTATAATTCCAGACGGAACAGTTCGATGAGCAGCAAGGCAGTCGCGGTGACCTGATCGTTGGCCTCAAGTTAGAGCTGACAGAGGGCCCGCGGGGCAAGGGCACGCTGCACGTACTCGTGAAGGAGGCCAAGAACCTCGTCGCTACCAAGCCTAATGGACTCGCCGATGTGTTTTGCAAGAGGTATGTACTATTACTAGAGTGCGTTAAAAGAGATTCCACAATGCACCTGTCTGTATTGTGTATTTTATTCGAAAATAAATCAAGACTGTTGGTCTGGTAGTGGCAAGCGCGATTGCTGATCGTGAGGTTCGATCCCTGGGTCGGGCACAGTGTTATTAAGTTTTTCCGTGTGCAATTCCTCAGTAGCAGCCCAGAGTTCGGATTTGTGCTCGGTTGATGGCAAAATGCTCGCCCCCTATTACATGGGACTTAAACATAACGGCGAAATGAGGATGTTACTATACACCTCTGCCTAACCCTTCAGGGAATACAGGCGTGATGTTATGTATGTACAATAAGTTAAGCTTTCGCGAGAGGGTTAAATAGCTGTTAACATTATCTTATGCAGAGAGTAATCTCTGCCCAAGTGTATGCCTATAGAGCGCAGTAGGCTCAGATATAATTTGTCTTTTACCTGTGCTCCTGCCAATGACTAAACCACCTAGACCCATATCTGTTTCTACCGTGTACGATAAAAGGCAACTGACGAATGAGCAGCTGCAGTTTTCATCTATTTATCCGCTCCACCTGCTATACCCAGCGATAGTTTGAAGACTCTGTGATTCATCATAAGATCTTCCTTCATAACTATGAAATCTCTAATTACTCCTAATTTTCTCTTCCAGTTACCTCCTCCCAGAACGAGGTCGCCTCGCGAAGCAAAAGACAGCAGTATCCCGGCGTACACTGAACCCTCGCTGGGAGCACACGTTCACGTACCGCGGTCTATCTCTACATGAGTTAGGCGCGAGGGCGTTAGAGCTCAGCTTGTGGGACAGAGACCGACTTGCCTCCAACGACTTCATGGGAGGCGTAAGATTGTCGCTCGGCACTGGTACGTATACATAATAATATTATTTAGTAACGACAGATTTATATGTGCAGTAGGTGCTTACCGTCAAATCTTACAACTTTGCCTATTGATCTAACTTTGCCGAGCAGCGTATTTATTACAAAAATTTAAAAATATGGAAATATTTTGTAGTTGTGTGTATAATTTAATCTGTGGTAGAAATTTGAATATGTTGCTGGCAACATATTCAAATTTCTGTAAAAAATACCCTGCTGGGCAAAGTTAGATTACGCAAAGTTGTAAGGTTTTACGATACCTCAGACTAATCAGAGGTACCTACTACCTTTTAAAAATAATGATAACATGTTTATTGGTGTCGATTCTGTTGCCTATTTTGACAGTATTAGACTAGACTAAACGCAAATGTCACTTTCTTTTGAAACAGAAAGAGATAAATACCCTTTGTTTAGTTTAGTCCTGTCAAAGTGCGCAACAGAATCGACACCAATATCTTATTTGTTAAAATAATTTCTATTCCTAAGGCCGCTTTTCCACGGTTGATGACAACACGACAAAATGTGGTGACGTTTCCTAACGACATATTAACTACGGCTCATAAACCGTTGACTAGACCACTAGTGTCGTCTCATTTCGTGAGTGAACGGTTCGTAGAAATACGTAAGCCGTGAAAAAAGGCCTCATTCTGGTAGGATGTAATTATGACCTAGTAAATATAGAATGTATTTTTATTACTAGTACCTAAATATTCTTCTAAAACTTGCCCCTAAATACCATTATGATGATATATAATTAATCTTTATCTTCTTTACACAGGAACATACATGGGTGCCAACGTGAACTGGATGGACAGCGTGGGTAAAGAGGTGACACTGTGGCAGACTATGATGCAGCGGCCCAACTTCTGGGTCGAGGGCTCCTTAGCGCTAAGGCCTAACCTTAGCAACTGAACTCATTTCGTCATTACCGGGCAGTTCTACAGAAAAACATTAACAATAGGGACTACTACTTAACACTAGAGGGCGCCATTGATACGGATGCGAAGGTATTGAATAATGTCAAATCGTAAAATATATCGTGCCAATTTTGTGTAAGAATTGAAGCATTTTTTTACCTGTGTGTCAAATCTTAAAGAATAAAATGCGTGTTAAAAATAAATTATCTTAAGTTTTGACAGTTACCTTACGCGAGAGTGGCGCCGCGCCATCTAGAAGATTATTTATAATGGTAACCCTACCTCCTGTTTTCAAATGTTTTTATTTTATTTTATATATTGGATTGGCAGTGACTTTTTTGTGTATCCACAATCATAATTCGAGATTCAAATATCTGTATAGTATTGGGGTGACGGGAACGAATAGATTAATTATTATTTTCTTAGAATTGCCCACCTGTATTCGTCTTGTTGTGTCTCTAACTTTAATTAATAAAAAATAACTGAATACATAATTACGTATGTATGATCACATGACATCGAAATCTATACAAAGTATTGTAAATGGAATCGGCGTTTGTATACTATATTCTTTACTTTGTTTTATAAAACTATTTTCTTATACTTTGATACTCTTAATTATTATACTGTAGTACTTCTGTACCCAATCCTTTTCTGTGGTTGTAAGTGCCAATAAATTACTCATGAAATCTATATGTACCTACCTACCTATTTTATACTTAATTATGTCATAAGTATTACATCAAACAAAATATTTACTTGTTCGATATTTAGATGCCTAATTTTGATATGCAACACATTCCACGATGAATATAATATTAAAATCATAGCTTTAAGTATCTAATGACAATAATATTTTTCAACTTGCAAACTGCCTATAGTTATATAAACTAAGTTATGCATTTAAAATAGAATTATAATGTACAAATTAAGTCTACATGAGTTAAGGTACAGCTCATGCATATTGTGATTATTACGTCTAGGTGTTTTAATAAAAAAATTAAGAATGAATGTTTGTAAAAGATGTGTGTATAATAAATTGGAATGCAAGGTAATGTTTATAATTTAACGACTCTAAGACGTCCGTAGTTTGTATAATATTATATTAGACATATCTTAACAGGAATGAGAACGATTCAATTCGTTTATTATTATATAAACTTAAATATCTTTTTTATATAAACTTATTGTGAATTTAAAGCAATCTGGAAATAAATATTCTGAATAAGTCTTATGTGATTATTATTCATGTGTTCCGTTTGAAGTCCGAAGTCCATGAGAGTTCATCGTATTTCCCTACGCTTTCTCGTTAGAAGATGCTACTTCCGTCTCGTAACTCGACCTTACCGCTACCCATCAAACCTGGTCAAACCTAGAACCTAGAACTAACTTTAACAGCACAAAGCAAGCCACCGTCTGTCTTATTTCATTGTTGCGTTGTTTTTCAAACCTCGTGCATGTTCGTTAGATTTTCTATTTAGAAAACTTAACCTTCATTTTATATTATTTTATTAGTTTAAAAAAAATATTTTAACTTTCGAGATTAAAGTAGAAAGTTACAGTTTTTACTTCCGTTGAGTGTAAATTGTGTGCGTTCGTTGTTAAAATGAACAACAGTGATAAAATTACCGAGCCAGTGGCGAACAATCTCGCGGATGTTTTTAGTGATCGCGATTCCACTCGGTTACAAAAAATTGGTAATGCACACTCGCCGTCGAGTGCGTCAAGATCATCAGCATCGAGTTCAAGTTCGAGCGAAGAGGATGAACCGCCGCTGAAGCGCCGAAGTCGATCAAACGATTCCTTGCGAGAAATAGACCGAAGGTTTGAATTATTGGTGAGCCACGCTAGAAATATTTTTTGTGCAAATTATGCTGCGGTGCATCCGAGTATTTCTTGTTCTTCCGCCGTGCCTGCGTCAGGTTCAGTAAATAAACCTTTGGATGATCCGTTTTTACGGCCGTAAGTCGAAATAAATGATATTGCCGAGCTAAATGTTTCCGTCAAGGAACCGTCTGTACCTATAACAAATCCCGACCGGGTTGCAAAGTTAGCTTCAAATGCAAAGGTTCGACTCCTTAGATTGGAACTCTGTGCGGTACACTGAGGTGCAAAAGAAATATGCGGCTTTTCCGGCGTTCACTGAGCTGAAAGTAAACGAGGAATTGAGACGTTAAGAAGATCCTTTTGCCCCACTTAGATGGTTTCAGATGGAACGAAACTTTGCTGCCTCAAATGCCTTTTTAGCCCAAAATGAGTTTGTAAATATGGTTTTGCGAAATTTAATTGATTGGTCTGCGAAACCCGATACAAAATTAACTTCATCTACAATTTACGATAAGTTAAAAGAGTTATTTGGAAATGAGTCTGATTATAAAACTGTTTCTCAAGACATTTTACAAATTATTTGCCGGAAACGTGCAGAGGTTTTAGAACTGCGACGTAAAGCTCTTCTCAAGGGTATAAAAGGAAGATATGTACGCGAAGATATAGAAAAAATACCCCCCTCAGCGGAATATATGTTCAACCCTCAAAATGTATCGGCTTATATACAAAAAATAGGCGAAGTAGACAAATTAGTGAAAAGATACCGTGTCTCGATCTAAATCTTTTATACGTTCGAAATCACCGGTGCCTCCAAAGTCGCCGGTCGCTTCTACATCTCGTGAAAAATCCTTTCGTTATCAACAAAATAAATCGCAGCAAGGAAAGAATAAAAAGCGAAATTTCGACGAGCAAAATAAAAAGGAAAGGGGGGGGGGGCAAAAGGGTGAAACTAACAGGAGTAGACGCGAGTGATTCAAGGTTTATGGGTGGCTGTCTGATGCTTTATCAAGAGGTATGGGCCAAATTCGGGTCCCCCAAGACGATTCTCAGATTAATGTCTGCTGCTCGCATTCCATTAAGTCAGACACCACCTCTAATCTTCCCGACATCGGACATCATGAAAAAATTTCAACCACTGAGTTCTTTAATAATGTCTTCAGAAATTGAAACCATGATTCAAAGTCGAATTCTCGAGCCCGCGCCTTTAACTCCATCCTTCATATCCCCACTTTTTATTATAACAAAAAGCAGAGGAAAGAACCGGGTCATCTTCAATCTAAAGGCGTTAAATAGGGCGTTAAATCGATTTATGAAACCAAGACGTTTCCAACTTTTTCATCATCTCTAAATGCCCAACTTCTTACAACGGGGCGACTGGATGGTGAAACTCGACTTAAGCCAAGCATATTATCATCTGCGGATTTCTCAACGACACCGTTGTTTCCTACGCATAAGTTACGAGGTCGATTGCTACAGATGACCTGTCTACCTTGTGATCTCGCCACGGCACCGAAAATGTTTGCGTCGGTCACCAACTGGACAGCCGAAATGTTGCGCAGCAAAGGTCTTCGCCTGGTGCTATATCTCGACGATTACTTGATAGTCCACCAAAACAGAGAGACCCTACAATCTCATGTCCAGTTAGCAATAGAATTCCTAGCCTGCCTAGGTTGGAATATAAATATGGAAAAATCTATACTAATCCCAACAAGGCGTATAGAATTCCTAGGAATTGTCTGGGACACACAATGATGGAATTGTCTGGGACTTTTTAACACAAAACTGGTCAACTGAGGAAAATAAACTTTTGTCAACATGTTGGAGAGCCTTTACACTAAAAACGTATGTGGAACAAATGGTTACTATGGTATAGTCAAAATAACTTAACTTAGTCGTCCGGCACCTGCCGACGTAGCCCGGTATTTAACGAAAAAAATTCTTACGTATAGATTAGCATACCGTACTATTCTTGTACATAAATCAGTTATTGCATCAGTTTGCGAAACACTGTCTGATATAAAGATATCGTCAAATCATTTAGTAAAACATATTTTAAAACCTGTATCATTAGCTAGACCGATTCAACCAAAATTGCCTAAATGGGATGCAAGAATAGTAATTCAGTTCTTAAAAAATACAGATCCCATTATGCACAGCTTATATTATGATGTTTCTAGACGTACTGCCACTATACTGTTGCTGGCTTCAGGACGTAGAGTTCACGATTTGACTCTCTTACATTGTTATCCAAAACATTTTATTGACAAAGGGGGATGGATAAGACGAATTCTTTCTGAAGCCGGAATAGAGGCTACGCCTGGTTGTTTTAGGTCAGCAGTTTCATCTCTTAACCGTTTAGAAAAGTACCCAGTTAACGATATTCTAGCTAAGGCCAACTGGCGCCATGAAGATACTTTTAGAAAATATTATTACAGAGAGGTAGAAAATACAGACCACAACATTAGCATTGAATCTGAGAAGTCTCTACCTGAATTCTTTGCAGCTTCAAATTAAAAATCCTCATAGTTTTGTTTGTAACTAATTTAATCATTTAAACTTATTCTGATCTAAATTTTAAATGAAAGATTTCGTAGTGCTTATTTTATTTAAAAAAACTCTTAGGCGTTTTATAGCTAAATTCAGCTATGTTGATCGTTTATTGATTACAAAATTACTCCTGTAAAAATTTTGTTTTCTCTGTATTATAATTATTGATCACATTGTTGCATTTTACTAAGCAAGCCACCAGGAGATAACAAACAGGTCTCTCATCATGGAGTTCGGACGTCAAACGGAACACATAATATAAAAAAATACATTAAAATAAAATTTGTATTATGTTTCCTAAGACGTCCGAAGTCCAAATAATTTCCCGGTGTATACCTATGTCATCATCATTATCAATAAGAGCAGGACAATGGAATAAGACGGTGGCTTGCTTTATGCTGTTAAAGTTAGTTCCAGGTTTGACCATGGGTGGCGCTAAGGTCGAGTTACGAGACGGAAGTAGCATCTTCTAACGAGAAAGCGTAGCATAAAACGATGTACTGACGTCTTAGGAAAAATAATACACATTTTATTTTAAGGTAAAAATATATATTATTTTTTGCTATTATACTTATTTACGGTTCTCTAAATATTTATATATAAGTTGCGCTTAGTTAAACAGAGTGCAAAACCAGCAATCCACTTAGAGCGGTTTCGCACTACGTCCGATCCGAATCCGATTCGTACCCGTGAAAATACGGTCCGGAGTACCTAGTCGTAGAACTATTTCTATGGTAGTTTACGCACTAGGTCCGGCTTCCGTCATGCGATTTCTTTCCGTTATCCGAGAATCTCCATTCCGGAGAAGATTATTGACGGACCGAAACTCCAAAAAGTTGGAGTCGCTAAACTCAATATGAATTTTGCGCTCGTAAGTACAGATGTAAAGATTTGTAACTTATCGGCTAAGCTTTTTTTTAGCTTTCAACCATGCATTTGCCTCTCCTACCACTGGATAATTCCCTCGAATTTACAAAAACTGTATTTCTTACGAGCCCTACCATTGATTTCATTTGTACCCCAAAAGTCGCCAGTTAAGTCGCTAACACATTTCTGACGTCTAATCTTACTTTTTGTCGCTGAGGCACCATCAAAAGTCGTTAGTTCTAGCGACAAAGTCGCCAAATTGGCAACACTAGTGGCCGGGGGGCGCGGCTGTCATCTAGTTTAGTTCAGTGCACAGAACATATATACCCTGACGGTTCAGTGTGGCAGCGCACGTACACGCATGCATCATGTTTCCCTACGATGTTTTTCATTAATCGAGAGAGAAAGAGAATGTAACTATAGCGGAACCGCTCGATTCGATCGCTCGGCTCGTGCGTTGCGTGGTTAAAGTTCTAACATAACATAACCTACCGTGGACCGTGGTAGGTCATTTTATTTCTTATTGCAGGAAACTTTGAAGTTAGATTCATTAAAATTATAGTGCCAACTATTATTTTTAAAGCTAGACCCTTTTAGAGTGGGAACTATTATTTTTTAAGTTCAATTATAAATTGAAAAATAATTCAATCATGAGTCTGGCAACATTCGATTTTTGACAAGCACAGCACAGCATTTCAAACTTATTATGCTACGTTTTAGTATTTTATGCGTTATCCTTTTCTTACGCGTTATAGAATCAGTGAAACTGTTTCGTTCTAATGCTAAAGTTCTTCAGATATTTTTACCGTTACATATTCATCGTTTGATTTGACATCATGACATCAAATCAAAGACAAGACAATAGTCGTTACGATTACGATACTGCACCGATTAGAAGCTTGTGTTTTTATTGATTTTTAATTAGTTTCTAAATAAGTTATTACTATTTTATGAATAAAAACCTTCCACAACAATGATAAGCCTACAAGAAAAAGTCTTTCTATACCTTTGTATATCATTCGCTACATTTAAAACAGGTATGAGTTTTAGGGCGTTGTTTCTTGTTGTTATTCCTTATTTTGTTTGTTATTTTTGTTTCTATATTTATTTTTCCGTTTTAGTTTATTCCATAAACTGCTACCAGTGTTCAGGAACAGACTCGAATAATCCGTTTCAGTGTAATGAGTTTTTAGAAAACGATGTTGATTTGTTACCTACCGATTGTGCGACGATACATGACGCACAGTACTGTATAAAGCACGTCGGGAGATACGAAGGTGAGAGTTCAGTGATAAGAGACCTGGGGTCACTGAATGATACACTATGAATGCAAATATAATAGTGGTGTATGTAATGCTTGTTAGAATTAAATTATACTTCTGGTTTAACTAAGAAGTACCTACATAATCATACTATTCTCCTTGATACCTCTAATACTTACTAGGTGATAGTGGTTGAAGGTTACTAACTCTAATAGTTTCTAAATTGAGCATAAAAAACACCATTTTGTGTGATAAAAATTTATTATAACAGTGTGGCAAACAGTGAAAAACCGTATAAGCAATGATAGCCTCACAGTTTAACGCATGCCTTCCATGCAGGAATGTCTGAGTTCGATCCCAACCCATACCTCTGACTTTTTGAATTCATGTGCGGATCAGAATTTGATTATCACTTGCGTTAACGGTGAAGGAAAAACATCGTGAGACAACCTGCATACCTGAGAGGGCTTCAAAAAGTTCTCGATGGTGTGTGTAGTCTGCCAATCTGCACCAGGCCAGCGAGGTTGACTAAGGCCTAAACCCTTCTCATTCTGAGAAGAGGCCTGTGCCCAGCAGTGGTACAGTATTGGGCTTATTACTTTATTGCATGTGGCAAACAGTCAGATTACCTAGTTTCTAAAATTGTTACATTTTCACATTTGAGAAAAAAGAAAGCTATCACATTTTATTATTTTAGTTTTTAATGCTTTATTTTGTGTTTAAAACACATCCTCATATTTTATTATATATTATGGATATTAAGATAATGTAACCATAAACATAGGTTTAGCAATAGAGTGCTATCAGTGCAACTCTTCATCTACTATGGAATGTGGTGATGGACTGATGAAGTTAGATGGTGGGATACTGAAGCCATCAACTTGTGAGCATGTGTTCAATGCTCTATACTGCATTAAAGTTACAGGTGGTGTTTACTAACATTCTATCTGGGATTTTGCTTTTTGATACAGGCTTGTATGTAGTTGTTGAATAAAATATTTCCCTATAGTGCCAAAACCTACAGTATGATCTTTTGTTGACACATCAAGATATCTATAGAAAACTATTAATAAAAAGAAATAGGCATCTGGGGCGAGTTAACTGGCACCTAAATATTTTTTATTTATTTACTATGTATTTTTTTAAGTACACTTTAAAATACCTGTAGTGCAAGAAAATTACTTATAAACATTTTTTTGTTATATTTTTGTCTTTTGAATTAACAATTATACGGGGCCATTCAAGTATTACCTAAGCAGAATTTTAGTAATTTTTGACCCACCCCTTGTCAGCAAAAGTAAGCAAAGCTTTTACCCCCCCCCCCCCCCCCCCTCCTATGCTTACGTAAACATTCATATATATTTTTTAAACTGATCAGGTTTCTATATTGTTATTCATAAGCAGCAATTTTTAAGTCTAGAAAAATAAGTAAATAAATAAAAATTGCAGACGTAATCATCATCAAGACACCCCCGTCCCCCATGTCCTCAAAAATAAGCTAAGTAAAGACCCCCTCACTCCCCTTTCGTGCTTACGTAATACTTGAATGGCCCCTAATAGCTATTAGCACTAAGATATAAAAGAAACAAATAAGTATAGTTTATAATATAAATGTTTATGAGTAAACACAATACTGTATATTATGAAATTAATTCATTACACTTATGTATGCACTGGGTTACTTTAAGTTTTACAGCACTGGGCACTAAATATGGTTCACTAACTTGGTGTTGATGATGTATTTTGGTGAGTACTGCACTTCTTTATCTAAACTTTCTCTTTACTCAGTTTCTAGACACCCATTTGTTAAAAGTATGTATCCCACACCAATTCAACATGCATTTCAAAGAATCTTAACCATTATAAAGTCTGCTTTGAAAGTTAAAAGGACATTGTAATATTACCCTGTCTTACATTGATCTAATTTATGCAGTCAGACATCAATCATATCTGACTGAAACAGTTGTAATGTTTTAAGAGGACCAAAAGCTTACAAAAATAACATAACAATTACATTTTCAGGTGGCATCAGCACAAAGAGATACTGTTCATCCTTAGATTTAGGAAATTATTGCAACTATGTGCAGCAGCCAGGTGACAAATTGGAGTACAGGACTTGCATTTACACATGCAGCACTGATGGATGTAATGCTGCCATGAGCTTGAAGACATCTGTTCTGTCGTTAATACTACTCTTTACTGTCAAATATATTATATTATAAGATCTAAAAATATCAGTTCTACAAGGTTAGTCGGAAAGGGGGTACTAAGCCGAAAGGGTGTTAAAGTACCTATAATAAGGGATAACCTTTGTTCTAGAACTTTCCCCAAAACTCGATAATTTTAGAGAAATATATTTTCAAAGATTTCGTAAAAAATATGCTAATATCTATCTATCCATAGCTATGATCAGCTGTGTTCACTATTTAGGTCATATTTGGGGTCACGGATTAGAAACTTAATTTTCTGCATTCATATCTAAAGCAGATATGTTTTTTTTTTTAAACTAAAATAAAAATCTTGTTGCATACAAATAAAAATTATCGAATTTTAAAATTTTAACACTTTCTTTAAAGTAGTCATCAGTGATACTTTAAGTGGCCCGCGGCTTAGTACCCCCTTTCCGATAAACCTTGTATAAAGAAGCTATTAAGTAATAAAAGAATCAAATTGAACTGCCATTTCAGTGTTTTTAAGATTGAGCATCACTGTATAATTTAGTGTCTTTGACAATTTATACAAATTATATAGTAGAACATAATGATCTGCCTTCAAAGTTATGCCTTAACATAATGTAAGTACTTACCTAACGAAATAAGTAGGTAATATTATCACAGATATTATAATACACTATGTACATATTTTATACAAACTTGATGACTCTTAATTTATTTATAAATCAATTCATATTATATTTAAATTCAGTGCAATATATTACAGCTTGTACCGTCCAAGTCGAACATCACATTCCATTATATTTTAAGAATGACCAATTAAGTCATGAAAGCGTGAAAAACAATTAATGGTCTCCTTTTTTACCTCTAGAAATCTGAATATACTATAGTTTCTGTTAAACATTGACTGACTAGAATATAAAATATTTCTTTGAAATATGTACATACTTTTTGTACAATAAACTTTTAAATAAATACATTGACTTCAGTTACTAAAACCCGATTCATCCTATGGTAACGATCCTAGGTTCTCCTTAGTTGCACCACATAATAGATCCTCCGCCCACCACATCCAGTCTCAAGTCTATTTAAGCTGCCCAACTTCCTTCTGCTTCACTGCGTATGGTTTCTCACGATCTGTTTCCTGATTCGCAGTCTCAAAGACTCCTGCTCCAACATATAGATCATTCAATAGACAGTTGACTCACCCTGTATTTAACTGGTAACAACTCAACCCGTATAACCCGAATTAAAACAAGTTCACATAACACCTATGTGTTACGGCGTGACGAGGTTAATTTGGCCCAAGTTTAGACCAAAGTTTTTTAGGGGGAGATATTAATTAATTATTATTAGGGCCTCAACTTAGGGAGAAATTATCTTTGTTATCCTTAATCTCTTCTCGTAAAATTAAAAACAAAATACTATCCAAACATTTATTGAAAATTTGTGCTACACAAGCATGATATAAAAATACATAATAATAAATATTAACACCGACTTAGCCAAGTAAATAATCCAGCTAATGCACAATAATACTTTCATTTTCACTTACCACACTAACATTATGCGTTTTATACTGAAAATGGAATGTAACGATTAAAAAATTTCAATATATTTAATTTTAAACATGTCACTAAGTATATAAGTTTTTAGGCTTTATGTGGCATTTCATTCCAATTCATACACAAGTTATGCATACAATTATTAAAGCCATTATATTATTATAATGATTTCATTTTATCTTTAATCAAAACTTATACTTCAAGCATTACATTGTGCAAATCAAAACAGCTCAATAGTATTTTGAAAACATTAGCACCTATGTATAATACTTCTATGATGCTAGTTCGGAAATCTAGTCTAACTATAATTATGTACAGAAAAAGTTCAGGTAACTTTTTTGTACAATTTCATTCGCAACTTAAGAATCGCGATACTTGAATATATTCATAAGTAATGAAAGTAAATGCTTGATCGTCGTAAAATGTTATAAAACAATAATGCAGTCAAATTGTATACATAGGAAATACAAAACACAATTATAAAATAACAGGTAACACTATTACATAAATCAGACTATTAACACAATCACTAACTAACAGGATGTCAACTTAACCATAAAACTGAGAAAAACATTTATTTTCTGATGTGCTTAATAAAAAGTGATTTTCAAGAGATCAGCAGCCCTAATATTAACTAGGTATTTTGTAACAAGAATTTGTTCAATATAACATTCATCATCATCAAATGAAGCTGATTCAAATAAAATTATGATTTATTACATAATTATATACTTGGATTTATTACATCATTAGGCAAGTTGATCATTGATCACAATATTATACCTCAAAAAATCTTAATAAACCATAACCCTGATTTTGATTGCAAATAGTTGTATAGAAAATAAATCACATACACAAAGTAATAATTAGAATAAAAACAATAATTTGTGACATGAACATTTATGTAGAATGTCATGGTTTTATCACATTTTTTTTCTAAACGAAGCTTTAATCGCCATTAGATAATTCATAGGCCAAAAATTAGATGCCTTAAATAGAACCTTTTAAATAAATGACAAATACGTCAAGCTTAGCTGCCGAATAAGCCCAAAGGAATTTTTGGAATGATTAATTTTGATCCCTTATTATATTAAACTTATATTCCAATTGTTTATAAAAGTCGTAGTCACGAAAAGCAGTCTATAATAAAAAATAACTACACAAATGTGTATAAATAAAAAAATACATAATGGGTAAGTTCACAAATTAACATCACAAACCCGACGTAATGAACTTTGGGTTAAAATTAACCGCTATAAGCCTAAAGCTATAGCTATAAATGTTTAAAGATCAGTGAATGTCTTAAGAGTTACGGCACTACAGGCTTAGTATTCAATACCATGAACTTACGAAGAAAAACCTGCTTCTCATTCTTTTACACTCATAAATATTTTATCCAACATCACTTGCGTATCAACGCATTCCTAATACAATACTCTATCTTAATTTCAACATTAGTACTTAAACTTGTGACAACATTAAGACGTGGTTTAGACTAGGGAATGACAACTAAACCTTAAAATAGTATAAAAAAGAAGGCTAAGAACAGATCAAGTGCTTAAAGCTTGATCGACGTTTTTACAAGCATTTATAACGAACATTATCGATTACCTCGCGCATTACGTAAGCCAAGACCACGACCACTGGTCGCATAGACCAGACCAGACCATTATAAGTCTGGGTCGATAGACCAGACGTTCTATGCGCCTGTTATTACCATTCTGCACTTGTTGCCTATTCTAGTATGTCCACTGCTCGCATAGACCAGACGTTATTAATTGTGGCACACAATATACTAGGCTCAAGGTTACTTCTACCTATGGCCAAAGTGTCTTGGACAACAATTGCGCGAGGTCCCATATTCCGCGTCCATCTTTCGATGCAGAGCTGAAGCGTGTATTCGCTTGATAACACAAAGGCAGGTAGACGAGGATGCTTATGAGCCGTCTCGAGTCAGCCTAGCTTGCAGCGCGGCTACCAATTGTTCAAGCTCACGGACCCGCTGTTGACTGTTCTGTAGCTGCCGCTTGACGATCCTCAACTCCTCGCCCTGGCGGTTGAATGCGAGGCGTAACTGGAAAGTTCGAATATAGAAGTTTATTAGATAGGTCATCATAACAAAAACCAGTATTAAGAAGAAACGTGGCCTGCAAAATATTAATAATTTGATTTGAGGTTTTTGCGATCTATTTCCCTATTTATATTTCCCACCCCTCCCGCAAACCTTCCCAATTGAGCGCGAAAGAGACCTGCATCCCGGACTGACTCTCCTGTGCAATATTAGCGAAATCGTACTTTCGTATTTCCCTGTTTTCTTCTTCAAATCTGAACCGATATTAATATTTTTTTCTGTAATAATTTAAGAAAGACTTTGGTTATGTCTTTGTGTATTTTTTTTATATTCGTCAAATTTGTTTGCCAGATGTTTGAAAACGGTGGTAAAACCGGTCGATTTTTGTAAAATTTAAATGTTTCTAGTTCTTTTAATAATTAATTTACTGACAAAAACAAAACAGGGACATAGTGGTGGTAGATATATATCATATGGTTAAAAATATTTGCTCTAGAGACAATATCCAAGGAGGAAACTGAGAAAGACGTTTGTATGGACTAAATGCCGACCACATTTCCTCTTAAAAACAGATTGCATGTTCTGCAACAAGTTATTAGTATTTATTTCCAAGGGTGGTTTAAAGAGGCTTATAACTAGCAGAATTTGTACTGTTGAAAAACTCATACTGCAAAAACCTTATCGTGAAGAAACCTGTACACCTATGTAGTCCGCCAACTCGTACCAAGCCAGCGCGGTGGACTGAAACCTAAACCCTCCTCATTCTGAGAAAAGTCTCGCACCCAGCAGTGGGACCGTAATAAGCTGATTATGACGTTCACGCCCTATGTCTATAACGCTAAACACCTCACTGCACGAGATGCGGTTATCGAAGTGTGGCTTATGGGTATCTAATGCATGTATGTCAGAAAGCTATTATAGCCTACTAAAAACCAGAATAATCTCTTGACTGTTTTCATACCTCATGTTCAGTGCTGAACACGTCGCCTTGGTTGATCTGCTTGTACAGCGGCACAGGTTCCGCGTCGCCTGTCTGCTTGCCGAACATACGTTGCAGCTGGTGGAACTTCGTGTTCTGATTTGCGCTCGTCTTCTGAGATTTTTCGTTCACTTGCACCTGTGAAATTAATTTTGTTTTTATTTATAGTTAAAAACAGCAGCTAAAATAATACGCAAAAAGTTTTTGACGTCGATAAAGCAAATTTACAAATATGTTTAAATAAAACAGGACTTCATTTAGCTATCGTTACGTACCCATACTACGTGACCCGTTCAGGGGCCTTCAAAATACCACGCTTGGTCACAGGGGCGAGGGGGGGGCTTAGGTTTTCGTCACGTAGTCGATATCCTCTAGGGAAATCTCGCGCTTTTGCGAACTATATTCAAATATGGCGCGCAACGATTGGCGCTTTTTAAACTCACAGGTGGCAACATTGACGCACATATGAGCTAAATAATAATATTTTTTTTAACTTTCTGTTTGCAAAAAAATATTTAAAACCATATCTAAGAATTACTACGTGAAAACTAGAGGGGGGGAACATTGGCATATACTACGGTTGGTCACTGAGGGGGGGGGAGGGGATTAAAATATTGTAAAAAACGGGTACGTAGTATGGGTACGTTCCCTTAATGATGAACAATTCACAGGAAAGGAAAGAATATCAACTAGCGATACCATCATCGTTGCATCTTACATCATAATTTCTATTTGTGAATATCAAGGCAGCACAGTTTCTGTGTAGATACCGAGCATGGACCTTTACATTACCCTACCCCTAACAACGAATTATGACAAATTTCGAAATAAAAAAACAAGTAGGTACAATAATGTGAACATACATCTACCTGTTCATTTTCGTTGTTATGATTCTCATTTGGCTGCCAGGTGCCCAGTGGCCGGTAGTCGGGCGTGGTTTCCCGCGAAAGAAAGGCGAACTTCTTCCTGTTGTTGGCGTCTTGAGGCTGGAGAGCAGGGGCGTCCTTGTTGCTAGTGCGTGGTTTGTGCGTTGATATTGTTACACCTGGCAGTTAAAATTGTATATTTAGATATATCAGTAAAAACTGAGAGGCTTTTTCAAGGTCTTGTCGCCAGTTGGCCGATGCGAACACTACCAGTACGCAATAGTTGTTAAACGCTCGAACTAAGGAACTGCAATGTTTTTGAAACTACTCGCGACACACCAGGCCTACACCCATATTCTAAGACGTTCCTCCAAAACTTACTCGACTCGACTCCACCTCGACTCAGCCTTTCTCACTACCATTGGTAGTTATAGTTGACATAAACGTTCTCGACTCGAAATTTTTCCTCAATCGAGGTAAGGAATCATCTGTCAAACTCAAGGTACCTCGGAACCTACCTTAAGGAAGGAAGTGTCAAAGTTCGTATGTAACAAAAATTATTTTTTAAGACTATCGAATATGCTTACGATAATCCTTACAACTATTTATCGCGGCTTTATTTGCGCGATGCAGATAAACAAAATTATGATGTAATGACTCCACTCTACCTCAACTTATTTGAGGACCCTTCGGTCGAGGAACCTCAAAGTTCACTCAAAGTTGCGTCTAAGAATACAATTTTGAAAGTGTTTTCGAAGCCGTTCTGAGTCGAGTAAGTTTTGGAGGAACGTCTTAGAATATGGGTGCTAATCTACGTCGCGTCTCGTGGTGCAGCCGAACGTCAGTCAGCGGAAGATTGGCAGCAACGCATTCTATGCATTTTAAATAAGAAGCGACAATGGTGTCGATTCCGTTGCGCACTTTGACAGGACTAAACTAAGGTTGTCTCTTTCTGTTTCAATAGAAAAAGAAAGTGACAGTTGCGTTTAGTCTAGTTTAGTAGTGCTAAATTTTGGGGACCGTATCGTATCGCGTTTCGCTGAATCGAAAGATCGACATAATATGTCGCTACACTAAAACGCCACATTAATAAATGTACCTGTCTTCATACTAATGAGCAGCGGCGGTACGTTCATGCCGCTGAGCCAGTCCTTAGCGGTGAGCGCGGCTAGCGGCGCCGCCGTGTCTGGGTACAGGTCCTCCTGCAATACAAACTCGATACAACAACTAGCTGGGTACCACCTATATTGAGACAAATTAATAAAAATCTTCGTCTTGCGATAAGTTGTCAGTATGGGATGAGGTCGTCTGAGAATGCCATTATTTTGAATTCTTACAAATTAGCCTCAGTTCCTGGGGTCCTGGGTTCGATCCCCAGGTCGGTCAAAGTGTTATTGGGTTTTTCCAATTTCTCAGTAACAGCCCGGAGTCTAGATTTGTGCCCGGTTAATAGCAATAGGCTCGCCCCTTATTACATGGGACTTAAACATAACTGTTGAAACGAGGGTGTACTAAAAGCACCTCTGCCGAACCCTTTGGGGAATACAAGGCGTGATGTTATGTTAGCTTCAGTTGTACTTTTTTGTTGATTTTAAAATAGGTAGATAGATTAGTTATTAACAATGAAACTCGTGGCAGGCAACTTTCTCTCTTTTTGCCTTTTTTACCATCTTCTTACAATGACTAATCATTTCAATCACATTGCCCTGCCTGCCATTCGTTTTAGGTAGAATGTTTACGAGCTCGAGTACGTTTCGTTACCTGGAAGCAGTCTGATTTGCGCGGCACTATCATGGAGATGGGCTCGCAGAGACCTCGTGATGTATGCAGTTTGTAGAAGCGAAATACTTCACACGACGCAGTGCTCACGCCACGCTTAGGCATGAATCCCAGCCCTCGCTGTAAGAAAATATTGATTTTAATTGAGTTAACAACAAAAAATTCAGCCCCGGTAAATTAACCTTTTAAGCGCGTGGGTCGCATTTATGCGACAAATATTTCCGTGCCCCTACCGCGCGTGTCGTATTTCTGCGACAGAGAACATGCATGGTTTTTTTTCTATTTTCGTCCTATGAACTGCGTGGTACAACTATAACGATTATTCAATAGAGATATGATTTACAACAATTACTTAAAATTGTTTCATACCTCTAAGTATTAAAAAAGCTTAATATATTTATTGTAGGTATTATTTTACCGATTCGTAGTCGTGCGCTAGGGGACGGCAGTCGATATTTAGCGACGCGCTTAAAAAGTTAAAAACTTTTATTGGGTGCAATTTTGGGGTCCTGGCCACTTACTACTAAGAGTTTCCTGACCAACAAAATTTAAAGAAACAAAAAACTCTCTGTCCAGCCTCAGGAACATCTCGACCAGCCGTTTGTTCATAAGTACTTTGGGTATAAAACAGACTTGTCATAGGTGTTTATTTATTGATGTCATTAAGGCAAAGTGATTTGTATTCACGGAGAGTTTGCTAACAAATTTTATAATATAATGCTTGCTTATATCAATCAAGTATTCGTGTTATTTGAATAACATGCATTTATTATTTAAAAAGCTAAGGTTATAATTATACCTCTATGTTTCAAGGATAGTATGTTCTATAGTATAATTCTCAAAATAAGAAATAATTTAAGTGAAAACATGAAACTCCAGTATAATATTATAAAAAATAAGGTATTCAGATAAGTCCCATATCCCTAAGACTCAGTGGCGTAACTATACCATCAGAGGCCCGTGGCAAATTTATTTGATGGGGCCCCAGTAAAAATCGTCACATTGTAATTTAATTTTAATATATCACTGAAGTACCTATCACATACCCAACAGAATTAAAAATTTATAATTTTTACTTAATCTTGATAAAAATGTTGGATTACTTCTGAGCTCGCGGCCTCTTGAGCCGGGGCCCCGTGGCATTCTGTCAGCCCTGCCACCCTACAGTTAGCCACTGCTAAGGTTTTAATATTAAATCACATGAATGTGGTTAGTAATCTGCCTCCTAAAATAAAGGTAAAACAAAATAACTTGTAATACTTGCAAACGTGACTTACCTGTGGGTTTCCAGATAGGAACTGATTGAGGAAATGCACGTATGGCGCCTCGTCAACTACTTCATAGTAACGAATATTCCCGTCTCCCTTGCCAGCAAGGTACACCTGAATGGGACAAAAAGTTTATCAAAATATTAAATTATTGGATATCTTTTTTTTTGTATCTGCTGTTGGTCTAGTGGTGTTAAGTGCGACTGCTGATCGTGAGGTCCTGAGTTCGATCCCCAGGTCAGGCGAAGTGTTATTGGGTTTTTCCGTGTGGAATTCCTCAGTAGCAGCCCGGAGTTTGGAATTGTGCCCGGTTGATGGCAATAGGCTTGCCCCCTATTACGTGAGACTTTATCATAACGGCGAAACGAGGGTGTTACTATACACCTCTGCCCTACCATTCGGGGAATACATGCGCGATGTTACGTTATGAATATCAAATTTTCCCTGCTTACTTTTTAGTGACAATTTTTTCATGAGGTCGAATGGCAGCACCATTTTAATGTCGGCGAAAAAGAAAATCCCTTATGAAAGGTCACGACAGTAATTTAGCAGAATATAATATACTAGTCATACGCACGCCCTGTGTTTACTTATGCCATTGAATAAGAGGATGTCACCAGTTTAAAATTCGTAGCATTTCTTCAACATATATAGCAGCGTAGCAGTAATAGCCTAGTGATGTAACCGTTGGACTGCCAAGTCATAGGTCTCGGGTACGAATCTAAGGCACGCACCTATGATTTTTCGGATTCATGTGCGTATTGTATAATTATCACTTGCTTAAAAAACGGTGAAGGAAAACATCATGAGGAAACCGGCATGCCTGAGAGATATTTCTCGACCGCATGTGACGCCAAGTCAGAGGCCCATGGGCGACATAAACTCTGACACCAGGTTAGTCAGTAATCACACGAAAAAAGAACATATAGCTGGTAACACAGTAGGATAAAAATTTACGGCATCAAAACTTCCAAAACGTTCAAAGCGCTGTTGCTTGGGTATTTATTCGGCACCAGAAGCGTATGTCAGACTATAATAAAATAAAAAATGTATTTATCACCCTAGCGATTATTTTCATTATTTTCACTGTATTGTATTGAGAAGCTCACGGTGCTATATTAGTTTACGACGTGTCAGAACCAAAGTCCCTAGCAAAACTGAATGAGTGGGTCGAGGAACTTCAAGTATACTCCATAAAGAAGAACATAGTCTGCTTAGTTGTATGCAATAAGATTGACAAGCATATCATTTTGAACCTAGTGCATAATATCAACAAGCACATTGGGTCACCCACGCGACGGCGCAACGAATATTCCCAAGGAGGGTTGATGTCAGGCAGGCGGCCGGTCATAAAACAATAACCCCAAACCTCTAACAACATGGATTTATGAAATAGGTACATGTTGTGCCGACCCCACCTAGTGTGGGATAAGATAAGGGCAGGAAGAAGAAGAAGATTTTCACTGTATTGTATCCTATCGTTAATCTGTGAACAGCGTTGTGGGCTGCAATATTGTCTATATGCGTTGTGTATTTCTTGTTTCTATACTTTATATTGTAGCTGTTTGTTGTTCCTCTTGAATAAAAATAATACTTGACAAAGCACACTCACCATGTTGGTATCATAATCATAATACGGGAACACGACGCCCGAGGAGCTATCGATGGTCTCGCACACGAGCGGCTTGTCCAAGTCATGTTGGTCCCACACGGCGTACTGCCGGTCGCTGTAGCGGGAGAACCCAGTTGTTAACACCTTCCCTTGGCTGCCCAGGAACGTGCACTTTGAGGCTTTAGTACCCAGGTGGCAAGGGCCTTCCTGAAAAGCGAGAAGATGACGCGATTAGTAAATTTATATGCGCGAAGGAGGCTCTAGGGGCCAAGCTCTCCGCAATAAAAAAAAATTATAATCAGATAGCAGTATACTTGGTGTTAAATTAACAGATCGTGTTCGAAACACAATACGAGTCCGCTACGTGACCTCGAAATATGAAATAACGAATAACACGCACCCGAAAGTTTGCAATAATGAATAATGAAACAACGAAAGTACGAAGGAATATCCTTACAACGAAATCATTTGATCACGAATCACGTAACAACGAATGCACGTTACAACGAAAAACTTCCCGCCTAAACTACGCGATCTCGATAAAACAAATTAACTGACGAGTCTTACGGTGTTTTGTTCTTTATAGAATTCGTCAATGATTTTGTACAAATTCCATTTTTTTCTGACTAGCAGACCGTTCCAGCGGTGATGCCACGACTCATTTGAGTTACAGGAACACAGGTCGCAATTGAGTCGTCTAACGAGCAGACTTCAGGTGGAAACAGAGAACTTTTAAAATTTTGGCCTTAGTGGTAAAAATTTATTACCGCGCTCCAAAACTCAAATTGTAGACGTGGCTCAAAAGGCCGCCCAGCTGAAGTGGGACTGGGCAGGACATGTCTGCCGTATGAGCTGTGGGCCCGTATAGCACAACACTGGAGCCCCGAGACAGCGAGACGGGGTCGCGGCAGACCGGACATGTCTGCCGTATGAGCTGTGGGCCCGTATAGCACAACACTGGAGCCCCGAGACAGCGAGACGGGGGTCGCGGCAGACCGGACATGTCTGCCGTATGAGCTGTGGGCCCGTATAGCACAACACTGGAGCCCCGAGACAGCGAGACGGGGTCGCGGCAGACCGGACATGTCTGCCGTATGAGCTGTGGGCCCGTATAGCACAACACTGGAGCCCCGAGACAGCGAGACGGGGTCGCGGCAGACCGGACATGTCTGCCGTATGAGCTGTGGGCCCGTATAGCACAACACTGGAGCCCCGAGACAGCGAGACGGGGTCGCGGCAGACCGGACATGTCTGCCGTATGAGCTGTGGGCCCGTATAGCACAACACTGGAGCCCCGAGACAGCGAGACGGGGTCGCGGCAGACCGGACATGTCTGCCGTATGAGCTGTGGGCCCGTATAGCACAACACTGGAGCCCCGAGACAGCGAGACGGGGTCGCGGCAGGCGCGGAGTAGTGCGCGGGACGAGTTGGATACCTTTCATGATAATTGGCATGAAGCTGCACAGAATCGTGACAGATGGAAGGAATGGAGGGAGGCCTTTGCCCAGCAGTGGGATAGTACGAGCTAATTATAATATATAATCAGATAGCTAAAAGTTAGGTTAGGTTAGAATTGCGACCACACAACGTATTCGCCGAGCGAGCGAAGCAAAAGGTGCAACGCAGTGGCTGGCGAGTTCCAGAAACTATTCGGCGATCACTTTCCACCATTTAAAAAATAAAAATACCCCCCTCCCAGCAAAGCACAGCGATGAAGAGAGACTCCCCCCATCCCCTCTCAAGGTAACTTATTTCCAAAGTTTAACCAACATGTATTGTGTATTTTATAGCATATCTTTAATTACTAAAAATCAGATCCGAAGTGAATACTAACAGACAGTACAATTCCCCTCCGTGGCTCGATGACGCGCAGCTTCTTGTCTTTGCTAGTGGTGGCGAGTAGGGAGCCGTCGCGGTTGAACGACATGCAGTAGATCACGTCGGTGTGACAGTCGATCACCTTCACCGCTTCGCCCTTGCCCACATCCCATACGAAGATCTGAAAAAAAAAATGGAAGTTAGTCATAGCTATATTGTTTAGTAGGGTATAGATTTATTTTTTAAATAATAAGACACTGTTGTTGTGGTATACTGTAATATACAAGCGGAACACTTTTTTACAAGTTTATTTTAAATGCCGAATTGAAAAAATAATCACATAACCCAGGGACGGCAATGCGCTACATGGCATAGTTTGAGCCGATTGCCGCTATCCTCGATTTAACCGTTTCTTTTTTCTTCTATTCAACTGCTTGAAATGGTCTTGCCGACTGCTTGAAATGGTCTTGCGGACCGTTTCTATGTAACCGGGCAGTTATTGGCGAGACCTGAAGGGTCTCCAACCAATGGGGTCGAGAGTAAAATACTTAACCTAAGCTAACTACTATTACTACTACTAAGATCATGACTAGCTAGCAACAACAGCACTAAGGGTGATGCCTAATGAGACTCAGACCTCGGCTTAGGGCGTTGCTTGCCAGAGGACTAGGAGGAAGACAGCTTGATGAGGGCTGAATTAACGGTGTGACTGCGGAGTCAGAAAAGATGACCGGCTCCGCGGCTACGGCGGGTGAGTACGGTGGATCAGGAACTCGATTTACCGTATTATACAACGACAATATTAGAACATACCCCGATTTTGCTCGTTTTTTTATAATACGGCTAAATCGAGGGTATATGCAAGTGGGCTGGCTCAACGACATAATGTAGTAACCGTACATACTATTTGTATAAAATTTAATATGAAAACGATCCTCTGTCATATTAAATAAAGACTTCCCTGCCATGACCGTGTCTGTCCCACATCACCTTCTCACTTAGTTGATTATGTTTAAGTAATAAAACTTAAGAAAGACACACCGATAAAGAAGCACCGATTGAATCTTATAAATCCACATCAATATAATCATCCCAGTCATTGCCTAGTATGTCTGAGGTCGGATATCTAATGTAACAAGTAATTACGTCTGTCAATCACAATTAATCATTTTAATACTTACCTTGAGTAACAACGAGACGTATTCATTGCGATAATATAAGTACAAGATCAAGGTGAAGATATGAATAATAAAAACGAGACCAGAGTTAACGTGATTGCACGCAGCACAATGATTCTGTTAATTTAGAACGTCTCGCAGTCCAATAGAATAGGCCGAGAAATAAGGAGAAATAACATAACATTTCGCCTTGTATTCCCCGAAGGGTTCGTCAGTGGTCTTTTAAGTCCAATGTAATAGCGAGCCTATTGCCATTAACCGGGCACAAATCCAGATACCGGGCTGCTACTGACAAATTCCTAATGGAAAACCCAATAACACTGCCCGACCCGGGGACTGAACCCAGGACCCCATTGTCAGCAGACGCGCTTGCGACGACTAGACCAACAAGGCCGTCAGTCAAGTAGAAATACTTTTTATGGAAAACTTAAACGAGTCATAAGTTTTATTTTAATAAACCTTTGCAACGACGTATAGTAACACCAGGATTCCTCCAGTATCGTGGGTGCGTTTACAGACAAAAATGTCACATGCACAAACACCCAGATAAGATTTTTTAGGAATAAGGATTATTTCTTTGCAATAATATAAGAGTGCAATAAGTATACGTATTGCTAAAGTAAATTATATTATATTATTACTTAATTTATCTTTAATTCTTCAAAGGCGAAAAATACTCGTTTAGATTTTATTTAAAATGCATAATTTAAGTATTACAAGAATATTAAGTAGGTTATTACTACTGCTTCGAGTCGAGTCATCGGCCGCGTTACTCTAAGTTACTAGTGTATTCAACTATTCATATTTCATAACATTTTCAAAACCCGTAAATCCCAGGAAAATCACCGTAATGACAGTTATTTATCAAATTAAATATCGCTTCACTTTAGACATATAAATAACTGTTTTGCAAACGGTCCCTCACATTTCTTATTTTGATTACAAAAGAGCACGCGAAACTAAACAGTCGTAACGACCGTACACATCGGAGTTCGCGTGTCAATCGGAAATAATATCCAATTCTGTATGTATCGGCAATCGCGAGTATGAAAGTGTTCACAAATCAGAACAAAATACTGTGTGGAGATCATTCACGTTAACTTGAGATTTAATTTGTAAAACAAGGTGTTGGTGCATGTTTAGTAAAACATTCGAAGTGGGTTCAAGTTCAGTTGAGTCATAAAAAAGCAATTGCCAAGTACTTGTATAAATAATTGGTGAACGAATTAGATTACGACGATAAATCTAAATATTTTGAGAATCCAAATTGCGCAGTGGATTTGGTATGGGTTATCACATGGAAGTTTTATAGCTGTGAAGTGCATCCACGATACAGGTAGGGTTGCCAACCGTACTCTAAAATAGAGTATTGTACTCTATATCACGTAGGCGTACTCTATAATCTATAACACTAATAGAGTATGCTGAAATACTCTTTTTTACACAATGTTTACTATACTAGTGCCAGTCATGTAATATTATGCAAACCCATTATCATAACCAAAAAAGTCGACTATTTGCTATTAATATGTTGGCATCCCCAATTCCCCAAGCCACATTCGGTACGAAAAAATACCTTTTTAAAAATATAAAATAAATGATACTCTTTTTTGGAAGTCCGTACTCTTTATTTACCTCCTTTGAAATCAAATATAATCTATTTCTTCTAATAAAAGTTGGCAACCCTAGATACAGGATAAATAACAGTACAGAACTGTTATGCCTAGCTTTTTCCCAACTATGTAGGAGTCAGCTTCCAGTCCAACCAGATGCGGCTGAATACGTGTTTTTTTACACGGAGCGACTGCCATCAGACCTCCGCAACCTAGTTACAGGGCAATGCCGATATCCTAAGGTTAGACTGGTTGTCAGACTTTCAGGTTTCTGGCTTCCCGTAACGACTGTCATAGATATTCGTATGACACCCGAGACCCACTGTTTAACGTGCTCTCCGAGCCACGGAGGGGTCTGGATGTGTAACGAATGGTCACCCATCTACAGACTGATCGCGAAAAACGCTGCTTATCCTCGCAAATCGTATATTCGCGATTCGCGCGGTTGTAATTAGCCACGAGCCCCTCAAATAACAGTACAGAACATCATTCTTTAGAAAAGTTAAATTATAAAGGAAATACAGTGTAATCCCAAGTATAAATTAAATAGCGGCCCGTCCCAGCTTCGCACGGGTGGACATTTTTCCCGTTTTTGTAACATTTTTCATTTATGCTCCGCTCCTATTGGTCGTGACGTGATATTATATAGCCTATAACCTTCCAAATAAATGGACTATCCAACACAAAAAAAAAACATTTCCAACCAGTACTTCCTGAGATTAGCGCGTTCAAACAAACAAACTCTTCAGCTTTATAATATTAGTATAGATAAGCCACCTCATATCACTTTTGTGGGTAAAACGCCTGTTGTTACTTTGTTACTAGCTTTTAATGAAACCCACTCGCTCACGTAAAATATAATACACTATCCAGCCAGTCCGTCAGGTACTTGGAGATACTCCCGTTCGAAACGTGCCCTAGTTTTACTTCTTTAGTAATATACTGACCAAATAATCGAAGCCGGCACTAAGCAGTATGTTCTCAGCTGTAGGATGCCACTCGATGTAGGCGACGCGTCGCTTGTGACCGTGTAATTCCACCAGCCAGTCCGTCAGGTGCATGGAGAGACCGCCGTCCGGAATGTGCCATAGTTTTACCTGTAGAGTATAAAAAAATACAATTAATGTACTTATAGGATCAAAATCAACTTTGTTATCAACCTTTTTGGTATTATTTTGTTATAAAAATACAACCTGTATTTATGTATAACATTTTCAAATTAATGTTTTTGTAACTGCCTCGTTGGTCTAGTGGTGGGAAGCGCGACTGCTGATCGTGAGGTTCTGGGTTCGATCCCAAGGTCGGGCAAAGTTTTATTAGGTTTTTTCATTTGGAATTGCTCAGTAGCAACTCCGGAGTTTGGATTTGTGCCCGATTGATAGCAACAGGCTCGCCCCTTATTACATGGGATTTAAACATAAGTTATGTTGTTTTTATAAAAAAATAATTATATTATTGTGCAACTCGAAGAGACCTAAATAGAACTGATGGAACGGAAACAACGCCTCTGATAAGCATTCGCGGAGCAGCTAATTGGCATTCAATTGGTGTCACATTCTTAAATTCCAAATCAATAATTTAATTTGATAATGGTGTCGATTCTGTTACACATTGTGACAGTACTAAACTAGACTAAACGCAACTGTCACTTTCTTTTTCTATTGAAACAGAAAGAGACAAACACCCTTAGTTTAGTTTAGTCTTGTCAAAGTGAGCTACAGAATCGACACTAATGTGTGTCAATCATTTAAAAAAAAATGTTTACGGCGTGGACTTCGGTATCCTTTTGTTACAAATAGAATGGAAAATGAATTTAATCGAATGCATAATTATTATGATACAAACCCCTGCAGAATTTTAATTTTATCATCTGTTTACATGACATCAAACAAATGACGATAGACTATAATCGAGACAATAGCTATTTCTGCTCGATAAGATAATGGAATCAATGCTCGTTAGTCATAATAATATGGTTACATATATACTTAATAATATATTGACAATCAGGCTACACGCTTTCATATCGACAAAAAGCAAGAAATTGTTGAAACGGAACATCCCCGAGTAATAGGCATCAATTACTATGAACAAATGGCGGATATAAAAAAAACACCATGAAAAAAAAATTGGCACAAACGAAATTACCGTGCAGTCATCGGAACACGACGCTATGATGTTATCGTTGAAAGGATTCCATTTTATGTCGAGCACGGGGCCTTTATGGCCCGTCACTCGGCTTGCGTTGAAGTCCAACCTGCCAGTCTGGAAAAGAAACAAAAAAAAAACATTTGGATTTAGAAAATGTTTGTGAAAATATTGTGTTTCGAAAAAAAAGTATTAGTCTACGATGCTTAGTTCTTTTTTTAATTTATTCTTTATTCAAACTTCAAAGGAGCATGTTCTCAATATTAAGTTTATGAAGTGAGCATGTGATCCTTAAGCTTTTAATAAATGTTTAAGAAATATAATAAGTTCCGCTTTATAAACATATCATTTTACATCAGATAAAGTGACCGCTTTAACAAACAATTACGTTGCAACCGAACACTTGCATCAGACGTGCGAAACAGTGAGAAGTGTTGCAACGATGTAATTTAGTTACAAATGTACCAAAATGATACACTTTTCTCACGCTATTAGCAATCACATCTCGTTTTCAGTTAGATTGCCGCTATTCGGTTACATAGCGGATGTTTCAATAACACATGTTCTACAAGTACTTTCGAACGCAATGAGGCGGATAATAGTAACCATCAAGTGTCAAGGTTTGAAGAATACAGGATGTACCTGTTTGAGGAGCTGACTGTTTCAATTCTGACTCCAATAATGCATCTATTAGAATATAGATAAGATACCAAGAGACCAAGGGACATTACATAGTATAAAAATTAAATTGAAGTTTTTCGATGGTAAGAGACTAAAGCGGGGTGCATTGACAGGTGGTAAACATACATGGGTAAATAAAATGAATCCAATTAAAAAACTTAAAAGGGTTATGGGCTTAATTAAGACGTATTTTTATTGTTTTGGGATCTGAGTCAGTTAACCAATCAAATTGATAACAAGCTTGCTTGAGTATACATTTGTGTAGACACTGTCTGAGTACACAAAGCTTATGGGGACATAAACTAGGGCGGTTTAGGCACAATGCTAATAAAAGAAACACAAACATTGGTGTTGGGCAAACTCAGTATAACCGATGACGCCTAACAAGGACAACGTATTTTCACAACAAAAAGTTTCAAAATTTAGGTACATGTTTATCGATATAATAATGACGTGCAACAGCGTCTGGAGTTTTATTTACTTGATTGAATTCAATAAAATATCTTCAAGACTGTCGTTGAATACAAGTTTAACCAATCCTTATATCAGGCTTTTATTAATCAAAAATAATATAGGACGCTTGCCGTATCTATCATGTTGTGCTTTAGCGAGACCCATTAAATAAATAAACTTAGGATATCAGAGTATTGTTATTTTTTTGTGTATAGTCTATGGATATAACAAACGTAGTGTTTAGAAACGAATCTAACGTAATTATTTATAAAATTACGGAAATAACATCAATTATAACATGACAATAGATGAAAACAGACAACAAATGGGTATTCTACCCGATAGATTCGTGATTCGCTTTCATAACGCAATTTAGCTTTAAAAATTGACAAATATTTTAGTTTACCAGAAAATCATAGGTACTTTTCTAAGGATCAAGAGGCAATAAGCTGAGTTGTACCTGCTTAAATTAAAATAGAAATAAGATGCACGTCATGTCGATATTAAGACTAGGTACAGTTTGTGTCGGAAAGGGGCAAGGTTTTTTTTTAGTGGGGTAATTTTTTTTTTTATAATATTCCCATGTGTTAAACTGCTCAATGAAAAGGGCGCCTTACTTTCAACGAAAAAAAAAGGCAAGTTGACATCTTGTTGAACAAGTGAAGGTAAGGTGCACTATTTAAAACAATCTCGCTTTTATTAAATACTTACATGATCCAACGGCAGAACTAGGAACGCTCCACCGCCAGCCACCTCCGTTACTATGGCAACAAACTTAGGGTTGACAGCGCAGAAATTAGAATCGTGCGCATTCCTAGTGATCTTTATATTGTCATAGCAACGCTCTCGTTTGAAGGGCACGCCGTACACATGGCGGAATTTGGAGCTTCTTACGCCACGGAACCATACCTGAAAAATGTGTCCCAGTGTGAGCTGTTGGGAAATAAAAAAGCAACAATACTTAATTGCAAACCAAAGCATAAGAATTATAGTTTTTTTTTCTACTATATTATATCGTTATTAATAAATACAGTATGTGTGTATCGCGAAAGTTAATTAATTACCTAACAACTTTAGTAGCTGCCACCAAAGTTGGCATAAGTGTAGTTCGCGTGACGGATTACGAAATGGTCTGTAGTTTTAAATTCAGAAACTTAACTGGATGTTGTTGTTATACGATATTTTATGTATAGATAACATGAAGGGCGTGAGCTCTTAAACTAACAACCCCATTTAAAAGAAAGTTGTTTGTTCTTTTTCCAATTCGACTGCTTTTGGGTGGTCTTGCGGGCCTTTTCTACGTAACCGGGTAGTTATTGGCGAGACCCGAAGGCGTCGTTTAAGTTCTAACACCGCGTAACTCAAATAACTTTTCAGGAGAGCAAAAAATAGTTTTTTTTCTACTTATCATATAATTGTTTTTAATCTACAATATTGTATTTTATTTGGGTTTTTTTGATTGTGCACTTTTGCGACACGATCCAGTATGGAACTCATCTGACTTACATGCTGTTTTAGCTGTTTACATAGCTTGATGGAAAAAAATATATATACGCGGTGGATTTTGTTTTTGAAATAACGCGTTGCTATTGGATCTAAACAATGATTGTGATTGGTCTAACGATGCGTTTTTCGATTCCCTATCGAATGACGTGCGTAACTCAAAACTACTATTTTTCCAGTTACGCGGTAGTAGAACTTAAGCAACGAAAGGACTCCAACCAAGAAGGTAAGTTGAACCAATCCTGCTTTACTTATGATGGATATAGGCCACTTATTTTCAAAAATACAGAAATCTAACCCCTTCCTCAAACGGCAACACCGGAGCTTGTTATTAGTTTAAACAAATAATACCCGGGGAATGCAGAAATAACAGCTACGGTAATGTATAAGCTATTGATAAATGGTTTCGTTATTTAGTTGTGAGATCATTATCTGCTTGTTATTTACGCCTCCCATGACTATCCGTTTATGTACGGTCATCATCGCTTATGAATCGCCATCGTTACGAGTGTTTTTTTTTAATCTTTCGAACATAGAACTCTTTTTAGAACTAGTAATAAGATAAAAATATCGCCTATTCAAAAAAGAAACTTAACATGGCCACCTACAATATTTAAAAAAATTAAAGAGTTGCCCAAAATTATTTCTTAACAAGTGAAATAAGTACAAAGCAGTTAACGTGAGTTTAACGTACATAATCAACGTTTTTTTAACAAAACACTTAAGTTGAACAAATGAAAGTGACAGTATTTTTTATTAAGTTTGGCACTTACATTTGTGCACTTGCTAATTGTTGCCATTACAGACATTCAGAAAAATAACACGCACGCAATAAGAGAAAATATGAACTAATCTGTACTTATGAATTATTCAATTAGGAATGATAATTAAGTAGGTAATATCCTCAAACATTAAAATGAAACATTCGATTATTCTACCAATCTTAAAATGCTGTAGGTACAGAACATGGGATCGTTTAGAAATCAGTGGCCCACGATTTAAATAAATCAAAGATATTGCTATAAAATGGATGTTTTTCATAACATTTGAAAATGTTGCATATCAAATTATAGCTTCACTGTAAGTCGTATGATAGATAGATCTCAGTTTGATAAAAAAAAACTATTAACGACTCATTATGCGTCAATTTCTCTCATTATACTACGGCGTTTATAGCCAATTGTTTGAAATTCTTGCAATAAAGTCAAAAGTGGCAGTTATCTTGGAGAAAAAAAATATGATATAAATAAACAGGTTTCGCAAGAAGATTCCAAAAAATTATAAATAGTATCAAAATTATTTAAAATGCGGTAACGTAACTTGGACTAGTAAACTGATCTTTCTATTCTAGAGTCTAACACCCATATTCTAAGACGTTCCTCCAAAACTTACTCGACCCGCCTCCACCTCGACTCAGCCTATAGTTGACATAATCGTCCTCGACTCGAGATTTTTTCTCAGTCGAGGTAAGGAATCATCTGTCAAACTCAAGTTACCTTGGAACCTACCTTAAGCAAGGAAGTGTCAAAGTTCGTATGTAACAAAAATTAATTTTGAAGACTATATCGAATATGCTTACGATAATCCTTACAATTATTTATGGCGGCGTTATTTGCGCGATGCAGTTAATTCATATTATGACGTAATGACTCCGTCGAGGAACCTCAAAGTTCACTCGAAATTGCGACTAAGAATACAATTTTGAAGGTGTTTTCGAGGCCGTCCTGAGTCGAGTAAGTTTTGGCGGAACGTCTTAGAATATGAGTGTAAATGAAACAATCTCAAGTGTTTTATCAAATTGTATGTCTACGATGCGTCGAGAGAAGTGCCGCGGAAATTAAGACCAATCACCATAATTGCGTAACGGATTATTAATATCAACTGCCTTATACGCACGCTCCACTTTTATAACTGGAGCAATGAGCTTAGACGTTATTAACTCATTTATCAAAAGCAATTGTGCCGTGATCAAGTTATTAATATAGGATGCCGAATCTAACAGCTATTTGTTCCTTATCTATTTATTTTTTGCTGTACATATTATATTATTATAGATTATAGTATAGATACATATAAAAATTATATTTTGAAGAATAGGTAGATTGTTCAGCAACTATTTTTCTGTGTCTAGAGCAAAGGTCCAAAGATATTTATTAACCTATGTAGTATAAGACTGACGATTTAATAATGAACGATCCATTGTTACCTATCTGTTAATATAATGTGTGCATAACTATGCGCAATATAAATTCAAGTACATATTATGTATAAAATTTAAGTACATATTATGTACTTGAATTTATATTACGCATAGGTATGCACACATTACAAGTCATGTTTAATGGCGTAGTAATTCACGTATACAAGCTAAACAAAGATCAATACGCGAACTAATGAATTTGGTTTAATGGTTCAAGCTCGGCTGGTGGAGGTGGCTCTCCAGGGCTGCCAGGTTGTTTTGGATTGGCGGAGTTAGTACTGTATATCTGACAACCCTACCTGACATACACAATAGTGTAAATTCTAATACTTTATGAACTTAAACTACAACAAGACAATTGGTATCAATCTATTTCCCATAGTCGGAGTTTCACGATCGCATTACTTCTTTTATTACAAAAACAGCATGAAAAAGCATTCCATGTATATTTAAATACATGGTCAAAAATAAAAATGTGCAGTGAAAAAAAAAACAATACCTGTGAATTAGTCATGATGTCTCCACGCTACTGGTGCAATATCAATTCATGCACTACATAGAGGCACACTTCAAAACTATACAGTTCTGTGCATTTTACATACAATAATCGTATACACAAATAACATAAAAATCAGCTGCCCACAACATGATTCACTGTACCTTAACACTGAAAGATGCAAAGAAACAAAAAGGATGCATTAAAACATAATACAAAATAAACAAATTGTGCAAATAGAATATATACTGAGATGGTCACTACAGTCGTGTACACCTGTGCTAGGTCTGTACCAAATGATAATCAGAATACGATAAAGTTAACGGCAGAGGCGCGTGTCTCGAAAGGCGCGAGAAAAAAAGTGAAAAGACACTCGTTACAAAGTCGTTGTCGCCGTCGATTCTCAGAGAAATTCAAATTCAATAAAGTCGAACATTATAATATCAATTAAATAATACGATCGATGATGCAACTTTGTTACATAATATGGATGTATGTAAGTAAATTAAAAGGCATTAGGAAAGTTTACACATGACTTAACATAATCGCAAAACTCGGCCTCTTAACTTTAGATTTTTTTTTACTCAAATTATCAACATATATATTGTTATTATTTATCATGAATAAATATATGTATATGTCCTTTTTGTAGATATTAATTAAAATGATAATTCATATGAAGCTTTACCAAGCCAAACACACATAAGTGGTACAATTAAGCAGTATGACTCAAACAAAATATTTAGCAATAATGTAACACTTTCAACTGAGTACATTCAAAAGATAAGGATGTTACATGATAATCAACGAAGCACAACAAAAAGAATGACTACAGTAAACTAACCACCGCAATAGAAGTGTACAATACTACCTTACACTTACGTCATGATTTGAAGTGTGATTTTATTTTGATAGTATGACGGCATTAGAAGGTAAACATAATTGATTGTAAGGATGTTTACTTAGTATGATTTTCTTAAAGCTTATAAATAAAATGTCGTAGTCAGTTGTGTATGTTTCAGACTTGAATATGGTATCATTGCATTCATGTGGATCAAATTTTTTAATTGTGTGAGGATCGTGTTGAGTGGTTAACTTTGATAGGCTGAGCTGATTGGGTTGATGTACGCTTGCAAAATATTGTTTTAGGAAACAATAATATGACTTGTTTTTCTTAATTTTTTGTGTAAATGTACTTGTGATTTAATATCCAAGTTAAACAGAATAAGGGAATGTACACGTTACAACGCCACTGGCACGGGCTGGCGCGACAAGTTCAATGTAAAATAAGTCTTATTAAAATACAGGTAAGTAGAGAATATAATACCAGAGCGCTTTGACGATAGGCACCGGGAGGACAGAGGATAAACGGTCGCTGGTCGTCAACGTGCTCTCGCACTCTATTCTCTATGCGTATTTAAATAAGCTTCAGTTTCCATTGAACTTTTTGCGCCCGCCATTACCAATGCCATCGTAATGTGAACAGTCCCTAATAATTAGCACTAAAGCACTAGATAATTAAAACCTACTTGGTATACTTTACGATTTATATTATAATATACTTCTTAGATGTATATTATACAGTCTATCATCAAAAGTACACAATACACTAGTACCTACAGTGTGCCGCGGCACACTGGTGTATAATTGGTGTGCCGCGGGAAAAATCTATTTCTTATAAAATTATAAAGACGGACGGAAATAATGTATTCTTTGCTATCTTTAAATATGATTAAAATATGATTTTTTATTCATGGTGTACCTCTGAAATTCCCCGATTTCGTAGGTGTACCTTGAACACAAAAAGTATACGGAACACTGCACTAGTAGACATAAAAATTTATGATATTTTATAGGTAGGTACTGCACTATTTTGGTTCCCATCAAAGCATGTCAGTTACCCTTTCTTTAAGAAATTTACACTCTGATATAAACAGAGAAAGTTAATTACTTTTTTGTTATAACTACCTATGTTTAACCAAACACTTGATGGCTGCCTGGGAATGGTGCCTACATAATTTGAATCAAAAACTATTGTTATCAGAAAATTATTATTATCTCAAAAGTTCTATCATACCTTTACATGGGAAAGCTATGTTGCGTTGTCAGGGATTTACATAAAAGCATTTTATCTGATTGATATAAAACCACTTTGAGATAAGCTGTTGAGTCAGATGTTATTATAGTGGTACTTTAATATCCATAGGAACATTACACAATAACTGGGACTAAAATTATAAGAGGCATATTTTGCTTATTCATCATCCCTTTCAATATGAAGGAAGAGGGTTATTATCATAAAAGGGTTTAAATCCTGTATACAGGTTTTTTATTTTTATGAATTAAGTACTGAACAGCATATAATTCTACTAATTAATTTGGAACATCTTTGTACATGTGTCTACAATAAAGATTAGAAGTTGAATGTAAGTTTAACAATATGGTTTTTACTGTCTACAAAAATATGTCAATGTATGTCAGTGTATGATAAATTTTATATAAAGCTGATAATAAATAAATGTGTATATAGTCTGATAGCAATATGCAACCATTGTTTCACTCAATAAAATGCTAAATCACATTACTCACTTTCAATCTTCAATTATAAGGAGAAAGTTATGGTGAAAATGTGTAAAGTTTATAGTCAATATTACTTTTATTATTATTTTAGTCTATTTATACATAATGTATATAGTTCAGGTAAACACACCACCAAACAGTGGAATCATTATTCATTCCTTATACCTTAAGACTTAAGTAATTGCTTGTTTTCATTAAAAACCTCTAGTGTGAAATTTGATGAGTAAATAGAATCCTACTAATTGTAATTTGAAATGCATGTCATTTCTTTTATTGGTATAAATTATATATTGAGTTTTAATCTGTACAATGGTATTTTATTTCAATATTGCAGTCCTTATACCATAATTATACACTTCTAAGCTTTCATCTTAAGTTTAGAGTAAAGCGCAAAATACACTAACAAGTTTTCTTGCACAAGCTATTGCACTTCATTGCTTGCTTAGTTCTTAAAACTAGCAGAAGTCAACTTGCTGTAAGTGTGTCTTCAGGTTGAAACTCTGTTGTAACAAAGTCAACAGGCACAGTAAAACTTTCTAAAGGATTTGGCACTTTACAGAAAACTTAATGATACTATGGACTTATATCATAAAATAACTGTAAATGTGAGTCTCAAGAAATAAGATGAACCTAAAAAAAATTTGTGTACTGCACTAGTAGTTTAATAGGTAATGGTTTAATTTTGGAACAGCAATATACATAGGGAAGTAAGGCAGACTAAAGACAAAATATATAGTTGTTTTACCTGCCAAAAAGTTTTAATTTTATTAATCCAGCTGTTGCCATAATTTATCAACACATGGTTAAGTTTAACCAATCAATTCAGCCTATCCTATGCCACAGCTTAAAGTACACTTATCTTATTTTTAAAAAATCTTTGAAAGATTATGAGACCTTTCATTTTATTATGAGTCTTTTTTTGAATAATGTCATACTCTGTGTAAGCAGAAGTTTCTTTGAAAAACCATGTGGCAAGTGTTTTATATTTTTTTACAAAAGAATTCTATGTGCATGTGTATAGTTACGAAGTAAATTGAAGGCAAACCGTAGAAATAGTTTGTGAGAAAGTGTTGTAAAAAAACTACATAACATGCTGATATAATTCTGTTGTGTTGCTTGTGTTTTTTATTTGTGCATGTAGTACTAATTAGCTAACGTGAAAAAATTATAATGTGTTGTTATGTATATCTTTCAATAAAACAAAGAAACTACGCTAAATTGACCGCGTCAAATTTCGAACGTAAAATACCATAAGTAGCGTTCGTAGCGAAATCCCAATGGACTGAGAATAGATCGATACTTTCGACACGAAAATGCCATAAAATAACTAACAATTATTAATAACTTATCTTACCTTAGCAGCAGGTTTGTTGCAAGCTCTTACATCCACAAGAGTACTCTTACCAGGACTCTTTTCAGCAATGTTTATTATTTCTAAACAATTAGTTTCTCTTATCGACTCATCTTTTACTGGAGGCATATCCTTTTCACAATATATTTAACGGCACAGTTTTTAATTAACTTTTTGTTAATATTACAAATACTATTCGTTTCCTTAACCGTAAATTTTAAAACAAAGTACGATCAGCGCTACTCTCTTAAAATCAAGTGAAAATCGAATCGAAGAAGACATTAGACAAGACAAGCGAGCGAACGAACGAAATGACAAATTAATGAATGATACCACAGAACACTTATATCATAAATTGGTGTAGCCAACATTGTTTTCTTTTCTCCCTAAGCTGATTCAAAAATTCTCTAAAATCAAACCAAAAGTTGACTATTTAATAACATTACCTTTTGTAGAATAGGAAAATATGTCAACACTTTCGGCAACTTCATTGCTGGGCTTCATTGAGTCTATGTAAGGCGCGTGTAACTAACGCGTTAACCAACCACCAAACGTCAAAAATGTATTGTATTATCCTATCCTAGAGTCGCTAGTATATTTAACTTTATGATCGTACAAACTCTTCTGTGAAATGGCAAATTGATGAAACTTGTAACATTGACAGTCTAATTCAGTTGCCAGGATGACAAATATCTGTTCCATGAATTTATTAAATATTTAATTATAAGGGAATTTGTGCCTTTACAATAATGCGCGAAAATGATACTATCTCAATAATCGGGAAAAATTGGCTCCAAAGTGTGTAGTCGGCCTTATGAATGCCTGTCTTGTCAAAACATCCCGTATCTGGCAACAAACGATGATTTTGTTTGACTTGCAGTGTATGGAAAGAGCTACCAAGTCATCTGTAAAGAAGCAGAAAATGGGACATAATATTTTTGTGTATCATGTCAGATTAGATATTCCTCATAATTGATCATTATTCATAGAATGGCAACACAGGAGCGAGAGGACGCTCATCAATTCGCTGATAATTTGGTCCTAGTTTTTAAGTAGATAAACGTATCGTCCCGATCTCGGTTGAAAACGAATACTTACCTATTCCGTCCAAGAATTAGTTTATACAATTAATTAGGAACGTCAGCGTAGCGCAGAAAACCAATCGTTCTGCCACTGCGCCTAGCACAAAATATGTCGTTAAAAAAGTAACAATTAAAACCGCATCTGCTTATTTGTTCGAATTTTACAAGCGAAATCAAATAATATTAAACTATCAAATACTATGGCAATAGGAGGACAGAACGAGTGAAGCGAATGAAACATTTTTTGTTATTCATTGCGGTTTGTAGCATGATTGCGGTGCCTAATATACTTAGGCACCGCAATCATGCTACAAACCGCAATGAATAACAAAAAATGTTTCAAAAAAAAAAACCAACCTTTTGTGTAAAATCAACCATTTATATAAAATCAACCAAAAATCAAGACCAATAATTTTATCTGTGAAATCAGTGAGTGGATACGCTTTAAATTTACAACTTAGGTATATCTTTAACTTATGAAAATTAATAAACGAAATAAAATGTCATCTCAATTATGGCTAACGATTCCATAAACGTAGGAAAGAAATAATAGGAGATCGAACTCAAAATGAAAGTAGATGGCAGCACTACAGTGTAACTAATTTAAGGAATGGTTAAACTGTGGCAGCACCATCTTAAGATCTTATCACTTACCATATCACAATCAATCGGAACTATTTAAATTCTTGCTAGCAATGATATCACACCAATAATAATTTTAACCAATAAATCTTTGGCACCAGCAATACTGGCGCCTTTAATTAGTTCCCTAGTTTCCTATCCCATTCGAAGAGTCGTTTCATTCAAGATCTGATTATTTTACTAAAATGGAATACATAAAGTAAAGATTTTTGTTATGGTGGCGACCACGGAGCCACCAACTGATTCTAACCATCATAATCACGAGTTTCGTCTTTTTACCACAAACTATAACGATTGTGCCATTTCACAGATAAGTTGGTGGGTCTATACTATTTACATCTAATTTCAAATTATTGTGTCAATTTACTTTTTGAGCATACGAGTTCTTGACTACTTATATGCCCAAATGAGAAGAAAAAGTACCTACTTATATTGTAATGGGGTCCCGTACACTCAATCAGAAGCGTCAGCCTAGTTAGATGACATTATTATATTATTCGGAGACCTAGTTTACAGAGAATAAAAACAGGGAAAGAATAAAGTTACGAACATTGGAGAGTCGCGAGCACCAGCTTCCGAATTCCGATGTCAAGCTCATTTGCACTTCGTGCACCTTATCGCTCGTCAATTAACCTTTTCAGCTAGGGCCAGGCTCGAGCAGCAGCGTTCTTGATACTAGAGTCTGGGCCACAACTGAAGTCTCTTGGGCGCTATGTTGGCGCCACTGATTTGTCATTGTTTCGGGCGCTTTTACAATGAGAAATCAGTGGTGTCAACATAGCGCCCAAGAGATTTCAGTCATGGCGCGTGGCGCAAACTCTAGGCCCAAAATGGACTGCAAGAAGCTGAATAGAGTAGGTAAGTGTCTACCACAACACAACAGTGGATTTGGTGTGCATTAATAATGAAAATAAAATGTTAGATAGACAAAGAAATGTATTGCAAATGTATTGTAATGCATTTTTATCATACTTAAATGATATTTTGCAATTAGTCACGCATTAAGTAGGTACCGATAATGAGGAAAACAACGGGACGTATTTCTACGAACAAGAAGTATAAAAAAATATGTCAAACACACAGCACAGCACAAGTTGTTCTCTTATAAATTATTGTTTTATGGAATGTACCTAATTAATGATTTCGTAGTCAAATACATAATAATTATGTTAACACAGATAAACTTTTATTAGTTAGGTAAGTATCTCGGGTTATTTACCTATTATTTTCTTATTAAGTAAAGATATATTTATTAGTAATTCATTTTCATTATTGCTTATTTCAAGAGAACTTATACATTATATTTTTGCATTCATTGGTTTTTTTGCACCCTGGCTGGTTTCCAGCTTATTATTACTATAAGTAGGGCCTCTTAAAAATGGGATCGGCTGCGCGTTCCGCGGTGTTGTCTATGGCGCCCCGTACACAGTTAATCTCGATTGTGATCCGCGATCAAAATCAATTATCGCGATCCAGATTGTTTTGTGATCAGATGCATCAATCCGTCAATATAATTCGTACATTATCAATCTGGATCGCGATCATTGATTTTGATCGCGGATCGCGACCTAGATTGACTGTGTACGGGGCGCCTATCCATAATGACCATTCAAACATTAGGTACTTACTTATATTCATATATGATTCAAACAATAATGGCGGAAAACCGTGTCTCCATAAACACTTTTATCTTCATATTTGTTAGGTTTTAAACTCCATAAACGAGACCTTAGAAATGCGATTTTAGGGCATGCATTTGTTTTTTGCAGAGCGATGTCTGTTATCTGTGATAGGTAAATTTTAAAATTTCCTAACAGTTTTTAGCCATAACATTGGATTTTCTGATGTCGTAGGTCGGAGCGTGGTTAACTATGATGATGTACTTAAATAAATTATTCAGGTATTGCCTGAATAATTTATTTAAGTACCTATATGAAGATGTCATAATAAGACGTGAACAGAAGATAATAAGTAGGTAATGTTTTTTTCCTTCACCTTACCTTGAATAGGTACCTACATTCAACTACTCTGTAGAGTTGGTTAGCGAGTAGGATCAAGAAGTAATTGAAGGATAGGATTCATTCAATTGTGTAAACTGTGTCTGTGTTTATTTCTGCTAGTGTGACTGTGACGGTGGACAAGTGGTGTTTTTAATAACAAAAGGTGAATAAGTTTACGAGTTATTGGTACAATACGACGGTAAATATGTAGGTATTATATTAGAAGAAGTACCTACCTATTTGCATCTTTTTAGCTAAAACATTTAGTTAGGTACCTATATCTACTAATAGTAGGTACAACAAAATACCTATCTATCTACTAATAGGTAGTAGGTTTAACAAAATGTTATTAACTATAGTAGATTACGATAGTTTGTTTTGTTAAAATAAACGATTTATAATGATTAAGCTATTATCTTTGTGACAAAAATATTACACAAAGCTGAGTGCACTATTACGCTTAATTTCAGTGAAAAGACGAATCAATCTCAGTGTTTTGCACACGAATGAATGTCGTTCATGAGCTCGGTAAACCGGTCGCGCGTCGCCGACATAATAAAGGCAGGGCGATAACCCAGCGATTCAGTTTGAGTTGACGCACAGCGCGAGCCCTGCGACACAGTGCCGTTTGATAAGTCATAAAAATTACTCGTGTAGTTGTTGCTTTACTAAAAAGAGAAAACATAATGCCGAAAATTCACAACTTTGGTGCTGGTCCGGCTAAATTGCCTGAAGACGTAAGTACTATAACTACGCTAATTTCTTTTTTAATGAATTTAGGAACTCTTAATGTAACGTGGTTACACATTAAGTACTTATGGTATAATTTTATGTTTGCTTTATTAGGTATACGAAATAATAAGGAATGAACTAACAAACTTTGATGGGTCTGCTATAAGTTTACTTGAGACAAGCCACCGATCAAAAGGATATATGCAATTTAATACAGAAGTACAAAATGTTGTGAGAAGATTACTGTAAGTACTTAGTCTTATAAAACTTTAAAAAATACATGATTATTCTTAAGCGCTGAATACACTAACAAGTTAAATTGCGCAAGTTATTGAACCAAGTGCTTGTTTACTTGTTTACACTGAAATAAAGTTTTGTTCAAACCTTCACGGGCACCTCGCTGCAAATTAGGCAAGGCGGTCAAACTTCCAGTAGTCGGAAACCAGTAACTACCTAGCGACGCCTGTAGGCCTGTATACAGTTTACCCGTTATTTAGATCATGAGACGTAGGTACTTACCTAATTACTTAAATAGAAACTGGTTATGCGACCCACATTTAGAACCTATTAAAAGATATTACGCATCGGATCAACTCAGGTTGGATGAAATGGCGACAGGTCACAGGGACAACTTGTGACCAACGGATGCCCCTCAAGCTGAAGGGCAAAATCTACAAATCCATTATAAGACCTTTCGTTCTGTACGGATCAGAGTGTTGGGCCATGAAGAAGACGGATGGAAGAAGATTACACGTAGCGGAGATGAGAATGTTGAGATGGATGTGTGGAGTGACGCGAATGGATAAAGTAAGAAATATGTAGGTATATTAGAGGGAGTTTGAAAGTGGCACCAGTGACAGAAAAGTTGAAAGGAAAGCGTTTGTCTTGGTATGGGCATGTGATGAGACCTAGGAAAAGATGGATGGATTGTGTGACGGAGGATATGAAAGATAAGGGAGTAAATGATAATGAGATGGCTGACAGGGAAGAGTGGAAGAGAAAAACATATTGCGCTGACCCCAAGTAACTTGGGACCACGGCAGGAAGATGATGATGAAAAGATAAGATTGAGAAATGATTTGATAAGACCGGTTATTATAGGTACCTACCATCGTACCTCTGTACTGCATAAGGCTGAAAAAAACACGCCATTTTCAGGAATGCAACCGAAATTCTGTCCAAAATAATATTATACTTTTTAAGGGTTACTATTTGAAAATCAAGCGGTTGTGGTTTGATTTCTACAGCAATTTTTAATTTCTGCAAACTGGTTATCGCATGAGCCATCTATGTAGGTATAAGGAAGGAAGGTTTTATCTTAAATTGTTATAACCTACACAAAACCGTTTAGATATTGCGTTTCGTACTTTACTTTCAGAACAGTATACAATTTTGTACAGTACAGTATGTATGTACAGAACACGAGGGACATCACTGATTTTGTACCTATGCAACTTTAGTTTTGACTTGAGCATTTAAAAAAGGCGAATGAACTGAAAGAATTTTGATAGAAGTTGGTAGTTGGTACAGAGTTGGTACCTATTTGCTCCTTTGACATAATTGACATGACATCTCAAACCAACATGACGTAAATAATGACGTTTGAATCTGACATGTTTTGATTTTGAAAAGAAAAAATAAAAATAACGTTATTTACCTACCTATTTAAAATATTATTACTTATTAGTCAGTAAACCACCGTTTTTCTCATTTCAATGCAGTTAATTCCAATGTTATTGAATGCCAACTTAAGCCTGTCGGGCAGTAGTATCAGGATACTTATATTAGGTACAATTTTCAAACTTGTTTGGTTGAAAATTCTTGAATATTGTTTACCAAAATGCCTAGTACTATAAACAATGTTGTTTCAGAGATGTTCCGGCAAACTACAAAATTCTACTTTTGGCTGGAGGTGGCACAGGTCAATTTGCTGCAGTTCCTCTTAACTTGATATCGAGAACTGGAACGGCGGACTATGTCGTAACCGGTAAATATTCGTCGTACATACTTGACATACAGAATGTTTACCAAAAGTATCAGTAGTAAATCAGCTGTTTACATAATAGATTTATAATTTTTGAAAACGTGTTGTCACCTGATTTTAAATTTCCATTTCATTTAAAACCTAATTTAGATGATACTTGATTAATAGGTTGATTGATTATTAATCTTTCTTTTTAGGTGACTGGTCAGCAAAGGCAGCAAAAGAAGCAAAGAAATATGGCAAAGTGAACTTGGTACTGCCTCCCGTTGATCGTTATGTCGACATCCCTGATCAATCAACTTGGAATCTCGATCCAAATGCATCATATGTTCACATTTGTACCAACGAAACTATTCATGGTAATTATCTGATAACATCACTATTATCTGCTACTTTATTTATTTTACCTTTATAAATATCACACTGTATCTAATCATCTTCCATTTATTATTTTGTTTGAATAAGTCTTGAAAATACAAGATAAGTCGGAAAGGGGGTACTAAGCGGAAAGGGTGTTAAAGTACCCATAATAAAGTATAACTTTTGTTCTACAACTTTCCCCAAAAGTCATTGGTTTAAGAGAAATAGCTGTTCAAAGATTTCATAAAAAATATGCTAAATTCTATCTATCCTCAGCTATGATCAGCTGTGTTAATATTTTAGGTCATGTTTGGGGTCACGGATTAGAAGATCCATTTTCTGAATTCGTAACTAAAGCAGGGATGATGAATTTTTGAAAAAACTAAAATAAAAATCATTTTGTGTGGCAATTTCTTTTATTGGATTTTGAAATTTTAACACTTTTTTAAAAACAATCATCAGTGATATATTAAGTGGCTGGCAGCTTAGTACCCCCTTTCCGAATAACCTTGTATAATATGTTTTGAAATGTTAAATGTTATAGGTAATTATGTTGTATTGATGAATGAGTTATTAGAAGGTTAATTTTTTTGCTTCATCAGTAAAATATGGTATCAACATGTGAAATTATAACTACTGATAAGCGACATCATAATGAGTGCTTCGGTTCTTAGTTTTTATGCACCATAATTATGTAAAATGAAAATGTCAATATGAGTAAATGATGACATACATAACATCATACTTTTCTGTTTTGGATATAAGCAGAAATGGTAAAATGCAAAAACCATAATAATGGTGTCGATTCTGTAGACTAAACTAAGGGTGTTTGTCTCTTTCTGTTTCAATAGAAAAAGAAAGTGACAGTTGCGTTTAGTCTAGTTTAGTACTGTCACAATGTGTAACAGAATCAACCAATATGTAACTTTTACAAAGTAGTAGATTTGGAGTCAATTGATCTCACGTGGATATGTTTTGTGTATTACTACTGTATTCAATTGTGTGTGTATATTACGAATAGTGATACTTGGTACTTTATTAGTTTCAATGAGATAATATTAATTAGCTCAAGGCTTAAGTGATTCAACATCCTCATTTAAACATGTTTCTATGTACTCTTTTCAACACACATTATATTCATTGTATCTTAAATTTCAGGAGTGGAGTTTGATTTCGTTCCTGACACTAAGGGAGTGCCGCTAGTTGCTGATATGTCATCAAACTTTATGTCGAAGAAAGTAGATGTTTCTAAGGTAAGCTAATTTGTTACAATACATCCTTGATGGCGTTTTTCACTGCTGGGGTTAGGTGGAATTTTTGGGGGAGGGTACGGTCGACACTACTGGCCATTCGAAGGGAGGTCACACAAACATGAGCCTACTTAGAAAAAAAATATCCACTGCAGATCTCCTTAGACAAAGTCAAGTAATTTGACCTTTAATTCATTATTACATTAAATTCTTCTTCAAGTTTACTGTGATCCGTCTGTGTATGTGAGAGCTAGAGGGGTATAGGGGAATCCCTCTATATCTCTGTTCATTGGATTTTTGTGCTCCATCTTAGACTCTGTCTGTGCTTACCATCAGGTGAGACTATGGTCAATGCAAACAAGCCAAGAATGAAAAAATGTGCAAAGTTATGTTAAAAAAAAACCCCACACTATCTTGTATCGTAGCACAACGAATATTTATAGCGGGCAAGAAGTGAACTCGCGACACGTAACGTAGAAGGCCAATCGCTTAACTACTGGGCCAAACGTGTCGTCAATTATTAAACTTTTTTCCGTACGATTCGTACAGTTAGGTATATGAAAAATTACTAGCATGAACGAATAGCAATTAATACTAATTACCAGATAATAACTGGGAAGTGGTCACACTAATAATATTACTAAAACTTCATTATCAGTTTCTTGACTGATGAAATATTTATTGATACTGAGTGATCTTGCTATAGATTGTTTCATGTTATGTTGTTTGTGGCTCAAAATAGGCTACGCTATTTCGCGGTGCTGTTGTTGTTAGAGGCGATTAAGAGATAAGCTCAGACTGAAAAAAAATATTGTAGTAAAAAATAAACTCAACATGATGTGGATGAAGGCACGCCAAATATTAGCCGCAATCGAACCCATGTAATAGGCTGAATAACTGATAAGATAATGTAAACTGATGCCCGATAACGTCAACAGCGGGTGTACGATATTAAATCTTGGTCTAATCTTTTGGGGTTATATGTATCAAGCAAACCGGTTTTCTTGCTCTTAATATCAGCAGCTGATAAACGTAGGTACCTCCACTGCTGAACATGCGGTTCTGCATAGACCGCTAAAATGCACAGACGCGAGAATATCGCCATAGTCGCCACAATTGGTTGTTACTAGCACAGAGGAGAATGTTTCTAATCATTCTTTTGATAAAATAATTTCTTAGCACAGAATAATAAATAGTACTAAGTACAGAAACCTGCCGAATGAATGCTTCAACCTTCAACCTAGACAAATGTGCACCACGCATTCGAAATTGAGCTTTAGTGTTAGGTAAGAGCACTCTTATTGCGTTGTACGTTCGCGCTCTTGTTACATTCGGTTCGGTCACAGACTAACATTCGGTTTTTCTTTTGTATTTGACTCCGGAGGTGAAATGCCGCGTAGGTGTGTTTTCATACCTAAACCGCGTAGTGAGGTTAGTCGTTGTCGCCTATAGTAAGACTAGTGGCAATTATATTATGCCGTTTATTTTATTTTATAATATTTTTCCAGTTTGGCGTCATATATGGCGGTGCACAGAAGAACATTGGCACAGCTGGTGTGGTTTTAGTCATCGTTAGAGAAGATTTGCTCAACCAGGCATTGCCGATATGCCCATCCTTATTAGACTGGACGGCCAATGCAAAGATGGATTCTATTCTCAATACTCCTCCTATGTTTGCGTAAGTTTGTTTACTAATTATATTTTTTGTCTTTGGTTATACTAAAGTAATTCAAAAATTGTATTAAAGAACCAGATGGTAGATGCCGCATATGTTTCAAAGTTGCGCAATTCTTGACATTGTAAAATTTATAGTCTATGTGTCCTACCTTTTATGAATTTACAGTAGAATTTGTGGTCTAACAAATTATCTTGCTTATTTGAAATAAAAAAAAACATCATGAATACATACAACTATCAATTAACTCTAGCTAGATTACAATCGACCGATTGCTAATAACATGTGGTACATCAATTTCCTTAGCAACTAATTTAATCTTACAAATAATCACCATAACTATGTGCTATTGTTCACCTAGATAAAGATTATTATGTACTTTGTATTTGATAAGTTAGTGGAAAAATACTTATATTTTTTAATATTTAAAATTTTGTACCGTGGATCTGCCCATGATTAGATTTGAGGCGACTTTAATGTACCTACAACCCGGTTGAGTTAAGTTTGCACTTGGCGCGGATGACGTCACTGGGATACTCTGGTATTGTATGCAAAAAAGGATCAATGGGAAATATTCAGGAACCCTAAATACAATAATTTTTGTAATATGTCTATGTTGATGATGAATTTTAGGTATATGATTAATTTCAATCGGGAGGGGTCTCGCATTACAGTGAGGTGCAAACTTAGCTCAACGGAGTTGTGTTTATATATATACTAGCGGCCCGTCCCGGCTTCGCACGGGTGGACATTATTCCCGTTTTTGCAACATTTTTCATTTATGCTCCGCTCCTATTGGTCGTAGCGTGATGTTATACAGCCTATAACCTTCTCCGATAAATGGACTATCCAACACAAAAATATTTTTAAAATTCCAACCAGTAGTTCCTGAGATTAGCGCGTTCAAACAAACAAACAAACTCTTCAGCTTTATAATATTAGTATAGATTATTTACTAGTCGTGGAAAGTTTTCTGGGTTTAAAAGTATTATATTTTCTAATCGAATATAGGTATCTACATTATACCTCAAAATTTTAGTGGGTGTCGTCAAAGGCAACTAAGATATATTCGTGTCGATTCTGTGGCACATTTTGACAAGACTAAACTAGACTAAACGCAACTGTCACTTTCTTTTTTTATTGAAACAGAAAGAGACAAACACCCTTAGTTTATTAGTTTAGTCGCGTCCAAGTGCGCAACAGAAACGACTCCATTATCTGCAATAATAAATAATAATACCTAAATCTCTTTATTACAGTATCTACGTCATGGGAAGAGTCCTAGAATGGGTGGAAAGGAATGGAGGTGTTGCAGGCATGGCCCAACAAGCTGCGAAGAAGGCATCACTCTTGTATGAAATTATGGAACAATCAAATGGATTTTATTCCGCACCCGTAGCTAAGCATGTCAGGAGTAAGATGAATGTCCCATTCAGAATCGGCTCACCAGCCAATGAAGACTTAGAAAAGGAATTCCTGAAGGGCGCTGAAGCGTTAGGCCTTATTCAACTGAAAGGACACAGGTAAATATGCACATATACCATTACTACATAAGTAGAGTAACAATGAGTGAATTTGATATTTTATACTTTTTTTGTAAAAATAATGGTATTAAACAGCATTGTGCAAAATTGCCAAGCTTTTCCTGTTTCTATGAAATCTGTCAGTATTATAAGTTAATTAGTAACTCTTTATCTAATGCCGGATTCACACTAGACTTACGTCGTGTCGTGACGCATCAGTAGGTGCATCTGATGCTATCGGATTCATATATTTTGTATGAAGGCGTGCACACTATTCTGACGTCACGCGTCTCGTGCGATCAGCATTTAAGAAAATCCAATGACATATCTATCACCGATATTCTTTTTTTAATCTTCAGAGCCATAAGATACAAGCGACGCTTAGTTTGTGGCTCACCGAATAAGTCACATTGTAATGTTACTCTTGATGAATAAACCTATTAAACCTATCTCTCTGAATCGTGCCTCAGTCTACGTTTTTCCTGTATTGAACGTGCATTGACAGACGTTGTATCTGCACGCCATACAATTATTTCTGCCATCACAATCTGCGATCGTAAAGCGCTTAGCCAATTTGGCCCTCCATGTTATAACGGAATTTATGATTATTTTAATATAACTTATTTTTGGCGTTTAATTTTCAGGGCTGTTGGTGGTATCCGGGCATCAATCTACAATGCCGTCTCAGTAGAAGAAGTGGAAACCCTTGTGCAATTCATGAAGGAATTTCAGAAGAAACACTCCAAGTAATTTATTTAAGTTTAATTTAAATTTTAATATAAGTATTTTACATTGTTCTACGGCAAATATAGCGTATTGTTTATTTAATAAATTAAGTTGGATGTATTGGCTGTGCTGATTCTTTTTGAAGAATAAAATTATAATTTTTTTAATTGATATTTTTTTTACCTCAATATGTATGTCGTCCCTTTGGTAAATAGTTAACGGAGTTGAACCAGAATTACTTACTTATTTTTTCATGAAGTTCATCTTCATATCATATTAAGTACCTATAATATAGTATTATCGATAAGTTTCATTATACCAGCCTTCGTCTATTTGGAATAGTGTATCTTTCTAATGTTAAAGGAATTTTCAGCCATTAGTATTCGAGGTTACTCCCCGCCGCGTAGAATCGTGTTCACTCTCTCTGTATAACTATAAAGAAAATATAGTAAAGTAAATAAAAGCAAAGATAGTATCATGGAAGGTCATAAGTCGTTGTGCTCGAGTCGATAATACATCCATCATGTGTTTGGGGCGTGACAATTGAGCTCCTAAAGATTACATTATACTAGTTTATTCTTATTGTGGACTTCAATGACATCAATTGAAACCTGTTTCGGGTCAAAGTACGCAATCACTGGTTATATTGACACAATTGTTTGTTGATATCGTACTGGTTCATGATTATTTATATTTCGAGACTATTAAATGCCCACATTTGACCTTAAGTTAGTTAGTAACCGCCCCGAACGTGTCGTTATCATGCTAGTAGTATAAAAACAGGAAAGTTTTTTTCTTATTTAACCTTTTGAACGCCATTGTCACACATATGTGACAAACGAAAGTACCCTGTACGCCAACGTCGCAAATATGTGACAAAAACGACGGGATTACAGTTACCTTGGCGTGGGGGGTACGACGATGCATTTATGCTCTGGCGTTCAAAAGGTTAAAGGGATTCACTTATAACCAGAATGATACAACACCGGTTTTATCGCATAACCTTCGTGTACAAATTGACATTGAAATGATTTTGCTATTAATAATCTACAAAGAATTTGTTTGTTAAAGATAATAAATGAATAAACCAAATAATAAAATCAACTGAGTCATTTAATTTTGTCATTCATTGCTGCGCATGGGCAACGTATAAACCAGGCACATGCAGAAAACATAATTTCCTTTTGGTAGCCTGTATGAAATCAAACTTCATTTTACAATATTAGGTCAATGAGTTATTTTGTAACATTGTTGTCAAGCGTTCGTTATCTATCTGGTTGATAACATTAACAAACACTTGTAAGAATTCAATATTTCATTCATCAGGAAATATATTGGCTCAAATATTTATTATTTTTTATAAAATAATTGTAGGTAGGTATTGTAAGTTATGGTAGAAAAAGAAGTGTACAACAGAATGGGATTAGAAATGGCTTATCAAGTATTTGCTTTTCGCTCACAGAGAACGTGCTTGAGCGAGAGGCAAATAACGAAAACATTAGTAGCGCCGCCATTTCTAATTCCATCTAATATTAGGGTCTAAGTATTTTAACGATACAGAAAGGGAGTTTGTAAATAAAATAAAATTCTTAATAAATATACGTATTAAATTTATTTCATTAAAATTTTTGTAAAAAAATATCTTTATTAATGTAATCACTAATGTGGTAATAGATTGTGATGGAATATTGACCACCCGATGAAGAATCTTTGAGTATTTCAATATAACATTTCTTTAGGTACATACAATACGTACATAATGGATACATGCCATCTAGAACTAGTCTAATACTCTCTTATATATTTGTTACGATCGATCCTAGTACGGTCCCAATATTCAATGTTAGGAAGATTATGTATTTACTATAAATTATATCAGCTTAAAAATACTTTAATACAAAACGTATATATAATACATGTCCCATATATTCACGTGATAATTATAAAAAAATATCATTCTATACATTTCACGGTCACATAACACACACACTCTCATTCAATCACTGTCTCAATTATAATAATACAGTCCAGTTTATAATACAAAACATAAACCGTTAATTTATATTACCTAGCTATTCCTAATGCAATGTTAGTAATAATCAATCATCACGCTAATTACTGTTCAACAAATGTTATTATTACTAACATTACAAGAACAGTGTTCTACAAAAATATACAAAATATTTTATAAAATATATTTACACGATTATAAATCGGAATGTTGTTGGAATGTAATTTTTACAATATTCGTTGAAAATAAATTGTGAGTACTCCCTGCTTCGGATATGGCAGTGTTCGCCTTATAAAGTACTTGAGCATTTTGTTCGTTGATGATTATTTTAGAACATCAACACATTCACTGTTTTTAAAAATAATGTAACGCCTTTAACAAACTTTGACTTTTGTGACGATTTTTTTTTGTTAAATAAGTATATTTGGTGGGGGCTGCAATTTAAACAGTGAGTGTGTTAATACACATAATGTAACAACTAAAATTCTTAATAAAGCTAATAGAATACGACATTCTACAATAACATACTTAACTCTCGGCTTGTAGTCGCGAGCGCTACATATCCTCCATGCCGTGTATGTAGTATGCAATAATATTAACTATTACTGCCGGTTACGCCGAGAATTGAAACTAGTACGAAGTATTATGTAAGATTGACCAGAATACGACAAAACGCAGTCCCTTGTTACACTTACTGACCTTCACTGTCGCTGTCACTCTTATCTGTAAAGGAATAATACACTTTTATTAGGATTTCGTCATTGTTATTTACAGTAGGTATGTGTGTCTCAATGACCGATAATGATGTTTGTGTAAGTGGAATTTTTGTATACATGTGTGTTAACGCAAACAATTATGTATGATGTATGTATATTTCTGTATTTATTTGCATCATGCATTAGTATTATTTTGATGTTTGTTACGTTTTGTATTAAACAAAGAGATTGACGTCATTTTGTAGTCGGTCACTGTAATTATGTAGGTACTAATGGCACATTTTTTCATAATTATACGGCTTTGTTCATTTAATCATGAATAAATGAAGGGCCATATTGAGTTTCGCTGTGAAGGTAATGGAACCAATAAAATTAAACGCAATAATTCTAGCACCCTTTTTCTAAAAACGTTAGTTCAGTTTCTGCAATAGGAGAATAATAAAATCAGATCGTTGTATACTGTGCGGACCTCCAAAATCATCAAAACCAGACTTCGGCTTAGGGCATTCCTTCGCCAAGTCCGTGTTCCAATAGAGGTACCTATAGGCACGTTTGCTTAGCTTGTAGTTTTCTTAGCTCTGTTGGAGATCCCATATATCGTCACTTAGGTAACAATACCGCCTAAGTCGAAAATTGGTCATTTGACGTTTTATACGTCATTGGATAGATATATTCGGCGCGCATCGAATGATGTTTGAAAAAAAATTAAATTATCCAATCACAGCGAGTTATTCAAACAGTTCTGGCACCGCGCAAGTCGTTTGTTGTGTCATTTTAAAGATAATAATCAGTTTTTTGTCTCTCCTGAAAACTTGTCAAATTTAACTTGAGCGGTATTGTTACCTAAGCGGCGATATGCCCCGGGCATAGACCGAGTTTTGTGTAATACCTGACTAAACTTCATTGCCAATATTCAGAATTATAGGAGCTGCCGAATAAAAAAAAGGTGTACCGTTCGATTGAACGAATCGTTTCCAGAAAAGAGCGGTCAGGGCTTGTTTGAATTTGGAAATATTTACGTGTGTGTGTATGTGTATCTACCGTAAATCAGCAAAGCGGTTATCTCACATCTACCACAGTGTAACTAACCTACTCCGTACAGTGGTTTATCGAGAGTTTGACATTGACAGGCTTTGAAGGCAGTTCGGGAGATGACGTCTCCGCGATGGACGACTGTATGGAATGGCTAGACTGCATTTACCAAGCAAGACGTGCAAAAGCTGCATTCTCAAAACAAAAAGTGCGCACTAATCTAAGTGCTACAAACATACTGACCTTTCTTACCCGGGTACGCATGCCTCTTTAGTCTGTCGTAGAGGTCCTCCTTGGTCCCGTATATGCTGGCATTTGATCGGGCTAAGCTGTTCATCTTGCCATTCATGCCGTTGTGAAGGCTTTCCTTCATGTAGGTTTCATTGTAGAAGTTGGGCATCTCCCAGCCATCCTCTTCGTCGTCATAGTAATGTGCGTACGTAGAATGATGTGATGGTGCTATGGATTCCGCGTACGGCGTATGTGCTCCGTAGTAGAAGTTTACTTGGGAGCCATTTTGGTCGATAGCTGGTGTTAAAGTCTTCTTTGGTTCCTTCTTCTTCGTTGATCTGGTAATTTAAGAAAAAAATGTTAATTCTTGATTGTGGTAATAATTTTATATTAACGCAGGTAAATTACGAGTGTTTTCACCGCGTGGTGTTGACTCCTTCATATTAATATCGTTAACTTATAGGTTGCTAAACTTTTCTTTTGTCAAATAACTTTAAAACCATCTAAACAAATTCCTTGAATAAACTGAATCCCTCTTTACAAATATATGTATAATTGTTAAACGAACCTCGCACAAATCATCCATACGAGCAGTACTAAGAATATAATGAAGATAACTCCTCCAGCGACTCCGCTAGCGATGTAGGCGAACTCGCTCTTCTCTCTGCAATGACGGCCCGTGAACGACCCAGTGCACCTGCACGAAGGTTCCCCTCGCGCATCCTTCACGCATTCACCTCCGTTGTCACAGAAATCTTGACATACATCTGGAAATAGATTGTACATTGTAAGTCTCTTGTAACTACAGGTTGAAAAAGTCAGTCGTCACACCATAAGAACTGACTGTAATGGTCAAATAACGTTATAATGGGTTCCCGGTATCCATGTGTAGAAACGACGTGAACCGGGTGTCTACAAGTGGACTAAACTTTACAAGAATAGGAAATAACTATTGACGCAAAACTAGACGTTTTATGATGATTATAATTAGAAGAAATCTTGTCATAATTTGTTGGGTTAAAGAACAGATTAGGTATAGTAGAATTTCTAAAAGGATTCGCGTCAACAATATCCAGAAATACTTAAGTCAAGAGTCAAAAGGTTTTCGACATTGCCTCAGAATTGATTTCGGATTCAATTCCAGTATTCAGAGACTTGAGAGGTATAAGAAATTTGGCCAATTCAGCTGAATACTTCCCTCGGCGAATACAAATTAGCTGTCGTAGAAAATTTCACTCGCTATTATATAAGCATCAAATTTCGAATAAGGATTTACTAATAGGAGAATTCTTGTAAGGATTTTGATTCCACTATTGGACCTTGCGAACGTTTAAAATTCGAATACGTTGATTTAAAAGGTTTTGCTTACCTATACAGACTTTTCCAGTGCCGTTGAAGCCCGGTTTGCACTGGCACTTGAACTCGCTTGTCTCCGGTATCAAAAGGCAATAAGCATTGACATCGCAATGCATTTCTGGGCCGCTCATCTCACATGGATTCGTGCATTCTGATTCCGAAGTCTGTAAAAATAATAGTGGTGTTGATTATTTACAAAAACTTGATTGGAGAGGATCACTGAGACTGTAGAATGAGTAAATCTAGCAGAAGTTCATAAATTAAGAAACGAATTCGAGAAAAATAAAACTTATAATAGAAAGTTCAAAATCTTTTCTTTCCATTAAGATTGATTATTTCACAAAGGGCATAAACCAAAACAACCTTCTAGCAATTTAACCTCTAGGTTGAGCAATTTAGCTTATGCTTTGATCTCGAATAAATATCTCAGAAGGACGCTTTTATTTTTTATTGCCATCCCAAACGTTTCGACGATGATAAAAAGGCCACTCAAGTTATATTTGGGATGGAATTCAGGATAAGTAGGTTTTACTTACAGCACCAGGGCCCCTAGTACTTGTGTTGATTGGACAAGGAACACAGACAGTCTGTTGGGCCTCTGATTGATAGGTTCCTTTTCTGCATTGTACACATGTGTTCAAGGTGACGTTGAGATATGAGCCTGGAAATTATAAGAAAATGCGTTATACGTTTATATCTCATACAAAAGTTTTTCATAACAATAAGTACCCACAATTTCTAACTATAATATTCAACAATAGAAGATCGGATTAGAGCGAATTCCTCAAGTTCAGAAGATCGGAATTCCGATGTCAAAGTATTTAACATTTCAGAGGATTGTTTCAGTCAATTTGTAATTTTATCTACGTTTCTATGCGAAACTATGGAGTGAAGAGTTATTTGTATCAAAGTATTGGAAAGTGTTATTACCTGGTCGACAGACGGGTAGAGAGCATTGATCGGCGGACGATGCTCCAGCTTGCGGGGTGGTGGTGCCGGGCGGGCACGGTGCGCATGCCGCTCCCGAGCCATTGGCGCGCCACGTTCCTCGCGGGCAAGGTTCGCAGCCACCATCACTGCTCAGTTGTTCTCCTAGAGATATAAAATATTAAGTCGATATAGAGTCAACATTAGGATAATAATAGAAAATTTGTGAGTAGGTATTACAAAATATGTTGCACAGTCGATGATGTATTTATTTACCTGAAGGACAGTCGTCTCTGCATTCAGCAGCCGATACGGCTTCTGTAGCTCGAGTTGTTTGACCTCTAGGGCAAGACATGCAAGAGAAGGCACCTTCCCGTGGTTGATACGAGCCATGACCGCAGGGACGGCATAGATCGGCTTCAGCATCGTAGTATTTGCCAGCAGCGCACCTCTCTATAAACCAAATAAAGGTATTAGGTACAGAAGAAATGGTAGAGTCTACATTAGATATCAAAGTTGTAGGAATCTTAACCTTTGCAGTCGGCTGCACTACGGGCTCCAGTTGATTGTGTGACACCAGATTGTCCGGCGATGGCAGGACATGCAGTGCATTGAACCTGTCCTGCTTCTGACTGGTATGTGCCTTGTGGACAAGGCTTGCAGGTGTCACTGGCAGCGTCCAGGAAAGTACCGACCGCACAGGCCACTATGAAAAGACAAAAACAAGGGTAAGTAATCAGTACTTTTTTAAAGTTTTCAAGTATTCCAATTGTCAGCTTATTGATACAAGGGTTTGTATTTACCGCAATCAGGAGCCATAACAACTTGTCCCGTAGGGCAGGCGTAATCTGAAACTAGGTCCAAGCTCGCCGGATCAGGCACTGTGTTTGGAAGAATACTCCTCACGTCGAATTGTTCGTCTTCGAGAATCAGTTTCTCCAGTAATTTTTGCACAGTGGAGCGTTCGTTGTTACCATTGTGGATTACTGGGTCGCTGCGAGTTTTAAACACATATTACTTCAATTTGTTTATTTCAAGCAAAAAAAGAAAAATAAGTATTTCATTCATCTGGATTATAATACAAGCAACAACTCTAAATTATTTTATTCAAGCAAATCGTACCTTTTTGTTATAACAAGTGCTTAAGTGCTACTCCAAACCATGCAAACAACTTACTTGACAGACGGGAAAGAGATTTCAACGTTGTATGTATCGCCAACTTGTCGACCCTCCCTACTGCTTCGTGTCCTAAGTGCCACAAAAACACATGCAATTGTGATAGAAGAATAACATGCTTTATTTGTAAAAGAAGCCTAAAAGTGCAATAGTTTTGGATTGAAAACTTCTAAAATTTGCTACGATGCCAGTGTGCGATTTCCTTTGATTACTGTGTTATATAAACACATGCTTTTATGTGCACTACAGAGATGAGATTTTTACATTACAAGTTTTGCGTAATATTCGTGGATCTACGCCAACACCTGTTTATTTGATCGATTCCTACTTTTTAATGGGTTTTGCTAATACGACAGAGATGAGGTTGTTAACTTACTCTTCGACGGGGATGATAGCGTCCAGTACGTAGGTATCTTCAGCAGGTGCGGCGGGAGGGGTGGATACTTGTCTCGCTTGTCTGTTATTTGCGCGGTGGTCACACTTCACATTGATGTCCAGTTCTTTGCACTCGCGGGTACCTGTGCATGAATTTTATTGTTGATTCCAAGAGTATTTTCAGAATAAATATTTTACTGCTTCGACAAATGTCTTCCAAAAATATATTAAGTAGAAACTTTGTGAAACCGTACCGTCAACAGCGTAAGAACAGAAGTTCCAGTCTCTATTAAGTTGGTTAATAGCGCTGCGAACTTTCTGACGGAGTACAGCTTGACCGGCATCATTGCAAAGTACTGAGCTTGGGAACAACATCGATACCTTGAAGACACGTTGAGCTGGCGAGGCCGCTGTAATGAGAAGAAAAGTATTAGAACCACGTTAAGCAGAATAAAGTAGAAAGTACTAAAAATAATATTATGAAATTCCTTACGTGAGCAAGCAGGGTAAACCAAGGGCAGGCTAGGATCAGGAGTTGGTCGCCAGAATCCTTCGGCGCCACATGTGTAGAAAGGTGGTACAGGTTGCGAGAATCTAAGACCGTCGCGACATGCAATCTCGCACACCTTGAATTGTCCTCCGGCACCCCAATCGCGGCAGGATTGATAGCCACCGAGTGGGTCAGGTAATGCTGGACAGAATTCCGCTAAAAAAGAAGTTACATATTATATTATTTAAATAGAGAGTAATTTACGAGCAAAGGTTGAAAACTTCTTAAAAACTTACCTAGTACAGTAACTTTGAAAGTACAAGTGGCTGCGTTACCCACAGCATCATACGCAATATAAGCAATATCGTAAGCTCCCCAGGCAAGATTCTGTCCAGGTCTGTGTCCAGATTTCTCCATGACTTTAGCAACTCCGACATTATCACTGAACACAGGTTTATCCCAGTTGACAACAGAAGATCCGTTCTTTGCGATGACCCAGAGATCACCAGGGCAACGGTCTACTCTGGGTGGTTCCTTGTCTACTTGCAATTGCTGGCATTTAGAACCGGAATATCCATTGGGACACACTCTTTGGCCACAATGAGATGGCACCATCCTCTCAACTCCTCCAATTAAGTCGTCATATCCAGCCCATGTTAGACCTAGGCCGCTGTACAGGACGGGCTCAGTTCTGCAGTCACGAACTTGTTTCTGAATTTCATTTGTGACGTCAAGGGCACGGTTCCAGATTTGTACTTTAGTCAGATGACCTTGGAACCCAGCTTCCGTGTAAGCCTTTGGATTGTCAGATTGAGGCTTGCCAAGTGTTACCCAAACACTGAAAATAAAAGAAATCGTTAATAACTTGCATTAAGTATAAGATATTACGAAATAAAACCTTCGAAGTATTAATATTAAAAATCTTACTATTGTGGTAGTGTTCGTCCGCTGCCGTAACCATCAACCTTGCTAGCGATTAAACCTTCCGTGATAAGTGTCAATTCACCGCCGTTATTACCATCCCAGACCAAGGCAACGTGGTGCCACTGTCCGTCATTTACCGTTGCAAATTCACCGAAGCTAAGGTAAACGTCTTGGAGTTCCGGGAACAGAGAAACTTGAACGCCGTTTGAGTGGGCTTGAATAATTTGTTTTCTATTCAGAGCAATGTGGGAGTTGCTGGAAGTGTAAAATTACTCAATTAATATTACAACAAGTGTAAAATTATTTTTTTATTTTTTTCTAACAGTGTGTCACTTACCTAACACTGTACGCTGTAAAGAACACTCCTCCTTCGTCTTGTTGCGTGTATTGGACCCACATCGCTATAGTCAAACTATCAGCCGATCCTGTATCAAATGGTACCACTTGAGCCGCACTCGAACGCATTGGGTCACTGAAGTAGAGGTCGTAATCTACACTTATTGCTGGAATAAAAATAATTGGATATTTAGTATATCGTAAAATGAAGTAGATATTTAGATAGAAAATGTTACAATGAAAAATTCTTACTTTTTCTGCAGTCGTCACCGGTAAGATTGAATGGACATTGGCAGTAGAATCGGCCTGGCAAATCAATGCATGTCGCGGATGGTGGGCAAGAGTTGTCCTTGCAATCAACAATGTCTTCATTACAGTTCTTTCCTTGGAAGCCTGGGGCGCAAATACAAGTGTAATCTTCACCCTCATCTACGCAAGTTGCGCCGTTCTGACAGAGACCAGCGTCACATGCGTCGAACTCGTATTGGCAACCAATTCCAGTGTAGTCCTGAGAACACGTGCAGTTGAGGCCAGATCCGAAGTCCTGGCATTTTCCACCGTGCATACAAGGGCTTCCGATACATCTTTCAGGGGCGGTTTCACATTGTTTGCCATCTGTACCACTTGGACATCTGAAATATTGACAGAACAATTAAAACTCATATACTGTTGATTTTTTGTTTTGGTAACTGATTATATTATTCATTTAATTTTCGATCAATAATAGTACTATTGATCGAAGCATTTAATCAAGGCGAAGTACTTACACACAGAAGAAATCTTGGAAGAGATCGATGCAATTCGCGTGATTTTGACAGGGTTGGTTCATACAGTTGCCAATATCCTTTTCGCAACGTTTGCCGGTCCATCCAGGTTGACAGGCGCATTTGTAGTCACCGATGTCATCTTTGCAAGATCCGCCGTTGAAGCACGGGTCCGAGGCACAATCATCGATGTTCGTTTCACACGTTTCTCCCGTGAAGCCTTCACGACAGACGCACTGGTATTTGTTGTCAAGATCAATACACCGCTCTGTACCCACAGCATTGCAAGGTTCATTCAGACATTCATCAATCGCTGTCTCACATTGTAGTCCTATGTATCCTGGACGGCATTTGCAGACAAATCCATCTATCTGATCGACGCATGATGCACCGCTCTGGCATGGGTTAGACGAGCAGTCATCTATTGTATGTTGACATCTCTTGCCTGTGTAACCAGTTTCACAAATACAATTGAAATCATCAATGCCATCGATACATCGACCTCCATTTTCGCACGGTGAAATAACACATTCGTTGATGTTAATGTCACAAGAAGGACCACTCCAGCCAGGATCGCAGATGCATTGATGAATAAAGAGTTTATCAACACAAATTCCATGTTTACAAGGTTCATTCGAGCAAAGGTCTATTTTTTCATGGCAACGTTTTCCAGTAAATCCTGGCGGACATGCACAACTAAAGTCATTAACTAAATCGGTACAAGGTGCATCGAGGAGACAAGGCTTTTCGATACAGTCGTCAGTGTTGATTTCACAAAGTTGACCTTCCCAGCCTGGTAAGCATTCGCATTTGTATCGACCTTGTTGTAGTGCTATGCAACTTGCGCCATTAGTGCATGGATTTCCATTAGTTGAGCAGGGATCAATCTGAAAAAGTACGTTATTAATAAAGCTACAACGTTATTGAAATGCACAGATATACATTTAATATTCAGAAATTAATCAAACGATAAAAAAAATTACATACCGTGATGTCGCAATCAACGCCAGTGTATCCTGATCTACACAGACAAGTGTAGTTGTCGAATCCAGGTTCATCTTTGCACATGGCTCTTTCGGGGCAGGTGTCATTTCTACAATCAGATCTTTCTTCTTGGCAGTTAATGCCTCCATATCCTGTAGGGCAAGAGCAGCGATATCCTTGTGGCAGATCAGTACAAGTACCGCCGTTGTAACATGGTTGACTTGCGCACTCGTCGATGTCAATTTCACATCTGCGTCCAGAGAATCCAGCGGGACAGTAGCATTGAACCCCATGACCTTTAGGGACACAAAGTCCGCCATGTTGACAAGCGCTATTTGAGCATTCTACCGGTAGACATTCTTCTAAGCCTGTTGCTCCGGTTCCTACCGTTTTCATGTTCGTTGGACATTCCATACACAATGTTTGTCCAACAAGATTTTGGTAGAAGTTTCTTGGACATTGAGAGCACGGAGCTAAGCCAGTTGGAGAATAAGTTCCTGATGCACATTTAGCTCTGCATCTGTCCCTGCCGGGTGCAGCTGGTTGGTAGGTGAAGGTGTTTACCGGACAGGCTTGACAGTCCTTAAATCCTCCCAGTGGTGGTTCTGATGTGTAACTGTTTCTAGGACACTCCAAGCAAGGAACTAATCCAGTTGGTGAATATGTGCCGTATCCACAAACAGGTATACAATCATTGATATCTTTGGAGCCTTCTTCTCTAGTGAATGTTCCTTGAGGGCATTTCAGACATGATCCTTGACGAGCTTGATTTTGGAAGAATCCGCGAGGGCACATTGTACAAGTCTTTTGTTTCTCTTCCGCAAAAGTTCCAGCAGGACAGTGTACTGAAAATATCATTAATAATGAGTAAATTATTCTTATAGAAATATAAAAATATCCGCACATTGTACAAAAATACAAATATCAACACTTACAGCATCTGGGGACATCACTTGTATCCATATTCAATACCTCGCCGACGCTACAGGTGAACCCTTTAGTAATAGAACTTTTGATCGCTCTCAATGGTGGACATTGGTTACCAATAGACGACACATTCAGCACCGGTTCAATGAGGGCACTAGCGTATGGCACAGATAAATCAAATATAAGGTTCAATGTCGAGCCACACAGATCGTAAAGCTGAGTTTGTCGAATAGCAGGTGTGATGGCTAACACGAAGTCCATTTTGACTACGTTTTCGTCAAGGAGTGTTGGTATAACGTTAACGAATGTAACATTAATGTTGACGTTGACAGCTGAACAACGTTGGGTAAGTCTGTCGTTTAGTACGTTATCGTATTGAGCAACCAAGTCTTTATATTTCGGTAAGCAAGCGCTGGACACTGCTCCAAGAGCACGATATTGAACAGTAGAAACGACGTGGTAGGCAGCTTGCTGGGTATCTATAACAAAATAGTACGTAGTTATTGTAATTATTTATTATTTCATAGTGTATTAAAGTTACATTTGGTGTATTTTTAAATGAATACGTACTTTCGGAAACACAGTCTGGCACAACAGATGTGGGCACCCATTGGCGTTTAGTTTCGCATACGAATGTTTTGACAGGTTCGCCATCGGTGAATCTAAAGCCAGGACTGCATGTAGCTATGCATTGAATTCCTCTATCTCCAGGCAGGCAGTTCATAGCGCCATTTGCTGGTGGCATAAGTTCCCAGTCCACGCAAGGTGTAGCCTGAACAGATACCTAAAGCAATTGTCTTTTTAGAAAATATTCATTTAGTACATTTTTTTTAAGATTGATTAGAAATGTTCTTACTTGGAAGTTGCATTGAGCTCTGTTTCCGTATTTGTCCGAAGCGATAACTGTTACATTTTCATAGCCACGTATGGGGATGACAGCCCTTTCCGGAATGAATTTAAGGAAGACTTCGCCTGAAGCATCGGTTGCATTAATTCTTCTTCTGGTATCATTGAAGTTAACGGCGTAACTGTCCTGTTTGTCTACTAATTCTATGACGTAGCTCTGTGGGCAGCTGAGTTTTGGAGGAGTGTAATCTGGTACAGTGATGTTGACTTCACAAATGGCAACGTTTCCATCAAAATCGAATGCGACATATCGCACCACCATATTATGGAATACTTGGAGAGGTGTTCTGAACTGCTGTGGTGTGACTTCCAATCGAGCTATAGCACCAGAGTTGTCAGTTGCCGTAGGTTCAGTAAAGTTTACCGGTAAAAGTCCACCGTTGACATCGGTTTGTACTACAATTGGTTGTTGAGGACAGTTTTGGAACACTGGTGGCTCGTTATCTGTAAAAGAAAGATATTATTAGTACTGTTTGTATAATAAAGTACTAACAATTTAAAAAAAAGTAATAGTACACTTACCAACACAAGGAGAGTATCCGTAATCATAGCCTAATAAAGGTTCTGCGGATGGTTCATCACAACCCATTAGCTCGAATTTGAGACAAGCATTGTCCATGAAGCTCACTATACCCAAAATAACAAATCTAGCTTGTACAAATTTAGGCAACGTGATCATCGCTAGTTCTCCATAGTTTCCAGGATCTCTCATTGTAAGGTTGAAGTTAGGGAAGTAAACCACATAGTTCTCATTTTCAGCTTGTTTGTAGAAGAATCTGATTTCTGTGGGTCTGCCGACAATGTCAGAGGTAACGACACCTTTCACGAGTATAGCTTTGACTCTGTACACTTTTCCCAAGTCAACGCTAACATAGGTAAAGGCTTCTTGCTTGCCACACCAGCCTGTTACCGAATTGAGCCTGATGTTTCTAGCTTCATAGTTAGGTCTTTCCGACGTTGCGTTAATTGCAGAATCTGGTATTCTGCCCGATGCCAAGCCAAGAGGTCTGATGACTTTACACTCTGGTTCACGCATGCAGGTTATTGGTCTGGGGTTGATTAAAATGTATCCGGGCCTAGAACAGCCAAATAGTACTTCGGATCCTTGTTCGTAGCTTCTTGCAATTTGATAACCGTCGGCTGGTCTGCCTGGATCTTCACAGACTGGTCCTTCGCATCTCAAGTCTCCGAAATCCCAAATACCGTTAGCTTGACATCTGACAACATTATCGTGTTTGCTTGTTTGTCCAGCGAGCTTGAATGTGTTTTGACAACCAAAGAAGAAAGAGCTTTGATATTTGGTGTCAAGGTATTGGCCGTATTCTGCTCCTGGTGTAGGCATTGGAGTGCCACAGTCTTTTCTGGGACACTGAAGTTGAGCACCAGATAACCAGTGATCGGGTAGACCCTGAAACATTACATTGGTTAAATGATGTACTACGATCTATAATAGGAAAATGTGAATATTTTGATCTAACGTTATGTAGAGACTTACCGGTTTAGGATCGTATACGCATTGTCTGAATGAGGATGTAACAGTATTTCTCAACTGTCTTCCAGGTGACGTGCAAGTGATTGTAACGTTGTCTCTGTACGGAACTAGTACGCTTTCAGGATCATCTCTGATTACCCTCAAACCTTCGTTTTTGTCATCAGACAAGGTCACACAACGAGCATCTGTAAATATTATGTATTCCATTAAGTAATTCGTTTATCGCATAAAATCGTATTAGAGTTTTAATGTATTAATGTGCATTTTACTTACATTGGCACTCAGGTGCAGTTCCATTCCAGGTTCCACTGGACGTACAAAGAAGTGAAGAGAATCCAGACATTACAAATCCAAAATCACATTGGAACTGAACTATGTCTCCGAAGTGGTAAGCATTTTTCGTAGACAGTAGTTTGCCGTTTTCGGGGGGTCCAAGTGATGGGCACATGACTGGCACGCAAGATTTGTTCCTTTGGTACGTGTCTCCATCTCTTTCACCCGTTTCTGACTTTTCTATGGCAAACCCAGCTGTACCGTTGGTAGAATAAAGCTCGTAGCCAATGTTGCAGGCGCATGAGAAGTTTCCGGGTCTAAAGAGTAAAGAAAATTCGTCATTAATTTTGCTTTATTAGTATAAATTAAGTACAAATTGTTAAGGATTTACTTACGTGTTAAGACATTTCTGATCACATCCTCCATTATTCTCACTGCACTCGTTGATATCTGAACAATCTAATCTAGCACATCCCATAATTTCGAGTTTCAGACAAGGCGCACCAACATAATCTTGGATCTTGAATTTCACGTACTGTGCTTCAATAGGTACTGGTAAGTTGAGGACTGATAGAGTGGGCTCCAGTATACGGAATTCTACTGCTGTGCCATCAGGGTTGGTGTAGTCTTTGAATACATCAGTCAAGTCATTAGTGTACTGAATTCTGATAGCTGAAGTGAAAGCGATGTTTCCATCAGCGCGCATGACGCTCATAGTTCTGAAACCTCTGATGATTGTAGGTGCTCTCAGGTCTATGAGGATCCAGTTGGCTCCGGCTTCTAAGTTGTTACCACACCAGCCACCTCCGTTGTTTAAGCGTACCATCTGTAGGGTAAAATATTGATATATTTTTTTTGTATTAGACCGCAGTGGGTATAAAGATGAATATTAAAAATAACGCTTACTCCTTTGGCATATCCGGGTTCAGGGGTAGAAGTTGTGACTGACTCATCAGGAATAGCTCCATTAATCAATCCTAAATCGCCAACAGGTCTGCAGTCTAAGCTTGGTGCGAAGCCTGGTTTACAGGGGCAGAAAAAGCCACCCTGGGTGTTTTTACATTCAGTTGAAGCGGTATCACACTGACTGCTGACGCATTCATTGATATCTTCGCAAGTCGGTGGCTTGTCGAATTCTTGATTAGGTCCACATTTGAGCACACTAGGTCCGTTGAGTTTGTATCCTAAAATTGTAAAATAGAGTATAATAACAATGAAAAAATAAGTTAGTACATAATAATTCAGTGAATTTGTCAAAATAAAATATTTACCCTTGAAACATTGAACACGAGCTTCATCACCGAACATGTAAATCCTAGTCTGGTCAACTATGAACCCGTTATTGATTTCTGGGAATTTGGGACACAGAGCCTTGGAGCACGTTGGCACATCTCCTGACCATGTTCCGTTACTCATACACAATAGTACTGGCTGTCCAGATCTTACGTAGCCAGGTTCACACTCGTAACGAACAATGGTACCGTAGCTTCGACCTCCTCCGTTCAAGATTGTTACGTTGGCGTGAGGGACGTCCGGAAGAGCAACGCATTGTGAGGCTGGGTAAAGAAACAAAAAAATTATTAACGTTAAGATTACAGATGAGGAATGTTAAATTTCGTAATTTTATGTCTTTCACTCAGGGCGAACATACATCAAGATTTTTTTATTCATTCAAGATCTTGCGATTTGTTGTGATATCATGGAAATATCAAATACAGTCGGGCGGTTAACAATGCGCTTAATTTAGATTCGGCCCTGATAACTTTACTAACGATATATGCTGGTATTAACTACCTATAGTCGCGCGCAATAAGTCAAATAAAAACATATTTTCACCAAATATTTACAGTTCTATTGACTTACCCAAACAAGTAGGTGTTCTTTCCCATCGCCCATCAGATAAGCATGAGATCCTTTCGATAGGCTGTCCAGTCGGGAAAGCAAATCCAGCATAACATTGGTAAGTTGCAACACCTCGATAAGTCACGTTTGTGGAGCCAATTGAAAATCCATTATCGATTTGTGGGACCGGACCGCAATACACCTCTGTAAAGTAACAATAAAATCACATAAGTATACGAACAAAGTAGGATTGCATTATGAAATGTCTCCATGTCTCGCTTGTTACTTACCTTGGCAGCTGGGAATGTAAGTTGTTGACCATTTTCCTCCATCTAAACATTTTGTTGTGATACGAGATTTCCCTGTGGCGAATTCTTGTCCAATTGGACATGAGAATGTAATAACTGTTCCAAAGGCGGTATCTCTGTTTGACGCTAAAGCACCAAGTCCGGATATAAGAGTAGGGCAATCTGAAATTTAAAATGTAAGATAAGATAACTGAATATACGTCTATTTGTTCCACGTTTGTTCTCGTCGTAGCGTGAATAGCTTACCTGCCGAGAACGTCGCCTTCCAACCTATTCCATTATGCAAAGCATCAGACATGAATCGTAACAACATTTCGCCACTGGAAGCAGTCAGTGTTATTCTTGGTTTCACAGTAAATCCATTGTCAGAATGTAATCTTAAACCGTTTGTACTGGCTCCGTCAAAAACTTGCACTACGTCGGAGGAGTGAATGTTAAATTCGTCGAATTTTAAAGATAGTGGACCACCGTTAGGATTCTTTACTCTGTATAAACATTCTTGGTTATTCGGGTAACTTGTAAGACCGTAAGCAGGTGATGTTACGGTACCATTAGCTGCGATTATCGTTGCTCTGCAACCTTGAGAATATCTCATGTTAAATCCTTTTTTAGAATCGCCAAGACTCGTTCGGAAGTACATGTACAGATGATTCGTCGTCGATATTACAACCTTTTGGTTTTCTTCGCCTGGTCCAGTTAACCTTGCCAACACAGGGCTGGATGGTGTATTACCATCTTTGATAACAATATAATCCCTGTTCATTCCTAATTCTAAATCTTCAACTTCTAATGAGACTATTCTGCCTGGTTGAGCTTCGATAATGTACACACATTCTAAACCACCAGGGTAACCATTCGGATAACCAGGCGAGGTTAATACTTGACCTTGAGGCGTGGCTCGTAGTATGCCTCCGCAATTAGAGGACTCGGTTTTCCATGACGCACGGAAACCTTTTCGTTCTACTGAACCATCTGTACTGAATTTAATGATCATGAAGTTCGAAGCGGATACGTAAATTTTGTTAGATAAATCTTGTTTTCCAGAAAGTGTCGCTAAATTTACAGATTTATCTTCGGTCCTGCCGCCAACCAGAATTTGAACAGTGTCGAAAGACTTTTCAGTTTCAAAATCTTGGAACTGTAAAACAATATTTTGACCTTGTGGCCCCTCGAGAGTCCATTTGCAATCGCTGAAAGGAGGATATTTGTGAGGGTAATTTGGACTCTCGACTACATCTCCGCTGCTGGCCATGTAGAAGTGACATTCGGAAGCACAGTCCATTTCGTCGGAAGCATCACCACAATCGTCTTGCTTGTCGCATTTGAAGGCTGCATTTATGCATTTTCCATTAGAACAATGGAAGGTTCCTAAAACAAATTTAAATTTTGTTAGTATTGTTTTGTGTAACCTTAACATTGCATGACTACACTTGTAATTGAGCATGCAATAGTTGATTGATAAACAATTGTCAGTTGATGTTTCTTACCGGCAGGGCAGGCGGTAGCTCGGCACATGAATGGCAGAAGGGTTTCACAGGTAGTTAGCTCCCACGACTGGTTATCGGATGTGACGTGAACGTCGACACATTCTCCTTCCTTAGGGTTTGGCTGTCGCAGGTCCCAGAAACCGGCATACTGCGAAACTAGAGCACCAGCAGCTGATTCGAGTGTGTTTGTTCTTAGATCGTCGACCGTCGCGAGACCGAGCCAGTAGTGGTTGTTGCTGGGACTGGCTGGCACCATGCTGGCAGTCATGTTGTTTTCAGAGTAGCTATCTACAACCATGAGTTCGCTGCCGTACCTGCAAAATTATTTTGTTTGGTGTTAGAAACAAATCAGTTTCTTGACAAACAGAAAACCTGTAACTAGTATATTTAGCGATTCCTGTTTCAACATGGGTTTATTACCTTCGACATAGTTCTGCCGCTTTCTCCCATGAATGCCTGATGTTGAAGAATTTGTAACAGTGTAAACCTTTCAACTCCCATCCTGAAACAAAAACAAGGTAAGATTTTAACAATACCCTTTAGTGAAGGAGAAATGCGAAGTTTATTTACTACGAAGACTGTTAACTCTGCAAATTGCTAAGCGTATATTTATGCAAGGAATGACAATATGTAAAAAGATTAGAAATTATGTGTAAACGCGAACAGGCATAAGTAAAGGCTTTCTCCTTTCAAAGGGCTTTCGGTGAAAGCTGTTCATTTCGCCATAAGACATACAAAATTGTGTTTATTTCATGTGCCTTTATGTACGGAAACTATTTGAGTATCGGGAAACAATTTCACGAGAAATTTAAGTTAAGTAATAAAATAACCGCACAGTTATTTGTCCGGGCTATGGATCGTGAACGCCAAATTGCTCTGGAACTCACTGTCGAACCGAAATGTTTTCTCAAGCAAAAGTTTAATGCGTCCTGATTGTGAAGTTGAACCAGCCTAAAGCGTTTACTAATTCGGAATTAGTGATTCAACAGGTGTGTTTAACTAGCCTATGAAACTCGCCGAATGGAAGATTGAATTAGAGATTTTAGAATTACGGAACGATTCGTTCCGAAGTATTTAATTGTGTTTAAGGAAATTGGAAAGCAGAACTTTATTAACTAAACTCAGTTATACAGTATTCCTTGTGTGAGTTACCACAAGATTGTTTACCATTTCTGAAGAATTTATAACGCTCAAGAAACATGTTGCTCTGCTTCTGCCTAGCCTTTTCAAAACTATGTTGGGGTCAACTTCCATTCTAACCAGATGCGGCTGAATACCAGTATTTTACACGGAAGGACTGCCATCAGACCTCCGCAACCCAGTTATTAGGCAATGCCGATATCCTAAGGTTAGACCGGTTGTCAGACTTTCGGTCTTTTGACTTCCCGTAACGACTGATTCGTATGACACTCGGGACGTCGGTCCCAGTGTTTGTCGTGCTCTCCGAGGCGCGGAGGGGTCTCGGTGTGTAACGAACGATGTTGCCATAACATCCTTTACCATTTCTGAAGAATTGATAACGCTGAAGAAACATGTAAGCGTTTATATAATCTTTTAGCATCCAAACAAATTGCCAGAATTCTGTTTTACTGGAAGTGTTCAACAAGAACCTCCTTGCATTAATATGCACACATTTACATTGTGTTTTCGTATGTGTCGGTTTGTTTACGTACCCTGAAGACGTTAAGGTACAAACTCAACATAATAGACGTCATGAGGAGCTTAAGTTACGAAAGCTTACTGCTTTGTACAAGGATTTAACATGTCTGGTAACCCCGCCTGTTCTATAATGTTTGTATAGTTGTTTTTTTTTCTATAATATTAGTTTTTAACAAATCTATAAACATTTCATTTATATTATAAATAAATATTTTATTATGAATAATTGAAGTCTCATCGTCAAATCAAATCAAATCATTTATTTTGTGAATATAAGTAAAAAATAGGTGGAAAAATATGTAAAATTCAGAGACAGTCTATGTTCCGCCGTTAAGCATACAAAATGTTAAAAAATAAATAAATTACATTAAAATCAACAATTCATTAAATTACATAACATCAAAATGTCAGTACAAGTAAATTAAATCAAATATGCGAATAGAAATAATTAATAAAAAAATAAATGTCAACATTATAATTTGTCACTTAAAAAATCGCTAACAGAATAATACACTTTGTCAGTCAATAATTGTTTAAGTCTGCTTTTCGTGAATATCTTTAAGTTCGTTCTGCCTAACCTTTTCCCAACTATGTTGGGGTCGTCTTCCACTCAAACTAAGATATACGACAAAACAAATAATCTAAATCTAGTTAAACTTAGTATTACGAATATCGAATCCCGTAAAAGTTGGAAAATGGAACAATAAAACTACAAGAAAACCGATATAGTTTTCATTCAATTTCCGCGCATTAACGTACAAGATAAAAAAGTAAATAGGCATAAATAGAGCGTGCGAGTTTGACGACCGATCGCGAAGACCGCGGTGAATCCACGCTTCACCGCCCGTCGCCCGCAACACGATGCAATGTGTTTGACCCACTTAGCTAGTTATGTTACTGCAGCAAAATGCAATCACTCTATATACAAGTATATTGTACGCTTTTGCCTAAAGATAAACCCCGTTTTTTATAGCCCGCCTCTTTCGTAAATCGTACCCGGAAACACGTCCATACCATTTAGCCGAGAGGAAGCAGTTTTTGACGAGCAAATTTCACAAATATTTTAATTTAAAACTTAAATGAATATGCATAGATGTGAATAATTATACAAACTTGAATTCCGGACACGAAATGATGGTATTTATAATACTACGGTTATATTAAAATAAGTAAGCCCATGATCCCTTGTTTGATTTGTGATTAATCGCATGTTGCGTCGCAAATTCTGTTTGAATCGCATGAAGGTATTCACGAGAGAATACCTACGCAGATAATAGTAACATGCAGTGGACGTAATTATCCCGCGAATTGGCCAGTCGCTGGGTTTTACTGAATAGCTTTAACACGCAAAGGAACGATCAAAGCGAACTAAAACTTAATTGCGAGTGGGAATCCGCCAACAACGTAAATGATTTGAGCTTAGATTAGCATAAAAAAAACTTAGTAACCTGGAGGTAGATATATAAAACCATATATATATATATATATGTATCCATATTTATTTATTTTTTTGTGCCTTTCTTTTCAATGCTTTTCTCTTTGACCCAAAGGTTGACTGGTAGAGAATGCCTTGTGGCATTAAGTCCGCCTTATGTACCACCATTGTGCATTGAAGTATTAAATAAATAAATAAATAAATAAAATACGAGTATAATTATCAAATCTAAAGCTGGCTGTTTTGTTAAACTTTTCCAAGTAAAATAATGTCCATATAGATTTTATCCGAATTAAATAATTTAATAAATAGTCGACTAGTACGTTGACGAGATAAGGAGACATGGATCGGATTGCTTGTAAGTCTGTAGGTACTTGTATAGTACTAGTACAACAGTTACTGCTCCTAAAACGTATTTTCCCACATATTACATCATGAATATCATAGGTAGGTCTTCATAGGGAATCGCATTCATTTCCCATGTCTATAGACTCGGATGACTGAGCTTGGTAACTGTTGAATATCGAGATACGAGTGTGGCTTTCAATCATCGTAGTTTATACCAGTTTACTAGTTTTCTCGTTGACTCTACTCGGAGAAAGCTGCGTATTTAATCGATTACGCACATAAAATTATCGATTAGTTAGGTACGCTAAATCGTGTATGTAACATAGCTTAATGGAGTTACGAAATTATTGACATTTAATATTGCGAAATATGTACGAATAATTAAGAGAAATTATAACATAATTCGGTAATAGACCTTCGTGTACGCAAATATTAAAATGTACGACACATCATTTTAATTTAATTATATTTAATTTTAATAATGACTCCGGGTTTGTGAAATGCTGGATTCAATTATTTAACATATTGCTAGAAGGAATTAATGGATTTAAAAGAGGTAGTTGGGGTAGAATCGATAAGAGAGGTTATCTCCTGGACGTTGTAAAGTCATTGTCGAGAGGCCTATGATGATTAGTTGAGAAAGAATTTGTCTCTATAGAGAACATCCGTTTAACATAAGACACAACGCAAATCAACAATCAATAATTACTAAAGCCCACATTACAAAATGTATGAATACTAAACAGTTAGGTATGCGTCAATAAGGCTTGTACCAAACGGGACGGGAGCAATGTCGACCGGTCGCCGACACGGTGGCTGCCGGTCAATTGTGTCGAGTGCCTCTTAGCGAGGCGAACCTGAAACCTTTGAAGGATATACGGATATACCTCTGCACCGGAGATTGACTTACTGCTCTATTTAGATCCTAAGTAGACGAAACATGCCCACTCTGTGACTTGCATCATTTTGTCTGTACTGTTATTATTTTATTCGCAGCCGTATATAACTAGATTAACGATTTTAAAAATAGATCGTTAGTTCGAAATTCGAAGTGAATAGCGCTGCAATATGAAGCCTGCAGCGTTAATTTTTATATTGTTATCCGTAAATCTAATCCGAGTGGTCGTGGGAAAAATGCAATCGTAGGTACGCAATGAAGATTAAAACTTCGTTTGCTGATATTGTTGTTCTTTTAGTGGAGTAAGACTGTTCTCAGTTAATTTATAATTAAGCTACGTAGTAGATGGATGTAAAAATGAAAATATGTTTTGTATTTTAATACTTTTTTTGTGAAACACGATCCTTCTGCTTGGAAGGGGAGTTCTGTTCAACTGATTTATATAGAATGAGAAGAGTGGAGTATACCACTTTTATCAAAATAATATCTTTAGAAGGTTAGTCGGAAAGGTGGTACTAATCCACGGGACCACTTAGAGTATCACTGATGACTGTTTTAAAGCTAGTAGTAAATTTAAAAAGTTAAATAATTTTAATTTCCGTGCAAAATGATGATAATCTTAGTTTAAAAAAAAAATCTTTATCTCAGCTTTAGTTCCAACTTCAGAAAACGGAGTTTGTAATCCGTGACCCCAAATATGATTTAACATGTAAACACAGCTGATCATAGCAGAGGATAGATAGATTTTAGCATATTTTTTATGAAATCTTTGAATAGCTGTTTCTCTTAAACTATTGACTTTTGGGGAAAGTTGTAGAACAAAAGTTATTCATTATTATGGGTACTTTAAAACCCTTACAGATTAGTACCCCTTTATCGAATAACCTTGTATAACACGGCCTAGGTATCTAATTTATTTCTTAAAGTTGAAGGTGCAGAGGTTGATATATTCACATATAACCGTCACCAGTGAGTCACGTCGCCGCTATGTATGATCGAGGCGCTGCCTTTCACTCATTACAAATGTAAGCCTTCAAGGCTGCCCGTTTGCCGCTACATTGACTCTACCAGCACAAAGCCTACATTGTCTCGTTAGATGAAAAAATCAATCAATGATATTCGTGTTCTGTTGCAATACGCGTAACGTGTAGCATGTGAATTAGAAAACGACAATTCTGTTAACGAAATTAAATGTGATATTTTATCTATTTTACAAACTGCGAATATTGTACGACTTTTTAAAATAATGATATGATGGTAGTATATTAACTATAAAATTAGATGCAATAAAAAAGTTAGAAGTGCTAAAGTTAGAAGTATGCTTTACATCTTACATTACTTTATAGGTATAAAAATGAAACAGATAGATTGAGTAGTCTACTATCCTCAACAAATTCATATTAGATTTGAAATAGTCGGACAGTTTTTTAATTGGATGAAAAATTAACTTCAAACAGTTAGGTAATATCTGTAGGTTGTAATTAAACAATCAAACATATTGTTAGTTGCAGCGAATGCAGGCGAGCATCGCGCCTTACTAAACAACTGACCCAGATTGTGATGCTCCAAATGTCGTGGCAGATGCGTGCCAAGTTTAGAATACACTTGATAGCTTTATGGACCATACTTATCGCAACTGACGTATGTACGACAGTTGACAACTATTATGTAGTTAAAGAGACGTAGGAGTCACTCAAGCAGTTAGTTAATTGGATGAAAATTATCTTCTAGTCTTAACAAAACAAATTCTTTACAGAAACAAAAATAAATAGAAGCTGTTATTTAATCATCTCCTTAACAATTTTTTTTAATTCATCATTTGGTCGCGTTTATTCGTAACTGATAGTAAGCACAGACAGGGTCTAAGATCGAGCATCAAGTAACAAAAATAAAGCGACTCCTCTATACCTACCCCTTTAGCTCTTGCATATAAACACGACGGAACACAGTAAACTGCTTGGCCGGACTTAAAGCTGAGGTGGCAGCTTAGCTAGCCAGTTAGACCGTAATTAATGATCCTACCACCAAGATTATATGTGTATAATTTTATTTAATGTACTCGTTTTAACAAAAAACTTCTTTGAAAACCTTTTTATACATACCTTATTTAATAACCGTTCTGGTAGAATAAGATTTCCTGAGGTATTTGCTGGTGTATCATATCTAAAGTATTCATTTCCATTACGATTTCAAGGGATTTTTCCAGTCGCGTCGTGCAATCAAAAATAATTACCACTTTACACAAATAACTAAATTTATCGAACAAATTAATGTTCCAAGTTCAAAGAACGAAGTTTTTTTATACAGATTATTTTTATAAATTGTACACGGAAGAAACTTAAGGTCACTCTATACTTAAGTCATCATTCCCTGACGTAACCAAAACACACTATTTTACTTTACATTTTCTTGAATAAACAATAGAATTGACAACGATTAACTTTGTGTTAAAAGTGTTTTATGTATTTGGCTTAAGTGTTTACTTGATATTTATGTTCTTTAAAGTTGAAGGTCTATTAAGATAGGTTTTATTTACTTGGTTTAATAATGAAGTTCTTTGCAATTTCATCACGTTTCACAGCTTCAGTGGTGGTAGTTCTAAAGTCATAAGTAATGCTGTATTTAGATTATTTTTAATTAAAAGCAATGCTACACTTTGTTTTATCTTGTACTAGCTTTGTGGTTTTTTTTTTCACCCCCTCAGGGGACGAATTTTGAAATATCCTACTTAAGTGGATGCCAAGTCATAGGTCTCGAGTTCGAACCCTAGTCACACACCTCTGACTTTTAGGATTCATGTGCGTATTGTATAATTATCACTTGCTTCAAAACGGTGAAGGAAAACATCGTGAGGAAACCGGCATGCCTGAGAGATATTTTACGACGGCATGTGAAGCCAAGTCAGAGGCCCATGAGCGGCATAAACTCTGACACCAAGTTAGTCAGTAACCACATGAAACGATGAAGTGGATGCCTACGTTATAATAAAATGTACCTAATAGCAATATTTCAAGATTCTCATCCCATCGGTTTAGGCTGTGCGTTGATAGATCAGTAAATCCGTCAGTTTCTCTTTTATATCCATTGTGGGCCAGTTTCATTGTATCTACACACAAATGTCTATGTGACTTGAAACAAATATATATGCCATAAGTTTATTGGTTACACTTTCAACAAACAACATACAACCTGTCTCAGAGATAAACATAGTATAGTAACGCCTCAGGGATGTATATACTCTTAGCCTACACTAGCATACCCGTAGGCAAAACCTACATACCTATTAAAGAAGGTCAGCTATTAACGTACGAGTAGGTAGCTGTGGTTATGATTAGCCCAGTTGTAGGCTAGGATCTAACGGTACCCTAGATACGGGGAGTATAGAAAACTGGGGGCTGCAATTACTATAGATCGATAACACAGCATTCATTCGTGATACGAATCACTTTTATGCTTGACGACAAGCGGTCGTATGGAAAAGCTGACTTTTTTATTGTTACTCAACTAAGAAATAAATTCGTGTATTAAATGAACTGAAACTGTAAATGCTTCAAATTATGGCTTTCGCAAACAATGAACACGATCAAACTTCGTCAGAATACTTATTATTCTTTTATGAGGCGTCCATCAAAGTAAATTTGGCATTAGAAATTTGATAATATCAAATTTCTAATGACATAATATTATTATGTCATTCAAAATGTTATAACTTATTTCCTTCAACGTTTTTTTATAGCAACTATGTTGAAAATAAAATAGGTCAACAACGTTAATAATAAAGAATAAAAAAATCTATTTGAATTTCTAGTTGACCAGAGATTTAGGTTAACAAAAAAGTAAAATAAAAATAAAACGCAATGTTCTCTATTTGAAAATCGTAAACACGTCGTGTCGTATAAAATGTGTAAAGAGCGTACAGCGCCCTGTCGGTTGCATTTATCTTGAAGCTTCATAAACCGGGTGAAAGCGATGGAATTCAGCCCTTTCTCTTATTGAACAATAGCCACGTCTGTTTGTTCAACATTTTGAGTTAATTCTCTTCGTTTATGAAGTTAAGTATTTGCTTTGTCATCGCAATATTGTCATGGTTATTGGTTGAAGAAATTGTGTTGGGAATTTTATTAAGCTTACCCGGGGCGGACGTTATTATAGGCTGTAAATATACGAACAGAAGATATTTAATGCGAAATTGATTTATGCCTTATTGTCTCGTGGCGGTTCATTGTAGTAGGCCATCATGAGGCTCATGTTTTGGAGTAGCCGTTTACGGGCTGATTATGATAATGATGAATCAACCATATAAATTCAAAACGACTATAATACCACTTTGTTCAGTATTTATTCAATATAAAATATCACCTTGTATATTATCTTAAAGCTTGTGTTTAATCTCTCAGTATTCTAATGCAGCTATAATTTACAAGGCGTGTTTGCAAGATGTTATATGTCGGCGTTGCTTAGGCGTGGATGTTGCTTAATCATAAACCAACATAAACTACATGTCGACATATATTGCACATTGTCTTTATAATATAGCATTGTTAACAACAGTTTTTGTTTGCCCATCTTGTTAGAAGTGCATACTGTGGTCTCTTATAATTGGAGGAGAACACCTAATTTGTGTATGTTTTGTAGGAGGTTCATAATAAGATAATTTTTTTACGTCAAAAGAAAAGGAACAATTAAAATACTTAATCTGTTAATTAATTCAGGGTCTCGCAGTCATGTACTAAACAGGGCTCTCTAAGACGCAATACAAAAAAACCTTTTTTTAAATACATTCCATAGCTGTATTTACTAGGAGGGGCTCGTGGCGAATTACCAACCACGCGGATCATATGATATGCGAGGTTAAGCTGCGCTTGCCACGGTCAGTCTGTGGATGACCGTTCGTTACATATCGAGACCCCTCCGTGCCTCGGAGAGCACGTTAAACAGTCGGTCCCGGGTGTCATACGTATACCTATGACAATCGTTACGGGAAGTCAGAAGCCCGAAAGTCTGACAACCGGTCTAACCTTAGGATATCGGCATTTGCCCAGTAACTGGGTTGCGGAGGTCTGATGGCAGTCGCTCCGTGTAAAATACTGGTATTCAGCCGCATCTGGTTAGACTGGAAGCTGACCCCAACATATTTGGGAAAGTGCTATGCAGAACGAGCTGTATTTACTAGGTAATTTCTTACGTTACCTTGTTATTTATATTAGTTTAGTTCATCTCTTATAAACTAGTACTGAAATAACTTGTTTTCTTTAGAAATATATGGTGCTCCTTATATGAAAAAGTTCGAACCTGTCCCTACACTTTTCGTAGAAAAAGTTCATTTGGAAATTGAAAAGTGCCTTCATATAGCAATATTTTAAATTAAAATAAACATGGTCCACCTCGATAGTGGTGCCACGCATAAAATTATTTTCTGTAGTTCATCTGGGATGCTAGTATTAGATAGAGCCTGTTACACCTATTCCGTAACCCACTTCCTATAGCGATATGTTAAACAAGACCGACCAGGTGATAGATTCAACTGACCATACTAAACTGTCAACAGTATCGACACACACTTAACCTGCTATTAGTATGCAGCGGTACGGCAAGCACCTTTCTAGATTCTAGTGTTCGCAGTGGCTCACCGGAATATAGGTAGCATTAATTTGTCTTTGTAGGCGACGTCAGTGATGCTCAATCTATAGGCCGCATGCGTGTTCTTGTGGTCTTGCAGACCTCTGACGATGAGGATTTCTTTTCTTTATTTTGTGAAATGTTTGTTTAACAGTCTTAAATATGTATACAATATGTAACATAATTAATGCACATCCTGAAAGTAGTTTGTTCAGAATCGTTTACTGAATCGACTTCAGCCATTTTTATTGTGTATATTTTTTTTATAAACGTGTATTTTACTAATTAGTCTTTTAATTGGCATAACGAAAATTGAGCCTTATGTCAAGAGCATAAGACTAAATTTTAAATGAAGTTAACAATGAAAAAATAATACTATTTTCTTGAATAAACAATATTTAAGCACATAAAAATAAAATTTCAGTGTATGTATTATGATTATAACATAATATTCTAGTTGGGGTGTTTGAGGGTTTGCGTTAATTATGTTACATGTTGTATATGTACGTGTATATCGCGTTGTCTCTACTTGTCCTGTTCATTTTGGCAATTATAGACACATAAATTGAACCGAAAATAATCGTGACGTCTAAAATTCTCATGCGAAGGTTCAAATATCGAAATGTAGTGCCGAACACTCACAGCAAAAACCAAAATGTGTCCAAAAACTACTACATATGCCTATGGCTATTCGAGCGGCCCAATTCTAAACTTCGAGCTGCTATTGTCGAGCTCCTACTAGAAAAACCAAAAAAACACTGCCATTCTAAGACCTAATAACATCACTTGGGAGTCACGCTTGCGACCGTTTGACCAGTGAAGCGAAAACCTTAACTTATGTTCTTAATTATTAGGCATTTTGTAATTTGGACCTCGCACAAAAATACAACGGCCCACACGAAATACTTCACTTTGAGCATTGCTGATCTAGACTATAAGCCATACAGTTTCAATTGACATAAGCTATTCAAACAAGGTTATTGACTAATTGAGATTGCGTACTCTCTCTATCTGCAGGACAAGCATACAATGGAATTACTAGGAAATTTTATAGCTTTTCAAGATATTATGAGCTGTATGGCAATTCCGCTGAAACTTCAAGAGTTAAAATGTTGGCGAATGGCAATTTAGTAAATGGAAATGTTAAAGGTACTTTTTGCATGTATCGAGCATTAAAGTGTATATTAAACAGTGCGCAATTACTATTTTCATCTTCGGATCGGGATCTTCGGCATTTCAGTTTTTTTTTTGCACCTATAAGTTTTCATTTTTGTTTGGCAGAGGTGTATAGTACCTAAGTAACCCCCTCATTTCGCCCGTATGTTTAAGTCCCATGTAATAGGAGTCGACCCTATTGCCATCAACGGGACACAAATCTTAACTTCGGGCTGTTACTAAGGAATTCCACACGGAAAAACCCAGTAACACTTTGCTCGAACTGGGGATCGAACCGAGGACTTCACGATCAGCAGTCGCAGTATTTGAAATAAGCTATAAAAGCGTCTGCCCATCAATTCAAACAAAGCTAAAGAAACATTTTGAATAGTATTTTATATCTACGTCAGGTATTAATTAATTGAATAGGTATTTAAATTAAATTTATGTAATTCCTAATGAAAATCATTTTATGATACTAATGGGGAGGCGATCACAAAACGAAAGTAGATGGCAGCACCACCGCAAGTACTCATAAACAATCAAAACGAGTCAAATTGACATTATCAATAATGGTGTCGATTTTGTAGCGCACTTTGACAGAACTAAACCAAACTATGGGAGTTAGTCTCCGTTTGTTTCAATAAAAAAAGAAAGTGACAGTTGCGTTTAGTCTAGTTTAGTACTGTTAAAATGTGTAAAAGAATCGACACCATTGTCAAACACATAATTGCTGTGGTACCAACGATGGTGGCGCCATAAGTTTCCCAGTTTCTACCACATTGACCTTTGACATTATGCCTTCGGAAAACAAACAAAAGTGAGAGCAGATGCTAATATATGCAGATATGTTGTCGACCTCCGTAATTACGTGTGGGTGTACCGCGTTTTTAAGCTGTGCTCACATAAACCGACTTGGCTGAGATTGGCTGATTTAAATAGAACTTTTGTGTGTCTTATGGTAATCTTATTTAAACGAGAAAGAATTTTTGTTGAGTGTGCCAACTACTTAGTGGTTGTTAGGCATTTGTTTTGCTTTTAATTCATGTAAAAAAAAAAGCCAGTGTTGGTTCTGGTTACGCTATAAAAGTGGCTTCAGGCTATTATTTTTATTTTTTTTATTGAATTTGAAATATAGTGGTGTTATTTAATTTTAAACTCGCCAAACTTTTACGTTTGATGGCGAGAGGCTATCGGCAAGGTATCTCTGAAAAAAAGAATTCCTCTACAGCAGACTTCCGAATGTACTGATAGAGTCTTTTGTTTGTTTATGATGAACGACAACTAAAAAATTCATATATTATGATAAAAGGGGTTCATGGCTAATTAACAACCGCGTGGATCATATGATTTGTGAAGTTTAGCTGCGCTTGCCGCGGTCAGTCTGTGGATGGGTGACCGTTCGTTACGCATCGAGACACTCCGTGTCCCGGAGAGCACGTTAAACAACAGTTTACTAACAAGTCGCGGGTGTCATACGAATACCTATGACAGTCGTTACGGGAAGTCAGAAGCCCGAAAGTCTGACAACTGGTATAACCTTAGGATATCGGTATAGCCCAAAAACTGCAAAAGTTGTGGAGGTCTGATGGCAGTCACTCCGTGTAAAACACTGGTATTCAGCCGCATCTGGTTAGACTGAAAGCTGACCTTAACATAGTTGGGAAAAGGCTAAGCAGAACGAAACACAATATGTTAAAATTTCAACACCTGTAAAGTACGACTATTATACATTATGGTACTTATTATGATATTTTTTAACTAAAATTCACGTAATAAAAAAACTTTTATACTTATTATTAAGCACGTTTACTACCAGACTATTCACCTTTAAGTTATTGTTAGATGAAGCGAAAAGATAAACCATGATATATTTCAGATTTGAGTATAATATATTTTCATGAATAATATAATTCACTTTATCTTAAAAACTGAATATAAGAAGGATTATCATATAATATCTAAATCATCTCACGTTTATTGGCTTGAGATCTGGAGAAGCTAACTTTAAAATTATCTTATAAGATTTATTTAAGTAGTATATTACTTTTTTATGCAAAATAAATTACTTGGTTGACACTTTATTTAGGTACTTTTTAGTATTATATCATAAACAAAATTATTTTATATTACGTTCAATGTGGTTTTTATTAAAGCTGACGTACTTAAGTATCTTGAATTTCATCTTCACAAAGGAATAACGTTCGAGATTACATCTTCTATGGCACTAATGCTTTTATAAGATTAAAAGTGTTACACAATAATGTTTCCACTCAGTACGCAGCATTTTAATTAACGTATATTATTATCACTATTACATAACTACTAACTCATGAACTAAATTCTCTTAAGGTTCTAATTGGCTTTTACTTTCGAGATATACAAATAAATAGATCTGTAACCCGGTTTGAATAATTAACGTGTTCACAGCTTTGATCGATAAAATGACGTCAGCCATTGTTTCCTTTATTCACTTTTCGAAACTCAATTCTTTATTCAAAATTTGTTTTATTGTATTGTTTTTATTATATTGGCGTTATTAATTGTAGCCATTGTACCATTCTTTAATTTGATTTTGTGCTGGACTGCCTTGGCAGAATTTCCTATATAATTTTCGTCTCTAATTACCTTAATAAAAAGATTTTATATTCGAATCAAGTTCTTCATTTGTTTCATTAATAAAGGCATAATTTTGTGTTAAGACAAGCTTTGAAAGCATATCCACGGAAACTTTCTTTGCTAATTCTATTTGAATTAGGAGGGAGGCGTTATTTCTATGTACTCTTGAACGCTAAACAACAGCTCTAGAGATTAACTCCATCGAATTACGTGTCACTTCATCACAAGTCAGTCGCGTTAATTCTTGCTTGGAGCGATTTTCGATTCAATCTGTCTGCAAGAACCTTGCGACTGTTGCTTCAATATCCTGCGTAATTATATTACTGGAATATAACTAACTGGTTGTCGTTACGCCCCAGAGGCGTTATTTTTAGATCTAAATGTGGAAATATATTGATAAGTACTTACCTACTTACTTTTTGTGTAATGTTGTGTAAGAGTAGTAAGAATTTCTATGAGAACTCTGTTGAATAATCTAGATGATAAATTATGTAGGTATTACGTTGGTAGTAGGTACTTCCTAATGGTGGCTCAAGTAGAGATAATGGAATGAAGTCAACGACCTTTTAATGTTGCACGAGTAGGTATTTATTAAAGTACATATTAATGACCAGTCATTATCATTCACTGAAACTGAGTCAATATTTTTTATTATTACTTATCTGGTGCATTATTTTAATTACTTCATAATTGCATCAAAGACAGATTTTCAACAAAAAAAAAACAGCGGAATTTCCCGGCGCAGCAACGATTTTTGTTGTTTTAATTTTCCAGCCCTTTCCTGCACGTATTTAAGTCATTGTTTGACAGCCAATCAGATGTAATATTTTACCACTCCGTAGGTGCTCAACGTTTGATTACACAAGCCGGGTCGTCAACGGGTATACGTGTGTCAGAGGCAATTTCCTAGGCTAATTATGTGGCTGATGAAAACCGACGACGTGGTGACAAACTCGATTCATTTCGCCCTACGTTTCGGTCCTTGATTGGGAATAGAATACTTAAGTAGGTCAAACAGCTTGAAAGGGTTGACGTAAAATTCAGCTATGAAAGGAATTTCATAATTAATTCCAGAAATGAATTGAATAATAATTTTGTCGATGTAGCTTTATCAAACTGTTTCCCCAGTACGGCAAATACCGATGTTATCTACCTTTTTGGGAAGGGAGAATTTTTTACAGCAATGAATTGTGAGAATTTATATTATGTTTATTAGATACCTATGTACAGTCAACATTAAAAGTGAGTGATGATTGCTTAAAGTTTCAAATGTGTTTTATAATAAAAACTTGCTAATTATAAATGTTTGCAGGTAACAAATGAACAACAATGATAGAGAAGAGAGTTCTTTAAATAATAGTATTAAGTATGACAGATTTGACTGCCTCGTTGGTCTAGTGGTGGCAAGCGCGATTGCTGCTCGTGAGGTCCTGGATTCGATCCCCAGTTCGGGCAAAGTGTTATTAGGTTTTTTCGTGTGGAATTCTTCAGTAGTAGCCCAGAGTTTGGATTTGTACCCGGTTGATGGCAATAGACTCGCCCCCTTTTACACGGGACTTAAATGTAACGGCGAAATGAGGGTGTTACTATACACCTCTGGCCAACCCTTCGGGGAATACAGGTGTAATGTTATGTTATGTTTTATGAAAGATTTTTATAAACAATAAACTCCAGAGATAATTACTTTGAAATTCCATTATATTAATCGACTTTTGCTGTTGACTGTACGTTACTTAATGCACCAGACCTATGCTAGAAATTGAATAAGAAAATTGTATTTGATATGCAATAGGTGCACCTAGAAAACTCATTTCGAATAAGAAAAGCACTTTCTTTTTACTTTGCATACGTGGAAAATACGTTAAAGTTATTTAAACTTAACACGTATACTGCGACTCTGTTCTATAAGTTACAATGACAGTTTCATAAGTAGTGCGCGTTAGGTGCTGGGTTAGAATTCGAATCCAAGCAAGTGCTTTTTGGTTAATCTATTAGGGCATTTTCAGTCGTAGCCCAGGGTTTGGATGCATAATCTTCTTCTTTTCGCGTGGTTAGTGACTAACCTGGTGTCAGAGTTTATGCGGCCCTTGGGCTTCTGACTTGGCTTCACATGCCGTCGAGAAATATCTCTCAGGTTTCCCTACGCTGTTTTCCTTCACTGTTTTTAAGCAAGTGATAATTATACAAAATACATGAACCCGAAAAGTCAGAGGTGCGTGCCTCGGGTTCAAACTCGAGCCCTATGACTTGGCAGTTTGACGGTCACACCACTGGCTATCACTGCTATGGATGCATAATAAGCCCATTACTGTTCAAAGCTAAGCACGGACCTCTTTTCAAAATAAGAACGGTTTGGGCCTTAGTCCACTACGCTGGCCTGGTGCGGGATGCCGTACTGTGCACACCATCGTTTCTTTACTGGTGCCCTCTTAAGTGTACAAGTGATAATGAAATTCTGACCCGCATATGATTTCGAAAAATCATAGGTGCAGGCCGGGCTCGAACTTAGACGGACATAAATCGAGATACGCGCTTCCTGTTAGATGAGATTGAAAACCGTCATTGGTGAATTGTGGGTGTTGAATACGTCACGCCTCTGCCTAACCTTTAGGAGAATACAGCCGTGACGTATAATTTTGTAATATAATTTATGATATAAAACGGTTAATTTTCATGAAGCTCGTTAGAACCGCCATCGCTAAAATATTAGAAGCTGATAATTTTGCGCACCGCTTTTATAGTCCATAAAATATTTGTATTTTGCTCGAGACAAAGATTTATCGTTTTCTATACCTATTTAGATATTCTATTCTATACCTATTATACTCTTAATAAGTATTATATTAATTACACCACTTGTTCATAATTCGTATTTAAGTACTCTGTTGTTATATTGTGTATTTCAACGACGAGTATTGGCCGATTCGTATAATTTACGGAGCTTTATTGGTAAAAATTGAGATTTACCTTTACCAATAACGAAGCAAAGATCTCATGGCTTTGCATAGTAGTCCCTCCCATATAGAAGTAGCTATCACAGGTAAAATTATCTTATCAGTCTATTTACATGCCCAGTTTGGCAATAAAAAATGCTACTAATGGTAAGCAAAATAATTCGTTTTTGTTTGTAGGAACCGGGGATATGTCATGGTATTATCCGTTTCAAATGCTGTTAGGATGGGGCATTTTATAACTGCGTTACGCGGTAGTGATTACGTGTGGTGTCAGAAAAACAATCGGATTAATTTCACGTTAAGGTGACGTCAAACGGCGCTCTATTCTAAAAAGGTCCTATCCTACCAGCATTTAGAACGAGTAGTATAATAAAACAAGGTAGTCTTCCCATGACAGCTAGATCACGTGACTGACAGATACTACGTCATAGCTACTGATGAACCAATAAGCATCGGCTTCTGTTGTCAAACTTTGTTACTGTTCGACCAACTCTTCTATGAAATTGCAAATTGACGAAACTTGCGTCATTGACAGTTAAATTCAGTTACCAGAATGACAAAAATCTTTTCCATTAATATATTAAATGTTTAAAATGCTCGGAACTGATAGTATTATCACAACCAACGGAAAAAAATGGATCCAATGTGATCTCCAACAAATGATGATTTTGTTACGAGTTGCGAGTGCAGTGTACGGAAAGAGTTATAAGAGCTACCAAGTCATCTATAAAATGGCAAAAAATGGGACATATTATAAAATATGTGTGTCATGTCAAATTAGATATCCCTCATAAAGGATCATTATTCATAGAATGGCAACACCGGAGCGAATAGAGCGACGCTCTTCAATTCACAGATACACAATTCTTTATTGCACTTCATATGTATGACATAGATGGTATAACAAAGTGAAAGATCAATATGGACTCTGTCGGGCACAGCAAAATGAGGAGAGAGGAAGAGGGCTAAGAGCTTAACTTGGTCCTAGTGTAGGTATTATGAATGGGCCCAGGCAGGTACACAATAATTTGCTTCACTATTAAATTTGCCAGTTTTATTACAACACACAACTAAATACATTATGTCTAAGACTGAGCACAAGATATAGTTGTTAGGTCAGTTTTCAAGTCGTTAGTCAAAGCGACGCGAAATTCCACAAGATGTGGTCACCGCGTATTTAGCTTAGACAGGCGGATGCGCGAGCGCAAGGTCGTTAGAAACCACTATGAAATCGAACTGCATGAACATCATAATATATTGTTGCCGACGATTTATTCTAATATTAGCACGGCTTATGCTCGCGGCGCTGCGCACGTACTATTTTCGATTAGAATAAAAAGTATCGTATCCTATCTAGATCTTATACAGACCTACCTGAAATAGGTGTAAGAGAAGAAAAGCCTAGTAATTAATATCCAATAGTTTATTGCCAGGGTTATACCTACAGCTAAAAGCTGGTAAGTATCCCAAAAAGTGTTTTTATTTTATTTTTTATTCTTGACTTGATCACATTTGGCCCGAGTCTCACCTGATGGTAAGCGCAGACAAGGTCTAAGATGGAGCACACGAATCCAAGGAACAGAGATATCGAGGGTTTCCCCTATACCCCTCTGGCTCTCACATACACTCGACGGAACACAGTAAACTGCTTGGCGCCGGACTTTAATGAGAGGGTGGTAGCTAGGCAGGCGGACCGTATAGATCCTACCACCAAGCGTGCAGGGTTTTGTTGAATCCCCCAACACGCGTCTATTCCTAGCATACGGTGAGGAAGTTTTATATTGAAACCCATCTCTACAAAGGGAAAAAAAGGGAAAGAAAAGATAATTTGATCTTTCTGATCATTTGAGGGTTTTGGTTGAAAGAACTAACTTTGGGTTGTATGACGTAACCTTCCATACCACTTAGTTGAATATAATTTATCTCGTATTGCATAGTAATGAAACCAGTTGATAAAAGATTGCTTTGAGTTTGAAAGCTCACGAGAACCTTGCGTCACAAGTTTCGTAATACATTGTTCTTAGCTACGTAGGCAGCTTTAGTAATTACGCACTAACAGTAGGTACCTGATAAGGATGCTTTTACGGTGCGCGGCGGGCGGGAGCGGGTAGAGAAATGCTCTTTACTCTGATATAATCGTCTCGTCTTGAGCTGAGTGCGAGTCTTTACTTATGACGTCATTTTGTAAGTGTTGTAACTCGAATAGAGTAAACAATTATTTTAGGAATTAAACAAGTCGAGTTTTTTTTATTTACACGGTGTGGGTCACTTAATTTTAGTAAACATATATAGTCGACAAACCCTTGTAAATCCATGAAATGACGCAAATTTCGCTCCATTTCCCGCTTCCGCTCTTTAACCAATAGTAGCCTAACTGCTAGTGCCTAAATACTTGAGCGTTATGCGTTAATAGAAGTGATTAATTGTCACACTGTTTACGTACTTCAGCCATTTACTACATTATATTAAAGTCTGAATATTAATTGCTAGTTTGCATAACTTACATAAGATTTAACATTACTGTTGGTGTAGTTCATTTTTATCAAGTTTTCGCCAATGATAACAAAGCAATATCGTTGTGAAAGAAGTATTTAATTTACATAAGCGAACGATTAATCCAATGATCTACACCAATAAATCAAAATAAATATCTACAGTTTCAACTAGATCATGATTGATAGAGATCGTTATCAATTTCCCAATAATGCTTTATTTAGGTTTTTGGAAAACTCTAAAAAGATCAACTATAAGAAAGAAATGTAATATACTTAAGTTAATCTGTAGGTATACAAATGAAAGGAGGTAGGTGCTTAAGTGTTGTGTATAATCAGACATTTTGGCCATCTCGCTTTAGAATAATAATATATAAAGATGTTTGTGAGTATTCCCGCCTAATTTCTTCTCAGATTAAGGCCTGTATAATCAGTGAAAACGTTTTGTATTTAGGACAAAGAGGTGATTATGAAGAATTCAGACATCGATTTAGGTAGAAAAATAGCACATATTTTTGAGATAAAACCGAAAAGGCTAGCCTTAGTCGCATCTGATTAAACTGGACGCTGACCCTAACCTACTTGGGAAAAGGCTAGAATTATAATCTCATCAACAAGTCTTTGTACGTATAAAATAACACTCTAAAATAAAACAATGAAAGCTTATGTAGGTACATGGAGTTCATTAAACCGCTAAAACAATGTTACGAAGTTTTATATTTCCCAAAGGTAAACCAAGGCACTGGCCCCGATTTTAATTAAATAGAAAGTCCAATCCCCCGCCGAAGTTATTTGAAGTATTGGCAAAAGTTATGTGTAGTAAATAAGCAGAAATTAAAACAATAAAGAGATTTTACTCACCATTCGGACACGTGAAAAGGTTGCCCTGCGAACAAAAACATAATTATTAGATATTTCCAGTAAAAAGTTTTAGAGAATGTTTGAGACAGGCATTCAGCGTTATATACTTTGATCCCACAAAGTTTTGAAGTATCTGTAGACCGCCACGTTAATGATCGTGGGGGATAAATTCATAATAACTCCTCGTAGGCGGATCAAAGTTCTGTTGGTCATTCACCTGGTGTATCCCGTCCAACACCCACAACAGTAAAGAGAAATGACATATTGTTAGGGTATAGGCAAGATTTCATTGATAATAGGGCCGATTCTGATAAGTAAAAGCTAAACTTAATTTAGGCTATTGCCATCTTTTTCAATCTGATAAAATAAGAAAGAGATGGACATACATAAGAGCTGTCAAATTTAGTTGATCTAAGATTTCCATACTAATTTAAACGCACGTCATAACGTGTCGACTGAAAACAAGTTCAAGGCGTTAACTAGTTTGACATTTTTAACTTACTTCTTGTCTATCACCGTCCTTTTCTTACGCTGTCTGTTGGTAAAAGATATCAATTCTCTAATTTTAGTTTAAACATTACATTACGCCTTGTATTCCCCGGAGGGTTCGGCAGTGATGTTTTAGTAACATCCTCGTTTCGCCAGTTATGTTTAAGTCCCATGTAATAGGGGGCGAGCCTACTGCCATTAACCGAGCATAAATCCAGACTCCGGGCTGCTACTGACAAATTCCTAATGGAAAAATCCAATAGCACTTTACCCGACCTGGGGATCGAACCCAGGACCCCATGCTCAGCAGTCGCGCATGCGACCACTAGATCAATAAGGCAGTCTAATTTTAGATTAATTGTTGAAAAAGAGAATTGGCACCATTGTACCCAGATCGTACTCATTCCCTTCATTATGCGCGTATTTGAAAAGGATAGATAAGGTCTTACAAAAAGTTCCCTTTGGGTATTAAAACGACCGGCTGTTCCTAATTACATTTTATATCTTGTTCTTATTTTGTTATTTATTAGACAAGATTAGAGATTAACGTAATATATTAAGTAGAGCTACCGTTCTTAACTTAAGTCGGCTATGTAATGTGCTTTCTAATGCAAGCAACGTAACCTGTTACAGTAAGCCAGCTTTGTATATCTAGGTAACATAGGTAGTTAGGTACTTGTTTCTTAATATATGAGCTAGTAATCCTGTAAAGTCTGAGTGTCCCCTTTATGTTCCAGTGAACTTTGTGTGGGCCGACCATCATATTACTGGGCCCATATTTGGGAATCTCGTTACACCGCCACTCAATTTGGCTTGTATGTGACAACATTACGACAATGAATCTCTGTTATGGGCGTACCTATACTCAGTTTGCCGTCGACCGCTAAATTAATTTTAATAGGAAAGTACCGAAATATATGTACTGGTATGAAATATGTAGTTTCACTACCTATGTTTTGTAATGTTTTCACGGAAAGCTAAATGAAAAGCGCTTTTCGTATTTTTTTAAAATTCGACAACATAATTTAAAAACATATTTATTGAGATAACAGCCTGCTATTATAAACATTTTCAGTTGAGTAAATTACCAGTAAAATGTTATTGATTTAAATAAAACAAAGGACACAGATACGCTTCATCTAACTGCCGCCGGCTACATTATCGATGTAACCAAAAAAATTATAACGGATTTATATTTCCAGACCGCACACATCGAAACAAATCCGAAATGTGGTCAGTTTCACAGTTTTCCATTCGGAAATTGATATAACGGGGCGGTCGTGACAGAATGAAACATTTCGAGTGGCTTGCCAAACAGGGAAAGTGGGTTTGCGAGGACACTCGCCACCCGTGACCGAACAAAAACGGTTATAAACGAACCAATAACTTCTATAGGATAAAACAATTAACAGAACGCCGATAGATTCGACTTCATTGTTACATAAGCTGCTGACTGGTGGTGAGAGCCGAGAATCGAACAACATAGCCATAGAATACTTTCTATACTAATTTCATTCAATAGTCTACGGTTCGTAAACAGAAGTTTGAATTTAATTCACTATGTTCCCCCACACTTTAAAACTGACTGAGTAGTTTTACTTTGTATGTTTGCTGGGAACTTTTATAGGGAAAAGAGAATGTCCAGATTTATGACTCAAGTTTTATTTCAGAGAACTTCGCTTATTCGATTTTGCGGTTTTGTCACAACGTTGAGGTAATTCAAAATACAATTATTATTACTATATTCTAGTTGAAAAGCTGAATTCAAAATTAATTAAGTAAATATCGCATAACAATGTTCAAATATATACTGGAATTATACGTCACTGCTTTTACTAAATCAAATAGTGTGTCGAAAGCGCGAACTCGCAGTCGCAATGTTTGTCTAACTACTTACAAAATCACAGAGCCACCAATTTGAACCAACATGACACTCGGTGACATGAAAGTTAATGGATTCCGACAGTTTATAGTTTGTAATCAACTTGTAATCGATCTCGCTAAAGCAGTGACTGCACAGAAGCGGCTGTCGATGTTACGCAATTCATAATTATTTGTTATGAGACAGCCTTACGGCCACCAACATTATAGGAATTTAAAAAGTTCATGGATAATTATGTTTTTCGAGCTCATAAAATAATAATTGCTCGCTCAATCGCTGTATCGAATTCAAGTACCTTTGAACAAGTATCTAATCGTTGTCTTTTCAATACAATCGCAGATAAAATAATTAAATATTAATGTTTCGCAGCATTGACATGTTATGGTAATAAACTGTTCCAATCAGGGTTGTCGCGTTCATAATGATGCAATTATTTGCGGTACTGCAAACTAACAAACTGCTTGCATATTGTGTTAGGGAACATACATAGGTATACGTAGGTAGGACTCAGTGATTACGACTAATGAGAGTGGGACTGTTGATACAGAAATACACTAATGATAAGTTCGATACTACACTTAATAATCACAATGTTTACTAAAATTCAACATGCAGCACTGCACTCAAAAAGGAATATCTAACGAGTTTGTTTAGCATTTGCTTGATTTAACAATAATTAATCATGATTTTCGTCCGTCCACTGCAAATTACCAGGGGCTCGTGGATAATTACCAACCGCGCGGATCATACGATTTGCGAAGTTAAGCTGCACTTGCCGCGGTCAGACAGTGGATGGGTGACCGTTCATTACAAATCGAGACCCCTCTGTGCCTCGGAGAGTACATTAAATAGTCAGTCCTGGGTGTCATACGAATACCTATGACAGTCGTTACGGGAAGTTAGAAGTCCAAAAGTCTGACAATCCATCTAACCTTAGGATACCGGCATTGCCCAGTAACTGGGTTGCGGAGGTCTGATGGCAGTCGCTCCGTGTAAAATACTGGTATTCAGCCGCATCTGGTTAGACTGGAAGCTGACCCCAACATAGTTGGGGAAAGGCTAGGCAGAACATTGCAAATTACCGTCATATTGTATTGATGAAAAATACTTACAGACTCGCATTGTACGTTATTTACATGGAACTCCATATGGCCATCTGTTAACTACTGTACAGCCCAGACAAAATTTTTGGTGATACTCAAGTTGTTAAGTTTGTTATACTTACAAGACAATGCACTGCATATTGAATTTCATAGAACAATAGTAGTTTCTTTGTGCATCACTAAACATAATTCGGTAAAAGTAATTAACTTCGCAATAGTGTTGCGAAACTGCTCTTGCATTGTCTAAACATACTGTTTGTTTACCATACAATGAGATGTTCCACTAATATGATTGAAAAGGCTGTATGAACCGTGAACCGTGTATGGCCCGTGCCATCAAAAACATCCATTTTACTCTTTGATCAGATTTTAAATTAAACCTTTATTGTTTTTTTTTAGGTCACACGCGGCACGCCATTACATTTCAAAAGATATATTTATTAGTTCTTAATTACTGCGTTATTTGTTTTATTGATAGTAAATCCGATTTTAATAGCATTTCGAATTTAGTTAACTAATTTGACGACAATTATTATTGTGTCGCAATAAAATATAAAAGAAATTGCTTTTGTAAAAATGTAAGTTAAAAAGGATTATGAATACTTCTACTTAACAGAACACTTTTAAGATTAAAGTCTGGGCGTAAAATGTTTCATCAGTAAAATCCGAGAGCTTTAAAACGGACTACAATATCCTACATTGTAGTCCGCTGAGATGTAAGCAGGATTAGACGTATGCATTTATAATTAAAAATAAAAATATAAAAATTTTCTGTATGCAGAACGATCCCTGATATGAAATATGCCATCTCTATTGTTGATATCGTAAGAATCGATTTAGAGATTAAGTATTAACTATATGAACGGCCGCCTGCTGCACCGGTCTACTGGCAGTATTATTTGATTATTTCCTCAAAATCTATCTAGCTAGAAACTTGCCATATTATTAATGAACGGTAATATCAATAGGTTACGGTTATGCCAACGGCATCTAAGTAAAACATACTAAATAAGTTATATTGTATAAAAAACTTCAGTAGTGCATATCATTTTCAGCTTAGCGCACAAGTTTAGGAACTTCACTAGAATCAAAGTTTATTATGCTTTATGCCTTTAGATGAACTTTTGGACACAAAAGTGTATTCAGTCTGTCTTAGCTACATAGTTGCAGTTGAGCTAGTAAATAAAATAATAAGCTTACCTCTGAGCTGGCTTGCACAGCAGCCAGTAGAAACACGACGACACATAGTGCCGCCGGACACCTTATCAACATCGTAAATCTGTGAACAAAACATAATAACGTTTAGCTTTTCTTAACAACACTGTTATAGAGGAGGTACAGTGACCAAAACTTATAGGTACATACTATATAGGCAGCTACTACAAGTTAAAGCATATACATAAGCTCGGCACCGTATCAGCGACGTCTCAGTTCGAGTCATTCAATTTCTCTGTAATAATGCTATGATCTCCTTTTTAATGGTTGTGGGTGTGCTTAGTGCCCATGTACTTGTCATCAATCCTTTTAGTGTGTTTAGTGCATAAAACAATTTCAGTAACAGTTGCGTGCACAATGCATATGTGTTCATTGCTTGCCTGCATACTAAACTCTTTTGCCGTGTGTACTTACACGCGCAGACTTATAATCGTAAATGGAGTTGGAAGAGAAAACTAGTGAGTGTTTTATTACACTTGCAATGTGAATGCTCTGAAAATGCTTAGTTTGTAAGGAGAAGTGTTGGTGTAATAGTGAAAAGCAGAACATAAAATATAAAAATATGCTTTGGGTGGTAGTTCAAATCGTGTAAGTCATAAAAGGCGAAGATGGACATATATTTTGAAATTTATAACCTTTTTTTAACGTTGTATTGACCTTTAAAACACAAATGAAAGAAAAAATCTTATTATAAGCGCTTTTAGCACTGTTTAACAATAGATTATGTAAAAGGATAAAATAAAAACCAATTAATATCATCTCCTCTTTAGCGATTCAGTGTTTAAATAATCGAAAACCCACAACGGAGGTTCGTTTCGTATTGGTATGCTGAATACTGATTAATATGTATGATGTAAAGTAACAAAAATCCACTCTTCACCCGTTTATGTAATAATTGAAATTAACGTCTGCATATTTATACAGAGATTCAAAGTTAAAATGCGAAATGAAAAATTTTCCCTCTCACGTTTACTCGTTGATCGTAAGTACCTAGTTGTGTCGGTCTGAATTCATCACAATTGGTTATTGGTATTATCCAACAAATGTACGGTTTAATTATTCTGCCGGTTATAAATCCGTCTGCGTACTCAAACGAGCACGACATCACTTTTAATCCCGGTTTATTTTTATTATTCGTACTGATTGAAACTGTTGTTGGTAGAGAAACGTTTATTTTGTTATTAAAACAAATAATGTTAGATCTTTCTTCTAACTAAATTGCATAGTATGAAAATATGACGCTAGGTATCCTTGTCCCATACATAAATAATAACAAGTTCGTAGTTTGTATTAACTTGTACTATTTATGCAACTACTGGGATGGGTTTGTACTTGCAAATGCAATTGGATTCTATTTTACAAACATCAACACTGAAAACTATGTTGATAATTATGCAACTATAGGAGAAAGCATTCAAATCTCTGTATACATAGGTTTGTTAGTTGTCTGTATGTAATTTAGATTCTGTCAGCGTGTCCCCGAATCGATCATATTCCAATCTTTTTTTTCCGTATCACGCAGAATAGCTGTAGTTTGAAAGTTTCGACACAATGATTGACATTGTGGACAAACGGAGGCCATAATAGTGGCGTGGAAGTGGACATAAATCAGTTATGCAATAAAGTTAGGAATTGCAACTATTTTACTAAATTTTATATAAAAATACATCTCTAGAGAGCCACTGAAATTGGGAAAAAAGTATAATGATCATGATGTATAAACAAAGAGTGACATAACAAAAAAATATTGATATTGTTAATCACTCGCATTTTAAATATAGGCATTTGACAAAGGAGACAGAACCAAACGAAAAGGTTATTAGGCAAACAAAATCAAAATTGCAAGACGACAATCATTCTTAAACAGTTTCTCGTGAATCAAATCATGCCAAACTATTTTAATTCTACCATTCAACTGTGGGACTGAAGCAATATTTTTTCGTAAGTTATGAGAATAGTACACTACAATTAAAAGATAAGATAACCAAGCTTTGTCAAAGCACAATGAGGTGGTTGTGTAAACTGGTTTCATCATGATACTGCAATGTATTTTGTCGTATGCGTGCTTCAAGACTAAATACGTACAAATGGTTGATTAGTCTCAGTTGTAACTAGAGCAAGGGCAATAGGTGTTAGACGGTCTTGGATTTGATTGGACGGGAAATAATTTTGCATTGAAATATAAATGACTTGAAAAGGAAATAAAGTCTGCTATATGTGAAATCATTTATGGGATAGTTTTTAGAACCGATGAATTTAGAAGAGGTGTTCTGTGAATAGAACAATCGATCTTAGCTTAAGACCAATAAGGAGAATACCAAAATAGAATTGATAATTTTAAACATCTTAAGACTCAATCTAAAGGCATTGTTCTAGTTGATAGACGCACTAAAACTTATAAACAATTCAAAAATACAATGACAAAGAAAATAGATAATGTTGTGTGTGCGCACGTTTTATATCATTACGGGTAGTAATAAAAAGACTAATGGATCTGCTCGGTTCCTTGTAACGGTGAACAGATGATTGGTACTTACATATGTAGCGTAATGTACACGATTATTACATAATAACATACTGGTATTTGCTCTCTTATAATGGACCACCGGGACGATGATATTGATGGAGATGGCAGAAGAAAGATTTTGTGATAGAGTCTGGCCAACGAAAACTGTCCACGAGAAATGGCGGCTGACTGACTGACTATACGCTAAATTAACGGTTAATTTTCCAGAGAACTTACTATAGATTTTTGTTAGGTACATACATTAGTGTAGATTCATATCGTCGCTTAGGTAACAATACCGCCTAAGTCGAAAATTGGTCATTTGACGTTTTATAAGTCATTGGATAGATATATTCGGCGCGCATCGAATGATGTTAGAAAAAAAATAAAATTATCCAATCACAGCGAGTTATTCAAACAGTTCTGGCACCGCGCAAGTCGTTTGTTGTGTCATTTTAAAGATAACTAGCTGTATCCTCACGGCTCCGCTCGTAGCCTATGTTACTCAGTGATAATGTAGATTTCTAACGGCAAAAGAATTTTTGAAATCGGTCCAGTAGTTTTTAAGTTTATTCATTACATACAAAAAACCAAAAATACAAATCTTACCTCTTTATAATATTAGTATAGAAGTATAGATAAAGGCTCATTTACACGGTGCAAGTTTCTTGAAGCGAGTCTCATGCTATCTTTGTCTTTCTCTCCGACAAAAACAGAGATAGCATGAGACTTGCTTCAAGAAACTTGCACCGTGTAAATCAGCATTAATCAGTTTTATGTCTCTCCTGAAAACTTGTCAAATTTAACTTGAGCGGTATTGTTACCTAAGCGACGATATGTAGAAACAGGTTAATACTAATAAATAAGTATATAATTGTCAAGATTTTTTTAAATTGCCGCCGTTTCCCGTGGACCGTTTTTGTTGGATATAAAAAAAACAGTATTTTGCTACGACTCACATGCCAGTAATAAAAAAAAAAACTTAGGTAGGTACTACAGTACGAGTAAAATAACTTTGCCAATCTGAAATGAGGGGTAAAGTCGTTTTACGCGTACCAAATAACTTTGTCACTCCGAAGTGAGGAACGGAACGCCTAAAGCCTGGTTTCAGAGCGGCAAAGTTATTTTACGCGTACTTATTGTAGTAAGTTTTTTTATTGCTGTCATTTAAATCGCAGCAAAAAATTGGTAATATTGGCAGGTTTGACACGTGAATCGAAGATGCAGGAAAAGTACAAGAGTGAAAGAGATAGCTATCTGAAGGACCTGGCAATTAGCGTGTTCTTCAATCGTCACTTTTGGAGCGTCAATCAAATATAAATTTATTTTTATATACAATATAATATCATTGTTTAAAAAAAAATACGTATTCAAGTTTATGTACATATTCCACACTAGACGCACAAGAATCAATATCTAAAATTGAGACTGCGGCTACTGAGTCGGTGTGCAATTCAAATTCAATTTTAATGTCAAAAGTTACGAAAGTTATTCCCATATATTAAGTTTGGAATAATCTTAGTTCTAACTTAACGTTTTAAGGACTAGGTATATGGAACTACAAGAAGAATTTATATTAAAATTTATTATTACAACATTTATTTGTCGTGGGAAGTCTAGTGAGAATTTTCTAGAATTTTGTTTATGGTTTTGTTTTATGTAAATGTGCAACTGGAGGAAACTTTGATATCAAATATTCACATCATTGCTTTGATAAAATAAAATATACGTTACAATTGAGATAAATTACCATCTATAGGCTTCGTTGGACCTTGGGTTCGTTCTTAAGGCCTGGGAAACTAATTAAATAAAGAGTATTTTGATTACACTAAACAATTGACTAAACACTGACACTTGATAAAAGACTAAAGAATTACGTTATAAATTGTAAATGATAGAGCTACTCTTCTTCTTCTTCATCTCCCTGCCCTTATCCCACACTAGGTGGGGTCGGCACAACATGTATTTCATAAATCCATGTTGTTAGAGGTTTTGGCTTATTGTTTTATGACCGGCTGCCTGCCTGACATCAACCCTCCTTGGGAATACTCGGTGCGCCGTCGCGCGGGTGACCCAATGTGCTTGCTGATATTATGCAACTAGGCAGATTGTGTTCTTCTTCGACTCACTCATTCAGTTTTGTTAGGGCTTTGGTTTTGACACATCGTACACTAATATACCATCGTGAGCTTCTCGGTAAAAACTTGATGTCAATGTTCTGTATCGAATGATAGAGAACATTGACATCAAGTTAATGATAGAGCTACTCATGGTATAATAAAACAATGTAGTCTCTTCCCGTGACAGCTAGATAAGTCACTGTACGTTATTACGTCATAGCTACTGATGAACCAATGAGGTTCGGCTTCTGTTGTCAAACATTGTTGTTATTGGTTGGAAAATATCAAAATCAAAATCAGTTTTGGCTAAGTTAAAACAAAAATAGTGTTCATTTCTGCTAACAAAAAGAGGAGGCATTTTTAAGTTATTTTTTATGTTTAGAAAACTATAAATAATAAGGTTTTTTTACTATTGGTAGTTGTCTATGATGGTCATTATTCGATATAATATCAAGAAATTGATTAATATCATATAATCATAGAAGTGACGAGGTTCTCTATTTGTGAGAAAAAAACGCCAATTTCATAGGTAAGGACGTAATATATGTAGGTATATATGACCTATCACGTCCATCTAATCCTTTGTTGATCACGGGCATGACGGTTATATTAAATTAAGATACTTATACCTCCAAAATTATGTTGTTCGGTTAACCAATAACACTGCAGTAACCTTTAACCGTCTGTCGATGATGTCATACTTCGTGTCCGGTTTCGATAGTACTTTTTTGTTGTTAACAATTGATTAATTAACATAAAATCGAATGTTTAGTAATATAATATTTGTATTCGTATGGGATTTGGTGACTTATGGTTTTGACGCTAATAGAATTTTTGATTAGTGGTATATAAACTATTCTTGGGGCCTGACTATTTTGGAAATAATGTAAACAAAAGCTTGAATTGTTCAGGGAGTAAGAGCACACACATAAGTAGCTCTACTTTTCGTTCGTGTTTTACATTCATTAAACACATTACTTCAGAAGACATAGTTACATATTTGTCTTCGAAGAACTTACAGATAATTAGGCTTTTAATTGGACATTTTCTTTGTATTGCATACAAATTGAGAATCCTATTTTTCAAGTAGGTTTAATGCTAAAAAGGTATGTAAAGAAATGAAGCATCTACCTGTATATTGATAATAATATACTTGAAGATCAGGTTTCTGATAGGGTTGAGGAGGTCAGACAGTCGCTTGGTTTAAAACCTGAATACCGCCATGTCATGGATGAATAAACTAGCGATGGATTGTTAATGGTCGGACGACGAAGTCGCTTAGCATTGAATATAGAATAAGTAAACGGAAGATGATTTAACGAGGATAGGTCGGAAGATAACTGAAATTAGATTATTTCTAACACAACGTTTTTCCGAAAAAACTATTCGGAATTGTCCTTGTACCGGTTTATGATAACGGTAATGTGATAGCTAGGTTATCTTCTTAGAATTACACCAGCAAATTCATCATCATCTCTCAAATAATTTGAGAGCTCTCTTCTAAGGCCCGTATTAAAACAGCTCTCATTTGAGAGATCCCTCTTAAGTGTAATGTTAACATCACATGAAATATTTCGAATCCTACTTAAAAAAGTTGACAAATATATGGAATTCTACATTATGGTACCTGATGTTGGAAGGTCTCTCAAATAAGAGATATTTATACGGGCCTGGAAGAAAACAGTAGTCAAATATATGAAATTCTACTCTATGGCAGCGTATTTTGGGAGCCGGTTCCCAAGCTGCCATCTTGAGAGTTGTTTATTATACGGGACTTAATTATATTTACTTGAACAGTTCCTGCAAATATTTATCCTAAAAAGTATTTGACTCTAGAACCTAATTAACTTAAATATTTCTGGAAACTTTGAAATAGTATTTGTAGCTGTGATTAATAAATATAAAATGTATGTTAGGCAGGTAGTGAGACACCACACCCGACGCAATATTGCAATATTTTTGACATCTTGGTAATAAAATTACGTATTCAAAAGTTATAGTGGATACTGTAGTGTTGCAAGAAAGGAAATCAGTATTACAGGAGGTAATATTGCTGTAGGGATATTGCAACAGTGATATGTACGCCAGTAAATAAGAAACTGGTTATAATTCGACCAATTACGTTGTAGGAAAAGGTAAAAAACTTAGAGAGCTAACGTTTACAATTTTAAACTGAATTTTTGTGTAATTTAACTTATGTTTAGAAGTATCCGGGTGGCCCCAGAGCAGAGTGGATGGCATGACAGAAAGAAGGCCTAGCTGTGGTGTGATGTGGGCTGCTTACATAGATAGGTAGATATGTCTGAACGAGTAGTCAAAGATGTACCGTTTACGTCACTCTCTAATGGAAATATTAGGGCTTTCTGTGTATAGAGTCTTCTCTTGTTATTTAAGGCGCAAAGTGGTATTTCCGAGTCATAACAAAATTTCCCAACGAATAAAACTGAATAGCATTGCTCTGGGCATCGAATGCAGGTGAGTTAGCAGTCCGTAGCAAATGAGGCTTTTGAACTCATTATATTCTAGACTTTTCCCAACTACGTTAGGGTCGGTTACCAGTCGAGTCTAATACGGTATAATATCAGTATTTAACGAGCAGATTTTTGAACTATATTCGATGCACTGATTTTTTGGCATCAGATTAGTACATAAGCATATTCAGCCCATTACTGGGCACGGTTCTCTTCTCAGAGTGAGAAGTGTTTAGGATTTAGTCCACCACGCTGGCCGTGTGCGGGTTAGCGGACTACACACACCACCGAGAACTTTATGGAGCCCTCTCAGGTGTGCAGGTCTCCTCATAACGTTTTCCTTCATCGTTAACGCAAGTGATATTCAAATTCAGAATACATATAAAAGGTGATATTTTCTCAGTCATGTAAAACAAAATGTGTCTGTTCGATCTACTGCAACTGCATTGAATGACATGTTACCAGTTCATTGCGTACCAGCATCAAATAACCTTTCTCAGAGAAAGGTAGTAGGGCGGAAAGATTAGCCAAGCATACATCCTATTTTCCTTTTCTCCCACATCACGGAAAAACTACCTACCATGAATATTTTCGGATTGTACGTAATCGCATTTACTGTATCAAATTTGTATCTGTCGATTGACGACTAACCGTGGATTGGAAACCGGAATCTATTATACAATATCGAACCCTCGTTTTTGTTGAAACACAAATTCGTTTGTCAGCGGATAGTCAACGGGACAACGTTGTTTAAAAATAACTAGGCATTAGACAAGGGTAGACTCGCTCCAAAGAAATCATGTGCAGATATATTTGTTATAGCAAGATTTGCGATACAGTAAGAGCTCTGATTAGTCTTATTTGCTTCTTCGGCATCTTCCTTATTAAGTGTATTCTAGCGTTTTCCGAGTCCCGTTTCTTTTAAAGGAACTAGTCGTGCGCCTATTATAAAGTGCGTGCTGATTACTGAGTACCAACGTACTATGCGGGTTGAGTACCATCTGCGTTTGTTATTAGTTTCATGCATCATTTAAACCCAGCTGCATGCCAACTTGGATGCCAATTGTCCGTCCAAAAGCAAACTTACTGAATCTAATTAAATTTAAAATAACTCAATTATGAGTTCAGTTCTGCCTAGCCTTTTCCCAACTATGTTGGGGTCAGCTTCCAGTCTAACCAGAAGCGACTGCCATCAGACCTCCAGAACCCAGTTACTAGGCAATACCGATATCCTAAGGTTAGACCAGTTGTCAGACATTTCTGGCTTCTGACTTCCCGTAACGACTGTCATAGGTATTCGTATGACACCCGGGACCGACTGTTTAACGTGCTCTCCGAGGCACGAAGGGGTCTCGATGTATAACGAACGGTCACCCATCCACGGACTGACCGCGACAAGTGCAGCTTAACCTCGCAAATCGTATGATCCGCGCGGTTCGTAATTAGCCACGAGCCCCTTCTCAATTCGAAACTCAATTATGAGTATATTCTTATAATTAAGGAAACGCTGTTTAGACTAAAATTAGTTCTTACTTATCTAGAAATAAACTTGATTCACAATTACTACATTTCTGTGTGGCCTTCCAGCATTGCATGGCTTCCGGCTGTCATAATGATGATGACAGTATAAAAAACCCTGAGTCGGGGAAATGAGACCAATAGGAACAACTTCCTCATAATTCGTGATGTATCGTATGCCCCCGTGGCCCGTTCTCACGCGCCGACACCTCCCCTCCCCCATTGTCTTGGAAGTTGCGTCTGCGCAGCCGGTACAAACCGTGAGATTACTTTGACGCTTTGATGCCACTATCTCTGAACAGATAAGACAATTTTGTTCCGTTCTAATTAATTTTATTATTTAAGCGAAAGTAGGTTACTCTGTTGTATCATTAGGGATTGTGTGTTACTTACTCATATTTACTGTTAACATAATCAGTGTTTCTTGTTCCATCACCTATTATTTATGGTTCATGTTAACGTATCCAATTTGTGTCTGGATCTTTATGATGATAATATTTTATTCTTTTTAATATATTCACGTATATTTTACTGTATAACTAGCTGTTGGCCGGTCTCTCAATAAATATTTATAGCTATAAGTTATTGTTTATTTTCCATGCATATCATTTACAATTTCCATTTGAATATGTACCTATAACTTTACGATTCAGTTTAGTTATGTTCACTAAGTAGAGTAATGTTGATTTAGGTCGTAGTTCCATAGTAAACTAGGGGAACTCCGAAAGTAGGCTTGAAAGTCTGGTACCGTTACATTCCTATGTTGTTATTCATTGTTATATCGATATGGCAATACCTTTAGGGGTAACACATACTTTCATGCACAACGAAAACTATTAGTCTGGCATGTAATCAATATGATAAAGAGGTAGGTACACAATCTTTTTGTGACTTAATTAAAAAAAAATGATTTCGATTGGAAATCGGTTTAAATTGATCTAAACAATAGTATTCACTGTTATTTTTATAACATTTTCAGACCAAAAGATTCAAAAATATTGTTTACCGTTTTTCCAAATTGGTTCGGGCCAGAGTTTCATATTGATTAATCTCACTACGACAAGCAGATAAGGCCATTGTGCGTACAAGAAAACCCACAAATTCTTCTTCTCTGTACCCAATTATTTAGGTACATGTAAGGTACAGATAAGGGTGAATTAGACTGTCACCTCCATTGTATTCGTCTGAGCACCTACGCGGTAATTTAGTCGCGATAAAACAGTATGTTAAACAATGCGGGTCGCTATTGTTTTGTCAAATGATTGCTGATTTTATTAGGATTTCGATGTATTGGTATCATTGCCGAATGAAAGGGTATGAATGAGAGCGTGAGGTTCAATTAAGAGATTGATTAGCTCATGTTTATTGCATTGGTTCAATGAAATAAAAAATGTGTGAGCAGTTTTTCTTTTAGATATTATTGTTAACATATTTTCTTCCTTCGAAGACTATTAACCCGTCAAGTGTCGGGCGCACATACGGGTGTGCGTAAGAAATTCGGCCGCGAAGTGTCGGGGGCACACACGGGTGTGCGTAAGGAACGCGCTCCTATAAATTCGGTTCGTGTAAACAGTAAAATAAAACGTACAAAATCCGCTACCATAGGAGCGCGTTCCTTACGCACACCCGTGTGTGCCTCCGACACTTCGCGCCCAAATTTCTTACGCACACCCGTATGTGCGCCCGACACTTGACGGGTTAAGGAGAAACAGTCGGATTATGACTTTTATTTTTAAGCTTCACAAAACGGCCAGTCAATAAAAATTCAAATAAAATCTCACAGAGTCCAACATATTTTGACTGTATGTCACAATGAGAATCCATCCGAAACCGAATTTATAAAGAAAAGCGTTTATTCTGTATTTCATCATGAAAGCTAGCTCCTGCATGGTCAGAAGAGCATACAATGTTCAATAATCTGATCAACTTCTCCTTTTCGTATTGTTAGTAACTAACCTGGTGAATGAGCAAGTATGTGTAGTAAAAATCAGCCGTAATCGATTTAAGAGGAAGATTGAATTTATTTTTATGCTCTTCTTCTTTTTGTGTGTCTAGTGACTAACCTGGTGTCAGAGTTTAAGCCGCCCATGGGCCTCTGACTTGGCTTCACATGCCGTCAAGAAATATTTCTCAGGCATGCCGGTTTCCTCACGATGTTTTCCTTAAACATTTTTAAGCAAATGATAATTATACAATACGCACATGAATCTGAAAAGTCAGAGGTGCGTGCCTTGGGTTCGAACACGAGACCTATGACTTGGCAGTCCGACAGCCACACCACTAGGCTATCACTACTGTCAACTGATCAATCTGATTACAAAGTATTGATCGTAGCGGTCCAAAGAAGGCCCTGGAGACCAATTCTAGGAACAAAATTGTTGCCAAACAGCAAACAAACCACAACCGTGAAATGTTTATGTTGTCAAACAATTTCGCCGAAGTCTGAATAAACGGTTCGGGTTCAGTTCAGTTGTGATTGATCAACGTTTCGGTGAAGGCCAAGCCACATCTGATGGAAGATACGTCGCCGATCTTTCGTCGCAAAACTCGAGGAATTTTAGTTACGCATCTTCGGTCAAATGTGTACGGTGTGAGATGTTTATATGGAATTATTGGCGACGTATCTTCCGTCAGATGTGGTTTCGCCCTTAAGGTCGCTGTATACGTAACGTGTCTTAACCTGGATGGAACGGGACGACAATTTTTGGAGACATCGTTTCATAGAAAATGTATATGAAAGAGCAGACGTCACGGGTGCACGGACGGGACGGCGACGTGGCACCCAAGGGACGGGAAAAATATCGTTAATAATAATAAATCATTTATTTGCATAAAACATGGTATAAAATGGTCGAATACCATTCAAATATACGGGAACATTTATTTTCCCGTCCCTTGGGTGCCACGTTGCCGTCCCTTCGCCGTGCATTCGTGACGTATGCTCTTTCATATACATTTTCTAAGAAATGTTTTTTTTATTTGAAATGGGTTTGCTCTTGACTCTAGTCTAGGTGACAGAGACAAAGTCTACGATGGAGTAAGCATACCCAGAAGAAGCCTGTTCATTTTAACTTTGAAGGGATTCGGGTTGTATGCGTTTGGGAACACAGACGCAGGTAGTGAGTTCCACTGTTTTGCCGTGAGCATTACTGCCCACCGAACATAATTCTTTTGGTTTGAGTACCAATGTTTCAGAATAGGTACTAATGAGTTCAGCGGGTAAGTCCGTTTCATTATTATTAAGATATTTTTGTAAGTACTTATATTATAATTTACCAACATATGGATGTACCTTGTCCGAAATAAATTTGATTGATTGATTGATTGATTATGAAGGATGTTTGGAAGAGCTTAGTGCGAATCGCGAATTGCGAGTTTCCAAAAATTGTCGTACCTTTCCGTCGTATGCAGCGACCTTTAGTAGAATTGGTATGATATGGATGTATGTCATCAGCTCATGCGTAAAAAAAATTAAATAGAATTATAGTGTGAGTAAGGCTAAGCTTGTTAGTGTGAATAGAGATTATAATCTTTTATTATAAATGGAATTTGGAGTTCTCTCACGTATGTCAGGCCGATGCTCCACATAATTGACCATTGTCATAATGGGAAACTTGCGTTGTACTGACCTGCTTATTGGCTTGGTAATCACAGGTGTTTTTCGAAATACCGTCTCACGCTTCTATGTTGTACGTGTGCGGTGTACACACTATTATGCAAACAATGATCAATAAAATAAACGGTTTATTTAATAAGGATAATAATTAGGCTTCCGTTTGTGTGAAAATGTATTTTTAGATATAATATTCTGATGACATAATTATACGAGCTATAAATAGGAGTGTCCTTTTGAGAATTTAAAGAAGTATTTTGTTAGAAATCTGCCCCGTTGGTCTAGTGATGGCAAGCGTAACTGCTGATCGTGAGGTTCTGAGTTCAATCTCCAGGTCGGGCGTTATTGGGTTTTTACGTGTGGAAATCCTCAGTAGCAGCCCGGAGTTTGGATTTGTGTCTGGTTGATGGCAGTAGCTCGCCCCCTATTACATGGGACTTAAACATAATGGCGAAATGAGGGTGTTACTGTACTGTTACCTTTGACCAACCCTTCGGGGAATACAGGCGTGATGTTATGTTGTATTCTGATGACATAATTTTAGGATCTATAAACAGAAGTGCCCTTTTAAGAAGTTAAACAATTTTTTCGTTGGAAATGTTACTGAAAATCTTATACAGCGTAAATATGTAAAACCAAATAGAAAAATGGCCAATATCTTTAATAAGAACTGTCAGCTTTACATAACATAATTAGCTCATTGCTGTCCCACCGCTGGGCACGGGTTTCTTCTCAGAATGAGAACGGTTTAAACCTTAGTCAGCTTTAACTATTCTTTAATTAATTAAGTGAATAGCATGCCTTAATCGAGCTGCTTAACCTTCACAGGCTTTTTTGGCTAGTATGTCAAGGTTAAGATGCGTTTTTGGACGACAGATGAGTCTCATCAGCGAAAAACACGAGCTCTTTTTTTATTTTACAAGAGACTTTCATTAATATATTACCTCGTTGGTCTAGTGGTGGCTAGCGCGACCTGGTCTTAGATTCGATCCCTAGGTCGGCCAAAGTGTTACTGGGTTTTTCGTGTAGAATTCCTCAGTAGCAGATCGTAGTTTGGATTTGTGCCCTGTTGATGGCAATAGAATCGCCCCCTATTACATGGGACTTAAACATAACGGTGAAATGAGGGTGTTATTATACATCTCTGCCCAACCCTTCGGGGAATACAGGCGAGATTATGGATGTTATGTATTTGGTAGATACTGTACATTTTGTAAAAGGTTTTTTTTTTGCCTCCGTCAGGGCTGACACTTATAAATAGTTTCTTTTTAAGGTAATTCCTTAACAGGTATATTATACAAAACTTGTTTCTAAGGAAGTTCTATATAAAAAGTTCGAGTTGAAAAACCTTTCAAATTTCTGACGAAAGCGTGTATGTAACAAGTATGCTAATAGCATTTATATTCAAATTAATCTATAACTAATTTAGTGTAAATCCAATCGACCGTGGTATTTAAGCTCATAAAAATTGAATCTAATTCATCTAGATAGTAGATATACGTAACATTGACCCTCATAAACTCATTCATATTAAAAAAAAAACTATTTCACATAAAAGTCGCGCAGCGTTTCTAAAAAATTGAATGAAAAAGGTCACATTCTTTAACAAGGTCTTATATAAATGCTAAGTGTCCTAAACACTGGAATGCTAACTCTATTAGACGCAACCATGTCATTTGACAAAGTACTGTTAAAATATAAAATTATAGTTTACTAGCTGTGTCCTCATGGCTCCGCGCGCGTAAGAAATTTTATTCCAGTAATAAATATAGCCTATGTTACTTAGTGATAATGAAGATTTCTAACGGCAAAAGAATTTTTGAAATCGGTCCAGTAGTTTTTAAGTTTATTCGTTACATACAAAAATACAAATCTTTCCTCTTTATAATATTAGTATAGATAGGTAGGTAGGTATAGATAGGTAGGTAGGTATAGATAGGTAGGAGGGGTATAGATAGGTAGGTAGGTATACACAGATATTTATGAAGGTCAACAAAGCGATTACCTACTGTCCGCTATGTTTGTAAAAGGCTCACTCAGTAAAAAGAAAGTTACCATAGATGTCCTGAATATTAATTTTGTTGTCGAATATGTCCGTAGTACTATATAATTTACCGTTACGAGTGATTCTGGAAAATACCGCTATTAGGGATAACACCGCCAGTGTTCTGCCTAGCCTTTTCCCAACTATGGTCGGGCCGACTTCCAGTCTAATCAGATGCGACTGCTGAATAAAAATGTACACTGAGCGACTGCCATCAGACTTCCGTAACCCAGTTACTGTGCAATGCCGATATGCTAAGGTTAAACCGGTTATCAGACTTTCGGGCTTCTGACATTCCGTAATGCCTGTCATAGATATGACACCCGGGACTGACTATTTAACGTGCTCTCCGAGGCATGGAGGGGTCTCGATGTGTAACAAACGGTCACTTATCCACAGACTGACCGCGACAAGCGCAGCTTACCCTCGTAAATCGTATGATCTGCGCGGTTGGTAATTAGTTACGAGATTACAAAGCCATTGGGATTAATTTGTATTTTGTTCATGATTTTTGAATCGTCTATCAGAAAAGCTGAGTGACACTTTACCTTACCTGAGAATCGAACTCGTGTCTGGGCCTCATGTCCAGCCGTCGCACTTTCACGCGAGCCGTGACTGTATATTCAAGCACGAATACAGATTTCAATTAATTTATTCAATTACTTATTTCAATTACTATTTAATTCAACGAGCAATTTATATTAACAGGTAAGCTTTATTTGGTTAGTTCAATTGGTTTATTTAGCTCTCGATAATATGATCTCGATGTGTGAATAAGTGAAGTGATTGCGATTAAAACAGTGTGTAATCCACGTTTACCAAAAATTACCGGTATAATTATTATATCCCACTGTTATTTTTCTATCGTATTGAGGTAATTATTTTATGACAAACCAATTCAGGAAAAAAATATGCAATGGTTTTTATTAAGGATAATTTCGCCACGCTTCCCCGTCTACTGCACCTCCTGTAATTTTACTCGCACATACGGTATATTTTGAAATTCACTTACTTCGGCCGTCTGAGGGATCAAGTTCGACCATAACTTTCTTAAATCTCGTTTAACAAATTTTTAGAGTATGCCATCAAGTTTTAGTAATTTTTAACGAATTCTGCCTTTTTGTTCTCAAAGATTTGACATTTGATCACTCAGTTCAGATGCACATTAAGAGGAAATGCGGTTGGCATTTAGTCCATACAAAGGTATTCCTCAGTTTCCTCCTTGGATAATGTCACTAGAGCAAATATTTTTTACCATGTAATATAATTATCTACCACCACTATGTCCACTATGTTTTGTTTTTGTCAATAAATTAATTATTAAAAGAACTAGAAACATTTAAATTTTACAAAAATCGATCGGTTTTACCACCGTTTTCAAACATCTGGCAAACAAATTTGACGAATATCCATACTAATATTATAAATGCGAAAGTATGTTTGTTTGTCCTTCCTTCACGCCCTAACTAAGCAACCAATCGACTTGATTTTCGGCAGAGAGTTAGTTGAAAGGATGGAGAGTAACATAGGCTACTTTTGGTCCTGGAAAAACATCATGTTAATTCCACGTGAGCGAAACCGCGGGTAAAAGTTAGTATAAAATAAAAGAAAAACATACAGACATAACCAAAGTCATTTTTAAATTATTACAGAAACAAACATTAAAATCGGTTCAGATTTGAAGAAGGAAACAGGGAAATACGAACGTACGATTTCGCTAATATTGCACAGGAGAAATCAGACCGAGATGCAAGTGTCTCTTTCGCGCTCAATTGGGAAGGTTTGCGCGAGGGGTGGGACGGAAATAGTCGCAAAAACCCATTTAAAATTATTAATATTTTGCAGCCCGCGTTTTCTCTTAAGCCAGGATCTACAATGCCGACCAAATCGAATAAGGCCGAAACAGTAAAGATTGGCGTGTCCCGGGGAAATAATTGAACTGTCATGTAACCCGGCTCGAAGGACCAACGAAATTAATTAGAAAAGAAAAAAAAGGTGAAGTAGAAACTAATTTTCTTCCTATGCAATATACTCGAGATGTACTTCATTAGTCGTCAGTCTTCCTCAAACTTTTCCTCAGTCTGTGAGACTGTGTACTATGAAAGGTATAACAGTCATGCCCGGTTCCTATAAAAGAAAACGAATCGTTTTGCTTACCAATGGTAGATTTTTATTGCCAAACTGTGCATATAAATAGACTCGTAAGCTAATTTTACCTGCGATAGTTACTTCCTGGGATTTACTATACAAAGTCATGATGTTTTTGCTTCATTATTGGTAAAGATACAAGAGTCTCAATTTTAACCAATAACTAGGAACAAAATATAGGAATCGGTCATAAATCTATAATCTTTCAATCATTTAAAGTACGTACAAATTTCACAAACGTTATAATATTAACGCACTTCAATTAGTCGTGGACGGTGAAATTCTCCAATTAATCATTGCTTTTGTAATAAATTAATATCTGCAATCAAACTAATAACTGTCCATAAATGAGTATCATTAAACCTTTTATTGGGAAATAAATTGAAAAGTTATCATAACATAACATCACGCCTGTATTTCCCGAAGGGTTGGACAGAGGTGTATAGTAACACCCTCATTTCGTCGTTATATTGAAGTCCCATGTAATAGGGGGCGAGCCTATTGCCATCAGTCAAATCAGATTGACAAGTTTTTGTCAATAAAACATACCTATTTGTATTTTTTTTATTTTACTTAGTATAATGTCGCTTTGTGTATTCCGCCATCCCCATTCTCTTACTAAAGGATAATGTTGGGAGGATAAGTAGCAAGGCTTTATTTTAGTCATGTTGGTTATTTTTGGCTTTATTTTTGCTTGTGGTAAAAACAAAAAGAGAAATACACGCATATCAAGCCAAAATGTGCCACAAACATTAAAAAAGTCGCGTCATTAAAACCGTACACCACCGCAGGTTCTCAAAAAAGGGCATACCAAATACTACGTTATTTTTGGCTTTATTTTTGCTTGTGGTAAAAACAAAAAGAGAAATACACGCATATCAAGCCAAAATGTGCCACAAACATTAAAAAAGTCGCGTCATTAAAACCGTACACCACCGCATGTTCTCAAAAAAGGGCATACCAAATACTACGTTATTTTTGGCTTTATTTTTGCTTGTGGTAAAAACAAAAAGAGAAATACACGCATATCAAGCCAAAATGTGCCACAAACATTAAAAAAGTCGCGTCATTAAAACCGTACACCACCGCAGGTTCTCAAAAAAGGGCATACCAAATACTACGTTATTTTTACTATAAAATTAGGCTGTTTCCTTTTTCAAATGAAAAATACAGTAACTTAATTTGCATTTTAAATAAAACCCACAAGAGTGGATGAAGAGTCGAGGAGAATCTCTGATATAATACTATTAAAAGTTGGAAAAATGGAGAGTTACCTAAGAACGTCGCTAAAGTTTTTCAATAAACTAGTTTGAAAAGTGAGACAACACAAGAAACGTGGATTTTCTCAAAAGCAACTACAGACTCAGATGTTGTTTACTTATTAAACAAAGATGTATAAACAAATAGGTGTGTAGTTTTAAGTAGAAAATCGCAAAGTAAATTAGTTTTACATAATCAGATTGTTTAAATTCTTGTTAGTGGGAAAGTCATACCGGACAATCGATGGCAATATAACTGGCAGGCAATAAATGATAGGTGAGAATCGAGTGTCCGCCGACGAATATTCACTTTCTCAGACACGTGGGCCTGTATTTGAGATATGTTTCGAAGAAAGTGAGAGGCGTAACTTTTTCTTTACTCAAACTGTTTGTGCACTTGAAACTGACCGGTTAAGTAAGTAGGTATGTTTTATATGTCCGGGAAATTCTATGAATGGAATTCTTTATTTGTTCTTTTATATTGTTGTGCTGGTGTCAAATATTTTAATGCTGAATTATGTAAAACTTGTGTTGCAGAACACTAGAGAGAGAGTATTACGCGTCTTTTTGTGCGCAGACGCAACTTAATTTTAGAACCAACAAAGATTTCGTTTTTTAAATATTGTGGGGCCGGATATCCGAAATTTGGATTTAGAAACGACAAAAATTTACTGAATCATCTTATAATTAGTAGTACCTGTTTTTTTACTCCTTTGTTAAACTCCACTTTGGTGAGATAGACGGCAATTACCTGCAAAGAGAACAAAACGATTAAAAATTTAGTTCAATTTCATGCTATGAGCAGTATTTAGAAACTACTTTTACTTGTAAAGTCAATTAAGTAGGTATAGTAATACGGAATTGAGTCTGCAAGATTTTATAGTTAACTATTGCGTGATTTTATATAAAATCACGCCTTGTATTCTAAGAAGGGTTCGGCAGAGAAGTTTTTAGTTCACCCTCATTTCGCCAGTTATGTTTAAGTCCCATGTAATGGGGGGCGAGCCTATTGCCATTAACCGGGCACAAATCCAGACTCCAGGCTGCTACTGAGAAATTCCTAATGGAAAAACCCAATAAAACTTTGCTCGACCTAGGGATCGTACTTTAAACCCCAGGCTCAGCAGTCGCGTTTGCTACCACTAGACCAAAATGGCAGTCAACTATTGTGGCAGTCAACTAGTTAACTATTGTGTAGGTTAGGTTACGTTTATAATTTCACATTCACACTTTCCAGCATTTTTTAATACGATAGATACAAAACAGATTAAAAGTATTCCTGGCATTATCTGTTCGTAAAATACAAGCTACAAACATATTATTGTTATAGTAATATAGAATTCTTTACTTAATTTTGTATAATAACATAAAATTAGATAGGGGCATTTGAGAGCTTGTTTATAAAAGCTAGTTAGTGCTTTACGCGCACACCTAGCTAATGACGAAAACAGTATCGCTTTTCGAGATCAAACAATGTAAAATCATGTAAGAGCGATAAAAAAGCCTCCCTTTGACAAAACCTTTCTGATACAAACATGCGGGAAAACAAAAATGGCTGAAGCAACTGAACAACGAGACGCTTAATAAAAAATCTTTGTTGGTAGCTACTAACAAAGCTACTATGCTCAGCTGAGCATAGTGGTGCAACACAGAGTAGTAAGCCAATGGAGTGGTATGTACGGGCGAATGGCGCGGCGGCGCGGTAGTCATCGTTACGTACGTCGTACGATTTCCAGCTAGTAGACCACCCCAACTCCTCCCGTGGGTGATCCTTCTATATCACCCACGGGAGGAGTTGGTATCGACTAAGGGATAACATCAAGTGGATGATTAGCACCATCCTCATGTGCGCTATCCTATACTGCGATCTCTAATTCATTTGTTTGGCCTGGACATTAATGTAATAAACCCTCTGATCTTTCAAATTGTTTTTATGACTAGGCCTTTGTTCGAATACATGTCGTGTTTCGCCGCGACAGATGCTTATCGGAAATATGCCATATGTAGCGAAGCCGGCGATTATCTGAAGACAATAAGTCTTGTCCCCACATTTTAGTTCAATACTCAATACGTTTATTGCACTCCACAAGTATTTTAAGTGTAACATTATAGTTTAAGAATCATATGTGGGCTCTGTCGGGCACGGCAATAAGTAGGAGAGAGGAGTCTTTTTTATTATTAAGAATGCGTTTTATGTAAGATTATCATCAAAATATTCGTTTTTATGCTAGTAGTGTCTATTTAGTAGGAGTTGTTTTAATTTTCTAAAAAGATTACTTTATTCCAGATTTTTTATCAGTGGTTTAAATTTATTATATATTTTTATTGACAACATAGGGACTGGTTGTTAGTATGATACTAGGGAGAAATATGTGTTTGAGTACTCCATTTACTTATTATTCCATGTAGTGTAAAGATAAAGCGCATAGCAGCGTTTTATTGTGCGAAGATGTTATCGTTTTACGGTACGAAACTGTCTGTGACCCAGTTATCGTAACAGTACCTAACTGCACTGTTTCAGAAATAACTAACGATGTAATAGTGGCCATTGATTAGCTGATGCTGTTAGATTTTATGTGATAGGTGCTTGGAATGCTGAAGTTGTAAAATCGACTGACGCCATCTGTAAAGATTTTGCTTTTGTATGAAAATACGTGGTGCCAACTTAATAACTGGACTGATTTCTTCTAAATAGGGGGCTCTTTAGAAGAAACCTAAATTAAAGCTAGCAGCGGACTGCAATAGGTATTAGACTGGATGCGAGGTCGAGAAGCGGTTCATCATTTACTTAAAATGTGTAGGGAACATTTTTTTTATAAGAAATTTAACGAATTTGAATTTCCCTTTACATCTTTGATCGGAAGGAAATTGTCGATTGGCAGAGAGCTCGATACAAATTGATTACGATAACGCCAAAAAAAGAGGAAATTTAGTCAAGATAAATCTACAAGACGAAGATCGAATTACACGGCGATATTAAAAAAATATTTTGCGCAAGCATCATTTACTCGATCCCGTTGAATCGAGCAAGCAATCAACGCGGCATCGAAATATCGCCAATTCTCAATATTTCGATCCGTCGAAAAAAATTGACTGTTTATGAAAAGCTTCAATAGCTGGCCGGCGCGATGTTCGATTGGGTTTAGTCACGCAAACTTTTTTATATCGTCTGTTCTCTTTGGTAATAGGAATAAAAAAGATGGATGCATACCTGGCACAATAAGGCGTAACGTAAGTCAAAAGAACAGGATTACAAAAAATCAATAAGTCGGTTTATTCGTGTTAGGATTTGTTGTGCATTTAACCTTAGTTACCGTAGGTCAATTTCAGATCTATCTATGAGGGGCTCGTGGCTAATTGACAACAACGCGGATCATATGATTAGCAAGATTAAGCCGTGCTAGCCACAGTCAGTTCGGGGATGGGTGACCATTCGTTACATATCGAGATCCCTCCGTGCCTCGGAGAACACGTTAAACAGTCGATCCCGGGTGTCATACGAATACCTATGGCAGGTCGGTACGGGTAGTCAGGAGCCTGGAAGTCTGAAAACCTGCCTAACATTAGGATATAGGCAATACCCAATAATTGGGTTGCGGAGGTCTGATGGCAGTCGCTCCGTGTAAAATATTGGTATTCAGCCACATCTGGTTAGATTCGAAGCTGACCCCAACATAGTTGGGAAATATCTAGGCAGAACAATTTTAGATATATCTTCTGAAGATTATCACTCAACCAGAATAATTTCTTTTATAAAGTTTTTTGCTGGCTATTTTGAAGGCTGTGCTTATTGCAATAAGTTTCAATACAGTTCACTCTTAAGTTACCATAGGTCAATATTACATCGTGGGAAGCCATCGCCTCTTTTTGCGAGGAGGTGATGGCGACCAAGGAGGTAGCGGAGAGGGAGAGGGAGGCCGCTTCTTCTCTCCCTTCTCGAGCTAGACGCACCTGGCGCCGGAGGACGCGTGACGATTTCCGGCCACCCTAGTGAGTGGCCTGCGGGCGGCGGGTTGGGAGCCCGTCGCCCGACCAGTAACGGGCCCAGGGAGGATGGCGCGCCGTGTTCCGCGCGCGCCTCTCGGAAGGATGTGGGGCAGGGGAGCAACTGCCCCACCACAGGAGAGGTCCACCAGACGAGCTGGTGGGCCGAGACCTGCCGGGGTTGCGGTGCATGCAATAGCGAATCCCGCGACCCCGGCCTTAGATCAGAAGGAGGGACACCGTGGTGATTTTAGCCGGTAAGAGTCCGGCACACCCCCCGTCTTCCCCAGACGGGGGATAGAAAAAAAAAAGGTCAATATTACATGTATAGGTATACCTCCCAATAATTCATAAATAGTCAGTATTTTCTTATTTTGAAGTCATTGAGACTCGTCTATTTTACAAGTAGGTAAATATTTTACTTGTAACTTGTTACCATTTTACACGATTCAAAGTTATCTCTACTTGTCGCTTCGTTAATCAAGCTGGCGACCTAAGTAGGGGGCTAGCGTATAACGGAATGCGATCGCCATGGAGCGAACCACAAGATGGCGGAAGTTAGTTACTATATCATTACATTGCATCTATATTTAAATATGGACGAGGTGCATTCAAAATAATCGCGTTATCAAGTTTTATTGCATATAACTATGTTTAATCATAACTCTAGACCTCTCGTCTGGGGCCTAGGAGTTATATTAATTTGGAAAGGTTACGCTGAAATATGAACGCATATCCTGCCAGGGACTGTATTAGGTCCCACGTAATAGGGGGCGAGCCTAATAGCCAATTATTAGGCACAATTCCAAATTTCCTAGGCTAAGCAAATTAGGTTCAAAATTTCGTTCTTTATCTGTTGTTCGTCTGATTTTTTCATATCCTAAAATTCTTGGTAGAAAAGGGTAAAAAGAAAAATTTCTATTGTTTGTAGTACTTTGTGACTAATGATTACTTATATCAGTCGTGCAGCAGCGTATTTACGTGTACACTGATGTTATCATAGTGTGGTCACTAAGTCTGCCAAGCGTAATTGAAGCATTGTTTTCTTAAAAATATTTGTCAACTGTGAAACTACGGCCTTTAAAATTTCGTGAAATAGACGACGAAATACAATACGAGAAAATAGTAACAAAGGTTGTCTTTGAATCTTTTGAAAGAAGAACTAAACTTTTTCACACTTCTTTTGTGTGTGACGCGGTGGAAAGTCGTACCTACGTAAGCCGGTTCGGTCGCAAACGATCCACGTTCGTAGATACGTGTTGCATACGTGATGCCTGCCTAAAACGGAACGCGGCTCCTCATTGCCAGTGTCACTCGTCCATTGACTGTTTAACAGTTACAACCTTTTATACCTCCCCTCCCTAAATGGTGATGTACGCGACTTTAATATTCATGCGCCAAAGTGAAAGAGCGACTTAGATCGGTGATGACTTTTCAATGTTATTATCACATTTTATATTTTATATATCGATATCTATTTTTATTGTCGCATTATATAAACAGTCGAGCAAAAATGCATCTAATTGGCCCGGATCCAAGCTATGATTCATCACGACAATTATGCTTATGACACCGCATTCCTGAATCATACTTGAACTAAAGGTAAGGTCGTTTAACGTCCCCAGCCGGTAATTAGCTTCGAGAAAGCAAACACTAAGTAGGAGTTTCTGCAGTTAGGCGAGAGTTGGGTTTAAAGGACTTAGTCGGTTAGTATGTCATGTTAACATGTACCAACACTAACTTCCTGTGATTGGCTGAGTGGCTTTATGGCAATTATCTTGTCTTTCTTATTGGGTTCGTGAAATGTGGACAAGTGCTGCGACAGAGCGTAATTAGTGGACCGCGGGAAAGTTATTGACACTAAAGAATTGCAATTGTTCTTCTATTCTTAATGTTTTCTGGTGAAATCAACTATGATTAATACATTCGGTTTCTGACCTCATCTTCGTAGCTATAATTCTGTCGTTCGTTTGGAACAAATATTTCTAATAAAAGTCGAAAATAGAACATATCGGCCTTGGGTATGTTATCCTGATGATTTGTTGAAATGTTATATTTTTACCAGTCTTTTATACTCGTAATTGCAAACGTGTTGAACAGTACCACCGTTATGTTTCCCTAGCACTGTCTGACCATTAAACTTTGTCTGTAAAAACTACATATATCGCAATACTGGGTAAATATGAACACTGGTCAGGAACTTAAGTTGTTCGAGCGTAATGTTAGTGGCTCTTTCCACTCGCTGCAGTGTGCACTGGTGCGGAAGAAGCCCAAGTCTTGAACGACTCGCGCGCTTCTATCGAGAGAAAAAATCTTGTTAGAAAATGGGAAGCCAACAGTTGGAAACTAGTTGTTCAACTGTGCTCAGTAAAAGTATTTTTAGTTTACTTAACTCATATTACGATTTAGATAAGACGGATCTAAAATGTTGGCGAAGAAGCTTTATTGTCATTCATGAGTCACGGACGCCGCGATCCAAAAAAGTAAAAGTTATGTTTAAATAGTAGCAAGTGAGGAAATAAACGAAAGTACATACCGTAATGAAACTTTAAGGGGACTGTGTCGTGCGGGTCATGCCTTTTGGACTAGCAAGTGGTCGTCGGAACAAAAACCCAGTTTAAACCATTTTGCGGCCAGGTGAGGGACATAATACACATTAACACTATCCCACCAGGTTTTACTTTTATTACTTTACTTCTAAGAGTCATTGTTTACACTGTAAAGTTGCATAAGGAATTAACGACGCGTTGTAGTTGTATTGTTACAAATAGTTTCGAATAGACTATTAGGTACAGATCATTATGTAAATCATTTGGGTCCGTATTACAGAACATTCCTCAAGTTCAGTTTGATCTTTAATCAGTTGATCACTGTTTAAGTATAGAATCAGTACTTGAGGAACGGTCTTATTCCAGAACGGCAATCAATCTATACTGAGATGAAACGAGACTCAAATTGAGCCAATCGATTGGTTGATTACAGATCAAATCACGGCTTGGGGTCGAATCTACGAACTGAGTAACGATCTAGAATAAAGCCAAACTCAGCTGAACTATGATCAATGAATCTATGCTTGAGGAATGTTCTAAAATAAAAGTCGACTCAAAACTAGTGTTTAACAGAGATTAACGCTTGAGTTTCGTTTTGTAATACGGACCTTAGACTATACATTCATATTTTTACACTGTATAAAAACTTGCGAAATTAGGACGTATACATAAGCAAAACGGTAGCAATGTTAGTAGGCTTACCAAATATGTGGTAAATGCAATAACGGCCTTAGATTAATTGAAGTACCGCCATATTGGCAGCGACATTTCCCCCACTGCACTTCCTCGTTCGCAAGGATAGGCTGAATATGGCGAGCACATCGCTCGAACTTCCCTTACGGAGCAGGTGATGATTATTATTAGTAGTACCACTTTCAGTTCATTGAACCGACACCGTTACTCCGTTTACGCATTTAGCTCTCGCGGCTGCCATACGACATGACACCAATAACAATTGGCCAATTGGTTATTGCTTCTCTTAGAGGACAAGCAGTAACGGTTATACTATGTGTGTGCTGTGTGTGTGTTCTCAATAACGTGACAGGTGGATAATAAACGTGTTACGAGATGGAATCACACTTAATAAACTGTTCTATTGACATATTATTATGATCCAATTGGAGGTAAAAGCAAGAAATTGCTGCCACATTGTTGTTAGTCAAATGAGACAGTTATGAACGCATCCGCGCTTGCGGTTTCGCGCTTTTTTGCGGCGCCATTTTGTATTCCTGCGGGGAGACGTCGCGACGGCGTCACGGCGCGAAATTGTCTTGTTTTATAGCAAAAGTGAAACCGAGATCACGTGGTGCCACGAGAGGTTGAATGACACTTAAAAGTTTACTGCAAGGTATCGCGGCTTCCTTTGCCCTGCCCATCGTGATTGATGCGGTTACAATGTGTTATGAAGAAAAGGAATTTTCACCATTTTACAAAATTATCACAGAATAACAATACCTATAGAGAAATGACTATACCTACCGTTCTCGCTTTGTCATCGAGTATTGTTATCTAAAGCATCAAGTATTCCAATTACCTGGTACTATTTAGTATGTAAAATCCTATTTCCCTTATCGTTTTATATTACGAAAACATTTCTAATTACTGACAACCGGTGTCTAATGTTAATAACACTGATCGTTAAACATCACTGTATCTAGCCGATCTTGCTAAAACTAGAAACGAAGAATTTCTTCACGCGTTTCGACAAGAACGGGTTTGACTGGAACGACGGACGTCGTTTAGTTTTCGTAATCACATTTGGAGATATTTTTTGTCGTCATGTACGACAATTTTCCAACTAACGTTATCTTTGATCATGGAACAAACTTTCGATGTGAAAAACGAAACATGTTCCAGATTATGGGCTCCAACCCCTCTTTTCCGCGTCGGTTGTTCTGCTAAAGGACATTTGCTCAAACCAGTGGACAGATAGATGTCGAGTTCAACGAATAAATTGCCATAAAATGAACAAACCACCTGTAAAAACGGTGGGAGCAAATATTTTATCATCTAATTTTGGGAGGGTTACGTGTCTATAGACTTTTTGTTCGGAAAAGGGACATACATAAAATGCGGCGTAACGTTTGCAGAGACATTCCAAAACAGGATTTTTTACTCCAATCTACCAGGGAGGTATGCAGAAGCAATATTTTAGGTTTCATTATAGGTGTCGAGAATTAATAAATGTTGGATGAAGCGGTTAGCCTGTATAAGATTGTTAACGGACAGCCAGTGGACGTGCTAAGCAGACGTTTTTGTATGAATAACTGTGAGACTGGTTTATATAATGATTTTATATACGAGTCATATGTACATCGTGATTATGTACATGCGAGAGCAGCTAATATTATAACTGCACATAAATATGCTACTAGCGCAGTGGCTATTAGAGATAGCGCAAACTGTGATTAAAGTAATGACTTATTTAAAAAAACGAGCACAAAATGTTTTTATTTTTGAATAATCTGTAATCGTCATAAGAACAAAACCTTTTCAAACGTTTTGTCAAAAAGATAAAAAACGATTCTTACTCAAAAAAAATGTCCAGTGAGTCAGACAATGAACCGGCTTTTATCACAAGTTTGGTATGTCGCATTGAATATAAAACAGGTTTTTACTCCAAACAGGTAATTTATTGAGTACCTAGCATATGCTTCCAAATTTCACCGAAAACTATAATAATGCCAAACTATTCTCACTATAATTACCGTGTATTAAATTCTATACGGAATGTCCGTCCTTTGAAAAAATGTCTACCTGAGCGGTTGAGTCACTGAGAAAGCTTTTGTCGTAATCCTTATATTCGGATGGCGTACCCGGCTATTTGAAACGTGGGATTCCTGATGTTTTGACCTCTAACGCAGGTAACTCGTGATACATTTTTATGAAACCTATTTCTATGTAATTTATTGTTGTTTCTTTGTATTTGTTCAGGGCCTGCTCATATGTGTATTTGGCAATACGTGTTCAATAAGGATTTACGTGGTGAGAGTCGGATTTAGAGAAAAAGTCCTTTGTTTAGTTTTTTGAAGTTTTCATTTTTTCCTGGCCGTATCCAGGCTATTACCTAAGTTCACTTTTCTAATAGAAGAAATTCCTATGGAGAAATAGATGATGAGGTAAGTAAACGACAATCTTCTACTTAAAATTCCAGTTTTTAAAAGTAAATACAAACGTTAGTTTCTTTTACAATAATATGATTTTTAGTAAAAAGAAGCCAAACATGTTTAACCGAAACATCTTCGCATGAAATCTAAAGAGAAATCGTTAAACTGTAAATCCTGTTCAGTCAGCAACGGTTCCGCAAAATTTAAAAGATGAAGACGCATTTCGAGAGCTGCGGTCTTAAGTTAACATTAACCAAAAAACAACAGAAGCTCCGCTTGGAATGGCAAATTGTTGAGAATATGGCTGTGTTATGTACGGACAAGGCCAACCGGTCCCATTATGTATACTTGAAGTATCCCTCCCAAAAAGATTTTATTATCCTCGCTGTCTTAACATTAACAACCAGATTTTAAAATTCCGGCTTTAAAAGTCATCAAAAGTATGTCGTTATGCGTTGGGGTTTTCCTTCGCATGTTTTCCTAGTCATATCAAGTTTGTTATTTATTCTAAACGATTTAATCTGTGCTCTAATCGTGCAGAAAACTTTATCGATGCGTCATACCGGTTTACTAATAACATTTAATAATAGTAATAAAGTAACAAGAACGCGGTTCATGTCTTTTCATTAGCTACCCTAAACAGAGACTTCAAACTCTAATTAGAAAATCTTTGCTTGCCGAAACTAGATTCACGACGCAAATTTCTATCACAGTCCAATCGTGAACATCCGAATCCTAGTGGAGCCAAAAGTAAAAAACTGAACAGTCGAGCAAAAAAGTACCTACGTAGTTCATATCGTACTTTCCGAACTATGGAGTGTTTGAATGGAGCTAACGAGACAGTCGTCGAATGATGCCCGCTGTTTTGTGAGGCGCACCAGAAAAGATCTTTTACATTTAGCACACCTTTTGTGTTGAATTCCATAGTGCTTCCTTTAGTACACTACGGTTTTAAGCGCATTAGCGGTGAAATGAGTAGAGAGCACTGACGAAAAACGTGTAGCAACGAATGTTTCTAATGCACTTGGTTTTCGTTGTTTACCTTCTCAGAAATTTCACAATGTTGTAGAAATGTATGGGGATATATAAGTGGATTTCTAAAAGATTTTTGTATAGAAGGTAGGTATAAGGTATACGTCGCGCTGCACAATCAGTGTCAAGAGTTTTTTATGTCCCTGGATAAGACAATGTATGAAGAATTTAATTATACCTAATACATATGAATGCCAGTCGAAATATTGTAAGGAATTTTAATTTTAATGAACCAAAGTCAACTAAACATCAACACTCGGCAGACAAAGAAGAAGGTAGCTGGGGTAGACTGGATGCGAAAGGCGGTGACTGAGTTTTGCAACAAAGCATACTAGGAAATATATTAGAAGTATTAATGTTACATATTTATGACTAAGATCTTGAGGATATGTTTATTAATATTTATGTGTATCTTTATAAATAAATTTGATTTGAAAATCAGCATGAGTCACTTCTTAAGAATCCTTGTAATGATTTAAAATAATTTTGTATTGACTTCATAACTAAATTTTATAGTGTTACCTCACGAACTGTAGTATCTTTGTTCGGCATTGCTTTTTACGCTTGAAGATTAAGCAGGTTTTACTAGCTGTTTAGTAGAATAAGAAACACAAAGCATTATCTTTTCTTAAATTCAAAGAAAAAATATATAAAGATGACTAACATAATAATTATGAATGAATACTCAACCTCTGTAGTTGGTACAAGGAACTTAAAATTGGAAGGATACGTTTTTTCCAACAGTCAACCACAAAAACGGGTTTTTACAGCTTTTTGACGAGAGCTTTAAACATAGGTTTAACGATATCAATGCGTATGAAGTCCCAGGACGTGCCGTAATTACTGCGTATAGATAACAATACCGCTAATATCATAATAATATACGTTATGTTAATAAGACTCATCATCCATACATTTTACTGCATCATTATAAAACCATGACTGTAAAACAACAATACTAGCACAGCAATAAACTTATAATATTCCTCGAACGTGCAACTAGTATAAAAATATATAATAGGTACTGTGAATTATTCAGTAGTGGTTGCAAAATGACCTGACCCGTGTAGAGTTCTCGTGAGGCGAAAAGTTCAAGGTTTGATGCACACTCAGAGCTCGTATTGCGATATTTACTTACGTCAATATTAACGAACCATTGAATAAACATTAGACAATCGCTGTCAATTGATTAGCTTATCGGTGAAGAACTGATTTCTTCACCTTATTGATAAATAGTTTTTATATTATTATGAATCAGAAGTAAGCCTTTGTTTTTGATTTTAAATGCATTTTCAATTGTGATTGTCATCATTATGAAAATGGGATTGTGAACTAAAAGATTCACTGACGTCACTTTCTTCATTAGAATTCCAAGATTATTCATAATAAACAGTCTAGAAATATCAATGCAGTCATAGTTCGATTCATAGTTGAATTTGCGCAATCCCGAAATTCTTATGATTCATTAGGTATGTCGCAATATTCAAAAATATTCTACTAACATTAAATATTATTATTAATCGCTGTAAAGGCCAACTTCGTAATAAGAGCAAATCTAGAATAATGAGAAAAAAAGCTTAAAGTAGCCGTTCTGAGTCTGATTCAAGCAAAACTGAGTTAAATTAATAATGACGACGCTACGTTCATGAACCTCTACATTAAATTAAACGTGCAATTAAATAAAATGTCTGCGAGCAAGGAGTGTTTTTATTCAACTTCATTTTGACGGAAATGTTAATATTATTTAAAATTAAGTTTTCTCATATACGTATTTTTGTTACTTAGAATCATGCAGTTCACTGTTGTACAGCCTCTATCAAAAAGAGGTTAATGTCCGCCTCACAACACAGGGTAAGCAGATTGGTGACGCTAATAATTCAGAGAGACGTAAAAGCAAAAGTAATCAGTACATACATAATTAACTAAGGGGGAGATTCGCAGACAGTTTCTTATGTTAGCTAACTCAAGAAACTCCCAGATCCGTCCAGCCGTTTTTGTCTCAACTTCACACAAACAAACAAAACTTTCGTCTTCATCAGATTAAATTATTAAAGTACTGTTTTATCTTTGTTTACTACCAGTAATGTGTAGAAACTCGCTGACTCTTACGAATGGCCACAACGCGCGACCTTGCGGATGCTTCCCTTCCGCTAACGTGCATTTTATATACAAATACAATAAGTGTTTTGTTTTTGCGCAAAGATCATTTGGCACGTTTTGCATGCGCGTTAATGTTGCTGGAAAAATATGAAAATTTGATAATTTCACGTTTTTGGCTGTCGAGTGGTTATGTTAATGATGGTTTGGGAGATATAGGTACATAGAATTAATGATTAGCGTTTATAATTTTAACAGCAGTGGTGGCCAAGTGGTGTGACCGTCGGACTCCCATAGGTTTCGACTTCGAACATAAGGCAAGAACCTCTGACTTTTCGGATTCAAGTGCGTATTGTACACATATCACTTGCTTAAAAACGGCGAAGGAAAACATCGTGAGGAAACCGGCATGTCTGAGAGATATTTCTCGATGTGAAGCCAAGTCAGAGGCCCAAAGGCGGCATAAACTCTGACACCAGGTTGGCTGTAAACAATATAAATAAGTTGTTACATTTTGTTGTCTATTTCAAGATCGATGAGACTGATTAGCCGCTAACTACATAAGTAACAAGAAATTCTCAGACTTTTATAATAAATACAGCTGGAGCAAAAATAGGAAAAGTTTGCGAGTTTCGTATTGTCAAAGCACAATGCCTTTGATGGGAGTGGAAGAGTTTAAAGATGTCACCGGAGAGGCATTCACGTCTTGCGGCGCAGAGGTGCGGCCGGCCTTTACCCACCGTTGCCAACTATTGTAGGGCTGCTGAACTACTCAAGTATTCACCATGAGTTTGGTAATTTAATAAAGATTATTTTATTACACTGTTTGCTCTGGATTATTCGGCAATAAATTAAGGATAGCCTTTACGGAATATTAGCATAATAATAATGAAGAAGTAACGATTTCTGTATCAGGCCTTTGACCCAGCGGCCAAACGAGAACCTCATCAGATGTTGTTCGAGGCTCTTAGCTATTAAGCCATTGGCCGTAACGACTATCAGCACGACTGCTGAATCAACCTCCCACATGTCGACATCCTCGTGTGCCAAGTCTTGATATTTAATTTCTTTATCCTTCTCGTCTTTCATAAGGTTCTCATCATGTGAGACAGTGATATCAACAATCGAAATGATTGGCGAAAAAACATGGACCATGCGATAAATAAATGTATTCACCATCTTAGAAATATTTTGTAACAAATACCTTTTCCTTTATTTTTTATAACGAGCGCTTTTTTGTAGCTGCGAAAATCTAAGAATTTCAGTCATATTCTAGAATCCATGAACATTACATTTAACGATTAAGAGAATGAAGTAACAACAGATTATAGCAATGAACGTTAACAAGAAAAATATCAGTTACTTCTCGTCGCTTAATTAAATACCGTTTCATAATTCCACTTCACAGTAAAGTATAAAATCTTATGGTTATTGCGTGTAGTTAATTATCGATGAAAAACATTGACAATAATAGTTATTTTTTACGAGCGGTAGAAATTGTGTGACGGTGACAACCTTGGTTGGTCTGCGCGACTTGATAAACTTCTGCAATCCGTGTGTGGTTCCAAAGACAAATTGGATTGAAACAATTCTGCGCGTTTTTTTCTAATCTTTGAAGTTCACAAAGTAATTATGATTGGCAAAGTTTTTATTTTTACACATGAACGGTACAAGTACTTTCTGTAAGACATGTAGGCAATTGCGAACATGCAAACAATTTATGTGTAATTAAAAGATATGAATGTCGAGTTATGTTTGGCTTTATTACTTGCTCGATTGATATCATGTCGAACTGGTAAGTAGCACAAGAATTCAAATTTTGAAAAATAATGTAGATACAGCATTATAGTAGTCAATCACGTAAATCTAGCCACAAAACAACAAAACATGATGAAATATCGAATATCAATAACCATAATATCCTATCACTTTGCAAATCTAAATGGGCGTCACATCGAGGTCACCCACAATATAAATTTGGTTCAATTATCTAGCTTTTAAGGTTTAGATATAACTGTTACCTGTGCTAGGCTGATGTTGTTTTATATTCCGATGGCGTTCGAAAGTGCTGCGGTGATATCGTCAGTTTCTTTGGCGAATGGCAGTGTAGTGTTAACATTTATTATTCTGGAAGTGGCCGCAAGACGGCTGTAGAATAATAAGCATCTTTATGACTTCAATCTCAGATTTGAACGGGCTTAGGAAAGATTTGGCTCTAGTGAGTAAGTTTTGCGTAAAGCGATTTTAAATAGCAGCATTGTGTTTTGCAACTGTTTGAAGTTCAAAGATAGCTTATAACAACTTTTCTAAAGTTATAATGACACGTGGAAGAAGTTTTAATATTATATTTTATACAAACTTTATTTTTAGATCAATAAATATTTTTTCTATCTGAAATGTCTTCAGCATGATAGACGTTTAGTAAGAAATTGCCAATTACGAATTTATATATATTTGTTTGAAAATAATATACATTTCTCGGGAAAAACACGTATCTAAGCTGACAGTCACGTAATCTACACGAATGGTTATTGACTGGTATACGTGAGAATATTTGTATAATACGCCACCTCGCTTACTTATTTGCAAGCGATTGAAACAAGGCGTAAGTGCGTGTACTTAGTCGTTTAACATTTCCTAAATACGAAATCAGTGGCATGAAATGTTACGTGTTTCAACGTAATAGCTTTATTTCAATATATTGGTCACACGGCGTTATAATGTACTTTGCACGTAATAACGCTGACCCAAATTCTTGGCAGCTCAAGTATGCATTTTGATAAGTTGCGACTAGGATAGCGTTCTGATTAAATAATTCTAAGGAATTCTACCCACGATATAAAACACTTTAAATAAAACTAGGGATTTTTCGCGTCTACAGTTCTAATTTTATTTTCTGGTATTCCGAGTCCATTGCAGTGCTTGTGGTTACAGCTAGACTATTCGAAGGTTTTATTTGAATGAGACCGAGTAAGTAATTAGTTGGTGCAGTAGCAAGAATGAAGCTCTTATACTATACAATGTTAAACAGTTTATGTTTATTTTACATTCTTTTAAAGACGTAGACGTTGTTCTGCCTAGCCTTTTCCCAACTATGTTGGGGTCAGCTTTAATTCTAACCAGATGCAGCTGAATACCAGTATTTTACACGGAGCGACTGCTATCGAACCTTCGCAACCCAGTCACAGGGCAATGCCGATATTCTAAGGTTAGACCAGTTGTCAGACTTTCGGGTTTCTGACTTCCCGTAACGACTGTCATAGGTATTCGTATGACACCCGGGACCGGTTGTTTAACGCGCTCTCCGAGGCACGGAGGGGTCTCGATATGTAACGAACAGTCACCCATCTACGGACTGGCAGCTTAACCCCGAAAATTGTATAATCCGCGCTATTAGTAATTAGCCACGAGCCCCTTATCCAAAGACATAGACGTATGTAATTATGTGCTTTTGAAGTCATTAAAATACAGGTGCTTACCGACAGTACCTAATTCTTTATTTCGCCACCAGATTCCAGTGGTATACTTTAACATCTAGTTGTTTGTCAACATGTCAAGTAAGTAGGCGCACAAATTTGATTTCACGATACACATTTCGTAACAAGCGTTCAAACCTGTTCATGGAATACAGTTTTTGTACATTTATTTTACGGAAACATTCACGGCCGACGAATTCTGAGTAAGCGAGACTTTACGGTCACTTTTTTTCTCTTTTCTTTTTGTAAAAACAAAACCCGCCAAACATAGCAAAGTGAAATTGGAAGGATAGGTACGTAATTTAATATCGTGGAAAGAGGATAAAAAGAATTCTTGTAGAATATAAAAATATCGATTTGTCTGATAGGATTGCAAAACGAATCTATGAAAATGTATCTATCAGTTTTATGAGAAATAGTAGCCAACTTATCATTGGAATCTTCGCCACGATCCCATTAAATCGACAACTAATATCATAAAACAGTAATATACTTCGACTAGAGTTGCCAAAAGCGTCCGGCGACAATACATTACTGTTAATATCAGCTAAGACACTGTAAATCCAAATTGATTGAAGTGCGGACATGCCTTCGAATAATTTTAGGCAATATCACCTTGAATTCGTGGCTAGTACCTACGTACTCTGGAACACAATGACAACCCGTTTCGTCGTATAATAAGTTGTTCAACATATTGTGTAAAGCCTTTGTGCTCTCATTGGAGGCGTCGAAACCGTTTACGAACGTAATTTTATTCATGAACTGAATTGTCTTAGAGATGAGAATCTTCTTTAAAATGTATGTACTTCTGTAATGGTAAATAAAATACACTTTGAATTAGTTTAAAGTGCTGTTTATATTTTCGAAGCAGACTGGTAATATAAAAATACTCAAGCGTGTAGACCTCATTTAATTTATCTCTTTAAGTTTTATCACGTATTGAACAAATGCCAACTGGCTTCGATCAAATGTTATGTACGTTCCATGACAATTCTAAAACGGATATTAGCTATAAGCACAATATTATCGAAATCAGTTGTACGCTCAACGACTATTGCGACAATTGCAGTTTCGTTCACAAATTATTAGGAGCAAGCTTTATTTCGACTCCTACTGGACCGGTTCTTTGGCAACGTTCGGAATTATCGATGGAGGTCGACTGCTATAATATGAATTCACTATTTTATTATTTACATACCTCCAGATAATAAGGTATTAATTTCGATATCCATTATGACGGTGGTACATGAAATTTCGTAAAAAAAATCGAATCATAAAAATCTGTTTAAAATTAGTCATTCGGCTCAGTCCAATTTTATATGAAACTAGTTTAAAAAACTAGAACCAAGTTGTAAGACGAGTAGGTGGATATTTTGTGCTAGTATTTATATAATGATTTCCATTTAAATTCTAAAGTTCAAGACTGAATGACACAACAATATAATAACAATAACGTACAAATTGAAAGGTCATGTCTTGTGTTGGTGTACGATTTCATTTTGACGAGCTCTGAGAAAATATACGCTATGTAATAGTTGCATTAACAGGTTTATTTAAAATTACTTTGCGAATTTTATCATTAACAGATTCTAAATATCCCCTGAGATTCTTACAAATAACGATCATGATAATGATATTATTAATATAAAGATGAGTGTTGCAGTCCTGACAAAACTAGTCTTACTACAACTACAGAGTCTCTTATGATAGTTTATTCTTAGCTGGCTTCATTTCCACTTTTACCGGTCCTAATTAAAAAAACTCTTAATAAACTTCCCAATAACCTTTCAAAACTAGTAGGGCAATTCCATGTAGGAATGTATCTTAAGGTTCGTCAACACGGTGGCATTATGTTCGCATTCCTGCGAGGCGAACGACAGCAGGCCTTGTGACCACACAAGGTCATTTGTGAAGGGAGACCTGAAATAGGGTCGACGCTCTATTTAGAATTACGAGTTTAGATAACTTCTTAATGTATTCTAGGGATTTTTTTAGCTCATTTAATATTGTAATACCGTTTTAGTCTAAAGGTTGAGACCAAGATTCGATTAGCTTAGAAAAAGCTGATTAGGTGAAAAGTTTTGACAAGAGTTACGGTTTTCAAAGGTTCATTGTTGTATTCCACAGTTTCATTAGATCAGACGATTCTATATGACACAAGTAGATGTATATATATAGAAATATAGATGTTCGTGTCAACCCTGACTTAAGCCTACGTGTCTATGAACATATTCTAGAACCAATATTAACGCCTGCTCAGCTATTGGCGCCTACTTCCTTGTATTTGTATGCAGCTGGCACAAAACTGGTTTCCAACTAAAATAAAAGATGTACGACTAATATGAAATAAAAGACGTTGAATAAAACCCAATTATACTTTTTGCTCGGCCTGAGTATCGAACTTCGAGGTTACATTGAGGCGAGTAGACTACGGCTGCAATTTATATCGAAATAAAATACTGGCATAGTGTGTCAAACAAATCTATGTATCAGTCATGCTTTTATCTGTAAACCAGTGTCTGAGTCGTGGTCAGGTTATCATTAGCGCCCACGTGCATGAAATGTATACAAATTTATTTTTTGTACCATTACTGGTTCATTATGTGAGGCTTGTCTTGATAATTCAGTATGACGTAAGACCTAAAATATAAACTTCGTTTTAGTCGAAGAGAATTATTTCTTGAAGCAAAAGGACCAAAAGCTATGACCCAATAAATTCTAGGATGAAGAAGAAGAAAACAAACAATTCAGAAAACAAGGTCATCTGTGACCTAAGTTCGAAGAAAATACATATTTAATAAGTCCTAATCTCTAGCAACATTCGCTGCTCACGATCGTTCTATATTTACACTATTAGGATAAGCCTTCTTTACAAATGTTGCTACAAATTCAATATAAATGTAAACTGCTCGTATATCAGCTTTGTATGTATATTTCGATCTTATTGGCTATAAATATAGATAACACAGAATACAGAACGATTGCTCTACTTTAACGATATTTGCTGGACTCAATTTATTGCTCTTGATATGAAAAAATCTGTGAAAATTCTGATCAAGGTGACTCGTAGAACCACGTTGTATCATATTATTGTAAGAAATATTCTTAGTTAAGTAAGTTATTTATTTGATATAGTAAGCGGTGAAACACCGAGAAGTGGCCAAACTTAATGTTTGTTTGCTGGATTTATTAGATAGAACTTAATCAACAAATAATGTTAAACTTAAATCCTGTAGTGTTCAACGCCAAACCATCGTTAATTATCAAAGCGGTATCCGAAACGATAAAATAGAATCAGTAGCTGTCCGAGTATCGCACGACCACTCGCCGCTACGACAGGTCGGCCAACCGTTACACAGAGATTCCTCGGCGTTTCCTAAATAATGCCACTTGAATGCGAGATGGCACGAATGCAAATTAACAAGTTTTGTATGTGGACCAATGGTCGTGGAAATGTTAAAGTCGTATCAACGCAAATACGCTGGAATTGGTGTGTCTAGGGATAAAAATACGTTGAAGAATGCTTTAGCGTACGCCATTCTTGTTAGATTTGATTTTATATTCATAGACTACGCAAGCATGGTATTCGCAAGCATTGAGAAACGCGTTATTCATTTGATTCGCATTGGCATGATTGGAATGTAAAACCGGATATTCTTTTCAAAATATTCTTCAATCAAATACAAACTTCACCTATTATTAAATATTGCTATAAGGCTCAAAATAAAAAAAATGTCTTTAAATGTTTTAAAGCGAACATCTAAATGAATGTGTAGTTTAATTTGCCAAGAAACTGTTTTAGTAAATACTTCATTGATCTGTTAGAAAAATATTAACGTTGGAGATGTCTCTCGAAACGCTTTTGAGAATTAAGTTCGTTAGAATCGGCCACTGCACTTAGCCTCTCTAGTAAATTAATTTTAGTTACAGCACTCAAAAAGGAAGGTATTTCTCAACTGCTTTATTTACTCTTTAAATTAGTGTCTCTAACTAGCTTTGCGTATTTATGCATCGTTTATACTTTCTGTGACGTAAGCTGCTTTGAAACAGAGCAAAAAATGTTGGGTATTACGCTGAGTAATGTGCTCTGAGTCGTTATTGTCCATAGCGCAACCATCGCCATACTTTCTAGCATGAGTCCTTATAGGTTTTCCGACCAAAATTTTACGTAAAGGCGAATTCTTATTCAACCTTTTAATTTTTTCTTTCTTTTTAATCGGGTATCTGTAGATGTCATGACCTGTTTGGATGCGTAATTAATTATACGCTTCGGTCCAAAATTGGTATCTGCCGTTTTTCTTCTTTTTAAAAGTTTCAACGCTCTTATTACTGCTGAATCGCCGTATTGACCTTATGCTGGCATTTAATAATGAGACCAGTTTCTAGAACGAAATTAAAAAAAAGATCATCGCTTCAGTCATTTAATATGTACAAGTGATGATGTTTGCATATCTTTAGTACCTACGTATTATATTATTATAATATTTAAATTGTTATTTTTTATGATTAAGAACCAAATATTACAATTGGAACCAAGTGGTATTGGTTAGACCGCTATCCTCTGTTTTTCACCCCTAATTATTATCTAGACTAAAGGTGCTAAAACTAAAGAACACCTTGGCCAAAAGATGTAATTTTTGGATCTAAAATAGAGTTAATCAAAAATGGTCAGATGGGATAATTTTTAAAAAGGTTGATTTAGTTCTGTACTAAAGAAACAATATTTTTTAAATTTTGGTAATTTGGGCTTGTTTATTGTCAGTACATTATCTTCTATTTCTAACATTATCTGAATACAACCCTAGTAAAGTATACCAGCTCCAATATACGTACTAGCCCAGTGGACCAATTCACTGGGTACTTTGTAAACTCCGTACTAAAACGCCATAAGTTACATCGTCCGATTGGTTTTACACAAAGCGTCGATATAGTCACAATTTTATCATTAAATTTTCGGCCTTACGACTTCGCTATAAGGTTCACCAATTTGCCAATAGGAGGGAAACTGTACTTTCTGTCTAGATGCTACATTGAATCTTCGGAAGCGTGTGCGGAAGCGAATTCTCTCTGGATAATCGAATTCATTAGCTGTCTTTGTGCCATCATAAATAGTGCGGAAGGTCCAGCTTGTTCTCACAGTGAAATAAATCCGTAATAAATTGAAAACAATGAAACAAAGGTTTTACGAAAGAATTTAAGCGATAAAATCAACTTGAAAAAGCAATAAATACTTAAAAAAAACTTTTAAAAATATAAAAACATTTCGATCCTGCCAGGATTCGAACCTGGAATCTTCTGATCCGTAGTCAGACGCGTTATCCGTTGCGCCACAGGACCAAGTGACAGAGTCATTGAAATTTTAGTTTGTATTAGACGTATAAAACGTGTCAAGAAAAGGTACCAAAATTGATTTGGAAATCAATTTTGTCAGGGTTATTTTTCTTTTGGCTCCGTCACGCACGACATTCTCATTCCAATGTGTGCATGCTTTGCTTTTTCACACTTTGTTTAGACTTTAGTTGACTGAATTCAAAAGTATATTTTTTTAAACTAAGTAGGTATCTAAACACAGAATTTTAAGAAGCTCCTTCTGAAATAATATACTTGAATTAATGTAAAAGTTAAAAAAAAAAACTTTACCGTTGCGAAGAGCTATTTATAGAGCACGGTCTTATTTTAATATCGATGTTTTTTTCATAAAACAGCTAAGGGAGATAATAACTTTTTAATATAAACTCAAACGAGATACGACGTTGATAATAATTAAATCTCTTTAATATTAAACGTAAGGTGTCCTTTTTTGTATTTTACGTATCTAAGCTCTTGTCGCGCCTTGTAAATTCAAATTCTTGGAGGTACTCAATCTTGTTACCAGGAATTTCAATTATGCAGGTAGCACAATTCCAAGTGAGAGCTTTTGCTCGAAAAATTCTTACCTTTCACGGTAAAAGGTCGTCACTAGTCATGACTTTGCTTCCTCATTCCATACGTAATATTTAAATCCCTTGAAATACATAACTTCCATAATAACTGAGTTATGGTGGCATCTATTCTACATAATGCCATTTCCGAACTTTCACTTCCACTGAAAACTTTCCAAAAATGCGTCCCTCGAATGTTTTCTTACATATTTAACGTATTTTATTACTTAATTGTCGTAATATGGTAAGTCGTAACTGTACTTATGTTTAAATTAGACGAATTTCTCTATATTCTGCCAAATTTACAATGATACAATTTCAATTAAAAGTTTATGCCGAATCGATTTCAATGCAACGATTTTAACTGCATGTTTCCTATTATAAGAAAATATTCGCGTATTCCAGGTCGAATACTAACTAATGTCGGGTGTGTTGAAAGTTGCGCACGCGACTTGAGCGCGCATGACCCCCTTAGCACTAACGGACTGGTAACCGTTGGCTCGGCTCACGTCTTCAGACGTATTGCTTTACGGTATTAGGCGCTCGAGTTATATAACAAACGTATTGAGTAATTTGAGGGTCTAACGTGAGAGAGCGAAGACCTTAGAAAAATTCGAGAGTGTTAAACCAATATTTGCTCATTAGTGAAAGAAATAGTTGAGTTATGAGGTGTGTTGCAAGGAGGTGAATTCTGTTGATCATTTTATTTGGAAAGATAGTATGGTACTTGTTGCCAGGTCATGTGTTCACTACGAGGAAGTCAATATACTTAATTAAAAACAGTACGCTGAAGTAAACAAACAGGTATTCGGGGCATGCAAATCTGGCGGAATATGAAACATTCCATTATTCGATCCTGAGTAGGAATATTAAAAAATACATTTCAGACCTTATTTCTCAATTGGAACAAACATTTGCACCTCTAAATTTAGAAATGACGTCAATAACAACCGGTTGTTATAAATATTACGGAATTCTCCTGCTAAGCGTTTTGGATCCAAACCAAAGAAACTTCCAAAAGAAATTTTATAAAGAATCCAACGAACATTTAGTTTTAACTTTTTCAACGAGTTTTTGCAACAATTAGCCACAGTTTTACTTGGTGCAGTTTTTGCAACGATCATAGTTTTGTTTGGTGCAAAATGCAGGTACTCTACTTTCCATGCGGGTCAATTTGTAGCGTGGATTGTGAAAATTAAAGTATCTTTAGGCGTATGTAACACTTTCACCTTGTACACGAATCTGGTAGTGTAATTACGGGTATGGGTGTTTAGTCAATCAGAGCATCATAATCATATGTGAATCGAGTAATTTGCTCAATTACTATGAAACGTAAAGCAATGAATGCGTCCGTATTATGCGTCGATGGGTTTTTAGATGGTATTAAAATAGTTTTCGGTCGAGATTATGGTAGGTAATCTTTATTATAGGTGAGAGCGTGGAAAAATCGTGAGAAACGAAGTGCAGAATTCATGTACTTGTGTATGCAATAAAATACTTTACTGTGTAGAGAGGAGCTAGAGAAGGTAAGGTTTGACGGTGTTTGGGATTGGCTTAGCAGTGGTTTGTTCAGTTTATACGATCTTTGCTATGATATTAGTCTAGTTACTAAATTATCAAAAGAATTGGTGTGTAACAAAACCTTGACAACGAAGTCCTAAGAGGCCAGCCAGTCACGAAATTATAAAAGAAATAGGCTTTAATAGTAATTTTAATCATTCACAGATTGATCTTTTTATGCTAACGTACGATTTTATTAATATTCTATCTCGAAATCAAAGCGCACGACTTGATTCTCTTTTTCAGATTCTTCAACGATGATCGAATAAAAGTTTTATTTTGCCCTCAATGACCTCCCTGCTCCTTTTTGTCAGACGTTAGTTTTAATGCTCTCTTTGTTCGTAATTATAGAACAACATGAAATGTGTGCAAGTTTTTACTAACGTGGGATTTTAGCTCATCTTGCAACGCGTTATTATGAAGCGTTTCTGGTTTCGTCTAGTTCCTGCTTATTGTCATTGTTTTTTCTGCATCTAGGATGGTTTGACACGTTTTTTTGCTTGTTTAGGTTTATTTCTGAATGGGTTTAAGTAGATTTAGTAGTAACATTGTTTTAGAGAGTTTTAAAACTATTTACGCATTCATGAGTGTCTTTACATTTAGCAAATTTATAATATTCGTTAGATTAGTCTGTCATGTGTTTTTCCGTGTGGAATTCTGCAGTAGTAGCCTGGAGTTTGGATTTGTGCCCGGTTGAGGGCAATAGGCTCGCCCCCTATTACATGGGACATAAACATAACGGTGAAATGAGGGCGTGACTCTGCGCAACCCTTCGGGGAATACAGGCGTGTTGTTATGTTATTCTGTCATCAAAAGTACTTACATCACCTTCTTCAATAATCTTCATCACAATATTATTCATTACATGTTTGTTGGTATTCATAATAGTACATCTAGAATTTTCGATTCATATCATACGGAATAACAATTTCCATGCTACCACAAGACGATATTTGTGAATAACCTTCGGGTGGAGTGATACGAATTTCTCTCAGAAAATGATTTATTCATCAGAGCGCGGCAATACCCTATCGACACCACAAACCTAATTTAGTAGTATGATTGATATGGAATAGAATATTTTTATTATAATTAATTCCGATTCGTATAGTAAAAAGTCTCTGAGGAATGAAAATGAACGAGCTCCTGGGATATGGAAAGGTTATATTAGTCACATTTTGTAGCTCGACGACGGAGTTGACTTGTGCTGGAGAAGTTGTGATTTCAAATGAAGTAACACTTCCAGTTAAGCTAAAACATGTTCGTTCACATTTCTAAGAATTGAGTTGAGCCATAACTCTAAACAGATTTAAGTTATTGTATTACAAAGATACAAGCGTTAAGCGCTTATCGTTGTATAATTTCCAGAAAGGTGTTAGAATTTTGTTGAATTGTAAAATATTAATTCTTTGAAGAGATACTTGGTAGATTAGCTGGTTTAAATTATCTGGTTACTAGGTGGAGAGAAATTTGAATAGAATCGTATTGGATTACGCCAAAAGTAAAACAGGTTTTGCGCTGTTTGGTGCTTTGGCACTAAGTGTGGGGATTATAAGCGTGATTTATCCATGGTTGTATAGCTGTCATCGTTAATCAATTTTAACGGTACAGATAGTGATTTCGCCAAGTTCTGACATTCTAATCGGATTTGCTAAAGAGTTCTACTCTTTTAAAAAAAGGGATGACGTGAAGATTGGCTGCTTTTTTGAGTAACAGATGGGAGTTCCAATATTTTTGTTTTATAATATCTTATTTTGAGCCATCAACAGGGAATTGCATATCTTCATTATAATTTATGAAAATAGAGATGCGAGGGATGCACTCAGGCGCATCGCGAGTTACCGAGGCGACGAGTGAGGAGGTGCGGAGGGAACCGCGGGTGAGGGGTGGCGGGGGGAGACCGGTTCAACCTCGTCACTAGGTATACTCGACTCTGTCCCCGTTTACCTCCACTTCTTGTTTATAGTGTAATAATTTTGATTTTCCGCTAAATACCTTAATTGTGTTGTTCTTTATTAGTGCAGTAAGTTTTTCGGTTATAGAAGATTATCAAATTGGAATGCAAAGTGGAATTTAATTGTTTGGCTCTATATCCCTATATTTTCAGATAACTATTACCCTTATTTCTATAAACTATTTTTGTAATCATTACTTTTATTAAAACAAGAATAATAAATTATTTCATCATTTGAAATTAGATTTTTTTAAATTTGATTTAAGTGATGATCTAATATAATGTAATTTTTCTCTAGTCAATCTAAAAATAAAACCAGAAATACGCTATGATGAAGATAAAGCTAAATCTCACGATTATCTTAGTCCCGATAATAGTCAAGATAACAAAGTGCTTTAACAATGTAAAGCGCTTGAGATGTAAGACACTCAACTGTGCGCGTTGATGTCTTCCGTTTGGTGGCATAATCTAGAGCTTTTATTATCACGAGCATTTCGGTTGTTACTTCAGAGTTTCATCAACAGTTGTATTCATTGACATCGACATAATAGACCCATAGAACGTTAGAGTCAAAAACCTTGGCCGGAAGAAAGTTGTCGAGCCGAAAGCGGTCTCTCGAGATCGGAATTTTGGTCGGACACGTATTACTGACATACAGCCGGCGCGCCCACCTGCTAGCAACCACACCTGAACCAAAAGTGTGTCAACACCGCTGACTCCTCGAACTCGACGATCGATCGTCACAACTTTCACATTACCTTAAATTAACACTCGACTGAGCTAGCACTGATATGTCTAGATAATACAGAAGATTTAGGCTACACCCACCTTTTGCACGCCGCGGGGCGTTCCAACTAAAAATCCGGTTAAGCACTATCAGGGGTTGGGGTTAACGCACGGCCACTGTGCTTATACACAATTCACAACACTTGAGTCACAAGGTTTGCCACATGTCGGCAGGCCGGTGCGGTCTCGACGGCCGCCAAGTCAGCACTGAGGCTTTCTTCGAGACGACGCGCGCGCGTGCGCAGGTAAGAATGAGACTACGGTTACCTACACACCGCTACGTTCATTACCTTGGTGTGCGTCGCCGTCGTCCATCGACGTATTTCAGAAGATCATGTTAAAACACGTGTATTTACTTTTGATATTAGACTAATTTAAGGTGTCGATATTTTCATTGAAGTTAATTAGTATGAATTCTTGTCTATAACGGTTGTTGCAGAGACAATGGAAATGAAAAATCTGATATCTATTTTAGTAAAAAATTACCGTTTAATACTGACATTTTTGTTGTATTTATGACGTGATTTAAGTAAACCTACGATGAGTAAGTATTTTTTTTTTAAATTTCAACTTTAGATCTATTATAAAATAACTAGATATTTATTAATATTTTCGAAAGCTATATAACTGACTTATATTTAACACACACAATCAATAGTATTATAAAATCCAACAAACAAACATCACCGATAAACTAAACAACGACGCTTCCCCGATCCACTATTACACTCTCGCGACTTTACAATCCGTACACACTACTACAAGCTAAGCAGTTGTGGGCTACATATTTAATATTCAACTTAACGCAAAAGACAACGGCATACTCATACATACTAACACGACTAGCAAGGAATAGAATTTTGAAAAATTAAATACAATATTCCATATTTACTACATTTTTATTTAGAATTTTCGGTGTGTTGAAATTGTAATCTTCTCTCATGTCGGCCCAATCTATACCAGAATAACTTTTTGACGACACGTTTGGCGCAGTGGTTAAGTGATTGGCTTTCTGCGCTACGTGTCGTGACTTCGATTACCGCACGAAATAAATGCATGTGAATAAATGTATGTCTGCACACGATACAGGAGAAATCATAGAGAGGGGCAAATTAAAAAAAATAAAAATCTTTTAGAGTGGTGACAAGGATAGCCAGTCAGCAAGATTAGTAGCGGGGTGCCCAGGGTGCGCCACACGTAGGTACTTAAGTATCGTCACTAGTGGAGACCCAAAATTATAGTAATGTTGACTAAAATTTAATCAAATTAAAATTTAATTTAATTGTTGTTATAATTGTATCTTACCCATAAAACAATAAAGACGTCTCTCTTAGCTTTACACAGTAAACTCTCTAATATGGAAGTAGCTATCACAGGTAAAATTTGCTTACTAATCTATTTATATATATACCCAATTTGGCTATAAAAAATGCTACCATTGGTAAGCAAAACGATTCGTTTTTGTTTATAGGAACCGGGCATATCTGTCTAAGGATATTATTTTGTCTCAAATGTTGTAATTAAAAGTAGACTTGAAAAATGACTTATGCATAGATAAACATAAATTATATGTGACTCATGAATTTTATATTATAAAATTGCTAAACAAATAAATATGAAAGTTATCCAACTTTCAATGTTAAAAGATCAATGCTAACATAAAATATACATAATTTAAATATATAATAACTTTTTACAAATCCTTTCTGAATTTTATTGCAATCAATAACCATGTGGTTTTATTTACGTAATGGCCAAATATTCAAACGCTACTCAATTGTAAATTGCCGTTAATTTCATGCTGTCACTGTCACTTCACCTTAGAGTGACAGTGACAGCACTAGAATTAACGGCAACTTAAAATTAAGTAGCCTTTGAATATTTGGCTATAAGATATCCTAATTTTTAACCCTCGTACGCTCTACTTTAAATAAATATAGTACTTATTGGTAAAGATCTTTATCTCTAAAAGTCGCAATTTACATGTATGAGAGTTTAACCAAGGCATCCTAAGACGAGCCTTAAACAACCGTTAAAACATTACAAAACAAACGTTACTCGAATAACATACCAGAATTTCAGATAAGCAGTTGATTAACCAGAGAATTTATGTATTTGCTGGAGACCCTTCAAGTCTCGCCAATAACTGCCCGGTTACGTAGAAACGGTCCGCAAGGACCATCTACAAGCAGTACGATAGAAAAAAAAGTATTAATGTTGGTGAATACTAGCCTAAGTGGAACAAGTGTGACAATAGGTTAAGAATGTGGTACTTTCCCCGGCCGGTGACGTCATTATTTAGGCCGACGAGTCATACGACAAGGATACCATAAACTACAAAACCGTTAAGTATAGAGGATGTATTGTGAACCCAAGTAAGGTAAGCAGGTGTTAATAACATACTTGCGATCACCAATCCGGTTGACAAGCATGGTGATTATAACAATATTAAAACCGGGACGGTCATTGGTGGTATGGGTTCAGAACGTTTAAGGGTTGGATGATGATGAAGAGGTAAGAGTGCAAGCAATGCAGAGGCGAGGAGATCCTAGTCGAGAAAAAGAGAACTGCCTAAATACACTCTCTTTCTCGTCGAGCTACACAAGAATAAATTACGCCGAGCCGTGCTGAAAAGGTTAGCTAATAAGCATGGTTGATAGCGGAGCAGATTGCCCAGAGTGTGCTGGACGCATGTAACCATTCATACACTAACACCCATTATCTAAGACGTTCCTCCAAAACTTACTCGACTCATACTCGACTCAGAACGGCCTCGAAACCACCTTCAAAATTGTATTCTTAGTTATATGATGGAATCAGGCGTTACTTTGCGGAAATCCATGATCTATAAATATACAATAAAATATTTAGTGTTAATTCCGCGAAAAATAATTTTTTTTTTTTTTTTTGTATTCTTAGTCGCAATTTCGAGTGAACTTTGAGGTTCCTCGACGGAGACATTACGTCATAATTTGAATTATCTGCATCGCGCAAATAACGCCGCGTTAAAAATAGTAAGGATTATCGTAAGCATATTCGACAGTCTTCAAAATTATTTTTTATTACATACGAACTTTGACACTTCCTTCCTTAAGGTAGGTTCCGAGGTACCTTGAGTTTGACAGATGATTCCCTACCTCGACTGAGGAAAAATCTCGAGTCGAGGACGTTTATGTCAAGTCGAAGTGGAGTCGAGTCGAGTAAGTTTTGGAGGAACGTCTTAGAATATGGGTGTAAGACTATATTTCTAGAAAGAAAGAAAGAAAAGTTGTTTATTTGCGCCAACATGACACACAAAAATAAAAGTTTAAAACAAAACTAAAAATAAACTATTGGGAAAAATATGCGTCACATCCGCGCAAAACGGCCATCGCTCAGCATAATGCTGTGTCTCACGTGCGAATCGGAGCCACAGCGCTGATTTTCGGCGAGAGCCGGCCTTAACATGATGACGTCCACCTGTGCAGCAAGTAAAAAGAATAAACACCATTTAAGATAAATAAATAAAATACGCAATAAATAAGGAACAATCTGAAACTGTATGATATGTTATAATATTCATATTACTAAAGACGTTTTTTTAAAAATCAATAAGTACTAGACACATTCCTAACACTCTTAAATGCTCTTAATCTAAACAAAGGTATAATAAATATTCTAAAAATAGTAAATATGATTAGATTATAATAATACTCTAGTAATTAAGAATATACAATCAGTGGCCGCGTGACCACTACATAACAACCTTTCAAATTCGATGAAGATAGTAAGTAGTGTATTTATTAATTAAATTGAACGAAGTGATAAAATTTTGTCAATTTATAAAATTTTACAATAACGACCGATGGTAATATTATCAGTGTTAATTATTTAAAAAACTATGTTTCACTAAATCTTAAAGTCAAAAAGTTAGAGCTAGTAGAGGTAATCATGTAGGCTAGTATTTGTAGTTTAATTTTCAGACAGTTTTCTTACTAAAATTTACATGTATACGAACATTACAGCCATCTAGGACATAAAAAAGAACCTTCATTCTCTTCGACACGCTTCGTTTATTTCAAAATGTCTTCAAACATGGTCTTATCACAGGAAAAGCAACGACATTTTGCAGCAAATCTCTGGGTTGTAATCATGAATCAAAAGGCCAACTTTATATCTTCATAATGCGTGATGTGTGACGACACAATTTTTCCAACCCGCTCATTTCCTTGAACATGGGATGCGGAAGTATGATGACCTACATTCTGGACCCTGCCCGATTAGGGACCCGGATGGCTTCAAATAACGAACCAAACGTAGAACGATGTTTTTTTTATGTTGCAACCATGAATGTTGATCCAACTTGTGTGAGACTGATATTGATCTAACACGGGGAAATGAAAAGAGTTTAAAAGTTGACGTCATTTGTAGGGAATAGGGGGAAAAAGCAATATAAAGATAAAGATTTTGTGGACGTTCGTAAAGTATATATTTAATGCATTGTCGATGGAAGAAAGCTATAAAGTGTGTGAACATTGGACTGCAGTCCAGTGTGTTTGCTTCCTTATGTAATACTAACTGTGCCCTTAACTTCGTCTGCGTAGAAGTCGGATTGCGAGGAACCCTAATACTTTTTCTTTTTCTAAAATAAAAGTAGCCTAACTTACTCCTTATAACATCAGCTATTTGCCAGTTGAAGTCCCGTCAAAATTGGTCCGGCCGTGTCGGAGATCAGCCGGAACAAACAGACAGACAGAAAGACAGAAGGACAGATAGACAAAAAATTTAAAAAAGGTTTTTAAGAAATAATTACCGTACATACTTTTATATGCGACAACCGCGCGACGGGCGCATCGAGTATTCTCAAGGAATGATGTCAGGCAGGCGGCCGGTCATAAAACAATAAGCCAAAACCTCTAACAACATGGATTTATGAAATACATGTTGTGCCGACCCCACCTAGTGTGGGATAAGGGTAGGAAGAAGAAGAAGACATACTTTTATATGCATTTAGTAAAAAGCTGTAATTTTGACATTACAAACAGACACTTCAATTTTATTTATTTGCATAGGGGTAGTATTTAAACGAGTGACTGTAAATTAAAGTTTTAAGTGACAAAAATAATTAATTTACGTTATAGCATTACTAAGTGAGCGACTGACTGCGAGTGACGAGAAATCAACAGAACAGTAACTTACAAACACTAATTTGAGTTACTTAAAATACAAAATGAGAAGCTTCATAATATGTGAGCGACCTAATATTTGCTTGAGTGTCAACGTTACGTCCTGCATTTTTTTCAATATTTGCCTTTGCAAAAGAGGAAATCTGGAGCTTGGCGGCCGCTGCCGTGGCACGCTCGCTTCGCTCGCTCGCCTTCGCGCGTTGCGTGGTTGCAGTTCTAACCTAACCTAACCTAGACGTTACGAATTTGACAAACTGTTTATAATACTGAAGTTGCCCTCTCTGTATTTCTAGTCGCTCACTTAGTAATTCAGTCGCACGGCTAGAATTTTAATATCTGAAATGGATTAATCACAACCCACTTTTTGTAAGGTCGTTCCGGATTTTATTATTAATCAATATTCGTCGTTAGTTTAGTTAATTTTTCGCTTACTCAAATTCATACCGCTCAAGTTATTAAAACAGTATCTCATCATCAGTCGCTAAGTTTTTTTTATTCGATCATTTTATAATTCCCCTTTGTATAGATTATATTATTAGTATCAAAATAATTAGTAGCTAATACAGCAAAAAAAAAAGCAAAATGAAAGTTTAGTTCCGTCCTGTTTACAGAATCCCAGACTTTTACACCAAAATATGTTACTGTGACACGAACCATTACCATGATTAAATCACATAAATATAACCCAAAAACCATTTATTCTAGTCGGCCATATTGCGACCGTAAGTCAATACCTAATCCAGACAAAAACATTTCGCACGCAAACCTGCAACGGTCGATAGTGGCTAAAAAAGCGTATAGAATCCCGGGATCACGTCAACCGGCAACCGATCACCATAATTCACGGGACTGTCACATCCTTATATAAATCGGACCCTTCCACTTAGCTGGGATAATACTGGCGTAGGAAAAATGTTCATGCGGGTTTGCTTACTACTTTTAGTTGTGTTCGTTCATTATTGAGTTCAAGGGTAAAACGGTAGACGTTTTTTTTGTTGTATTATTTGTTGTGATAGAAGATACGTCAGTGAAAACGAAAAAAGAAAAATATTGTTAAACAGGGAACAATATGTCGCACCTTTAGAATTAGAGAGACCTATTTCAAAATTTTAAGATTTTAAGTTTGAATCATAAAATGACATTGGATGACCATCATGTTCATCATCATGATGATCTTCATCGACCTGTTGTGGCCTGTTGTGACGTAATACAACAGGCCTCTTTTTTAATAAGAGAAAGTTTCTCTCTTTTCTACAAAATTCATAAAAATACGAACCTTTATTCAAAGTTTTCCAAAAACTATCTTTTTTTAGATAGGTCTCTATAATTCTAAAGGTGCGATGTATAGTAGTGAGAAACATAATAGAGACTGCCACAGACAGCACGTTAAACAGTCGGTCCCAGGTATCATACGAATACCTATGACAGTCGTTACGGGTAGTCAGAAGCCAGAAAGTCTGACAACCGATCTAACCTTGAGAGTATAGGTATTGCCCAGTAGCTGGGTTGTGGAGGTCTGATGACAGTCGCTCCGTGTAAAATACTGGTATTCAGCCACATCTAGTTAGACTGGAAGCTGACCCCAACGTAATTGGGAAAAGGCTAGGCAGATATAGTAAGAAACATAACAAAAAATATCAATAATACAACTTCTTGTAATAAAACTGACTATTTAGATATTACAGCTTAACCACAAATATCCTCATTCAGTGATACGCTGCAAGACAGCTCAGGCAGTTTTGCAGCGCTAGTTATTGATGAGAGACCCAAATGACGGCCAGTGGATAATTAGTCTTCCAAAGCTCTATTATCTTCTTCTTTTCGTGTGGTTAGTGACTATCCTGGTGTCAGAGTTTATGCCATCCATGGGCCTCTGACTAGGCTTCACATGCCGTTGAAAAATATCTCTAAGGCATGCCGGTTTCCTCACGATGTTTTCCTTCACCGTTTTCAAGCAAGTGTTAATTGTACAATACGCAAATGAATCCGAAAAGTCAGAGGTGCGTGCCTTGGGTTCGAAATCGAAACCTATGACTTGGCAGTCCGACGGTCACATCACAAGGCTATCACTGCTGAGCTCAATAATGATTAGATTTTGAATATTTTGTTGTATAAGTAGCCGTGTATTGAGGCTGACAAGAGACAATTCAAGAATTATTGAATGGATAGGTACCTATTATATTGTGTAGGTGTTAATAATATCATACTGTTTACCAATCAAACCCCATAACATCGTTTGTCTTAGGGGTAACCTAAAGGTTCCATTCAACAATAACCATCGGTTCCTTGTGTTGTTTTATTATGATCATAAGCATTGAAACTTCAATATATTTGTACACATAACATAATATCACGCCTTTTATTCCACGAAGGGTTCGGCAGAGGTGAATACTAACGCTCTCGTTTCGCTTGTTATTTAAGTCCCATGTAATAGGGGGCGAGCCAATCGCCATTAACTGGGCACAAATCCAGACTCCAGGCTGCTATTGGGAAATTCTTAATGGAAAAACCCAATACAACTTTGCCTGATTTGGGGATCGAACACACGACCCTATGCTCTGTAGTCGTGCTTGCGACCACAAGACTGACAAGGTAGTCACATATTTGTACACGCCGATCGTAAACATGATAGTGATGGGATCCGAACAGTAATTTTCATTTATAGTCTTTGATGAAGTACTGCCGTACTTATTTTAGATAACGCGATCGAAATTTTTAATAAAATCTAGTTATTAATATATTCAGAATCAGCGAAACGAGATCTACCGGGATCAATCGCCCAAGTTTTGATATCTTTACTAGTTTAAATTTTATAGTTAATAAACAGCGTAATTGCTACATTCCAATCATTTTAATAGTTATAAGCATCGTAATGAACGTTGCTGTAAAAATACATGACTCAATATTCAATATACACTAGTAGTAAGCACCCTAAATGAACAATGCTTTATTTATGCTTAGTTCACCCCGAATTCGGACAGAAGAAAATACTAAGCATAACTAACGCATTTGGTACTTGTGACGTTTATATTATGTGATTGATTTATATTACGTTTATTTGTTTTAGGCATAATGAACACATTTGCTGTAAATAGGTTGGAAATATGAACTTACATCTAAGTTCTCTCATGTCTTTACTAGACGTAAATATCACAAATGCATTTCCTAGACATAAATCACGCACTTGCTACATATGCGTTGTTTATGCATGGTAACTTAATCTTATTGCAATCCGTGTTTACTAGTCTTTATAAGTTTTTGGTCTTTTTAAATATTAAAATTAACTAAATATATAAATATAGTATCGCACACACAAAGTTCACATTTAAAGCTTCCATACAGAACTTTTTTTTAAATATATTCCTCTTAGTCTCTTCGGGATAACAAAAATAAGAAAAAAACTTTAGGTGCGATTTTCTCGAAAGTTACTGCCAAGCAAGTACGTTGTTTTTAATAAGGACGGCAGAGTACCTATGAAGTGTTAGAGCTTGTAAAGTAACAATGAGATTTTAAAGAGCCTGAATAGCCCTCGTGTTAATTACCAGGAGCTCTGGTAAATTAATTAAAGTCGATACCAACTTCTACTAGCACATAATAAGGAAAATAGTGCGAGATGGAGGATGATATAAGGCGCTAACATTTACCACAGTTTGTAACATTAAAGGCCAATGTACAATTTTAGATCTCATGCCTTCAGGGATTTCCTGCAGTCAAAACGTCGAGGCCAACCCAATATAAGGATACAAACGTCTGTTTCACAAGTGTGAAAGGGAAGTTTGCTAACCCAACAATTTGTTAATTACGAAGTTTGACTAGATTGTCCGAAAACTACTTTTACCTTCTGATTAGGTTAACTAATTATGTCACGGTGGCCGTTTTGTTTAAAACTATCAAATTAGTTAATTTGGTATCGCGATTATGTAAGGTTAACGTACTAACTTTAGTAATAACGGGTCTCCGGAATATTTTCTGGTGAATTAACGCAGTATTTGTTGTGTAATAATCGGTTCATTAATCACTTTAAGTGCGTTGTGTAATTTTTTTGTGCTTTGCACAGAAACATTTTTATTATAATATCACGCCTGTATTCCCCGAAGTAACACCCTCATTTCGCCGATATGTTAAAGTCCCATGTAATAGGGGGCGAGCCTATTGCCATCAACCGGACACAGATCCAAACTTCGGGCTGCTACTGAAGAATTCCACACGGAAAAACCCAATAACACTTTGTCCGACCTGGGGATCGAACCCAGGAGCTCACTATCAGCAGTTGCGCTTGCCATCACTAGACGAACGAGGCAGTTTTTAATTGTAATTTAAAATCTAATAAAATCATTTTGTGTTATGTTGCGTGTACTAATCGCTAAAATGATGTACCCATCTAAAACAATAGTCTCAATAAACACTTACCAATGTTAATTATAAAAATCGCTATATTTTATTATTGCTAAAATTGTAATGTTTAATAACCGCCTTAGATGATTTCGGAATTCTATTAGAAATAGAGTTGCCTTTTATCTTAAAATGGCTGAATGTCTTAGACCCGACAATAGATATTAAATAAAAGGGGGTTAGAATCCAACAACCTAGATTCTGGGCTTTAAACCCAAAACAAATTGCTATCCCTAATGAAAACTCAAAACGGTTCATTATTTATTTTATAGTCCAACGACCTTCCGAAACAATTCATATATAGCGTAGCGAATCATGAATGGGTAAATAGCTGGCCATTCTGATATGCCCAAGTTTATCCAACTTTACGGTAGTTTGGCAACCAATGCAAATACTCAGTTGTACCATAATAATGCTGCGGAAGCTTTTAGTTGTTCTTCACCGTAAATTACCTCCTTCTTTCCTTTGGGAAAAATTAACTAATATATTAGTTTTCATGTATCTAATACACTACCTTTATCACCTCCAGCAATATTGCCTTTACCTATTATAGGGCTATCAAAAGCAGTAATTTCCATGTTGAGGCAATTTTCGCAGAAATTCATTTTGACATAATTTGCAGCACCGTCAGCTCCATTTCTCATACTTTCGTTAACAAATTCAGGCTTCATTTTTAGTGTCACATTAGTGTCTTTTTCATCTTCGTCAGACATATAATGATAATAATATGTTGTAGTTTCAAATTTGTTTTCCAGTTATTTAACGTGTTGCAAACAAAGAATCGTATAATGGTGTTAAAAGACCGGCAAGAATTTATTACAGTTCTTTATCCTTACAAATCCGAGACATTGTTCAAGGTCTTTCGTAAGCCTGTCTTTATTTAGTCCAATTTGTCTTTTAAGACCGGCAATCCACTAACTTATACGTAACTCTATTTAAATCATAATACAGTTCATTTTAATACATAATTCTGAATAAACCTTCCGTAACATGTCAATATAACTTTTCATTACTCTCGTTAGAACATCAGAATATCCATTTATCTTTACTTTCATCTAATTTAGTGTCAATAAAGTTCTCTAATCTTTTTATTATGCGGATAAGCGTTGATTTAAAACTATGGATTCGTCAAACAGTGTGTTTAAGTTTCAATTCATGACAGTCGTATGCGAGGAGATTTTAGAAAGTGTATAATTTTAGCTAAATTTAAATATGAAGTTACGATCTTGTTTTATTACGACGTGTGCGTGTAATTCCGTATATTTTTTTAAAGTTATTATATCTGGTGGCACTTGCAAAACCCATAACAATTGTCTGTTAATTTCGTGGGAGAGTGCGAGCGGGTGCTTTGAGGTGGGGTTTGTATGTTAGCGATCAACTTACGATTGTCGATTAGGGCTAATGAAACTTTTTGTAATTAAGTTGACCAGTATGAGTCCCTTAATACTCACCACTTCAAGATTATCGTCAGCTTACTGTGTCGGGTTAGGTTTGGATCTACGATTAGGTACCTAGTTAATACATATTTTTTAATATCATAAGAAATATAAAGGTATATACAAATAATCTTTTAAAATTACATACGTTAAATTGTTTCTCTTTTGCATCACCTTTAGGTAAAGGGGGACAGAGATAAATGAGATTACAGACCTATTCCGTGCCGTGAAAGTGTGAAGTATACGCCAGCCGCCAGTAAGACCACAGATAGTAGAACTATAGGAAACGTTACGTGGACGAGTACTCCATTGTTTCACCAAGTTTAGTGTTTCCTTGTTCGGCTGTTTTGATCACACATTTTTTTATACAACCATATTGTATGATCGACCGAGTTATTTCAAATGCAAATTTTTCGGCTTTGAAATATCTAGGTAACGAAACAGTATTCTTCGTAGCAACTTTTTTATTACCAGATAGATTAAGTGGGGGGATAGATTAAGAATATTATGATTCCCCTCCGTCGCCGGGGAAACGAGTTGTTTGCAGCGATGGACCTGGCATCATAACAATTGTGCCAGGAAAATGGCAACAGGCTCGCCATCTATTACGTGGGATTTAATATCAGACGGGAAACGTGGGTGTACGAAGACACTCCTGTAATAGGAGAACGCCTCTGTTTACCGCTTTGGGGATTACAAACGTAAGTATATGTACGTAAGTATAGATTCATCCTGACATTTTTCATAGATGTCATCAAAGGTTAATTAGGCTTCTTTTCTGCTAATTTTATTTATCTTTCCATGTTAATATTTATAAATAGGTACATCAATAATAATCCAAGGTCCGTTGGAAGTTGAGTCATTAGGGAAAACCTTATTCGTCATCGAGTACTTAAGGGCCTACGTAGTAAGTAGTTTTTTTTGGAACCCGCATTAAACTGCCTTTTATGAAAAAAATATGCTCTTCACAAATAACATGCATATCCAAAATGGAATCTAGCCTGGCATGATACAGAAATAAATCTACTACTTAGTACTTGAATAACTTATGTATTCGTAGAGCAAATACAGCACTTATGTGGAAAAGCGTATTCTGTTGGGCACTAAAAATCTATAACAAGGTTCCAGATTCTTACAAAGAGCTAGAATTAGAAATATTTAGAAAAAAGTTAAGGCCCTTCTAAGTGAAAAGTGCTATTATACTGTTACAGATTTTATGAATGACACTTTATCATATCTTTAAATATATAATTCGACTGTACGTGTGTATGTCACTGAACTCCTCCTAAACGGCTGGACCGATTTGAATGTTTTTTTTGTATGCGTTTGGATGGTGCCCTGGATGGTTTAGATTCACAATTGGACCCGGTAGGTGGCGCTACTTTTCCGGGCAGGACCACGTCTTCCGGGTCCGCTAGTAATATATTATAAATGCACCAAATTTATTTTCTTTTTTCTCCTATAAATATTTGTTTTTTAATTTATTGTATTCTTAACTACTTATTTTGTTATTATTTGCACGCCACACATGGCAGAATATTTGATTTTGATTGTTATCACAATAATGTATGTGAAATCTTATTTGTACCATGTTCATCCAAATAAATATAATATTGACTGGAATTAATGAATATCCTTATGTTTAAGTTATTACAGCTTCTAACACATTGGAGTGTCAGTTGCCAAAAACACGCACGCCTGCTAATACCGGTTTATTCATGAAGGCTCTGTTTGGTCTCTCGGGAGAGATCTTAATTACGCGTTTTTAGGGTCACAGAGCAAACGAGTCGGTAGATTAGACAGTTTTTCCCTTTAGTCCTATGTATAACACATGTTGTACGGAGAACCCGACTTAATTTAAGTTCTCAAACTTGCGAAGTTCTCAAGAATGAGGATAGTTCTGAAGTACACTTGTCGGGTTTCGGGGACTGTCTCATTGGTCTTGTGGGAATAGCGACTACCGAATGTATGGTCCTAGTTGTATGCCCAGTCTGGGCTGCGTTATAAGAGTTTTCTATTGCAAAATTCTCAGTACAAACAGTGACCGATAAATTACTATAGGCTCAACCCCTATCACACAGGGTGGAATGTGGGTTACCAATACCCCAGCATACCCTTCAAAGAATACAGGCGTGAGGTGTATGTAAGAATTGTCAGCTCGTAAACTCGTATTCATTCGCGTATCCTTATTCTGTTTACCATCTGGTTCAGAATTACAACAAGGATATGATAGTGCGTTGACTTTCCGCCTGACGTGATCAGTATGTTTGAGGCCAATCCGACTGTACGTGAACGTACTACGAAAGTCCCTACCGTGGCCAGTATAGAAGAGGTTTTATGTGAATATGTATGGCCCGTCATAATTTGTAAATATTGGTATGAGAGGAGAATATTTTTGATGCCTTTTATCTTTCTTTTGTATTTCTGTAATGTTGTGGAGTTGAAATATGACTTTTTGATAGCTCGTGCCAAGACATTGATAAAAAATTTACTTTTATTTCAATGTCGTTGTGCCAAGACTATACAATTCATTGAATTATTGAGGAATGAGGTTTTGACTACGGAGGCTTTTATCTACTCATATTTATTATCAACTGCCTCGTTTGTCTAGTGATCGTGAGGTCCTAGGTTCGATCCTCTGGTCGGGCAAAGTGTTATTGAGATTTTCCGTGTGAAATATTTCAGTAGTAGCCCGGAGTTTGAATTTGTGCCCGGTTCATGGGAATAGGCTTGCCCCCTATTACATGGGACTTAAACATAACGGTGAAATGAGGGTGTCACTATACACCTCTGCCCTACTCTTCGGGGAATACAGGCGGGATGTTATGTTTATATTATTTATTAAGATTGTCTACATTATGTGTTTTTCAATTAAAAGAAAATAATTTTATTGCATAACCTTTCACACAGTATGCAATAAAATTGCAAATGTTTTCTCTATTTTCTCAAATTCCAATAGACATGCAACATTTTGGCAACATACTGTATACAGGCGTTACCCGGATTAAAAAGTTATACGTCTGTGCGGGCGTTAAAGCACTTTATTGCTTTTACCGACTGTTCGGAGTAAATACCACGTAGTAATAGAATTAAGTATAGTTATAACTTAATTTTATTAAGTTTTAAAGGTTCATAGATAAGCGTGAGCGTGTGGTTCTGATTTCTCAGACAGTGGTTTTTCATTTGGAAATTCGTGCTCGTTTTTATTTCATAAAACTTCAACATCTTTATTACTTGGAGTTCGGACTCTAACACCCATATTCTAAGACGTTCCTCCAAAACTTACTCGACTCAGAACGGCCTTGAAAACACCTACTAAATTGTATTCTTAGTCGCAATTTCGAGTGAAGTTTGAGGTTCCTCGACGGAGTCATTACGTCATAATTGTAATTATCTGCATCGCGTAAATAACGCCGCGATAAATAATTGTAAGGATTATCGTAAGCATATTCGATAAAGTCTTCAAAATTCATTTTTATTAAATATTACACGAATAATTAATATTATACGAACTTTGACACTTCCTTCCTTAAGGTAGGTTCCGAGGTACCTTGAGTTTGACAGATGATTCCTTACCTCGACTGAGGAAAAATCTCGAGTCGAGGACGTTTATGTCAACTATAACCACCGAAAAGCTGAGTCGAGGTGGAGTCGAGTCGAGTAAGTTTTGGAGGAACGTCTTAGAATATGGGTGTATAGTTATAGAGTTTAAGGCAACGAAGTTGAAATAAATAGACACGCTATCTGGCATAGACAACATGTGCCAAATTCATTGACGCAATAAGGTTCAAACTACCGCTAGACAGCTGTCAAGTTCTATGGCACCGTAGTTCTGGAACCACAACTCGTTGGTACTATGTTGTTCTTCTAAACAGCGCATCTAGTATGCAGTATATTTGACGACACGTTTATTTCAGTGGCTGAGCGATCGGTTTCTGCGCTACGAGTCGTGGGTTCGATTCCCACACGGAACAAATATTTGTATGGCCTACAGACAGTTTTTCCGGGTCTGGATGTTTGTGTGTGTGAAGATTTGTGTTTGTAAACGCACTCACGATACAGGAGAAATCCTAGAGTGGGGCAACGTTTTAAAAAAAAAAAATTAAAAGTTTAGATTACCTATATCAATGATTTTAGCATTGTTTAATTAATACAAGCACGATTCTGAAGACTTCTAAGTGTTTTATCCCTGGTTAAAAGCCTGGTAAAATCGTGAAAGGATGATCAAAAATAAAGTAATCTAGGCTTGTATTCATCAGCATTAATTATCTGATTAAACAATCGTTTACTCGATAAATGCACCAGAATTTTGGTAAACGGTTGGTTAACCAAGAAATTACAGTTGATGAACACGTCTTTAAACTATTCAGCTGTCAAATCTCACGTCAAGTAATGTGATTGGTTGTTAGTATTTTGGTCGACCAATCACATTCGTTGACATGAGATTTGACAACAAATTTCAGAAACCAGGGGCTAGTGTTATAGCAGTCATAAAATTAGAAGCAAAACAGAACAAAAAGAAAAAACTTTTTAACAAAAATAAAACCGATTTCACAAAAATGTTCAAGAATAAAAAAGATATGAAAAGAATAAAATAATTACCATATTATAAAATTAACAGTTTCAGAAGTCGGTGCTAACCCACGCTGAACCAAATTGAAGGCACCGACTTCTGAAACTGTTAATTTTATAATATGGTAATTATTTTACTGTTTTCATCGTTTTTGTGAAGTCGGTTTTATTTTTGTTTAAAAGTTTTTTTATTTTTTTCGTTTTAGTGGCGTTAATTAAAACATGGTTGGACCTGCTAAAGACGCTGCTCGAAACATAATCACATCATCACATTATGCGTACTGTTCGTCATTGAGGAGTTCCATTATCTATCTCCGAAGTTCTTCATCAGATGTTCACCAAATTTAAATGGGACCAATCTGGAAGTATATCCTTTCAAATAAAAATAAATAAATATCTAAATCGGTTTATAAATGACGGAGTTATGAGGTAACAAACATTAAAAAAAAAAATACAACCGAATTGAGATATTCCTCCTTTTTTGAAAGTCGGTTAAAAACATAGTAAGTATACAATCTTGCTTACATATTAAATAACATAAGAAATTACTTACGTAGGCAAAATATATGACACGAACATGTTAATTCTCTGTCTCAAGAACGGTCTAGCCTTCTCGTCACGCGAAGTGTCGGCCCATCGTTCTTAATGCCTGTGATTAAGACGTGCCCTTGGCCCAAGACAAGGCCTAAGCATCTCTGGCCCCAAAAGGCTTGAAAATTTAGTCTCTAATGAGGTTGACTCATTTTATCACAACATTTGTCTTAGCAAAATGAAATTGGATTAGATTTGCACATCGGGTAAGAGTATCTATACTATAATCTATACTAACATTATAAAGAGGAAAGATTTGTGTTTTGTATGTAACGAATAAACTTAAAAACTACTGGACCAATTACAAAAATTATTTTGCCGTTAGAAAACTCCATTATCACTGAGTAACATAGGCTACGGGCGGAGCCGTGAGGACACAGCTAGCTATAAATATTTTTGTTTAAAATATCTTTTACATTTCCCTAATGGGGAAATGTAGTTGTTCTTGAAAACCCAAAGATCGTAAATGACGGTTTTAAGTTCCATACAACTGGCTTTTCTTGTAGGCAGTTCTCAGTATCAGCCCGAGGTTTGAAATTGTGGTCGGTAAATGGGTATAATGGGCGACATGTGCTAAGTAGAATTGCAACACTTCTACTTAAACTTTCATTAAATTAAGGTGTGTAATTACACATATTTCTGAATCTGACAACAACCTCACCAAAACGCCGCAATTAGTGAACTCTTCATTAAGGAGTTCATTTTCTTTAATTATTAGAGACATTTTCATGCATTTAGACGTTTTGTCGTAGTCGGCGTGAGCATGAATATTAATATGTGTGTATCGTCTGTTAGTGCTTGTTGTTAAGACTGCAAACTAGGTACGCTGTCTTATACAATATCGCTACTTTCCAATATGTGACTGTTCCGACAGTCGGGTTTTTTATATTTTTTACTGGCGACCTGAATGTAAATTATATAGGGCATTCTTTAAGGAAGACTGGTATTACAGTCGTTAACTTTAACTACCACACCATAAGGTTCCGTTTTGACCTTTTAGGTACAGAATCCTAAAAAGGACACTTCTGTATTATACATACCATCCTTCGATCAATAACTATTATTGATCGAAGATACCATCTTGATTTTTTTAATCGACTTCCAAAAAAAGAAGGAAGTTCTCAATTCGACTGTATGTTTTTTTTTTTGTATGTTTGTTCTGCGATATCTTTGCTCAAAGAATCATTAAAATCGGTTCACAATCGATTTTAATGATTCTTTTTTGTTTGAAAGAGTATTATTTTCAAGTGGTACCATTGAAATTTGGTGAAGATCTGATGAAGAACTTCGGAGATAGACAATTTGAAGTCGGTTTTATTTTTGTTAAAAAGTTTTATATTAGACTACCACGCATTTATTGTTCTCATACTTGCCTTGACTGTGATAATTACCTATTTCGATAAATCCAAATTCTCCAACAGTATTTAAAACGAAATGAATGAACCAAAGTTTCTATTTGAAATAAATAATCTGAACATTGCCGAGTTACCCACTCTAAAAAGGTTATTAAATGTATCACACGTATCATTAAAAAATGCGCTTTCCATGTGCTTACGCAACAGAATGGGCTCGTAAATGTAATGCGAAGAGGGGGACCAGCTATTAAGAATTTATTTGCATGCCGCGCGGCGATGTTATTACTTCTAAACACGTCACGACTCTGGGCCAATGAAAAGGGATAATTACATATACCGCACCATTATTTTTTCTCATTTCACTTTGCGAGCCGTTTACTGAAGTAAATTGCGTTCTGAAAACTCTTTCTTTATTATCTGACTTGTTCTGTTGTAAATTTAATTTAGAACGTCTTCATATTAAGCGTTTTTCTTTCAACTTCTGACGTGAATTGGGTGGTGTTATACACTTGAGGGGCTCGTGGCTTATTAACAACAACGCGGATCATACGAATTGTGAGGTTAAGCTGCGCTTGCCGCGGTCTGTCCGTCGATGGGCGACCATTCGTTACACATCATGTTCATGTTCATATGGTTCATGGTTGATATACCAAAACCCCGAACGAAGCGTTTTGATTCCACTTTCATTGTGAAAACCGCCAAACAGCGGAATGCGCTGCCCGAGTGGGTGTTCCCCGACAGTTACAATCTGGGTGTCTTCAAGTCACGAGTGAATCGGTTTCTTCTGGGCAAGCGTGCTCCATTGTAGACCACATCATCGCTTAACATCAGGCGAGATGGCGGCCAAATGCAGGCCTAGTAACAAATAAAAAAAAATAAAAAAAACATAGAGACCCCTCCGTCCCTCAGAGAACATGTTAAACCGTCAGTCCCGGGTATCATAGGAATACCTATGACAGTCGTTACGGGTAGTCAGAAGCCCGAAAGTCTGACTACCGGTCTAACCTTAAGATCGACATTGCCCAGTAACTGGGTTGTAGAGGTCTGATGGCAGTCGCTCCGTGTAAAATACTGGTATTCAGCCGCATCTCGTTAGACTGGAAGCTGATCCCAACATAGTTGGGAAAAGGTCAGGCAGAGCGATAAGTTTGATTCTTATGTATGTAAGTATGTCTGTGGCACTGTAACTCCCAAACGGATGAACCGATTTCAATGCGGGTTTTTTTGTTTAAAAGCTGCTTTAATCTTAGCTATGCTTAATGATAATCACTTCAGAGATTTTAATGCCGGGGGAATTTTATTAAAGTCTTATTAACTACTATTTATCTATTTTGGTAGGTACTATTACTATCAGTATTATCGTCATATCATCTCGTAAACGTCACTGCTGAACATTACTCCATATAATCCCCTGCAACGAACTGTCGAATGACGGAATATTGCGATAATCCCCAAGCTTGGCAGACGGAATGGTGATCAAGTGTTATAGGTTAAAGGCATATAAGAGGGTGCTACTGCCCATACTCCCGTAAACAACAAGTATTTGGATGGCCCACAGATAATTGTTCCATGTCTGACTTTTTTTCTTTTTTTTTTCTTGTCTTGTTCGCGTATGGCCCTAGTCTCACCTGATGGTAAGCGCAGACAGGGTCTAAGATGGAGCACACGAATCCAAGGAACAGAGATATAGAGGTATTTCCCTATACCCCTCTGGCTCTCACATACACACGACGGAACACAGTAAACTGCTTGGTGCCGGACTTTAATGTGAGGGTGGTAGCTAGCCAGGTGAACCGTATAGATCCTACCACCAAGCTGAAGTTTGTGTCTGTAACCTACGATAAAGGAGTATTCTTAGTCAGGGGCAACGTAAAAAAAAAACCACCACCATCTTTTATGAAACCAAAAGGATGACATGGAAAGAGAGTGATTAACGAGAGCCTAACAGACTCCAGTAGGCGTTTACGAATAGCCTTTCCGAGAAATGTTTCGAATTTCTGTTATACGCGACCGATTTCAGTAGCCCCTATGGAAATTAGCCACGATGATATGAACGTACGCGTGCTGCCCAGCCAGTTGGAATAATTTCTTATCGCACATGATACTTGCGGCAAATGGTGGAGTCTATTTTAAGTTAGACATTTCACGGATACGAGAAAGGTTGATATGAAAATGTTCTGGTTCTGCCTAGCCTTTTTCCCAACTATGTTGGGGTCGGCTTTCAGTCTAACCGTATGTGGCTGAATACCAGTATTTTACACAGTGCGAATGCCATCAGATCTCTGCAACCCACCTTATTGTACACACTCATACACTATATTATTATACACTACTCATATACACACATTTGTTGGTTAAAGTGAACGGGCATGACCATTGACTGACATCCGTGGAGCACAAAAGTTCCAGACGAAAACCAGCCTCAAGTACTTATAGTCCTTGACACTAAGCTGATCTGGATACCTTTTTGGTCCAACCGTGAGACACATAACCAAGGCTTTTTTTATATCACACTTTTTATCTGTTGTGTCTCTTTGTGCTGTGTCCAAATAAATGTTTCTTTATCTTATTTTTTTAAATCTTTTTATCGGGTAAAGGTTAAACCGGTTATCAGACTTTCGGGCTTCTGACAACCCATAACGACTGCCATAGGTGTTCGTATGACACCAGAAACAGACAGTTTAACGTGCTCTCAGAGGCATAGAGGGGTACGGATGTGTAATGAACGATCACCCATCCACGATTGACCGCGGCAAGCGCAGTTTATCCTAGTAGATCGTATGATCCGCGCAATTGTTAATTAAACATGGACCTAAAAATGTTAACCAAACAGTATAACTCCGTCTCTAGGAACATATTGCGGCTATCAAATATTTTATGTATCTAGAAACTATTTATTTGAACTGCCCTAGGGGTGGCAAGCGCGACTACTGATCGTGAGGTCCTGGGTTCGATCCCCAGGTCGGGCAATGTGCTATTGGGGTTTTCTATGTGGAATTCCTGCCTAGTACCCCGGAGTTTGGATTTGTGCCCGGTTGATGGCAATAGGCTCGCCCCCTATTACATGGGACTTAAACATAATGGCGAAATGAGGGCGTTATTATACATCCCTGCTTAATCCTTCGGGGAATACAGGCTATGGTATTTGATATCCTTATTTATATACATCACAGTCTACGGTATTATTCTAAACTCTTCTATATCAAAATTCTGTATATAAAATTACGGTAACCCTTAATCACAGAGATAAATAGAAACGCGAGCGACTATCAAATATTTGATTTACCTACAAACTACATATCTCATGCCTTTTGTTATATCACAATATAAGGTATTGTTCTAAACTCTAGTATATTTCAGTCCTGTATATGAAATTAAGGTATTAAGCATTAATCACCGAGACAGGGGCGCTTGAAGCTCGCCATCTCGGTGACAGTTAGATTAGATTATTCCCACAACAGCGGACGATTCCTCGAATATAAATCCGTATTATATATGGAGGTTCAAGTTGTAAAACCTTCTTGACAGCTTAACCTCTTTAGTGGGTTGGCTTAGAACCGTTTAGATAAAGTAAGAAGGTTTAGCTCCTGTGAGCCAATTGTTAGTATTAACGAAACAGACGTTTTTAGTTGTAGTTTCCACTGTATGTTGGAGCTTTGCAGTCAAGTGTGTTCCTATTTGCAGTGCGCTGCAATACCGCGGGCGTTGGCTCCAATATGGGAGATTGCGATGCGGGCTTGGTGCGGTGTTTGAGGTGCTAGATTTTAGCGTTAAAGGGTTTTTGTCTCATAACTTTTGGCACTAATTCTTAATAAGTTTTTGTTCTCTTCTCTGAAATTATAGAGTTGATAAATATGGGAGAAATAATTTATGGGTATGTATGTGTGACATGACGAGATACTGTCGACGTAAACTCAGAATTTTTGAATGTTAATGAAACAAAAGACAGCCTCTCTGCTTAATTGCCTTGTTGGTCTAATGGTGGCAAGCGCGCCTAGTGATCGTGAGGTCCTGGGTTCGATCCCCAGATCGGGCAAAGTGTTATTAGGTTTTTCCGTGTGGAATCCCTCAGTAGCATCCAGGAGTTTCGATTTGTGCCCGGTTGATGGCAATAGGTTCGCCCCCTATTATATGGGACTTAAAAATAACGGCAAAATGAGAGTGTTAGTATATACTTCAGCCAAACCCTTCGGGGAATACAGGTGTGATGTTATGTTATACATATTTTGTTCACAAAAGACAGCCCCTAAAAACGCCCGCCCTTCACAGTTTCCTAGTTTTTATTTTAAACAATAAACGGCGCAACAAACCCCCAGCAACACAGCTTTGTCTGCCAAGTGAAGTAATTAATTAAATCTATACACAACAAGGCAATATTAATTAACCTTTTAAGCGCGTGAGTCGCATTTATGCGACTGAGAACATGCATGGTTTTTTTGTTCTATTTACGTCCTATGAACTGCGTGGTACAACTTAAACGATTATTCAATAGAGATATGATTTACAACAATTACTTAAAATTGTTTCATAGCTCTAAGCATTGAAAAAGATTAATATATTTATTGTAGGTATTATTTTACCGATTCGTAGTCGCGCGCTAGGGGACCGCAATTGATATTTATCCACGCGCTTGAAAGGTTAAATAATTTAAACTGTGGCGGCATCTATCATGCCACATGAGAACTACGAAGTACGACGATTGTCTAGCAGACGACAGTGACAACAATGACAGCTTAGTGACAACAATGACAGCTGTCAGATGAAACGTCACAAATCCTGCATCGCGGTATCAAAATTTGACACGGAGTTAGCATATATACAACTTTCCAACATCAACCGTTGGGCAGTGGCCCGCCAGGCATAAGATCCACCTGGTTTGAGGATCCTCCCTTTTCGTTGAAGGAACACCATACCTCGTTCCTCCGTACTGTTGTCGGTAGACATACCAGCAGGCGGCCCAGCTGATGGAAACTGGTTACCACCAGCTATAACCCCTATAACTTCGAGAGAATTGCTGAAGCATACCTCGTTCCTCCATAAAATCAAAGATAATCTCCTTCTCTTCTCACGTCGGCACGAGCTATATGAGAATAGCTTAGGGCCCGATGAAAAGAATCGCTAGACAGCAAGGTTGATAGCCCCACCAAGAATGATAATAAAAGGTATACAAGGTTAGTCGGAAAAGGGGTACTAAGCCGAAAAGGTGTTAAAGTACCCATGTTAAGGGGTTATCCCTTAATATGGGTACTTTAACACCTTTTCGGCTTTTGTCCTACAACTTTCCCCAAAACTCGATAGTTTAAGAGAAATAGCTTTTCAAAGATTTCGTAAAAAATATGCTAAAATCTATCTGTCCATAGCTATGATCAGCTGTTTTTACAATTTAGGTTATATTTGGGCTCACGGATTAGAAAATTAATTTTCTGAATTCATAACTAAAGCAGGTAAGTACCAATGTTTTTTTAAAAAAAACTAAAATGTAAATCTTTTTGCATGCAAATAAAAATTATCGAATTTTAACATTTGCTTCAAAATAGTCATCAGTGATACTTTAGGTGGCCCGCGGCTTAGTACCCCCTTTCCGACTAACCTTGTAAAAAACAGTTTTAATGAATTAAAAAAAACAACTAAGTGATTACCAATCCGTTTTCGAATCGTAATGTTGAAAATATTCCTTGGAGACCGCTTATTGTAGCAATTTAGATATTATATCTTTTATCTTCAAAGAAGCCTATCATCAACATTAAACTTCTACTGGTTAATATAGTGATTTTGATTATGTTACATCAAGCCATGTATTGACTAGTAAACATTTGTTTATATATATTACTCTGTTTCATAAACAAGAATCTATATGTTTCTGAAACGTAGATACATCTTGCGATAAAGGGTCATACTAATAAAGCTTAGACACTAATTAAAACCGTGTCTAGAGTTAAACTACATTTATATAAAAAAGTTGCTTAAGAAAGAAAGAAAGAAAATAATTTATTTGAGTCTCGCTACAGACATACAAACAAAATAAAAAATCAACAATATACAAAAGTTATATGCCTCTACGAGAGAAAAAAGGAGCCCATCTCAGCATAATGCTGCTACACCAAAGTATAGCAGCGCTGGTTTTCGGATGGGTCCTGTAGTGAAGCCACGGACAGCCACGTGCAAATACAAAAATTAATAAATTAATTACATAAATAAAATAAATAAATTAATGAATTACAATAAATACATAGATATTTGTATGTAAATGAGTGAATATTTCAAGTGTGCCTACGTGTGCATCCGCCTTGACGTTTGACGTTTCACATGTGTCAGTGTCAATACTGTCAAACTGCCATGTGGTTGACTTTATAACCTATCAACCAATTAACAAAGAACGAAACAATATCATTATAATAAAACAAATTAGAAAGCAAAGTGTATGTATAGTGTTTCTTAAAAGTGTAAAGTATAATATAGTAGATGTAATAAAAAGACAAGATTCCTTCATACGTTTAAGCCCTGTTTAGTCTAAAAAACAGTTGAACACTATTTTATGGCGACGGCAAAAGCTCCAAATATTCATTCCTAGTAACATTTACTTGGTGTTTCAGAAAATACTGGCAACTTTTACCCGAATCATTGAATACATGGCTTCTGCTAAAACTATTATGTTGGGGTCAGTTTCCAATCAAACCAGATGCGGCTAAATACCAGTATTTCACGCGGAGCGACTGTCATCAGACTTCCGCAAGCCAGTTACTGGGCATTGCCGATATCCTAAGGTTAAACTGATTGTCAGACTTTCGGGCTTCTGACTACCCGTAACGACTGTCATAGGTATTCGTATGACACATCAAGACCTTTCCAAGGCACGGAGGAGTCTCGATGTGTAACGAACGGTCACCCATCCATGAACTGACCGCGGCAAGCGCAGCTTAACCTTGCAAATCTTATGATTCGCGCGGTTGTTAATCAGCCACGAGCGCCTCATCAAGAAGTTAATAGTAGGTACGTATCTAAATTACCAGATTACGTAACAATCAAGATTTTTCCAGAAAATTTAAAGTTTTCAGTCCAGACGTGACGGAGAACTGGTCCAAATTACACGCCGAGCTAATTACGAGTAAGCCAGGGAACTTAATTGCTACAACGACCGGCGACATCTTTAATTTTATTTGCGTTTTACGTTATCCTTACAAACACTGTAATGGTTTATTACACCTTATTACTATGTAGCTTCTTGATTAAGTTCGAGCAAGATGTTCTTCTTCTCTTGTGGACGAGCTGAACCAGAGGTCAGGCAGTGGTGAAGAGATTTGCCAGTCAGCAAGGTTGGTAGCGAGGCTGACTGCCCAGGGTATGCCGCACCGGACGCCCTTATGTATCCTCATTCGTGGAGGCTCTTCAAATAATAGAAATATATATTACTAGCGGTGTCCTCACGGCTCCGCCCGCGTAAGAAGTTTTATTCCAGTAATAAATTTAGCCTATGTTACTCAGTGCTAATGTAGCTTCCTAACGGCAAAATAATTTTTGAAATCGGTCCCGTAGTTTTTAAGTTTATTCGTTACATACAAATCTTTCCTCTTTATAATATTAGTATAGATCTATACTAGATGAAATGCATCTAGAGTAAGTTGGCTAGTGAACTTTTAGAAAGGATTTGAAATAAAATGAAATAAGACAACAAGATTTAATCTTCCTGTACAAAGTTATCAATCAGCTTACCTAGTTAGCCTCATTGTATAAGAATATACCTAGTAAGTAGATGTTTTATTACCGAAAGTAAAAAAAAAACTAATTTAAAAACCCACATCTGCGAAAAAGCTATATACCCATATTTAAGACGTTCCTCCAAAACTTACTCGACTCATACCCCACTCAGGACGGCCTTGAAAACACCTTCAAAATTGTATTCTTAGTCGCAATTTCGAGTGAAATTTGAGGTTCCTCGAAGAAGTCATTACGCCATAATTTGAATTATCTGCATCGCGCAATTAACGCCGCGATAAATAGTTATAAAGATTATCGTAAGCATATTCGATAGTCTTCAAAATTCATTTTTGTTACATATGAACTTTGACACTTCCTTCCTTAAGGTAGGTTCTGAGGTACCTTGAGTTTGACAGATGATTCTTTACCTCGACTGAGTCGAGTCGAGGACGTTTATGTCAACTAAAGGCTGAGTCGAGGTGGAGTCGAGTTGAGTAAGTTTTGGAGGAACGTCTTAGAATATGGGTGATAGTTATTATTATAAAACATAGCTAAGAATCATTCCGATTAAAACAGGTTTCTAACAATAAAACCCTCATTGTAATCCATTCATTCGTTTGGGGACTACGATTGCTACGGTGACACAGACAGATAAAGGCTTCAAACCACAGAAATCTAAACACAAACCACAATCTGTGGTTCAAACTTACTACACCCCTCATTTTGCGTCGGAGGGTTAATAAACATAAAAGATTTTCTAGCTAATAAAGTAGTTTAAATTGAGTTCCATAAATAATTAGTAAAATCTCAGTTTTATGACTTATGTTATCATTTTATGCCACAAAAACTAATAAAAATCAAACATGCGAAGTTAATAACTAGAGGAGAGAGCCAAACTTTACGGGTGCTATCATAAAAAAAAACTCGCAGTTTATAGCCTTGATATCTTCACTATTTTCATAGTCTGCTTGTGTGTGATAAGCTTAACTACGCAGCGGATTTATTTAGGCTCCTGTTTATGTTCGTAGTGGCAGCGCCTGCGGCGTCTCCTGTTAGGCAGATAACACACTTAGCGGGCAGACTACAGCGTCAAATAAATTAGCCGTTTTGAATGGGGCTGTTCGTCTGCGTACCGTTGCCTGCGTACTTGTCACTTCGCAACGAATTATCCAAGTTTACGATCGTATATTTTTTTGCGAACGTGGTAGGGATCGAAAACATTCGGTAAGTATATACACATTTAGCTATGGTCTTAGCTTAACGAATATGCCGTTTGGAAGGTGACAGCATGTTGTCTAAAGCAGTATCCATCTTCATAGATTACTTACAGGAAACAAAATGCGTCCACCAGCACCAGCATATTGCAACACGAATTTCATTAAAGGGAATTGCGGAGTCTTGAAAACATGGCTTCGAGTAGGTAAATATATGGAATTCCTTTAGGTACACATTGGCGCCGATTCTTTTATTCACCAACTAAATTAAAATTAGAGAATTGCTATCTTTTACTAACAGACAGCGCGAGAAAAGGACGGTGATAGGTAAGAACTAAGTTAGAGATGTCAAACTAGTTTACGCCTTTAACTTCACCGTGTTTTTAATCAACATGTTCTGACGTATCATCTTTTGTATGGAAATCTTAGTTCATCTAAATTTGATAGCTCTTATGCACATTCGTCTCTTTCTTAATTTATCAGAGTGAAAAAGATGGCTATAGCTTAAAGAGATAAACTACGATAACATGTCCCGCCCCTCCAAATTACTATTTCAATGTGTTTAGTCACAAATCTTTACGAAAGAGTGTGTATGTAGTATGTTTTTGTTTGACGGCTGTCTCAACACGCATACATGCGTTGGGAGTATTGGTGGTGCTTTATAAATACTTTCATAAATACATTGAAACGTTTTGAATTTTGGAGGGGCGGGACTTGTTATCGTAGTTTATCTCTATTGTTGGTGGGATTAAGGTGCACCAAAATGAATAATCATGAAAACGTACCTCGAGTTTTCAGCATTAAACAGGCGGCCAGCAGTACAGGCAAAATAAGTCTAAAATAATAAAGTTATTATTTTAAGACCTGTATAAAAACTGCGGCGTACTAAAATATTGTTACAACCAGTATAAAATTATGGAAACTTGTTCAAATTATGGTCTAGATTATATACGTCACGAAAAATTTGTTTTCAAAATACGAAAAATTTGTTTTCAAAGGTTTATCTAGCGACTTTATGTAGGCACCTATTACTGGAGTAGTATTGTTTAGAATGTTAATAAATGTTTCAATCTCAATGTTTAAATCTTATATTTTAAACTTCTTCTTCTTTTCGTGTGGCTAGTGACTAACCTGGTGTCAGTATTTATGCCGCCCATGGGCCTCTGACTTGGCTTCACATGCCGTCGAGAAATATCTCTCAGGCATGCCGGTTTCCTCACGATGTTTTCCTTCACCGTTTTTAAGCAAGTGATAATTATACAATACGCACTTGAATCCGAAAAGTCAGAGGTGTGTGCCTTGGGTTCTAACTCGAGATCTATGACTTGGCAGTCCGACGGTCACATCACTAGGCTATCACTGCTATTTTAAACTTTATTCACATCAAATGTAACTCGCAAATAACAGGAAAAAATAGAGTATTAATTTTAAATGTACTGAATAAAAACCTTCATGAGTAACAATATTTAAGTACGTCCGGCATTCTGGGCAGTCAGCGCTGCTACCAACCACTAACTAGGTAACTAATCTTCTCAGCAGCATGAGTTATACTCATATAGTTCGTGTCGGAGCAAAATCGATGCAATGGAGATCCTGTGGACTACGCCCTGTACCAATGTGTAGATCTTGAAAGACTTTAAGATTAATGTAAGATTATCTTGGACTGTTCAAATACGAATTCTTAAGTTCTTCGGGTACGTAACCTGGAAGAAAGACTCTATTTTTTTATGTGACCCACGTAGGTGTCCGGTTGATTGGTAACGTCGTGCGGCAGTCGGGTTTTTCAGCTCCCTAAACTAAGGTTTGAGCTACGCGATGACTGATCTATGCGTGCCGTCAGTTAGGACAGGTAAACTCAAACCTGCTATGGCACTTTCCTAAAAAGGTCATTCCAGACGTTGCCCTACATTGTTACACTCATATAGTTTTTATACCATAATGTCTCGACTTTAAAAGAGACCTTGATCTCTGAGTTTGTTTCGGCTTTTCTTCTCAGAGCTAGTCAGATAGGAAATGCCGGCGCCATCTAGTCTTAAAAAAAACATAACAATGAGTTGCAAAAGTGTCTGTAACCGATTTATTTACAGAAATAAAAATTATTTATCATTTAATAGAACGACGGGTTGTGCAAGGCAGAACAGAGGGCAAAAGACCCCGAGGTCGCCCTTTGACGCAATGGTCAAACGTTAGTAAGACCATCGCACATTCTACCATGACCGAATATTCTCGCAATGCCATAAGTAGATGATAATGATGATGTTCCCGTGTAGCTGAGAATATAAAACTTCCCCACCGTACGCTGGTAATAGACGCGTGTCGTAAGATCCAACAAAATTCAGCTCGCTTGGTGATAGAATCAATACAATCCGCCTCGCTAGCTTACCATCATATTGAAGTCCGGCGCTAAGCAGTTTACAGTGTTCCGTCGTGTGTATGTGAGAGCCAGGGGGGTATAGGGGAATCCTTCTATATCTCTGTTCCTTGGATTCATGTGCTCCATCTTAGACCCTTTCTACTCTTACCATCAGGTGAGGCTAGAGTCAAACGAAACCAAGACAAGAATAAAAAAATAAATAGATTAGAGCCTAATGGAGACGCATCACGAGAGCCGCTATTTAAGAATCAGGACCCGTCATAACCACAACCTTAAGTATTTTACTCGTCCCCATTGGTTGGAGACCCTTCAGGTCTCGCCAATGACTGCCCGGTTACGTAGAAACGATCCGCAAGACCATCTACGAGCAGTCGATTGGCAAAAAAAAAAACATAACCACAACCACTCTCACCTCAAAGAATTTTGTGCCGACATGAAAGAAGAAGAAGACTCTTTACAGCGCATACGCGTATTTGTAGAGTTGTATTAGTAGTACTCAGCGTCATATAACTGCAGTTGGGCCGAAAACTAGGCGGACATCGCGGCAAATTGCAAAGCCGGACTTTGGCAAAGGGCGACTAATTACGTCACGCAGGCAGCTTGCCAACCCATTCGAACATAACAGTTAAACACGCAGCAAATTCACTTCGTTTACTTCCATTTTCAGGCTCACACACATTTCACTTTTGGATTTTGGGCGAACATTCCATTGGTATCCATCGGTATTATGGATCGAATCACAAATTCGCTATAATGTGTAAAGGCACGATCGTGTAGATTGATTAAGTCCCGATTCCTATAAACAATAAAAAACATTTGTACTAAAAATAAAACCAGCTTCAAAAAAACCAAAAAAATAATAAAATAATTACCATATTATAAAATTAACAGTTTCAGAAGTCGGTGCTAATCCACGCTGAAATAAATTGAAGGCACCGACTTCTGAAACTGTTAATTTTATAATATAATTATTATTATTTATTTTTTTTGGTTTTTTTGAAGTCAGTTTTGTTTTTGGTACAAATATTTTTTATTTTTTTCATTTTAGTGGCCTTAATTAAAACATGGTTGAACCTACTAAAGACGCTGCTCGTAACATAATCACATTATGCGTTCTATTCGTCATTCAGGAGTTCCTTTGTCTATCTCCGAAGTTTTTCATCAGATCTTCACCAAATTTAAATGGGACCATTTCAAAAGAATACTCTTTTATACAAAAAAAAATATTTTCCAAATCGGTTTATAAATGACGGTGTTCTGAGGTAACAAAAATTAAAAACAAAAAATAAAAAGAATAAAAACATACAGTCGAATTGATAACCTCCTCCTTTTTTTTAGAAGTCGGTTAAAAACGAATTGTGTAGCTTACATTTTGGTATTTTGGTAGCATTTTTTATTGCCAATCTGCGCATACTCTAAGCTAATTTCACCTGTGACAGCAACTAGCGTATGGCAACTTCTACCATACAAAGCTATAGGTTTTTTGGCCTCAATATTGGTAAATACACAATAGTCTTCATTTTAACCAACAACGTTCGGTTATAGGTATATAGGAATCGGCCATTAATGCTCGATATTTTAATACGTGAATTGTCTTGATATTTTAAACGCAGCTTGGCTTGCGTGATTTTTTATCACCTTCTTAGGGGAGGAATTTTGAAAAATCCTTCCTTAGTGGATGCCTACGTTATAAAAGGTGCTAAATGTCAAAATTTCAAGTTTCTAACCCCAGCGGCTTAGTCTGTAGATCAATCAGTCAGTCAGTTTCTCCTTGTATATATTATACAGATCCTATTATTCTATTTTACTGATAACATGTCACCACTATCAAAGTATAGGGTCCGAAAAAATATGATGTTGATGATGTTACGTATATAATAAGAATGCATGCCATCATCACACTTGATGATTCAGAACTTTCGGTCCATCAAAAGCGAGATACAAATTTTGTTTCAACAAATCTGCGTATACTTATATACACAGTATTTTAATCACACATCAGACTTCAGAGCGACGAAATCGTATTCCTGAACGCTTTCATCGTTAATTTCATTTGAACTCGAATCAATCACTTACAGCTTGTAATGGTTCAAATAAATAATTACCTATTATGTTTATAATAATATGGGTATACCTTCAAAGTTAGAACATTTTACAATGAATGACTACTGTATAATTGTATTAGGGGAGGCTGATATTACAGCCAATGATAACCCTATTGAGCTAGTAAAATTAATAAGAGAAAGTTTAATGAATGTAACACACACTAACATAATAATATGCGCACCCACATATATCTGTGGGGCACTCATTTATAACTATAAGGTCGAAATGTTTAATAACCTACTCTATATGGACATCCAAAATAATAAGTATGCATATTTTTTTGACTCCAACAATGGATTAACATTTGACATGTTTTCAAATATATCAGGCAAATTAAATAAAAATGGAATTAAATGCATATTTATGGACATTATGAATAGAATTAAAATTGACATGGAATTATTTCCTGATGACTTGACCCGTGTCGCAAATGGACAAGATTCACAGTTTTTTCTTTTATAATAATATACGTATTCTCCACCAAAACATAGCAGGTCTCATAAACAAATCTGATATCTTGACGGTACATTTAGAGGAATTAGCACAAAGTAATAAACCCATAGACGTTATCTGCATAACCGAACACTTTATGACGACCGACCAGGAAAACACACTTGACATACCAAACTTTCGCCTAGCAACAAGTTATTCTAGAGACGTAAAGAGGGGAGGGGCATGTATACTAACTAGAATTGGACATGAATATATACCACTTGACACTAATTATTGTTCTACTAGAGGTATTGTAGAATGTAGCGCCATAGAACTAACTGAACATGAACTCATAATAATTTGTATATACAGAGTGCCAAATTCATGTATAAATTTATTTTACGATAATTTAGAGAAACTATTACGCCAGATATGTGACAATTCTAACAAGAAAATTGTTCTATGCGGAGATTTTAACATTAATATACTCAAACGAAACCGCCATGCTCTAGACTTTGAATATCTTATAGAAAGCCACAATTTAAAATTAGAAATAAGACATCCAACGAGGCTCAGCAGTAAGTCTTGTATTGACAATTTTGCACACAACATTCGTAGATGCAAAAGTGAAATAATTGAGTTTGGCATGTCCGACCACACCGCTCAACTGTTACAATGCCCCGTCAAAAAAACCTGTGTGATAAAATCGTGGCGTATTAGAAGACGGGACTATAGCACGGAAAATTTGAGTAAACTTAAAAAATGCATAAGCAGCTTATCGTTTAATGAAATTTACAATACAAATGATCCGAACAAAGCTTATAATGATTTTCTAGACCTTTTCTTATGTTTTTATAATTTATGCTTCCCGTACAAAATTATAACAAAATCGGTAACTAAAAAATCTAAATGGCTATCCAAAGGGATAAAAAACTGTAGTAAAATTAAAAGGAAAATGCTATGGCAGTATAGGATGCATCCCACACAAATAAATAAAAATAGATTTAAGCAATACGCAGTTAGATTTAAGAAAGTAATATCACTAACTCAAAAGTCACAGAACAATTACTACATAAATACATCACAAAACAAGGCAAAAGCGACATGGTCAATTATAAACAAGTCTAAATTTAACTACCCCAAAGAACATATTACAGAAATACTTAAAGATGACATCAAAATTACAGATCCTAAGTCTATTGCGAATAATTTTAACGACTTCTTCATTAACCAAGCTTCAGAATCAGATCAAATAAATAGTTTAAGGATGGATAGTCAAAACAAAACCCAACCATCAAATCATAAAATCAACACTAATATTAATTCAGTTTTTCTTATTCCCACAACACCTATAGAAGTGGACAGAGAAATAAGGCAACTGAAAAATACCCATAGCGTTGGCAACGATGGCATCTGCACCAAAGTCATCAAGTATATATCCACAGATATTTCAGCTCATCTATGTTACATAATTAACTTATGCATTTCTAACGGAATATATCCAGAAAAACTTAAAACGTCCATTATCATTCCACTACACAAAAAAGAAGATAAACGAAAAATGGGGAACTATAGACCCATAGCGCTGATCCCTATCTTTTCAAAATTATTTGAAAAAATTATATATAGCCGACTTTATAGTTATCTAGAAAAATACAATATTTTGGTAGACGAACAGAAAGGCTTTCGTAAGGGAAAATCAATAAATATGGCCATTTATGACCTACTGAAGCCCATTTTGGTCGCCATGGACAAAAAAATACCAACATGTGCCATCTTTATGGACATGAGTAAAGCTTTTGACCGAGTCGAACATAGAATACTTATTCAAAAATTAAGCATGTATGGCATGAGAGGTAAAGCGCTAGATTTCATTTGTTCATACCTGCATAATAGAAAACAAATAGTAGAAATAACACAAATATGTCAAAAAACACGAACTGAGATTAAACATAAGTCAAACTCGAAAACTATAAAATATGGAGTCCCACAAGGAAGTGTCTTGGGGCCTCTATTGTTCTTGATATATATCAATGATCTTCCTAACCATATTAATCAACCAATGGTACTGTTTGCAGATGATAGTACCGTCATAATACAAGCCGACAAAGAAAATGATTATGAGCACGTCGTAAACCAAACATTAAATACGATTATACAATGGTTAATCGAAAACAATCTAAAAATAAATATGGAAAAAACTAAAATTATACACTTTCACCAGAGAACTAAACCTATAGATATAAACGTTAGTTACCAAGGCAAAATAGTACATCCTGTGACAGATACAAAGTTCCTGGGAATTACAATTGACAATAAACTATCATGGAAAAGACATTTAGAAAATGTATGCAAAAGAATTAATAAATCCTCATTTGCTCTGTACAAACTCTCAAAAATTGTCAATAAAGAAGCCGTATTAGCAGCTTATCACGGACTAGTTGCACCTACCTTACGATATGGTATTATATCTTGGGGCAACTCAGTAGATAAGGAATATGTATTTAGAGCTCAAAAGAAATGCATTAGAGCAATGTGTAATATAGACAATAATACCAGCTGTCAACCTTACTTTAAAAGCTTAAAAATTCTGACACTGCCTTCGTTATACATACATGAGATTAATGTTTTTGTGAAATTAAATCCTAATTGTTTTAAGACTGCTTTTAAAAGCTACTATAGACAATTACGAGACAAAAAAAGATTAGAAATTGATATACCTTATGGGAAAACAGCACTAATCAATAAAAGTATTCTTTGTATGGCATCATTGATTTATAACAAGCTGCCTGATGATGTCAAAACGTTACCTGTTAACCAATTCAAGTCGAAGTTGCACAAACTACTGGTAAATAAATGTTATTATAATGTCAAGGAGTACTTACAGGATAAAGATATAGATAGATACCTATAGCAAAATGAAATTTAGTATCATTTTGATAAAAAAAAAAAAAAAAAGATAAGAAAAGATATTTAAGAATAAATTATACACATTCTTAATTTAAAAATGTTATTATAATGTAAAAGACTACTTGGAAGATAAAGATATTGTATTTTAATCATAGCAAATATTTGTACAGTTACTCATTGTGATAATAATTTTAACTACTGTGACATTATTAATTTGCTTGACATTACTATTATAATTTATTAGTTCATATTTAATTTAATGTGTGACGAAATTGACTACCTGTTTAAATATATATATTTTTATTTTTTCTTATCAGAGACATTTTAATTTAAAAATAAATGAATGAGAATAACTGTACCATAATATTATATTGTTACTAATATATTTGCACACCTCACCACGGTTATAACACAGTGTACCATACGAACATTTTGTAACATCCTATAAACCTGTGTTATGCAAATAAATGATGATTTGATTTGATTTGATTTGATTTATGTACAAATCCTTTTTGGATTTACGGATTTATCAGCAAGAGTCTGATTCGCACGGTTGAGTATGATCGGTAAATTATACAGACCTGCAAGGTTTTGATGATTTCATGTAAATACCTGTTTCCGAAGTAATTTTGTGCGCTAAAACCGAATCTGCCGTCAGTTTTAGCCTATCACGTCAGGATGTTGAGTTATCCTAACCTCAATGTTCAAAAACAGCAATTTTTACGTGTTTTTGAGGTTATGCCGTATCTCGTTTTTTTGCGTCTATTAGATAATACCATCGTATAGTAGTATGGTCTTCTCCTACAATTTCCATTTTTAACATTTTGGATACGATTATTTATCTCTGAGATATGAAAGTTTTAATGCAAGTACCTTTTCTTTCTTTAGAATGCTTATTTTACAGGATCATACATGAAAAGGTACTTGCATTAAAACTTTCATAACTCAGAGATAAATAATCGTATCCGAAATATTAAAAATGGAAACTATATGAGAATACCTATACTACTACTATACGATGGTATTATCTAATAGACGCAAAAAAAACTAGATACGGCATAACCTCAAAAACACGTAAAAAATGCTGTTTTTGAACATTGAGGTTAGGATAACTCAACATACTGACGTGATAGGCTAATTCTGACAGCGGATTCGGCTTCTGCGCACCAAATTACTTCGGATACAGGTATTCACATGAAATCATCTAAAAAATGCCTTTTTTTGCAGGTCTGTGTTATTAGCGTCAAAATCACATATGTAGTACCACCCTTCGTCATGTGTTCCGTCTTGCGTCGGTTTGTTTGCCAACCTATATGCAAATTATAATATTTTAGACTCTAAAACTAAATAGATTTCTTGTTACATAACATAACATTACGTATTCCCTGAAGGGTTGGGCAGAGGTGTATAACTTCTTTTCTTTTTTTTTTTCATGGGGAAATCCTCATGAACTGTCCTCCGTCTGGGGAAGACGGGGGGAGTGTGCCGGACTTTTACCGGCTAGAACCCCACGGTGTCCCTCCTTCTGACCTAAGGCCGGGGTCACGGGATTCGCTGTTGCATGCACCGCGACCCCGGCAGGTCTCGGTCCACCAGCTTCTTCTGGTGGACCTCTCCTGTGGTGGGGCAGTTGCTCCCTTGCCCCACATCCTTCCGAGAGGCGCACGCGGAACACGGCGCGCCATCCTCCCTGGGCTCGTTACTGGTCGGGTGACGGGTTCCCCAACCCGCCGCCCGCAGGCCACTCACTAGGGTGGCCGGAGATCGTCACGCGCCCTCCGGCGCCCGGTGCGTCTAGCTCGAGAAGGGAGAGAAGAAGCGGCCTCCCTCTCCCTCTCCGCTACCTCCTTGGTCGCCATCACCTCCTCGCAAAAAGAGGCGATGGGTTCCCATGCAGTCTCGCTCCCGACCATGGACAGAACCACGGCCGGAAGCGAGAGGTCACCGCCGATCGCCGCGACTAGTTCGCGGCGCTGCGACCCCCATGCTGGACACGACTGCAAAGTGTGCAGCGCCGTGTCCTCGGGGCAGTCGCAGTGGTGACAACCGGGCGTCTGCTCCCGGCCTATACGACACAGGTACTTCCCGAAACAGCCATGTTCCGAGAGTACCTGCGTCAGCCGGAAGCTGAGGGCGCCGTGACGCCTCTCCAGCCACTCCTCCATCACGGGTCTTACCGCCGCTATCGCGGCGTGCCCCGCGCTGGGCTGCGCAAGTCGCTCCCTCCACTCGGCCACCAGGATCTGGCGGAGCTCGCTCCGCTCCGCGCTGACGATATCTCAGCGCGAGGGCTCTCGCCTCCAGATTCCAGGGCACTGATCCGGCCAAAAGACTCGCCGCCTCGAAGGAGATCGTACGGTAACCCCTTATCACCCTGACGGCCATCACCCGCTGCGGTCTCCAGAAGTGTATACCTATAGTAACCCCCTCATTTCGCTGTTATGTATTAGTCCCACGTAATAGGGGGCGAGCCTATCGCCATCAACCAAGCACAAATCCAAACACCGGGCTACTATTGAGGAAATTCTATACGGAACAACCCAGTAACACTTTCAGCAGTCGCGCTTGCCACCACTAGACCAATGAGGCAGTTAATTTTCTTCTTAATATTTCATGTACCTATCTAGTGTAGATGCATGATAACATAACATAATCAGTTGATTACTGTCCTACTGCTGGGCACGGGCCTCTTCTCAGAATGAGAAGAGTTTTAGAACTTAGTCTACCACGCTGGTCTGGTGCGGGTTGGTGGACTACGCACACCACCGAGAACTTTTTTTAGGCCCTCAGTTATGCATATTTCCTCACGATGTTTTCCTTTACCGTTAACGCAAGTGATAGTCAAATTCCGATAACACAACATAACACATAACATCACGCCTTGTTTTCCCCGAAGGGTTCGGCAGAAGTGATTTTTTTTGGTACTTCGTTTCGCCTGTTATCTATATTTTAAGTCCCATGTAACAGCCGGCGAGCCTATTGCCATTAACGGGGCAGAAATCCAGACTCCAGGCTGCTGCTGAGAAATTTCTAATGGAAAAACCCAGTAACACCTTGCCCGACCCGGGGATCGAACCCAGGACCCTATACTCGGCAGTCGCGTTTGCGACCACTAGACCAACAAGGCAATCATATTCCGATCTGGACATGAATTTCAAAAATCAGAGGTGTGGGCCGGGTCTTAATTCAGACCCTCCACCGTGGAAGGTAAGCGTTCAACACGATGTACAGTCAACAGCAAAAGACGATGAATATTTTGGAATTTCGATATTAATTAAATTAGAAACTAATTGCTTGTCTACATTATCACAATATTATTCTTTGAACAATTTCCTCCTCTATCGTTAGTTGTTGACAAAAATAACAATTTGTAAGTTTTCATTCATCAAAGAATTTTGAAACTTTGAGTAATCATCACTTACTTTTGATGCTGACTATACAATACAGTTGTGCATTATATAAAACAATTTTCCATAAGTACATAGAACGGCAAATATATTGTACTCACCACAATCCAATCCCATTTGATATTCCAACTTGGAACGTGTGGGGGTGCTCACCTCCAGTCCAGAATTCAAGACTATGAATATTTATACCAGGTGAAGTATATTCAGACGTACCGGAGTATGTTCGATGTAGATTACATTGTTCATAAAGTTTTGATAGTCCAATTTGTGGGTATCATACTACATATCATCACGCCTGTATTCCCCGAAGGGATCAGCAGATGTCTAATGGTGAAGCCATTGAACAGGGGTTTACCCGCACTACTAGGGTTACCACACCTCAGGATTTGTTCTGACATGTCAGGAATTTTAGAGACTGGTCATGATACCGGTCGGACTTTGAAAATAGCAGGACTCTTGTTTATTATTGAATAAAGAATTCAAATTGTAATCAAGAATTCCTCGCAGTCAAATAACATCTCTCTGCCCTCCACAGAAAAGAACGGTCCTAGGTGCAAATTCCCCATTTGCGAGGTTCTGCAAGGTCATTAATGGCTGTAGTGATGAAATCGATTTGCACTTTGACAGTTTGGGCAAACTGAATGCTTATTTCCATGAAAATCTCCATTAATGGCCTTTCATTGACTCGCGTGGAAAGAAATGTGTTCATGGTACATGCAATATTAGAATAAATACGTATAATATTTTGTTGTAAGCCTTTTAGTAAGTCTTGTTTTTTATATAGCTGGGTTAGTTCAATTTAATATATTCTTTGTTTTTTTTTATTCTCTTTGTGTTGTACAACTTCCATAAGCATGTAGTGTTTACCTATAAGTGATTGTTGCACTAATGTAAAATAATTTATTGCATGATGTCTTTTGTATAAAACCAGTGTGAACAATTGTTGGTGAACCAATAAAATAAATAAATAAATGAATAATTACATATTTTTCTCGAAGTCGGCAGTCCTAGGCGCAACGGTCAGTACCTGTCGGGACATTTTTATAAAAATCAGGCTTTCGGTCAGGAATTTTTAGTTTTACATATTCCTAAGCACGAAATTTGAGGATAAGACACTAATGGCCAAATACTCAAATTCAAATTTATTTTTTATGGCTCCATCGTTATTCGATGATTCTGCCAACGTCAAGGTTGAAAAAGACATTGCGATACCTAAGTACGTAAAATATTACACTAAACAAAAACTATTGACCGGTGTTTGTAGCGTTGAAATCAGATGAGCATGCTGAAAAGGGACATTACAATATGTTAATAAACAATCACAAGACAACACAAATGACATTTAGGCTGAGCATCCACCAGAGCTGTGCAAAGCTGCGTAAAGAGGAATGTGTTTTGTAAGCACCAATAGAATCACTTCATTTACCTAGGTTTGCTCTGCACAGCTCTGGTGGATATGGGTCTAGCAGTGCGAGGTTTTTGTTTATACAAAACAAGCGAGAAATGTGTTGCTAGGAATGTGTTGCGAGGAATGTGTTGCGAGGAATGTGTTGCTAGGAATGTGTTGCTAGGAATGTGTTGCGAGGAATGTGTACCGCTCCCGCCACACCACCCTATTCGAAAAGAGTCCGCTACCTATCATCGCACGGCTCATTTGTACACATTAACACATTACGCATTACACATTACTCATTCCTCGCACAGCTCTGGTGGAAAGGGTCACACCGTTACACATCCTCGCTACACATTTTCGCAGCGCACATTTTCCTCGCACAGCTCTGGTGGATGTCTAGCCATAGAGTTAAAAGGCTAAATACTCAAACGCTACTCAATTTTGAGTTGCCTTTAATATCGTGCTGTCACTGTCACTCCACCTTAGAGTGACAGTGACAGCACTAGACTTAACGGCAACTGAAAACGTGGTTACTGCTGAAGTGTCGGGCGTATGCTAATAGATTTGCTGAAGGATCTGGCAACTTTATCTTAAAAAAACGGACTGTCGTAATTGAATACAGATTTATTGATTAACTGTTATCGGTAGCTGGTAACACTGGACAATGTTGACATAGGAGGGTAACCGTCAAGATTAATCAACGTACCCGAAGTTATAAAAACAGTGGTCATTCGACGGAGCAGAGAATTCCATGTCGACCCGCCGAAGAAGTCTGACCTTTTATATCTGATTTGCTTGTCCTTATTTTCTGAACTTGTGTAAATTATTATATTGTGAACTAGCTTCTGTAATTAATCACTAACTCAATTAAAAGTACTCTCTGTGGTGGAGAGTCTATGTTGGTTTCATTTACTTTATTTACCATGCTCGCAATCCTGACATACCGATATTGTCTATAACTGTAATGTTAGATTCACCCCTATAAGATTATGTTGTATGTCTTTTATATAACATAACATCACGCTTGTATTCCCCGAAGGGTTGGGCAGAGGTGTATAGTAACACCATCATTTCGCCGTTATGTTTAACTTCTATGAAATAGGGGGCGAGCTTATTGCCATCGACCGGGCAAGAATCCAAACTCTGGACTGCTACTGAGGTATAATTGATTGTACCTATTAATAACATAAACATAAAATCACGCCTTACATTCCCCGAAGGGTTCGGCAGAGGTGTTTTAGTACACCCTCGTTTCGCCAGTTATGGTTAAGTCCCATGTAATAGGGGGCGAGCCTATTGCCATTAACCGGGTACAAATTCAGACTCCAGGCTGCTACTGACAAATTCCTAATGGAAAAACCCAATAACACTTTATCCGACCTGGGGATCGAACCCAGGACCCAGTCGCGCTTGCGACCACTAGACCAACAACGCAGTCAATATACTATTAATAATACGGTATAATTGGGTATGTGGAAGCTACTGTCTATATCCACTGTGCAGAATGGGGTAGGCAACTGTGGAACTAATGGCGCCACTTTCGATTGTACCTATGCCATCTTATTGGTTGCAATGTGTTTGACATTATTGCTAATATGAATATGATGGTTCTGATTGGTTCAAATAACTAAGTATGGAGGTGCTGCCATCTGCTTTCGTTTTGCGTTGCCTTCCCCATTGACAAACAATAACGATGCGTGTCACAGGTGGTACGCGACGAAATATTGTGGGCAAAGAAAATAAGCCAATAAGGATCTAACCAAAAAGAACTAAATAGGAATATTATGTTTCGGCTGGTATTGGCCAATGTTCAGCCAGACATGTTATATTAAAAACTAGGTGACCCGCGCAACTTCATCTGCGTTTTTCCGTTTTGGCAACATTTTTCATTTATGGTATCTACGGCGCACCTACATACCTACCTACCCTACCTACCCTACCTACCTACGTACGTACCTACCTACCTACCTACCTACACTACCTGCCTACCTACCCTACTTATCTACCCTACCTGAGACTTCAAAATAAATTATAGCCTATATGTTGCCGAGGAATAATAGCTATATAACAAAAAAGTTTCATCAAAATCCGTTTAGTAGTTTTTGTGTTAAAGCCGGACAACAAACAGACACAAAAATTTCAAAATGATTTTTTTTTGCTTGTGTTACTTGTATGAAGACCCCTAAGGGTATTTTTTTAACCGATTTCCAAAAAAGAGGAGGTTACTATGTTCGTCTGTATGTATTTTTTTGTTTTTGTGTATGTTCATCGATATTTCGCCAATTGTGAACCAATTTTGATGATTCTTTTTTAATGGATAGGGTATACTTCGAAGTTGGTCCCATTTAAATTTGGTGAAGATCTAATGAAGAACTTCGGAGATAGACAATGGAACTCCTCAATGACGAACAGTACGCAAATTGTGATGATGTGATTATGTTACGAGCAGCGTCTTTAGTAGGTCCAACTAAGTTTTAATTATGGCCACTAAAATGAAAAAAATAAAAACATTTTTTACAAAAAATTTAAACCGACTTCAAAAAAGAATAAAATAATTACCATATAAAATTAACAATTTCAGAAGTCGGTGCCTTCAATTTGGTTCAGCGTGGATCAGCACCGACTTCTGAAACTGTTAATTTTATATGGTAATTATTTTATTTAGTTTTTATTCAATGTACAGAATTTAACTCTACAGTTTTATTATATGTGTAGATAGATATGTATAGATATTAAAGATACAACCCGTGGGATTGAAAATGGCAGCGCTACTATTGTTGTTGTTATGTGTCGTTTTTTCTCTGGGAGCGAAAGGCAAATAGGGTACCTAATCCTATTGTTAAGTAATTGGTTTGTAAGTAGTTTTGTTTTTATTCCCTTTATTGTATTTCTTTCGCTATAACTTATAAAAATCTATACCCTATTCATGGAAAGAAAAAAATTAAATGTAAACAACATTTGACTACTCTTAATATAGATATTTTCTGTGAAATCGATGAAAAATTTGAAACTTACCTGAATAAGAAGTGTTTCAAATAGATTAACATCATACAATTTATTTTTGTTAGAAATTAATGTTATGAAATATTTTACAGAAATATCTCTATTAAGAATAGTTAAATGTTGTTTAAATTTTTTTTTGTTCCGTGAATAGGGTATAAAGTACCAAATCGGTAAAAAAAAGGTGCGTTTCTTGCTCTAGTATCTAGTAGATAAGGGTGCTGACTCTCTACTTCACTACTTTGACACCCCGCGGCAAATGACGACCTAAATCGTAACAGAGAACCACAAGACACGTGATGACACGATTCATTCCCATCAAATGCAAAACAAGCGAAACCTTCTCACTATATTACTCTGAACAATTTTACTACATCTCGTCTACATTTAACCGAATTTATAGTTGTCTAAATAAATTCCCTTTGTGCGCCATAACAGGTGATTTGTCGAGGTTATGTTGTATTAGCGGGTGAAAATTACGAGACAGCGTAATGAGGGTGCCACGTTCGCGTTTCAACTTTGCACCGTAGTACTTTAATTTTATGTGTGAAGAAGATTCCATTCCACATTTTATGTAAAAGGGTTTTAGTGTCTAAACGAAAGTTGAAATGTGTGTCCGTACTTAAAAATTACTTATAGCAACGACGTCCTCTAGTTTATTGCTCAAAGTTATTTTACAGGCGTTTTAATATTAAATGTATTTTGTAGACTATTTCCCGGCGTAATTTCCTCTTTGACTGCGTACCTGCCGGTTAATACGTAGTTTAATATGGTTTTGATGTAAACTGTGATTACCTTGGTGTGTTTTATTTTTTTCACTATAATGAGTTATTTATAAATTTTCTCATTCATGCACATAACTTGATTTGTATTTAGATTCTTGTGTGTAATCTAATTCTCTGCGATTGAACAAACTTACAATTTGGATGGCTGATTCCACCTAGTAAACTAATACTATCAGTATCTCAGTTCTTAAATCAGATTGGTCGCCAACGAATGGAGTAAAATCTTTACATAGTATAAAACAAAGTTGCTCCCGCTGTCTGTACGCTTAGATCTTTTAAACTACGCAACGGATTTTAATGCAGTTTTCAGCAATGGATAGAGTGATTTAAGAGGAAGGTTAATATGCCCCACATTAGTATCTACATTGCACCCGTGCGAAGCCGGGGCGGGTCGCTGGTTAAATATAATCTTTTAAATACCGCCTAAAGCGCTAAATCCGCAAGCAACTTTTACTGCGCATGTTGACTTCTGCAACTGCGTTTCCAACTGTGGACACACTTGCTGCAAGTCGACTTCTGCAAGTTTTACCAACCAAGCGAGCACTTGCCTGCAATAACTTGCGCAGTAAAAGTTGCTAGTGGATTTGGCGCTTAAGGCGCCACTGCCGGCAAGGCACGGCAAGGGTCTTTTTGCGACGAAGAGGAATATAACTTAATGATATGAAAATAAAATTGAAATTCCAATAATAATCGTCGCAGGTACCTACACAAAGAAAGCTGCGCAACTTCCTATGATGATTATCATTAAAATTTAAAATTTATTGTCATACTATAAAGTTATATTTCTCTTCGTCACATAAAAATGCATTGCCGCGCCGTGCCGTACCGCCAGTGGGCGCAGGTCCTAAAACCACGGCAAAGCTAAGCAATCGTAAAGTAAATGTGATGTTTTATTTTATTTTACTTTATTGGGACATTTAACAGTTACACATTACAAAAGGTATGACAGAATAAGTATGTTGATCACATTTTACAAAACTTATTCCAGCTTTAGACCCGAAGCCCGAAGCCCAATTTAACGCATTTCCACCTACTTCCAATTCCAATTTCACACGAACGCATTTAAGCTGAAAATTTCGCATAAAATTGATTGCTAATAACTGGCATTCGCAACTTGCGAATGTGTGTACCTTTTGTATGCAGTTTGTAATTAGCGCCCTCCCTGAGTCGAGGTGATTACTCCAATTACCTCTTATTGAATTGACCGATGCCACGTTCGTACGTAATTAGCGAGATTTTTACACTGTTGATTTTACATTTATTCTTGCACGGTGTCGAGAGGGGTTCGTGGCTAATTACCATCCGCGCGGATCATACGATTTGCGAGGTTAAGCTGCGCTTGCCGCGGTCAGTCCGTGGATGGGTGACCGTTCGTTACATATCGAGACCCCTCCGTGCCTCGGAGAGCACGTTAAACAGTCCGTTCCATGGTGTCATACGAATACATATGACAGTCGTTACGGGTAGTCAGAAGCCCGAAAGTCTGACAACTAGTATAACCCTAGGATATCGGCATTACCCCGTAACTGGGTTACAGAGGTCTGATGGCAGTCGCTCCGTGTAAAATACTGGTATTCAGCCGCATCTGGTTAGACTGGAAGCTGATCCCAACGTAGTTAGGAAAAGGCTAGGCAGAACGTTCTTGCTCGGTGTCATTTTGGTTTTTTATCGGCGAGTGTAAGCTTGGAGGAGGAAAGTTTGAATTCAGATATTGCATTGAATTGATGACCCCCATAGTGGCCAAGATCGCGAATCAGGAAACACGGTGTAACTGTCTCCTAAGCCAGATGGACCCGCGACCTGAAAAGGTAAGCTGGGCTGGACTGTATTCGGAAGGCGGCAGAGGAAGACAGAAGGATGCGAGCGAAGGATGACCGAGTGTTGTGGCGTAACTTGGGAGAGTACGTCCAGCAGTAGACTGCGATAGGTTAAGTTGATCGATTAACAGTGACCAAGCTCTGGGATTTAGTCCGATCCTCGTACTTTTATTTTTTGTTGCGAGTTTGTTGTGGATATGTGATTTGCATTAACTATTACTAGTCTCATGTTCTTGTGTATTATAATATCTGTACTATTGTTCAGGCGACAAGGTAACGAGGCAAAGCAACATAAAAAATCAATGTGGCTACAGGCCAAAATTTTCCATGGCTTGTAAAATATAAATATGCTGTCAAAGCGATCCGGTCAATCGTTATTTGTGCGTCTTTATTATAATACATCTTTATATATATAATTCGACTGTACGTGTGTATGTCACTGAAGTCCTCCTAAATGGCTGGACCGATTTGAATGATTTTTTTTGTATGCGTTTGGGTGGCGCCCTGGATGGTTTAGATTCACAATTGGACCCGGTAGGTGGCGCTGCTTTTCCGGGCAGGACGTCGTCTGCTGGGTCCGCTAGTTATAATAATATATAACTTCGGCTTCGTCCTTTTTGGATCAATCCTGGATAGGCTAACTAGTCGCATAATTCGTATATTTTCGGAAACACGAAGATTGCCGAAGCACATAACTTTTGTTGTAGTACTGTACTATGAATTGCCAAAAAGGTCTGTGAAAGCTTACAGTTTTACTGTACCTTGGTTTATATTCAAAAGGAATATGAGAACCTCCATTTTTTATGTAATTACATGTTTATCTGTTGTTTTCCTTCATTAACCAATAACTCCATCTTTTACAAACACCAGTATCAATTAAGAAAGTATGTAATTTGAAATGAATATAACCCACTTTTATTTAAAATTTATTCCATTAAACTTTAGTATAGATTCTAAAACTGGGGTCCCGAAACAAATTTGTTCTCGTCCTGTATCGAAGTTCTACACAGAACTGGTCGCGCGAACTTCTAAAAGGAAAGTATTGTAACCTATTTATTTTCTAATCTACTACAAATTAGACTGATGTTTCTTTGGAACTTTGTTGAGTCTCAGTTTAAACCACAATAAATACAGACTTAGAACGTTGTTTTACTTTAAAAAGATAAATAAGTGAGTTTTATAAGCTGTAGGTTTCATTATCTTCATCAGCCCTTTAACGCTCATTAAATTGTTAAATATTGCCTAGAGTTAGAAAAATAACAATAAAAAGAAAATTTTCCAAAATGACCACACTTGGCAAAGATATTAGTAATCGAACTATGCTCTTATTGGAGAATATAATACTGCTGGCCCATATTTCCAAAATCAAAACACGTTTATTTTTTATTATAAATATGGCTACAAAACTGTCTCTTTATACGATTTTTTAAATGTACCAATAGTTCATAATTATCACATGCTTAAAAAAACGGTGAAGGAGATATCGTGAGATATTTCTCGACGGCATGTGAAGCCAAGTCAGAGGCCCATGGCATTGGGCAGCATAAACTCTGACACCAGGTTAGTCACTAACCACACGAAAAGAAGAAGAATAGTTCTGGGAATGCATTTTGGGTTGTATCACTTGGAGTTTAAATCGTAAGGAATAAGCATGAATATAACGTTAAAATCTTTACGCAACTGAACAGTTCATTCGCTTAAATATCACTTGTTTCTATCAAACATTATATTGAACCGAGTAAACATCAAAGTTCTTGGGCACGACTAATTTTATTTGTAACTAATCGGTCAAAAGTTCAACCCTCTCGGCTCTCTCTTCGAATATTGTTAAGTTCTTTCATTAAGTCACAAATATAGTTAGATCCTCTGTTACCTTTGGGACTGTTCGGACTTTAGTTAACGACCTATGTTTCCACTGTGACAGAGTTATGTTCTACAAGCCTCAAACCGAGGTCATTACAGGGACTAGAGGATTATGAACATTAACATAGGTTTAGTACGCCTCAGGCTACGTCGACCGCTTTTGATTCAAAAATGATTTAACTGTATTCTACGATTTATGCTCATCTCGTTTAACGTTTTAACCGCTTGAGTCGCATTTCTGCGACAAATATTTCCGTACCGCTACCGCGCGTGTCGTATTTCTGCGACAGACAACATGCATGGTTTTTTTGTTCTATTGTCGTCCTATGAACTGCGTTGTACAACTAAAATGATTATTCAATAGAGATATGATTTACAACAATTACTTAAAATTGTTTTATAGCTTATTATTGTTATTATTGTACTTATTATTGTAGGTATTATTTTATCGATTCGTAGTCGCGCGCTAGGGGCACGGCAATTGATATTTAGCCACGTGCTTAAAAGGTTAAGAACCACGTCCTTTGGTAGCTAAGGCAAGAAAAAAACGAGTATTTACTAATAGATATTGGCAACTTCAGCTTGCACGCAAGTTGCTATTAAAACATAACTTCACGCCTTATATTCTCCGAAGGGTTCGGCTGAGGTGTATTTTAGTACAACCTTGTTTCGCCAGTTGTGTTCAAGTCCCATGTAATAGGGGCCGAGTTGCTATTACAATACGATATATTTTAATTGTGGGCTCCACGCATAGGTAGCTGCGTGAAAGCTACTTGCATAGTACAAATAAACCTTTATTTATAATCTGCTTCTGCATAATTTAATTCAGCAAACATTTAGCATTATCTCAGTATTATTTTGCAGAAAATAGTTTCTTCCTAACAATGCAAAGTAGTGTTTAAAATCCCATTGTCCGCCGCTCAAAATAGAAATACAAAGCTCATTGTTAGCTTTTCACTTGTTATTTTATAAATGGAATGTCAACAATCGAACTAGCATTTAGTTCAACAGATTAATCTGAACAATAAATATAATTGTATTTTATAAATATAACTATTCATGAGTAAGTAGGGGTGACAGCATTTAATATTACACGAGCAATACCCGTAATTGTTATAGGTCTACCAGAATCTGATGGCAAATAGGGAAATTAAATGTTTTTGTGGGTAACACAAGGGTAATTTGAATAAAAAGTCTTGATACTTGTATTTTTTTTTCTTTAATTTCTTCTCGATCTTCTTCTTGCCCTTATCCCACACTAGATGGGGTCGGCACAACATGTATTTCATAAATCCATGTTGTTAGAGGTTTTGAGTTATTGTTATATGTGACCCAATGTGCTTGCTGATATTATGCACTGGGTCCCAAAATGATATGCCGATATATGGTTTTTTGCAATTTTATTGTAATGGAAAAGGAAACCTTGTTAAAATAAGTATGTTTATTAAAAATGTTTGAACAAGAAAACATTAATCAGAACTGGAAAATGTATCAACTACAGTCATACTCGTTTTGACAAGTGACATGTTGACATTGCCATATGAAAACCACTATTTGTTATAATTTTTTAATGCCATGAGATTCTGGTTGACCTATATCTGTCACAATAATAATTAGTTTTAGCCATTACGTTTGATGTTAATGATAATATCTATTAATTTACACTATTATGCGGGCATATTATTGTCCAGAATTTTAACATACCTATTATTTTGTTTACATACCTACCTAAAAATTGGTTTCAATTAATTTAAAACCATTTTTGATTCTATTTCATTTATAATGAAAATATTTAAACATAAATTGAATTAACGAAGCTGTAGGACTGTATTTTTAGGAATATCACGCTGGAGTGGCAGCAATGTTTGTTGAAGGACCGATGGCCGTTGGAGTAGACGAATCTTTGAATGGAGCCCGCGAATCGGCAAACGCAGCGTAGGACACCTCTCGACGACCTGTAGAATGTACCTGGAGTGGACTGTTTGCGGACGGCGGAGGACCAAGTATTGTGGCGCAACTTGAAGAGGCTTATATCCAGTAGTATACTGTGATACGCCGAGTTGTATTTTTAGGATATAGGTACTATTCCGTAAGCACTTGAAAATAGCCTAGAGAGGAAGTATGGCTGTAGGTATTAGGTGGCTGCCTGGATCGAAAATAGGTAGAATCGGCTGTTGAAGGCTAGGACTTTCTTGCTAGTGATAGTGTCGGCACGTAGTATCTGTGTGGGCCAGCAGAATAACAGCCTCGCGATCTTCAAACAGCACTTCACAGCACTATTTATTAATATTGTATCTAGGTTTTGTTTACAAAAGTCCACATAGTGTCTAACCAAAATTACAAGCGATCATCCTATATTCACAATGAGTCACACTGAATCCTGTCACCCTGTGACTGGTTGAGAAAAATAACAGCGTGACTCGATGCGAATATAGGGCGATTTTAATATAATTTTCGAGAATAACTACTGGAGATGATGCACTGGTCTACGCGTTCCCGAACAAAACACGAGGTCAATATGGTGTCGCATACAAATCGACAGTAGCGGGTAGAAAGAACAAAATGTGGTGCGTAGTATTGTCAGGGGATAATTTTATTATACGTTAGATCAACAACCACAAGCTCAAAATTCAAAATATCAACACCACTAGTTCTGCCTAGCTTTTTCCCAACTATATCGGGGTTAGCTTCCAGTCTAACCAGATGCGGCTGAATACCAGTATTTTACACTGGGCAATGCCGATATTATCCTAAGGTTAGACCAGTTATCAGACTTCTGACTTCCTCTAACGACTGTCATAGGTATTCATATGACATCCGAGACCGACTGTTTAACGTGCTCCCCGAGGCACGGAAGGGTTTCAATATGTAATGAACGGTCGCCGATCCACGGACTGACCGCGGCAAGCGCAGCTTAACTTCGTAAATCGTATAATCCGCACGGTTGGTAATTAGCCATGAGCCCCTTCAAATATCAACACCAGTAGATAGACAGTTAAAGAAGTCAACGGTTGACTACACCAATAATTTACAATATCAATAGTTCACGAGATCAACAAGTCATCATTTATATCAGCAGTTTATAACACAAAGAGTTAACTAGATCAACAGCTTAAAATATCGATGACTACCTATTAATTTTAACAGACCAAAGTGACTCAAGCCTTTCATTGTAAGTAAGTAATTAAAAATATATGTCTGATAAAAAACAAAAGCTCTTTTTGAGGTAACCTTGATAAGTGTAATATCGTTCTGCCTAGCTTTTTCCCAATTGTGTTCGGGTCAGCTTCCAGTCTACCAGATGCGGCTGAATACCAGTATTTTACACGGAGCGACTGCTATCAGACCTCCGCAACCCATTTACTGGGCAATGCCGACATCCTAAAGTTAGACTGGTTAAGCTGTTGTCAGACTTTCAGGCTTCTGACTACCCGTAACGACTGTCATAGGTATTCGTATGACACCCGGGATCGACGGTATAGCGTGCTCTTCGAGGCACTGAGGTGTCCCGATGTGTGGCAAATGGTCACCCATCCACGGACTGACCGCGGCAAGCGATGCTTAACCTCTCAAATTGTATGAGCCGTGCGGTCGTTAATAAGCCACGGGCCCCTCTTGAATAATGTATGTACGTAAAATTAATAAACGTGATTTTATGCAACGTAAAGCTAAGATTACAAATTAAGACCCAAGTATTTTTGTATTATATTTTAATACCTATCTATTATACTGGGTATAAAAATGGCCATAACGAAGCCGAAGTCTACGCATATTGTACATCAAACTAAGTAACATACAGCGAAAATAATTGCTGGGAAGCGACTTTTATTTTTTGGTATTAAAAAACAGCTTTTAATTTTAGCGCGCAATGTGAGCGCACACGCAATAGACTTTGCCTACATTTCAAAAATGTTGATAATGTTTGTATAGAAGAATGTTTAGTAATAACATTTAAATTTAGTTTTCGTGAAAAACGTTCAAAAATATGGTGACTTTGACCTTCAATATCTCCGTAACCAGTCGGTTCCCAGGTATGGCCCAATACCAAAAAATCTTCGTAATGATGGGAAGAATACGTGGCTCTCGGCTTCGTTAATGGTATTTTTACACCCGATATACATAATTATGTCATTTTGATATTGTAAAATGTTGGATGTGTATACAAGGTTAGTCGGAATGGGCCTCTTAAAGTATCACTGATGACTGTTTAAAAACAAGTGTTAAAATTTCAAAATTCGATAATTTTTATTTGCATGCAAAAAGATTTTTATTTCGGTTTTTTAAAAAAAAACATACCTGCTTTAGTTATGAATTCTGCCAATTAACTTTCTAATCCGTGACCCCAAATATGACCTAAATTGTAAACACAGCTGATCATAGCTCTGGACAAATAGATTTAAGCATACTTTTTATGAAATCTTTGAAAAGCTAATTCTCTCAAACTATCTAGTTTTGGAGAAAATTATAGAACACAAATTATCCCTTATTATGGATACTTTAACACCCTTTCGGCTTAGTATCCCCTTTCCAACTAACCTTGTATAATTGTAAAGAAACCCAACTAATAAAGTTTCAAGTCTCAATCTAGTCACATTATTTTCCTAAGGTAATTCATTATTTGCTAACCAAAGACATACGACAGGGTCTTCGCAAGTAGGTGGTTGTCCCAGGCCTTGTGGCGTCCCGTACAAGTGTCGCCTCGCTCGGAGCGGTAAGCCGCAAGCCGCACACTCGACATCTGCCTCACTATCTTAACGTTTATTGGCCATTTATTAGCTCGTACTTCATTAATTATTCAGGCTCCACATAAAATTATATTGTATTTGTTTTTCTTGGTGTCAGAGTTGGATGTGAGAGAAAAACGTGAAATATATAAGTTTCCCGCAAACGGAATATGAAATAAGATCTTTTAAAAACAGTAAACCAATTTCAATAGATCACTGCACTGTTGAATAATAATTTATGTATAAATAAACTTGTACATTTTTGTGTATATTTTTTGTGTGAGGATTATTAATTCAGGATTTTATAATAACTGAAGTAAGACAAAAAGAACTTGGTACCAAACCCGCAATACCGTTTACTTTATTTTAATCGGTTGAGGCAAGTTTAAATCAAAGCCGAGTAATCGCGTACATACAAATAAAAATATACGCGTCGAATTGAGTGCTTCTTTCGGGTCTTTTCGAAGTCGGAAAAAGCTGGTTGACAGAAAGTATGTAGGTACATATTTATGGCCAAGAAAAGTGTAAGTGACTTTAACTAGATACTTAACATAATTATTATAACTATGACATAATAAATTATAGTAGGTAATCGATAAATCCGGCCTATTGTACTCTACGCTTTGTTTCAGAATTAGAAGGGGCCCACTAATTAAACTCTGTAGACGTGTGTAATTTTCTTTGTATGAGTATCGATTATACTGCTTACACCAAGTGAGTTCGCCGTTGGTAAGTCCACTAAAAAGATAACGTGTAAAGCAATTTTCAAACTTCGCCCAACAGAAGCGTGGATCGGTACTATCAGACTTGTGGTCTTACAAATGTGTCGCGTCAACTCCGCGAGTGCGGCAAACAACTCTTGCAACTTCTTGTGGGATGCTCGACATTTATTAAACATATGTTAAAACTAAGTGGTGTTCTTGTGATTATTTAGGCGGTGATTTTGCCAAAGATAGAGCAGATAGCCTGATTAAAATTATGAGTAACACGCAGTTTTTTTTAGACCCGTAGTTATAAACTGTAAAATATGGCTCTTTGAAAACCAAGGGGATCATTCAGTTATATAATAGACATACAACAGAATCTTGTAGGGGTGAATCTATAATAATTAATTACAGTTATAGCTTATGTCGGTATGTCAGGATTGGGAGCATGGTAAATAAATTAAATTAAACCAACATAGACTCTGCACTACTGAGAGTACTTTTAATTAGGTTAGTGATTAGTTACAGAAGCTAGTTCACAATATAATAGTAAGCACAAGATCAGAAAATGAGTACAAGCAAACCAGATATAAAAGGTCAGACTTATTCATGGAATTCTCTGCTCTGTCGAATGACCAGTGTTTTTATAACTTCGGGTATGTTGATTAATCTTGACGATTACTCTCCTTTATCCACATTGTCCAGTGTTACCAGCTACCGATAAAAATTAAGGAAACGTGCTTCTTAAATCATTCCGGCCACAAGAACTATGTTTTTACGGATACACTAAACGTACCTACGTTTGAGGCTTGCTTGATCGCGAAAAAGTGAACAATCGCCTCAAAAATATATTTGAATAAAAAAAAAATTATGTAGGTAGGTATTTTTCAATTTTTGAAATTGTAGATCATAGTTAAAAAAATATGTTGAAAGATCTCTCATGCCATGTTTATGCCAATTAGCCTGTGGTTTTCAATTAGCTCCATTTTGCAGGTAAGTGCTTTATTATTTTTTAATTATCTTGGATGTAGCTTCAGTAGCCTCTTGTTATATCTTAAACGCACATGTTTGCAATTAAGATTAAGACGTGCAAATTTCTTCCAAGAACAAATTTTGAGAGCGGTTTTATCGATATTGCAAGCTTCTTAGGGCTAAATGCAAAAAATACGATAATTTCTAGAGTGTAGTTCGCTGTTGCCGTATCCATAAAATAAATATATTTTAAGATTCAAGTTGATGCTAGATTATTATTAAATAATACAGTATTAAGTAAACGTAAGCAGTCTATTTATTTAATCCACAGCCATTATCTTAAGTCTTAATAATATTTACCATCTACATTTATGTAACATGATCACCATTTATAATTTCTCAAATATAATGGTTACTAAATTGTAAAGTAATGTTTTTAGGCAAATCTGGCCATCCCTACCTATTTTATGTACTGAATTGAGGGATCCAATCTTAAATCCTTGCGAAACAAAAAGGAAGAATTAGTAAAAAAAAACCTGATGGGATAGGTACCTACTTACTCCATTTTTTTTAACTCGATTTAAGAAATTTATGGGCGAATAACTTGATCCCTCAGTTCAGACGCGCGAAGTAAAGCCCTGGTCAAATAGAGAGCGTGGCTGCGTGTGATATTCACGTCGCGTGTTGATCGCGTGCTCTTGGCGTGCGAATTACTATAATGCCACACAGAGACTTCCACGCGATCCGTGTGGCGTCTTTCCAACATTGTCATAGTAATTCGCACGCCAATAGCACTCGATCAACACGCCACGTGAATATCACACCCAGCCACGCTCTATCTGACCAGACCTTTATTGTCATAGCGTGAATCTCAAAATATACCGTATGTGCGAGTAATTCTGCCTTTTTGTTTCGCAAGGATTTAAGATTTGATCCTTCAGTTCAGATGCCCATCATATTTTTTCATTAATTGGTCAAGTTCCATGAGCTACCTGTTAACTACCTATTGGTTTTTTATATCTATAACATTTGTATTTTTATTACTTGTAAGTACAATATAACAAATGTACTCAGAAATAGCCTAAGAGTGTTTACGCACTGCATCCGATTCAAATCCGAGAAAAAATGATTCGAGGAAATTCGGATGTAAATCTATGAAATTCCGATGTGAAACAGTGCACACTGCACAACCGTTCACACAAATAGAACTACGGCTACTTCAAACCGATATTTATCGGATTCGGATCGGATGCAATGCGTAAACGCATTTATTTGTTTAGGATAATCATACAAAAATTACAAATTGGAGAATGAGAATCTGTTCTTAAAAAAAGAAACTCGACAGACATGACAGTTATGTGAAAGCTATTCCTAAACTTGAAGCAGACGATTTATATTTCCCACCCCCGTGTATGCTTATAACTTAGTAGTAACTATGTAAATAAATTGCAAATCGTCGCTGAAGTTCTAACACCACGTAACTCTAAATAGTTAACTTTTCAGGAGAGCAGAAAAATAGAAATTTTTCTACTTTCATATAATTGTTTTTAGTCTACAATATTCTATTTTATTTTGGTTTTTTCGACGGAGCACTTTCGCGACACGATCCAGTATGGAACTCATCTGACTTACACGCTGTTTTAGCTGTTTACATAGCTTGATGGAAAAAATATTAAATACGCGGTGGGTTTTGTTTTTGAAATAACGCGTTGCTATTGGATCTAACCATTGATTGTGATTGGTCAAACGATGCGTTTTTCGATTCCATAGCGAATGACAAACTACTATTTATTGAGTTAAGCGGTGTTAGAACTTCAGCGACGAAATCGATTTTTACTTTCTTCTAATCGTTCACACTGAACGTTTTGTCGTTTAATTTATTGGTAATACATTGTACAATTTTGATAAAATCTTAAAAAAAAGTATATACAGGGTGTAAACGAAATCATGTAATTCTTTCAAACCTCGTGATGTACCGCTGACGTAGATTAAACCTAAACGGGATACATACGAAACCGATAAAAAAATACAAATAGTAAACATGTGTTGTTAACGTGGGGCATTTTAGCGCGATGAAATTGCGCGGCTATCTCTCGCCACGCGGTCATTTAACTCGAGGCCCTAAAATGCCACGTTAAAAACACATGTTTACTTCTGCAGTACATCACGAGGTTTGAAGAAATTACATGATTTCGTTTACACCCTGTATATTATAGGTTCAACAATTTTGTCAGTCTCGCATATTAAGGTATATCAGCAAACTAGGCATTCCATTTAGCGCACCAATTTGGACCACACGAATACTATTGGTCGGACACCTAATAGAAACAGGAATACTATTGGTGTTATTCCAAATGGTACGCTAAATGAATTGGTACGCTAAATGGAATGCCGCCAAATTTTCTTTAGTCGAATTAAAATCAAAATTCTTGTATAAATACTATTTCAAAATTTTGGCATCTCTAAAGTTATTTGGACGTTTTCTTATCATTTGCTTGCTAGCACTGATTAAGGATTCGTAAAAAGTATTCGTTTTTAATTGTGATTCGAACTTCTCACAATGTTCGAAAAGCGTAGGGTATAAGTACTTTAGTTCTGCGTGGTCCAATGTGGGGAACAAGTGATGTAGAGCGTGGTCACCAAATCGAGTAATCGATTTAAAATGATTGCCCGCATAATCGATTCTTTCCACAATCGCGTCCAACTGATGCAGACCCCAATCAATATTTTCATCTCTGAAAAAAAAGACGAATAGCTATAATCAATCAGTTGATGTTACTAATAAATAAAGATAGTGAGTGCCTTGTTGGTCTAAGAATGGGTCTGGGCTGAGCATGGGGTCCTGGGTTCGATCCCCAGGTCTGGCAAAGTGTTATTGTGTTTTGCCATTAGGAATTTCTTAGTAGCAGCCCAGTCTGAATTTGTGCCTGATTAATGGCAATAGGCTCGCCCCCTATTACATGGGACTTAAACATAACTGCCGAAACGAGGTTGTACTAAAACACCTCTGCCGAACCTTTCGGGGAATACAAGGCGTGATGTTATGTTTATGTTATGTTATACACGAGTGAAGGTAATATCAGCAATATAATAGTAATATGTCATATTATATAATATAATAATAATATAATATCAGTAATATCGGTAATATCAGCAAGCACATTAGGTCACCCGCGCGACAGCGCAACGAGTATTCCCAAGGAGGGTTGATGTCAGGCAGGCGGCCGGTCATAAAACAATAAGCCAAAACCTCTAACAACATGGATTTATGAAATACATGTTGTGCTGACCCCACCTAGTGTGGGATAAGGGCAGGTAGAAGAAGATACATGAGTGAAGGTCAAAGTTACAGACGACCACAAGTAACAGACGGCGTTCTTTATTTAATTCTGAAAATATAATCATACATTTTTTTGCTCACGTATATTTTCACGTCAATGTCTTCAGTAGACATTGACATGTAAAGGATTTAGAAAAAATATTTTTATACTACAGCTTCTAGCTGAAAGAAAGTTTTTTTGTTCCATTTTCAATACTGATGACTCTATTGTCTGTTACAGTCATCTATCAATTTGATAAACACGAACAAAATACGCTTTGTAATATTGGAATCAATTTACCTACTCTATAATAAAAATGGATTTACAAAACATATTATTCTGCTTAGCCTTTTTTCCCAACTATGTTGGGGTCAGCTTCCAGTCTAACCAGATGCGGCTGAATACCAGTATTTTACACGGAACGACTGTCATCAGACCTCCGCAACCCAGTTACTGGGCAATGCCGATATCCTAAGGTTAGACCGGTTGTCAAACTTTCAGGCTGCTGACTACCCGTAACGACTATCCTAGGTATTCGTATGACACCCGGGACCGACGGTTTAACGAGCTCTCCGAGGCAAAGAGGGGTCTCGATGTGTAACGAATGGTCACCCACCCACGGACTGTTCGCGGCAAGCGTAGCTTAACCTTGCAAATTATATAATCCGAGCGGATGTTAATTAGCCGCGAGCCCCTCAATAGATTTACAAGACAATGGTTTAAAAAAATACTTGGTGTAAATACTAGGTGTACCTAGAATTACTATAAACTCTATTGAACTTGCAGTATCTACTAAATAGTTGAATCAAAGTCAAAGTATTTACATATTTAAATTAGGCACATAAAAGGCACTTCTGAACACCAAAATTTACAAAAATAAAATAGAATATATTCTAGTCGCCCCTTCCAAAAGGTTGTTTCGTATGGAAAAGAATAGGCAAGAAACTCCACCGTTTCTCTTTTAAAATGTCGTACAATATTTTGTATAGGTACATTAATTATCTATATATATATATATATATTCCCCGTGTGGGTCCGGGCAGTAGAATAGATCCTCTCCATCTCTTCCCGTGGGTGTCGTAAGAGCCGACTAAGGGAATACAGCCGGGGATTGTAAAAAATCCTTTTGTGCGATGAGAACAGCTCATCCCCAAGCTAAGGTCGCCGTGCCCAGAGCTGCATGACTAGGGGCGAGCCGAGTCAGAAGCGTGCCTGTTGTCTGGAATTGGGCGCCTCCAGGCACTAGTAGCCTTACCTCTACACGCGGGGCTCTGTAGGGGTGGACAATTAGTTCCCTAGCTATTCGTGGGAACAAAATGAGTTCAAATTTTAAAAAACTCGGAGTCGGCGGTGATGTTCGCCACACACCACGTCAAATGTTCTCACGGGGCGAAAAGCGAGCTGCAGAATGTCGCTTCGCTACGTTGAATGTTCAGGGAGGTATAAAAGACAAGATAGATGAAGTTTGTGAGCTGATGAATGAAAAAAGAATAGATGCGCTTTGTGTGAATGAGACGAAAAGAAAGGGAGTGGACATATCCAAACACGGTTCCCTGACCGCAATTTGGTCTGGTGTCCCAGAGACAGATAGGGCTTGTCAGGGTGTGGGGATTGTCCTTTCAGAACGGATGATGAAATGTATAAAAGATTATGCGTGTGTAAGTCCCAGAATCCTATGGATCAGAGCTAAGGTGGGTTTGAACCATATTTTCATGATATGTGTTTATGCACCCGACATGGGAAGCCCACTTTCGGAGAGAGATGCATCCTGGGATAGTATAAGAGGTATTGTGAATGAGTGTAGAATAAATGAGAAGATTGTTATGCTTGGTGATTTCAATGGTTGGGTAGGTGTGAAGAGGAAAGGCTATGAAAGTACACTAGGTGCGTTTGGGGATAAAAGGGTGAATGAGAATGGAATGAGTTTGTTAGAAATATGCGTGGAGAAGAATCTTTCTATAATGAACACTATGTTTAATCATAGAGAGATTCACATGTATACGTGGGAAAGGCAAGATAGTAGAAGCATGATTGACTTTGTGGTTGTTGATGAAAGACTGAAGAGTAAGGTCACAGATACAAGAGTGTATCGGGGTGCCAATGTGGGGACCGACCATTATCTTGTCATGTGCCGGATACATGGTCTGTTTAAGCGTTGGTGCCATCGGGTTCGGGTTTCTGTGACTGCACTTGAGAGAATAAAAGTAGAAAGGTTGCAAGAATTAAAAGTGAAAGAGGAATATAAGAGGGAAGTAAAAGAGAAGACGAATGAGATTTTAGAAGGAATGAATGATTATAGTTTAGAAGAAGCATGGAATGTTGTAAAAAACAGCATGGTGCAAGTGGCCACAAAAGTATGCGGTGTGGCGAAGAGGAAAAATAACAGGAGAACGAATGATTGTTGGATAGATGATGAAGTTAAAGAGGTCGTACGGAAGAAGAAAGAAGCTTGGCTTAATTTATTAGCCTTTAAAGCTAGAATAAGGATGAATCAGGCAACGAGTATGATTGACGATTTGGAAAGAGTGAAGAAAAGATACACCGAAATAAAGGCGGAAGTAAAAGAGATAGTAAAGATGAAGAAGAATGAAATGGAAGATAAGTATAATAGGAAGTTCTCCGACAACTTCAGGGTCAATGTTAAGCTGTTCTGGCAACAAGTAAGATTGGCTCGTGGAGTTTCGGGGACATCAAATATGAATATAGTTAGAGGAGGAGATGGATGCTTGTTAAGTGAAGAATGCAAGGTGTTGGAACGCTAGAAGGTATATTTTGAAAGTTTATTTAGTTGGCAGGATAGTGTGCAAAGAGTAGGTAACTGGGCGGAAGCGAGTGAGTCAGACATTGACTTGGATGAAGATGAGGAAAATCTGATTGAAATGGATGAAATCGTGAAAGCGCTGAAATGTATGAAAGTTGGAAAAGCTCCTGGGTGTGACAGAGTGTCTGTCGAAATGCTTAAGGGCGGTGACGGGGTGGTAGCAAGCCTGCTGTACCGGATCTTTAATATGTGTTGGAGATTCGGCCAAGTGCCGGGCGACTGGTGCAAAGCTGTAATCGTACCACTATATAAGGGAAAAGGTTCACAGCAGGAGTGTAAAAACTACCGCGGCATTAGTCTTTTGAGTGTGGTCGGCCAACTATATGCGAAAGTTTTAATTAACAGAGTGACAAGAATAACAGATGAGAAAGTATGGGATGTTCAGGCAGGGTTCAGAGAGGGGATGGGCTGTATGGATCAGATCTTCTCCTTGAGGTGCATAGCGGAAAAACATCTGGCAAAGCACAAGAAAGTGTACTGCGCTTTCATTGATTTGGAGAAGGCCTATGATAGTGTGTGGAGGGAAGAATTGTGGTCGACACTATGTTTGTACGGGGTGGACTGGCGCTTGATACGGGCACTGAAATCGCTGTACAGGGATTCCAGTGCTTGTATTAGGATAAATGGGGCGTTCACAGACTGGTTTGACATCTCCAGAGGTGTTAGACAGGGTTGTGTAGCGTCTCCATGGCTGTTCAACCTATACATGGATCGTTGTTTGACAGATTTAAAAGGGAGTGAGTGTGGATTGAAAATGAATGAGTTGCCTGTCAAATGTCTTCTCTACGCAGATGATCAAGTTTTGCTTGCATCGTCGGCGGAAGAGTTGCAAGACATGGTAACTATGATGAATGGAGCATATAGTATGAAAGGGATGAAAATTAATGTAAGAAAGACGAAAGTAATGGTTTTTGAAAGAGATGCAGATGTATCTGAGTGTAAAGTAAAGATAGGAGATGAAAGTATTGAACAGGTGAATGAGTTTGTTTATTTGGGAAGCATGTTTACAAGAGATGGTAAGATTGACGAAGATGTGGAAAGGAGAGCAAATGCGGGAAATAAAGTAAATGGTGCTTTGCATGCGGTTGTGGCTAGCCGGTCGATGTCCAAAAAGGCACGACTGGCTGTCCATAATGGTGTGTTGGTACCTACGCTTATGTATGGAAGTGAATGTTGGTCGTGGCAGAAGAGGCATGAAAGTAGAATAAATGCCGTGGAAATGCGTTCCTTGCGAAGTATGTGCGGTGTAACTTTGAATGATAGATTGAGAAATGAAGAGATTAGACAAAGTTGCGGTTTAAAAGATGATGTAGTGACAAAAATTGAAAGGAGTATGCTTAGGTGGTTTGGCCATGTTGAGAGAATGAGTGAACGGCGATTAACAAAAGGAATTTATAAGGCGGATATTAATGGGAACGCCGGTAGAGGACGTCCTAGAAGGACATACATCGATGTTATTGGTGATGTTCTTCACAAAGGTCAGGTGCGTAGTACTCTCAACCGGCGTGCGTGTATGACAAGATGTATGAATGTGGATGAAGCGAAAGGGGTATGTAAGAGTCGTAGCATGTGGCGTTCTAAAGTTTCTGCCTACCCCCATGGGAAAAAGGCGTGAGTTTATGTATTTTATGTATGTATATATATATATATAAAAGGAGAAGCTGACTGACTGACTGATCTATCAACGCACAGCCTAAACGGCTGGGGTTAGAAACTTGAAATTTTGACAGTAGGTTCATTTTGTGACGTAAACATCCACTAAGAAGGGATTTCTCGAAATTCAACCCCTAAGGGGGTGAAAAAAAATCACGCAAGCGAAGCTGCGGGCAAAAACTAGTACAATTATATGTGAAGACGATGCACCTAGAATAAAATTACTATATCACAATAAGTAATCAATAATGACACTTTAACAGAAACAATACGTTTATTGTAAGTTTGTGTAAAGTGTAGTTTGTGAAGTAACTTCAGTAGGTAGCCGGAAGTTGCTGTCGTTTAACTTAGCTATCGAAGCATTACTAAAGACCAAATCAATTTTAAGTTGCCATTATGTCTCGTGCTGTCACTGTCACTTCGCCTTAAAGTAACAGTGATGGCACGAAATTAACGGCGACATAAACTAGAGTAATGTTGGAGTATTTGGCAATAAACGCTAAAAAGTATTTTCTTGAAATCTTTATGATTAGACACTCCTAAATCGTTAGATGCCGTTTTGTTATTTTGACATTTAAAGAGGATAGATATTTGTTTTTGTTTTAAAAAAATCCTAATGAGGAAACCTTTTAACAATTTGTGAATATTTTTTAGTTTTTTTCACGTGCATTTTTTAGGGTTCCGTACCCAAAGGATAAAACCAGACCCTATTACTAAGACTCCGCTGTCCGTCCGTCTGTCACCAGGCTGTATCTCATGAACCGTGATAGTTAGACAGTTGAAATTTTCACAGATGATGTATACTAAAAAACAGAATAAAATAAATATTTAAGCACCCATACAACAGACATGATTTTTTTGCCGTTTTTATAGATAGTGGTACGGAACCCTTCGTGCGTTTTTTTATTTTTAATCTCTTATCTTAGGTACTTTTCACCTCTAAAGTAAATTAATAATTAATTGTTACGATATAAAACCCATTTAAAAATGATGCGGTGCTAAAAATACTTAAGAATAGATAAAATAGTGATAATTAATTGTTCTGTTGTTTTTTTGGGTTTTTCTGTGTAGAATTTCTCAGTAACAGCCCGGTGTCTGGATTTGTGCCCGGTTAATGGCAATAGGCTCGCCCCTATTACATGGGACTTAAACATAACTGGTGGAACGAGTGTATACTAAAAAACACCTTTGCCGAACCCTTGGGGAATGTAAGGCGTGATGTTATGTGTGTTAATTGTTCTGTAATATGTAAACTTAAGAATACTAACTTCAAGTCCAGAGGGCAAACAACGTTATAAAGTAACCCGCTTTATAATTACAGATCTATTGCTAAATATTAATGGCCCAAATTACACCAAAACCGTTTAACAAGTTAACCGTTCATGATTGTACGACAACTAAACTACCGTTTGCTATTATTATAAATCATTCTAACGGAACCACACTTTTTTTTTAAATTTCTGTTTTTAACATAACATCACGCCTGTATTCCGCGAAGGGTTGGGCAGAGGTGTATAGTAACACCCTTATTTCAGCGTTATATTTAAGTTCCTTGTAATAGGGGGCGAGACTATTGCCATCAACCGGGCACAAATCCAAGCTCCGGGCTGCTACTGAGAAATTCCACACGGAAAAACCCAGTAACACTTTGCCCAATCTGGGGAGCGGACCTAGAACCTCAAGGTGACCAGCGAGGCAGTTATTCTCTGTGTTATTGAAAGAAGAAATAAAGATACAATTATATTCGACTTTGGTAGGCAACATAAACAATTGCAATCAAAACAGAATTAATTGTAACAGAAAATTAGGTTTATAAACTATATATTTTTATTTTTGATAGTGTAATCTCTGCTATTAAGGGTTCCCTTATTAGCCGACTCACATTGTTCGTTATTGTCTTGTCCCATAAATTCCCTTACATATTACGGGTTAACTCCCGATGTACTTTTGGGTCTACACGAATCATAACCTCTTGGGCAATGTGTTTATGGAATTAAAATCTTTCATCTTTTCAATGTAAATACGAATGTCATGTAAATATTATGTATAAGTATTTAAATATTATTTTAAATGCATATTATGTGTAAAACAAGCGACGGCGTATCGTAAGTTATGCAAATTTTTTGTTCCATTGTTGCAAGGTTAGTGTCGAGGCCTCAACGTATCGAAAGAGATTAAATTAAAAAAAAAATTATGGCCGCCTGGCAGATAAGGAACATCGAAAGCCATTATGTAAAAAATAACCTAGGGGATCAAACCGAAGAGAGCCGACGAGTTACGAAAATCTGCCATCGCGAGCGTCGCCACGCAACTGCCGCTCTCGCATTCGTAACGCATTAGATGTTTCACAGAAATGTTAAGCCAGTTAATGAACACATGCCTAAAGGAAACAACACAATTCTTACTCTAATTTGAAGATTTTCCTTTCCTTGTTACATAATTTTACGTTACTTTGCTGGTTTTTTTAATAATTTGAGAATTTTAGCTCATATGCCTGCAGGCTTAACATGCGCAGCGTGACATAATTTTGTCGTCACATATCTCGTACCGAGATGAGATAGTATGACTTACGGGGTGTCCTGCGTAAGCGACTAACGCGACGCGGTGCGACGCGACGCGACACGACGTGAACAAATACGGGTTATGTCGCGTCTCGCTACATAGGCCGCTAGTAGGGAATGCCGTTGTCTTGATCGCGTTCGTCGCGTTCGTCGCTTACGCAGGATACCCCGTTATCTCGTCTCTGCACGTGATAATGCGACGACGAATTTATTTCGCGCCATGCATGTTAAGCCTACAGGTTTTCTACTTCGTTTATATATCTGGTAAGCTGGTAACACCCCAGACATAGTTTATTTTCATTGTTTTTTTAAGTACCTACATCAAATTTATCAATGAATCCGCGTCCGCACACGTATCCGTACAAAACAAAAAAAGTCTTTAGTCGAATCAACAATGTTAAATTACTCTTTAATATTGTACCTTGAACCCTACTACCAAAACCTAAGAGGATATTGTTTTTTATTGCGTGTTTGTATGACGTTAATAATTTACGTCATTCAAACGATTTGTTAGTCAAATTATAATTTACTAGCGACCCGCCCCGACTTCGCACGGGTGTAATGTAGATACCTAGATACTAATGTGGGGCATATAAACCTTCCTCTTGAATCATTGCATTAAAATCCGTTGCGTAGTTTAAAAGATCTAAGAGTATAGACAGCGGGAGCGACTTTGTTGTAAACTATGTAAAGAAGAAGATAAACGAATTGACGTATATAACACACCTTCAGATTACTTCTACGAACAAAAGCAGCAAGTTGATGCTTGTATCTAGGTACGTTCATAGAAAGAGAAGAATTAAATTTATTTCGTTGGTCGTCCAAACATGAGGATAATAATATAACAAAGCTGTTACTTTTATCTGCCTCATTGGTCTAGTGTTGGCAATCCTGACTGCTGATCATGAAGTCCTGGGTTCGATCCCCAGGTCGGGCAGTGTTATTGGGTTTTTTTGTGTGGAATTTCTCAGTAGCAGACCTGAGTTTGGATTTATGCCCGGTTGATGGCAATAGGCTCGCCCCCTATTACAAGGGACTTAAACATAACGGCGAAATGACCTCTGAACAACCCTTCGGGGAATGCAGGCGTGATGTTATGTATGTATGTATGATACCTTTTACCAACATTATTATTTCTCGTGAATTTTTCTTATTGTTATTATCCTTTCTATCTTAAATGGTAGGTATTGTGAAGGTACTTAATCTCCTTGACACCATCTTTTAAAAGTAATATTGCCAGTTAAATCGAGCTTCAAAAAAAGTCATTTACCTCGGTATATCACCTTCGAAGAAGTTCCTATGGCTATGATGGCCTGCAGTCAATCCAAATATCACGAAGAAGAGACTGGCTGGTATCATAGTCAGAAGCCATAGAGCTATTGTCCATGGTAGAGATAGACCTCCTGTCAGGTACATCCACGCTGGTATCGTGAAAGGTATCAAGTTCTTCCAACTGAGTGACTTGCCTTCATGGTTTGTTGCGCAGAGAACTAATCTGGAACGTAGAAAGTTATTTTATAATAAATTGTAGGTACACCTACCCTTTTTTTTTTTTTTTTGCGTCGGGCAATCCTCATGGTCTGCCCCCCGTCTGAGGAAGACGGGGGGGTGTGCCGGACTTTTACCGGCTAAAACCCCACGGTGTCCCTCCTTATGACCTAAGGCCGGGGTCACGGGATTCGCTGTTGCATGCACCGCGACCCCGGCAGGTCTCGGTCCACCAGCTTCTTCTGGTGGACCTCTCCTGTGGTGGGGCAGTTGCTCCCCTGCCCCACATCCTTCCGAGAGGCGCGCGCGGAACACGGCGCGCCATCCTCCCTGGGCCCGTTACTGGTCGGGCGACGGGTTCCCCAACCCGCCGCCCGCAGGCCTAGGTACACCTACCTAAATATAAGTAGGTAGTAGTCTTGTAACTTAAATTTAACCACAGACACAGTAAATAATAAATAGAACGGTAATTGGACAGGTTAATTTTATTTTTACAAGACTTTGGTTTTTATAGTAATTAGTGTTGGTAGCACTGATAGGCAGTGATAACTGTGACGGGTGGTGGCTGACTGGCGGGGGCCCGGGCCTATAAAAGGTCGGGCACTCTGCAGATCGGCCCTTATATTGCGCGGTTACGTAGAAACGGTCCGCAAGACCACCTACAAGCAGTCGATTAGGAAAAAAAAGATCGGCCCTCTCGTGCCGCTGCAGTTGCTCAGTTAAGTGCCACACCTCCTCAAGAAGACCCTGGACTCCTCGCATTGTACGAACCACGCCCTGTTGTTCTCTTTGTAATTCTTAATTAAATACTAGTGTACAGTACAAGTGTTATTGTTTATCCTCCCGTAGGTACACGCCTGCTAAATTTTATGTGCACCAACTAGTTGAGGGTTGACTCCTAAAGCCACCCCCTAAAGTGTTACATAGCCTAGTGGTATGACCGTCGGACTGCCAAGTGATCTCGAGTTCGAACCCAACGCACGCACCTCTCACTTTGGATTCATGTGCGTATTGTATAATTATTACTTGCTTAAAAATGGTGAAGGAAAACATCATGAGGAAACCAGCATGCCTGAGAGATATTTCTCGACAGGATGTGAAGCCAAGTCAGAGGCCCATGGGCGGTATAAACTCTGACAACAGGTTAGTCACTAACCACACGAAGAGAAGAAGAAGAAGTGTTGGTAATTCGTCCATACATTTATCTCAAATTACGGAGTAGAAATTGTAACCAATTAAGTCTGCGTATTGTTTTGGGATCAGGGTTTAATGAAAAGGAAAACTTATCTAGTTTTCAGCAAATATTATTATTGGATCCAATTAAACTACCTGTACAATACAATCAAATACTGCGTTAACAGGATAATCCCGGCGACGTAGTTCATGTCTACGACTTCGTTAAAATGTTCACTTTGTTAAGCCAATACCTTTCGCTATTTGAGTGAAATGTTTCGAAAATCGGTATTATTAGAACAAAAGTTGTTTGTTTGGGATCACAAGCGCTTTCTATATAATTCCATTGAGATACATCAACACAATTTGAACATTCATGTGTAAAGCTGCGTAGCCTAGAAATCAGAAAGGGTTCTTGTTAACAGCAATATATCATGTTAATCTTTACATAGTATAAAACAAAGTCGCTCCCGCTGTCTGTCTGTCCCTATGTATGCTTAGATCTTTAAAACTACGCAACGGATTTTGATGCGGTTTTTTTTAATAGATACAGTGATTCAAGAGGAAGGTTTATATGCCCCACATTATTAAATACATTGCACCCGTGCGAAGCCGGGGCGGGTCGCTAGTTTTTAATAAACATCAGAGCATTTCAAAGTCCCTGTTGATGATAATAAACGAGGTCACTGTTCCAATTAATCTAAGTATCAATTCTAGTGTCGATGAACCTAGCATTACATTTAATATACATATTCGAGAAAATATTGTACAAGGTGGAATATTATATTAATATTAACTAATTTGCCTCGTTGGTTTAATGGTGGCAAGCGCGACTGCTGATCTTGAGGTCCTGGGTTCGATCCCCAGGTCGCGCAAAGTGTTATCGGGTTTTTCCGTGTGAAATACTTCAGTAGCAGCCCGGAGTTTGGATTTGTGCCCGGTTGATGGCAATAGGCTCGCCCCTTTTTATATGGGAATTAAATATACCTAACGGCGAAATGAGGGAGTTATTATACAAGGTTAGTCAGAAAGGGGGTACTAAGCCGAAAGGGTGTTAAAGTACCCATAATAATGTATAACTTTTGTTCTACAACTTTCCCCAAAAGTCAATAGTTCAAGAGAAATAGCTGTTCAAAAATTTCATAAAAAATACGCTAAATTCTATCTATCCTCAGCTATGATCAGACGTGTTTATATTTTACGTCATATTTGGGGTCACGGATTAGAAACTCGATTTTCTGAATTCATAACTAAAGCAGGGATGAAGATTTTTTGAAAATACTAAAATAAAAATATTTTTTAATAGAAAAACAATCGATTTTTTTAATTTTAACACTTTCTTTAAAACAATCATCAGTGATACCACAGAGTACATTATAATATACTGTACATTAAGTGGCCCGTGGCTTAGTACCCCCTTTCCGACTAACGTTGTACACCTCTGCTCAATCCTTCGGGGAATACAGGCGTGTTGTTATGTTTATCAGCTAGCTTTCGAGCTAAGTGAAGATGGTTTTATCGTTAGTTGAAAGAAAGGACGTAATATTATTAAAAAAATACTTACTCTATTAACATGACACCTAATAGGGAAGATGAATAAATGACAGGATAATAGAAGGCACCCATTTGGGCCCAGATGGGTTTGTCCTTATAAGGTAAAAATTGTAAAAACGGCTCAATCATGGTCAATTCTATGTCTTGAGCTGTGTTCGTGTGCAAGTGATGGGACATCGAATGGGTGACGCGCCAGTCACTGAAAAAAGAAATTGACAAATAATTAAGTAGGGAAGTAATCTAAATAAATTAAGTATGTTTGGCCAATAATCGGGGTCTTCTTGCAATAATATTATTATTTTGGCGAGTTCGTTGAACTTCCGCAATCTAAGGGTAACCAGATAGAAGTGCTTTAACTTCATCGAGCAGGATGAAAACTTGTAGCGAGAATCTTTAATATTCTGTAACAAATTCTCATACATTAATACAAAAATATAATATAATAACAGCAGTAATAACATTGTGGTGTGACTGTCGAACTGCCAAGTCATAGGTCTCGAGTTCGAACCCAAGGCACACACCTCTGACTTTTCAGATTCATGTGCGTATTGTATTATCACTTGCTTAAAAATGGTGAAGGAAAACTTCGTGAGGAAACCGGCATATCTGAGAGATATTTCAATGTGAAACCAAGTCAGAGGCCCATGGGTGGCATTAACTCTGACACCAGGTTAGTCACTAACTACACGAAAAGAAGAAGAAGAATACAATAATGGCATATTGTAGTAATCATTAATCGGCTAGTGAACCAGATCGAATATACTATAGATTAAACGGTATCGGGACAAGATACTATCTACAGAAGCTTTAAGAAAGAAAGAAAGAAAAAACATTTATTTCGTCACAGAGACACAAAACATTATTAAATAAAAAAATATTAAAATAAAAGTCAACTGTGACAAAAAAGATGACCACTCAGCATAATGCTGTGCTATGGCGTGAACCACAAACAGCGCTGATTTTCAGTGATCACCTAATTGACGTGCGGATATTCAGCCAGTTACAAGACAAACAAATTATAAATAAAATAAATAAATCAAATAAAAAATTTAACATACAATATAAAAAAGATAAAATATAAAACACCATACACACACACGCATTACACCTTTATTGTAGGTAGGTATTTTAAACACTTACCGACAAAACCTAAAAATTTAACTAATAAAGTATTATGCACCCCGTTTTTGTCTCTTTTTAACGGTGAGTACAATATCTGAGTAGCTACTACACGTTGGGTTAATAATGGAGCAAAGAGTGCTTAACAGTGTCATGAATAAAGACATACAATTAGATGAGGTTTGATTTCTGTTGGCTGTAAAATTCTGAATCTAGATTTTTATAGAGACATTCTATTTTGCGTGTTCAGACAATGGAAGATGGTAATCATTTTTAATAACATACTTTACGGAAAACAATGTCTCAGATCACACGTTTTTATTTTCGGGGCTTCAGAACGTTAATATTTATAAGATTTTAAGCAAAGCTTATAAAATAATTTAATAAAATTTAAGTTAAACAATTTTTAAGTATGCATTGTTGGCACTTGTATTTTTTTAAATTAGTTGGTAATTATAAAACGGTATAATTAGCTTCAATTCGTATAGTATATTTGTTTGATTCACATTTTGCAACAGATTTTTCAACTACTTCTGCTTAACCGATTCTCCTGAACTCCGCACACAAATTCAACTCCCATGACAATACAACATTATAATAATTTCAACCTTCAATCCTCAAATCCTGATGCTGTAGGGGTACTGCAAGATAAAACCGTTAAACTTAAAGTTTTTTAAGGGATTCTTTTAAATGTAGGTACGATATTATTGACTAATGCCCGGTTCCTATGGCCAAAAACGAAACGTTTTGCTTACTAAACGTAGTATTTTTTAATACGAAACTGAGCATATAAATCGATGGCAGCAAAGTAGATACGGACATCTACATTTTTGCGAAAATGTTTTTTTTACAAAAATGAGCTTATATCAACCCTATCAAGTCAACAAGTCCGTACTAAAATTATTTCAAATTTCAAAATAATGATGAAAATCTGGCACGTAAATGAAGACATTTACACTCAATTTTAAATAAATATCGAGTAGAAACGGACATTTTAACTTTTTCTATTAGAAGTAGTAAGAAGACGGTGTTGATGATTGTTAAGTTTAAAGTATTGTTTTGTTTTTATGTTTCTTTTTAATTTTATATCAATCTGATGTACCTATTTGCCAATGGTGCCTTTAAATTCTATTTTGATAATATTTTTTATTTTCTTTGATAGTAGGTATCTAGTGTAATACTTAAAAAAATACATTTCATAGTTATTTTCTTTAAGAAAGACCTATTGTGAATAAATAAAACACTGTAATATAATGTATTTCTATTTAAAAATATATATTTTGCGTGGGTTGGGAACTAAATAAATGAGTTTAACTGATAGACGTAGATAAAGTTTCAAAGTAAATAAAGACATCTACAAAATTTGGCCAAAAAAAGGGGAATAATGTTTGCATGTTGCTTAGATGTTTTTTAAATATCCTTAAAAGTATTACTGGAAATGATTATCTTAGTTTATTAGATATTTTAGATGGAATGGGCGCTTTTTTATGATAAAGTATAAACGGATATCAGGCAGATGTCTTCATCTACGTCTAAGTTATTTCAGAGTAAAAAAATAAATGTACATTATTACAGTAAAACAACGATAAAGCGCTAAAAAAAATCATGGTATACGGTCCATAACTCTCAAAATGGTCACTATTTTTTACTAAATGTGCTCTCCTGTAAAGTTGCGATTTTGTAGATGTCTTCTTCTACTTTGCTGCCATCAAAATAGACTCGTAAGCTAATTTCACGTGTGATAGCTACTATCATTGGGAGGGTCTATTATGCAAAGCTATGGGGTCTTTGCTTCATTATTGGTAAATGATAAATGATTTTTATTCCTGTAAATAAATCTGTTACAGAAACTTTTACAAGCCATTGTAATGTTATTTTTAAGACTAGATATAAGAGGTAGATTAGATATACGAGATATAAGAGTTAGACTGTATATACGAGATACAAGAGTTTTAATTTGAATCAATAACACTTGGTAAATCATTGAAATCGGCCATTAAGCGTTGGAAAAAGTATTATATACTAATACTAGCTGTGTCTTCACGGCTCCGCCCGTAGCCTATGTTGCTCAGTGATAATGTAGCTTCCTAACAGCCAAATAATTTTTGAAATCGGTCCAGTACTTTTTAAGTTTATTCGTTACATACAAAAATCCAAAAATATAAAAATACAAATCTTTCCTCTTTATAATATTAGTATAGATATTCTTTGCGTTTAAACAGTAAAGAAAAACTTCAAGCACTACTTATATTTAGGTATTGTAATTTTGAGTTTAATAGGATTTTTAACAAAGAAAGGAACTCTTACAGCTATTATTTTAAAGAAAAACAAAAAAGACGAGTTCTCAAAATTAAAACACTTATTACAAGGCAATATCTAATAGCTGTTTCTAGTAAGCAATAGCAAAATTTTGTTGTAAAGTTTCCATCAGTCAACAACTCCGTAATGTGTTTATGGCTCGCAATATCCGTGCAGTGCGGTCAAACTTTATGTTGCATTGCCCGCAGCTATCTTTGTGAAATAAACCCGTCATATTTGGAAATTCTGCCGCGTCGGTCTAGCAAGCGCGGCTGCTGATCGTGAGGTCCTGCGTTCGATCCCCAGGTCGAGCAAAGTGTTATTGGGATTTTCCGTGTGGAATTCCTCAGTAGCAGCCCAGATTTGTGCCCGGTTGATGGCAATAGGCTAGCCTCCTATTACATGGGACTTTAACATAACGGCGAAATGAGGATGTTGCTAAACACTCAACTCTTCTGGGTGTGGTGTTATGTATTCGGAAAGTTATCTAATTACGTAAGACTTGACTGACTTAGGGCCGATTATACCAATTTCGGATAGCTAAAAGTAAAGGACATGACCAATTTCTTTATGGACGTTGGCATAGTAATCGAATATCGTGTACACCAGGGGTGGCCAACTTGATTCGACCCAAGATTTACTGTTTACTGAGTAGACTCTGTGCGTCATGTCGTCGTCTCTGTCTGTCATGTTTTCCTTTCTTTCTCTTCCGTTGAAGTGGGACAAAAGTGTAAATGATTTTTCTCTTCCAATGGACGATAAAAAGTGAACGTTACAGCCCAGGAGACGATCGCGATAAATGGCGACCAGCTCCATTTCTATCACATTGAGACCCGATACTGTCATTTGCGAGCTGCGAGTGAACAATAAATAATACAGCTTTGCTACACTTGAGGTATTACAGAAATGACGGGTAGGTATTTATTTCATTTATTTTTTGCAGAACGTTATGAAATTCAGGAACTCGAAAACGTAAGTGGTTGCGGTTTGAACACTTTAATTCTGGTTTGGTTAAAAGCAATTCTTACAACTAGCTTCGATTTTCATATTTCCCGTATTGAGACTTTAGTAGAGTGAAAGTCTAAACTAACTAAAATATAAGTGACTCGTAGCTCGTAAATGACCACTCTAAATACTAACTTTAACGAGTACCTAGTTGTTTACACGGATTAGAGACAAATAATTTTAGTAACCATGCAGTATTTAGTAGCGTCCGTGTCTAGACACGAACTGTACTAAATACTGGCGACCTGTCAATGAGCCTTTTTAAACGGTTTTAATTATCTTCACTTCGTATATTTGTTTGCGACAGATTTTTCAACTACTTCTGCTTAACCGATTGCCCTGAAACGTCGCACACAAATTCAATTCCCACGACAATAAATACATTATATTAATTTCCACCTTCAATCCTCAAACCCTCTCACTGCAATCTTAAAAGTTATTTTAAGGGATTATTTAACAATATAATTAATCATGCTTGTCCCATAGTAACGAGTTAAATCTTCAAAAAAATGTTATGAGCATACCTTAGTAACAGCCAACCAATGCGATCCTCCAGGATGTGCTGACACAAAGTCCGTTAAATCATACAGGCTGTCATGTATCCTCCACAAATCTTCGGCGCCATCCTGCATTCGTTTTGCCTTCAGCCAGTTCTGTGCAGATTTTGGCATCGTCTCCCGAAGTACCGGATACTTCAATTGGGGGAAGCTTATCTGACGTCTATCTGAGTCGGGCGCCATTTTGTCTTGTCACTGCGAAAATAATAGCATAAAATCGTTAATGGCAGTAAAAAATATAATACTATAAGTATCACTTGAAGCCTCGTTGGCTATTTATTTATTTAAAACGGCTTAACTAATTACAGTAAATAATTCCAAAAATATTAATCACTAGCTGTATCCTCACGGCTCCGCCCGTAGCCTATGTTACTCACTGATAATGTAGCTTTCTAACGGCAAAAGAACTTTTTAAATCGGTCCAGTAGTTTTTAAGTTTATTCGTTACATACAAAAATACAAATCTTTCCTCTTTATAATATTAGTATAGATAAAGAAACATGTTAAAAAGAAAACAATACGGTAAACAAAGTATAAACGAAACAACAATTGCACACCTATCATGCATTCTTCTCATAGTACCTACTCCAAACATTCAGACAAGATCACCTTCCGTTCATCCGCAAATGCATCACAATCCGGTCTGGCGTCCAGGAGGGCATTCAACGCGGCGAGGATTCGTGGAATGGGAGATCTTGCCCGAGCTACAGTCCTACATGATGGAACCGCAAACAGCTTATGTTTCCTGTTCCGGCGATAATTGTTCGGAGCAAACAAAGGACAAGCAAGCGCGACTGCTGAGCATGGGGTCCTGGGTTCGATCCCCAGGTCGGGCAAAGTGTTATTAGGTTTTCCATTAGGAATTTCTCAGTAGCAGTCCGGAATCTGGAGTTGTGCCCGGTTAATGGCAATAGGCTCGCTCCCTATTGACCCCTACGGAAATAAACATAACTGGCGAAACGAGGGTGTACTAAAACACCTCTGCCGAACCCTTCGGGGAATACAAGACGTGATGTTATGTTTTATGTATGTATCAATTGAAGAACGCGGTATATGCATGTAGTACCAGGTTCACACGATTCGATTCTAGTTGATCAACTGACTTGATCAACAAAATTTGAAACGTTTTTGTTGCTTCAATTTGATTGAAAGTCTGTTAAGACGGTTCAAATCGCATGCGATTTAGCAGTTGATCAACTAGAATCGAATCGTGTGAACCTGGTGTAAGTAAAGTAGTATCCATTAAGTGCACAGCTCCGATGCAGAACATGCAACCTTGTGCGATTGTTTTTTTATTTTTTTGACAGTGCAGCAAAGAGAGAAGTTATCCTTCTAATGACGCTGTTTAAATCGTCTGTAAAAAATGAAAATGACCATGCAATCAACTCAACAAGCATCAATACTGGGATATTTTTTGGATAAACCATTACTTTTTATGTTTCCGGAATTAATCCACGAAATCCTAACGGCGGCGCTATTTTCATAGCTAATTTATGCAAATTGACGAACAGTTTGCAAAAACTAATAAGTGTTAAAAATAAAAAAGCAAAGCTAATGCAGCTAATTCCAGATTCAAAAAAAGATTTATGTTTTTAATTGTATAATTTTTATTTTTTGCTTGAAATATTTAATAGATACGTTGTAACAATGGATTTTTATAATGATAATATATAATGATTGTATATGACGGAGAGAGAAGCTTTGAGTTTAAATTAATAGAGGTAATAAAATCGCAAGCTCACATACGTAAACACCACCGTATACAGATTTTTTATTGAGGTCAAATAAAAAATAAACAAAACGTACCGGATGAAGTGGCAAAAACATTTTATGGAAACTTACCATGACACACAGTAGTTTTTGTTCGGAAATAACCATACTATTGTATTGCTGTTAAAATAACCTTACGTTTTGTATGTTATGCAATCAATAATTTATTTGAATTATTTGATCGAACTTAACAGACTGGGGGAACGAGCATGGTGTTCCTCCAACGAAAAGGAAGGATCCTCGAACCAGGCGGGTCTTATGCTTGGCGGGGGACTGCCCAACGGTTGATGTTGGGAAGTTGATACAACATGTAACGTAATTAACGCACACCCTCTGTTACGAACCCGTTTAAGTATTAGAAATGTTCGCAAGCATATGGTTCAATCCTATTGCCGGATTGCCGATCGCCGTTTCAAGCTGGTCGATGGATGATACGCAATTGCACCCAAACCTAGCAGAATACAATACGTTGTCTCACTAACCTTAGTCGTTCAGCTTCGAGCCGCCGAAAAGTGTTGATCGTCGCAGGATGTAGGTGGTTTTGATCACTTTATGAATTATTGTGATTTAATTTGATGAAGAAGGAAAGATTTACGATATGACACTTCAAATGTAACGGGAAGAACCGGATGACAGTTGACGGAGGGAGAGCGACGATGGCCGGCGGCGATGTGAAGCTGAAAGTGGAAGCGAGACCACGCAATAGTATTTTCAAAAGAAAATACGTTCTGATAGGCTTAGAACGCAATGACATGGCCAAACATCAACCAGCCACAGGCGTCCAGCAAGAACCCAGCTTTCGGCGCGAAATTTAAATGTTTAATACATTTAAAACGAATACGAAACACCCTCAAACACCCCAATTAGCATATTATGTTATAATCATAATACATGCACTGAAATTTTATTTTTATGTGCTTAAATATTGTTTATTCAAGAAAATAGTACTACTTTTTCACTGTTAACTTCATTTAAAATTCAGTCTTATGCCCTTGACATAAGGCTCAATTTTAGCTGTGCCAAATTTATTTGAATTTTTTTTTTTTCTCTTTTAAGAGAAATGAGTAAAAAATACGTTTATAAAAAACAAATACACAATAAAAATGGCTGAAGTCGATCCAGTAAACGATTTTGAACAAACTACTTTCAGGATGTGCGTTAATTATGTTACATATTGTATATCTGCGTGTCAAATCTTGATATCGTGATGTAGGATTTTTATGACGTCATATTTGGGAGTTGTCATTATTGTCACCGTTGTCTGCTAGACAACCGTCGCGCGTCGTGCTGCGTAATTCGCATATGGCGTGATAGATGTTGCCACAAGTTTAAATGAGACGCGTCGATGATGACCCAAGTAAAATAGTCTATAAGTCTGTTTCTATTCATTCGTAATTGTTACACTAAAGACGAAAATTATCTAACACGATTACTGCATCTTGTCAGCGATCAGACTCGATTTGAAATAATCATTCTCATTATATCAATATCTAAAACGTTTTTGTGATTTGGATAATAATGAGTGTAATTGGTAGTACCAAAGATGAACTGCGTCTCGATTAGAGAAAAAGAAAATCAATAACTTTTTTTTTCTGCTCGGCTGTTTGTAGATCGTCTTGCGGACCGTTTACGTAACCGGGCAGTTATTGGCGAGACCTAAAGGGTCTCCAACCAATGAGGATGAGAGTAAAATACTTAACCTAAGCTAACAACTACTACTACTAGTAACATCATGACTACTAGCAACAACAGCACTAAGGGCGACCCCTAATGGGACTCTGACCTCGGCTTAGGGCGTTGCTGGTGAGAGGACTGGGAGGGAGACAGCTTGATGAGGGCTGAATTAACGGTGTGACTGCGGAGTCAGGAAGGACGACCGGCTCCGCAGCGGCGGCGGGTTTAGTGCAGAATTAGTGGTTTAGAAACGAAATGGTAAACATGTAGAGATCTTGTGGCTTTAGAGTACCTACAAGAAGCGTTTCTGTATTAATTGTGGCTGTCCTTGCTTCTGAGGCTTATAATTTGTGTGTCATATGGCAAAATACTCAAACGTTACCCAATTTTGAGTTGCCGTTACGTCTCGTGCTGTTACTGTTACTTTAAGGCGAAGTGACAGTGACGGCACGAGACTTAACGGCAACTTTAAATTGAGTACCGTTTGAGTATTTGGCCGATAGGGTAGTAGACATTTTTTTTAATTAGACTTATTTAATTACTTATTAAATAATTAATTAACCACGGGCAAAATATTTTTGACATTTGAGTAGCAATCGAAATAATATTATCAATATGAAATTTTATAAAAAAAAAAAAATCGAGTTTTTTTTTAATTTGAGATATTTTGAATTATTTTATCGGTGAGTGCGGTGTGGGTAAATCCGGCATAATCCTAGCGTTCACAACGGGAAGTCTCCCGTAACAATTCATAGTTCCCAGCTACAATCGGAGTTGACTACAAATGACTACTCATGGACGTGAACGGTGTTCAAAGTCAAGCTTGGTATTTGGGGTACAGCAGAACAGGAGCGATACACAACATTGACATCAAGTTTTTACAGAGACGCTCACGGTGCTATATTAGTTTACGATGTGTCAGAACCAAAGTCCCTAGCAAAACTGAATGAGTGGGTCGAGGAACTTCAAGTATACTCCACCAAGAAGAACATAGTTTTCTTAGTTGTCGGCAATATGGTTGATAGCATATCATTTTAGGACCCAGTGCATAATATCAGCAAGCACATTAGGTCACCCGCGCGACAGCGCAACGAGTATTCCCAAGGAGGGTTGATGTCAGGCAGGCGGCCGGTCATAAAACAATAAGCTAAAACCTCTAACAACATGGATTTATGAAGTACATGTTGTGCCGACCCCACCTAGTAGGGCGAGGAGCATATATATAGGATAATAAGGGCAGGGAGAAGAAGAAGAATCTTGAACCATGGCCATAACAGATTTTATTATTTTTTTCAATAATCGTGTTCTTTTTATACCTTCTTTGAAATAATATGTTAATCTTGTTTATTTTTAAGTAAATGTCTTCTGTTGAAACCGATGCGCAGAAACGAGTATTGTCAATATTTTCCTTGTTTAATATTAGTGTTTTATATGTAAGTAGAACGAGTTTTATTGACGTCATCTAATGAAAGGTACTATCGTTACTCAATTAAATACTAGTTTGATAAAGTACATAAGATGTAAGTACATAATATGATTTATTGCTACGCAATGTGTGGGTGGTCACAGAGCAGTCCGTATGAAAAGTAAATGATTATTGTTCAAAGTTTCTAAAGTGCAATAATAAAAACCTTATTATTATTATTTTTTGCAATAATTTATTGTAGAGCTGATAATGCTCTAAGGCCGTTTTTTCGCGGCCTACGAGACGACACGACACAATGTGGTGACGACTCTATTGCAGGCGTAGCATGACGGAACACAAATTCAAACTCCGGATTGCTACTGAAGAATTCCACACGGAGAACCCCAATAACGTTTTGCCCGACCTAGGAATCGAACCCTGGACTTCCCGATCAGCAGTTGCGCTTGCCACTATTACAGCAACCAGGAAGTTAAAAAAACCTTGAAAACATCCTGTAGTCCATATTTCAAGAGCGCGCACGATTAGTACGACATCAGCATCCTTAGTATAACCATCGTATACAAGGGTTTTGTCGGCGGAAGAATAGATAGGTTTTGTAGGCAACATGACATATTGCAATTGTGTATAGTAATTTTGTCTATTCTTCCATTGACAAAACCCTTGTATACGGTGGTCATGCTATGGATGCTGGTGTCGTGCTAATCGTGCGCGCTCTTGAAATATGGACTACAGGATTTTTTCAAGGTTTTTTAATCTGCCTGGTTGCTCTAGTGGTGGGAAGCGTGACTGTTGATCGTGAGGTCCTGGGTTCAATCCCTAGGTTGGACAAAGCGTTATTGGGTTTCTCCGTGTGGGATTCTGCAGTAGCAGCCCGGAGTTTGGATTTGTGCCCGGTTGATGGGAATGAGCTCGCTCCCTATTACATGGGACTTAAACATAACGGCAAAATGAGGGTGTTATTACCTATACATATACACCTCTGCTCAGCACTTCGGGAAATATAGGTGTAATGGTATATTATGTTATGTTTTTAATGCTAGTTATTAATAAACATCGAAAACAAATTGTATAAATTAGAAACTTTATACGAAAGCAGAAATTGTTTAAAAATAGATGATCTAGGATTGCGATCAATTTGTAATTCCAATCTGCCATGGTTATGTAAACAAAATTATGCAGCAGCTGCAGAACGGTTTATTAGTATCCGTTCCATTAGTAGATACTATATCAAAACCTAGTCAATGCTAACTATTGCGAGGAAAACAGGGATCCAAATACAAAATAAACATGTAGACCACATAAAGACGGTCGGCAGCGAAAACCACGAATGTGAAAAATACACATTTTTACAAGAGATATAAAAAACTGCCCCTGAAAAAAATTGCCGATCAAATGTTTATACAAGTTTGTCATCGTACGTCATAGATGGCTTAGAAGTATTTTAATTGAAAGTTTGTTGAACTAATACGTGTATGACGAGTTTATCAATCTAAAGAACAAATAAAACGCCTTTGAAGAAAATTGTATTTACAAGGTTTTCACTGCCGAGCGTCGATAAAAAGACTGACTGAATTAACATAATGAAATGTAAAAAAAGTAATTAAAAAAGTTAAAAAAGAGGCAGTGTTAAATACAGATTTTCAACAGTATCGAGATGCAGTAGAAGACGATAGGTGGATTGTGGATGAAAGCTGATGATGGTGATAATTTATAAAAATCTTTATTTTTTCCAAAAAATTGGTAGGTAGGTACTTACTAACCTTTTTTCCACGATCAATGAGTGTAGTAGAGAATGAATAAGGGATAACATAAAATACATATATTGGCATCAATTAAAAATGCAATATACACATATACGGCAAGTAAGTACCTGTTTACCTTAAGGGTTAAGGAGGTCAGAGGAGACACACAATCATTAGATCACTAGCTGGCAATTATTATAATTGCTCGTGCATGCGACTGCGCAGAATAATAGGTCAACTAATTCTTTTGATCAAAGTTGATTCTAGTGTAGGGTTGCCATACGTCCCGATACGTCGGGACATGCTACCGTTATTAATGGTGGTGTCCCGACGTACCGACGAGCTATAAAATATCTCTATAAATTAGTTTCAACCCTATCATCTAACCTAAGGTGAAGCCAATTTTAGTATAAGTTAATTTTATAAATTCGTTTGAGGAAATTCCAACTATTGTCCCAGGTGAAATTGTATATTAAAGATAGAATATTTGTATTAGTAATTTCCTACCACCTATCTACATATACCACGTAATGTAATGGATAAACTAAATCCCAAATTGTCCATCAGTTTTTGGTCGATTTTTTGCAACTACTCTAGTGATGAGCCGGAAATACGCTACGGTGACCAAGATAAAATGCCAATTATTAACTTACAAACCACAGTTACTTAGTATAATAATTGATAGCATTTATCTTCTTTATATCAGATGCAATATGCAATTTGATATCTATGCAATCAAGCTTAACAATGCACGCCATGGTTACTGTGTGCTTACGTAGGTATCTGTTAACAGCGATTTAGAACTACAAAAACAAAAATAAACGTAAAAACAAAACCACAAAATAGTCGTTCATTATTTTAATCAAACCTAATTAATACAAGAATTTGTATACGACACTAATTTGACGACAACATAGATAAGCGATGATAAGGAGAAATCACGAATCCAACGTGCACAAGTATAATTCTATATGAAATAAACTTATTTTAAGAACATGATAATAATAAACTAACCTTTCAAATTATCTGTGTTTATTTTCCAAATCGTTATATACAAAACAATCACGGTAAACACTAAGTAGTACAATTAACTGTTAAACACTGAAAGCGAGTGCGACCGCCAATGGGCGCCAGTTGGCCCTGACTGAGGCGCAAGCGCACGCGATTCGAGTCCCGTTGATACGCAAGTGTATGCGTACCAAACGTAATTACATTATCAGTGGTTCTGTATGGCTGAATTGTCTTTTTGTATGACAAGTGAATTTTACCTCCTCCAAGAAGGGAGATCCTCTTGTCTATGAAGACCGATTGATGATGGGATTACTATTCAATTTGCCAGCCTTAGAATCCTAAGCAGAAAAGGGGCCTACCGAGGTTATGGTGAATGCATAAATGAATTAATCCCGCTACTCCGGCCATAGGTCTTCGGATGTACACCGTGGTGATTTTGATCCGACATAATCCTCCGTCTTCCCTAATGTGGAGAGTACCTAAATAAGAAGAATCTAAAAAAATGCTGAAAAAGGGCAGCCACGTCACCAATCCATTGATGGACTGCAGTAGGCTGTAATAAAGAAGTTCACAGTTCAAGTAGCAATGTTTAGAAAATTAAAAATGGCTACCATCAAAATGTAAATTGTTAAACAAATATTTGTACATCGAAAAGCCTCAGCGAAATGAACCAACAACCTGAAGAAGGCAGTGAAATGGATGCGGAAGACAGAAAGCCGGTCGTCGTGGCGCAACTTTTCAAAGGCCTGTAACTAGCAATGGAACATGATGGACTAATTTGATTGATGATTCTCATAATTCTATACATAATTAAGTTGTAATTGCAATTATAGAGTGAAACCTGGCGAGCGGATAAATCATGTCGATAAAAAATGTACGCGATTGTACAATATTAAAATTACACAGTAATGTACATACATTGTAAATTGAATTAGGTACTAATTTAAGTTTCTCCTACGAAGTTATAGCTGGATCCTGTAATTATGTATCCCACCAAAAACATTCTGTAAAAAACTAGCCAAGTCTCGATGGAGCTGCTTGTTTATCTCTAAAAAGTAATGAAATCTAGACAAAATCGTGCCAAGTTTAAGGTTCCTTACTGCGATTTCTTTATTATTATAGTTAATGTTGTGTGACTTGGCCGTTGAACATTCTTTATACGTTAGTGGGTACAAGTCAACGGGACAGGTACAGACGGACTTCTATCAATGATTAGAAGTCCGTCTGTACTGGAAAAAAATAATTATACTGTTTGTTTTAGGCTCGCCTATACATAAGTATTATTGAAATACGCAGCTTTATCAAGCCTACAATTGACTGGTTATTGAATCAACGTTTTCCAAGTGGCAATTTTCCATCGTCAATGGGTAGCGGTTCTGGCGACAGATTGGTGCAATGGTGTCACGGAGCACCTGGCTTTGTACCCTTGTGTACCCTTCAACGGCCAAGTCACACAACATTAACTATAATAATAAAGAAATCGCAGTAAGGAACCTTAGACTTAGCACGATTTTGTCTAGATTTCATTACTTTTTGGAGATAAACAAGCAGCTCCATCGAGACTTGGCTAGTTTTTTACAGAATGTTTTTGGTGGGATTTCACTTCTTTTTGTAGAAACGTCATATTGTTGATTTATTTTATTAGATTTTCTTATTTGACACAGTTTTTTTCTTTTTAGGAGTAGTTTTTTTACTATTGCAAATCTTTCTTTTCTTTTCTTCCGGTTCTATTGAAATTTTTGACATCAAATGAAGCGGCCTACCAAGTTGAATATTTTTTGTAAAGGCGGTATGTCGATCTCTAATAGTTTGGTTGGGCTCTTGTGTTTTCTAAACAGGGTCACCAGGTACTCCAGATCTTCGATTATCCTAGTTTTTATAGTTTTCCCTTTATGTGGCCATTAAACCCTAACTCTGTACCAAATTTCAGCTCTCTGAGTTTATGGGAAGTACTAGTTCTATTCTGATGATCATGAGTGAGTGAGTGTCATAAATGCGAAACTTTGCTTTCGCTTAACTTCGGAACTAAATGAGCTACAGACTTGAAATTTTGGATTTTAAGTATGTGATTATAGCTTACTGGATGACGAAAATTTCTGCGTTCTGGTCTTATCCAGAGGTTCTCAAATAGGGGCCTGGAAATGCGGCGAAATGGTTCCAGTAAAGGATGGTATGGCAGTGTTTGCTTCGCGCTCGACTTGGCAGGGGCACTGCCGTGCCGTATTGTTTTATAACATTATGTTGAGTCATTGTTGACTAAATAATTAGATGCATTAGCGTCCCTAACCGTAATTTTAGAAGCATTTGTCATCTTTTTGGTAGAAAAAAGTATAACTGGCGCGATAGGATAGCGGTACAATGGCATTGTTACCTACTTTTAATTCGAGCAAAGACATGGAGCGGCAATCTCTACTATTTCAAAGTACAAAGTAAGAAGTTGATAATCAAAAACAGATTTAATAAACCACAAAATGTTGCACACATGACTGTCTTGAGTACGAAAATTGTTTGATAGATCGAATAAAGGTGCATTCAGACCAAACGAACTGAGACCAAGAAAACGAGTGCTTGAAATGTAAAGAACATTACCGTTTTAGAAAAAAAAAACACGTATTTATTTACATATTTGTTATTGGGTTTTACCATATGGAATTCCTCAGTAGCAGCACGGCTCGCCCCTAATACATGGAACTTAACCATAACGGCGAAATGTGCGTGTTACTATACACCTCTGCCTATCCCTTCGAGGAACACAGGCGTGATATTATGTTAACACCTATTGTCTCTCATGTACTTGCTCTCCGGTATTAAGGATTATTCATTTTCTAGCTTAGTGTTCCTTTGATCTGAGTTACTTAGAATCCATTATCTAATGATGAGTTACAAATGATGTATAATAATTTAATGGCGTAATGACACTACAAAATGCAAACACACAAGTAATTCAGTCCGTACCTATGTATTTCTTTTCCTTAAGAGGAAATGTGGTCGGCATTTAGTCCACACAAGCGTATTCCTCAGTTTCCCCCTTGGATAATGTCACTAGAGCAAATATTTTTTACTATATGATATATATCTACCACCACTATGTCCCTATGTTTTGTTTTTGTCAATAAATTAATTATTAAAAGAACTAGAAACGTTTAAATTTTACAATAATCGATCGGTTTTACCACCGTTTTCAAATATCTGGCAAACAAATTTGACGAATATAAAAAATAAAAGAAAAACATACAGACATAACCAAAGCTTTTCTTAAATTACTACAGAAAAAAATATTAAAATCGGTCCCGGTTTGAAGAAGGAAACAGGGAAATACGAAAGTACGATTTCGCTAATATTGCACAGGAGAAATCAGTCCGAGATGCAGGTGTCTCTTTCGCGTTCAATTGGGAATGTTTGCGGGAGGGGTGGGACGGAAATAGATTGCAAAAACCTATTCAAATTATTAATATTTTGCAGCCCGCGTTTCCTCTTAATAATAAAACTTGTACGTCTTACAAGGTGTGTGCCCCAAAGTCATATTTTGTTAAATTGGTTCTATTGTATAAAAAATCGATTAATTTTTATTTTTATTATAACCTTTGAGTGTTTCCTTAATTCATTTTTAAGTCTATTTTTATAAATAACTCTTTGATTAAAAAATGATTTATGATTTCTATCCACTCTAATCTATACTGATATTATAAAGAGGAAGGATTTGTGTTTTTGTATTTTGGTATGTAACGAATAAACTTAAAAACTACTGGACCGATTTCAAAAATTCTATTGCCATTAGAAAGCTACATTATCACTGAGTAACATAAGCTACGGGCAGAGCCATGAGGACACAGCTAGTCTAATATATAATTAAGAACGGGATGGAAAAGACAAAATAAGTTTATAAAATGTTTACGAAGCGTATTGGAAAGCCCAGAATAGAAAATACAATTAAACTGCTGATGTTAATAATTTCTTAATTTCAACCTGGAACTGTGCGAGAGAAAGTTTCCACAAATTGTTGTACCTAATTATGGCTATCATCTTTACATAGTATAAAACAAAGTCGCTCCCGCTGTCTGTCTGTCCCTATGTATGCATCTTTAAAACTACGCAACCGATTTTGATGCGGTTTTTTTTAATAGATAGAGTGATTCAAGAGAATGGTTTATATGTCCCACATTAGTATCTACATTGCACCCGTGAGAAGCCCGGGCGGGTCGCTAGTATTAGATAAATTAACTGCCTCGTTGATATAGTGGTGGCAAGTACGACTGCTGATCGTGAGGTCCTGGGTTCGATCCCCAGGTTGAGCAGTGTTATGGGTATTTTCCATGTGGAATTCGTCAGTAGCAGCCCGGAGTTTAGATTTGCGTCTGGTTGATGGCAATAGGCTCGCCCCCTATTACATGGGGCTTAAACATAACTGTGAAATGAGGGTGTAACGATACACCTTTGCCCAACCCTTCGGGGTATACAAGCGTGACGTTATGTTTATCTAAACTATAATATTATAAAGAGGAAAGATTTTATTGTTTGTTTGCATTGAATAGGCTCTGAAACTACTGGGCCGATTTGAAAAATTCTTTCACCATTAGAATCCTACATTATCCCTGATGAACATAAGTGATAGAATATTTTCAAAAAATAATATATTTGAAAAAAAAACTTCCTATGCGGGCGGAGCCGCGAGGGCACAGCTAGTATTGGATAAAATTAATGAGGACAATGATCTCATCACCCAAATGATAAAAGCCCGTTTTTCTTGTTTCATGATTTTTTTTAATGGAGTCTAATTCAACTATCGACGTTGTTGACAAATCGTAAACAAACCACTTCCAATCCAACCATTTTGTCAATTTTCGCATGTTATTTTGATCGTAAATCCGGCCTCTTTTTTTATCGTTGGAAAATCCTCATTGATGTCCGTCGCCCGGGAAAGGCGAGGGTGTCTGCCGGATTCTGACCAGCTAAAAACCAACGGTGTTCCTCCTCCTGACCGTTCGGCCAGGGTCACGGGATTCGCAAAAGCATGCACCGCAATCCCGGCAAATCCGGCCTCCTGGATCTATTTAAAATAACTACCACAGATCCTCCGGATAACGTGGTAAGCTCTATATAAAAGCTAAGAAGGTCACTGATAAAGTAAGAATCTCGGTTGGCTGCATATAAAGCTTAGCGATCCGCACGTATGACTGCAAAGCGCGTATGATATATCGGTCGTTCGCCTGTGAGAGCTTAGGAAGTTACGGATAGTAGCTAGATAGGCGAGAAAAGGTTCATGTTTATCAGGGGATGTATAGCAGTGATAGCCTAGTGATGTGACCGTCGAACTGCAAAGTTATAGGTCTCGAGTTCGAACCCAAGGTACGTACCTCTGACTTTTTGGATTCATGTGCGTATTGTATAATTATCACTTGCTTAAAAACGGTGAAGGAAAACATCGTGAGGTAACCGGCATGCCTGGGAAATATTTCTCGACGGCATGTGAAGCCAAGTCAGAGGCCCATGTGCGGCATAAACTCTGACACCATGTTAGTTACTAACCACTCGAAAAGAAGAAGAAGAGGATGTTTGCGGGATGATGAGTCCAGCCTCCTGATTAAAAAAAAAACCATAACTCAGTTGTCAAAGGATTTGGTTTGTTATCTCATTTTTTCTCATTACGAGAGATGTAGAGACTACCTCGTTGGTCTAGTGGTGGTAAGCGCGACTGCTGATCGTGAGGTCCTGGGTTCGATCCCCACGGGTAAAGTATTATTGGGTTTTTCCGTGTGGAATTTCTCAGTACGAGCCCGGATTTTGGATTTTTGCCTGTTTGATGGGAATAAGTTTGCCCCCTATTACAAGGGACTTTAAACATAATTGCGAATATAGACGTGATGTTATGTAGAGATAACGAGATAACAAAATAGAGATAACAAAATTTGTCGAATGCTTGTAGAGTTGACTGGGCTATATAAAGGCGGGTACAGACTGCTGTAACGTAACATGCAATGTAACATGAAAGGTACGTAGTACGCACGTGTAGTGTGCGCGGTTCGTACGCGCAAGGCGTCCACACTATGGGAATTCTGTTACATTGCATGATACATTGCGACAATGTGGACGGCAAATTCTTTCATTGCGTGTAACCTTGCATGTTACATTTCGTAAGTTTGTACCCAGCTTTAAAATAGCGTTTGTAGGTTCGAAACAAATAATATTGCGGAAATTGTTGTCGCAATATTATGGATGAGTTTCAACTTATTTTCATCTTTTTGAGTGTTCGCACAAGACACTTGCGATGAATCGCTCCATCTTGATACTTTATTACACATTTTAGCCATAAACTATCAAAGCATCGTATAGAGTGAAATATTGGTGCAACGTGGATTCATAGTATACCCAGAGTTCACTCATACACATGTATTTCTTGATGTGGAGGTCCGAACTCAATTTAAGATTTCGGTTTTAGCCCTTCGTCGAGAATACTATGGTGACAGCTTATTAATCTATATTAATAAAAATGAATCGCCAAATGTGTTGCTAAGCGCAAAACTTACTGGCTCGACTAATTCGGCAATTATTTTTTATATATTCTTTAAGGCACAAGAAAGGTTCCTATGGAGAGAAAAAACATAAAAATTGCGTGAAAATAGTAAAAACAACACTTTTCTTTTCCCACTACAGGCCAATAACTTTTGACAGAACGAAGTCTGTCCGAGCAGCTATTCTTAATAGAATTGAATAGAATCTTTTTTATTGTACACACATAACAGTGATAGACTAGCGATTGAAGGCTTTGCCTTCTACGCAGGAGGATTTGAGTACGATCTCGGTCTGCAATTTTGAACTTTCAAATTCATGTGTGGATTAGAATTTAATTATCACATCATCAATGGTGGAGGAAAAAACATTGTGAGGAAACCTGCACACTTTAGAGGACTCCCAATATGTTCTCGATGGTGTGTGTGGTCCCCCAACCCGCACCAGACCAGCGTGGTAGATTAAAGCCTTAACCCTTCTCATGCTAAGAGGCCCGTGCCCAGCAGTGGAACAGTAATGGGCTGATTATGTGTATGTACGTACACACATAATGAAACAAACAAAATCCTGATGAGAAACAGTACACAGGGCGGTCTTATCACTAAAAGCGATCTCTGCCAGACTACCTTTGGACCAGAAAGAAAGAAAGAAAAATATTTATTCTGGACTCACACAGGCAGTTACAGAAACAAAAACAATATTTACAAAAAAAAAGAAAGGATAAGAATTTAGACTACCTGCACGAGGCCAATACAATAAGGGCTCCTATCTCAGCATAATACTGCGACATTTAAAAAAAAAAATGTCGCAACGCTGGTTTTCAGATAGGACCATAGTGATGCCACGGGCAATAACGACACAAATAAATAAATAAACATGTTACGTAGAATATTAAATAAATTAATGTCAAACCAGAAAACATAAATATAAAATAAACTTAAGCATTTCCGGACGAGCCAGCCGCTCGACCCTTCCACATCTTTTGTCTATGGTTTGTTTATGACCAATGAAGGGACGCGGATCCGGCGCAGGCACCGACAAGACTTGTTTGGGAGAAAGGATAAAGGGCAGTTTGTGTTAATAATAATTAAAATGTTTTATTGTGAAGTTACAAGGGCCTCGTGGCTAATCAACAACCGCGCGAATCATATGATTAGCAAGGTTAAGCTGCGCTAGTCACAGTCAGTTCGTGGATGGGTGACCATTCGTTATACATCGAGACCCCTCCGTGCCTCGGAGAGCACGTTAAGCCGTTGGTTCCGGTTGTCATACGAATACCTATGACAGTCGTTACGGTTAGTCAGAAGCCCGAAAGTCTGACAACCGGATATCGGCATTGTTCAGTTATTGGGATGTGGAGGTCTGATGGCAGTCGCTCCGTGTAAAATACTGGTATTCAGCCGCATCTGGTTAGACTGGAAGCTGACCCCAACATAGTTGGGAAAAAGCTAGGCAGAACAATTTGTAAAGTTACAATAAAGCCATGTTAAAATTTGCAGCTTTATCGTAGAGAACGGACAATTATTGACGACCTCCTAGTTTGCCAGAGAACGCCTTGGTATCTTTCGTCCTTAAATTGGAATTTTAAGGAAGTGAGAACAAAGTATTTTTTTATTAAAAAAATAAGGTTAATTGCGTCAAGGTTGGATTTTTAATTCGTTTGTACATATAACTGATCTTAATCTGTAGAGTTCCTATGTACATTAAAGTTTATTACTTATGATTCCGGTTAAATTACCTGAAGGCGTTTACTTTTAAACCTAACATCCATTGCATCCCAACCCAACATATAATACATTGATCATAAGAGTAAATTACTGAAAGAATGTTTTAGTATATATCGTCAGTGGAAAGGTAAAAAGACTAAAACGCCAATATACCTACTTAACAGTAGAGAGATTCAAAGTATTTTTTTAAGAAAAGTTACATAGTTATTTTTCTTAGAGTATACATATTAAATAGATAATTTAATTATCTATTGATTTAATTAGTCTGCTTAGTTGTCGGCAATAAGATTGACAAGCATATCATTTTGGGATCCAGTGCATAATATCAGCAAGCAAATTGGGTCACCCGCGCGACAGTGCAATGAGTATTCCTAAGGAGGGTTGATGTCAGGCAGGCGGCCGGTCATAAAACAATAAGCCAAAACCTCTAACAACATGGATTTATGAAATACATGTTGTGCCGACCCCACTTAGTGTGGGATAAGGGCAGGAAGAAGAAGAAGAATTATCTATTGAATATGCATGAAAATAAACAAAATAACTATGTTTATTTTCTTAAAAAATACTTTGAATCTCTCTACTGTAAAGTAGATATATTGGCGCTTTAGTCTTTTTACCTTTCCACTGACGAAATGATCTTATTTATTTGAATAACAAAGCCTGCCACCAACTCATGGAGAAGCCATATTCCCGTAATTTATATTTCCATCAGCATAAAAGATGAGCGGAACCAAATTTAGAATCTAGCCATCTAAAGAAAATTCTAGGCCGAATATCAACCAGAATTCGAATAAGGTCGGGTGCTAACGTCAGTATTTTAACAAGATTACCCGAAGTTCGTCAAAGATGTAAAATAAATTCGGGTTTGTGGCCATCAGCGCTGAACTTTGATCCTTTTGTGAATTATGAATAATTGTAAGTTAATAACTTTGTCCAACACTTCAGTATTTGAGAAGTAGGTATTCTTATATTTGCAATTTGTAGTAAGCTGCTTGCAAGGTCTCATAAAGGCAGTTGCTTAATTTATGAAGGTATTTGTGTGATACTTACCTTATGTAAAAGTATGTTATGTGCAGTGAACGCCCTAACAAATTACATTTAGGTATTTTGAAACCTTTGAGCATTTGTTAATATTACTCATAAACGAAATTAATAGTCTTTCTGCGGTAATAAAAAAGTGTAAAATTAGTAACAAACTCTCTGAACATATATTTGAGTGAAATACATATATTTTGTGTCTCAAAACAGTACAAACATTAAGTGACGCGGCACTAAGGGCACCACCTGTGGGGTTCGGGCCTCGGCTTAGTGGGTGAGGGGTGGGCAACTAGGGTCGGGCTGGGTTAGATTATTCGGGGGCTGGTTTAGCATTACAAGCTCAGCTTCGCGGGCTGGCGTGGCGAGCAAGGGTCGGTCGGTGACGTTACAAGGGGGACGCGGGGGGCCTCGGCGGCGAGGCCAGAATCGCGGTCGGTATTTGTTCCTGTATTTACAACGGGTACTGGTTTCGCTACTACTCTCTTGAAGGAGGGTGATGGGGTCATCGGGTTGAAGGAGTCTAAGGCGCCTAATCTTAGAGATCCTAGAGGGGGTGTATCGGACGGCAAACATCAACTAGACCCGTATACGAGTATAATAAACAAAAACATTAAGGGCCTGCGCCTACACGCGGCACATGGCAAAGGATTTTTTAAGCTCAAATATATTTTTACCTTACTGTAATTCCCTTTAGAGGGGCTTATGTAATTACCAACCGCGCGGATCATACGATTTGCGAGGTTAAGCTGCGCTTGCTACGGTACGTCTGTGGATGGGTGACCGTCCGTTGCACATCGAGACCCCCCCGTGTCTCGGAGAGCAAGTTAAACAGACGATCCCGGGTGTCATACGAATACTTATGACAGTCGTTATAGGAAGTTAGAAGCCCGAAAGTCTGACAACCGGTCTAACCTTAGGATATCGGCATTGCCCAGTTACTGGGTTGCGGAGGTCTGATGGTAGTCGCTCCGTGTAAAATACTGGTAGGTATTCTGCCGCATCTGGTTAGACTGGAAGCTGACCCCAACGTAGTTGGAAAAAGCTAGGCGGAACAACTCATAAACAAAATTAATATTCGTACCTAATTTAAATAGTGCTAATGTTTTTTATTTACAGAAATATCTACAACATTTATTTACAGAATTATCCTAATATACCTATACAATATAAATTAATTTAAATAGTTAACATAATATAACATAACTAGCGACCCGCCCCGGCTTTGCACGGATGCAATGTAGATACTAATGTGAGACATATAAACCTTCCTCTTGAATTACTCTATCTATTGCTGAAAACTGCATTAAAATCCGTTGCGTAGTTTAAAAGATCAAAGCATACCTACAGACAGCGGGAGCGACTTTGTTTTATACTATGTAAAGATTAGCCCACTACTGTCCCAATGCTCGGCACGGGCCTCTTCTCAGAATGAGAACGGTTTAAGCCTTAGTCGAGAACGAGAACTTTATGGAGCCCTCTCAGGTATGCGTGTTTCCTCACGATGTTTTTCCTTCACCGTTAACGTAAGTGATAATGAAATTCTGATCCGCACATGAATTCTAAAAGTCAGAGGTACGGGCCGGGATCAAACTCAGACCCTCCTGCATGGAAGGCAAGCGTTCATCCGCTAGGCTATTACTGTTTTATAGAATAGTTCGTTTTAGAATATTTTTTCTACTTTTTAATCAACACAGGGGTCGTGTTGTCCCAGGTGCATGTACCAGGATGACCTTGTTTGGCACTTTAAAATCTAATTTCATTAATTAATGCCTTCATTTTTAATTTAGAAATTAAATTCTTCCTCATTTGCCCTTCAAAGTCATACACCCATATTCTAATACGTTCCTCCAAAACTTACTCGACTCTGAACGGCCTCGAAAACACCTTCAAAATTGTATTCTTAGTCGCAATTTCGAGTGAACTTTGAGGTTCCTCGACGGAGTCATTACGTCATAATTTGAATTATCTGCATCGCGCAAATAACGCCGCGATAAAAAATTGTAAGGATTATCGTAAGCATATTCGATAGTCTTCAAAATTAATTTTATATTACATACGAACTTTGACACTTCCTTCCTTAAGGTAGGTTCCGAGGTACCGTGAGTTTGACAGATGATTCCTTAACTCGACTGAGGAAAAATCTCGAGTCGAGGACGTTTATGACAAGTCGAGGTGGAGTCGAGTCGAGTAAGTTTTGGAGGAACGTCTTAGAATATGGGTGATAAAGTCTGAACATTCCACTCGTAATAAGACGGAACCCTAAAACCAATATAAGTTACCCATTGACGTCAGTACCCTGTTTTGGAAAAACCCAAAGCTCGCATTCGTGGTACATTGAGTGTGAAAATGGGTATACAAAAAGTAAAAAACTGGTTTACGATATAGCAAATGGAGTCCATTTTCTAAATCACCGGCGTTATTTGCGTCTATAAATTGGATAGGTGCGAGAACACTTGGGATTTATTTCTTTGATCCTCGGTAGACTAGTGCATTCAATAAAGTGTTGCCAGACGGTAAAATATTTTATTTAGAAAATTGAGTTCAAATTCCTCCAATAATCGAAATAAATAAAATTGTTTCTGTAAATTAACTTTGTTTAATTCTTAGCTCGTAAGCTACAGATATTAAAGTGTAAAATATTTAATCAGCAATTTGTCTTTTAAATTTTTCTTCACGATACAAGTAATTTCTTAATGTATAGCTGATGGATTCATAAAAACTATACAAAATTGACTGTCTTGTTGGTCTAGTGGTGGCAAGCGCGACCGCTGAGCATGGGGTCCTGGGTTCGATCGCCAGTTTGGGCAAAGTGTTATTGGGCTTTTCCATTAGGAACTGAGATCAGTAACAGCCCGGAGTCTGGATTTGTGCCCGGTTAATGGCAATAGGCTCGCCCCCTTTTATATGGGACTTAAACATAACTGGCGAAACGAGGGCGTAATAAAAACCCCTCTGTCGAACCCTTCGGGGAATATAAGGCGTGATGTTATGTTATACAAAATCCAAATAACGTGCCGTCTACAAATTCGGTAAAAATGAGCAGACCACTTTATTGATTAACCTATTGATATATCTAACAACACAATCGAGGTTTCTATAGTTATTTGCACTACGATATCGTCAAATACACATTGACTTACATCTTAATCCTTTTATTGCTTTAAATATAAATATACATATAAGTATCGACCATATAAATAAGTATTTAATATAATATTAAATATAAGATCCATGTTTCGAGTCGAGGACATGAGCTCTACGGATTACATGTGACCTGTGACCAGCTTTAGGCTGTCTATCCACTGGAGTGGGGTAGAGCGAAGCGGTGCGGAGCTAACCAATAGAATTGCACAAAATTTACGGAGCGAAGCGAAGACATGCAATTTTGTGCAATTCTATTGGTTAGCTCGGCATCACTCCGCAGCGCTCCGTACCGCTCCACATCATATTTCATCGCTCCGCTCCTCGCCGCTCCTCTCCACTGCCTGTCTACACTGGCAGCCAACCTTAGGCCTACAGCCGCTGAGGTAACTTATGTGTATCATTATTTATTTTTATTTACTAAGACTTTTTATATATTACATCACAACTTTTTTCTTCAACAGAGCTTAAGCCTCGAAAACTGCCTAAAATTCGACCCTTTAAAATCCCCTTTCATAATGTTTCACGAAGTTTGTAAAGTGTTGAGCCGCCATCAAAGCCATTGAAAAATGTTTTGCGCCTGCTTGTGTGCCTATATTGAGCCTTAACATAAAGAAAATTAGGATTAACAAGAGATTAGTGTTAACTGATTATGGTTTTAACGTGCGACTGTTTCTTTTATACTTAGTTACCTACATTTCAAATTTATAACCAGAGATTTTTTTTAAGTAGACTGCGCATTATGTCATGTTTGCAAGTAAAAGCTCTCTTTATTGATACGCTACACATTCTGCTTTTCCTTTATGAATTTAAGAGTACCTAAAGTTTTTTTTCGTAGCGATATTCCTCATAGATGTCCCTCGCCCGGGGTAGGCGAGGGGGTCTACCGGACTCTTAGGGTCCCGGGATTCACTCTTCTGCCGGAGTTGCGGTGAATGCTTATCATGCACCGCAACCCCGGCAGAAGAGTAAGTACCTAAACATAATCGCACTGCTAGATCAATACTGTATCAACTGAAAATTTGATCAATTTGAGACAATTTTTTTATTTACTTTTTAAATCGTTGCCCCCACACTTGGATTTCTCCTGTATCGTGGGTGCGTTTCCAAACACAAATCTTAACACGTAATTAATTTCATTCGCTTCATTTGTAATCGATAACAGGAAGTAAGTAATCAGTTTTCTGTCGATTCTGAAAAAATCTTCATTTTGAGTTGATACACTATTAATCTAGTGGTGTGATATATTCTCCCACAGTGATATTGGTTCTAGAAGTACTAACTTTCTCTAATATTCCTAGAAGACAGTTTTGCCCACATTCAAGTCAGAATTATCAACTGAGTTGTCAACAAAAATAGCCTGCACTCACAGTACATTTGTAGCAATTCACCAGATCCGTGTCCATGCTATCTTGATAAAATTGGGTACACAATTGAGATTTACACTGCTCTCTTTATTGAATTTGTTCAGTGTACCCTTTAGTGAATGTCGGGGCTAGGCGATTCATTTGTGCGACCTCTTTGAAAGCGACGGGTGTATGTTCTGTTTACGATAGTCGATAGTGCTGCCTAGAATTGAATGTTTTGGATGCGTTTAGCTTGTTCGAAATGATGATTGGAATGTAGTTAGTGAAACAAGGATTCGAGTGGAATTATTCAGTTGTTTTGGTATTCAACCTTCGCTTGATGTGAAGGGTGTACCAATTATTATGATCATAGTTAAGAATCATTTTTTTGTTATAGAATACAAAAATACAGAATGTTTAAAGTTTTCACTTCTTTGGTTTCAAAGAATAGATGAAATTATTTACAATTCGAAAATCGAAATCAAATTACCTTTTTAATCGGTTTTATATTAATCTTCACTTCGTATAATTATTTTGTTTATTGTTGATTTGATTGATTGAAATCTTGCGACAGATTTTCTAACCGATTCTCCTGAAACTCCGCACACAATTTAAATCCCCATGACAATACAACATTACATTAATTTGAACCTTCAATTCTCAAATCCTGATGTTTCGGGTACTGCAAAATAAAACCGTTTAATTGAAAAGTTTTATTAAGGGATTATATTTCAAGTCAACTCTCAGCAGCGTTCTAGAATAGAATATACTTTATTGTACACCAAAATTGTAACACAGCTCTTATACAATAACAAACATTAAAGGGTACAATGGCGGTCGTATCGCTGATAGCGATATCTACCAGACAACCTTTGGATGAATAGGAAGACAATGAATAAGATAGGGGGGGGTAGTCCGTCGTGTACTGCTGCAAAATATATACTACACACCATACATAGACATAATACTGACATATATATATGTACACGCTTAAATTTTGATCGTTTTAATCCCTTGGACTGGTGGTTTAACTTACAAAATACTATTCATCAAAAGCTTGCACAGCATTGTAACTCTTAAAACAAAGAAAATAGCAAGTGATAACATAATACTCGCAAAATGCATGAAACCAGCAGTAGCGCCACGAGTTAGTTACCTACGTCGGCGTCGGTCGTTGCGTACCTAACTACCTAACTCCGCCCGATCAAGTTAAGGTTATTGACTCGCGCTCAGCTGAGATTCACGTAAACAAATTAAATGATTCCAAATTTTCCTTTATACTTTTACGGGCTTAGGACCGTCATAATTGCTTTGTGCCTAGGTTTCGGGCCATACCTAATACTATTAAAAGAATTATGCTAAAAGCGGTAGGTACATGTAAAAATAAATCCCTACAGGCCTGCTAGTTATGGCGTATTTAATAATGTGGAATCAAAATTATTTACAATGATTTAAAAAAGAAAAAAGTTCTAATTACTTACACGATTTAAAAAAAGTTCTGTTACATACCTACCTAAATCACCTTTGATTTATTTAACACTAAGCGACACGTAATAATTGTTCATAAAATCGTGTACCTAATCAAATGATTAAAAAATAATTCTGTTATAAACCTAATAATTAATCACCCCTGAATCATCACTGGCTAATACTTCACGATAGCTTAATAATTGTTCAAAGTGCAAACCATTCCTTACGAGACATAATTTTGCACGTTTAATTAAATTGTCTTTTAATTTCAATATGTAATGTCTCTCTGTCACTTTATAAAACATCGAACGCGTTTACTATCGCACTTTTCATTTGTACACGAGTTTGATGCTCGTTTCTGTACAAAAGATGGCTTCACAAATAAAAATCCAGCGGGGTAAGGTCCGGGCTCCTTGCTGGCCAAACAACTGGACCAACCCGTCCAATCCAGTGATCTCCAAACACGGAAATCAGGTGATTACGTACATTATGCTCGCTTCGCTGTAGACACCGAGCCGCCTGCGCATCAAAACCCGCGATTGCGTAAAATTGCACCATGGCAAGGAACTCCAGGTTGGAGTACGCGTAATTACGAGACGTCATTACTTTAGCGCGACAAGGATAATCTTAACAACAACACACCGATGACGTCTTAGATAAACTGAATTATTTACATGACGTGGTCATGTACTCCTGTGCTGCCCTTGGCGCGCGGGGTGCGCGGGGCGCGCGCCTATTGCATTGCCAATCAAATAGGGTTTGGGGGCGGGGTTTGGTCTAGGATTGGCTAATTTTTGTGAGTCCACGTTGACTGTGCGTACGCGTCATTGTTGCTAGAACCGAATGGTGCCTACTAATGGTTCGCATAATTTATTCACTCATGCGAAATTAATTCGAGTTTTTTTAAAAAAAGTACTTTATTTTTTAATTTTATCTTTACAAATCGATAGTGTTTCATGCACCGGATCGACCCTCCACGGGATTAAAACGATCAAAATTTAACCGTGTATACTAGGTTCTAGGTACCGCAAACAAAAATCCCTAAGTATCAAACAGAAATAAATGGAGTATAGTAGTTTCATAACAACACGATGTGTACAGATATAATAAAAGAAAGCAATTCTTCTCTTAAACGCCCTCCTCGTAAATCCCCTATACTTGTTAGGAATTAAGTGCACTTTTGTTTTTCTCATCACCGCCTCAGGATATAAATGTGAAGACATTTTCGGCTCAGGAAATAGATGTGAATTTTTATTTAATCTTTAAACGTTTGAATGCTGGGAACTGGCTGTGGTCAGTTTCTGTACACAAAAGTGTAATTATAAAGTGTTTTTTAGCTATATTATTTCGAGGGGCTCATGGGTAAATCCAAAGTCTTACGAACGGAATAACTTTGGGATCTAAATCCTAAGTGAAACCGCATCTGGTAAGACTGGAAGCTGACCCTAAAATTAGTGGCTTTAGGATATGATATACAGACGTCTTCATTATATTTTTGAGCTTGTAGTCGATTGATTTTGGTCGATCAACAATATTGTCTTTTTAAATGGTTTTAATTAGCTTCACTTCTTATATTTATTTGTTTGCTTCAAACATTGCAACAGATTTTTCAACTACTTCTGCTTAACCGACTCTCTTGAAACTTCGCACACAAATTTAATTGCTATGGCAATACAATATTATAATAAGTTCAACCTTCAGTCCTCAAATCCTGATGCTGCAGGGATACTGCAAGATAGAACCGTTTAACTTAAAAGTTTTTTTAAGGGATTTTGTATTTAGATACTAAGCAGACAATTGGCTGTCACTATCATTTCGACCACTATTCTACTGAATAATGGAGCAGAAAGTTTGATAATCAGCATTCGCTAAAATAAACAAAAATAATTTCTGACTACCTCAACCGTCCCCAGTTTTAACCTTTTCACCCCCAACGTACACAGAACGCGATGCCTCGCCAGCGCCTAGCTATAAATGTATAACGAAATATATAGGTATAGTAAACAGTAGTGATGAGCTGATGACCTCTTAAATACAGTAAACTTATTTTTATAACATAGTTAAAATGAAGAGCTTCTAATGAAGTTGTGGCGCTGGAAGCACGAAAATCTGGAACTTCTATTGAAGTCCGTGGCGATGAAAAGGTTAATAACCAATTTTTCTATTTATGTTATATTTAATTTAATGTTATTTTGTTTGAAACAGTGAAGATAAATCTGTAACTGAACCTAATATTAGGTATACATTTGACAAAAAAATAAGACGTATTGTGTCTACACGTGTACCTATTTCATAGTATTACCAAGTTAGCCCCTTGTGGGGACGGGTTGGAATATAAAACTCCCTCACCGCACGCAGGAAATAGACGCGTGTTGTAAGATTCAAATAAACCCAACACGCTTGGTGGTAGGATCTATACGGTCCACCTGGCTAGCTACCACCCTCACATTAAAGTCCAGCGCCAAGCAGTTTACTGTGTTCCGTCGTGTGTATGTGAGAGCCAGAGGGGTATAGGGGAATCCCTCTATGTCTCTGTTCCTTGGATTCATGTGCTCCATCTTAGACCCTGTCTACGCTTACCATTAGGTGAGACTAGGGCCAAACGCGACCAAGTCAAGAATAATAAAAAAAAAGTTATTATACACTATTATTATTAAACAAAACATATTATTTTATTTAAACTTATAAGTTTCCTGCTCGACATTTTGTCCTTTCGTTAATAAGCAGCGTGAGATGACGAAAATCAAGTAAAAATGTCTTAGACGACTTTCTTTCTTAACTTCGTACGTTTCCAAGTTGACCTTAAAAGGAGAAATAAATTAATTGCCCACTTTAAAAGGATTTTTAATAAGTGCACTTAAGAAGTTACTAATTAATTGCTTTAAGATTTTAGAAAATGAAATCGTTAATCATAAAAGTTGAGCAAAAATAATTTTCTTGTTAACTTTTTTCTTTTCTATTTTAATTATCTTTAGTGTTAAATTTGAAATTCAGAGTTTACACAGTAATTTTCAAAAAAAACATTTTTTTTGGTAATGACCTTCAGTTCTCGGTGATTTTCATATTGTAATTTTTTAATTAAGCCGTGATAGCCTAGCGGTTGAACGCTTGCTTTCCACGCAGGAGGGTCGGAGTTCGTTCCCGGCTCGTACCTCTGACTTTTCGAATTCATGTGCGGATCATAATTTGATTATCATTTACATTAACGGTGAAGAAAATAGTGCGAGGAAACCTGCACACCTGAGAGGGCTTCAAAAAGTTCTCGATGATGTGTGTAGTCCGCCAACTCGCACCAGGCCAGCGTGGTAGACTAAGGCCTAAACCTTTCTCATTTTGAGAAGAGGCCCGTGCTCTGCAGTGAGACAGTACCTAATGGACTGATTTAATTTTCAGGCTGCTTATTTTTAATTTCTGTATGCCATATTAATTTAAAATTATGTTACAAATAGAATCTTGTTTTAAATTTGAATTGTAGAATATTTACACTGTCTGCACGCTTAGATCTTTTAAACGACGCAACGGATTTTAATGCAGTTTTCAGCAATAGATAGAGTGATTCAAGAGGAAGGTTTATATGCCCCACATTAGTATCTACATTGCACCCGTGCGAAGACGGCGCGGGTCGCTAGTAGTCTATAAAGCGAAGTCATATCAAAACTATAGACTATACATCTGCACTCTCCTTCAGCGGTAGAGCCAATCTCTAGTGATCAATTTCGACAAAGTGCTAGATTCTCTTTGTCTCAGAGGAGTACTCCACAAGTGTCTTGGCGGGTCAAATAATTGTATTTTACTTGCCCTTAAGCTTGTGGCTATATTACTTTCGGTATTATTCAAATCATATTTTTTTCTGCGACTACGATTATTCATTGGCAGTAATTATACGCGGCATTTTAGACATTTTTGGTTTACCTATAAATAATATTATGATTAAATCCATCTTTAAGAAAGTCTAGTGGTCGCAAGTGCGACTGCTGAGCATGGGGTCCTGGGTTTGATCCCCAGGTCAGGCAAAATGTTATTGCGTTTCTTCATTAGGAATTTCTCAGTAGCAGCACGATTTCTGGATTCGTGCCCGGTTAATAGCAATAGGCTCGCCCCCTATTACATGGGACTTTAACATAACTGTCGAAACGAGGGTGTACCAAAAACACCTCTGCCGGACCTTTCGGGGAATACAAGGCGAGTTGATATGTTATGTTAAAAAACTTGCAAAGTTTAAAAGGAGAATTGGCGAGTTTATATGGAACGTCCTCAAGACCAATAACGACCTCACATTTGTCATTAAAAACCTATTTCAATGTACTCCAAAAGTCATTATGGCGGCTTGTTTCAAATCGTAGTCAGAAAAAAAATATGGCGTTGCAAAGTGCTGCATGGTTAAAGCACTTTGCAATGCCATAACTTTGTTCTTGGTTTGGAGGACCACTTAGTCCGGTAATCCTTTGACAATTTGGCGCCCAAAAAAAAAACAATATTAAATTCATCGGCCTTCAAGCTGAGCGCCTCAAAGGTAAGACAGGGGTATAGACTGTGATTCATTCAACTCCATTAACTGGGGTGGCTATTTTATAAACCTATTTGTAATCATCTACAATTCAAATTGAACACTTCCCAGTGGCGGCCTGTTCATAAATTTGCATTACTCGTTACTTAAGGTTTCGGCTGAGTGTTTCATAATTTTCATATGTAAACACTTTCGGGGTTTTCACGTACAGACACTCAAAGGAACTTATTGGCGTCTTGTGAAAAAAAAAAGATTTTACATGGATAAAAGAATGCTATTAGGTAAATACGTGTTTGAGGTGTTTGTGAGTAATTTTTATTGATAGCATAACATCACTCCTGTATTTCCCAAAGGGTATGGCAGAGGTGTATATTCACACCCTCATTTCGCCGTTATGTTTAAGTCCCATTTAAAAGGAGGCGAGCCAATTGCCATCAACCGGACACAAATCCAAACTCCAGGCTGCTACTGAGGAATTACACATGGAAAAACCCTATAACATTTTGTCCGACCTGGGTATCGAACCCAAGACCTCACGATCAGTAATCGCGCTTGTCACCGCTAGACCAAAGAGACAGTTTTTTATTAAAGTTTGATCATAATGAATGTAGATAATTATATTTAGGTTGATTTGACAAAAAATTACTGTCTGTCAGTCTCCAATTTACTCAGAAAACAATAAATTAGTCAAATACTTTTATACAATGTCCTTTATACCAGGTTCACACGATTCGATTCTAGTTGATCAACTGCCAAATCGCATGCGATTTGAACCGTCTGAACAGACTTTCAATCAAATTGAATCAATTTGAAGGAACAAAACGTTTCAAGTTTTATTGATCAACTAAAATCGAACCGTGTGAACCCGCTATTATGTCCATAACCTTCTAGCATTGTAAGCTCACTCAAATAATAAATATAATAATCAATTTAAAGTTTTAAAGTTAAGTTTAAGTTTTAAAATTGCTTAAATCATATTTTTATTTTTACCTAGGTATGTACAAAGCCATCCATAGTTGAATATATAAGTGCCACAAAAAGATAATTAAGTTTTTATATAAGTACCTTGAAAATAGGTGCTTGCAATGCAGACTGCTTGAAAAGTTTCTAGACTTAACTTAATCATCACAACTTTCTTATTAAATCTTAGTTCGGCGAAAGAAAACACGGTTCGCTGAATCATTTAAGAGATGTTTGCTATTGATGTCGTATTAGGCGCTTCGCTAACCATAACACTATAAATTCAAGCCGACTCTGGCTGTTATTATAGATTGTTTATGTAATGAATTGTATAACTATAGCTTCTTCTTCTTCTTTTTGTGTGGTTAGTGACTAATCTGGTGTCAGAGTTTATGCCGCCCATGGGTGTTTGACTTGGCTTCACATGCCGTCCAGAAAAATATCTTTACCGTTTTGCTCACGATGTTTTCCTTCACCGTTTTTAAGCAAGTGATAATAATTATACAATGCGCACATGAATCCAAAAAGTCAGAGGTACCGGCCGGTATCGAACTCAGACCCTTCCTATGCCTAAAGATCCAAAGAGAAAATCGTAATCGTAAACAAACGGCTTGATCAGCTGTAAAGCATAAAATAAGATCTGTAAAGCTAAACCCTAAAGTTAAGGAAATGTTACATTCAAAGAATAACAGAAAATGAGCTATGTACCTATTTTAGAAAGCGTCTAGTTAAGGATTATTTCCACCAACGGCTCGCATCGCATCGGATCGGAACGGATTTTATAATCTTTAAACGATACTAAATCGTGTACACAGTATTTAAAGTCCATATTACCAAGCCGCGCACAGCAGCTTGACCGCAGGCGTCTTCCGCGACACGTGATAGCCGAAAGTATGCTGCGACGCACGATTGGCTCCGTTCGCCTGTTGTCGTATCCGATCAGATCCTTTCGGCTGTCAACACGGTAGGAATGAAACTATTTGACTAGGCGCAGAAACGCATACGTTCACAAGCGACGATACGGAGCCGATCGTATGCATCGGCATCCTGCCGGACGCGATCGGCTGTCGCCGCATCCATTCGTATCCTTTCCGATCCGATGCGATGCGAGCCGTTTGGTGGAAATCATTCTTTAGATGCATGAGCATCAAATGGCCAAACCATATTTTAATTTTTTAAATTACGATCCTTAGGAATCGAACAAAATTTATAAAATCGACCCAAAAAAATTGATTAACGAGCAAGAAGCAAAGAAGTTTGTAAGCACATGACGCCAACAGCCGTGTCGTTAGTAAGGCGTGATTTATTGTTAGGTTATTAGAAATTGTACTACTATTGTTTTGTTGGCAGCAAAACAAGATTAGTTCTTACTAAAGCTTAATCACTAGTATGGAATTGATTCTCGCCTCGTTGGTGGAAAGCGCGACTGCTGATCGTGAGATCCTGGGTTCGATCCTTAGGTCGGGCAGTGTTATTGGGTTTGTCCGTGTGGAATTCCTCAGTAGCTGCCCGGAGTTTGGATATGTGCTTGGTTGATGGCAATCGGCTCGCCCCCTATTACCTACATGGGATTTAAACATAACGGCGAAATGAGGATGTTACTATAAACCTCTGCCCAACCCTTCGGGGAATATAGCCGTGATGTTACGTTATATTTATGTGAATTGATTAGTGTTCCACTTATTTCCAGCGTAAAGTTTTCTGAAGTTGGTATTGGCTTCTAGTCTGACTAGATGCAGCTGATTATCATAATTTAACACGGAATTTATCTCGATCCGACGTCTCCTATTTAATGAGAATAAAGAAAAATCTTAAACTTTGTCGGTGATAGCGTTGAGCCCTTAGATTAATGATTGGTGATTATTGATAATGATGACCGTGCTTCAACTAGATACAGCTCTATCTAAGAACAATAGCTCCTTGAATGCAGCGACTTTATATCGACATTTGCAACGACCTTAAACTTGTCGATGATAGCGTTGAGTCTTTAGATTAATGATCGGTGATTATTAATGATGATGATTTCTGTGATTATTAATGATGATGACCGTGCTTCAACTAGATACCGCTCTACCTAATAACAATAGCTCCCCTAATGCGGTAACTTTATATCGACATTTGCAACGATCTTATTTCTTGTAGTATTGTTTTTACATAGTTTCACTACGCAAATTTTACTTTGGATTATGAGCAGTTTAATAAAACACGTCACACGTTGGTTGCAACGAGACTGCTTCGAGTACGCCGACTTCGGCGTAGTATTGTTTGCCGTATTTTACTACTACGCCGGCGGTATCTAGTTGCAGCGCAGCGGAGACAAACCATTAATCTAAGGTTGAGCCGTTGTTATTGCCGTTCATCATGCAATTACTTATATTTCATTCAGCAATCTACATTGTTCTCTTATATAATTTTTATCTCAAAATTGGTAAAATACTAGATTGTACTATATTTTTTCAGAAAGCGTATTATGCCCGGTTCCTATAAATAAAAACGAACCGTTTTACTTACCAATGGTAGCATTTTTTATTGCCAAACTTGGCATGTAAATAGACTCGTAAGCTAGTTTTACCTGTGATAGCTACTTCCATATGGGAGTCCTTCCCAAACCCATGAAGTCTTTGCAAAGATACAAGAGTCAAAATTTTAACCAATAACGCTCCGTAAATTATAGGAATCGGCCATTAGAGTTTATTAACGGCTCAGGTATTGTGCCTATTTGAAATAAAAAATCTTGAATCTTGAAAGGTATTCAAAGATAGACCAGTTTTCATATATCCTTATAGCTTTTGACTGCATCTAATGACTGTTGCAGCTGCTAATATCATAATTATATCATTAATAAATTGCTATAATAATATTGTGGGAACAGGAATACTATTGGTTCTATTCAAATCGGTGCGCTAAATGGAATGCCTTAAATTTTTACTTTAATCTCCAATGCATGTATCAGTGATCCAAAATATTAAAGTAAAAATCTCAGTTCGTCTGAGATGAATTTAAGAATTTAAACTTCATGTAGTTGAAACCAACATAAGTTTCTGAATAATTGCGGCAATGCCATCTAAAACCACCTAAAACCCACTAATAGCTCAAGATGGAATACCGCAGCTAGATGGCAGACCTGAAAACGCAAACATTGGCTCAGAGATTAAGCATGCCATTATTATCCTGCACGAGAGTCCTCTTGCCACCTTACCTTATTCAGCAGGCGCATGAGCGCACCTCTAATGGCAACTTGCATTAGCAAACGTTAGGCAGAAGTGGACTGTCAGTGGGAATAGAGCGCTTCGAAACTAACATTATAATATTGGAGACTTGTGTGGCTTACAATGCAATACTATACCTATAATCAATATTCATGATTGATAACTTAAACAAATATGATCAAGGGGTTTTTTTTAGGAATATTAGCAGAACCAACATCTGATGCTGCAAAATGTATAGTGGAAAATATGATTTTGCACCAATAATTCTTTTCCTTTTTTTTAAATATGTCGCTTTTGTATTTGTTAAGTTTAGGTAACGTTGGGGCTTTTTTATCCTTGGAGACATATGCCCCTAAATAAATAAATAAAAAGAATAAAAAAAAGATTGATGACAAATAAATTTGGGAGAATTTTGATTACGGCAAATGTAGTTGTGATCAACGTGCATACGATTTGCGAGGTTAAGCTACGGTTGCCGCGGTCAGTCCGTGGATGGGTGACCATTCGTTACACATTGAGAACCCTCCGTGCCTTGGAAAGCAGCGGGTATCATATGAATACCTATGACAGTCGTTACAGGAAGTCAGAAGCCCGGAAGTCTGACAACCGCTCTAACCTTAAGTTATCGGTATTGCCCAGTAACTGGGTTGCGGAGGTCTGATGGCAGTCGTTCCGTGTAAAATACTGGTATTCAGCCACATCTGATTAGACTGGAAGCTGACCCCAACATAGTTGGGAAAAGGCTAGGCAGAACAAATGAAGTTGTGATCAAGCAGTGTCGAATATTTATTTAGTTTTAGTGTATTTATCTAGACTTTAAAGCTTAATACAGTTAAGTAGTATTCTTTTTATTGTCTGCATAGGTATTTTTATTAAACTGAAGGAGTTATTTCATTAAACAGCGTTCCTACCTATAGTGCGGCTGTAGAGAATAGTTCCTGACACCATTAAATTTAGCGCTAAACTATTTTAGTTTAAAGTTATAATATGAAACACGATCTATCAGGAACGCATTCTTTCGGCGGCCGCAATGTAAGTACCTATAAAATCAAGTACCGTAAAACCTTGCAACTTTGCCAATTTGATCTAAGTTTGCCCAGCAGGGTATTTTTTACAAACATTAAAAATATGGAAAACTTTTGTAGTTGCGTTTATTCACGTGTAAATTATACACGCAACTACAAAAAATTTCCATATTTTTCAATATTTGTAAAAAATACCCTGCTGGGCAAACTTAGATCAAATTGGCAAAGTTGTAAGGTTTTACGGTACTAAATACGAAATTGCATAATATTCAAAATGAGTGTCTAGCGGTATGAACGGCATCAAAAGCGCAGTTGGGTGCACAACGAAATGAAAGTCTTGTCGTACTTAATTTTATGCAGTCAATTTTCATTACTCTGAGTTAATTCTGAATAAATACCGAGTTTTCAGTGCAGAGCGGAGTTCATTATTAAACTGTATTGTTTATTTACGTCTAATTTGAAAATGAAGTAGAGCTGCTCCTATTTCTTGAAAGTGGTGAAGCATGATGAAGAGAATGGTGTGACGCTTTGTTCTTCTTAGAATTCGCTGCTTTCGTCTACTTGCTTTGATTACCGTCTGACAATAAAAAGGGTTTTAGGAGTTTAAAGTGTTTTTGTTACTTTGTGTGTGGCATTGTTAGTTTTAAATAAGGGAACTGATTTTTATGCGGTTTGGAAAAGGTATAATTCGCCGTCCCCGGAGAATATAATAGCATTCGGAAAAACACGTTTTCAGAACAAAATAAAAACCGATTTTTGACGACTGCTTGTAACTGGCAAGCAGTCGTCAAAAATCGGTTTTTATTTTGTGCTGAAAAACTGTTTTTTTTGCGAATGCCATCATATTCTACGGGGACGGCGAATTGTAAACATAGGTTTACTTAAATACAACGAAAAAGTGTCACACTGGTTGACACTATCGTTGAGAAAAGAATTAGAAGTGTTCACTCACAAAAAATGTAGCAATTTTAACTTTGTACGTTTGGTCTGCCGCCCGTATTGCCCAGTTCGGATGGATGCACGCGCGGGTCCGATTTGTGGTAGATAACCACCGAGTTCAACTATGCGACAGTTTAAAACTGCTCTGGCTTTGAAAAGTGGTTCTATAAAATTTGGGACACCAATAAATTTGGAACACAATGAGTAAAAAAATTAATTCGTTTCAAAATTATGCTTCAATTAAAGTAAAAAAAAGTAATAAGCTTATAGTACGACACAACTAAGATGTCGCATCGGCAAAGTTCGTAAAAATAATCACTTCCGAGCTTAGTGCGACTTCAAGACCTCGAATGTTTATTAGCACTGCAGTAAAAAAATATCTTTACGTTATCGCAATAAGACTGAATGGCGCGATAATGAGCGCCTGCCATTGGTTGTTGGATCAAGTTTGTCTAAGTTTTATCGTACATTTGATATGATTGCTTTATACAAGGTTAGTCGGAAAGGGGGTACTAAGCCGAAAGGGTATTAAAGTACCCATAATAAGGGATAATTTTTGTTCTACAACTTTCCACAAAACTCGATAGTTTAAGAGAAATAGCTTTTCAAAAATTTCTTAAAAATATGCATCAATCTATCTGTCCATAGCTATGATCAGCTGTGTTTACAATTTAGGTCATATTTAGGGTCACGGATTAGAAACTTAATTTTCTGAATTCTTTTAAAGCAGGCATGATTTTTTTTGAAAAAACTAAAATAAAGTTCTTTTTGTATGCAAATAAAAAATATCGAATTTTGAAATTTTAACACTCGCTTTAAAATAGTCATCAATGATACTTTAAGTGGCCCGCGGCTTAGTACCCCCTTTCCGACTAACCTTGTATAATTCTTCAGTTTAAACAAGTAACTTTTATTCTCACCTCCAGACTAATGGAAGCGACAACATAAAATACTTATGTGCCTGAATTTACGACTGGCTGTGATGGTTTCATTTTTATATTTCATTCTCCGCTCCATAGCCTACGTTAATTGAACTTTAACGGTCCAAGAAATGGGGCATTTATTGACTTTCAGTATAGGTTATAAATCGTAAGGGTTGAAACCGAAAACCCCCGAAGTTAAGGGACCGTGTGATGAGAAGGCTATTTGTCTTTATCTGAATGTTAGGGATGGTGCACATTGTTGTGGAATGATGAATCGTCATGTATATTGTGTTTTTAACCGACTTCCAAAAAAAGGAGGAGGTTCTCTTTTTTGTTTGAAAGAGTATTCTTTCGAAATGGTTCCATTGAAATTTGGTGAAGATCTGATGAAGAACTTCGGAGATGGACAATTTGAAGTCGGTTTTTTTTTGTTCAAAAGTTTAATTATGTAGGTATTAATGATATCTGCAGCAGTGTGTTTCCTGCTTGTTGTTATATTTTCACTTTTAATGGGGAAGGCAACGCAAAACTAAAGCAGAGGGCAGCACCTCCATACTTAGTTATTTCCACCAATCAGAACCATCAGGTTGATATTAAACATGAAGGCGAAATGAGGATGTTACTATACACCTCTGTCCAACCTTTCGGGGAATACAGGCGTGATGTTATGTTTGTTTTTGTTATTTTATTTACCAAAACCGCACCAAGCCAGCGTGGTAGACTAAAGCCTAATCCCTTCTCATCGTGAGAAGATATACCCGTGCCCAGCAGAGGAACAGTAATGAGCTGCTACATATATGAAGACTTAAAGAAATTTGCTTGTATAAAACAATGTTATATGAAATACAGAAAATAATAGAATAGTAATCAATGGAGGGGTCGTGGCTATTACCAACTACGCGGATCATACGATTTGCGAAGTTAAGCGGCGCTCGCCGCGGTCAGTCTGTGGATGGGTGAGCGTTCGTTACACATCGAGACCCCTCCGTGCCTCGGAGAATACGTTAAACAGTCCGTCCCGGGTGTCATACGAATACCTATGACAGTCCTTACGGGTAGTCAGAAGCAAGAAATTCTGACAACCGGTCTAACTTAGAATATCGGCATTGCTCTGTAATTGGGTTGCGGTATGGTATTCAGCCGCATCTGGTTAGACTAGAAGCTGACTCTAACATAGTTGGGAAAAGGCTTTTTTTTCTTTATTTTTTTTTTCACGTGGGGAAATCCTCATGGACTATCCCCCGTTCGGGGAAGACGGGGGTGTGTGCCAGACTCTTACTGGCTAAAACCACCACGGTGTCCCTCCTTCTGACCTAAGGCCGGGGTCACGGGATTCGCTGTTGCATGCACCGCGACCCCGGCAGGTCTCGGTCCACCAGCTTCTTCTGGTGGACCTCTCCTGTGGTGGGGCAGTTGCTCCCTGCCCCACATCCTTCCGAGAGGCGCGTGCAGGACACGACGCGCCATCCTCCCTGGGCCCGTTACTGGCGGGCGACGGGTTCCCCAACCCGCCGCCCGCAGGCCACTCACTAGGGTGGCCGGAGATCGTCACGCGCCCTCCGGCACCCGGTGCGTCTAGCGCGAGAAGGGAGAGAAGAAGCGGCCTCCCTCTCGCTCTCCGCTACCTCCTTGGTCGCCATCACCCCCTCGCAAAAGGAGGCGATGGCTTCCCACGCAGTCTCGCTCCCGACCATGGACAGAACCACGGCCGGAAGCGAGAGGTCACCGCCGATCGCCGCGACTAGCTCGCGGCGCTGCGACCCCCATGCTGGACACGCCTGCAAAGTGTGCAGCGCCGTGTCCTCGGGGCAGTCGCAGTGGTGACAACCGGGCGTCTGCTCCCGGCCTATACGACACAGGTACTTCCCGAAACAGCCGTGTCCCGAGAGTACCTGCGTCAGCCGGAAGCTGAGGGCGCCGTGATGCCTCTCCAGCCACTCCTCCATCACGGGTCTTACCGCCGCTATCGCGGCGTGCCCTAGGAAAAAGGCTAGGTAGAACAGTAAGCAATGGAAATTTACCGAAATAACTATAGCAATAATAAATAAGCATACGCGTGCACCGTCAATATTTTAATGCTCAATTACCTAAACCAAATTCTTCCGACGACAGAACCGTCTCGGTAGCCGACGTCGGTTTCCGGAACACAAATTAGGAAGGATTCTTGTTCTAAGACTCAATTAGATGTTTTCAACGGGATGTTTTCTAATGACAATCAAATCGTCTTTGTGAATACCAATTTTCAAATCTATCGGTTCGAAAAAGAATCCTTTCAAATTTGTGTTCCCGAAATGGAATCTTTTTGAAACGTTTGTGAATACAGAACAAGGGTGCATATTTTGAATCATGGAAATAAAGGGAACTTGCCGGAAAAATACATCGATCGTGGTCTTACTAAAGTTATAACTACATAAACATAACGCTTGTATTCCCCGAAGGTATTGGCAGAGGTGTATACCTACCCTCATTTCGTCGTTATGTTTAAGTCCCATGTAATAAGGGTGCGAGCCTATTGCCATTAACCGGGCACGAATCCAAACTTCGGGCTACTAATTGAGTAATTATATACGGAAAAACCCAATAAAACTGCCCAACCTGGGGGTCGAACCTAGGACCTCACGATCAGCAGTCGCGCTTGTCACCACTAGACCAACGACGCAGTTATAATTATGGCAAAGAATATAATATAAACTATGGTAAAAAAGCACTTAATAATTTTAGGGTGGTGGGCTACACGTAGGGTTGCCTACTTTTATTAGAAGAAATAGAGTACCTATATCTGATTTCAAAGAAGACAAATAAAGAGTACGGACTTCCAAAAAAAAGTATCATTTATTTTATATTTTAAAAAAGGTATTTTTTCGTACTTTTTTGGTTATGATAATGGGTTTGCATAATATTACATGACTGGCACTAGTATAGTAAACATTGTTTAAAAAGAGTATTTCAGCATACTCTATTAGTGTTATAGATTATAGAATACTCCTACATGATATAGAGTACAATATTCTATTTTAGAGTACGGTTGGTAACCCTAGCTACACGTGTACGTCGCTGTGTCTGTAGTATACAGATGTCACGTATAAGAAGAACTTCTTTATAAGTGTTCAATGTTGTACGATATTGGTCACTTATAAAGTATTTGCTTCATCTTTTGTTCCATGTCATAACCCGCCACTTGTGACGTGAATTTGACTTACACCTTTGGTGATGCCGCTCCTACGCACCAGGTTTTTCAACCTAAGATTTTCCTAATAAGTAGTACTCCATGCTACTTTTATTTAGTGAAATATTAAGAATACAGGTTTTTTTTAACAATAAAACAAAGATATATCATAAATCACAGCTAGTTTATTAATCTTTACACTTATGTACTCAGAACACTAGAAATCATTTTTTTTTTCTAATGTATATTTTAAAATATCAAAACTGGTACTACACGGGCGACTTAACTCGACACCTGCCTCGGAATTTGACACCCCTCCCGCTTTCCCCCGCGGGACCCGCCGTCGCCGGGCGAGTAGCGATAGCATCACATTTCTGCCGCGCGATTCATAAACGCAGTTAGTAACATTTTGGTCAAAACGAGTTGATCATATTATATTCGTAATCACCGAAATGAGTTCTATAAGAATCAAAGACCCGTTTGTTTTCTATATACTTTAGAAGACCGAAAATCAAAAAACATAAACGCAGTAACCATAATTATTATTTTGTCCTTGCCCCTTTAACATATCCACAGTAAGTATACATATTACAACTTTTTAAGAATAACGACTAGCTACTTTTACTAAAAACTTAACATAAACACAGTATGCACACCAGCGGCAATTCTTACAAGTAATCAAAACATCCTTATTTTATTAGCAGTAAGATAATATACTGTATTTTTATAAAGAATCACCTTTGGGGTGCTGATGGCTGGATGCCGCATAATAGTACTGTAGTAAGAAACAGTAGGTACTACAACGTTTCTGTGTTATACTTCGGGCTGATATTAAGCATTACATAGTATAAACGAAGTAATACACTACAAACTGCGAAAATCACATGTGAATAACTGTGAAATAAATTATGCATTGCACACTATGAACGCAGTAAATATAACCCTCCAGTAAAGTGCTTAGATGGTTCAAGGCTAAACACTGGACTCAGACTATCTCCCTGGAATATACCTCGGTCAGTCCTGATTGGTTCTCCTCTCACTTGAATTTATCGACATCCTGGATATTGAAGGACTGACCTCCATTGCCTCATAAATCATCCTGGATATTGAAGGACTGACCTCCATTGCCTCATAAATGACGTCAGGAAGGTGCATGACTTGTATTTACTTTATACAACTCCAGCACCCTCATGAGCCATGTATGTGGCACCGAGTTGCAGGCGTTCTTATAGTCTATCCAACATGTCGACAGATCCTTTCGGGATCGGAAAACTTGTTGGCTAGTGGCCATATCAAAGAGGAGTAACTCCTTAGTACCGCGGGACCCATTCTTACATCCATTTTTAGAAGCAGACATTATAGAATTATTTTCAATATTAATGTTAATTTTGGATCTCGAAATGGACGTACGAAGCTTATAGACCATCGGCAAACATGTGATCGGTTTATAATTCTTTTTAATTTTGGATCTCAAAATGGACGTACGAACTGTACGAAGCTTACATCTTGTCATACACGCATGCTGGTTGAGAGTACTACGCACCTGTCTTATTAAAGCTTTTCAGGAGTACTTATTATCTTGTTATGGAAACAAGACAATTATTTACGCCGTGCGGATAAACATAAGATCGCGTTGCCATCATTCGCCTGCCGACCCTATTCGGGGGATATAGTAGTGAAGGTTACGTTTGTGTTATATAATTGTAAAAGATCCAATTATGGTATTGATAAATAACTATAATACTCACTACTCTTTGTATTTTTACCGCAAAGAAGTAGTACCTATTTTAATTGAAACAAAAATAAAAAATAACTTATTTTTTTATGGACCGTATTTCATAAGCTTCGGGATTTGTAAGACCCAACATACAACACTTAATTAAGGTATAGTAGTATCTATTTAGCTTCTTGGACCAGGGCCTATACAAATGTGCCCATTCTCCTTTGTTTTATTTCCATCTAAATCAAATTGTTCAATTCAATACCCCTAAGATGCCAGCCTAGACAAAGCACAAGAGAGAGACATAGGCCTTGCGCGCTTACTCTTGCGTACTCAAAGTGACAAAGAAAGAGGGAGGCGCATCTCTATCTCGCGCTTTCTCGAGGCTGCCATCTTAGCCCTGTAAATATGAACTTGAGTAGGTACCTAACCTAACACTTAATCCCTTTTCTAAAACTTCATATTAATACATAACATTGAATCTTGATCCCAGAATCGTAATACAATCGCGATATTGAAATCATAATAAAAAATACTAATTCTTAATGTTTATCAATATTTCCTTGATAATGGATCGCGATATCGTATGTAAAGATTTGAATTGCAAAATATTATCCAAGTCTATGTTACTACCTGTTACTGATTTATGTATTCGAAATAATAATATTACTTTAAAAAAAAATATAAATTATTTTCGTAAAAGAACATTAAATGGAAACCAAAACTTTTTTGCCAATTGTACTTTATACCAACGTCATTCGAGCCAGGTGTCAAGTTAAGTCGCCCGAGTAGTAACTATAATATTTTTTAACAGCTAAATCAGCCTTTGTCTGTCCTATGACACTAGGAACTATGAAAATACAAACAAAAAAGGTTATCCTTCTAACCAAAAAAACAAAAAAATTGTCCTCCAAAATTACTCTTCTACTGGAGCCAAGCAACTAGTGCACGTTGGCCCTACATGCTCTAAAAACAAATATTTGAAATATTTCTTGATGATTTTCGTGATATGTTCTCATCAGATACCAATTTATCTTGTAGCAGAGCTTCAAAGGGACGGCTTTCACGTTCGTAAGACATGCTAAAACAAAGTTTAGAAATTAGGCAAGAACTACTGAGTAATGCGAAGTATTGAGTGTAATATTGATAAAATTATGCAAAAAGGTTACCGATTACAGAATAATAATGATCACAATAATCATACTATCAGAAAAGAACCAAAAACAAATGCATAGGCTTATCAAAAAGTGAAAATTCTAATATTGAACTGTGACTGTTTGACTTACGTAATTTGTGACCCCGGTCTCACGCACCGGGTTGGCACCAAAACGCTGAGATGTGCGTCCGCGTCTCCGGCGCTGGGGTGGACCAACGGTGGGGGAAGCGTAATGAGGAAACTACACGAAATCACAACTGAATTCGATAGCGGGTAAAAAAGTTATTCGACTTTTTCGAATCACCCGGTCTCACAGACATATAATATGTTAGGTCACAAATGGCGGGTTAAGCGTGTGTACTCACTAGCTATTTACGTGTTAAACGTTCGACTATCTACAAAAAGCGCGTTCGGCGATGTGTAGCTACGTACCCTTATGCCCGGTTCCTATAAACAAAAACGAATCGTTTTGCTTACCAATGGTAGCATTTTTTATTGCCAAATTCGACATATAAACAGACTCGTAAACGAATTTTACCTGTGATAGCTACTTCTATAAGGGAGGGTCTACTATGAGGTCTTTGCTTTATTATTGGTAAAGATACAAGAATCTCAATTTTAACCAATAACGCTGCGTAAATTATAGGAATCTGCATTTAAAGCGTACTACTGCGTACTACGTTTTTTCTACGAATAAAGGTGCCGATATATACAAGTAAAGTGCTCAGTATTCATTCAAATGATCACGTTTCATGCAAGTGGATGCCTGCTGCTGTAGTGTTCTTTCACTCCTCGTTATTTGACACTCATGTATATCACTAGTTAACTACCCGCATACGTGTGATTTCGAATTACAGTGATACGCTCGTGCCATTTTGTGAACCAACTGAGCGTGCCTCGTGTATTGGTTTTTGTGTAGTTATTGGAACCTAATTGGTTACGAATAACTGAAAGGTACTAGTTTATTTATTATATATACATAAACTCACGCCTTTTTCCCATGGGGGTAGGCAGAAACTATAGAGCGCCACATGCTACGATCCTTACATACTCCTTTCGCTTCATCCACATTCATACATATTGTCATACACGCGCGCCGGTTGAGAGTACTACGCACCTGTCCTTTGTGAAGAACATCATCAATTTATTTAGGTACCTATTATTTAAAATTGAAAAGGCCGAGCTTAGGTGTTTCATCGCAGTTGCGAACACTTCGGTATTGTATACGTTAAATATCTTAATTTTCTCTATTTTCTCTAAGAAAAAACGTTGCCCCACACTAGGATTTCTCCTGTATCGTGGGTGCGTTTACAGACACAAATTTTCACACAAACAAACGCCCAGACCCGGAACAACTATCTGTAGGCCATACCAATATTTGTTCCGTGCGGGAATCGAACCTACGACCCGTAGCAAAGAAGCCAATCGCTCAGCCACTGCACCAAACGCTAATCTTCAAATGCTGATTTTGCTATCTTAGTAACTAAGGATTCGTTTTTTTTTATTTGAATGTGTTCTGTTATAAATGACTAGCTTGTGACCGCAGCTTCACTTGCGTGATTTTTTTTCACCCCCTTAGGGGTTGAATTTCGAGAAATCCCTTCTTAGTGGATGTTTACGTCACAAAATGAACCTACTGTCAAAATTTCAGTCGGCTGTGCGTTGATAGATCAGTCAGTCAGTCAGCTTCTCCTTTTATATATATAGATATCTAGTAACTTTGTAAAATTTCGCCAGTTAATTCGAAGTAACCCTATATACCATTTTGTTACTCGAAGCTATCTATAATAAAATTATTGTAAGTGCGATGTGGAAAATGTTGGTGTATTTTTCGTGCTATTTTCGCCTCCACTTCACCTCCCAGTCTCAAGATAATCTTCTTAATCTGTAGCGTTAATTAAAAACTAATCACGAGTGGGCTTCCACTCCATGTTGGAATTAAGGACAAGTTTCTACCTAAATAAATGTTGGGAGACATTCGATAAATAAATGGTTCTATGATACGATTATTTACCTTGGTTAAATAAATAGTTATTTTGTGTATAAAATAGGGAACTTTTACAATTTATTTATTTAATACTTCAATGCTCAATGGTGGTACATAAGGCGGACTTAATGCCACAAGGCATTCTCTACCAGTCAACCGTTGGGTCTAAGAGAACAGCATCGAAAAGAAAAAAAAAAACATATGGATTTTTGCGACTTAATTAACTATATTTATCACACTAATGTTATAAATGTAACCGTTTGTGAGTTTGGATGTTTGGTAGTCAATCATGCTTAACAACGGATTCGGATGAAATGTGGCACACAAATAGAACATGTCTTGGATTAACACAAATAATACTTTTTATCTGTGTAGGTACATAAAGTGAGACTACAATCCATCATTCCCAGCTACAATCAGAGTTGACTACAAATGTAAAGTCATGGACGTGAACGGTGTTAAAGTCAAGCTTGGTATTTGGGATACAGCGGGACAGGAGCGATACAGAACATTATATCAAGTTTTTACAGAGAAGCTAACGGTGCTACGATTTACGATGTGTCAGAACCGAAGTCCCTAGCAAAACCGAATGAGTGGGTCAAGGAACTACAAGTATACTCCACCAAGAAGAACATAGTCTGCTTAGTTGTTGGCAATAAGATTGGACATGCATATCATTTTGGGACCCAGTGTATAATATCAGCAAGCACATTGGGTCACCCGCGCGACGGGCGCAACGAGTATTCCCAAGGAGGGTTGATGTCAGGCAGGCGGCCCAAAACAATAAGCCAAAACCTCTAACAACATGGATTTATGAAATACATTTTGTGCCGACCCCACCTAGTGTGGGATAAGGCAGGAAGAAGAAGATCTGTGTACATAAAGTAGTTCCCCTAAGAAGTGAGTAAAACCGCGGGCAACAGTTAGTGAGCGATAATGCTAGAATAGTCCGCCCCGTAGCATTTTTGTGTGGTGAACCTACCCGAAGACCATTTTGCTTAAATGATGGTTTAATAAATATGTTTAGTACCGTTCAACTTTGTTTTCACTGTAAATAAAAATCTGTTAATAAAAACGACGTTAAAAATTTCTGATTTCTATATTGCCTTGTCAAATATATCTCGGGTTTTGTTATATTGACAATAGGTATTATGCTGACCAACAGACTTATTACTTTAGAAGGCAATTAGCGTAAATAGGTAATGCAATACATAATTCTAAACCCGGTACAGAAAAAATAAACGCCTTAGTTCAATTGATCTCTACAACCTCCATTTTCAAAACAAGATCGCATGTATAGATAATTATGCACCCTTCTGGGGTGCATAATACTCAACTCGTAAAGAGCGTATAATATTACCATAACGGAAATGTAAAGGCTAAAAAACAAAAGACAAAAATGAAAATTTGCATTTATTGCAAAAAAATATTAACAATACTGTTTGTAGCTTAACTTTCACCTGTTCCTGTTCCTGTGCTGTTAGTAGCCAAACCTTTTTTTTCTGTTGTACTGCTTGTCGATAGTCTTGGGATCATTTCTACGTAATCGGGCAGTTATTGGCGAGACCTGAAGGGTCTCCAACCAATGGGGACGAGTAAAATACTTAATCTAATCTAACTATTCGCACTAAGCGCTTCCAAACATCCTTCATAATGCGCACTGCAAAAGAGTGGAACTCACTACCTGCGTCTTTGTTCCCGAACGCATTCAACCTGAATTTCTTCAAAGTTGGAGTTAACAGGCTTCTTCTGGGTAAGCTCACTCCATCGTAGACTTTGTCTCTGTCTCCTCTGACCTAGACTACAGTCAAAAGCAAACCCATTTCAAATAAAAAAACAAAAATAACTACTAACATCATGGCAACAACAGCACTAAGAGCAACCCCTGGGACTCGGACCTCGGTTTAGGGCATTGCTGGCTGGACTGAGAGGGAAACAGCTTGATGAGGGCTGAATTATCGGTGTGAAGTGTCAAAAGCTTTGTCCAGTTCAATCAAAAGATGAATGATATCAGTCTGAAGTTGTCCTGTACTGCACAATGAACTATTTCAAGATCTTGACTAGCGATACTTATTAAAAGATGCTTAAAAAAAACCGGCCAAGTTCGTGTCGGACTTCGCACACTGTAGGGTTCCGTAGTTAGTACGGCTATTAGACGTTTTAGTCAAGCGCAGTCAAGCGTTATGTATGATAAACAATTCAGGTTAAAAGATAAATCGACGGTCCCTACGTAAACTACCGAAAGTTGAAAATTACTACTTTTGAGGAAAGAGTTTTGAAGTTTGTTCGTTGAATATTTTCAACTTTACGTTTTAAAAACACGAAATAATATATTTTAACGTTTTTATTTTATAGCTTTTAAGATAACATGATTTCACACATTTTAAGCAAATAAAATAAAAACTATAATTGTAGTTTCGATAGTATACGTAGGGACCATCGAAATACGCATTTAAAAATCCAAAGTTACTTTTACACTTGATTTAAGACATCTTGCATGGAGTTTCTAGGAACTTTTTACAGACCCAACTAGATTCATATGATGGTCGCCTGTTACTCGTAAACCGGTAAAGCCTATTTATCTGTGATAGTTTTCATTATAATATTATCGTTAGTTATAGTACCTACCATTATGGATAGTTTTTCGATATTTTTTCAACGATACCAATACCGATGGGATACATGTATATAAAAAAATTACCTCCTTTCATGTATGTCAGCTATTCCAAAACAATATTATTTCAGCTTATAGCATTATTAGTTTGCGAGTAAAATGGCTGTGACAAACTGACGGATAGACAGACAGACGAAACTACGACGAAAGGTTCTTAGCTTTAATACGGAACCCTAAAAATATTGTATCTACCTATTTAATTTACAGGCACTTAGTTGAGATATCCTTTCAACCGATTTTTATGGAGCTCTTAAAACTGCACTCTGCAGTTAATTAAATTGAAAAGGCATAGCTGCTGTGAGGATGTCATCATTATAGTATTAAAAGTAAATGGATAGAAGAATTGTTGTTTGTCAAACGTAGTTGTTTTCTTTGTCAAAAGGATCTAAATGAAATAGAGAGCGTAAACTGGTTCCCAGTTTCAAAGATATTTTTTCCTAAAGAGAAGTGGCTACCGCGTTTAGCGCCGTTCGACTACGCTATACTATTTCGGTATATAGTATAGCATATTGCATCATAAGCTATATAGCACGACGTTCACACTATACGCTATACAGCATAGCGTTGTGTGAACGTGTCCATATAAAATATATGCTGAGCGATATCGTTGTGCTATGTAGTTATAGCTGATATGCTATTACTATATAGTGAAATAGTATAGCGTAGTCTGAACGGCGCTTTAATCTCTGTTTGATAGATCCCCCTAGTTTTTATATTTTATAGACAAATATATTTAATGGATTTTTTGTGCAGGTGGCAAGCCCAGGCTTTTATATTACTTAAAAACTGAAGTTTCTGGGCTCTGTATAATTTCTTTAATGTATCTTTTTGCATAGGTTTAGATCGTTCATCACAAGAGTTTTTATAAATTACTAGCACTAAGTCCGCGTCTTCATTCGCGTGAATTTTCATACAAACTTCCATCCCCTATCTTACCCCCTTAAGGGAAGAATTTCCAAAAATCCTTTCTTAGTCGATGCCTACGTCATAAAAGGAACCTACTGTCTAAATTTCATGTTTCCACCTTCAGTGGTTTAGGCTCTGTGTTGATGCATCAGTCAGTCAGTCAGAACAAGTAATTACATATGTATAGATTTGCCTTATTTTAAAAATATTCTTCTACATGGAAGTGGAATATTATATAGTGTACGGGAGCAACCAGGACTTGGTGAAAATAAAAGAGGAAAATATGAAATTACTGGATGACTGTGTATTATCGATGTAATGACAAGAGAAAATAATACTAATTACATTCATTACTTAAAAACTAAAACAGGACGTATTACCGCTCGTTGCCACGACGAATCCAACAGGCGCTCCAACATGCTCCCGGACGTTGAAAGATTCTCTTTCAACAAGAATCAACAGAGACGGGTAATGGGCAAATTCTATTGAAGGCTCGCCTTATTACACCAGGCAGCAGTAGTCCGGATGTCAGCCACACGAACGACAGCGTCTGATCTCGGATGGATGGCGATTCTACCTAACTTCCACTTTGGGGGGGGGGGGGGGTAGGTTATCCTCCTTTATCACTACCAAGGAATCTAGCTGCAATGTATCTTTGCAGGAACGCCACTCGGTTCTCTGCTGCAACTCGGAAACAAACTCCTTACTCCACCAAACCCAGAAATGTTGACGAAGTTGCTCGATCCTTTGGAAACGAGTTAAATGATGAATGGAGTGTTCTTAATCTCGCTGTGGCAATGAAGTGAGGGGTCGACCCACAAGGAAGTGTCTTGGACTCAGAGGTGTTAAGTCAGCAGGATCAGCGGACAGCGGCGTCAGTGGACGAGAGTTTAAAATCGCCTCAAGATCGATCAGCGTGGTGTTAAGTTCTTCGAACGTGAGATTACAATTTCCCAACACTCGCTTTAAATGGTATTTGGTCGACTTAACACCCGCTTCCCAGAGTCCGTCAAAATGAGGAGTAAAAGCGGGAATAAAGTGCATCTTAACTCCATCATTAGCCAAACTTGCACCAAAGGGATCGCAATTTGATTTAAAAAAAATCTATAAATCGTTGTACGCGCCTACGAACGAGGTACCGTTGTCGGAATAAATATTAACGGGTTTTCCCCTTCGCGAAATAAACCTATATAACGCCAGTAAATATTTATTACTAGTTAGGTCACCTACAAGCTCCAAGTAAATAGCCTTGGTGGTGAAGCAAATGAATATCGCCACGTACACCTTTACTAGCCTACACCCGCGGCCTTGCCGACTGGCACACATGATAGGGCCGGCAAGGGGTAGCCTCCCAGACGGAGACGCTGCTGCGGCAAATTCCCCATTAAAAGGGTAACTACGTTACCCTTCATACGACAACAGCGCACACAGTTATGATAGCAAGCTTTAGCTAAATTGCGGCCGCCTATAGGCCAATACGATTCCCTGATTGACGCTAATAATAATAACTATCATTGGGCCTGTATGCATCAATATCTTGTGCTCAAAATTAAAAAAATAGTTTTGTAAATATATGAGTGGACTGTAAAATAATAGGGTGTTTTTTTATTATATGTAAAATCAAAATTGTCTAAGCGTCCTCTAACACGCATTATATTGCTGTCTAAATAGATATTTTTGAGTAGGGTGCTTTTGAAAGGTATACTTTGTTTGTTTGCAAGTAATTTGTACTCTGGAAAGATATAAGACCTAAAGGGTCAAAAATGCGTACAATTGCTGAACTCAAATCACGCTTAGTGCTGCCAATAGAAGGAGTCTTAAAACTAAACCTAGTTTGTCAGAGTCAGCAAACCAGTCAAGCCATAACAGTTTTTTGGGCTCACTAGATCCCATACTTAAATCTAATGATGACTGAGAAGTCCCTGAGACTAAAGTAGGTTCGTTCGACTTCCACTTTTGAAGTGGCATGCAAGCTGATGCCAGTGCATTGGTGACTTCATTACGAATGAACATCACTTCATTCAAATCATTACCACCCGTAAGCAGATCATCAACGTAGAAGTCATGCTTGATTATGGTGGCAATCCTATCATTTGTACACTCAATGGCAGCGCGTCGCAAGAAATGGCACACTCACCGTACCGAATGTAACGGTGTTTAATTTAAATACCTTGACAGGACTGCATGTGTTTTCACGCCAAACTACCTGTTGCAAGTGCCTATCAGATGGATGGACTACTACCTGTCTATACATCTTTTCAACATCGGCTGACAAGACATACTTATACTGTCCAAACCCAAGAAGTATAGACAGGAGGTTGTCCTGAACCGTGGGACCCACCATCTGTAAATCATTAAAGGACACTCCTGATGAAGTAGGGCAACTAGCATTGAACACTACACACAGTTTGGTAGTGGTACTACATTCGCGTAGTACCCCATGATGAGGTATGTAATACGCATTTAAATCTAGTTCCTTGTTTACTGTCATATGACGCAATGATTCATATTCTGTCATAAACTCATGATATAATTTACTAAAATCAGGTTTAGCCTTAAGCCTGCGTTCCAGGGAATATAGTCACCTAGAACGGAAGGGTTCTGCCTCATTGGTACACGGACACAAAAACGACCGTCCTCTAAACCAGTCGTGGTTTTGCTCCTCGCACAATTTTTCCTCTGGCAAGTAATTAGAATGCTGCGAGGTAACCTCTTCGAGATTCCAAAATTGCATCAAATCATCACGAATGAATCCTAAGTCATCGTCATTACAGGAACTACTTTGAGTAAAATTACAACGGATACTGTTACATGATTTTCGGTCGTTATATAATATAATGGGAATAGAGACGATCCAGCCTAACCTGGTTTTACAAAACACTGGCTTCCCGACCTGGACTGGCTTTACTCTTTGCGAACCTAACAGGTCCCAGAATAGATCAGCACCAATTAAAAGATCTACATCGGAGGGCTTGTAAAAAGTAGGGTCTGCCAGACAAATATCAGTGGGAATGTTCAGGTTAGACAAATCTATTTCACGACAAGGCATTTCGTTAGTTATTAATGGCTAAACAAAACAACTTAGCATTATAACTGTTGTTGAGTGACGTCATATTTAACCGACTTCCAAAAAGGAGAAGGTTACTATGTTCGTCTGTATGTATGTTTTTTTTTTGTGTATGTTCATCGATATTTTCTCCAATTGTGAACCGATTTTGATGATTCTTTTTTTAATGGATAGGGTATACTCCGAAGTTGGTCCCATTTAAATTTGGTGAAGATCTGATGAAGAACTTCGGCGATAGACAATGGAACTCCTCAATGACGAACAGTATGCATATTGTGATGATGTGATTATGTTACGCGCAGCGTCTTTAGTAGATCCAACCAAGTTTTAATTAAGGCCACTAAAATGAAAAAAATAAAAACATTTTTTACAAAAAATTTAAACCGACTTCAAAAAAGAATAAAATAATTACCTTATAAAATTAACAGTTTCAGAAGTCGGTGCCTTTAAGGTTCAGCGTGGATCAGCACCGACTTCTGAAACTGTTAATTTTATATGGTAATTATTTTATTATTTTTTGAAGTCGGTTTATTACCTGACAAGTATTGCCTGCGCGAGAAGTCGCGTTATTTATGCCATAGACTGATCCATCTATCGGACTGGTATTTAATTTAAGTTGTTTACAAAGTCGCTCTGTAATGAAGCATGATGTGCTACCGCTGTCGAGTGTCGCTCGTACAATATGCTCATGATCATTATGATCAAATAATTTAATTAGAGCTGTTGACAATAACACGCCGCGCTCCTTCCTACTGTCGCAATAAAAAGGTGAAATGTTCGCAGATAAAGATACATTATTAGAGTCAGTGTAAGCAGAGTGCGCGGGCGATGCAGACGTTGACGGAGACGAAGTTGCTTTATCAGATGTGTTATTACTACGATTACCATTAGTGTATGAAGTATGAATTAAACTTACAACCCGGTTCTTTACAATTGTTGGAAAAGTGACCCGAACGAAAACAGTTGGAACACAATTTAAACTAGGCACTAATTTACGACGAGCCTCATTGCTCAACGCAAGGAACTGTGAATAACTAGTTAAGCTATGGTCACCTTTATAATTGGGACATAGCTTCGTGACAGATTCAGTGCTAACATTATTAGAATTTTGTGTCGTCACCATAGAATTAATTTTACTCGTGGAACCTGATTTAGCGATACTCGACAAGTTGTGTCTTGATAGTTCTAATGTTTCAACTAAATCAGCGCGTGTGCGAATAAATTGTAGGAATGCATCAAATGTAATCTTGCTGTCCTTTTCAGTATGACCTTTAAACTCCTCCCATTCTCGAAAAGAATTCTGACCTAACTTACGAGTAACTAAATATATCAACAAAGTATCCCATTGCTTGACTGGTTCACCTAACGGTTCTGACGCTTGCAAGTTTTTATTTAATAGGTCTATTAAACCTTTCAAAGCGGTTGAAGATTCCTTTGTGATAGGTTCTATATTAAAAAATACTGACACGAGATTCTGCACCAATAATCTTTTATTGTCAAATCGATCACATAGTAAATTCCAAGCCACATCATAGTTAGTAGCGGAAAACTCAATTGACTGAATAACCACAGCAGCAGATCCTTCCACAGAAGCACGCAAATAATGAAATTTGTTGACTTCATGAATCTCGTCACAATGATGAATGAGGCTAGTAAAGGTGTCACGAAATTCCAACCAATTGCTATATAGTCTGTTCAATTTTGGAAGTTCTATGGTAGGCAGCTTAATAGGTTTATGAACACTGCCACGAATACTTTTACCACAAACCGAATCATTGTCTTTGCTACATTTATTCACTAACTGTTGAGCCCTTGCCAATGCTTTATAGTACAGTAGTGGAATAAATAGGTTCGTCAGTTCTCAAATTCATTCGTTTCCCACTTCGTGAGCACATGTTACCTTTTCAAACTGTTGAACGGAACAGACCAATGCATGGAAAATAATGTTTAATTATTTGGTAGCAAAGATCAAAATCGCTTTTTGCCTCCATATGACGTAGTCGTGCCATATAATGTCTTTGATTTGATTTAAGGAGTTTTATTGTAAAAACCGTTACATCAATCAATTCGATGTTTAAATATATTGTTATTACTAGTGGTTGTCATCACCATTATTATTTTTAATATTCTGTCAAAAAATACTTATTTATTTTCAATTCTATAATGCTGGCAATACGTAGTCGGTAAAATAGGTTGTTTCTTGCACGGTGCAAGCAAAAATAGACCTTAAGGTGTATAACATTTTCGTTCCCCGACTGTACAATGTCTCGAATTCGGAACGTTCTGATATTCTGACCTTCGCATCATACATTCGAACCGCAACTGTAGCTTATCGTATTACTCGTACAACGACTCAATTTTGCCCATGCGCAGCTGTAATTCCGTGACATCACAGCTGCTTTAATTTCTTGTCATTCATTGCGTCCAAGTAATTGAAGAATGTAATTAAGCGGTCCTTAAAACTGCCTCGCTTCTTTACTAATTCCTTCCCCTCGGACATACTGGGACTCGAGTGTTGTCGACCTGATATGTATACAGTAGCAAATATGTTTATATACTTAACAGAAGTTATGTAGGTACTAAGTTATATGGTTGATTTTAATGTGATGTAACAATGTAATTAGGTAATCTTTAATGTAAATATGTGTATATAATAATGAATCCGATTACTAATGTGAAGGTGTAAACTTTATTTATAGATTCCTTAATAACTAATCTATGTTGTTAATTAGGATACAAGTAAGCAACAAATCTGAAGTACACTACGGTTTAATTAACTGTCATTATAGTCAATAGGTAATTTGCAATCATATCTAACATTAACTAGAATAAACTTAGCTGATGAATACCTACGCATCAAACTTACATAACTGAATAGTTATCGCTCTAATGCAACAATACAAATTATATAAATGTAGTGCTAATTCCTACTATACTCAAAGTACTAAATAATAACAATTGTCGCTAATTGTACGCGTAACATACAAAAGTAACGAAACCACTCAAATGCGAAACGGTACTCAATGCCATTGAGATATAATGTACTACGTTAATGTAATACACTACCTGTACCTGTAAGGCATGCTCAGTCGTTGGTTTCTTTCAAATGAATGGTTAAAGAACATTATCTTGCTCTATAGTGGTTTATAAATTATCTGTATGTTTAATTAATTATGTATGTACCCTATTTGAGAGTATGTATCTATATATATAAAAGGAGAAGCTGACTGACTGACTGATTTATCAACTTGAAATTTTGACAGTAGGTTCATTTTGTGACGTAAACATCCAATAAGAAGGGATCTCTCAAAATTCAACCCCTAAGGGGTGAAAAAACATCACGCAAGCGAAGCTGCGGGCAAAAGCTAGTATATATATATTTAAAATATGTATTGTAATTATAATGTTATTTTATAATTATTTGTGTTATAGTATGTATTTATACCTATTATTTAGTTGATTCCCGATTTTTAGTAGGTTACATATTTGTACGCTGCAAACTGCCCTTTATATTTTTCTTAACAATTCTTTCCATCCAATGGTTGTCTGGAAGAAATTGCTTTAAGCGATAAGACCGCCATTTGTACTGTTCCTAATTATGTGTATTCCTTGTTTTATTTCTTTTAGTGTGCAATAAAGGATATCTATCTACGTTAGTACTTATCTCAATGCTCAATGTACATAATTTATATTAATTACAGATTAAAATGCACTAACCTTTGGTAACTTATAAGTAACTAGCGGACCTGGCAGACGTCGTCTTGCCTTAAAAATTTGGTGACATACCGACAGCAGCGCCACCTACCGGGTCCAATTGTGAATCTAAACCATCCAGGGCGCCACCCAAAGGCATACAAAAAAAACATTCAAATCGGTCCAACCGTTTAGTAGGAGTTCAGTGACATACACATGTACAGTCGAATTATATATATAAAGATTAAAGTAAGATACAACCTGTACCAGTTTGGGTGACGATATTATCTATACTAATTATAAAGCGGAAGAGTTTGTTGGTTTGTTTGAACGCGCTAATCTCAGGAACTACTGGTTGGAATTTAAAATTATGTTTGTGTTGGATAGTTCATTTATCGAGGAAGGTTATAGGCCATAACATCACGCTACGACCAATAGAAAAATGTTGCAACAACGGGAAAAATGTCCACCCATGCGAAGCCGGGACGGGCCGCTAATCCAATATAAACTTAACACCGTGAAAATAATGTGTACTCAATCCATATACCACGAAGCCGGCGTATAACCTCTCAAGTCTAGGTTAATTATTTCCGTCGTTAATATAACTGATTTCATTAATCTTCGAACTAACTTGATAAATACCACAACCCGGCTCACAGGACCATGTACGGGAGCAACCAGAACTTGGTGAAAATAAAAACTTTTTAACAAAAAAATAAAACCGACTTCAAATTGTCTATCTCCGAAGTGCTTCGTCAGATCTTCACCAAATTTAAATGGGACCACTTCGAAAGAATATTCTTTCAAACAAAAAAATAATAATTAAAATCGGTTCACAATAATTAGCAAAGATATCGCGGAACAAACATACAAAAAAAATAACAGTAGAATTGAGAACCTCCTCCTTTTTTGGAATCGGTTAAATAAAAGAGGAAAATATGAAATTACTGGGTGACTGTGTATTATCGATGTAATGACAAGAGAAAATAATACTAATTACTTACATTACTTAAAAACTAAAACAGGACGTATTGTCGCTCGCTGCCACGACGAATCCAACAGGCGCTCCAACATATAGGTATATATATATAGGTACTTTTGAATATTAACAATCTTTGAAAAAGTTTGTAGCAAAATTCGACAACACTGTATTCAATGAAAAATATGTAGTAGGAGCGAAGAATGTTAGGATAGTAGCAGGATGTGAAAATGTCAGAATTTCAGGATCGTAGAAAGATTTCAAGATGTCAGAATGTCAGGATCGTTCAATTGTCTCTGCCTACGCCATCGGGAAACAGGCGTGAACTATGTCTGTATGCATATCGTCACCGGAAAGCCAATACTACTTAAGCGCCATTTTAGGCCAAAATAAGTTATATATATCATTGGATTGGGTTTTTTAAATCCAATCCAACGATATTATACAACTCATTTTGGCCAAAAATGGCGCTTAAGTAGTATTGGCTTTCCGGTGACGATATAATTGTATTCAACGTTTCTGATTTTCCGATCATTGGCTGACCGGAAGCTTATGAATCTCAACCATCTTTTCTACCGCGGATATAATTTTTAATTGAAAATTAAACGAACTACTAAACCTTTGTTATTTTACGGGGTAGTTGCCCAGGCTTCTAATAATGTTATAAACTTGTTATAAAATATTACATATCGTTGCTGCGCTTGCACAATCCGCTATGGGAAAAAACCCAACTTTACAGGAAAACCAAAAAACAGTTTTTTTCCCAAACTGATAACAACATTTAAAAACTTAGTATGCAGAAAATTAGACTTTATGACGAGACATCATAAAATATTATCTTTTTGCTTTTTTCTACGATATAACAGGTGCTAGGATTTTTTAAGTGAATTTGATCACATAGCGATTTTTTTTTGGGTCGTAAATACCACATGATGGATTTATGCTTCTACTAGATAATTTTCATTGTTGGTCTTCCTAGAACACTTAGTGGATTTTTCACACTATTTTTAAATAATAAACCCGCTATGTGTCATATTGAAGAGCAATTCTAAGAGGCGCGCATCGAAATAAAATTACGTTAAGTGTTGTTTGCACACATAGAGGATTTTTGAAGCCGTTTTGGCCAAAATTATATAGCTTATTTTGCTATCTCCTTAACCAAATAAATTATTAGAAAACGGATTTCACTGGCCTACGTGGCTTGAGAAGTATTATAAAATAGCATCAAAAACCGAAATTTAAAAAAAGCACATAACGGATTTTGCAGGCGCAGCGACGATACAAAATGTATTTTACTATAGGTCAACCAGAATCTCATGGCATTAAAAATTAATAACAAATAGTGGTTTTCATATGGCAATGTCAACATGTCACTTGTCAAAACGAGTATGACTGTAGTTGATACATTTTCCAGTTCTGATTAATGTTTTCTTGTTCAGACATTATTAATAAACATACTTATTCTAACAAGGTTTCCTTTTCCATTGCGATAAAATTGCAAAAAACCATATATCAGCATATCATTTTGGGACCCAGTGCATAATATCAGCAAGCACATTGGGTCACATAAAACAATAAGCCAAAACCTCTAACAACATGGCTTTATGAAATACATGTTGTGCCGACCCCATCTAGTGTGGGATAAGGGCAGGATAAAGATCGAGAAGAAATTAAAGAAAAAAAATTACAAGTATCAAGACTTTTTATTCAAATTACCTTTGTGTTACCCACAAAAACATTTAATTTCCCTATTTGCCATCAGATTCTGGTAGATCTATACTACCTGTTTCTTAGTTGATTACCAACGAAACTATTTCTTTCTTCCCGGTTTAATATTTTATACTAATTTAATTTATTGTTCTCATGTAAGTGACGGCTTTCTAATGAGAAATAAAGTTATTTAAACCGACATTGTTACTTTAATGTTTTTTTATAACGTAATATAAATTAAACTAAACTTTAAATTAAATTAAACTGCCTCGTTGGTCTAGTGGTGGCGAGCGCGGCTGTTGATCGTGAGGTCCTGGGTTCGATCCCCAGGTCGGGAAAGTGTTATTGGATTTTTCCGTGTGGAATTCCTCAATAGCAGTCCGGAGTTAGGATTTATGCCCGGTTGATGCCAATAGACTCGCCCTCTTATTACATAGGACTTAAACATAACGGCGAAATGAGGGTGTTACTATACACCTCTGCCCAACCCTTCGGGGAATACAGGCGTGATGTTATGTTAAATGTACTTTACTACTACCTGCTTCCAAGTTGACAACCAACAAAACTATTTAGTACCTACTAATCTTAAACGCATCGGGTTAATATTTAGTAGGTACTAATTTAGTTTATTGTTCTCATTTTAAGTGACGATTGTCTAATCTTTACATAGTAGGTATAAAACAAAGTCGCTCCCGCTGTCTGTACGCTTAGATATTTTAAACTACGCAACGTACTTTAATGCAGTTTACAGCAATAGATAGTGATTCAAGAGGAAGGTTTTTATACCCCACATTGGTATCAACATTGCACCCGTGCGAAGCCGGGGCGGGTCGCTAGTGATAAATAAAATTCCTTAAACCGTAGAAATTAAATGATTTTTTTCTTACCCAACATTTGAAAAAGATTGACGACACGTTTGGTGCAGTGGCTGAGTGATTATCTTCTGTGCTACGGGTCGTGGGTTCGGTTCCCGCACGGTACAAATATTTGTATGGCTTACATATATGTAGTTGTTCTGGGTCTAGGCGTTTGTGCTTGTGAAGGTTTGTATCTGTAAACGCACCCACGATACAGGAGAAATAATCACTTTTTAACAAAAATAAAACCGACTTCAAATGGTCTATCTCCGAAGTTCTTCATCAGATCTTCATCAAATTTAAATGGGACCACTTCGAAAGAATACTCTTTCAAACAAATAAAGAATCATTAAAATCGGTTCACAATTAGCAAAGATATCGCGGAACAAACATACAAAAAAAAACATACTGTCGAATTGAGAACCTCCTCCTTTTTGGAAGTCGGTTAATAATAAAGGGGGCAACGTATTATAAAAAAAGTTGCTGTACAGAGCGCGTCAAATAGAACCAAGATGGCGTCGACTGCCAAACTTGAGGGGTTTACAAGTAGCCACTGAAGAGTTCCACTATCCACCTCCTAGCTCCATCATCAGACCCTGAACACCAAGTGCAATCTATTGGACTCATCAAAACGAATCATATGACCCGAACTTCCCATAGATCACGCTGTCGACGCCATCTTGGTTTTAGTTATTTGACGCGCACTGTACCTAATTGTTACATTAAGGGATAGTTTCCACCAAACGGCTCGCATCGCATCAGATCGGAGAGGATACTAACGGATGCGGCGACAGCCGATCGCGTCCGGCAGGATATCGACGCATACGATCGGCTCCGTACCGTCGCTTGTGAACGTATCCGTTTCTGCGCCTAGTCAAATAGTTTCATTCCTACCGTGTTGACAGCCGAAAGGATCCGATTGGATACGACGAAAGGCGAACGGAGCCGATCGCGCGTCGTAGCATACTTTCGGCTACGATCGCGTGTCGCGGAAGACGTCCGCGGTCAAGCTGCTATGCGCGGCTCGGTAATATAGACTTTAAATACTGTGTACACGATTTAATATCGTTTAAAGATTGTAAAATCCGTTCCGATCCGATGCGATGCGAGCCGTTTGGTGGAAATCATCCTTAAGATTTTCTTCCCACCAACACATACGGTCATCAGAGTATTACCAACAAAACAATGATTCAGCAACATTATTCAGGTCTTACAGGTACTAACCACTATGCATGACGGTGACAATAAAAGCTTGTGTACAGCTACATTGATAGATCACCTGTGAATGTTTGTTTACGTTTCAGCGTACGGACCTTACATACATCGAGCAAACACGTGGGAGCCTACGTGTTTGCTCGTAGATGTGTTCATGTGGAAGGTTGTTAGGTTGTCCAGCTGTAGCCGGATAAACTTTGGGTTATTACCTACGTCTTTGTCCGGCGAAAAATAAGCTCGTGACTTGTTTGGAAATTTTAAGGTAAATTTTTGTCTGATATTATTGACTTTAACATAACATCACGCCTGTATTCCTCGAAGAGTTGGGCAGAGGTGTGTAGTAACACCCTCGTATCGCCGTTATGTTTAAGTCCCATTTAATAGGGGGTGAACCTATTGCTATCAACCGGGCACAAATTCATACTTCGGGCTGCTACTGAGGAATTTCACACGGAAAAACCCAATAACACTTTTCCCGACCTGGGGATCGAACCCAAGACCTCATGATCAGCAATCGCGCTTGCCCTCACTATACAAACGAGGCAGTTCAGTATTTTCCAAAAATGTTAAGTACTACTTTGATATCAATAGACTAACAAATTTTACATAGAAACTAAGATAAAAAACTTTCAGCAAAAAAGCAAAAAGCTGAGGCGAGCTCTCCCACTAGTGCAGTTGTCTCCTCGTAACCACACGGTTAGCTCTTTATTATGCAGTTTAATGTAGTGTAAACTACGTATTTTAGAACATATTATAAATCTCAATATGACTTAAATTTGCAACAACCTCCTCCACAAATTTAAAAACCCTTACATATCCTGGGTTAATTGCCCTTAATTATAGTCGCAATAAATAAAAGATATAACGTGTATCTCCGTGTAGCTACCAAAGAAGAATTATCTACTCAAAGCTTTGTAAAAGAAGTTTTTTTTTGTCTGTGATTTAGTCGAGAAGACTGTAGCATTCTCCGAGGATAGAAACAATAGAGTCTCTGAGTATGGTGATTATCTCAGCACTGCCAAACGGTGATTCTCTGGAGCGGTCTATTAGGCCCATAGGCCTAATAGACTGTGTAACATATTACACAGTGACAGTTTATGGTCAAATAAATGTTGATAGGTATTTTTTACTTTACAAAATAATGAAAAATTGTTAATTATTTGTTAGTGAAGTGACTGGATACCTTACATATGTTTTTTTTTTGTTATCGGTAGCTGGTAACACTGGACAATGTTGACATAGGAGGGTAACCGTTAAGATGAATCCACGTACCCGAAGTTATAAAAACACCGGTCATTCGATGGAGCAGAGGATTCCATGTCGAACAGCTGAAGAAGTCTGACCTTTTATATCTGATTTGCTTGTCATTATTTTCTGATCTTTTGTAAATTATTATATTGTGATATATTGTGAACTAGCTTCTGTAACTAACCGCTAACCCAGTTATAAGTACTCTCAGTGGTGGAGTGTCTATGTTGGTTTCATTTACTTTATTATAATTACCATGCTCCCAATCCTGACATACCGATATTAGCTATAACTGTAATGATAGATTCACCCCTACAAGATTCTGTTGTATGTATTTTATATTTTGGTGATTAGGTGTTTTCAGAAAGTCAGTATTTTATTCGGAAGTTTAGTTTATTATTTGGAAGTACCTAAAGTTTTTAATTCATATAATATGATCACAATTTGAATGAGGTCTCGTTTGTTTGTTTAATATGGTTAGTATGTTCGTTCAATATTGTGTTTATTTTTTTGCAGCTTATTTTAATCCAGCTTAGGTAGTATTATTTATAGCTTACCACAGCTCACTGCAATTTAATTTCTGTTTCGGAACCATTATTATTTACCTTTTTTTATACAACTACCTCACAATGTACTTCGTTTAAAAACGGGAAACAAAAGTGCGTGTCAGTAACACTGTTTTTGCGGTTTGACACTACAATTTGCGTCTTATTCATAGATTGTGAAGGGACGTGACCAAAATTTATGTACGGATGGACGTTGGCCAAATTTTCGTTGTCAGTGGCCAAACTACTGGACTCCGTGCTGGGTAAGTGGATTAGCCAGTCGACGTTGACGAACGGCCAATGCTACCTACCTACCTTTGTTGAATTATTACTGTGGTATTTACCCTTAGAAACCGACTATTACCTAAAAGGGTTCACGAATTTGAATTTACAAGTCCGCTTGTAGCTTTTCTTTTGATCTCAACTTTGATTTATGCTTTAAGATCTCCTTTACATGAAACCATAACTGTTGAATAACTATATCTATAATCCTTTAGTACCTTTAATCCTCTACATAAAATGTTATGTTTTTACTATTTCATTCGTTAAGAGTAGTCGGATTGTGGATCAACGACACTCAAAGCTGCTTACAAGCGGCCTTCGTCGGAAAATATCTTTGCTCTCTCAGAAAATTCTCAATTTTCTTACATGTTGGTCGTAAACCGCTTACAAAATATATGTTATGTGACACAGAAAAGTACTCGTTATTTAAATATGATTCAAAGTAAAGCTGAGGTTATTCGTTAGTTATCGCAATGAAAGGAAATCTACTTGAATTATTTAAAACCTGGGAAATAATTGGAAGTAATCGTATCTACTATGATGGTGTAAAAAAATAAACAAACTCCTCGTTTATTTTCTTACCATCAATTTCCCATCATTATTTACAACTTGTCGAGATGTATGTCAATATCCGAATTGCTTTTATCGTTCGGAACCTTTTTATTTTCATCGTGATGGCCTCGTTTTTCTTCAGTAGCTGAAATCGGACAAGGCATCACTTTCGTTTTAAAAACCACTCCGATAAAATCTCAAGAGATGCCCCACTTTGCACTCCGAATAAACAAACTGAAGCAAAAGTATTCAGGAAGGGAAGCACTGGTTGATTTAATGTTGATATTCTGAATTTTGAATGGGCAAAGTTTTATTATATTTCACGGAATGTTATTTCAAGTATAACTTGACAAAAGGTGTCGGCTTTCGAGGATTTTCGGGTTTGCTTCAGCTTTGAACTAACGATACTTATTATACATTCAAATGTGCTATAATGAGTTCTTTTTCTTGTTTATAATATCGCCGTTTAGTGGAAGCATTGAGACACTTAGCGGGGTCCTTTGTCGGTTTGTATAAATAATGATAGAAGATGAATCCTAAAATCCGCGTCGTTGCTTTGTTTTTTTGGGATTGCGTGAAAATATATGTATAATTTCGTTACTAAAATTATATAATGTAATAATACCTACTTATTTAGTTGAATGTTTTAAGTAAATTCATTCTATTACCCAATAACAGTTAAGACCTTAATGTTAAAAGAACTGGGGGCCAATTAGGACAGGACCAATAAAGATTATAATAAAAGTAAATGTGTCTGGTGAAATCTTAACAGGATTGATTTCGTTAAGGTTCTGTATAAAATAAACGTTATACAGATTACGGTCTTCTATCTAATTGGAATATTCAAACGGGTCTTTTTCTGGTATGAATACAAAAACACGTGTGTACACTCGGGAGCAACGAATCCGGGTCACGAACATAAATAAAACAATGTTTAACAATATTTTTCGAGATATTTAGGTTTATGTTGGTGACCCGGATTCATTGCTCTCGAGTGTTGGTGATCATGTTATCGGTAGCTGGTAACACTGGGCAATGTTGACATAGGAGACCGTCAAGATGAATCAACGTACCCGAAGTTATAAAAACAGTGGTCATTCGACGGAGCAGAGGATTCCATGTCGAACCGCCGAAGAAGTCTGACCTTTTATATCTGATTTGCTTGTCCTTATTTTCTGATCTTGTGTAAATTATTATATTGTGAACTAGCTTCTGTAACTAATCACTAACCCAAATAAAAGTACTCTCTGTGGTGGAGAGTCTATGTTGGTTTAATGTACTTTATTTACCATGCTCCCAATCCTGACATACCGATATTAGCTATAACTGTAAATGTATTTTATAATCACATTTTCCCTTTAGCCTGTTTGTAACAATTTTGGGGTCGGTTTTCAGTCGAACCAGATGCGAAAGAATATCAGTACTAAGGTATTTTACAAATAAGTTCAAATAATGTTTAAACGAACCACAAAATCATAAAAAAAGGTTATTTATGCATTTTAAAGTTTCTTATTCATGTTAACAAAGCAATGACGTGTCAATGTCAATTAGTGTATTCATAGGTCAGCTGACTTTCAACCTCAGATTAATACAATTATGTAAATTCTTCAGACGTGCCAGTTCATGAAGCAAGGCCTTCACAACGAGAGTGCAAAACGTACTTCAAATACATTTTGCATTCCAATGCGTACTTTCACTGCTAACTCCGATAGTTCCTTACAAATTCCAACAGAGAACCTTCAATGGGTAACTTTTTATAGCGCGAAATAAAAAATATCGTGGAAAATTAAATATGCGCGTAATTAAGAGGTCTATTCCACTAAGCTTTTTTATACGCTTGTTAAAACTTTTTGGAAAAAACGAAGACTTAAAGCATAGTACCTACGTATTGTTATCCGACCGAGTAGAAAATAATAAAAGGTCATGTCTTTTTGTTTCTGTCTTGTGATTTACAAAAAGAACTCTCACTAATTAAAAACATTTTTTACAAAAAAATTAAACCGACTTCAAAAAAGAAATAAATAATTACCATATAAAATTAACAGTTTCAGAAGTCGGTGCTGATCCACGCTGAACCAAATTGAAGGCACCGACTTCTGAAACTGTTAATTTTATATGGTAATTATTTTATTCTTTTTTGAAGTCGGTTTCATTTTTTTGTAAAAAATGTTTTTATTTTTTTTCATTTTAGTGGCCTTAATTAAAACTTGGTTGGACCTACTAAAGACGCTGCTCGTAACATAATCATATAGAATCAGAGCGCGCCCAAGAGAGATGAAACAGCAGGAGCCCATCCCAACAAGGGCCGATAAAGGGCAAGTCATCCCACCATCTCTCGCACCTACGTCGGGCCCTACGGACCACGTGAAAAGCGCCTTCCTCGAATACCTTGCAATAGTGACAGCGACCAGGGAGGTCAACCTCACGACTTGCAGGAAGATCCATCAGTCCTTCCAACTAAATATTGAAGGACTGTTAAGGGTAAGGCTAGAGGAAGCCGAGGCAGCGGTATATGACAACGTCAAATCCGAAGTCATCATAGGAAAAATGACGGGGTCATACATGGCAGCCTACAGCGCGTCAAGTGGCTTCGTGGCCTTGAATGAAGTGGAGACGGAGAGCTCGGGCAAGCCGAAGTTCAAAACACCCGACGACTACCCGATAGTGGTTACCGCCAAATGCACCAGAATCATGCTGGACGACAAGATCCTCAAAATGGCGCAATCCATTCTGGGGACCTCAGATGTCGCAGCATCAGAGGAAAGTTGGGCGGTACCCAGTATCAGGTGGATAAACGGAGTCCCGGGATGTGGCAAGTCAACTTGGATCGTCAAAAACTTCGATGGGGAGAAGGACGTGGTAGTCACCACCACAACTGAAGCCGCTAAAGATCTCCGAGAGAAGCTTGCGCGCCGCTTAGGAGATCTCGCAAGACTCAAGGTGCGCACTATGGCCTCAATCTTAGCCAACGGGTTCAAGTCAAATAGGTGCTACCGCCTCACGGTAGACGAGGCTCTTATGAACCACTTTGGGGCTATAGTCATGGCGGCAAAGTTGTCTGGTGCAAGCGAGATTGTCCTCATCGGAGACGTAAACCAGCTACCATTTTTGGACAGAGAGAACCTCTTCAAGTTAAGGTATACCCGCCCAAATTTGGTAGCCACCATCACGCAACAGTTGCCTTGTACACACAGCTGCCCGATGGACGTGGCTTTTGCTCTGAGCGAGATATACTCCGGTATATACTCCTCCAAGTCGACACTGTCGTACGCTCACTCCCTGAAGGTGGAAAGGTTCACAGGTGCGCAAATACCGCATATCGCCCAAAACACCCTATTCCTGGTTCACACACAAGAGGAGAACTCTTCTCTTGTAAACCAGGGATACGGCACCGGCGAAGGGTCGCGCGTCTTAACCATACACGAGGCTCAGGGACTGAGATACGACCATGTCATTGTCATAAACACCAAGACAAAGAGGCTCAAGATCCACGACAGCGTTTCCCATGCGGTAGTGGTGATATCGAGACACACAGTCAGCTGCGTCTATTACACCGACGACGCCGATGACGCCACAGGCCGCTTCGCAAAACGAGCAATGGGTGCACCAACCAAAACGGTCGTCGACTACAATCTAAAGACGGCCATGCAGCACCGAGACGCAGCAGTCGTGGAAGCTCTGCTCAAAGCCGCGAAATCCCTGGCTGGCAAATCCAAAAATCCCTAACCAACACCTTGTAATAAAAATGCCTAAATACCAACTCCAAAAACCTAAATGTGTAAAAATAAAATAAAAATAAAAATTGTAATAAATGTAATAATGCCCTCAGCATCCCGGTATCTCCATGAGTGATACCAAGAAATCAAACAAACCATAACATAATTATGTTGATGATGCATTCTGCGTTATCAACTATAGCATGTAAAATTAAAATCATTAAATAATATTTATAGTAGTAATATAGTCTTAAGTGTGTGTGCTGATGCAGGCATCGACTCTATTGAGTCGGCGCATGCATCAGCGCATAGCTAAGTTATACCTGCATGTCAAAATGATGCCTGCCGGTACATGCATCGACTTTATTGAGTCAATGCATGTACCACCAGTATCAACGAAATAATGTAAATGTGTATATTATAAGAAAAAAAAAAAAAAAAAAAACAATAATTATAATATTAAATAAGTAAACATATATATAATGTGATGGACTCGCATAGCTTAAGTAGAATAAGTAATATTTATAGTAATATAAATAATACATGTTGTATTTCCGATACAGGAGTAGATACGATAGATAAGTAAAATAAAATAAAAAGTAAATAATTAAATAACAGCAAAAAAGAGCGCGGACGAAATGTCTGCGGTGAAAAAACTCATTTAAAAAAAAAAAAAAAACCACATAATCATATCATCACAATATGCGCATTGTTCGTCATTGAGGAGTTCCATTGTCTATCTCCGAAGTTCTTCATCAGATCTCCACCAAATTTAAATGGGACCAATTTTGAAGTATACCCTATCCATTAAAAAAGGAATCATCAAAATCGGTTCACAATTGGCGAAAATATCGATGAACATACACAAAAAAAAAAAAAAAAAACAAAAAAAAATACATACAGACGAACATAGTAACCTCCTCCTTTTTGGAAGTCGGTTAAAAAGAAAAAGCAGCTTATATAACAACGTTTGACGTACTACTACCAATACTACAATTTTTTTTAAAGTTATATGAATAAATGAGCCCACCTTACCAGCGATAATACTAATAGATGAAAGATAAAGGGCCCGACTTCACTACGTATGAAGAAAAACAAGTGTCGTACTTTTAACCAATAAATGTCGGTAAGATAATAGAAATTGGACTCAGTATTGCCACATTGTTTCAATTTAAGCAATGATCATTATCATCATTCAGCCGAAACACGTCCACTGCTGGACATAGGCGTCCCCCAAGCATCGCGACATCGACCGGGCCTGTGCTTCTCGCATCCAGCGGATTCCCGCGACTTTCACTATGCTTTAACGGCAAAATAAGTATAATCTTAATCTTATTTAGTGTCTGGGAAACAACTGTTTCGTTGGTCTAGTGGTGGCAAGCGCGACTGCTGATAGTGAGGTCCTGGGTTCGATCCCCAGGTTGAGCAAAGTTTTATTGGGTTTTTCCGTGTGGATCAGACCTAGAAGCCCGGAGTTGGATGTGTGCCCAGTTGATGGCAATAGGCTCGCCCCCTGTTACATGGGACTTTAACATAACTGCGAAATGAGGGTGTTACTCTACACCTCTGCCCAACCCTTCGGGGAATACAGGCGTGATGTTATGTTATGTTAAGCAATCTTTTTTAGAGCAACAAGCTAAAACTGAGCTGCAACGTCGTTAAATAGCTAGGATATTTTGAAGGCAGCGTATACACAAGCTATTTATACCCGATTTTACCAACGTTGGATAGCGTTTATCCTAGGAATAAGTTACACGTTTTGACAGAATTTCTATACAATAGCTGTCAAAACATCTAACTTATATACATACATAAACTCACGCCTTTTCCCATGGGAGAAGGCAGAAACTATAGAACGCCACATGCTACGACCCTTACATACCCCTTTCGCTTCATCCACATTTATACATCTTGTCATACACGCACGCCGGTTGAGAGTACTACGCACCTGACCTTTGTGAAGAACATCACCAATAACATCGATGTATGTCCTTCTAGGATGTCCTCTACCGGCGTTTCCATTGACATCCGCCTTATAAATTCCTTTTGTTAATTGCCGGTCACTCATTCTCTCATCATGACCAAACCACTTAAGCATACTCCTTTCAATTTTTGTCACTACATCATCTTTTAAACCGCAACCTTGTCTAATCTCAGCATTTCTCAATCTATCATTCAAAGTTACACCGCACATACTTCCCAAGGAACGCATTTCCACGGCATTTATTCGTTCAACTTATTCCTTGGATAAACGCTTTGTGACGTTGGTTAAATCGGGGTTTAGTCAACATTTACTATGTGACCGTCGTCTTTATTTTGCCGTATAAGGGTAGGTAGTTCACGATGCATTTCCTTTGTGATACGATCACGTTGGACAGTTTCAAGTGTTTGTTCCTCTTGCGCTTGAGGTTCCGTCTTGTTGGTCGCCTTTGTCGATAGTTATCAATCAACTTGTCTAAAATATCAATTAAATATCTAGAACATAAGCCTGACATGGTCCTTTGTGGTTGAACCTACCTAGGTTCAACCACAAAGGACCATATGACAAGCTTAGTTACCTAACTAAGTTTGTCAAAGACATTAAACGAATAATTGCTTACTACGTTTACTCTGTCAACTTTGCAAATCGTTTGGTTTGTTGCCCTATGGGTCGCGGGTTCGTTTCCTCCCCGGTACAAATATTTATTTGACCTATACATAAATGTACCAGTTCTGGGTGTTTGTGAATCATGTGAAGATTTGTGTCTGTAAACGCAGCCACGATAGGTACAAGAGAAATAACAGTAACACATAGAGTATAGTAATCAATTGATTACTATACTCTATGTGTTACTGTATCATGTGTGCGTTCATACACATCCACATATACCCAGAGCCAGAACAATTATTTGTAGGCCATGTAAATACTTGTCCCGTGTGGGAATCGAACTCACAACCCGCAAAGAGCACAAAGAGCAAACCAAACGTGTCAAGTAAAAAAAAAACGGTATTTTTTTATAAATCTATAACGAATAGACTTTTTAAAATAAGCAAGAGCTTTTAATTAAAACATCGACAAGATGAGCGTTAACGAAGCAATACAAAATTCAAGCTTTATCTGGCTGAAGCCTATTTCATAATTTTAATTATCAACTTTGATTACGCACGAGTAGGATGCTAACCTTCTAATACAACTCAATTACCCGTATATTGCTTTTTATTATACCCAATTTACTCCAAAAATACGCACGCCACATAAATTCATGGAAAATAGAAGCATTATAACACAGCAACAACAATAAGCCGACGTGGGTCGAATATTTATTAAGTGGAAGGTCTAATTGCGAGGTTATCTTGGTGTTGTAGTATAATATTGGGGAGTTTACGTCATTTTTCGCGTCGAGTCGGCGTCGTTCGTAATTCTAAGCAATTTTCTCCGCGCCTCGGACTGATTTCGTTTTGCGGACGACTTAATTATCTGGTTTAAGTTTGTTTGTAATGTGTTGTGACGTCATCGTTCTTAACTTAGTGGAAGTAATGATTGAAATAATTTCTATTTCTTTTGATCTTTTTCATACACACCTATGTGTATAAGGCTGCATATCGACGGTTAAAAGGAAATAGGGGATAAGCGACAAAAGATGAAATGTTCAGGAGAGCCGTTCAACGTTTTAAATTTTAGAAAAACTGACGTATTTTTGTCATTTATTAAGATATTGTGAAAAGTGAAACAGTTATAAAATCATCGTAGAGCCATGGGAGTAAGCGCATTCGAAAGAGCAGAAAATTTCAAGTCCAATGGCATATATAACTCATTTTTGACCAAAATGTCCAAAATGTCCTTTTAACCGTCGATATTATATTTAGTGATATCAATCAGACAGTGGTGTCGATTCTGTAGCACATTTTGACAGTAGGTACTAAACTAGACTAAACGCAATTGTCACTTTCTTTTTCTATTGAAACAGAAAGAGACAAACACTCTTAGTTTTGTTTAGTCCTGACAAAGTGCGCAATAGAATCGACACCTTATCCTAGGACAGATTATCGGTCTTGAAGTTTTCTTGCAGTGATAGCATAGCGGTTGAACACTTGCCTTTCATGCAGGAGGGTGTGATTACAATCCCGCCCCGCACCTCTAACTTTTCAAATTCATATGCATCAGAATTTGATTATCAATTGCAATAACGGCGAAGGAAAACATCGAGAAGAAGCAAGAAACTATGAGAGGGCTTAAAAAGCTATCGATGGTGTGTTTAGTCGCCAACCCGCACCACGTCTTCTCATTTTGAGGAGAAACTCGTGCCTAGCAGTGGGTCAGTAATAGGCTGATTATGCTACACTGTGCTCCTTTCTCTTAATATTCTCCAGGAGTATCTTGGTCTGCCGTATATGCGTTTGCCGTGAAGAGTCGTTTTTAGACTAATCCGACTATACTATGAAATAATTCGATGACGGAATTTTCATTATTATGACAAATACGTGTACAGCCATGCAAATCATTAATTCATTGTAACAGTAATTTTGCCAACTAACAACAGTTGCATCAACATTACAAAACATTGCATAGTCATCCATTAAATAACACAAAACATGTCAACATCAAACACAAATTCTAAATGAACTAATTTCGGTACAATGTCGGTCGGTGCTCAATTGCTGGTCAATCAGAAAATAATACATCAACCCAAACCGCCGCACGCAATATAATTAGCACTATTAAAATCCGTAATTTAATAAATCTACTTTTATAACTAACTAGCTGTGTCCTCACGGCTCCGCCCGTAGCCTTTGTTACTCAGTGATAATGTAGCTTACTAACGGCAAAAGAATTTTTGAAATTGGTCCTGTAGTTTTTAAGTTTCTTCGATACATACAAAAATCCAAAAATACAAATCTTTCCTCTTTATAATATTAGTATAAAAGTATAGATAACCAACAGCAGTGATAACCTTGTGGTGTGACCGTCGGACTGCCAAGTCATAGGTCTCGAGATCGAACCCAAGGCACACCTCTGACTTTTCGGATTCATGTGCGTATTGTATAATTATCAGTTGTTTAAAAACAGTAAAGGAAAATATCGTGAGGATACTGGTATGCCTGAGAGATATTTCTCGATGGCATGTGAAGCCAAGTCAGAGGCCCATAGGCGGCATAAACTCTGACACAAGTTTAGTCACTAACCACACGAACAGAAGAGAAGACTAATAATCGCTGGTAATAACCAGGTTATAAAGCAAAGAAGTGACGGTATTAGTTACCTACCTATGTAACAGGGCCAAACCTATTCCCATTTACCGGGTATTCTTCCAAACTCCAGTCTTCGACAGAAAATTCCATAGCACGCATACCCATTAACAATTTTAATCTCAGGAAAATTGTTAATGGGTGTGCGTAGGTTCATGGGAAGGTTCGTACCTAGGGCAGGCCTAGGGCCTAGAGCTCAGGCCTAGGGCAGGCCTATATCAGTACACGGTGTAAGTATGAAAACATGTCTATAAGCCGCTGCATCTCAGTTGTGGAACACAAAAGAAAACCGAGCCGAATGTTAGTGAGTGACCGTAACGAAATGTAATAAGAGCGCAAACGCACAGTGCAATGGGAACTCTCACGCCTAGCACTAAAGCTCAATTTCGCAGGCATTTAGCAAATTTTAGTTAGGAATTGAAGTTTCTGTAGTTAGTAATATTTATTATTCTGTGCCTAGAGCGCCACTAGATCACCGAAGCCGTCTATTCAAAATAAATAAATACTATCAATTTAGCTTAATTAAACAATCGTTTTGTGTAAAATAACCGTCGCACCAAAAATGGCGTATTCAATAGAAAAACATGTCAACTGAAAATCCTAATTCTAAATTAACTGATTCCGGCATAATGCCAATCGCTGATCATTAAAAAAATAATACATCACCAAAACCGCTGCATGCAATTTAATTTGCACTATTAAAATCTGTCATTTATTAAATTTGCGCGCGTTGCAAATTTGACCGATAATTAATTAGTTAGCTGCTGGTAATAACTGGCCATGAAGTAAGAAATGGAGGATGTGAAAGCGGTCAACGGTGTCAGTCTGCTTCCGATTCACTGCTGAGCGTGGGCCTCCCAATGGCCGCTTAAGGGGCTGGAATCTACAGAAGGCATAGCTACGCTGCCGCTATTTTTTTTTTAAGTTGCGGCGCTCCTTTATTTTGGTACTATATGGGTAGAGGACACTTATACATATAAAAACACGTCAGGAATATGGTGCCCTAAAGTGTCACTTGCACGTCATGGTAAACATTTATTTATAAACAAAGTTTAATCAATATGTTTCTGAGATGCTGTCAACATGTTGCTGGCAACACGGCGTGCTGCAGAGTTGATCACGGTATGTTGACAAGTTCTTGTTCATCAACAGCTGTTAACGTGTGTGGACGTGTTTTAAACCAGTTTATAAATATGGCAGCAGTGTTTTCGCACCCACCACCTTTTTTTCTTTTTTTTTATTAGAAATTTTATACATTAGATACAGAGAACACAATAACACTACTTCCTCGGGCAACATTTTGACGCAAACCGGCGTGTGGACAAGACATTTTGTTATAAACTTTATTTACAGCAAGTTTGTCGTTGTTCATCAACAATGTTGATCAACTGTTGCTGAACAAAAGTTTACCATGAATACGGGGCTTTAGTGTCCATATATACTAGTATAAAATAGGGCCGCGACTTTGAAAAATTAAAGGGTCTATCTACTTTAATGTCAATGGGGAAATAACCATCACCACCAAGCTTGGCAGACAGATTGGTGAACCCAGTTAGTTGTTAGCAGGCAGGAGGACGCTACTGCTAGTCCGCTTTACATAACCCCTCGGTCACCTATTCAAGTCAGCCAACCTCGACGTAACCGGTGCATAGTTCAGATTTCTGTCACCGTCATCTTTTTCCCAATTATGTCGCGTGGATAATTAGCTATGAGCCTCAAAACATGCAAAGCTTCGATTTTCAGTACAAAATATGCCTTTAAATTATTTTTATTACTCCACGACCGGGCAATAATTAGCAGAAAACGTAGTTAGAGCGCATTAATCTGAGGGATTTGCACTCGCTACCTCTGTCACTATGTGCTCAATGCATGTGTTGGTTTTCGGAAAATTATCAATGCTTTTTAACCGACTTCCAAAAACTTTTTTACAAAAAAATTAAACCGACGTCAAAAAGGAATAAAATAATTACCATATAAAATTAACAGTTTCAGAAGTCGGTGCTGATCCACGCTGAACCAAATTGAAGGCACTGACTTCTGAAACTGTTAATTTTATATGGTAATTATTTTATTCCTTTTTGAAGTCGGTTTAAATTTTTTGTAAAAAAGTTTTTATTTTTTTATTTTAGTGGCCTTAATTAAAACTTGGTTGGACCTACTAAAGACGCTGCTCGTAACATAATCACATCATCACAATATGCGTACTGTTCGTCATTGAGGAGTTCCATTGTCTATCTCCGAAGTTCTTCATCAGATCTTCACCAAATTTAAATGGGACCAACTTCGAAGTATACCCTATCAATTAAAAAAAGAATCATTAAAATCGGTTCACAATTGGCAAAAATATAGATGAACATACAAAAAAGAAAAAAAATACATACAGACGAACATAGTAACCTCCTCCTTTTTGGAAGTCGGTTAAAAAGGAGGAGGTTACTATGTTCGTCTGTATGTATCTTTTTTTTTTGTATGTTCTTCGATATTTTCGCCAATTGTGAACCGATTTTGTAAATTTTTTGTAAAAAATGTTTTTTGTGTTTTTAAATCCCAGTGATTACGCTTGTATTCAATACATTTTGTCAAAAAAAGAACTGATTTATACTGTTTGTTAACCTGGTAGTACATTTTATGAACGTAAATGTAGGGTTCCGTAATAAAACTGGAATCCCTTATAATGTTGTTATGATCATGCGTCTGTCTGTCACGAACATCTAACAATGTGAACCTATTCTCCTATTGAAAATAAAAAAAAAATGGCAAGAAGAACTTTCATTTTGTTTGGACTTTATTTGTTTTTTTTTTACTTATGGGTTAGTCCACAAATCCAGCTAGCCAGTAACTTTGTAGAATGTGAGCGCCCGTTCACACAGCGGATCTATTTTAACGGATCCGTCAGTACTGGATGTGTTGTTCACATCTGTACTGACGGATCAGTTAAACAAATGGCAGCTGCGTCACACCTAGCCAACAGGATACGATAAAAATAACGGATCCAGTATTTTTTACTGGATTCGGAATACTGTCGTGTATGTGAACTCGATCATGCATCTACAGACGACATCACCAAAATAAAAACGGATACACTAAAACGGATCCTGTAAACAGTTTCTGTGTGGACCAGCTGTAATTCGACTACGGAACCTCCTTTTTCGAGGTCCAAATCATACTGGACAGGTAATTTTGTGTGTCACACTTACCTGACATACAGAATATTAAGTTAAATGGCTTTTACCACCTTTAATATTTAAACAAATGATATCACGGTAGGTTCAGGCTTTTCCTTTACATAAAAATATATTTACCTCTCATTAAATAAATTATGAATTTACAACGTTAAAACTTGTTGAATTTTTCAGCTGATACGTTTTCCGGGCATTCGTTAACCGGATAGACAGGAAGGATGGGGGGGGAGCAACAAATACGATTACAGGCCCGCAGTCCTCATTACTGTTGCTTGCTAATTAAAAATGCATATAAATGGTTTAGCCTCGCGTTTTGCTCAAATAAAGTCAAACTCAGTGAAGAAGGTAAGTATGCGTTGCGTACGAAGGTTATAATACTATCTTGTAAACTAAAAAGCGGTAGAAAAAGTACATTCGATGTCGTTTTTGACACTCTTTTTAGTTCCTTAGCCAAGGGCAGACAGAGTGTGGTCTATTCTTTGAATTCTATTTTGAACGAATTTGGCAGTTCGTATCGACTGACCTAATTTCACGCCGAGCCGAAAACTTTTGGAACAGCTGGAGTTTTGTTTACTCCTAAAGAAGAAAGTATGAACTTCTAGTAAGTATTAAGTCCCTAAAATGCCTCTAATCGCCCCCATAAATAAATGACACAAGAAAAGAACAACGTAAGTCTTAAAGCTGATGGGTTGAGAATCAATGGCAATAAATATTATGTAACATTAGAGTAAGTGACACATTATTTTATTAGATATCTCGTAACTGTTACAAAAACATACCTAGGCAGCAGTGTAAAAACCAATGTAATTTTTTTTAATGCCCAAGCTTGATAATCATAAGATATTGGCTATTGGCCGTAACGACTATCGACACAAAGATTGCTGAGACGACCTCCCACATGTTGACAACCTCGAGTGCCAAGTCTTGATACTTAAAAAGAAAATAAAAATATAATTATTATATAAATGTCCACGATAAATCATGCGTCTTCCGAAATTGACAGCACTTGCCCCCTCCAAAAACTTAAAAAGCGTGTAGGTATCTGCTCCATTTTGTTATCGATTTTATTTATTTTTTCAGCGATCATGTTCTTTCTATACCTTCTTTGAAATAGTAAATTCTTGATATTTTTTTATGTAGACAGGTACCTACCCTATTGCGGGGATGGAAAATCCTTTTATCTCAATTGTCTATGGGACCTAAGTGTACGATGGTGTCCATTAGGGAGGTACCATAGCTGTAACCTAATATTCGATTTCCTTTTACATTGAAGCTGAATGTAACCTTGTTATCCTTTTATAGGGGCGGACTGGTGTAATTGAAATCGAGTTTTGAGAAATCAGAATTCAGAATTTAAGTATGTAATTCGATAATAAAATTGAATGCTTTATTTAGAAGACAAAACCTATTGTTTTGTGTGGAAAAAGATCAATCATATCTGTCCAAATAGTTAATTAGTAGCAAAGCAAAACCTTTCACACACACAGAAATACTGCACTCACACATTCAATCATTCATACAGTCCACTAGTTTAGCTAATAGTATATAGTGCAAATAATATATTCCAAAAGCAAAGGCTTTTGGAATATATTATTTGCACTTTTACACGTCTTTACGTGTCAAGTGTTTTTAACCACGCGCAATAAGAAATAGACCTTAATCCCTTCAACATGTCAGTCTGCAAACGTCCACTGGTGAATATGGGACGATCAGAGGGAAAATTGCTATAATCACCATGCTTGGCCTACGGATTTCTAATTGCAGCTTGTTGGTAGAACGACGCTACTGCCTATTCTCTTGACGAAATCCTTTAGTCGACTTTACGATATTTAAGGGTGGGGAGGGGCTTGCTTAGCTCAGCATCAAAAGGGTTTTTTAATAAAAAACGATTTAACAAAAATATAAAACCGACTTAAAAAAGAAACGAAAAAATGAATAAAATAATTATCATTTATAAAATTAACAGTTTCAGAAGTTGGGGCTAATCCACGCTGAATCAAATTGAAGGCACTGACTTCTGTAACTGTTAATTTTATAATATGGTAATAATTTTATTCTATTTTCCGTTTTTTTGAAGTCGGTTTTATTTTTTTGTTAAAACGTTTTTTATTTTTAGTGGCCTTAATTAAAACATGGCTAAACTTACTAAAGACGCTACTCGTAAACCAATCACATTATGTGTACTGTTCGTAATTGAGGAGTTCCATTGTCTATCTCCGAAGTTCTTCATCAGATCTTCACCAAATTTAAATGGGACCTCTTCGAAAGAATAATCTTTCAAGCGAATAATTTTCCAAATCGGTTTATAAATGACGGTGTTGTGAGGTAACAAAAATAAGAAAAACAAAAAATTGAGATTCGGATTGTGAACCTTCTCCTTTTTTTGGAAGTCGGTTAAAAAAATGGTGGCGTGACCTTATTTTCCTGTCATTTAAAGTAAGTGCACAAGGGATCCATAACATAATCCCAAATACCAAACAAACTTATATTTACGTCCCAACATTTCGTAACCCAAATGCGAGTTGTAATTTCACTAATTGCTGGCCCATCAGCAAGCTTGATAGACTGTCCCTTCTCATACTATTAATACAAATAGTCTAAAAGGCGGCGGTGGCGTCAGGAGTCTACTCATTAAGAAAAGTAGATCTCCGAGCTTATTCCGAGTAATGGCCGACCGGCATCCGCCTCCCTTGATTGCTCGTTAAAATTATTTTTTTTAAGGCATTAAGGTTATCATTCACTTTTACGTTCTACTTGGCGATTATGGTAACTATATTATTGGTTTTGCATTTAAGAGTAGAAGATAATTATAGAAAGAAAGAAAAAAAGAAAGAAAGAAAGAAAGAAAGAAATTTATTTGGCACGAAAGCAGTCCGACACACAGACAAAAAAAATCATAGGAGACAAAAAAAAAAAAAAAGTAGCTGTGTGTCTAGCAGCTGCGCCAAGGTATACCAAGGCTTATACAGTATGACTATTTGAACATGTGTCATATTCAAGGACATGGTAATTTTTGTGATGGTAATTTTTGTGATCACGTAACGGAGAAAAAATAATTTAAAAAAAAACACTAATAAGTGCCCCGTTAAAACAGCGGATCCGTTATAACGGATCTGTCGGTACTGGATGTGTTGTTCATATCTGTTCCGACGGATTAGTTAAATAAATGGTAGCTGAGTCGCATCTGGCACGCAGGATACGATGAAAATAACGGATCCAGAGTTTTTTACTGGATTCGGAATACTGTCGTGTATGTGAACTCGCTCATAAAACTACAGGCGCTATCACCAAAATAAAAACGGATACGCTAAAACGGGTTCTGTAAGCAGTTTCTGTGTGAAGTAGCTGTAAATTACAAAGAAAACCTTCATGAAAATATTGAAATTAGATTGACCGGCTGTGTAATCGGCATGTACAAAGGGCGGGGAGTGCGAAGTACCTAAATGCCGGTCGGCATTTGCAGTACAGTGTGCATCACGTTACCGCTTGCAACCTCGTCTCACATAGTTTAATAATTCGTGTCCACAATTTCTTTTTTGGAAATATATATCAAATATTATTATTAAGGTCCTGTTTTTTACATATTTGAAATGAGAATCGAAATACTGAATTCCTCCTTCAACTTGTCACTCGTTTAGCCAGACATATTGTACAACGTGTTACAAAAATACCCCTAAAGCCGAAAGGGGTTAAAAGGTCCCTTGTAAAGAGTCTATTGGCAATCATTGAAAACAGTAGTATTACCTAAAAAATATATAATATGTATAAAACATAAAATAATCCTCATTAAAACACAACCCTGAAAACATAAAACTAAAGAGTAGACTACCCAGAAAGTTATTTACATTCTTACCTAATTTCCTCTGAGAGGTAAATGACCACAACCATAAGACTACTTGATTATTTACATTTTTCAAGGTGTAACACGTTGTATATTCTAAGGCAGGGGTTTTGTGATGGTATAATATTTTATGATCTATTATGAAGCATAACTAAATATCTGTCACTTTTCACTTATAAACATAGAAAAAAGGAGACCTTTTTACTCTGTCTCTAAGGAAACATTTTTACATTTTTTGGTTATCATTCTAAAACACACAGTGTTATATTTTTACAGCTTATAGTTGGAAAAATATGTACCTAAGTTCTCTCGTATGCGGTCATTTGTAGTATGATGGAAATTAGGTTTCCAGTGAACCTGTGTTATGACCTATAACCATTATGGGGCTAAAAAGCCTCTTTACCGAGTAATGAGCTATGAAGTAGGGCTAGACACATAAAAATGCCCTCGTTATCTTTATTGATGATACAAATATACTGTTGTTTATTTTATTTTGTAAACAGGTATGTAACCGTCTCCCTGGGTAAATAAAGAAATCAAGCGATACTTTGTGAAAATCCATGCATCCATTTATTTTTATCAATAATAGCGTTTGCCCGCAGCTTCGCTTGCGTGAAGTTTGAAATCCTCATTAAGCCCATTTTTAAATCCAAAACGTCCGTTTTTTATCACCCCCAGCGGTTTAGGCTGTGCGTTGCTAGATTAGTCAGCCAGTCGGTCAGTTTGTTCCCATGCTTCTTACTTCAAAAGTACCAGATTTCTCATACAAACTTTCAACACTTATTTCACCCCCTTAGAGGTTGAATTTCCAAATATGTGTACCTAACCAGAAACCTTCATATTTGATTTCATCTTTCATACTTCAAAAACGACGGACTTACATACAAACTTTAACCCCCCATTTCACCCTCTTAGGGGTGGAATCTCCAAAAACCCTCAAACAATTATGCGTTTATTTCTTACCAAAAGCCTAAATATTTAATTCCATGTTTCTCACTTCAAAAATACCAGATTTCTCATACAAACTTTCAACACTTATTTCACCCCTTCAAGGGTTGAATTTCCAAAAATACTCAAACATGTGTACGTTTATTTATAACCAAAAACCTTAATATTTAATTTCAAGCTTCTTACTTCAAAAATGACGGACTTAAATACAAACTTAAAAACCCTATTTCACCCCCTTAGGGGTTGAATTTCGAGAAATCCCTTCTTAGTGGATGTTTACGGCACAAACTGAAATTACTGTCAAAATTTCAAGTTTCTAACCCCAGCCGTTTAGGCTGTGCGTTGATAGATCAGTCAGTCAGTCAGCTTCTCCTTTTATATAAGTATATAAGATAAGATAAGATAGATTACCACAAATTCAACGACGAAGCTGCTGGCTCCACGTCCGCGATTTTTCCCTCTCGACCCAAAGTGATAGAAAGAGGTGGGCCTATATTTCCCAAAGACTTCAGAAAATAAAGGTATCACAGAAATTTCAGAAATGTAAGTATAGGAAAGATTAACTTCATTTTACTAAACCAAATCCCGGTTGTCACTTACAGGTGCCGCGGAAATTTCATAGCGAATAAGAATAATACGTTTTTTACAGAAAATATTATCGTTTTTTCAGATATTTTTTTTGTTCAAGTTGTTTGGCGTGAAAGGAAGTTTTATATTGTAAGGCAAACAATAAAGAGCAGTCGGCAGTCGCCCTTTGTCCCTTTGTACACGGGCTTCACTTGCACCGTTTGTTTATTTTTATATTTATATCTAGAAAAAACACAAGCCTCATCGTTTATAGCAGTTGGCTTTAGCTGTGTCGTTGTGATTTGGCATACGAATTTGTGTATGGAAGTGAATTTCCTTATTCGTTCTGCCTAGCCTTTTCCCAACTATGTTAGGGTCAGCTTCCTATCTAGCAGGATTCGGCTGAATACCAGTATTTTACATAGAGGGACTGCCATCAGACCTCCGCAACCTAGTTACTGAGCAAAGTCGATACCCTAAGGTTAGACCGGTTGTCAAACTTCCGGGCCTCTGTGAATTTACCTATTCGTAATTCTATTTGGGATACCACAAAATATTCAATGAAGTTATGGCGAACTGAAGTTCTGTCCCGAGTTGCGATCTCGCCGCTTGTTCAGCTTATGATACGGCTCCGTTTGAATCCAAAACTAGTTGGGTAATCACAAAAATACAATTCCAAGTCCAATTATAAATAGAATTCCGTTACATGAATTTCAACTATTCTTATTACCTCCTACTCTAAGATAACCGAATAAAGCTGTTTACTCATAGGACATACGAACTACAATAATTCACCCTTATGTGAGGATGAATAGCCAATTTGCGTGGAATGGATGGCAAGATCTGAAGATAACTTCGACCTGCACATTCAAAATAAGAGGGGATTTACAGGTTACGGAAATTGGCTAATAAACTAACAAACATGGAGATTTTATGGGGAAGTTCCATAGGCAATAGGAATTTACTTTTTCTTTGAATCACATTAGTAAGGTAGATAAATATGTCATTTATTTAATTATTGATAAAAAGGAAAAGAAACATCCCAATTTTGCGTCCTTTGAAACACTGTATGCTTACACCCGTAATCCCTGAATGGGTAAGTAGAGGTGTTCTCTTATTACAGGAGTGTGTACACCCACGACTCTTGTATTAAGTGTCATGTACCTAATAGGTTTGCGACCGTGTTGCCATTTTTGGGCAAAATGATGGTGTCAAGTACGTTGCCTCTTTACGCGCATTTTTGACGAAAATCTTTAAATTTTCGCATTTGTGTAGCGCTACATAGAGTATAAAGTAATTTGTCATACATGAGGTATACTCGGAACTAACTCTTTACAATACTCGCGAGACGTATCTAATTTGCATGACGAAGTAACGAGTCTCTTAGTACCTAAATGTACTTGTAGATTTTATGCTAATAATATCTACGGTCTTCCGAGGGAGCTTAGCAACGTACTCGTAGTATGTCGGAATAGCTCTATAACAGCTCATAAACACCTACCGCTAAACAGGAATATCGTAAAAGACTGTTACTAAGATAATTTTGGAATAATAACCACGTTTGGTAAAAGGATTGGTGATTACAGTACGTTGTTACTAGTGCACAGGAGTTGACAGGAACATACAAATGACGTGAAGGGAATTTTGTAATAATCACCACGCATGGTAAAAATATTGGTGATTACAGTATGTTGTTACTAGTGCGCAGAAGTTGACATAAAAATGTTACTCATTTTTATAGGAAATGGGGTGCATTAAAAGTAGGAGACAGGTGCATCAATTGGGTAGGTACTCTCCTGGGAACTTGTGGAAGCTCAGTACTTTTAGTAGATACAATTTTTGTTTAGGTATTTCTATGGACCCCCCGGTGGGTTCCCGCATTGTCGTTGCGGTGGGGCTCAGTAGCCGTGGCGTAGATTCCCACGGTGAAGCGAAGAGTAACCCGAGGAGGGGCTGCTCGTCGGGGCTTGGGCCTAGAAGCCCTCGACGTAGCGGCCAAGTAGGATACGGTGTCGCCTGGGCGACATCGCAACTGAGGCGGGCCGCGATGTCTCATGGGAGGCATCGCGGCTAAAGGGTGGAGGCCGCGGCGGGAGAGGAGTGCCGGTATTGAGGTGCGCCGCTCTCCCTACCTTCCGAGGCCTTGACGGGGTCGCCACCGTCAGATGGCGGACGCGGTGGGGCCGCAGGGGGAGAGGAGTGTCGGTATGTCGTTGGCCGCTCTCCCTATCCTCTGCGGCCGAAAAGTGGTAGGCGGCGGGGTCACTAACCTGACCCGTCGCAGGGGGACCAAGGGTGCCCAGACACGGGGTCGTTTGGCGCCCATGTGCTCGTTGGGTCCCCGGGGTGGTCACGGCGTACCATGTGTTCTGGTACACTGGTGATGGGGGTACTCCCCAGAGGAGTGTCCGGTGACGGACAGCCGCGGGGGGCTCGCGGATGAGTGCTTACGCATGCCCGTGTTCCCGCCATAAACGGCAGAGGAGGACACCGTGGAGTTTTAGTGGGTTTGAGTCCCACATAAATGCACTATCGCCCCGTGGTAGTGCAGTATGCGTGCGATTTCTCCAGGAAAAAAAAAAGGTATTTATATGGACGCCTACACTAATCCCTATTATATTCATAAAACGACAAGTGCCAGGGTACATTATAAAGGCCTCCAAAGTTACCAGGGGGTACGCAATTAATGCAGCCGACTGTACATAACACAGTTTTAGTTCTGCGTAGTCTTTTCCCAAATAAATTGGGGTCAGCTTCCAGTCTAACCAGATGTGGTAGAATACCATTATTTTATACGGAGTGACTGCCATCAGACCTCCGCAACCCAGTTACTGGGCAATGCCTATATCCTAAGGTTAGACCGGTTGTCAAATTTTCGGGCTTCTGACTTCCCGTAACGACTGTCATAGGCATTCGTATGACATCCGGGACCGACTTTTTAACGTGCTCTCCGAGGTACGGAGGGGTGTTGATGTGTAACTAACGGTCACCCATCCAAGATTGACCGCGGCAAGCGCAGTTTAACCTAGCAAATCGTATGATCCACGCGGTTAGTAATTAGCCACGAGCCCCTCTACTGTACATAACCAAGTAGTGATTATCATGTACATAGTTATGTAAAATCATGCGAAACATTTCCCACTTCATCCTACAAATACATACACGAATGCATGCACGTCATATTCCATTTGAAAATTTATAACCTCAGTAATACGCGTGGTATCGACATCTCGTCTGATCTCGTTTTAAATTAGGGTTCGAACCCTCCACTCGGCTACCGGGTTTTTACAATCCTGTCGAGGTTAATTCAAATTAAAGTGCAGTACCATCCTACCATCCGAAAGCCTTCGAAATTGTTGCGTGAATTTAAATGAGGGGCTAAAAGGTTGCGTAAAGGGAATTACGGAGTGAATAGTCATTCTATTTTCTTAATGGGGTTAGTTGTAGTGTTATTGTGAAACGAAAAGGTTACATTAGCTGAAAGTGTTTCTGATTTAGTAAGATTACAGATTGCGACTGTGATTAGGAAAAAAGGCCAGACAAAATTTGAAATAAGAATATTTCTTGTAGACGGCATATATTCAAAGAATAACATGTCGATATTTCGGGAATAATCGTCATTCTAAAAACACAAGTCGCAAAAACAGAAGAGCTTTTATTGATAAAATAAATATAACATTCCAGAAATGATATCTGGAGGCTCATCTAAAATTTACATTAACTCAGAATGTTGTGATAACCTTGTTTTACGACTCATTAATTTAATTTTAAATTACAACCTCATTTTTCTGTTAAATTAAGTGTGAACTTTTTTGCTTTTGAACTCTGTACGCATTGTTTCCTTTATTTGTCCGAGAACCATTTTGAACTGGGTGGAAACTCTGTAATTCGCTTGGTATTTTTCACAAAGCTCAATAAACAGTGGATGCATATATTTGAGTAAGCTGTGGTCTAGGGTGGGGAACATGTGGTGAAGAGCGTGGTCCCCAAACAAAGTCATCACGGCGAAGACGTTGCCGTTTATATCCTTGCGGTCCAGAAGGGCTTCTACTTGATGCATTCCCCAGTCTGGTGTTTCGCTTCTGTAAGTCAGTTAATTTCATTGTTTTATGGCCGATTCCTATGATTTACTGTTATTGGCTCAAATTAAGACACGTATGTAGGTTTACCAAAAATGAAGGATGGCTCCTACCTTTGCTTAGTATATTCTCTCATACGTTAGTAGCTATCTCTCAGGTAAAATACACTTACGAGTCCCGATATATGCCTACACTGTTTGCGGTGTAGCATGGTGCGGGTGACAGCTATCAGTAATTGATTTTATTTGTATACAATAACAGTTTGACAGGATACATTTATTTAATTTACTACAGTTATTACTGATCCGTATTTTACGACTGTGATATTTAGGGTGCAACTAAAATATTAAGTCATGATTGTAAAGTGCGTTTGATGTCACCCGCACCATGCTACACTGCAAATAGTGTAGTTTGAAAATAAAAAATACAACCGTTGGGAAGCAAAAAAAAGTATCGTAAAATAATGTGATGGACAGTTGAAATCAGAGTCTAAAATAAACAATAATTATAAATATATGTTTTACAATGATAAGTTAAAAAACAATTTAAACTTGTTATTGTGTATATAATTAACTAAGTGGCTGCAGATAACGAACTTCAAAAACATTTGTCTTAGTTTTGATAAATCGGTGTAAATGAATATAATTAAGTTTTCGATAAAACCTTTTTGAAACATAGAACTGTACATAAAGAGATCGTGAAAGTCTATAATGGAATTACGAAAAAGTACATGATAGGAACTCATAAAATTAGAAAAAATAAACTTTATAAAATAACTTACGCAGGCTGATCGCCATCTTTAATAGCATCAGGATGATGATGAGCAGCATTAACGCCAATGGAATAGAAAAGTAAGCTGCCAGTACAATTGATCCACAACCACATGGAGATCACGTTCAGCAAGGGGGCGCCACTAGCTACCCCCATCCACACTGGAAGGAGTAAGCCTATGGCATCGTGCCAACGGTAATGATTCTTGAAAAACCCTTGACGAAGGAATATGGACAGGAATCTGGAATACGCTAACGTCATTTATTTGTTTTCATCAACAATCTCGTTTAATAGTTTTTTATTGGCAGCTTCAGGGTTATTTGTGCAAGAATACGATAGTAGGTAAGTATACAATAAGATACATATTACATAAACACAGATCAAATTAAATGTAGAATTGATATTATTATCTCTGTTATTATTAAATTAACTATTGTTTGTGTTCAAAGTGTGAGATGCTGTACGTAACGGGTTAAAGATTAAATTGGAATAACATCATGTGATTTGTAGTCTTATTTTTAAAGATTCCTTTACTAATGTGGGATGCACATTGCTACTAATGGCCAAATACTCAAACGCTACTCAATTTTAAGTTGTTGTTAAGTCTCATGATGTCACTGTAACTTTAAGCCACAGTGACAGTGACAGCACAAAATAAACGGCAACTTTAAATTGATTATCTTCTGAGCATTTGGCCATAAGGAAGATAATATTATGTTTATGCTTAGAAGTAGGTTCACTATAAGTCTCATGGATGGAGTTGAAACTCACAACATTTATTTTGCAAGTCTGAGATCTAAGCCATATCTTTTTTTATCGTTAATGATGTCCCTCGCCCGGGGAAGGCGAAGGGGGTCTGCCGGACTCTTACTGGCTAAAAACCAACGGTGTTCCTCCTCCTGCCCGTCCGGCCGAGGTCGCGGGATTCGCAAAAGCATGCACCGCAACCATCTAAGCCATACCTACTGAATTTTTGCTTGTAAATTAAATCAATGTTTTTTTTATTAAATTAATTGTCAACTTACCTCTTTGTAAAACTTAACAAGAAAACAAAAGGGAAAAAGAAGATCTCAGTAATAAATCCCAACTTTGCGTGCAATGGTTTGTCTTTCCTAGGATTGTAAAACAAAACTGGTTCAAGGGAGCTGATTTCCAAATCCATGAGGGTATTTGTGTAAAGATGATGAGACAGAACGTGGGATACTCGAAAATCTCTGGAAACAAAATAATATAAAATTTGAGTTTATAAATAGTGTGCAATAGGAACCTTGCTGCTCCAACCGCTTGGAGTGCCATTGACCTTAAAATTATAAATGTTATTTATTTATAATTAAATATACTTTATTGTATAGCAGATACCAACACTGAGATAGAATATGGGTGTATCATACCAGGCAACTTTTACAATGTACATGAGTGAACTCTACAAAAAATGGTGTTTCCTGAGGTGCTAACATTAAATGAATAAAAGAAACTGGAACTTTGGTAATGAACAGGTAGATAACAATGAAACTAATTTGGTGAATGCAGAAGACGATTGCGATAAAGTTAAATAACATTAATTTATCTATTTGAAGGGCATCGAATCGGAAGATAATGGTCGCTTAAGAATTGCTGTTCGGGCTGGTTGAAATTCAATAATATTTGCCTAAGAAACTTAATTTCAAGAAATTTCCAGTAAATCAAGTACTGCAAAATCGTATCGTTTCAAAAACATTTAAAGCCAATCAGCGAATTAGAATAATGTAAGTATTTCATTTTAATTTGCTGTTGAAGAAGTTCTCTTACATGAAGTCATAAAATTAAAAAGTAATAGTACAATAGTGCTACAGCGTCAAAGATGCAGATGAATCTTTTAATAGAAAGTTTGAAAGCTTAAATTCCTTCATTTCTCAGAGAGCCGTCTTGACTTGCTTTAAAACTCTGCAATTTTCTCATCAGCATAATTAAACTAGGTAGTTTGAGCTTACTCAAGAAATCAACTGTTTAACAGGTTAAATACGTATTTGAAACTGTCCACATTAATTGTATTTTGAAGCAATAGTTTGTCATTGCTCCCTTCCAAACTGACCACGGAACTTTTGGGGGCACACCAAGCGGCCGAAATTTTCAAACAGGCGAATGCATGGGCATTCGGCTCTTTTTTAACATAAGAATAAAACAAAAAAACTTACCTGTAAGACCACATGCTCATATTAAATAAATACATCCTCCAATTCGTTTTCCTGTGTATGAAATTATGGCACGCCACAGTCAAAAACGCCAAGTTGACCGACGCGTAAGCATACCAAAATTTTACTGCAAAACTATTGGTGAACCAGCAAGCTAAGGCAGAACTTATTAGCAGCGAGATAAATAACCCATCTGTAATATTATCTGCAGTTTTAGATGCATCCTTAGGGATTTTCTTGAGCTGTTCAAAAGCCGCCCTCTTTAGCGTTTTATAAAAGCCATCTTCTTTGAACGTGAACGGCGAATTACGTGGAGTCTTTGCATCCCTGATATAATATTGTGTAAGAATTTTCGCTGTAGATGGGTTGATGTGATGAGATTCAAAAGCCTCAGTAATATCGGTGCCCTATAATTTAAACATATTTTTTTAATAAACTAGTTTTAGGGTCATAACAAAAGTACGTGCATCAGACGAGAATATTTTATTGAATAGAAAATAAAATTTGAGTAGTACTTACTTTGGTAAGTTCCAGCCATTCTTCACCTCCCGGGTGTCGTTTTATAAACTTCGTCAAGTCGTATAGTTTGTCATGAATACGCCATAATCCTTCGGCGCCGTCGTCCATAGCTTTCCCAGCGAGCCATTGCACGGGGTCTCTTAGTCCATTATCTCGTAAAGATGGATATTTTAACTGGGGAAAACTCACATGCGTATTTTTATCTATTGCTCGCTGCCCAGCTGCTTCTACCCATTCTGAATTTGGGGGCATATTTTTTTTTCAGAAAAAATATTAGAAATATTTTTCACGTTGACGACCAAACGCTGGCGTTTTTGACGCGACTGGCCAATAATGCTCATTACGTACTACTCAATATAACATTCATCAGTATAATTCCATTAATCTAATAGATAAATAACAGTTAATTACTTCCTTTGATCTTGTACATGGAATAGAAAATTAAATTACCAGTACATTAGTTATAGGATGCATTAAGATAATTTGTTCGGTTATTCGAATAAACAGAGATTTCACTGAATGCAAAATTTTCGGACACGACCTTCGAAAACATTAGCTTCGAAGTTTTATTATTGTAGGCGTTGGTACAGATTATTTCCTTCTTTTATTATAATCAAAGAGATTGTGAATATATTCGTCTGTGATTCTAAGAGCTTTTCATTTTTTAAATGTTTGATTTACTAAAGTCTTTTTTATAAACTTAACAATATTAAAAAGTCAATGTATAAAGCCCCTTATGATCGTATTACTGCAAAGTGCATAGGTTATTTTTGATAACCTTTGAGATATCTTTGTGTTTATAAAATAATGTGTATATAATATATTGAGCATATTATTATGAAAATAATCTCACTTCTATAATGATAATTTGATACTTCAAAACCCAAAAAAAGCGATAATATTATCTGGTTTATGAGTAGGAGAAAATTGAAAAATACAAAGAATTTAAGTGATTTGGCACGTTTACGTTTTAGAGAGGATAAAATATTCTATTTTACTCGTAGAATATGTAATAGGACGTTTGCCAGCTGACTCGCGGTCGCTTTTGCAGTTATAGTTCTTCGAAAAAGGCCAAGAATCGTAAAACCCACATTTCAGGGCACAATTTTATATGTACAAGTATATGTTGCTGTAAAAGTCCGCGTACTGCTATGGTTGATAAACGTATGTTTTAAGATTCTTGGAAAGGGAAACTGAGGCAATATTTATGGTGACGTATTTTTAAGTTGGTACTTCAACCTGAAGACTTTTATGAATGGAAGGATCAACTTAAACTACCCTCTACCGTCATACCAGAACCCTTTCAAATGGGTCCAATTAAAATGGGTCAAAAAATATCGGTCTTTAAGTATCAGAGGACCGATTCGCATTTGGGCGGTGTTTTTCTTCAATTATAAAACTTTTGCAGACTTTAGTGTGTATTCCGCACATCTGCATAAGGTCAGCGTGGACTAAGGCCTGAACCCTTCTCATTCTGAGAAGACATACCCTTTTTATTCTGAGAAGAGGCACGAGCCCAACAATGGGACAGTGATGGGTTGATTATGCTTGACTACTTAGTTGAAATCTAATTTATTTATTTTTACCCGACTGCGCCAAAGCCAATAAACTTGACCTGTATTTATATATGTATGTATACTCGTATATGCATGCATGTGCGGCCCTATGTTCCCTCGTAACTACTAAACGGCTGAACCGATTTTGATGAGTGATATGTCGTTAGATTCATTTTTGTTGCGCAAGTGTATTAAAATAATAAAAAATCTAAATGGCGGATTTTTGGCGCCAAGATGTAAGTTTTCAAAAAATGTAAGCTAACGAACTATGTTAAATGGGTTATCATTGAATAGGTATTTAAAAATCATCTTTAGGTTTCTCTTATCATTTTTCATTTCGAATGACCATTTAAGATCTATAACGATTTAAAGTTGGTTAGCAACCATTATCACATTAATTTTCAATACCGTAGGTACTTACAATAAACTCGTGATAAATATTTTATATAATCGCATAATAGGTCTTATTAGCGTGAAAAATATTACCATCTTATAATAGAATATATATAACTAAAAAGAGTAAAATTAAAAAATTAAAAAACCCGACTGCTTAAAAAATGTACTTTAAATAAAAACTGAAAAGAACAAAAAATAAGTACAGTACAAATAATAAATCCTAATGCGGAACATAGGTAGCGACTTTAACAGTCGGGACCAATAAAACATCTAGACTGGCTCAAATCTTCCCAATAATGGGTCCCGACTGTTAAAAGTCGCTATGTTCCGCATTAGAATTTATTATTTGTACTGTATTGGTTATTTTATTTTCAGTTTTTATTTAAAGTACATTATTAAGGCAGTCGGGATTTTTAATTTTTTAAATTAATTACTTTAGTAAAAAAATGTAGGTACTTCAATTGTTTTATAGGCTGATTAATTGCTCTGTGCGATATTCTTTGTTGACAAGTGAACCATAGTTTTCGTGTTTTGACATCAGACAGACATAATCAGTTACGTATTTAAAATGACATAGATAAAACAGCCATGTCGAGCCCCATTAATTTAAACTGTCTGTACAGTTTGGACGGTACACACGCACCGAAGTAAAGTTAAGTGTTATCAGAATAATTATTGTAATATTTTACAATAATTGAAAATGGCTCCCAAAGATACAGATTATATTGAATGGGCCCATCAAACAGCAGCGGAGAAGAAAACTCATGTCAGCTTTCCTCAATTGAAGTACCCTTCGCTTAGGGACCAAGGGTTAAGGGACCCTGTACAATGGCTGGAAGGAAAAGCCATGGACGATGGAGCAGAAGGTTTATGGAGAATACGTGATGGGATTTACGATTTCACAGACTTTCAAGATAAGCATCCCGGCGGCTCTGAGTGGTTGGAGCTTTCTAAGGTAAGTAATCTAATTATCGACAAAATATATTTTTTTGTTGTGAATAAAGTAGGGTTTGGCCCGCAATAATAAAATATGAAAGTCAATTTGTCATACGGAAGAAAGATTTGTGATTTCTTATTCTATTTACGTGGAAGTTTGAGCAGAAAGTGGCCAAAGGCTTATTATGAATGAATAACATTATATTTTATTTGTGGCCACTACTAACTAACGAAATATTTGCAGGGCACAGACATTACAGAAGCATTCGAGAGTCATCACTTAAATCCGGTCGTAGAAAAGATGATAGAAAAGTATTATATTAAGGACACTCAAACACCCAGGAACTCGCCGTTTACTTTTAAAGAGGATGGTTTTTATAAAACATTACAACGAGCGGTGAGAGAGGAACTTAAGAAAATTCCACCAAGTGAGCGAAAACGAACAAATGTGATTATTGATGGCCTTTTTACAACACTTTTGCTATCGTCAGCTTTGGCGTGCTGGTCTACAAACTATTGGATGGTGATGTGCTCTTACTTGGTAGCATCTCTCACCTTAGCATGGACGACCGTTGCTTCACACAACTACATTCACATGAAAACTAATTGGAGGATGTACCTTTTCAATTTCAGTTTATGGTCCTACAGGTAAATAAATGTTCAAAATAGATTTTTTGCTATAATATTCTTTATATAATTTTCGAAGACTACGTGTGGATACTACTAAAATTTTCCATAGATGGTAAAAATGACAGCATGAGTAATTATTATTAGGACAATAATTAGCAACATTCACGAGTGTCAGTGACTTGTAGCTAGTTAAATACAATCCACCTGTCAAGGCTGATTCTGGCAGTACGATGCGCGGAGAAGTAGTTCTTAGAGAGTACATGAATGACGATAGTAATTGAAACAAGGACTTTCTACTTATTAATGTAATAAATCTAGTAATTTATTTTTCCAGGGACTTCAGAGTATCACACGCACTCTCGCATCATCTCTATCCCAACACGCTTATGGATTTAGAAATTAGTGCATTTGAGCCCTTGGTATTTTGGAATCCTAGGAAGAAGCCTTTCCGTGCAAACCTTACCATTTTGATTGAATTTGCAGTTTTCCCATTCTCTTTCATTTTGAGCTTCTCGAAGAGGTAAGATAACATAAACTATGATGCACTTTCATTATTGTTTTTGCAAAATCTTTATATCTTTACTAGCTTTTGCCCGCAGCTTCGCTTGCGTGATTTTTTTTCACCCTCTTAGGGGTTGAATTTCGAGAAATCCCTTCTTAGTGGATGTTTACGTCACAAAATGAACCTACTGTCAAAATTTCAAGTTTCTAACCCCAGCCGTTTAGGCTGTGCGTTGATAAATCAGTCAGTCAGTCAGCTTCTCCTTTTATAAGTATAAGATTAACAGCAAAAAATGCTCACTTGACGGAGCACCAAGTCGTTGTGACTCGGAAGTTTACGTACCTGTTTCTAAACCACCAGGTTACGGGTTCAAATTCTGGCATTTATTATGTGTCTTTTTCAGTGTCATAATATTATAAGCTAATATAAGACACAACTGAATTACAGTGAGGAAAAAAAAATTGTAGAGTAGGTACTGAATGACTTATGGTCTAAAATCGTCAACATGCAGTGAGCAAGTGTGTTGATAAATGCTCGTTCCTTCTCGATATGAGGTTGTTATTTATTTTTTTGGTTTTATTTTCAGGTTCATCAGTAATTTTATCCGTAAGGACTTCTTTACCCGTCACTACAGATGGCACGATGGAGTTGGATTGCTTCTTCCCACCTGGATGTTCCTTGTCAGTGGCACTACTCTTACCGAAGCTGTCGTTATGTGGCTGTGGATTGTCTGCACTGCCAGTTTGATCTTCTTCACCATTGGATCCAATGCTGCACACCATCATCCTAAAATCTTCAAAGATGGTGATCAAGTCAGGTACGTACCTAAATGTTGCATTTATTAGAAAATAACTCTCTCGCTTTAATAATTTTAACTTCAAGTCATATTTTTTTTGTATTAGACAACAATGTTATCACTAAAACAGTTCAATCATGTGCAGAAACAGTTTCCAAGACAACTTTATAGCTCACTCGTAAAACTTGAGTTTTGTTACGAAAGTAAATATTATGTGCACTTGCAGTTGAAATTCCTTATTTATTAAATATTTGACGTTAAGCGATATTTATCACTCTTCAGGGACACGACTGTCGACTGGGGCATGCACGAGCTCGAAGCTGTGATGGATCGCACTGACATCAATAGCAACCACTTCACAGTAATGACATTCTTCGGTAACCACGCACTACATCATCTTTTCCCCACTTTGGATCACGCTCTATTGAAACATTTGTACCCAGTTTTCTTAGAGCACTGTGAAAAGTTCAGGGCCAATTTCAGAATGTCGTCATCCCTTGACCTTTTCATTGGCCAGCTCAAAATGGCGGTAAAAGAAAACCCTAACGTTTTGCAAGAATCACAATAATTTGGTTATTGAATTGTTAAACGAAAATCTTTTTTTTTGTTTCGTTAACTATGTATGTAGAAAGGCATTACATAAAGTACTTGTACATTATTTGTAAATTGTAATATAAAATAGTAAAATAAAATAATATCACACGATATTTTTTCTTTATTTATTTGTTGAAATGTCCCTAGTGAAATGGTCTCAAAACATACGCTGATGCTGTTATTTTATTAACATTATTAAGAGCACTATTGGTTAAAATTAAGACTCATGTATCTTTACGAAAAATTGAAGCAAAGACCCGATAGCTTTGCATATTAGACCCTCCCATACGTTAGTAGCTATCATAGGTAAAATTAGCTTACGGGTCGATTCATATGCCCAGATTGGTAAAAAAAAAACGATTCGTTTCTGGCCATAGAAATCGGGCGTTTGTGGTACGAATATGGAAAAAACTAACATAATTTTTGATCAACAAAACAAAAAATGCTGATTAAAAAAGATCTTTGGCTTCGTAGGTAGGTATATTCATTTTTAAAGTTAATACTTGTAATCAATCTTGCAATGTTTTGCTGTAGGTACTAATATAGCGTCTACGTCAGCGATAAGTACGACCCTAGGTTGAGCTGTGACTTCGCTTATCAAAAGTCAACGAATAAATAATTTATCGCAATCAAGTTATCTTAACAATAACACAGTTTATTGACTGTTTTGCTTAGATATAAGAGAGATTTTTATTTAATAATAAAATACTTGTGAAAGCAAGTATTTTGAAAAAGTGCAATAGAACGCTATGAATGTTGAATACTACTGTGGGGGAATGAGGTATGGTGTTCCTTCAATGAAAAGGAAGGATCCTCTAACCAGGTGGGTCTTATGTAGAGGAGATGTCTCGATCAACCAACAGGGTCGTGTATTTTCACATTTCTCCGCTTAGCTTCAACTCAAAACGAAATCCTATTGGTTGTTTACGAGACATCTCGTCTCCTCTCCGCTTTGGTGGAGTCCGGGCCTTTGGTGTTGGGAAGTTGTCTATATACTATCTGCGTGTATCGCAATGCAGGATTTGTGACGTAATTTTTGAGAGTTGTTATTTCTCGTTTTAGACTGCTAGATCATCGTCGTGCTGCGTAGTTCGCATGTGGCGTTATAGATGCCGCCACACTACAGTGAATGTCTGGCGTTATTGAAATAACTGAAAACTATCGTAGAATTTTAATTTATTACTAACTAGCCGCCCGGACAGACCTCGTTGTGTCAAAAGTTATCGGCCTGTAGTGGGAAAAGAAAAGTGTTGTTTTTACTATTTTCCTCGCAATTTTGTTTTCTCTCCATAAGAACCTTCCTTGTGCCTTAAGGAATATATTTAAAAAAATTGCCGAATTGGTCGAGCCGTCCTCACATTTTGCGCTTAGCAACACATTTGGCGATTCATTTTTATTTATATAGATTAAATGAACTTAGCAATCCAACATTTAAATCTCAAATTTAAACCATACCAGCATAGCTTTAAATTGTATTTTTAATAGGTTACGAATTCTTCAAAATCTTTTAAACATCCGTTAGGTTTTTCAAATTATATCAATATTTCTAGTTGGTTGAATTCGAAAATAAATTCCTTTGAATTACAAACGCTAAGCCGATGTAGATAACTGCAGGCGTGTTGGCCCATTAAATCTGCTGGAACATCTTCATCACTGGCCGGCCGGACTCCAATAATTAACGTTGAGATATTGCAGCTCGAAAATTAAATAAACTTCAATCCGGAAACTCTACGGTTATTTAAATATTTCCAAGGTTTAAATTTCGAAGTGGCTCCCGCTGATGTTGGACGTAGTATCGATATTCTCTATGTGGAGTTACTATTATTTACTAGCTGCCCGGACAGACTTCGTTCTCTCAAAAGTTATTGGCCTGTAATGGGAAAAGAAAAGTGTTGTTTTTACTATTTTCCACGCAATTTTTATGTTTTTTCTCTCCATAAGAACCTTTCCTTATGCCTCAAGGAATGTTTAAAAAAAAATTGCTGATTTGGTCCAGACGTTCTCAAGTTTTGCGCTTAGCAACACATTTGGCGATTCATTTTTATTTATATAGATTTAAATGGCACATTAACAACATTTAAATAAAAACATGAAAATTAACCTAACTCGTTATTATTATTAACTGCCTCGTTGGTCTAGTGGTGGCAAGCGAGACTGCTGATCTTGAGGTCATGGGTTCGATCTCCAGGTCAGGCAGTTTTATTGGGTTTTCCGTGTGTATCGAATTGTACCATTTCTTTCTTAATTAAATAAAAATCGTGTATTCAGATATTAAAAACGAAGGAATCGAAGAAGGAAAGATTTTTATTTTAAAGTGTGCGATGTTCTATAATGCTGAGTTTACGGGCTCTTGTTTTGCCTAGTTTTTAAGGGTTCCATACCCAAAGGGTAAAATGGGACCCTATTACTAAGACTCCGCTGTCCGTCCGTCCGTCCGTCCGTCCGTCCGTCCGTTCGTCTGTCACCAGGCTGTATCTCACGAACCGTGATAGTTAGACAGGTGATATTTTCACAGATGTTGTATTTCTGTTGCCGCTATAACAACAAATACTAAAAAACAGAATAAAATAAATATTTAAGGGGCTCCCATACAACAAACGCGATTTTTTTGCTCGGTTTTGCTTGATATTGATAACGGCAACAGGGAGACGCTTGAAATAAATAATTAAATAAATAATTAATAAAATTAATTAAAAATAAATAATTAAATTAAAATAAAACAATTATTTAAGGGGGCTCCCATATAACAAACGTGTTTTTTTTGGCCGTTTTTATAGATAATGGTACGGAACCCTTCGTGCGCGAGTTCGACTCGCAGTTGGCCGGTTTTTTCCTGTATTAGGGTCAGCTTCGAGTCTAACCAGATGTACCTGAATACGAGTATTTTAGACGGAGCGACTGCCTTCAGATCTCCGCAGCCCATTTACAGGGCAATGCCGATGTACTAAGCTTAGACCGGTTCTCTGATTTTCGGGCTTCTGACTTCCCGTAACGACTGACATAGGTATTCGTATGATAACCGGGACCCACTGTCTAACGTGTTCTCCGAGGCATGGAGGGGTCTCGATGTGTAAAATCGTCACTCATCCACAGATTGACCGCGGAAAGCACAGCGTAAGCTTAGCTTTTTCGATTTTTATTAGGTTATACGTTTGTATGCTGCAAACTGCCCTATATATTTTTCTTAACAATTCTTTCCATCCAAAGGTTGTCTGGAAGAAATTGCTTTAAGCGATAATACCGCCATTTGTACTGTTCTTAATTAATAACGTGTACTCCTTCTGTTTTATTTCTTTTAGTGTACAATAAAGTATATCTATCTATCTAACTATCTATCTTAAATTCACAAATCGTATGATCCGCGCAGTTGGTAATTAGACAAGATCCTTAAAAACTCTTAAGAATATAGTATCAATAGAGCGCTTTACATTGGCTAAGAGCCTATGCACACCACGTTTTTTAAACGCGGCGTTGACGCGCGTTTTTGTGAAACTCCATACTTAAAAAATGTGTGTATCGTTTTTTATGTATGGAGTTTGACGAAAACGCGCGTCGTCGGCGCGTTTAAAAAACGTGGTGTGCACAGGCCCTAAGGAAGAGGAAATTTTCTACAAAATCTTTTCACACACACACATTTTAAGAACTACTAGGAGGCTATGACTAGGATGCTAAGAATGCAATAAACATTTTCAGCGATGTTTTAGAATTTTGAGACTGGTCTTAATGCAAAAGATATGTTTCTATTGTTACTTCAGATGTTTGAAGTTTTACTAGGTTTTGATTTACGAGAAATCTTTTTATTTATGAATTAAGTAGGTATTAAAACAAGAAACAACCTTATTTAAATACCTACTTAATTCGTCTCTGAAGTTTTCTCTACATTAACAGTCACAAAGTTTTACAAAGTTTTTCATTGTAAATGTTCGTTTTCATTGAACAACCTTCGCAGTGAAGACTTTTAAACTATTTCTTCCATGCTGAGGTGTAGTATTAGAACTCGTTAGAACCTAATTAAGTAAACGTTTGAAGTAGGTATAATGAAGCTAAAGAAGCGATGCAAATATTGCGTCAAATAGGTTAAGATTCTAACTTGATTGTGTCGTATTCAGTTGCTTTTATGGGTGTGCTTCGGATTAAACTCCGATTCCGTTCATTTTCTTATCGAGTTTGGCTTCTGGCTTTGCTCGCAAGTAAGTGCCCGTTCACACAGAGGATCAGTTGTACAAATGGCAGCTGCGTCGCATCTGACAGGCAGAATACGATAAAAATAATGAATCGTGTGTGAACGTACTCATACATCTTCATGTACGGATCCGTTTTTTATACTGTTCCGGAATCCAGTTTTTGATGACAAAATGAAACATGTATAAATGTCGGACCAGTATTTTTTACTGGATGCGGAATACTGTCGTGTTTGTGAACTAGCTCATACAACTACAGGCGGCATTACCAAAATAAAAACGAATCCGCTAAAACGGATCCTGTAAACAGTTTCTGTGTGAACTAGCTATAAGAGATTTTTTGTGCAACCTTTTTTCAAAGAAAACGTGTTATTTGATGGGCTATTGAGAAATACTTTGTACAGCCTCATTAGCAGTATCGATCAAATAAATCTCCACAAAATTAGCATTCTAGTCAAAACACATATAATTCTTAACTTTGTTGAGTACATAATTTATTATAAACCCAGCGATTCTTACACGCCGGTTAGATCTACAGTGAACTACAACATTTGAACAATCGTATAAAATATGGAAGTTGAACGGGGTTGAGCCGTCCGGGCCGATTTGGTGGACTTTGGCAAATGGATGCGGGCACGGTAACAAAACGATCCTGTTCCATATGTGGGAACTAGCCAGTGGAATCGAATAAATTTCCGGCTACCAATACTATCTTATTTTGTTCAATTCTTGGACAAAACACACAGGAGAACATTTCCTTTATTTAATATTTGAGTCCCACTGATCTAAGAGTATCCACGACCCTTGTTGCTACCTGCAGCTAGTCTTCAGTTTAGGTATCTAAGCCATCCCGCCAGCGTTTCATCAGCCTGCCACGGAGATATCCATCCGCCAAATCTGCTAGTGTATATACAAGGTTAGTCGGAAAGGGGGTACTAAGCCAAAAGGGTTAGAGTACCCATAATAACGGTTAACTTTTGTTCTACAACTTTCCACAAAACTCGATAGTTTAAGAGAAATAGCTTTTCAAAGATTTCGTAAAAAATATATGCTAAAATTTATCTCTCCATAGCTATGATCAGCTGTTTTTACAATTTAGGTCATATTTGGGGTCACGGATTAGAAAATTAATTTTCTGAATTCATAACTAAAGCAGGTATGATTTTTTTTGAAAAGACTAAAATAAAAATCTTTTTGCATGCAAATAAAAATGACCTAATTTTTAAATTTTAACACTTTCTTTAAAATATTCATCAGTGATACTTTAGGTGGCCCGCGGCTTAGTACTCCCTTTCCGATTAACCTTGTATACCTACAAGTGTTATTGCTATATCCGGATCTATTTTTAGGTCAGGTAGTATAAATGATTGAATTCAATGTTCAATAACCAAAAAAAGTATTATAAAAGACGAAAAGTCATTACCATGGCAATATACCAACATAATGTAGGTACCTATTAATGTATATCGTACAGCAATATTTATAAATTGACATAGGAACAGCACTTACAAAACAAAAAATATTGGCTTAGTTCAGAATTTAATCTGTTCTAGACTGAAGCAATATTTTTTGTTCAACTTCAATTACATTTTGTCTTGATGGAAAGTGCCATTTCTGAAGCAAATGACGGTGAGACGTTAAATTTTTAATATTTTCTACTTGTTGATTAATAAGATATTTCTTTGTAGAACTAAAGTCTCAAATGTATTATTTTATTTTTTATTTTATTTTATTTATTTGGAACAAAAAACAATTACATGCTAAATACAATACAATAGATTCTTAAAATAAAATAACAAACATGTAACCCACACCTTTGTCCACATATTATTAGAAAGAATAAAGAAGTGAGATAAAAAAATGGTTAAAAAGTTACAAAGAATATGTGTGTGTGGTAGCCTTAAGTAACATAACATAGGTAGTTTAATTTAATTTAACTAGTTAACCTTACACAATAGTAGTATTAGTTGTGTACTTAAAACAGTTGTTTTTGTGTTTGTTTAATTGAATTGAATTGTAGTCCACCAACCATGTTTTTATTATTAGTCTAGTCTACGCGCCCAATCAACTATCAATACAATAATTACAAGAACTGATTCCATGAAAGACCTTGGAGTCATATTCGACCGTAAACTCACTTTTCGCGACCATATCACATCCACTGCGAAGGAGTCCTTCAGGCGTCTTGGCTTTTTTTTAAGGAACTGTCGTGACTTCCTCAACCCCCACGTTATCAAGCTTGTTTTTGGGGCATTGGTCCGTAGCAAACTTGAGTCTAGTAGGTGCGTATGGAATCCTTTTGAGAAGCAGTATACGTTAGCTTTAGAAAAAGTTCAAAAAGCATTCCTTAGATACCTTTACAACACTTGTACGGGTTTTATCATCTCTTGTATCCCACTGAATTTCTGTTGGGTTGCTTAAGTTTAAATTATCTTGAAGTAAGACGGTCGCGCGATCAGATGACTGTAATCTTTAAAATTCTTAGGGGGATTACAGATGTTCCTAATCTGTATAATGAAATCTGCAATCTATTTGTCCCAGATAATTACTGTCGTAGCAGAAAACACCGCTTACTGGCTGTTCCAACCTGCTGTACTGTTGCACACTCCAAGTCACCTATTCCTCGGACATTAGCCGCCAATAACGCTCTCCTGAACTCGAACACAGATCTTGATATGTTTGCGAATGAATGGAAGATGACACTGTCAGAATGTTTGAATTTTTGTAAGAAGAATGCATGACTGTGTTAAATAAATTATATGTTTAAATAGTGTAATTGGCTTTGGCCGTTCTATTTTAATAAAATAAACGGAGATGGCTACTACTATAATACCTATCTAGATGAGAGGGGCTAATAATTTTACATTTTGGTAAACCATATTTCGTTCATTAATACCGCATCGCAACTGCAAGTGGACTGCATATCTAGTCGGCAGTTGCCAGTTTCTTTTTGTCAGCCTGTACTGTCCCACTGCTGGGCAAAGGTCTCCCCCAAGTCCTTACATGTATTCTTTTCCTGCGCCACCTTAAACTAGCCCTTCATCTCGCCACCTCTTTCTGGGCCGACCTCGGCGGCGCCGTTCATCTTCTGGCACCCATTGTTTGTAGACTCTTGCCTAGCCATACAGTAAGTTGCACTAACTAAATCATAAAAGCCTTCAAAATTGCCATTGGCAGTTGCAGTTGCGGCTGGGATGAAGTCTGTCTGTCTGCGGCCTTATAAATCTATAAAAAAATCTGATAAGACCGAAATATGATTCACCAAATGCGACGTTATTACATCGACGACAACCAATTCGGGTTTCGTCCACAGCTATCAACGGAGAGCGCGATACTGTGCCTTAGCACACCGTCAACTACTATACTAAGAGAAATACGCCGGTATACGCATGCTTCCTGGACCTCTCCAGGGCTTTCGATTTAGTCCAATACGATGTCCTATGGAGTAAGCTAGATCAGATTAATGTACTGAATGAAATCACCAGCCTATTTCGGTTCTGGTATGGGCATCAGACAAATAGTGTGAGATGGGGAGGGGTGATGTCAGAGCAGTATAAACTTGAATGTGGTGTTAGACAGGGTGGGTTGACATCTCCTACGTTATTCAACTTGTACATTAATGACCTGATCGTCGCGCTCAGCCACCACCATGTCGGCTGCCATATTGATGGAGTGTCTGTGAATAATCTCAGTTATGCAGACGACATGGTGTTGCTGAGTGCGTCGGTATGTGGTCTAAGGAGGTTGTTAAATGTATGTGAGGGCTGCGCTCGTCATCACGGTTTGCGGTATAATGTGGCAAAAAGCCAGCTCATGGTAATTGGAGTTGGTGCAGTAAGTCCATTGTATGTTCCGCCTGTTAGTCTCGATGGGATACCCCTGGAGAGGGTGAATAAATTTAAATATTTGGGACATAAATTATTACGCCTGACCTAAGTGATAATGAGGATGTTGAGAGAGAGCGCAGATCGGTCTCAATACGAGCCAACATGATAGCTCGCAGGTTTGCTAGGTGTTCTAAAGGAAGTAAAAGTCACACTATTTAGAGCCTATTGTACATCGCTCTATACCTGCAGTCTGTGGGCTCGTTACACAAAGAAGTGCTACAGCGACCTCCGCGTTCTCTATAATAATGCGTTTAGGATTGTGGTGGGGCCTCGGTTCTGCAGCGCCTCGGGCATGTTCGCGGAGGCGCGTACCGCCTGTTTTTGCGCAACTATGCGCAAGTGGAGCATTTCCCTGGTTCACAGAGTACGGGCCAGCACCAACGCAATCCTGGCGATGATTGCTGACACGCTGGACTGCCCCTACATACTGCATTGCTGGAACAGGCATATTCAGGCAAAGTCGTTTAGCAGGCGTTTTTAGTGTTTTGTGTGGTGTTTTAGTGTCTTTGTTTATACAGAGACACGCAAAACATTAAAAACTTTAATTTTTCTGTGTACTCTTTTTATTTTTCTGTGTACTTATATATTATTATTTGTAAAATGTTTTGAAATTCTCTTCTATGGGCCTAGTTACCCGAAATAAATTAATGTTAATTTAATTTAATTAACCCCCAGAACTAGTAAACAATAGTGTTAGCACAATTAATAAATACTTTTGTTATTGCTTTTACAATCTTCTTTTCGTGTGGTTGCACATGCCGTCGAAAAATATCTGTCAGGTTTCCTCACAATGTTTTCCTTCACCGTTTTTAAGCAAGTGATAATTATACAATACGCACATGAATCCGAAAAGTCAGAGGTGCGTGCTTTGGGTTCAAACACTTCGAACTCGAGACCTATGATTTGGCAGTCCGACGGTCACACCACTAGGCTATCATTGCTGTTGCTTACCATTAGAGATGATGAGAGTTTGATCCGTATCTGTGCCATTCCAAAATCAAATTCGGAATAAGAGTGTATTTTGTATCCACCAAACAAACATTGTATAAAATCCTATTCCTTTAGCAGATAGCGATTGAAAGGACAGCAAATCTAACGACAAAAACGAAATCACACGAAGGAGCTCTACAGTACAGTAAATAATCTAAAATAAACAAGTACTTGTGAAAAGAAAATTGGAGAAAAACGTAATTTCCGCTGGGATCCGATCACATTGTAAGCGTTACGCTACCCAGTTCCCTGACAGTTATCCGTTCGTTCCTACCCTCACTTAATTATTGGAAATGTTTTTACACATTGATTTTGGGAACAAAACGTGGCGGTGGCCAGTATCGTGTGTCGATGCATATTTATTGCTGTATAATTTTATTGATACATCGTTTTATTATTTGTTATTTTATTTTTCAGTGTTATAACGCTTATTATATCAGCAAGCACACTGGGTCACCCGCGCAACGCGACGGCGCAACGTGTATTCCCAAGGAGGGTTGATGTCAGGTGGCTGGTCACAAAAAGAATATGCCAAAACCTCTAACAGCATGGATTTACGAAATACATGTTGTGCCGACCCCACCTAGTGTGGGATAAGGGCAGGCAGATGATGATAATATAACGCTGGTGGAACTTGTTTGCAGTCTTGATAAAATTAATTAGAAACTTGACTTCTGAGAAAATAGCTTGCAGACAATTACTTCCTACAGTCCTTTAGAATTCCATAATGGTCAAAATAATAATCTGAAACCATTTTATTTCAGCCATTCTCTAAAATTTTATCTAAAACAAGTTTCGGGTTTACTAATTGCCTATTTTATGAGATTGAACTGTCTCGAATTACGGAACACATTACCGTAATGAAAGAGGCTTTTAAGCTAGCTTTAAGGATTATATACATATTGACCTCTCGGGGGCACTTCATACAAATACTGTAAGGGCCATAAAGGTGTTTAAGGACTATTTATGCCATAATGAAGACCGTGGCTATTATAACAAAATAAGGTTGTAAATCTGAGTGAAGCGCACACGTGGGAGGTATCGTTCACTCTCGCAGAGGAAACTCTGATTGCGTCTACGCTTGATTTATTCTAGCACTCAATTTATTTCTCTGAGCGGGTTACTTAGGACCAGCGTCTGCACTCAGGGTGTTTGTTCACGAGAAGTATTTATTATCGTGTTTTAAATTGAGAACTTATATCCCTCTCTCAAAATTAACTTCTTATGTAATTTCCTTGATGGGTGGTATTTTCGGATTTGTGCGATAATTTCCTCTTTGTCCTATATCACGAGTTTCAGAACAAAAAATAAAAGGGCAGCTAGATGAGTTTCTTGATTAGATAAGACATTATAATTATGCTTTAAAATTGTCTTGTAAAAAAACGGTTTATTAGATCCGAAATAGCGCATTCGTCACGTGCCTTCAAATGAAGTTATTGATAGGATTGCACCATAAGATTTCACTGAAAAGAAATGTTAGAAGTTTGAGAATAATTGTTTCTCAAATCAATCATAATAAATCCGGGTATGAAAGAATTAAGTATTATCTAATTGTAAAGAGTGGCGTAATATAGTACAAATAAAGCATTTTTCCTGCCTTGAAAGTACATAGGATTTCAATAAATTTTATATCTTCCGTCGAACTTTGCAAGTATTTGTTGAAAACTCGTCTGCAATGCATGTAAATACTTGTAATATGGAGTCCCGATATTGGAATTCTGCGCCTGCTATCTGAATTTATTGGTGCAAAGCCTTTACCTTCCGAAGTGTAAGTTCATACATTCAGTTAGAATATGGTTTACTTCGCGAGTTTACGGCAAAAGGAGACAAATTTACTTCGATAGCAAACCGACTTCCTGTAATGGAATGCTTTTGATCTGAGCGTGATTTACGACACGAAAAAACACTTGAAACAAACACACTTCGTACAAAATGCGGGATCACTGCATTTTATTCAACTTTGTGTAAACAAGGAATCGTTTCCAAGCATTTGTAAGAGACGAGTGTTGAATGGAAATAAAAACAGTTACGACTGTACAGAGAAGGAAATTGTCATCATTTCCCACAATCCTTGTCAGAGCGTTTCCTCGAGTACAAAAAGAAAACCTCTCCGAGGAATAGTTCTTTATGCAGACGAGTTCAAAGAACTCCCTTCAATTGAGTGCTACTCAGACCTTATGAAGTGTACGAATGCTACACACTATTACAATACAGTACAAAATACTACTTCATTTTTTAATTTAAGATTTTAATGGAGCATTAAGGGTCTGAATGGAGCGTTTTCCTTCAAACAATTTCGGTTGAATTCTGCGAGCTCACTTAAAAGACTCCTTAAAAGTTAAATGCCCCAGCATTGAAAACGCGGTTTTGATACATTCATGTTTAAATATCTGTAAGAAGCTTGATATCACGTTGAGGTACAGGCTCTTCTGTGCGCTACATAAACATTTGAATTCGCTGGTAGACAAATATATATTTCAGCGCGGAGTAGGGGCGAAGTGTAAGTCATTCATCGCCTGAGAGTGTCATTTAAATGTGATTCATGAAAATGTACCCCGGTCGTCACGTATTCACAGCTAGAGATGTTCCACACGTTACGGGCGAGACTCATTTTTAGTCTACAATTACTCCGAGAAATGTTTTAAAGCTTTTATACTTCTGTATTCCTTTTGTGTCTGTGTATCTTGTGTAGGTATTAAATAGTCATTGCATATATTTGCAAGCTTGACAGAAATGCAATGTTTTTAGGCAAATGGTAGGAATAAAAGCGGTTTAAAAACTACACCAACTGTCTCGTTGGTCCAGTGGTTGTAATCGCGACTACTGATCGTGAGGTCCTGGGTTCGATCTCCAGGTCGGGCAATGTGCTATTGGGTTTTTCCGTTTGGAATTCCTCAGTAGCAGCTCGGAGTTTGGATTTGTGCCCGGGCGTTGGCAATAGACTCACCCCATATTACATGGGACTTAAACATAACGGCGGAATGAGGGTGTTACTATACACCTCTGCCCTACCCTTCGGGGGATACAGGCGTTATGTTTGTATGTAAAAACTACAGTCTGTTTGTATCAACATGATTTATGTAAAGGAAATTATGATGAGTTTAATTTAGTAACTACTTGTAAATGTCGGTGGCATAGAACGTCTTTGAAAATATTTAAAAGAATAATATGTTCTTGAAAAATTGGACTAACATCAATGATAAAAACTTTTTTACAAAAAATTTAAACCGACTTCAAAAAATAATAAAATAATTGCCATATAAAATTAACAGTTTCAGAAGTCGGTGCTGATCCACGCTGAACCAAATTGAAGGCACCGACTTCTGAAACTGTTAATTTTATATGGCAATTATTTTATTCTTTTTTTTGAAGTCGGTTTAAATTTTTTGTAAAAAAGTTTTTATTTTTTTCATTTCAGTGACCTTAATTAAAACTTGGTTGGACCTACTACAGACGCTGCTCGTAACATAATCACATCATCACAATATGCGTACTGTTCGTCATTGAGGAGTTCCATTGTCTATCTCCGAAGTTCTTCATCAGATCTTCACCAAATTTAAATGGGACCAACTTCGAAGTATACCCTATCCATTAAAAAAATAATCATTAAAATCGGTTCACATTTCGCGAAAATATCGATGAACATACACAAAAAAAAAAAAACATACATACAGACGAACATAGTAACCTCCTCCTTTTTGGAAGTCGGTTAAAAACTAATCAACTCACAGGCAAGCAAGTTTAAAAATTCTGCTCATCAGAAAACTTTAGTACGGAAATTCCATTAGAGTAATCCGAAAAGTTTAGTTTCTTGTGAAGTTTGTGAGATAGCGAGAAAGAGTCCATATTTTTTGGCCTAATAAAATACAGTGGACGGAGTCCTAGAATTGTATAGGACGGAGCATTATTTACATAACGTTTGAGGTAGCCCGACGCCAGTGTGTCAGGGCCCTAACTCGACAAATATGTATGCTGCAGCTCTCTAAAAGCTTTTGTCCAACACGCACGGTTATTTTCTTGAGATGTTCACATTCGCTTACAATGCATATTTTATTTGGGTAAACATGTAGCTACTTGAAAATTTACTGCTCACAGTAACACTAGTTTACTTAAAAGCAACGTATTTTAGCTACACGATGGGAGTAGATTTTCTTTGCTGATCAAGGATGGGAGAAAAGCAGGAAGTGTTGGTAGAATTATTAAAGGCTGATTACCTATAATTTACGAAGCGTTATCGGTTAAAATTGAGACTTTTGTATCTTTACCAATAATTAAATAAAGACCTCATAGCTTTGCATAGTGGAACCTCGTAAGTAGCTATTACAGGTAAAATTAACTTACGAGTCTATTTATATGCCCAGTATGGCAATAAAAATTGCTACCATTGGTACACAAAACGATTCGTTTCTTTTATAGGAACCGGCCATAATAGAATAATTTGTGTGAATTGAATTGGTTTAAGTTGCTAGCCAGACTTGTATATTGTGTCTGCTAATTAAATACCTTTGCACTATAATAATACCTAACTTTATATATGTATAAACCCAAATGTTTGCATGTCACATTGTTATGACTAAGTGTTATGGATCTGTTTATTTATTTATTTTAAGACCGAAATTGTACCAACACTTATGGCAAATAAATTGAATTGAATTTAATTATATGTGATTTTCAATATTTCTACTTGAAAATAAGTTTTACAGAAAAAAATTTTAGAGATCTGCAGCATGCTTACCTATCGTTTTTCTGGAGAGTCAACTAGTGATATGATTCACTGGCCAACGATTATATATAAATAACACCAAAATATTTTTCGAAAACCTTTCTTACTGCATACATACATAAACTCACGCCTTTTTCCCATGGGGGTAGGCAGAAGCTATAGAACGCCACATGCTACGACACGCCGGTTGAGTGTATTATGCACCTATCCTTTGTGAAGAACATCATCAATAACGTATGATGTATGTCCGATGTATGTCCTTCCAGGGGTTCTACCTTTCTTATAGTTAGTGAAAATTGCTTTCTTATTGTTTGCAGGAATAAACAGACAGAACGTCGCGTCGTTGGCGGCTCTCATGATATTATTAACTTCTCAATTATGTTCAACTTCTTTCTTCAACAACTTTCAACAACTTTCTTCTTCTTTCTTTTCTTCAACAACCAAGACCCGTTTTTAGAATAAGTTTTCTCCACTAAGGTGTCTCAAAGATTAAAAGAAGCCAATAAAACTAAAAATGAAAAAAAAGAACTAAATACACACTATACAAATACGACATCTTATTAAATTTTCTAATAATTTTCTCAAAGTTAGATAAACTGGACCGAAGCTAAAGATAGCAGGATTTTAATTTAGATGGAAGATTTTAATCAGGATCCGTTGTGAAAAAACGGACGGCCTTTGCTTACCAGCGGGATATTATGAGCTACAGTTTAGTTACGGATAAGTTGAAGTGATCTTATCTACCGTACATATAATTAAAATTAGTTTTTTTATATATTTCCTTCCGAGAAACTCCTAGATTTGCTGATATTGAATTTTATTAACTGTAATAAGACTGTCACGAAATTCGTTTACGTGGCCTTTCGTATACAAGGCGACGCAGGTACCTGAACTCGACGATTTTGGTCTCTTGGGGTCCAACGCAGTACATTTAACGATTTGACATGTATTGTGTACAAAACTCCGAACAAAGGTATGTAGCTATGTAGACTTACGTAGCGTTATGTATGAAGGTGCCTAATTTATTTTCATGAAGTAAATAATATATATTCTAAACCCAGTTCCTATAAACAAAAACAAATCGTTTTGCTTACCATTGGTAACATTTTTATTGCCAGATTGGGCATATAAATAGTCGTAAGTTAATTTTATATAACTATCATGTGATAGCTACTTCTATATCGTCGGTCGGCAGTGAAAACCACGTAGGTATGTGTAAAATGCAAAATTTTAAAAGAGATAGAATTAACTGTCTCCTGCAAAAAAAAATGGCCGTTCAAATGTTAATACAAGGTTGTCATCGTACGTCATAGATAGCACAGAAGTATTTGAATTGAAAGTTTGTTCAACTAGTAGGTACGTGTATGACGAGTTTAGCAATCTAAAGAACAAATAAAACGCTTTTGAAGAAAATTTTATTTATGTGGTTTTCACTGCCGAGCGTCGATATGGGATCGTCTACTATGAAAAGCCACGAGGTCTTTGCTTCATTATTGGTAAAGATACAAAAGTCTCAATTTTAACCAATAACGCTCCGTGAATTATAGAAATTGGCCATTAGTCTGTTTTATCTTAGTTCTGACTACAAACACATCGGTTACTGCATCTAATAGTGTAGGAGAAATAAAAATGTTAGAAATCATTGTGGCTCGAAATTTGCAAGGGAATTGGCCAGATATGAGATCGTAATCACTGTATATATGTTATATTTTCCGGCTATGATGAGATTATGTACTTACTGGTCGCAAGCGCGACTGCTCAGCATGCGGTTCACTCCAGTGTTATTGGACTTTTTAGTAACAGTACGGAGTTTTGTGTTGTGACTCTCAACAGCAATAGATTCGCCGATATAACACGGCACAGTTCGCGAGCTGTAAGCTCAGCTGTACCTTTGTTTAAGTAATCATGAATGAATCATGAAATGAGGGAAGTGCGCCGCAGGTTGGCACGTTTTGGATGCGCCGCGTATCAAGCCGGTTGTCAAAAAGTATTAGGGCCTGCGCTCACAGGCGGCATGGTAAAGGATTCTTTAAGCTCAAATAATTTTATATCTTATTGTAATACCATTTACGACTCGTATTTACCATACCGTGGGATAAGCAAATATGAGTGCTAATGGTATTGATATAAGGCTTAAAATTATTTGGCTTAAAAAATCCTTTTCCATGCCGTGCCGCCTGTGGACGCAGGCCCTAAGCCGTGTGGGCGTACGCGCCACGCTACAAGCCGTGCTTCACTGTAAGTGGTGTGCATTCACAAAAATGCAAAGCAGAGCTTACGGCTCGCGAACTTTAGCTAATATCTTCTCTGTTGAACTAATGGTGGGCCACGGTCACCTACACTTGGTACCGACCACGAAGCACGTAGTACTTACCATGTGCGACCTACACCTCTGGCTAACACTTTAGAAAATATAGATGTGACGTATATAGGTATGCATAACTGTAGTGACACACCATGCCGATACTATGCAGCTGAACTTAGGCATGATCTTCCGTTCGAGTCAGGGTCAGGGTGAAATTACATCGCGACACCCCTAAGTTCGGTTGCGTAATTTCGGGATGATGTGTCGCTACACTAACGTTATTTACTCCAATAAGATGATGTTATTGTTGCATGATATCAATATACCTATTACTAGCCTAGATGAGCCTCCCCACAGACCGCCAATGGATTTTTTTTCTAAGATATTACAATGCCACTCTTGGCAGGCGGAATACGGATCGCAGTATGTAAAGTGCACAGGTGGGTTCCGCTATCCATTCTGCTGATTTAACTCATGTTGCACGTTACTAAGACAATAATTCGATTTCAAGCAACCTCAAAGGACTTCATACATCACTTCCCGTTCTACTCACAAAGCAAAAACATATTGGCACATTTATAATAGGTATATTCCACACACATTTCGAACTAAACACCAAATTTCATCAAAACATTCGAGTGTATGTGAATTTTAAATCAAAACTTTATAATCCGTGTACGATGAAAGCAATTACGACCTGCTGCCAATTCGGCAATCACAAACGACATCCATTTGGTTGTGGGCCGTTTAATTGGAGGCGTTAATAGAATAGACAAAGAGAAAACGTTCGTCACGAATGTATGAAAAAATCAAAACACGCTTTTGAAATAGGTATTACACATTCGTGATGCTAACGCCTGATAATTATAATATAGCAATTACATTTTGTAACACGTCAAAGTTTCGCTGGTATTTATTGTGTAGAGAATAGGGAAATAAATACCTATTGATTTAATATGAGTAAATTCTTCAAAGTTGATAGCATAATGTTTACGTTTAAAGTATGTATGAATCGTAATACTGATTCATTGGATGAGTGTTCCATGAATAACTAGTTGTTAAATTCCGTACTTAAGTGGTTATTTTCATACAATTCCGTGCAGTGAAGGTACAACTGTGTTCATTCCTGCCTGTCCGCTGTCGTGCTTTTCGAGGTAAATATAAATGACCAGATTTTTTTGTACTCGTGTGTTCTATAATTTTAATCATTTTTGCTTGTACCTACGTACTTAATTATTTATATTTTGTGTATTTGTTGAGTTTTGAAAACTCAAAGACAAATATAGAATTAAAAGTATCTAATCGTCGTCAAGGGGTTAATAGTTTGAAGATTTAGTATTTTTTGTGTAGGTACGTGTGTAGGGCTTACGTACATACCGTCAGGGTGCAAACTCAGCAACCTACTTTTTGTATCGTATTTATAATAATGTTCAATATAATATTGAGTTAGTTGAAAAATTACCTACTTACGCGAACACCACGGATTAGCATCCAACTTAAACTTACTCTTAGTTGTGATCGGTACATCTAATAAACTTTTAGTGTTATTTATTAACGCCAATTCAATCAATTATTTACGCCGCCGCCGCGGGCCGTGCGAACAGACCTAAGATCGCGTCGCCACGATTCGCCTGCCTACTCTATTCGGGGGATATAGTCGTGAAGGTTATGTTTGTGTTATATCATTGTAAAAGACCCAATTATGGTATTGGTAAATAAGTATAATACTGACTACTATTTGTATTTTTACCGCAAAGCAGTAGTATTTCAATTGAAACAAAAATCAATAATAACTTCTTTTTTTATGGAGCTATTTTCATAAGCTTCGGGATTTGTAGGACCCAACACACAACACTTAATTAAGGTATAGTAGTATCTGTTTAGTTTCTTGGACCAGGGTCTATACAAATGTGCCCATTCTCCTTTGTGCGTGTTTACGTCAACTCGACTCACTCATAACTCTAACTTAAACTTCTAACTTACCTATATTGCAAGTGTAAGGTGCCTACTACCTTTACCTTACAACGTGATTTTGATCATCGCCACTGTATTTCTAGTGAACGTAGAAGGCGACTTCTAAATGTTATAATTCCCAAAAAGAGTGCAAAGTATATAGAAGCGCGTCTTCGAAGCAACGATTCTGACTAGGTACTCTCCCGTCTGCGGCGCATTTTATCTTGTTATAATTTAATGAGTCTTTTTAAGTTTCAAGATAATTAAGATAAGTTGAAATTAATTGAATAATTGTGTTGCCATTAGACGATTTGGGGAGCAACCGAGCCACGCTCCCGCTCATTAGTGTCGCCCGCTAATTATTGAAGAGTATTCACCGCACGTAATAATTATTCAGGCCGACACTGAATGCTAGAGTAATGAAAAGGTTTTTAAGAGAAAGTTAGCGGGACACCGCGTCACGTCAAAGCTTTTTAATGTATTATTAGGTACCTACTTTTTCTTGGACGACCTAATTTCGAATTCATAAAGCTATCAAGTCTTGTATTAACATTACAATAGAACAATGGGGACCGTGATTATTACACTGTGTTATGTTGGATTATTCTCAGCTGCTTGAAAATTGTCTTTATAGGAAATTATAATTTGAGTACGTTAGTTCCCGGTTTAAGCCCGTCACGCACGTAGCTATAATGAATGTTAATATTTCAAAATATATGCATTTTTAATATACAAGGTTAGTCGGAAAGGGGGTACTAAGCCGCGGGCCACTTAAAGTATCACTGATGATTGTTTTAAAGCAAGTGTTAAAATTTCAAAATTTGATCATTTTTATTTGCATGCAAAATGATCTTTATTTTAGTTTAAAAAAAAACCATACTTGCTTTAGTTATGAATTCAGAAAATTTATTTTCTAATCCGTGACCCCAAATATGACCTAAATTGTAAACACAGCTGATTATAGCTATGGACAAATAGATTTTAGCATATTTTTTACGAAATATTTGAAAAGCTATTTCTCTTAAACTATCGAGTTTTGGGGAAAATTGTAGAACAAAAGTTATCCCTTATTTAACACCCTTTCGGCTTAGTACCCCTTTCTGACTAACCTTGTATATATTCTTATTTTTAACTTTGCCTCACTCTAGGATTTCTCCTGTATAGTAGGTGCATTTACAGACACACATTTTCACATGCACAAATGCCCAGACCCGGAACAACTATTTGTAGGTCATACAAATATTTGATCCGAGCGGGAATCGGACCCACGAACCGTAGCGTAGAAGCCAATCCCTTGATCACTGCACCAAACTTGTCGTCAAAGGTATATATAATATAGGTTGAAAGATATATTAATATATATTATAATTAAGTCTGGGACGGGTTTTACCCAGAAAAATATATGAGTTCGTTCCCTAAAGTTATGTATTTTTTAATAGTAGGTATAATACTGACATGTTATGGTTTGGTGTGCGTAATAATTGAAATGTGCAGTTATTTTAATTAGATGCGTCACAATGTGTTGATTACTCTATAAAATTTGAGGAAAATACGCAAGAAACGCAAAAAAGTTAAAATTTATATTTGCAGTTCATAGTAGCGCTGTTTGCAAAGGCCAATTGACAATAGTACCTATGTCAATTCAGTAAATTTAAAACTATTAATACGTTATAATATTAGGTCATTACCTATGAAATCAGCGTTTTGTATGGAGAATTTTAAAGAAGTTGCATTTTTCAAAAAATTTCTTAATTTATTTAACAACTATGAATGTGTTTTAAAACTTGTATGCACTAATGTTTAAAAACTAAGATAACGTATGCCACTTAGATTATTTGCCAAAATAAGTTTTGGCAAAGTTAAAACAAAAATAGTGGTAATTTCTGCTAACAAAAAGAGGAGTCATTTTTAAGGTATTTTTTATGTTTAGAAAACTATAAGTAATAAGATTTTTTTACTATTGGTAGTTGTCTATGATGGTCATTATTCGATGTAATATAAAGCAATTGATATATATTTTAAATCATAGAAGTGACGAGGTTCTCTATTTGTGAGAGAAAAACGCCAATATCATAGGTAAGGACCTAATACAAATATAATCTAATAATATAAATATTACCTAAATGGTCAGAGAGGCTTGTGGCTAATTACCAACCGCGCGGATCATACGATTTGCGAGGTTAAGCTGCGCTTGCCGCGGTCCGTCCATGGATGGTTGACCGTTCGCTACACATCGAGACCCCTCCATGCCTCGGAGAGCACGTTAAACAGTCGGTCCCGGGTGTCATACGAATACCTATGACAGTCGTTACGGGAAGTCAGAAGCCCGAAAGTCTGACAACCGGTCTAACCTTAGGATATCGGCATTACCCATTAACTGGGATGCGGAGGTCTGATGGCAGTCGCTTTATGAAAAATACTGGTATTCAGCCGCATCTGGTTAGACTGGAAGCTGACCCCAACATGGTTGGGAAAAAACTAGGCAGAATATATATTACCTAAATGGTCAGTCTCGTCACATGTTATACTATTACCTACATAGATTTATGTGTGTAGGTATGTAACGTGATTTAGAATTCTAAACCATTCCATCACCTCCCATGGGTGTCGTAAGCAGTGACCGTGTAATAATAACATAGTAGGATTACTAATCTAACGGGAATGGCAGTATTCCTATTCCTAGGGTTGTTTAATATTGGCCATAGGTCCTTGGAGGAACACCGTGATGGTTTTATTCGCTAATAAGCCAAATACTCAAACGTTACTCAATTTTAAGTTACCGTTAAGTTAGTGCTATCACTGTCACTTCGCCTTAAAGTGACAGTGACAACACGAGACTTAACGGCTACTTAAAATTGAGTAGCGTTTGAGTATTTGGCTATAAGAGACATAAGAGTAATTATGAGAATGTCACCATGTGAAAAAAATAGGTTATTCAAATGCTTGTTGAAAAATTTTCTAGCTTTTCACAGAGCGCCTAAATTTTTATGAAGTCATTAATTAACATTACTAGCAATCAGTGGCGAAGGGTGAATTTTCTTAAAAGGGAAGCCGGACCAAACTCAAAATATATTACAACTTATTTCTTTGATTGTTACCTTCATAAGCAAATGTTATACCTGCAATGTAACTTCGTAAATAATTATTTGTTTAAATGATAATTGAAAATAACAGATACTAGTATTTGCCATATTTCGAAAGGGAAGCCGATAGGAATCGAGTTGTATGGAGCCTTCGCCACTGCTAGCAATTAATGTAGCTTGAACAAACAGTGCTCATACAATATTTTCTTGAATAGTTACTTGGTGTACATTTAAAAGGATTTGGGAAGTTTGCACGCTGGTATTCTTTAAGGATATTGCCCTCGGCGATTAACAACCCCGGGCAGAAAAAAGACGGACTCGGGCAAAAGCCATGATTAATAATACCAGGAACAATTTTCTTTCTAAATTGTATTGACATCACAAGATATCCACAAGGACACCTCTTAATTCCTCTTCTTTTCGTGTGGTTAGTGACAAACCTGGTGTCAGAGTTTATGCAGCTCATAGGCCTCTGACTTGGCATCACATGCCGTCGAGAAATATCTCTCAGGCATTAATTCATTCTTCACGATGTTTTCCTTCACCGTATTTAAGCAATTGATCATTGTAATTGTACACATTGCGTATTGACGCACATGAATCCGAAAAGTCAGAGGTCTTGGGTTCGAACTCGAGACCTATGACTTGGCAGTCCGACGGTCACACCACAAGGCTATCAACCTCTTATTCCTCTAACTAAGCTAAAGCAACGGGTAGAGTGAACTCATCGCCTAGATTTCACAGAATTGAATAATCCTCATTTTTCTTTGTATAGTTTTTCATTCTAAAATTTTCAAACTTATTAACTAAACTCTATTTTAGTAGAACTCACTTACATTATTAGTCAGCTCTCGACTAGCTTTGTCTTAGTAAATTCCTCAATGGTTACATTGCTGTCTGACCTCCGCAACCCGTAGGGAAATCTGATACATACTCGCTGTATGATGTTCTCCGTGTATCATGTTAAATTTGCATACCTTGTCGTCAAATCATTTTCAGTGTAGAGCAAGCCTTAAAAGTTGAACGAGAGAGTGAAGCGAGTGAAGGTAAAAAAGAAAAAAAAGTATATACGTACTTCAGAAAGAAGTAGGTCCCTGATACGTGTGATACATGACTGCACAGGAAAACACGTTAAGCTTAAATATCCTCACATTATTCTCAGATCGGAATGAAAAATAGCGCGTCATGTTTGTACAATCGAAAACCGATTCACAGAAAATAAAGGCGGACTTCCCACAAAGATTTTCCAACTTGAATCTTCGTTTAAATTCTAGATAGCTGGCTGACTGCTATTTCTAGGTAAATCGACACAGTCGATGTGTCCCCGATTTGCTGGAAACATCGATTTTCATCTCGCTCCAGTTTGTCCATTGTATAAACATATTTCTGACGTGTGAGGGCCGTGATAGTGTATATGAATTCGTTCTTTTTCAGTGTCTCTATTGCAAGTTGTCAATTTTTCATTTCGTTCGTTGTTTGTTGCAATATTTCTGGGTTTGTTTGTAGAACACATACTGTACATTCGCATGTCGTATTTATAAACTGCAAATCAAATGGACTTGCTTTATGGAACACAACGCACAAGTAATTCTGATAAATACATACTGCCTTGTTGGTGTAGTGGTCGCAAATGCGACTGCTGAGCATACGGTCCTGAGTTCGATTCTCAGGTTGGACAAAGTGTTATTGGGTTTTTTCTATTAAGAATTTGTCAGTAGTAGCCCGGAGTCTGGATTTGTGCCCGGTTAATGGCAATAGGCTCGCCCCCTAATACATGGGACTTAAATAAAACTGGCGAAACGAGGGTGTACTACAAACACCTCTGCCTAATTATTCGGAGAATACAAGGCGTGATGTTATGTTATATAAATACTGCCAAAATTTCGGTCGGGGTCAACATTAATTCTCTTATTAAACAACCATTTACTCGAAAAACGTACCAGAAATTTAGGTTCTATAGTTTCTGCCTACCCCCATGGGAAAAAGGCGTGAGTTTATGTATGTATGTAAATTTAGGTAAACGATTATTTAACTAGATAATTAATGCTGGTAAACACCAGCCTTATTAGGAAAAGCTTAATTCAATGAAATATTAACTAACTGAAACCAATCTAATTCTACCATATTTTTATCACCATCTAGTTATCGATGTGACGCAAACAGTCCTCCCAAGTCGGAGTCACGCCATGAATGTAAAGTAGTCAACTGACAATTAATTTTATTCCAAGATATTATTTTAGCAAGCTAAATTGAATGTAATAACTTAATCTTACTTAGTAGATTTATGATGTTCTTCAATTAATTATTTTAATGTAATAAGACTTTGAATTTTTTTGGCAATTAGTTCTCGTAATTTTTATTAGAAAAAATCTTTATTTATTAAAGTTATTACGTTTTGGAGGTATATGGAAATAGATTTTGTTAATTAAGATAAATATTTGAGTACTGAGTACTGAGAGACTAATTATTTTAATAACATTTTTCTAGTTCATAACATCCAATCATATTACGGTTTTTATAAAACGGCCCTTTTTAAATCTTAGCACTATAAGAAGCTTGGTTGCGCTTGAGCATATAGAAACATTAGGCGCAGTGCGCAGTGTTAGATAATTATCGATTGCAAATACTTACAAATATTCTGAATCACACCAATCGATTGTGACTCTTGTCTCAATCCTGAAGTTGCTTTTTATACCGACCACGCCAAAGAAAGGTAGTTTACATTTAAACTCCAGTCCAGCAAATTAGAATTTACAAAAAATATATTTTGGGACCTTCGGGTAATAATTAAATTAATTGGACGCGGACTCTCATTCCCTTTTGTCTATGCATTGTTGAATTGATTGGGCTCCCTAATTGCAACTACACTGTGGAATTTGCATTTCGAGTGCACTGCGCAAATGGAACTTGTTACCACTTTACCAGGCTACATTGAAGTCCAAAAAAATAACCATTTGGCTTTGTATATGCCTCGTTGGTCTAGTGGTAGCAAGCGCAACTGCTGACGGCCTCTTCGGTTCGATCCCCAGGTCGGGAAAAGTGTTATTGGGTTTTTCTGTGTAGAATTCCTCAGTAGCGGCCCGGAGTTTGGATTTGTGCCCGGTTGATGGCAATAGTCTCGCCCCCTATTAAATTGAACGTAAACATAACGGCGAAATGAGGGTGTTACTATACACCTCTGCCCAACACTTCGAGGAATACAAGCGTGATGTTATGGCTTTATAACCAGTGGTTAATAAAATAGTAATACACATTTTAGGATAGTAGCTTGGTTTATGTTAAGTATATAAACCCAAGCGTGACGCAAATGAATGGAGTGCATTGCACATAGCAGAATGATTGTGTCAAATGTGAACACATTTATCCTGTTAAGTGGCTCTCTGAATGGCATAGAGGTTTTTTCCAACCTACTTTTTTTATTCAGAGCTATGTACCTTTATTATTAAACTTTTACAGAAATTTCATATTAAACTACGCCCCACAAAACTCTTTTCACAGATAAATAAAACAAGACAAATAATTACAATAAAAGGTACATTGTTCTGCTTAGCCTTTTCCCAACAATGTAGGGGTCAGCTTGCAGTCTAACCAGATGCGGCTGGATACCAGTATTTTACACGGAGGGACTGCCATCAGACCTCCGCAACCCAGTTACTAGGGAACGTCGATATCCTATGGTTTGACCGGTTGTCCGTATTTTTGAGCTTCTGATATCCCGTAACGACTGTCATATGACTCCCGGGACCGACAGTTTAACGTGGTCTCCGAGACATGGAAGCGTCTCGATGTATAACGAAGGTTCACCCATCCACATGATCTGCGCGGTTGGTAATTAGCCACGAGCTCCTCAATAAAAGGTACATTATCTATTTGAATTAACCTGTAGTTACTTTAAGCACTTCTGGTCAAGTCTTTACTTAGAGTAAAGTTCTAAAATAGTTACCACTTTTATCAGCATTTTCTGCGGAAATATAAAGGCCTACATTGCAAATTACACTCTGGAGAAATTGAAGTGAAATGTTCGCTTTTTTCTTTAGTTCTTTATGTCTTTTGTCATAGAGTTATCACCGTCAATTGTTTCAAGTTTTGCTTGCAAGCGGACAAATCCTCGCGCACTTTTTTAAATGTCAGTGAATAAAGAACTCTATCAGTATTGCCTTTAAAAAAAATGATGGAATCAGGCGTTACTTTGCGGAAATCCATGACCTACAAATATACAATAAAAATATTTAGTGTTAATTCCGCGAAAACAATTGATCAAGCCTGAATGCAGTATGCAGCACCCAAATATATGCAAATGCAGAAGGTGCGATTAATAATATGCAACACACAAACAAATCAAACCGATACGACAGTGTTTCGCCCCTCCACGGGGCATCCTAAGGAGATGTTAACTCGTAGATCATGTGGACGCGTGCCTTTAAATTTAAAATTCGATCTCGGTTTGCAAGAAAACGCTTCATGTCTACATTGAATTTTATACTTTAAGTCAATATTGACACAATTTAGTGAAATTTAAAAAGTCCTCGAGCATCCACGAGAATTTTTCCGTTTGGTGAAAACTGCCCCTTAGGCTACACTTACGTGTTCTCAAATAAAATAAATAGGCTGACCTTAACATGTATTTTCTCTCTTCTTTTTTTCTCTAAACTACCTATTTCCAACCCGGTCAATAATTTCCTGTCAGAAGGGACTAGGTAATTCCCCTAGACATACGTAATCATTATTGAAATTGATAACCTATTTTCCTTGTGCGCGCAATCAGTACATCTTAAATAAACATACATGTCAAGAAAACGGTGAACGAACCTAGAACATGGAATGATTTGTTATGTTGACTACTCAAGTGGGACCGCCACAGCCATAAGTTGTCAAGAAATGATGGATGAGACAATACAGAACCCGTATTTGTCGGTGAAGAAATCTCTGAGTGATTTGTGTTCCGCCTGAAACAATCCGTCTTGTTCATCGGATTTGATAGGATCGTTTTTACAGAAAATTACTTCGGAAATCAAATGCTTATGTTTGCAGAGTTTTTTTGTTTAACCCTTTCAATTTCGCGTTTGGATGACATCAAAATACATTTCGTCGCTTAGGTAACAATGCCGCCTAAGTCGAAAATTGGTCATTTGACGTTTTATACGTCATTGGATAGATATTTTCGGCGCGCATCGAATGATGTTAGAAAAAAAATTAAATTATCCAATCACAGCGAGTTATTCAAACAGTTCTGGCACCGCGCAAGTCGTTTGTTGTGACATGTTAAAGATAATAATCAGTTTTTTGTCTCTCCTGAAAACTTGTCAAATTTAACTTGAGCGGTATTGTTACCTAAGCGACGATTTTGCTTATTTTAATGTAATTTATTAATTTTTATTTTTATCCTCGTACTCATTTTCCTGTTTTTAAGTATGTAGTACTAAAAACAACGTTTACAAATGCCTAAATACTCAAACGCTTCTCCATTTTAAGTTGCCGTTAATTTCGTGCTGTCATTATCATTTCGTCCTAAAGGGACAGTGACAGCATGAGACAGCGTCAACTTAAAATTGAGTAGCGTTTGAGTATTTCGCCAAAAGTGAGACAAAAAAAGAACTACACTGGTGCCATAACGTCAACTTTGTGTTAAAATACTCATTTAATATTTGAAGCCATTAGTTTTAATCGTATATCTACTATCTACTGCTAGGCTAAAATATTTGGATTTAAACCAAATATTTCACATATATTAAACATATTTAAAGATATTTTTGAAACCAACTGATCCAAGTAATTTTTTTGGGGAAATTGAGTTATGGAGCTAAAAAGTTAAGTGTATAATTTGAATGTCTTCTATTAATGATACCTAGTAACCAATGAAGTTTCGCCAGTTAATTTGATGTAACCCTTTCGTAGACCATTTCCACCAACACCGCTCATAAAATCCAATCGACTTACCATTTAAATTCTAACATCTTTTTGTGATAAGGAAAAGTGACCATAATAAAACAACGCAGTCATCCAACATGGTTGTATATAATATCTCCAGCGCATTTCGGATCGCAGCAGTGGTCGTCACAAGGGTCCCTACGGACCACGCTGGGTGAAATATGGTGCAATAAATTACTATATTATCGCGCACAGTCGATTTTGTGCCCCTGGTTTCTAGGCACTTCGTTACCTACGAACACTGGGTATTGGTTAGAAACTGTTTGATCTAATAACGTTTTTACGTCATCTTTAACTTGTTTATTTATATATATTTCAGGTTGCTTCTTCGTTGTCATGGTTAGAGATTTTTAAATGAAAGAAGAGATGATCTTCTTTTCATGTGGTTAGTGACTAACCTGTCAAAGTTTATGCCGCCCATGGGCCTCCGACTTGGCTTCTCATGCCGTCGAAAAATATCTCTCAGGCATGCTGGTTACCTTACGATGTTTTCTTCACCGTTTTATGACAAGTGGTAATTATACAATATGCAAATGAATCCGTAAAGTCAGAGGTGCGTGCCTTGTGTTCGAACTCGAGAACCTATGACTTGGCAGTCCGACGGTCACACCACTGTATCTCTGCTGTTTTAGAAGAGATGATTTTTTAAATAAATAGGTATGTTTCTTGTATCCATGAATTTCAATCTGGAACGATTTTATTTAATGCAAAAACTTTCTCATGGATTCTGTAATATAATTATGTACGAGTTGAAATCATTTATTTCTTAAAGATTACAAATAACTTATAGAAATAAATATCTACTAAATATTCTTTATGAAGTAATTATAATTATATTCCGTAAATAAGTGCTTTTGAGTTAGGTAATGGATGCATTTCCAAAAATAGATAATTAGATTCGTAGAGAAGACAGTTACTTACACGAAATGTTATGTAATTCATTTAAAAATAACACACAACATGCGAGTATTTTCTAAGAATCTGATATCAAGAGAAATTTAGAGCTAGCCTGAATTTCTCTCACAGAGTTATTGATATATTTTATATGGAATTCATGCAATGGAAAAGTATTAAAATGTTTAAGAAAATATTTAATCTGGATTCCAAGTAAAGTAATCGCAAAAGAGTTTATTGCGTAGGTTCAAGCATGTACGTGTAGATTCTATACTGACAAATTGACCCGTAGATGTCTATAATATAATAATACTAATTAAGTCCTTATTAACTGCCTCGTCGGTCTAGTGGTGGCAAGCGCGACTCCTGATCGTGAGGTCCTGGGTTCGATCCTCAGGTCGGGCAAAATGTTATTGGGTTTTTCCGTATGGAATTCCTCAGTAGCAGCTCGGAGTTTGGATTTATGCCCGGTTGATGGCAATAGGCGCGCCCCCTATAACGGCGAAATGAGGGTGTTACTGTACACCTCTGCTCAACCCTTCGGGAATACAGGCGTAATGTAATGTTAAGTGCATATTCTCTCAGTATCGTTTAACAATATGTAGGTATACATTTTAGTGGTGATAATATACTTAATTATAGTAAGTTAGTAACTATAGCAAAATGAAGCTAGGGCTAGGGCGGCGGTTTGGGCATTGTGGTAATATATAAGGTCCAACCAAAATACCTGGACAAACTTTTACAGTGTTCACTAAGTGTAACTGAATATATCTATGCAAAAAAAACGAGATCCAAGTGTTTTTTTTTCTACCCAATTTTTTTTTTCAACTTTAATTTTACTTTGATTATTTTTTATTTTTACATTTTTCACTTCGCTGTTTAGGTAAAATACGGCACGGAATTAGCACGCACCCCAATGGCGGTCGATGCATAAGAAATGGATGAGTTTATTCTTAGAGAGTACAGGCAATTTAAAACATTATTATTTTTTTGTTAGAAAAAAACACTTGGATCTCATTTTTTTTTTACATAGATGTGATTAGTTAAACGTATTGAACACTGTGTAAAAGTTTGTCCAGGTATTTTGGTTAGACCTTATATATAATTATATCAACATTATTTCAATTAATAATAGTGACCAATTCAACGATCTTCTATAACAAATAACATAAGTCACGTTTTACTTTCTCGGAAGGAAACGGCCTTAGGGGCATATATCTAAAAAACCTTCTAGGTACTATGTGGTCGCGAAAAGCAACTTTTTACCATAAGAGCGCTTGTGCACTGCGTCCAATCCGAGTCCGAAAAAATACGAGCCGTGGAAACTCGGCTGCAAATCTATGAAATTCGGAGCGGCAACCGTTCATACAAATAGTACTGCGGCTCGTTCTAAACCTGTAGTTTGCATATTTGTGTCTGTAAATGCTACTACGATAGTGGAGTAAGGATAGAAAGGCAGACGAAAACTAAAAAATATAAAAAAATGTGCATATACAAGGTTAGTCGGAAAGGGGGTACTAAGCCGCGGGCCACTTAAAGCATCACTGATGATTGTTTTAAGGAAAGTGTTAAAATTTAAAAATTCGATAGAAAAAAAGTCTATGTAAAATTATTTTTATTTTAGTTTTTTAAAAAAAAAGCTTACCTGCTTTAGATATGAATTCAGAAAATTAATTTTCTAATCTGTGACCCCAAATATGACCTAAATTGTAAAAACAGCTGACCATAGCTATGAACAGAGAGATTTTAGCATATTTTTTACGAAATCTTTGAAAAGCTATTTCTCTTAAACTATCGAGTTTTGGGGAAAGTTGTAGAACAAAAGTTATCCCTTATTATGGGTACTTTAACAACCTTTCGGCTTAGTACCCCCTTTCCGACTAACCTTGTAGAGTTGGAGACATAGACAGTTTTTTTTTCTAATATGTCAGTAACATGAACAGAAATGAGTACAGTTCTTTTTCATGCAGCCATGCGTAAACTAAATTTCTTTGATATGCTTTTGAAAATATGAGCATAGATTTTTATATTATTAAAAATATATAATTAAAAACATATTTAATAGAAAAATGCTTCTACTCAATCAACAAATATTTTGAAAATAAAAAAAGTTAAAAACATCCAATATAAGCAAAAATAACATAAACCTAAATAATAAACATAAATAATATAATAAACCTAAATAAATAAAACATACAATTTATAATACACCTATACCAATACCTATTTACTCGATAACATATTACTCGATATACTATGTTGTTTTGGTTCTAGTATCCTTGATTAAAAATATTGTGTATTAAGAATAACAATAGTCAAGAATTAGGCACTATGTACATACCAAGTAGACACATAAGTAAATTTATAAATATACTTTTATCTAGTTAGAGCCCTCAAATATTGCACACCTGGAAAAGGTCGCTAAGCTGTACCTACTCTATATAATAAGACCTGTTTTATTTTGCCTTAGTGTGAAAATTAATATTTTGAGTTTGAGTTTATTAACGTATTTAAATGATGACAAACATGAATCTTAATCAGGTCTTAGTCACAAAGTCGTATAATTACTTCATTGCTAATTATGACTACCGTCATCATCGTAGGTAAACGTATCTCCCTCCCAACCCCTTCAGTTCTAACCCGTGTAAACATCCGGTAATATCACATTATCATAACTCTAAACTAAATGACAATACAAGCACAGGATACAAAATGAACGACTGGTGGTGTTGTCAGTGTGACACCGGGGTGACCAGTACCAGAACATATTTTTTCCCTATTGATAATTTACTCTCAACTAATGTGCAACGAACGGTAGCACCTGGCGATACTACCAATGAAATAATAAACATATTCATGACCGAGAGATAATAATAAAATTTCTGTCAACAATAATGTACTGACCCAATCGTTTTATTTTTAAAAACGTCTCCGGTTTAATAAACTATATGAACTTAACGTCCTAAAGTTAATTAACCTACAATGCCTCATTATTGTTAAACAAGAAACATTATTATAACAATATAACCTATAACGGAATTAATTGAATAATCCCTTTGTAACACTTTATGGTGGCTTTAGGAGTCAACCCTCGACTAGCATGTGCACATAAAATTTAGCAGGCGTGTACTTACGGGAGGATAAAGAATAACACTTGTAACCGTACACTATATATAGAATAGAATAAAATAGAATAGAATATACTTTATTGTACACCAAAATTGTATCACAGCTCTTATACAATAACAAACATTAAAGGGTACAGTGGCGGTCTTATCGCTGATAGCGATATCTACCAGACAACCTTTGGATGAACAGGAAGTCAATGAATAAGATAGAGGGGGTAGGGTATATATTTAATTAAGAATTTACAAAGAGTACAAAGAGAACAACAGGGCGTGGTTCGTACAATGCGAGGAGTCCAGGTCTTCTTCCGCAGGTGTGGCACTTAACTGGGCAACTGCAGCGGTGCGGGAGGGCCGATCTGCTGTGCGCCCGACCTTTTATAGGCCCGGACCCCCGCCAGTAAGCCACCACCCGTCACACCTTCTTTAAAGCCAAAATAATTTATGCAAAAGTAAATAAATAAACCCTGGTATAAAATTGTCATAAAATCATAATAGCCCATACCGCAAACGTAAGCCAGTTATGTTAACGGTATGGTCTGTTATGATCTTATGACAATTTTGTACCGACATAATTACTTTGGCTTTGAAGAAGGGATTGTTCAATTAATTGCGTTAGAAGTCTCTAGTAACATCAATAACACCCCTATATTAGAAGAACTGCCTCGTTGGTCTAGTGGTGGCAAGCGCGACTACTGATCGTGAGGTCTTGGGTTCGATTCCCAGGTCGGGGAAAGTGTTATTGGGTTTTTCCATGTGGTATTCCTCAGTAGCAGCCCAGAGTTTGGATTTGTGCCCGGTTGATGGCAATAGGCTTGCCCCGTATTACATGAAATGAGAGTGTTACTCTACCCAATTCTTCGGAGAATACAGGCGTGATGTCTAATAGGGGCGTCATTAATGTTTACCTAAAATTGCATTTGGTCATAATTATATCTCTGATAAATTGGAATATATCCATTTTTATTAAATTGTTAAGAGAACATTGACAGTTTAGCTGTCTTACCATTTAGCATAAAGGCGTGAACGTTGTTAAGCTGCAGTCCCACTGCCTGCTATAACACGGGCTAGCCCCCCTTTTTTTTCTTTTTTTTTATCGTTTGTAAATCCTCATGGATGTCCCTCGCTTGAGGAAGGCGAGGGGGTCTGCCGGACTCTTACCGGCTAAAAACTAACGATGTTCCTCCTCCTGACCGTTCGGCCGGGGTCGCGGGATTCGCAAAAGCATGCACCGCAATCCCGGCAGGGGCTAGCCCACTAACCAAAAATGGGCCATCCTTCAAGTCACAAGAAAGATAATACTATTTTTATCAACATGTATTGGAAATATTATATCGTTCGTAATGTCGACGGGACAGTCATCTCTGATAACTTGGTTTAACCTCTAGAATAGTAATTAATTAATTATAAACAGAAGAAAGCATAAATAAAAACGTTAGTGTTACTTCGAAGTTGTTTCAATCAAGTTGTTCATTAACAATAAAAAAATAATAAATATTTAGTGAAGTGGTATTTTTTTCAAGGTTTGTATTCTTTGTTTCTATCTGTGGTTCTTCATCTAAGTTATGTCTTCACAAAGAAACATCTGGTTTTAGCGTCCAAAATAGACTAGTCCTTTTAGACTCTATAATAGAAGGAGCTCTGGAAGCTAGGAATAACATAATATAACATCATGCCTGTATTCCCCGAACGGTTGAGCAGAGGTGTATAGTAACAAGGGGCGTATGTAATAAGGGGCGAGACTATTCCCATCGATCGGGCACAAATCCAAACTCAGGGCTGCTACTGAGGAATTCAACACGGAAAAACACAACACTACTTTGCTCGACCTAGGGATCGAACCCAGGACCTCACAATCAGCAGTCGTGCTTGCCACCACTAGACCAAGGAGGCAGTTAGGAATACTGTCACAGTTTAGAGACTCGAGGTCTATTGCAAGGCAAAACTGCGCCAGCCCCTAGCTTAATACATTTTAGTTAAAAGTATTTGTTTTTTTTCTGCGTAGGATGATGAAGGTAGCATTAGGGCGTCCGCAGACGGCCAGTTATATTACCAACTAAATTGTTTAGGTGGTTTGATGCATGAGCATGAACATGCGCCTTTGAGACACAGCATAGTGCAGCTGACTGATGTAGACGGCAAAATCTCAAAAACGTTGTCTCTAGAAACATTTACGTGATGATTCTGAAACTATTGGCAACTTTTATCCGAAATTTTGTTCAAAAGCGAATGCGTGGCTTAAACTTAAAAAAAATGTTCTGTTGCTGGAATAACGACACATAATTTAGGCGCGTCGCGCTCAATATTTATAACTATATTTGGATCGCGATCCTGGGTCTTGATATTAATTGAGCGTTTAGATCAGTGTATTGATGGATTCAACACGATCAGATCAGATCAGAGCATTAGATGTATTCTAAGAATAATACATCTGATGCTCTGTTAATGTTTGTGACAATATGTAAGTTATTTTTCGTCACCGCTTAAGGCTGCCTGTCCACTGGAGCGGAAAGGAACGGAGCGGTGCGGAGTTAACCAACAGAATTGCATAAAATAATTCACGTCTCCGCTCTGTTCTGTGAATATTGTATTTTTCTATTAGTTAGTTCCGTACCTCTCCGCTCCTCTCCGCTCCAGACGACAGGCAGTCTGAGGAAAAAACGATATTGCATTTTGTGACTGTGATGTAAACAAATAATACACCTTTGTGGTGAATGCTGTCATTTCATGTGCTCATTTTGTGTACAGTTCTGCTCAAAGTTTATAGGCACCAGATCTGTCTTCAAATATTCGATTCGTTTAACTTGAGGATACCTAATTATCATTGGACAACTTCCTATTGAATATTTATTTTACGAGGTTTATCAAAACTGATATTAGTTTATATTATGAATTCATTTATTATTACATTGTTATATGATTTCACAATGTGGTATTGTTGTTGAAAACCTTACACCTTGCGGTGTTTTATAAATAAGTTACACCATTTATAGACCAGATTAGAAGCATTAGGCACACTATCTACATGAACTCGACTGAGGTTTATCGAAACTATTTAATCGTACTAATATTATTTCTTTTTTTCAGATGAAGTTCTTCGTTGTGGTGATATTATTTGCCTTTGCTGAAGCCAAAGTGATTAGTTCAGATTGTGTAACTATTAATGGTATAAATTACGAAAAGGAACTCATAAGAAACGGTTTTCAAAGTCCATACCAGATGACTATCGATCATGATACTAATACTCTATTCTTCAGCTATACAGCACGAAGTGATGAAATGTTCAAAATAGCTTACCTCAGTTTGAAAACCGAGGAATATGGTATGGTTTCTGGCATCCGTGGAGGATTTGCAACTGCTGTAAATAGCAAGAGTCACGTTGTTTACATGGGAGGTGACGATGGTGTATATCAATATGATTATGATACAAAGAAAGCTACTAATTTACACATCAAGAACAATACAAATATATGGCAAATGTTTTATAAAGACGGATTATATTTCACTACTTACCCAGACGAGAAAGTGTATTTGTATAAGGATTCACAAGTTGTGGAAGTACCTGAAGTAAAAAATATCAGAGTGATGACAATGGCTGTTAATAAGGATGATAATATTGTTTATTGCAATTCTTCTGGACTTTTCTTATACAAGAAAAATGAAGGTACAACAATTTATCTAAAGGATTTAGTTGTCAATGGATTTACAGCTGATATTGATGGTAACTTATACTTCTCAACTGCATCAGCAATTTATCGTTTAAATGAACAAACAAATGAAGTAGATGAATTAGTTAAAATTGACAATATTTACGGTGTCGCCATAGAAAGCAATGGGGACTTTATTTATGCATCAGATGAAAATATTGTGAGACTTAAACAGTCACAAAAGTCGTGTATTAAAGACTTAAACCAGGTTGAAAAATAACCGACCGATGAACTGAAAAACGAGGTCAAAGTGATACTTAAATAGATCCATAAATATTTATTTTTATCAATAGAATTAAGGAATCATTATTGTTATAATCAACAGTTTTTTAGGGTGCCGTGGTCAGACTAGGACTTGTTTCACCACGTCTATTGTCTGTCTGTATGTAACAGCCGTTTTACTCGCAGACTTTTGGGTCTGTAAAAAGTTCATTGAAATTTGTTCTAAAGCACTAGCTTTCATTGAAATTTTGTTCATTGAAACAAAATAACATAAATCTACTGCAAAAATAACTTAGTATTTTATTATTTATGTTTGTTTAAATCTGAATTGTTTACCATATATTACGCTTTTAATATGCTTCACTTAAAAATCTTATAGCCGTAGGTACTGACTACGGAACTCTACACTGTACGTTGTTCAACACGTATGAGTAGTTACTATTTTTTTAATAAACTCATAAAAACGAATGAATGTTTCTTTAAATCATTTCCTCTTCACATGAGAGAGTACTTTGTTTCATTATGATTTGATTAGCAGCTTTCGATAACTTTATTGAGTAGCTAAGCATTGTTTGACAACAAAAGTAGAATAATATTATTTCAAAAAATATTTAAATACCAATGATTTACGCGAATAATCGTATAAAACAATATGATGTAAAGATTAATTAATGAAGGTAAGAGTTTAATGGTTTACCAAATATTCGCGAAAATACCTAAGTATATATCCTGAAATGAGCCCTTGGACTGGTAGGTTTACTTTTTTTTCTCATCAGTTATTCGATGTAACGGTTTCCTAAAAATAATAACAATTTTATGATAAAAGACAGAGGTGGCGAGATGATCAGAACGCGGACCGTGAGGGCTGGTTTTAGATGGCGCAGAAAAAGCGTACATGGAAGAACTTGGAGAAGGCCTTTGCCCAGCAGTGGGACAGTTTAGAGCTTTAGAGTACATTTTATCAGCAATAAGATATCACTAAATCTGATTATTATGATTCCTAGAATATTATGCATATACAAGGTTAGTCGGAAAGGGGGTACTAAGCCGAAAGGGTGTTAAAGTACCCATAATAAGGGATAACTTTTGTTTTACAACTTTCCCCAAAACTTGATAGTTTAAGAGAAATAGCTTTTCAAAGATTTCGTAAAAAATATGCTAAAATCTATCTGTCCATAGCTATGATCAGCTGTTTTTACAATTTAGGTCATATTTGGGGTGCCGGATTAGAAAATTAATTTTCTGAATTCATAACTAAAGCAGGTATGTTTTTTTTTTAAACTAGAATAAAAATCTTTTTACATGCAAATAATAATTACCGAATTTTGAAATTTTAACACTTTCTTTAAAATAGTCAGCAGTGATACTTTAGGTGGCTCGCGGCTTAGTACCCCCTTTCCGACTAACCTTGTATACGGCACGGCAAATGTATGAAATCATCAGTTTCAGATTTTCTGATTTGTTTTCGCCAAATTACAACAAAACTACATTGCTTTTTTTATGTCAGCCTATATACCTATACAATATGTAACATAATTAACGCACATCCTGAAAGTAGTTTGTTCAGAATCGTTTATTGAATCGATTTCTATCATTTTTAATATTGGTAATTTTTTATCCCAAAAATAATTAAAACTGTGGAAATTAGTCACATTACCACAGACAGTCAAAACAAACTGAAATGGACCGTAAATCAAGGCAAAAAGAGTTTTAAAAGTGCATTTTTAACCCCCGACGCAAAAAGAGGGGTGTTATAAGTTTGACCGCTATGTGTGTCTGTCTGTCTGTCTGTCTGTCTGTGTGTGTCTGTCTGTGGCACCGTAGCTCTTAAACGGGTGAACCGATTTGAGTGCGGTTTTCTTTATTTGAAAGCTGGTTTTCTAGCGAGTGATCTTAGACATGTTTTATTAAAATAGGTTCAGCCATTTCAAGGTTATCAGCTGTTTTGTTAGCTGTGGTAGGTTTCTTAGACGCATAATGTGTATTACTTTACTTTCAAACATACGTGTGAAATAAAATTTGAAACACTCATGTATGCTATATAACTATGCAAGATTATGAAATTTTTGGTCTGATGCTGCAGCCAGGATAACCAGTGCACTAGTACACTCTTGAAAAAATAATAGCAGATATGTCGTTTTTGGATTCGTTTTGATCAGTATTTGACTCTACATGCAATTCAATGGTGGCGACATGATGAGCTGATGCTGCAGCCAGGATATCCAGCACACTAGTACACTCTTGAAAAAATAATAGCAGATATATGTCGTGTTTGGATTCGTTTTGATCAGTATTTGATTCTACATACAATGCAATGGTGGCAATTAATACTAAGTTTAAAAAGTTTAAAATAAAAATTAAATTAAAAATTTAAAAAACCCCCGACGCAAAAATAACGAACTTTTAAAAAGTCAAAAATAATAGTATCGTTGAGCCATCAAATTCGATTGAGTAACACCTATATATTTTAATTACAGAAATTGATGGATGGCACGATAAGGTTTGCTCGTTGAAATGGCGATATAATATCACCTCGGGGTACCGCTAAGTAAATTAGCTAGCTAGTAAAATTAATAGATGGTCAATTAAATGAAGGGTCTGACTTACTTTAGCGGTACCCCGACGCGATATTATATCGCCATTTCAACGAGCAAACCTTATCGTGCCATCCATCAATTTCTGTAATTAAAATATATAGGTGTTACTCAATCGAATTTGATGGCTCAACGATACTATTATTTTTGACTTTTTAAAAGTTGGTTTTTTTTTGCGTCGAGGGTTTTAATTTTTAATTTAATTTTTATTATATGTATTAATACAAATTCCGTCATTCAATACAAAATAAAGAAAAATAAACCTTATTCCAAGAACGTTAATTTAGTAAATAACAATGCTTATACATGTTAAACTAAAATTTCAGTGTATGTATTATGATTATAACATAATATTCTAATTAGGGTGTTTGAGTGTGTGCGTTAATAACGTTAAATGTTGTATATATATATTTAGTGCTTTAGGGTAATTACGAACATGGGAATGTTCTGAAAATTACAAATTTCTACTAAACCAGGCAATATTTTTTGGTCTGGCAACATTACATTACATTGCATTACAAATTCTAGCATTATTACGTTGCCAGAGCAAAAATATATAATAATATAGGCAGACTTTTTTTTTTTTTCTTAATCGACTCTTGTAGATGTTCTTGCGGACCTTTTCTACGTAACCGAGTTATTATTGGCGAGACCAGAAGGGTCTCCGAACCAATATCTAAACTAACTACCTAGCAAACTACGCTAACTACTGTAACATCATGACTATTATAGCAGCAACACCATAGGCAGACATAAAAAAACTAAGTAATTTAGTTGTAATTTGGCGAAAACAAATCTGAAAATCTGAAACTGATGGTTCCATACATTTGCCATTCCGTATTTATGCATAATATTCTAGGACTCATAATCAGATTTGGTGATAATCTTATCTTCTTTACATAGTATAAAATAAAGTCGCTCACACTGTCTGTACGCTTAGATCTATTAAACTGCGCAACGGATTTTAATGCAGTTTTCAGCAATAGATAGAGTGATTCAAGAGCAAGGTTTATAAATGTCCCACATTAGTATATACATTGCACCCGTGTGAAACCGGGGCGGGTCGCTAGTTGATGATAAAATGTTGAAGTGTGAACAAGTCAAGTCACGATGAGTTGACAGTTTATAATAAAAAATGAAAATATAAATGATAAAAACAATGTTCCTAAACTTTTTCAACATAAAGGTGTGGATTAAACTTATTATCTTATACTATTTCAGCACTAATTAATCACTCAGCTTTCTGGTTTGGTCCTATGTCACGAAACTTCCGGGTCTACGTAGACTACAATTTTAATTAAATTTGTTTAGGGCTAGCTTAACTTTGACGCTTAGCAACACCTTTTTAAACAGTTTATAAGGTTTTGCACCTTACGCTTTCTAGTGAGCAAAGTAATTAATTCTTTAATTAATCAGAAGTCTGAACAATGATAATAGGTATCATAAAAGTCAGCTACTCTGTATAAAACCAAAAGAATTCCTATCAAGTCAATTTTCTATTACCGTATATAGGTACAGAGGTTTACACGAAATATATATTTTTTTCTTCTTAAAACAACGTTGCCCCACACTAGGATTTCTCCTGTATCGTGGGTGTGTTTACAGACACAAATCTTAACATGCGCAAATGCCCAGACCCGGAACAAGTATCTGTAGGCCATACAAATATTTGTTCCGTGTGGGAATCGAACCCACGACCAGTAGCGCAGGAGCCAATCGCGCAGCCACTGCACCAAACGTGTCGTCAATTATGTCAATTGTTTATTTTGAGATGTGGCATAACATAAATCAAAAGTTGGTTATTCAATTATTGATTCTTTTTCCAAACAAATTGTTATTGATATAATAAATAAGTTATTGTTTTAAATTTCCATGGTTATTGACGTTAGTAGAATAAACTATGTCGGGATTTACACCATGTACCTGTTTATTTTTGAGACTCCGATATTTCAACGCAGGTGCATGCGCCATGATCACGGAAGAACGGAACGGATCACGGAGTTCTTCCGTGATCATGGCCGAAATATCGGAGTCTCAAAAATAAACAGGTAAATGGTGTAAATCCCGACATAGTTTATTCTACTAATAAATAAGTTATCTAAAAAGGCGTTTAATCTTGTCTGTTTAAAGTTCTAGATCCCAAATGCCCCGAGACATTTGCCCCTAGTTAATAAGCGGCTTTATGAACAAAAACAGGTCAAAACGCTAGCAACAACATTTGTAAAAATCTTCTAGGTGTGTAGGTACGTGTGGACAAAGTCTAGCTACAATGGTTGTTTATTATATTGATAGATTGCGGGAATAAGTGATTCAGTGACATTTGAAGTATTTATGGCTGATACCTATAACTTACGGAGCGTTATTGTTTAAAATTGAGACTGTACCTTTACCAATAATGAAGCAAAGAACTCATAGCTTTGCATAGCCCTTCCGTATGGAGGTCGCTATTACAGGTAAAATTAGCTTACGAGTTTATTTATAAACCCAGTTGGGCAATAAAAAATGCTATCATTGGTAAACAAAACGGCTCGTTTTTATTTATAGGAACCGGGCATTAATCGATTGTTTTTTATTTGTTTATTTATTCACGCTAGTTCCAGGGACCATAGTGTGAAACGCTACACGTATTGTGGAAAAATAAATTACCTCTAAATAAAAAAAAATGCTGTGTTGAGGAAAGCATATTAGGCTTCATTGTGGAAAGTGGAGTTATAAGGTGAATCAGTATTATTATTTGATATGATAATAGGTACTAAAAAACCCGAATTTATGTCTTTGTATAAGCAACGTAACAATTTACGTTCTGTGGCTGTGTCCGCCATTACTTTTTATCCTGGACAGGGTTTATAAAGACAAAGGTCGTTGAACTTTAATCAGAGCTGGCCCTAGCAACAGGCCGGGGAAACATAAGAATGAAGAAAATAGTAATAACAAACAAAGCCTGTAGGGTAGGTACTAGTGTTGCTCTCGCATTGTTCACTGTTTGACTTGAGTTGGCAGTTACTGCGATATGTAATTAAAACATCGGGAGTGGTACAATGATTTATTCCCGCTTGCTTGTTCCTTTACACTATATGTATGAACTACAATAGCAAAACTAGTTTAGGAGTTACTGCTTCGGTCTAGTGGTGGCAAGCGCGACTGCTGCTCGTGGGGTTCGATCCCCAGGTCGGGCAAAGTGTTATTGGATTTTTCCGTGTGGAATTCCTCAGTAGCAGCCCGGAGTTTAGATTTGTGCCCGGTTGATGGCAATAGGCTCGCCCCCTATTACATGAGACTGAAATATAACGGCGAAACGAGGGTGTTACTATACACCTCTGCCTAACCCTTCGGGGAACACAGGCGTGATGTTATGTTATAAAAAAATAACATGTTATGTTTAGGGGTAAATTAAATAGGGATTTTATAAAGAGGAATAGCCTTGCTTAATGTTTAATTTATAAACGAGTTAATATTATGGATAACAGTAACAGTAACTATAATTATATTGTACTAGCTGTGTCCTCACGGCTCCGCCCGTAGCCTATGTTACTCAGTGATAATGTAGCTTTCTAACGGCAAAAGAATTTTTGAAATCGGTTTAGCAGTTTTTTTTTTTTTTTTAGACTTAGCCCCACACTAGGTTTTCTCCTGTATCGTGGGTGCGTTTACAGACACAAATGTTCACATGCACAAACGCCCAGACGCGGAACAACTATCTGTAGGCCATACAAATATTTGTTCCGTGCGGGAATCGAACCCACGACCCGTAGCGTACAAGCCAATCGCTCAGCCACAGCACCAAACGTGTCGTCACATACAAAAATCCAAAAGTCCAAATCTTTCCTCTTCATAATATTAGTATAGATAACATCATGTCTAATTCCCGTAGTGGTTGGTAGGTAGGGAAAGTGTGGGCCTTTGGCCAGACTGCAAACGCGGGCCAGACTGCAAAACTCAAATCGTAATTATTATCTTTATTTTTGGTTTTTTCGACGGAGCACTTTCGCGACACGATCCAGTATGGAACTCAATGGAACTCACATGACTTACGCGCAGTTTTAGCTGTTTACGTAGCCTAATGGAGAAAATATGGCATACGCAATTTTTTCTGTTTTTGAAATAACGCGTTGCTATTGGATTTAACCATTGATGTGATTGGTCAAACAATGCGTTTTTTGATTCCCTATCGAATGACGTGCGTAACTCAAAATGACTATTTTATGAGTTACGCGGTGTTAGAACTTAAGCGACGATATGTACTTAGTTTGAATTTTGCATAAGATCTTGTCTAGTCATATTTTCATTTCTTTTACAAGCCTCTAGTATCTTAATAAACGGGGCTTCGTTCGTAAAGAGCAGTAAAGAGGGCAGGTAAGATATTGCGTCATATTTCAACCACAACGCCACATGCTATTCATGGCTTTGGGTTTAATACAGAAATACCTCAATTCTGATGAATTTGCACTAAAATGTGTCTATGAACAGCATACGAATTGTTCCATTACTAATGTTATTTCTTACCTGAACATTTATTGCTGATATTTTTCAATAATGTATCATTAAGAATGTTAAAGCGATTTTGAATTACTATAATTTTTTTAACTGCCTTGTTGGTTTAGTGGTGGCAAGCGCGACTGCTGATCTTGAGGTACTGGGTTTGATCCACAGGTCGGGCAAAGTGTTATTGGGTTGTTCTGTGTGGAATTGGCTCGCCCTCTATTACATAGGACTTAAACATCATTACGGCGAAATGAGGATGTTACTATACACCTCTGCCTAACCCTTCGGGGAATACAGGCGTGATGTTATGTAATTTTTTTAACATTATCTACGTCCTTGCACAGTATTCATGAAAATATTGCATGAATATTTTAAAGACATATTCTGCAAAACTCCGCGAATTGACAATATCACAAGAGTTTTAATTGGCAACAAAAATCCACACGACTTCGAAGTTAACTAGCTGAGCCATGAAATATGTATAAATTCGATCTTGTGATTTTAACATGAGGCTTCGTTACATAAACGAACTTTCGCGTGGAATAAATTATGCGGTGAAGGCACGTTTGCTCTGTAATTCATTTGGCGGTTCGTTAGCCATTTTAACAGACTTTAAAATGGCAGAAGCCGCATAAAGACATGTAACTTTGCTCTTTAATTAAATATAAAAAAACGAATAATGTTTAAAATATACGAGATTTCGATTTGAGTTTAAATGAGGCATGTAAAGATAGAGTTTAGAGTCGTTTTTATCTTCAGAGAAAGGAGACGAATTTCGATGACTCTTTCAATGATGATGTTTAAGGCCCAACCAGAATGTAGTACGATTAGAACATAGCATGCGTCCAGAATAGTACAGTAGCGTGCGTTGGTGACGTTAGCAAACGCACTGGATTCAAAGTATTATAAACTCGGATTTCAAAATTCGTTGCATCGCTCCACTAGCCTATTAGATTATATGGATATTTGTAAGTATATCATTAGATAAACGCTCAATCTAACACAAAGAAATGAGGAGTTAAATATTAGTTTGTGTTGCTTGCAGCAAAGGGTGGACCAGATGTGCTTGTAGAGTGTAGCGCCATCTATCACGACACATGAGAATTACGCAGCACGACGATTGTCTAGCAGACTACAGCGACAACTATGACAGCTATCAAATGGAATGTCACCAATCCTGCATCGCGATATCAAGTTTTTTTTTGTTTTTTTTTTTCCTAATAGACTGCTTGTAGATGGTCTTGCGGACCGTTTCTACATAACCGGGCAGTTATTGGTGAGACGTGAAGGGTCTCCAACCAATCCCCTAAGCTAATTACTAATACTTCGTACTGTAGGGTAGTTGTAAGTAAAACGCCAATGATAATCTTGACAGTTGTGTATTTGAAGAAATTAATCATACAGGGTTTAATAATCATATGCATATATCGTACTTCCTAGGTTCCCTAACAAGCATCAGAGTGGTCTGCTGGTAGCTAACCGCACTCTTAGCCTATAACGTGAAATCTAGGCTAGTCTAAGATTTTCTAAGCTAAGGCGCAAGAGTGGACTGCAGGTGGCTATCCGCACTCTGTTGCCTAAACTCGACTGGGTACTGGAGGACTGCAGGTGGCTATCTCTCCAGCACGGTCGCTAGCTAAGTGATGATAGTTGGCCGCGCAGCTCCTTATATAATCATGGTGCATCATGTCATATGCTTCTGTTTCCTGGTGGGAGTTGGTGGGCGTGTCGAGCAAGATAGATAGTCGGTGTGCGAGTGAGAAAGTATACGAGACCACACCATGCATGCTACAGTACTAACATCATGACTACTTAGCAGCAACATCTTTAAGGGCGTCCCCTACGGGGGACTCGAACCATGGCTTAGGGCGTTGTGTGCGAGAGGACTGGGAGGGAGATAGCTTGATGAGGACTGAATTAACGGTGTGACTCCGGAGTCAGAAGGGACGACTTGCTCCGCGACTGCGGCGGGTGAGCACGGTGGGTCGGGGGCGGTGGCGGTGGGACGTCACGATGGGCCTCGTCGGCGATGATGATATGCCGGGCGGCGGCGGGCTTTGTGTATTGTGATATCAAGATTTGACACGCAGATAGTATTCATACAACTCAACCGTTGGGCAGTGGCCCCCCAGGCATAAGACCCGCCTGGTTGGAGGTTCCTCCCTTTTCGCTGGAGGAACACCGTACCTTGTTCCTCCACATGCTTATTCCACTTGCTGGAGACACCAACGTTATCCAGCCCCATGATTCAGAACATTTGGATAAGTTAGTCTTCGAAATACTCGGTTTGTTATCTCGTTTTGCCAACGATTCTTGTAACGAGAGAACAAAACGAAGCGGTCGACTCCCGACTTATCGAAACATTCTTCAGGGGGCTGATCACATCATATTAGTCGGCAACACATCGGCTATGTCCTAGGTGTCCATAATCAGGGGTTACTACTTTCCATCACACTTTTGCAGTCCGACTGCTGACTTAGTATTATACAAAAATCAAAAAAGTAAAAATTGAAATAACAAATTCTTCTTCCAAAGGCTTCGTTCGAGAGACACCTACTTTGAATTATTAATTCATAAACCTGGCGTAAACTACTGAAGTTTTAATAAATTAGTTTAATAAGTAAACATCGTGTCTAACCGCCGACATTTTTAAAAATTCAGACGGGATTATTTGTGATTTTAAAACATGAATCTGATTAATTTTGTAACAATATTGTATACATTATGAAAACTCAAAGAATGTCACGTATTTTTTTAAAGGAGGTGAACAATATTTTATGTCACGATACTATGGGAATTAACTTCCTAAGGGACGTAATCCAGTGCATTCCGGAAGGAGACAGTGATTGAAAGACGAGATGAAGAGACGGTAACATATTGTCTGATTCTTCAGAATTGTTTTACTCTACCTAAATCTTACAGAATTAAATAATAAATACAATAAACTACCTCAATAAAAAAATGACTACCTTGTTGGTCTAGTGGTTGCAAGTTCGACTGCTGAGCATGGGGTCCTGGGTTCGATCCCCAGGTAGGGCAAAGTGTTATTGGGTTTTTTCATTAGGAATTTCTCCGTAGCAGGTCGGAGTCTGGATTTGTGTCCGGTTAATGGCAAGAAGCTCGCCCTCTATTACATGGGACTTAAACATAACTGGCGAAACAAGGGTGTACTAAAACACCTCTGCTGAACTTTCGGGCAGTACAAGGCGTGATGTTATGTTATGTTACAATAAATGTTCTCGGGTTTCATGAGAATCTCGTGAAAGCCGAGAAGGATAATGAAATTAAATACCTTGACATGATACATGAGGTTGTTGACATGTGGGAGATTGAATCAGCAGTCATCGTACTGCTAGTCGTTACGGCCAATGGCTTAATAGCTAAGAGCCTCGACCAACATCTGATGAGGCTCTCGTTGGGCGGCTGGATCAAGGGCCTGATGCAGAAAGCGGTACTTCTGGACACGACGCGTATTGTTAAGAAGTTTCTCTTTCCGAGGTTTCTCTTTCCGAGGCCTGACCATCGGTAGCTTGGACCCTGTTCCTGATGCCGGTGGGCTACTATTTTTTATATTATTAAATGTTTTTAGTTTTTTATAGAAATATTTAAAAATGTAATATGTGGGTATGTAAATGAATAAAGGAGATAATAATACAGTATAATTTTATTAAGATATTCAAACAGCTATGTAGGTAACTTCACAATTTACAGCATCAACTTCACAGATATACGTAATCGGAGAAAACTAAGCTGCAAAGATGTAATCAGTACAAATTATTACCCCCTAAATCCCCATAAAAATAACATTCATTGTAGGTTTTATGAACTTGAACTAAGAAAGGAAACTAAGTCATCCATTTCGGGAGAAATCGTTTACCCCGGCAATGTCTGTAACTCGTAATTGAATTCAACAAAGAAGATAGAAAAAAAAGTAAACTTTGTACGTGATACGAAAACGGGATTCGGGCTATCAGCACTTGGTTTGTAAGTCAATGAGAAAGAACCAATACTGTTCTATGCCTACTGTTCGCGACATAATGAATTGTATAAAACCGTAGTTGTAATTGTTTATATTCATTTGGTTTTACATTGTTTATTTTCACGTTGTTTAGTTTTATATTCCTTCTAGCTTTATATTCCTCTTAGCTTTATATTCCTTTGTTTTATATTCTTTTCTTTCGTTTATGTTTGTTTCCTGTTAGATTAAGTTAATTGTAAATAAGTTGACAAATTGTGGATATTTCTATAGAATATGTCTGTACGAATAAAGAGTCTTGTGTTATTAGTTTTACTTACCCTAGCTTAAGATAGTAATAAGACACACATGTAATAAATAACATGTAATTTATTGAATAAAGAGATAAGATAGGGTACACACAACACATGGTTAGGATCCCGCGGAGGGCACCGAGAAGTGCGGCGGGAGAGATCGGCCAACACATAGTGCGGGCCAATAATAGACGGCCGATCGTCCCCCGCTGCCAGCCAATCACAGGCGCCGCTCTCCGCGGGATTAATGTTATAAAAAGAGCACGCCCACGCAGAGCGGCTCACTTACGCGAGAAGACTCCCGGTGAACACACGCAAACACAAGACTCTACATGCAAGTCGTTTTTGTATACAATCTTAATAAGTCGTTTTATTGATGCGACAAATCCCAGTGCCGGCTCAACCCCAACAATAGAAGAATACAGTCCACTCGTTCACCACATATTTATGGTCCTTCGAGCCGGATACCATCGAACATCGCATCAATAAAACGACCTATGAAGACAAGAAGCATGAAGACCCCAGAAGAGTCATCGGAGGAAGTCACAGACACGACGGAGACGACCACGGAAGCGACGGAAACAGCAACAGAAGACACCGACGAAGATGTCGCCGAGTCCGTCGCCCCCAAGAAGAAATCATCAGCCGCTCAACGGCCAAAGAAAACCAAGTCACAGGCCGGCTCCGTCACGTCACGTAAGTCAAATAGTCACCGCCGCGAACTGCTCAAAGCAAGAGAGCAGTTGCTACTAAAAGAAGTAGCGTTAGCGGCGGCCCGCGTCGAGCTCCTGAAAGCAGACAGTGAAGATGAAGAGCTGGACGACAACACCGTCATCGAAGAAAACGCACGCACACGAGAGTGGGCAGCCAGAATCCCGCAGAACACGTTGGCCCTCACCATGGAGCCGCACACACAAGAGGCGGCATCCAGAGAAGAGGTCGCAGCCGCATCACGGGTGAGTTATAGTCAGCCGCCGGGCATAGTAATAGATATTAGTGAACCCCGACGGCACCCCGATGAGCGACGACGCGACCCACAAGAAGATAGCAATAGGAGGCGCCAACACACACAAGCGTGGGTTACGAGCACCGCACGAGAGAATCACCCACTCCGTGAAGACCAGAAGAAGGTCCGCGATCAGCCGATGGAAGATGACGTCATAGAGTGTACAGCAGAAGAAACCGTCGGTTTCGACTACAAGCGTCTGACAGACGCCATAGTGAACGCTAGCGCCGCTCGCCACCCGATAGTCATAGCGCCGCGACACACGCACGAGTTACCAGTGTTCGGCAGAGCAGCAGGTGAGTGGCTAACGTTCAAGGCGGCATACGAAGAATCCGGTCATCTGTTCAGCGAAACAGAAAATCTGGCGCGGCTACGCCGCAGCCTAAAAGGAGCGGCGAAAGACGCCGCACAGTGTCTGTTCGTGGGAGCAACCACGACGAAAGAAGTGTTCCAGCTGTTGTCCGCGAGGTTCGGACGGCCGGACGCGCTCGTAGTCGCGGAGCTAGACAAGCTACGCGGACTACATAAAATAGGCGACAATCCGCGTGACGTGTGCATCTTCGCGTCGCAAGTCAGCAACATCACCGCAACAATCAAGGCGCTGAAGAAGATACACTACCTGTATAATCCAGAGGTGGTACGCGACGTAATAGAGAAGATGACACCCACGCTGCGTTACAGGTTCTACGACTACGACGCCGAGCAGCCACAAGACGAACCTGACCTCGTGCGACTCACCTCGTTCCTGCAACAAACGGCCGAACGCTGCGGAACTTACGCGGCAGTCGAGAAGGTGCAAGAAGACCGGCGGGAGCCAGCGACCAGGACCAAGAAACCGAACGCCCGCAGCTACCACATAGAACAAGAAAGAAACAATGACAAGCAAACGTGTGTAGTGTGCGACAGTGATAGTCATTTTCCTACGTCCTGTTCACAGTTAAAGAAGGCTACCGTCGACGAGCGATGGAAGATCGCCAAGGAGCGCCGGCTGTGCTACCGCTGCATGAAACACCGCCGAGCCGCGCACGTCTGCAAGCCGCGCAAGTGCGGCGTCAAGGGCTGTGAGAAGACGCATCACCCGCTGCTTCACAACGAGTCATCCCCGCAGCGACGGCAGCCCAGCGAGGAACGGACACCGGCGGCGGTCGTAACCACGACCACCGAGCAAGTAAGGTACTGTTCCGCTCTTATTAAAGTGATACCAGTGCATATTAACGGACCGAGGGGCGCGTGCGACACATACGCGTTGCTAGACGATGGGTCGACATGTTCGATTATAGACGAATCCGTGGCCAACCTAATAGGGGCCCCGGGGCCCAAGCAACCGTTCATGATAGAAGGTATAGCGGATACCAGGATAGACGCGTCACAATCACGTCGCGTAACGTTCGAAATACGGGGAAGAAGCGGGAACGCGCACACCGTGGAGGCGCACACCATGAAGAGGCTCAGCCTGTCTCCGCAGACGATCTCAAGAGACGCAGTCCAGCAGTATCAGCACCTACGTGATCTACTGGACGACATCGCCTACGAAGACGGCGTACCCACAGTCCTCATCGGGCAAGACAACTGGCAGCTGCTGGTGACACACGAGCTGCGACGGGGCGCTACGGATCAGCCGGTCGCGTCGCTCACCGACCTCGGCTGGGTCCTGCACGGACCACGGCACCGCGAAGCGACGCACCGCATCAACCACGTCGCGGCGAACGAGCACCAAGAAGACGCCATGGAACGCCTCATGAGAGAACACTTCGCGCTCGAGACACTGGGGGTCGCCGCCAAACGGTCACACACAGAAGAGGAGCTGCACGCGCTGGACACGCTACGAGCCACCACCAAGAAGTTACCGGCGGGAGGCTACGAGACGGGACTACTGTGGAAAGAAGATAGCCCCGACCCGCCGGACAACTACAACGCGACACTCAAGAGGCTCCAGCTGATAGAGAAGAAACTGGATCGTGACGAAAAGCTGAAGCAACGGTACACCCAGCAGATGGACACGCTCATAAACAGCGGATACGCCGAGCGCGCGCCGACTACGAAAGGAGATAGAACGTGGTACCTGCCTCATTTCGCGGTCATCAACCCGCAGAAGCCAGAGAAGTTACGCATAGTACACGACGCGGCGGCGAAGACACACGGCACCTGCTTGAACGACATGCTGCTGCCGGGACCGGACCTGCTACAGTCGCTGCCGGGCGTGATGATGCGCTTCAGACAGCGGCCGGTAGCAGTCACCGCCGACATCAAAGACATGTTCCTGCGCATCACGATACGCGAAGAAGATAGGGATATGCAGCGGTTCCTGTGGCGAGGAGACAAGCGTGATGGCGCACCAACCGAGTACAGAATGAAGAGTGTGATCTTCGGCGCCACATCGTCTCCAAGCACCGCAATACACATCAAGAATTACAACGCCGAACAATACGCTGCCCAGTACCCGGAGGCAGCGAGCGCGATAGTGCGAAATCACTACGTAGACGACTACTTAGCGAGTTACGACGACGAAGAAACCGCGATACGGATATCGTCACAAGTCGCCTACGTACATAGTCAAGCGAATTACTACTTACAGAAATGGGCGTCGAGTTCGGACACAGTAATGAAATACTGGTCGCCCTACGAAAACAACGAGATAGTGAAATTGAACGGTGAAAAAATACTCGGCATGGTGTGGCATCCGCGCGAAGACATACTCACGTTCAACGTGAATAAACACAAGATACCGGCGGTTATACTCAGCGGCGAACGCGTGCCCACCAAACGAGAAGCTCTACGTACCGTCATGTCTATTTTCGATCCGCTGGGGATCGCCACGCCAGTCACCATACAAGCGAAGAGGATATTGCAAGACGCGTGGCGCAGCGGCATCGACTGGGACAGCGAGTTACTGTCCAACGAAACGGACGCGTGGCGCAAATGGATACATCACGTGAAACGGCTACAAGAGCTGTCGGTACCCCGATGTTACACGCAACTAACTACAGCGACGCGAATCGAACTACACACGTTCGTCGACGCGAGTTCACACGCGTACGCCGCCGCCGTATACTGGCGGGTCATAGATTCGGACGGTAACATACACGTGTCACTCGTAGCGGGAAAAGGAAGAGTCGCGCAAATTAGTAAAGTTACATCGGTACCGCGGCTAGAGTTGCAAGCCGCGGTCCTAGGTTGTAGGTTGGCCCGGACCGCTATAGACGAACACGACTTGAAGCCCGCTCGGCGCACATACTGGTCGGATTCGCGGACAGTACTTTCGTGGTTACGAACCGGTCCGCGCACGTATAAACCCTTCGTCGCGCACAGGGTCGCGGAAATAATGGAGGAAACGAAAACGATAGAATGGCGCTGGGTACCAACAACGCATAACGTGGCGGACGACGCGACGCGCGACACGCCCGTCGATTTCGGTTCTTCGCACCGATGGTTTGGAGGGCCTGAGTTCCTACGGAAACCGGAAGAAGCGTGGCCCGCGGAGAAACAGGAGCCGGTCATACAGGACACCGGTGAAGAGCGAGTCAATGTCGTCGCCGTCTCGAATACGTGCTTACTAGAAGCGTTACCCGACGTCAAACGGTTCTCCAATTATAACAGGTTAATAAGGGCAACAGCGCGAGCCCTACAGTTCATCGACCTACTCCGCACGAAGAAATCGCGAGTGGCCGCCGCCTACAAGCGAACGCAGTCTAACGCGGAAAAAGACGACACGTGGAAAGCAACGCAAAATCGTAAAAAAACGGAATCGAACCCGCCACCGATCGTCAAAATAACCGCTGCGCCTAAGCGGTATAGGTCACTGAACGCGGAACACATAGACGTAGCAACCGAACTGTGGGTGCGCGCGCAACAAGAGCAGCTGTTCGCTACGGAACTAGATGCGCTACGCCGCGGTGCTACGATCGCTACGAACAGTAGACTTAACAAGTTATCTGTAGTTATAGATGCAAGCGGAATAATGAGGTTGCGCTCGCGAGTAGCGGCGGCCACGGACATCACGCCGTCACAACGGGAGCCGGCAGTAGTGGACGGACAACACCCATGGACTCGTCTGTACATCGCCTGGGTACACCGTGCTACGCATCACAGCGGCTTCAATCACACTGCGACAGAGGTGCGGCAGCAATACTGGGTATTGCGACTACGACACGCCGTGCGCAGCGAATTGAAGAAATGTCTACACTGCCGACTACGAAGAGCAACGCCGCCGCAGCCGTCGACGGGGAATCACCCGCCTACTCGCCTGGCACATCATCGGCGTCCCTTCACATATACTGGGGTCGACTATTTCGGCCCCCTTTCTGTTACAGTTGGACGCGGAAAACAGAAGCGTTATGGCGTGCTGTTCACGTGCCTAACAACACGCGCCGTACACATCGAGATAGCAGCAAGCCTGAGCACAGACTCGGCGGTCATGGCGCTGCGCCGGTTCATCGCGCGCCGCGGCTGCCCGTCCGAAATCTGGTCGGACCAAGGCACCAACCTCAAGGGTGCCGACGTCGAGCTGCGGCGCGCCGCGGCCGACGCGGTACAAGAAGATGCAGCAGCACGCGCCATACGCTGGCGCTACATACCTCCCAGCGCCCCATTCATGGGCGGTGCATGGGAGCGTATGGTCCGCAGCATCAAGACGGCGCTGTACGCCGTCCTCAACGAGCGGGCCCCCAAAGAAGAGGTGCTGGCCACGCTGCTAGCCGAAGCCGAGCACACCGTCAACAGCCGGCCGCTCACCTACCTGTCAACGTCGCCCGACGATGAAGAACCGCTGACACCTAACCACTTCCTATTGGGTGGTCAGTCGCGCGTGCCTATGCCAGGCGCGTTCGACGAGCACGACGCCGCCAGCCGCAAGGAGTGGCGCATCAGCCAGCGCCTAGCTGACATGTTCTGGGCGCGCTGGGTGCGTGAATACCTGCCGGAGCTGCAACACCGGCGGGAGCCACGCGCAACCAACGGAGTCATCGGGGTCGGCGACCTAGTCTTCATCGCCGACGGCACATTGCCCCGCAACATGTGGCCGCGGGGCATCATCGTGGCTACGTATCCCGGACCAGACGGCGAGGTGCGAGCGGTCGACGTGCGGACCAACAAAGGAGTCCTGCGGCGGCCTACAAAGAAGCTCATCGTGCTGCCCGTCGAGTCTGCCTGCGGGGTCGCGAACGACGAGCGACTCCAGCTACACCGAGCTGCGGCGGGAGAATATGTTCGCGACATAATGAATTGTATAAAACCGTAGTTGTAATTGTTTATATTCATTTGGTTTTACATTGTTTATTTTCACGTTGTTTAGTTTTATATTCCTTCTAGCTTTATATTCCTCTTAGCTTTATATTCCTTTGTTTTATATTCTTTTCTTTCGTTTATGTTTGTTTCCTGTTAGATTAAGTTAATTGTAAATAAGTTGACAAATTGTGGATATTTCTATAGAATATGTCTGTACGAATAAAGAGTCTTGTGTTATTAGTTTTACTTACCCTAGCTTAAGATAGTAATAAGACACACATGTAATAAATAACATGTAATTTATTGAATAAAGAGATAAGATAGGGTACACACAACACATGGTTAGGATCCCGCGGAGGGCACCGAGAAGTGCGGCGGGAGAGATCGGCCAACACATAGTGCGGGCCAATAATAGACGGCCGATCGTCCCCCGCTGCCAGCCAATCACAGGCGCCGCTCTCCGCGGGATTAATGTTATAAAAAGAGCACGCCCACGCAGAGCGGCTCACTTACGCGAGAAGACTCCCGGTGAACACACGCAAACACAAGACTCTACATGCAAGTCGTTTTTGTATACAATCTTAATAAGTCGTTTTATTGATGCGACAAATCCCAGTGCCGGCTCAACCCCAACAATAGAAGAATACAGTCCACTCGTTCACCACACCTACAATATCAGATTTAAAGAATAAATTTCTTTTTGCAATAACAAATAATTGTTTATGTTTATTTATGAAGGACATTAAGGCTGTACGATCTCATTACTTAGGTTTATTTACGTCCTTTCGATAATAAAGTACGAATGTTATATGCTCGATGTAATACTCGTTCGTTTGGACGACATCCATTTAGTAGAGTAAATAGAAATTATTTTAATAATTCTCTTCAAGATAATTTATGCGTGCATTCATTTGAGCGGATCTCTGATATAATATTATGAAGTACTAGCTGTGCTCGCAACTTCGTATGCGTAGAAGTCGTAGGACAACATTACTTGCTTAGCTGAAATTATTATGTAATTATTATTAGGTATAGATTAGGTGGGTTTCTTAAAATCTTTCTTTATTCTAACAACTATAAAAAATACACAAAAAACGGAAACCTCACATAGCTTCGGGTGTTCTATGTTTTTTTCACCAACGGTTTAGGCTGAGTAGATGTTTAGTTTGTTAGATTTGAAAATTAGGATTTTTCTAAACAAAATATGTTGTATTTCTATCAGTAGTCAGGTCCATTATAATAAGGTTTCCATGTGAACAATGTTAGCAGTAGAAACACCAGGGATGAGTGCATGTCCCCCCCGGTTGGGTTCCCGCATTGTCGTTGCGGGGGGGCTTAGTAGCCGTGGCATTGAACCCCACGGTGAAGCGAAGAAGAACCCAAGGAGAGGACCGCTCGTCGGGGCTTGGGTCTGGTAGCCCTCGATGTAGCGGCCAAGTAGGTTGCGGTGTCGCTTCGGCGACATCGCAACTGAGGCGGGCCGCGATGTCGTTTGGAACGCATCGCGGCTGAGTGCGGGAGGCCGCGGCGGGAGAGGAGTGCCGGTATTACGGTGCGCCGTTCTCCCTACCTTCCGCGGCCTTGACGGGGCCGCCACCGTCAGATGGCGGACGCGGTGGGGCCGCAGGGGAAGAGGAGTGGCGGTGTGTACCTGGCCGCCCTTTCTATCCTCTGCGGCCGAAAAGTGGTAGGCGGCGGGGCCACTAATCTGACCCGTCGCAGGGGGACCAGGGATGCCCAGACACGGGGTAGTCTGGCACCCATGTACTTGTTTGGTCCCCGGGGTGGTCACGGCGTACCATGTGTTCTGGAGCGCCGGAGATGTGGGGTGCCCCCCGCGCCTCTCAGGAGGTCGTGGGGTGGGGCCCTACAGTGGAGAGGTCCACCAGCAATTGGTGGACCAAGACCTGCCGGGGTTGCGGTGCATGCAATAGCGAATCCCGCGACCCCGGCCTTAGGTCAGAAGGAAGGACACCGTGGTGGTTTTAGCCAGTAAAAGTCCGGCACACCCCCCCGTCTGCCGCAGACGGGGGATAGTCCATGAGGATTTACCACGTAAAAAAAAAAAGGGATGAGTGCATGTGGCTGGAGAAGCGTCATGGCGCCCTCAGCTTCTGGCTGATGCAGGTACTCTCGGGACATGGCTGTTTCGGGAAGTACCTGTGTCGTATAGACCGGGAGCAGACGCTCGGATGTCACCACTGTGTGGACTGCCAGGAGGACACAGCGCAGCGGACGCTGTAAGTGTGCGATGCGTGGACAGCGCAGCGCCGTGACCTGGTAGCGGCAGTGGATGGTGACCTCTCGCTTCAGGTGATGGTCACCAAGGAGGTAGCGGAGAGGGAGAGGGAGGCGTCTTCCTCCCTCCCTTCTCCGGCTAGATACCCCGGGTGCCGGAGGGCACGTGACGATCTCCAGCCAATCCTAGTGACTGGCTTGCGGGCGGCGGGTTAGGGGACCCGTCGCCCGACCAGTAACAGGCCCGGGAGGATTCCGCGTGCGCCTCTCAGAAGGAAGTTGCAGGGCAGGGGACAATTATTTTTTGTTTTTTTTTCGTGTTTTTAGTGACAACCTATAATAATAACATTATTCATCAAAAGACATTACAACTTTATTCATCAAATTGCCCCACCACTGGAGAGGTCCACCAGAAGAAGCTGTTGGGCCAAGACCTGCCGGTGTTGCGGTGCATGCAATAGCGAATCCCGTGACCCCGGCCTTAGGTCAGAAGGAGGGACACCGTTGGTATTTAGCCGGTAAGACTCCGCAGACCCCCTCGCCTTCCCTGGGCGAGGGACATCGATGAGGATTTTCCAACGATAAAAAAAGGGATGTGTGCATAAAGATAGCTTAGATTGCTTAGGTATACAGGAGAGAGCTAATCGTGCGAGAAGCAGCTTCATAGCATAACATAAGCTAACCGGAAACTGTACACGTTTAAAACTGAACGGAAAATAGATTACGTAATTTAGTATACACGCAACGCCATCTATTGAGCAAATATGTTACAACAAATGATGCTAATTGTTTTTTCATTGACTTTAAATTCTAATAACTTTAGATTGAGCGAACCGATTAGGATGAAACAGAAACTAAATGTTACTCCGAGATACGCTCAATATTTGTCTATAAAAGTCAATCACACTGAAACAAACAAACCGACAAACAGACAAAAATTCCAAAAATGATCGAAATGGTTTTTTTTTTCTTATCTTTTAACGACTCCCACTATTATTTATAAAGTATTTCCCATTGTCAAACACGGCAAGTCCACAGATTTATGATAATATTAATAAAATATATGATTATTTCAAATTCTTTTTCTTCATCCTAGCTTTTTCCCAACTATGTTGGGGTCAGCTTCCGGTCTAACCAGATGCGGCTGAATACCAGTATTTTACACGGAGAGACTGCTATCAGACCTCCGCAACCTAGTAACTGGCCAATGCCGGTATCCTAAGGTTAGACTGGATAATTATTTCAAATTAATCTATCGTATTGCCTTGCACAATTAACAATTATGAATATACTCACTTATGAAATTGAATGGATTTCTCTTCCACTACCATTCATATAGTACCTAATAAATTCTAAATAACAATATCTTCGATTTTTTTTGATAAAAGCTTAGTACCTTCTTCATAAAGATAGCATTTCAATAGACCTTCCGTAGACTGAGAATAGGTACCAATTCAATATTAGGTAATCTGTGGATTTATTCGTTGTAATATATTTCCTCACAACGTGATTTGATACACGTAACGCCATCTATTGAAAATAAATGGTATAAACATGCACATGCTAAGTTCTTCTAGAAAACTTAAAATTCGCATATCTTTTGATTCCGTGAACCGATTGCGATGAAACAAAAACGATAGGTTACATGGAGATAAGCACAATATTTGTTTATAAAAGTCAACAACATTGGATCAGTTGTTTTTACGTGATGCTTGCACAAACAAACAGATAAACATACAAACAGACAAAAATTCCAAAAATGTTAAAAATGGGTTCTATTGGTTATCGTTTAATACCCCAACCAGGATTTTTCAAAATATTTGCTATGTACAGACACGCCAAGTCTACAGATTTATTATATGTATGCGTTGCGTCGTATGTTGCGTATTATTTTTAAGCGTCATGAATATATTTGTAAACACATACGTACATTGCGATAACATATCGATTAGTTATGTTATTGCATGAACTCAGTTAATCGATTCCACGGCTGGGCATCCCAAGGCTGGACATGACGAACGTTTGGTGCAGTGGCTGAGCGATTGGCTTCTGCGCTACGGGTCGTGGGTTCGATTCCCACACGGAACAAATATTTGTATGGCCTACAGATAGTTATCCCGGATCTGGGCGTTTGTGCATAAACGCACCCACGATACAGGAGAAATCCTAGTGTGGGGCAACGTTTTTTTTTTAAAAAAGCAATACCAAAGCAATATAACTCTTACTCGGTTTTCCTATCCAGTCCACCTTAGCATCTTTAGTTCATCAGTCCATCTGCTAGTAAATACAGTAATTATATAAAGTATGTTTACCATTTTAAAGTAAGTACCTACTATTAATCAAGGATCAGTCATGAAATGCATGTTGCAACGTCAGTTCAAAGTGATAGATGACGTCACCGCGTCTCAATGCATCGTTCCATTTTCAAAGCTTTATACTGTTCGGAAATATCAATCAGTGCTCGGCCTGTTGCCAGGATCAATAGTCATGCATTCAAAATTGTATTACCAGCTATATGTCATGAAGTCTTAAGCCTTAGATTTACTAGGGGACAAAATATTCCCCAACATGACGCGCAACATTGCATACTGCCAGGCCTGGACTGACCATACGGGCAAATCGGGCAAATGCCCGATGGGCCGGGCACACAGTCGGAAAAATTGAAAGAGCGAGGGAAACGTCAAAAAAAAAAGAAAAACGTCGTCCAACTATCGCCTGTCGCTTGTAAAAGAAGCCGCAAATTGTTTGTGTTTGTAAATGCACCCACGATACAGGAGAAAGAGTGAGGGGAGCGTCGACCGTCTCTCAAATGCCCGAGCCGATTTCAGCTCCCAGTCCGGCCCTGCATACTGCCCCGCAACGTTACACGCAACATTGTGCGGCATGTCTAATGATGCGGGACATCTTGCTAGCCGCTGCTTCTAAAGCGGGCACAGGTGTGTGCGAGCGAATGGTTCCGCGACATTGTCCTGGCGACATTACATTATTTGAGACCGGGTGCGGGAACGCGCGCGATTTACCTGTCCGCAGTCGAGCACGGCTTCGTTCTGAGCGTTGTCGTGTCCAGTGTTTGTCAAAATATCATATAGATGAAGAAGATTTATTTTTACTGGAATATTCTTACTAAAAAACGATGTTTCGACATCCACAGTGCAGATCGTGCTTGAATAGCGCTTAATTCTTCAACATTTAATTTTGAAGACGCCATCACAACAACGCGCGTGGTCAGCTCGAACTAGTTTGAGATCCCCCGCTCCCGCGCAGGTTGTCGCTTGCCGCCCGCGCTCTCACTGCGGCCACTTGTATGAACGAGCTATGGCGTGAGCTACCCGCGCGCTCCCCGCGCCAAGTAGCCCGCGCCACTTCCTGCGCCCGCGTGCCCACTATGGACATTCAAATGAAGTTCTTCTGTTTGAACTCGTCGCACCGCGCCCGCCCCGCGCCCGCGTTTGCAGTCTGGTCAAAGGCTTATAGTTCGTTTTGACGTATTTTTCATAAACCTAACAGTAAACTTCATTGATGGTTTGTTTGATAATAAAATAAAATTGTTCTAATGTTTGAGAAAATTGTATAAACGTTTGCGCTTTTGTTTGTCAAACATGTGAAAATAAAAGAAAGTAGGTAGTTAACAAACATGATTTCTGGTGTACACTTTGTGCAAAAGCTATGCATTTCCTTAATATATACTTATAAAGATAATAACTGACAGACCGATTCATCAACACAGAGCTTAAACCACTGAAGCTGGAAACATGAAACTTGGACAGTACCTACGTTCCTTTTTTGTCGCAGGCATACTTACACTAAGAAAGGATTATTAGAAATTCTTACCCTGAAGAAGTAAAATTGGGAATGGAAGTTTGTATAAAAATTCACGCGGACGAAGTCACGAGAAAAATGCTAGTATTGCTATAAATTTTTAATAACAAAAAAAGTTCAACTTTTCCTGTAATATTTACAACATTTTTGCTTAATTAGCTACCTTTTTAGGAACTGAAGCCTTATAATTTGTCATCTTAATTAAAATACGAAATAAATAAGTACCTACCTGATGATTCCATATCGGTACTAAAAAAAACATAGCCTAATAAGACAGCTACTGTTCTGTCCAACCTTTTTCCCAACTACGTCGAAGTCAGCTTCCAATCTAACCAGATGCGGCTGAACACATGTATTTTACACGAAGCGACTGCCATCAGACCTCCGCAGCCAAGTTACTGGGCAATACCGATATCCTAAACTTAGACCGGTTGCCATACTTTCGGGCGTCTGACTTCCCGTAACGCCTGTCATACCCGGCACCAACTGTTTAACGTCTCTCCGAGGCACGGAGGGGTCTCGTTGTGTAACGATCGGTCACCCATCTACAGACTGACGCAGGTTAACTTCGCAAAAAGTATGATCCGCGCGGTTGGTAATTAGCAACAAGCGCCTAACAAGACAGTACTAGGGAAATAAAATATAAATATACAGCTTATTACTCCGCGCAACGGCATTACGTAAATTGTCCACAACGTTGCTCTCTTGCTATACAATATTATTCTTGTTGTGGTACAAACTAAATTTATACTTTGTAAAATATAGCTTTATACGCGACAGCTGTCATATCTCAACCAACAACATAACTTTGAACTAGTTTTTCGATAATAATATCCGTTTTTAACAGGAACATTTTATTTTACTATTTATCTTCTTTACATAGTATAAAACAAAGTCGCTCCCGCTGTCTGTAGGCTTAGATCTTTTAAACTGCGCAACGGATTTTAATGCAGTTTTCAGCAATAGATAGAGTGAAGAGGAAGATTTATATGCCCTACATTAGTATCTAAATTGCGAAATTGTATTGTGTAATTGTAGTTGCGAAGCCGGGGCGGGTCGCTAGTAATATATATATAATTTTTCTGTACGTGTGTTTGTCACCTAACTCCTCCAAAACGGCTGGACCGATTTGGATGACACTTTGTGTGTATATTTCAATGGATTCCTGGATGGTTTGAAAACACAATTGGACCCGGTAGGTGGCGCCGCTGTCGGTGTGTCACCAAATTTGATTTGCTGAAAAATGGACAACATTTTATAATTTTGTGCGGTACTTTTTATCGCCTAGCTAGAAAGAATAGAAAAATATAAGTTACAGCGGTGCGTAGAAGGCCGTAATGATTATTAAAACACAATCTATGGGGAGAGTAGGGTAATGGGAGTCAGCGGGTAATAGGAGTCACCCTTACATCCACGAAACAGTACGTGCGAGCGACGCGTAAACGGCGTCCCTACCCCCGCTCCGGCCCTCCAGCGCTGCCTGGAACGGCTCGCGACAGTCAGCGCCCGCGCCATTGAGATACGCCAGTGTTTTGTTTTTGTGCTCCGCTGATATAATTTTACGTCAATGTAAATTAGAAGGTAAGTGTCGAATATCTTGCAGTATGCGATTAAGACTTTTACAAGAACTTAGTTAGACGTTCGAAATTGTGATATGCAGTTCAGATTATGTCAGTGTTTTAAAGATTTTTTTTATTTTATTATTTTTATCACTAATGTAATTGTGGGAAATGAGAGTCAGGTGACTCCCATTACCCGCAAGTGATCACTATTATCCGTAACTGTGCATGTTGAATTACGTCATTTTTATTTCTTTCTAGATGCCGAAAGTACGAGTTAGGACGACTGAAAAGGCTTCCTGGTCTTCTGATAGCCTGGAAAAGGCTATAAGGCTTGTTGAAAGAGGTTCTTCAATAAGAAACGCTGCTAAGGTAATAGGGATCCCATTTTCAAGCCTTCAAAAGAGGATAAAAAAAGGTTCTACCTTAGGACCTCATCTAGGACGATTCACTGTCTTTAGTGCTGAGATAGAAGCCGAGCTAGCAAACTTGGTGAAGAAAATGGCAAATATTTTAAAACAAATTAATCCACCGGTTCTTAGGATGTCTATACAAGTAGGCCCACTTGATTCTGAACCAGATATTGTATCACCAGTACCTGGCATGTCAAACCAAATTAGTGCTAATTTGCATGATTTAATCAAGTGTCGAGAGAAAACACCTGTTATAAATACAAGAAAGGGCCGAAAAAAACAACATGCTACAATTTTAACTTCAACGCCAATCAAAGAAAACCTGATAGAAAAAGAAAATAAGAAAATGAAAAAAACAGGGGGTAAAGAAAAAGAAAAGAGATGGAAAGGTAAAGGTCAGGGAAAAAAGACTACAATTCAGAAGAAGGGTCCTGAAAAGGCAAAGCGCCAAGTACTACAAGAAACGAACGAAACTTCTATAACAGATGTTGGCACTGACGACTTATGCCAGGACGATGAGGATGACGACGCAGAAGATGCCGGAAACAGATGCCTGGTATGCAACGATTTTGGAAAAAACAACGAGATGTGGTTCAGATGCACCTCATGTGGGCTATGGGCTCACGCAAAATGCACTGGGTGTAACTCAGCTGAAGGTTATGTCTGCGATATGTGCTAGATTTTCTTTGACTACGATTGCCCTCAGGGTGACCACCATTACCCCCATGTTGGTGTAATGGGAGTCAAATCTGTTTTTTTTTTTAAAATGTATAATATCCAAAGTTGATTGCCAAAGTGACTGATAATTATTTCTAATGATAGCCAATTAAGTAAATGATGTTTAAAGGCGGTTGCAATAAATAGTTTGTTTATGATTAAATGTTTATTTGAGTTCTCGCTTAAGTGACCCCCATTACCCTCTTTTACCCTACTCGCTTATTATTTTGTAGTTAAATAAAAAGTAATATTGTTCACATTTAAATTACGCGCTATGCCTTACTTATATCGCATGTCACTCTGACAATTGTCACGTATCAAACTATATTTTACAAAATAAGTTATCTTTCGTAAAACATTTTTAATAGTAGTTGTAGGTACCAAATTAGTTTTATTTCGCAAAATTGTTTTTATCGTTTATCTGTGAACTATGTTAATGTTATGTGAATTTATTAAATAATGAATTAGCTCTATCGGTTTTCGATTCGGCTTACAATAACCGTTATAGTCGTACAAACGATTCGTTTAAAATAAATTGAGGTATATTTTTTTAAATGAATACCGCCTGTAACTGTAGTAGTCAATAAACAACTTGTAAAAAAGTCATTGAGGTTGACGGATAACCTATATTTACAAATGACACTTGACCTCGTTGGGATTATCAATAAGCTGCGGGTCGTGATGGGTTAAGGAGGACCAGCAATTTAACCTATATCAGTAATAACGTTAAGCGATATGCCGTTTGAAAGGTTATTTTTATATTCTACAAACCCTTTCAAGCGACATATTGCTTAACGTTATTACTCATATAGACTGGGGTCCATACATTTCAGCCGGTCCCCTTTTTTTTTCTATTTTTTTTAGAAGCATTAATTCGCCCTTCAGCTACTATGCAAGCCTCATCATGTACGTCTTATATTATGAGATACTAAAGAAAAAAATATATAAAAAATCACATACATAAAAAAAGACAAGAAAATATACAAGGTTAGTCGGAAAGGGGGTACTAAGCCGCGGGCCACGTAAAGTATCACTGGTGACTATTTTAAAGCAAGTGTTAAAATTTCAAAATTTGTTATTTTTATTTGCATGCAAAAAGATTTTTATTTTAGTTTTTCAAAAAAAAAAATACATACCTGCTTTAGTTATGAATTCAAAAAAAATATTTTCTAATCCGTGACCCCATAAATGACCTAAATTGTAACAACAGCTGATCATAGCTATGGACAGATAGATTTTAGCATATTTTTTACGAAATCTTTGAAAATATATTTATCTTAAACTATAGAGTTTTGGGGAAAGTTGTAGAACAAAAGTTATCCTTTATCTATATCTATACTAATATTATAAAGTGGAAAGATTTGTATTTTTGTATGTAACGAATAAACGTAAAAACTAATAGACCGATTTCAAAAATTCTTTTGCCATTAGAAAGCTACATTATCGCTGAGTAACATAGGCTACGGGCGGAGCCGTTAGGACACAGCTAGTTATGAGTATTTTAACACCTTTTCGGCTTAGTAGGTACCCCCTTTCCGACTAACCTTGTATAATATCAGGGAACACAATTTCACCGACACGGACTCCCACAAGAGAGGAATCAGTGACACGGTCCTCTTTTATAAAAATAAATTATGAATCCTGTTACCCAAATCCAACATTGGTAGGTACAAGATATTATGTGTTCTAGTAAACACTTTGAAATTGAAGGTGTGCCGACGTAGCCTATATTACAACTAGACGAAGATTTAGTTAAATCTTAATTTTGTCCTACTTCTACGTCATACAAAGCATACCCAGTGTAATTGAAGTGAGTGTAGGAGAAATTAATTTGCTCTTACCAAAGCTTTGAGAGGTTCCGTGATATTAAATTTTAGTACTTATACATACATAATATACACGTCAAGTTATACGGCGATTTAAAGGATGATATTCCAAATACAAGACGCCAGACGTTTCGTACAGATTCACCATTTGAGTAAGTAGGTTTGATTTGATATCATAAACAAATTGTAAAGAGGAACTGAAAAATTTAGGTACAATCTTAACACACCTGTTGTGATTCTTAATGATATATTTGGTTTGTATCTGAATAAAGTTAAACATACATACATAAGATAATAAGCCCATTACTGGTACCATTGCTGGGTACGGGCCTCTTCTCAGAATGAGAAGGGTTTAGGCTATAGTCCACCACGCTGGCCTGTTGCGGTTTGGCAGACTACATACACAATCGATAACTTTATGGAGACCCTCTCAGGTGTGCAGGTTTCCTCATGATGTTTTTCCTTCACCGTTAACGCAAATTATAATCAAATGCTAATCCGCACATGAATTCGAAAAGTCAGAGGTACGTGCCGGGATCGAGCTCAGATCCGGCATGAAAGACGAGCGTACAACTGCTAGGCTATCATTGCTAGAAGTTAAACAACAACAATTCTTTTATTGGTAAGTATAAATAATATGTTATTAGAATATAATTCTGTAACATTATCCAATGGAAAAAGGCCCTTTTGATCTATATCAGCGGTCGGCAACACGTGGCTCGCGACTGTTTTGTAAATAAAAGTCTTATTCTTATACAACGTGTTATAAAAATACCCCTAAAACCGAAAAGGGGGGTAACAGGTCCCTTGTAAAGATTTGAAATGATTGTCCATTGGCAATGCTTGAAAACAGTAGTATGACACAAAAATGGATAACATAAAATAATCATCATTGAAACGCAACTCTCAATACATAAAACTTAAGAGTAGACTACCCAGAAAGTTATTTACATTCTCACCTAATTTCACTGAGGGGTAAATGACAACAACCATAAAAGACTACCTACTTAATTATATTTTCTTTTTCATAGGGAATTATGTAACACGTTGTATAGACCTAAATAAATAATTAAGTTATGTGTGCACAAAGTTTAAGCGAGCGAGCATTGAAGAGTAGCGCTGAGCGCTATTATCAAAATTATGAACAAGTGCGGCCCGCCTCTACTTCATTTTGCCACTATGTGACTCTTGCCTGCCAAAAGGTTGCCGACCGCTGCGATCATAACAGAAAAGCCAAGGAAATGGAGATTTAGCTACAATGATCCGACATTGCAGGAAAATAATCGTACTCGTCGTCTGAGATCACTGAACTCATAATTTATTCTAGAGAGGTCAGGGCTGGGCTATCGATTGTGTAAAGGCAGAAAGTAATATTCAACTCGATTATAGATAAAAATCCTAAAAACATATGACATTATTACTATAAATATTGTTTATAAAGCGGCTGATGACACTCACACCGTTAATACAGCCCTCATCAAGCTGTCGTATCCCTCCCAGTCCTCTCGCATTCAACACCCTAAGAGGTTCGAGTCCCCCATAGGGGACGCCCTTAGAGGTGTTGCTGCTATAATGTTACAGTAGTTAGCGTAGTTTGTTAGGTAGTTAGTTTAGATATTGGTTCGGAGACCCTTCTGGTCTCGCCAATAATAGCCCGGTTACGTAGAAAAGGTCCGCAAGACCATCTACAAGAGTCGAATAGAGAAAAAAGAAAAAAAAATGCTTTATTGAGCGTTTATCTAATGATATACTAACTTCCATACAATCTAATAGGCCAGTGGAGCCATGCAACGAATTTTGAAACCCGAGTTTGTAATGTACTTAATTGAATACATTGAATCCAGTGCGTTTGCTAACGTCACCAACGCACGCTACTGTAGTATTCTGGACGCATGCTATTCTTCAATCGTGCTATATTCTTTGTGGGCCTACGCATCATCATTAAAAGAATCATCGAAATTCGTCTCCTTTCTCTGAAGATAAAAACGACTCTAAACTCTATCTTTACATGCCTCATTTATAGTTAACTAGCTAACTTTGAAGTCGTGTGGATTTTTGTTGTCAATTAAAACTCTTGTGATATTGTCAATTCGCGGAGTTTTGCAGAATATGTCTTTAGAATATACATGCAAAATTTTCAGGAATACCGTGCAGGGTAATGTTAAAAAAATTACATAACATATCATCACGCCTGAATTCCCCGAAGGGTTAGGCAGAGGTGTATAGTAACATCCTCATTTCGCCGTCATGATGTTTAAGTCCTATGTAATAGAGGGCGAGCCTATTGCCATCAACCGGGCACAAATCCAAACTCCGGGCTGCTACTGAGGAATTCCACACAGAAAACCTCAATAACACTTTGCCCGATCTGGGGATCGAACCCAGTACCTCAAGATCAGCAGTCGCGCTTGTCACCACTAAAACAACGAGGCAGTTAAAAAATTATAGTAATTCAAAATCGCTTTAACATGCTTAATGATACATTATTGAAAAATATCAGCAAATAGGTAAATGTTCAGGTAAGAAATAACATTAGTAATGGAACAATTCGTATGCTGTTCATAGACACATTTTAGTGCAAATTCATCAGAATTGAGGTATTTCTGTATTAAACCCAAAGCCATGAATAGCATGTGGCGTTGTGGTTGAAATATGACGCAATATCTTACCTGCCCTCTTTACTGCTCTTTACGAACGAAGCCCCGTTTATTAAGATACTAGAGGCTTGTAAAAGAAATGAAAATATGACTAGACAAGATCTTATGCAAAATTCAAAATAAGTACATATTAGAGATTTGCCGTTAAATCTCGAGCTATCACTGTCACTTATAGGCGAAGTGACAGTGACGGCACGAGATTTTTATAAAAAACTTTCTAACAAAAGTAAAACTGACTTCAAAAAAACGATGAAAAGCATAAAATAATTACCATATTATAAAATTAACACTTTCAGAAGTCGGTGCTAATCCACGCTGAACCAAATTGAAGGCACCGACTTCTGAAACTGTTAATTTTATAATATGGTAATTATTTTATTCTTTTCATCGTTTTTTTGAAGTCGGTTTTACTTTTGTTAAAAAGTTTTTTTCGTTTTAGTGGCCTCAGTTAAAATATGGTTGAACCTACTAAAGGCGCTGCTCGTACTCACATAATCACATCATCACATTATGCGTACTGTTCGTCGTTGAGGAGTTCTATTGTCTATCTCCGAAGTTCTTCATCAGATCTTCACCAAATTTAAATGGGACCAATCTGGAAGTATATCCATTCAAATATTTTTTTTTTAATCTAAATCGGTATATAAATGACCGAGTTATGAGGTAACAAACATTAAAAAAAAAAACATACAACCGAATTGAGAACCTCCTCCTTTTTTGGAAGTCGGTTAAAAATTGAGTAACGTTTGAGTATTTGGCCAAATGTCTTTTAATTTTCGTTCCTTTGTTGCCCTTTTTTTGGAACCATTGTATAACGTTCCTTTATAAGTTGTTCGGTAATACATATTATGCGAAAACTGTTATGAATAACGTTGTGTTTTTTTTATATAATCATAATTATCATATTGTATCTGTAAATTTTTTCAAGAAAAGAGATAATAAAGATTTTTACAGCAAACCTTGAAACCGGTTGATGGGTTGGTTAAGTAAAGCACAATCATACACTTTGTGTCACTATAGGTGGGTCCACATTAGTGACATTTCGGACTTGTTACGGGTAGTGTGGACGGGTGGAGGTTTGCATCGGATCGTATTTATACGTAGTATTGAAACGATTTGTTCGTTCGAAATATGCGGTGGAATCAAGAAACTGTTTTAAAATTTATAGAACTTTATCGGGATAAGGAAATACAATGGGATCCTAAGCATAAACAATACTTTAACAAAATCCGATCTGACGGAGTCCGATCCGATGCAAACCTCCACCCGTCCACACTATCCCTAACAAGTCCGCGGCGATGTCACGGTGTTCGGTTCGGTTAGAACCCAGGACCTCACGATCAACAGCCGCGCTCGCCACCACTAGACCAACGAGGCAGTTACTCCTAAACTAGTTTTGCTATTGTAGGTCATACGTATAGTGTAAAGGAACAAGCAAGCGGGAATAAATCATTGTACCAATCCTGACGTTTTAATTACATATCGCAGTAACTGCCAACTCAAGTCAAACAGTGAACAATGCGAGAGCAACACTAGTACCTACCCTACATGCTTTGTTTGTTATTACTATTTTCTTCATCCTAATGTTTCCCCGGCCTATTGCCAGGGCCAGCAACTGTCATTCTGAATTTTGGACCGTTAATTATTTCGACACGGATTTTGAAACACAATAGTTCGACTACTCATTGCTTCGACAGAACATATATTCGACTAGCATTGGTTCGACAGAACATACTTCGACAACACACACCTTCGAAGAACACTACTTCGACAGAACTCTTCTTCGGTATTCACTTGTTCCGCGGATCTCTATTTCGACGGAACATACCTTCGACATAATAGGTACTGCTTTGAAATGTGACAGTAACAATTGTTTTCTTTCTTTTTTTTTTTCTTTTTAAAAAAACGTTGCCCCACACTAGGATTTCTCCTGTATCGTGGGTGCGTTTAGAGACACAAATCTTCACATGCACAAATCTTCACATGCACAAACATCCAGACCCGGAACAACTATCTGTAGGCCATACAAATATTTGTTCCGTGCGGTAATCGAACCCACGACCCGCAGCGCAGATGCCAATTGCTTAGCCACTGCACCAAACGTGTCGTCAACGGACATGGATTCAATTTCGTTCCTAAGCGGAATTGCATATATGTTACTCACACGTCTGTCAAATAATTATAAGTTACTATTTACATAATCTGAAGAAAGATTAAACTATACAAAGATTTCTTTTATTTTGTACCTAAAACCATAAAGCAAAATTCAGTTGTTACTGTCACATTTCAGAGCAGTAGGTACCTATTATGCCGAAGGTATGTTCCGTCGAAATAGAGATCCGCCGAACAAGTGAATATTGAAGAAGAGTTCTGTCGAAGTTGTGTTCTTCGAAGGTGTGTGTTGTCGAAGTATGTTCTGTCGAACCAATGCTAGTCGAATATATGTTCTGTCGAAGCAATGAGTAGTCGAACTATTGTGTTTCGAAATTGAGACCGTGTCGAAATAATTAACGGTCGAAATTCAGAATGACAGTCGCTGGCCCTGGCAACAAGCTGGGGAAACATTAGGATGAAGAAAATAGTAATAACAAACAAAGCCTGTAGGGTAGGTACTAGTGTTGCTCTCGCATTGTTCTCGCATTTTTGGGATAAAAAATTACCAATATTAAAAATGATAAAAATCGATTCAATAAACCATTCTGAACAAACTACTTTCAGGATGTGCGTTAATTATGTTACATATTGTAAAGGTATATAGGCTGACATAAAAAAAACAACGTAATTTTGGTTGTAATTTGGCGAAAACAAATCAGAAAATCTGAAACTGATGATTTCATACATTTGCCGTGCCGTAAACAAGGTTAGTCGGAAAGGGGGTACCTACTAAGCTGCGAGCCACCTAAAGTATCACTGATGACAATTTTAAAGAAATTGTTAAAATTTCAAAATTCGCTAATTATTATTTGCACGTAAAAAGATTTTTATTCTAGTTTTTTCAAAAAAAAAACATTTGCTTTAGTTATGAATTCAGAAAATTAATTTTCTAATCCGTCACCCCAAATATGACCTAAATTGTAAAAACAGCTGATCATAGCTATGGACAGATAGATTTTAGCATATTTTTTACGGAATCTTTGAAAAGCTATTTCTCTTAAACTATCGAGTTTTGGGGAAAGTTGTAGAACAAAAGTTATCCCTTATTATGGGTACTTTAACACCCTTTCGGCTTAGTACCCCCTTTCCGACTAACCTTGTATATGCATAATATTCTAGGAATCATAATAATCAGATTTGGTGATATCTTATTGATGATAAAATGTACCCTAAAGCTCTAAACTGTCCCACTGCTGGGCAAAGGCCTCCCCCAAGTTCTTCCATGTACTCTTTTTCTGCGCCACCTAAAACCAGCCCTCGCCGCCTGCGTTCTCATCTTCTCGCCACCTCTGTCTTTTATCATAAAATTGTTATTATTTTTAGGAAACCGTTACATCGAATAACTGATAAAAAAAAAAGTAAACCTACCAGTCCAAGGGCTCATTACAGGATGTATATTTAGGTATTTTCGCGAATATTTCGTAAACCATTAATCTCTTACCTTCATTAATTAATCTTTACATCATATTATTTTATAAGATTATTCACGTAAATCATTGATATTTAAATAACTTTGGAAATAATATTATTCTACTATTGTTGTCAAACAATGCTTAGCTACTCAATAAAGTTATCGAAAGCCGCTGATTAAATCATAATGAAACAAAATACTCGCTCATATCAAGAGGAAATGATTTAAAGACACATTCATTAGTTTTCTATGATTTTATAAAAAAAATGGTAACTACTCGTACGTGTTGAACAACGCACAGTATAGAGTTCCGTAGTCAGTCCTATAAGGCTTTAAGATTTTTAAGTCAAGCCTATTAAAAGCGTAATGTATGGTAAACAATTCAGATTTAAACAAACAAATAATTAAATACTAAGTTATTTTTGCACTAGATTTATGTTATTTTGATTCAATGAACAAAATTTCAATGAATATTGCTTTAGAACAAGTTTCAATGAACTTTTAACAGACCCAAAAGTCTGCGAGTATAACGGCTGTTACATACAGACAGACAATAGACGTGGTGAAACAAGTCCTAGTCTGACCACGGCACCCTAAAAACTGTTGATTATAACAATAATGATTCCTTAATTCTATCAATAAAAATAAATATTTATGGATCTATTTAAGGATCACTTTGACCTCGTGTTTCAGTTCATCGGTCGGTTATTTTTCAACCTAGTTTAAGTCTTTAATACACGACTTATTTGACCGTTTAAGTCTCACAATATTTTCATCGGATCCATAAATAAAGTTCCCATTGCTTTCTATGGCGACACCGAAAATATTGTCAATTTTAACTAATTCATCTACTTCATTTGTTTGTTCATTTAAACGATAAATTGCTGATGCAGTTGAGAAGTATAAGTTACCATCAATATCAGCTGTAAATCCACTGACAACTAAATCCTTTAGATAAATTGTTGTACCTTCATTTTTCTTGTATAAGAAAAGTCCAGAAGAATTGCAATAAACAATATTATCATCCTTATTAACAGCCAGTGTCATGACTCTGATGTTTTTTACTTCAGGTACTTCCACAACTTGTGAATCCTTATACAAATACACTTTCTTGTCTGGCCAAGTAGTGAAATATAATCCTTCTTTATAAAACATTTGCCATATATTTGTATTGTTCTTGATGTGTAAATTAGTAGCTTTCTTTGTATCATAATCATATTGATATACACCATCGGCACCTCCCATGTAAACAACGTGACTGTTGCTATTTACAGCAGTTGCAAATCCTTCACGGATGCCAGTAACCATACCATATTCCTCGGTTTTCAAACTGAGATAAGCTATTTTGAACATTTCATCACTTCGTGCTGTATAGCTAAAGAATAGAGTATTAGTATCATGATCGATAGTCAACTGATATGGACTTTCAAAACCGTTTCTTATGAGTTCCTTTTCGTAATTTATACCATTAATAGTTACACAATCTGAACTAATCACTTTGGCTTCAGCAAAGGCAAATAATATCACCACAACGATGACCTTCATCTGAAAAAAAGAAATAATATTAGTACGATTAAATAGTTTCGATAAACCTCAGACGAGTTCATGTAGATAGTGTGCCTAATGCTTCTAATCTGGTCTATAAATGGTGTAACTTATTTATAAAACACCGCAAGGTTTTCAACAACAATACCACATTGTGAAATCATATAACAATGTAATAATAAATGAATTCATAATATAAACTAATATCAGTTTTGATAAACCTCGTAAAATAAATATTCAATAGGAAGTTGTCCAATGATAATTAGGTATCCTCAAGTTAAACGAATCGAATATTTGAAGACAGATCTGGTGCCTATAAACTTTGAGCAGAACTGTACATAAAATGAGCACACGAAATGACAGCATTCACCACAAAGGTTGTATTATTTGTTTACATCACATTTTTTTTTTTTTTTCCTATTCGACTATTGTAGATGGTCTTGCGGACCTTTTCTACGTAACCTGACTATTATTGGCGAGACCAGAAGGGTCTCCGAACCAATACCTACTATTCTAACATCATGGCTATGACTATAGCAGCGACACCTCTGAGAGTGTCCCCAAGGGGGGACTCGAACTCTTAGGGTGTCGAATGCAAGAGGACTGGGAGGGATACGACAGCTTGATGAGGGCTGTATTCTCGCGTCATGGTGACTGCGCGGAGTCAGAAGGGACGACCGGCTCCGCGGCTGCGGCGGGTGAGCACGGTGGATCGGGGGCGGCGGCGGTGGGACGTCGCGAGGGGCCTCGTCGGCGAGGGCGATACGCCGGTCGGCGGCGGCGGTGTATGTGTATAGTACTAGTCGATTTATTCGCCTCCTGGAGGAGGGTGATCTCATCATCGGGCTCTAGTAGCGCATGCCGGGGACGGCGGACTATGCTAATCTGGGAGGGTTTATAATCGGACGCGGCGGTCACGAGGGGGTTCCGATGCCTCGGGGCATGGTCGAAGTAACGCTTAGACGTGCGTTTGAGATATTGCCTTACCGTTGGCATTTTTAAGTCTAAATTAAGCTGAACGTTGCGCATATACCACGGAGCGTCCGCGGCTCTGCGCAATACGCGGTTTTGCAAGATCTGGAATGCTTTAAAGCGACATGGCCTAACGTGTGCGAACACGACGCTGGCGTAGGTTAGTATGGGGCGAATGCACGTCAGGTAAAGTCTCAACTTATTTCTAAGCGAGAGCTTACTGCGCGCCCTAATCATAGGGTGTAACCGACCCACAACAAAAGCGGCGCGAGCGTGCACCTTTTTGATGTGTTGCCGGAACGTGAGGTGGTGGTCTAGGATAACCCCCAGGTACCTGACGCTCAGTTCCCAAGGGATCTCTTTTCCAAACATGACTACGGGGGGACAACGCGAGTGGTTATCGCCGTGCCTCTCGAAAAGAACTGCTGCGCTCTTTTCGGGATTCACCTCGATACGCCACTTCCGAAACCAAGCGCCGATGCGGTTGGCTGCGGTCTGTAAGATGCGAGAGATCGATTTTAAGTCACTACCCGTGTAGTAAATAGCCGTGTCGTCGGCGAAAAGTGCCAACTGGGCCTTGCCTTGAGTGGGAATGTCGCTGGTGTACAGCGTGAACAGAAGTCTTCGTTTACTCATAAATCTTCCCAAACGAATTGAGAAGGCTTATGGGGCGATAACTGGACGGCTCACACTTGGGTTTGCCGGGTTTGGGGATGCCTATAACTGTGGCTTGTTTCCAAGCTTGCGGAAAGAGGTTGTTGCTAAGAGCGCCATTGAAGATGGCGGTCATTAGGACTATGAGCTGAGCGGAAAAGAGTTTAATCACCTTGTTCGTGATGCCATCGTAACCGGGGGCTTTCCTGGGCTTAAGATTCTTGATTATCGCCTGCACCTCATCCGCGGTGACAGGGGGCAGGGGATCATCAGGATCTTCTACGGGGGGGAGAGCGGCTTTACGTTCGACTTCGGTATCCACCTTGGACAGATGGACCGGGTCTACTGGTAATGCGCTGGGCGTACACTGGGCTTCTAGACTGTCGGCTAGGCATTCGGACTTTTCGTCGTCTTCAAAGGCCGGCCTTTGATTCGGACGATTGAGAGGGGGAGTAGAAGCTACACATTCATTTTTGAGGGCGCGTTGCAAACGCCAGAAAGCGAGATGGGATGGCTCTAATTCGCCTAACATCTTGTCCCAGCGGGACTCCCTATCCTCCTGTATGCGTTTCTTTACAGCACGCTGCATAGAACGCATATGGAGGCGGTTGCCTTCGCAGGGAAAAGTGTCATACGCGCGTACGGACGCATTCTTCTCCGTCAACAGTTCACGCACATCGTCAGGCAGTTTCCAGCGGTGATCATACACCGCTGGAATCTGTCGTGAACACTCGTTCACCGCGGACTGTACGTGACCTGTGAGGGAGTCGATAGCGCCCAACGTGTCGGCGATTGTCACTATGTTGTCGGGGATTGAATCTAAATGAGCGGACGACGGAGACTTGAGACGCTCCTCTAGCTTCCGCCAGTCCGTGATTGTTTTGGTAGGCGCGGGTAGACCGGGATCCGGGGGACCGCCCCGGGGACCCAGGTCTAGGACAACGGGTCGGTGGTCAGAGTCTAACTCTTCATGCGTTTCTATCGAGCGTATGGCGAGGCCTACGTTCTTTAGGAGCGCAATGTCGAGTATGTCGGGTCTGTCATCAACGTTGGCGGGATAGTGAGTGGGGGACATGGGGGCTATCACATCGAAGTCGAGCAGAGGGCTCAGTGCTTCGAGTGTCCGGCCGGCCGGGTTATTGGAGTGACAGCTCCAAGTGATGTGTTTGGCGTTGAGGTCGCCCGCTATGATAACGGAGCCTCCGCCGAGATCGAATAGAGCTCTAAGGTCGCTCTCGAGAGGAAATTTCAGACTAGACGGGGGGTTGTAGACCGACACGATAGTGATCGGCTGATGTCCTGTCATGCCTAACCGACAGATAGAGGTTTCCAGATACTGGAGATCGGGAGGGGGGTCTAACGGGGTGCAGTACAGGGAACGTTTGTAGTATATGAGGGTACCACCACCGCCACAACGGGTCCTGTCGTTGCGAACTAACTTGTAGTTGGCAATTCCAGGGTTCCTATTGTGGGGCTTCAGAAACGTTTCCTGTACTAGAAATATGTCAATTTGATGATCACGCAGAAAGATTGCGATCTCATCTCGTTGACCGGCTACGCTATTCGCGTTGAAGAAACCTAACCTAAGGGATCGGGGTTTAATTCTAGTGGTCTCAGTATCCATTGGAGGGTAACGAGATTAGTTGATTGAGAATGTCCTCAAAATCGCGGAGGACATTGATACGCGCGATTGGATTGCCTTGAGTGGCGTTCCAAGCGGAAACCATGTTTTGTGCCCAATCCATATTGCAGGAGGACAAAGATTTGAGCAGGCTGGGAAGAGTGTCCTGGAAGAACACTTTCGTGGCCATGAGTGAGGGGGTGGGGGCCGCGGGTGCTGAGGGCCTGGGTGGTGTTACGGGGGCCGGTGCATAGTGGACCGGTGGTGCGATTGGTGCCTGTCGCTGTGAGGCAGCCGGCATTGTGGTTGGGGCGACAATAGGTTGTTGCGGGGGAATAGCTGCCGCCACCACCGGCGGGGCGGTGGGAACAGCGCTCGGAGGTGGTGGTGGGCGCCTTTGCTGAAGGGCTGGGAACGACTGCTGGTGTTGCAGCATGTTCCAAGGGGAAGGCCTCTGTGGACTGAGGCGGTCGGGGATATGGGAGGACAAGAGGGGGGCCATGGAGTGGCTCTCCCTCTGTTGGCGAACGGCCGAGCGCTGAGCCAGCTTAGGGCTGCGCTGTTTTGGCACTTTGGGGCACCCGCGATAATTCGCTGGGTGACCCTCCGCGCCGCACAGTACGCAGCTTGGGAGCTCTGTACACAGAGCCCTGTCCTTAGGCCTGCTGCAGTCGCTCGTGCCGTGAGCGCCCAAGCACTTAACGCACCTGGGCGTCGCGTAGCAGTTACGCTGCGAATGGCCGTATAATTGGCAACGGTAGCATTGCCCTGGAGGGCCGCCTTTGTTGGGGCGCTCTACTACAATACCGGTAGTGTAGCAGAGGGTACGGATGTTGAAAATGGCCTTTGATTCGGCCAATGGTTCGCAGACGGCGAGGACCATCTCATAGGGGGCGCCACCTCTGCCACGGTGCATGCGGTGGACTTCCAAAACGGGGACGTTCTGGGACTGAAGGTCCTCAAGAACCTCTTGGGGGGTAACTCCCAGGGGGATGCCACGAATGACTACCCTTAGGAGACGCTCGTCGGGGAGGGCGTAGGTGTGGAAGGACACCTTCATTTGTTGGAGCAATCGCGTCATATTGCGAAAGTCGGTAGCGTTTTGCACCATGACTTTGATGCCTTGAGGGGTGGAGCGGGCGCTCAGGAAGTGGATCTTCTGTGCTGTGCACAGACGACCCACGTCCATCCACTTAGCCTTGTCCTGAATGAACACAGGCGGTGGAGCGGGCTTTTTCCTCGGAACAGAGGGTTTAGGGGGTTTCGCGGAGGTCGCGGGAGTCGCGGGGGTCGCGGGGATCGCGGGGGTCGCGGGAGTCGCGGGGGTCGCGGGGGTCGCGGGGGTCGCTGTGATCGTTTTAAGGGCCTTAGCGGGGAGATCGGTCGGGGCAGACTGGGTCTTACGCGCGCGCTTCTTCCCCTTGCCGGCTACTAGCGTGTAGCCTTCAGAGGAGGATGATGAGTCAGTATTTGAGTTCGACTCGGAGTCGGACTCAGAAGAGAGGCCGCAAACGTCCATGACGGACGGGGCTTCTACCGCGGAGGGCGGTTGCACGGACGGGGCAGGGACAACTACCGCGGAGGGCGGTTGAACGGACGGGGCAGGGGCGACTACCGCTGAGGGCGGTTGGACGGACGAGTAAGAAGAGACGGAGTTAACTCCGTCGTCTATTCTAATGCTCGAGTATTGAGCATCGCGCCTTAATTCGGGTGAAAGCGGACAGTCCGTGGAGTTCCTGAAGGGAACCCCGAAGATTTTTAGGCTGTACACCGCTGCGAACGCCTTATCTTTTAAGAGAAGCTCCCTGGCGGCCGCTGCTATTGCAGCGTCCGACATGATGGAGTAGAGGCAGTTTAACGGGAGGGGAGACTTAACTCCTATCCAGTCCCGAGGAGACACATACGTGTCGCCCCGGGCGAACAACTCCCACGAAAAAGCCCACCCGTCACAGTCACAAAATGCATTACCGTTTTTCCCTTAGACTGCCTGTCGTCTGGAGCGGAGAGGAGCGGAGCGGTACGGAACTAACCAATAGAAAAACACAATATTCACAGAGCAGAGCGAAGACGTGAATTTCATGTAATTCTATTGGTCAGCTCCGCACCCCTCCGCTTTTCTCCGCTTCAGTGGATAGGCAGCCTTAAGCGGTGACTAAAAATAACTTACATATTGTCACAAACATTAACAGAGCATCAGATATATTCTTCTAAGAATACATCTGATGCTCTGATTTGATCTGATCTGATCGCGTTGAATCCATCAATACACTGATCTAAACGCTCAATTAATATCAAGATCCAGGATCGCGATCCAAATATAGTTATAAATATTGAGCGCTACGCGCCTAAATTATGTGTCGTTATTCCAGCAACAGTACATTTTTTTTTAAGTTTAAGCCACGCATTCGCTTTTGAACAAAATTTCGGATAAAAGTTGCCAATAGTTTCAGAATCATCACGTTAATGTTTCTAGAGACAACGTTTTTGAGATTTTGCCGTCTACATCAGTCAGCTGCACTATGCTGTGTCTCAAAGGCGCATGTTCATGTTCATGCATCAAACCACCTAAACAATTTAGTTGGTAATATAACTGGCCGTCTGCGGACGCCCTAATGCTACCTTTATCATATATCCTACGCAGAAGAAAAAAAAAACAACTACTTTTTACTTGAATATATTAAGTTAGCGGCTGGCGCAGTTTTGCCTTGCAATAGACCTCAAGTCTCTAATCTGTGACAGTATACCTAACCTGCCTCGTTGGTCTAGTGGTGGCAAGCACGACTGCTGATCGTGAGGTCCTGGGTTCGATCCCTGGGTCGAGCAAAGTAGTGTTGTGACTTTCCGTGTTGAATTCCTCAGTAGCAGCTCGAAGTTTAGATTTGTGCCCGGTCGATGGGAATAGTCTCGCCCCTTATTATATAGGACTTAAACATAACAGCGAAATGAGAGTGTTACTCTACACCTCTGCTCAACCGTTCGGGGAATACAGGCGTGATGTTATATTATGTTATTCCTAGCTTCCAGAGCTCCTTCTATTATAGAGTTTAAAAGGACTAGTGCATTTTGGACGCTAAAACCAGATGCTTCTTTGTGAAGACATAACTTAGATGAAACACTACAAATAGAAAGAAAGAACACAAACCTTGAAAAAATACCACTTCACTAAATATATATTATTTTTTATTGTTAATGAACAACTTGATTGAAACAACTTCGAAGTAACACTAATGTTTTATTTATGCTTTCTTCTGTTTATAATTAATTAATTGCTATTCTAGAGGTTAAACCAAGTTATCAGAGATGACTGTCTCGTCGACATTACGAACGATATAATATTTCAAATTCATATTGATAAACATAGTATTATCTTTCTTGTGACTTGACTCCACGATCAGCAGTCGCGCTTGCCACCACTAGACCAACGAGGCAGTTCTTTTAATATAGGTGCGTCATTGATGTTACTCTAAAGCCTTATAATGCAATTAATTGAACAATCTCTTCTTCAAAGCCAAAGTAACTATGTCGGTACAAAATTGTCATAAGATCATAACAGACCATACCGTTAACATAACTGGCTTACGTTTACGGTATGGACTATTATGATTTTATGAAAATTTTATACCAGGGTTTATTTATTTACTTTTGCATAAATTATTTTGGCTTTCAAGAAGGTGTGACGGGTGGTGGCTGACTGGCGGGGGTCCGGGCCTATAAAAGGTCGGGCGCACTGCAGATCGCCCTCTCGCGCCGCTGCAGTTGCCCAATTAAGTGCCACACCTGCTGAAGAAGACCTGGACTCCTCGCATTGTACGAACCACGCCCTGTTGTTGTCTTTGTACTCTTTGTAAACTCTTAATTAAATATATATAGTGTACGGTTACAAGTGTTATTCTTTATGCTCCCGTAAGTACACGCCTGCTAAATTTTATGTGCACATGCTAGTCGAGGGTTGACTCCTAAAGCCACCCTAAAACATTACAAAGGGATTATTCAATTAATTCGTTATAGGTTGTATTTTTATAATCATGTTTCTTGTTTAACAATAAAGAGGTACCTACATATGAAGATTTGTGTCTGTAAACGCACCCACTATACAGGAGAAATCCTAGAGTGAGGCAAAGTTAAAATATATATATATATTTAAAATGCATATATTTTAAAATATTAATATTCATTATAGCTACGTGCGTGACGGGCTTAAACCGGGAACTAACGTACTCAAATTATAATTTCCTATAAAGACAATTTTCAAGCAGCTGAGAATAATCCAACATAACACAGTGTAATAATCACGGTCCCCATTGTTCTATTGTAATGTTAATACAAGACTTGATAGCTTTATGAATTCGAAATTAGGTCGTCCAAGAAAAAGTAGGTACCTAATAATACATTAAAAAGCTTTGACGTGACGCGGTGTCCCGCTAACTTTCTCTTTATAACTTAAAAACCTTTTCATTACTCTAGCATTCAGTGTCGGCCTGAATAATTATTACGTGCGGTGAATACTCCTCAATAATTAGCGGGCGACACTAATGAGCGGGAGCGTGGCTCGGTTGCTCCCCAAATCGTCTAATGGCAACACAATTATTCAATTAAATTCAACTTATCATAATTATCTTGAAACTTAAAAAGATTCATTAAATTATAACAAGATGAAATGAGCCGCAGACGGGAGAGTACCTAGTCATAATCGTTGCTTCGAAGACGCGCTTCTATATACTTTGCACTCTTTTTGGGAATTATAACATTTAGAAGTCGCCTTCTACGTTCACTAGAAATACAGTGGCGATGATCAAAATCACGTTGTAAGGTAAAGGTAGTAGGCACCTTACACTTGCAATATAGGTAAGTTAGAAGTTTAAGTTAGAGTTATGAGTGAGTCGAGTTGACGTAAACACGCACAAAAGAGAGTGTACCTATAGACCCTGGTCCAAGAAGCTAAACAGATACTACTATACCTTAATTAAGTGTTGTATGTTGGGTCCTACAAATCCCGAAGCTTATGAAAATGGCTCCATAAAAAAAGAAGTTATTATTGATTTTTGTTTCAATTGAAATACTACTGCTTTGCGGTAAAAATACAAATAGTAGTCAGTATTATACTTATTTACCAATACCATAATTGGGTCTTTTACAATGATATAACACAAACATAACCTTCACGACTATATCCCCCGAATAGAGTAGGCAGGCGAATGGTGGCGACGCGATCTTAGGTCTGTTCGCACGGCCCGCGGCGGCGGCATAAATAATTGATTGAATTGGCGATAATAAATAACACTAAAAGTTTATTAGATGTACCGATCACAACTAAGAGTTAGTTTAAGTTGGATGCTAATCCGTGGTGTTCGCGTAAGTAGGTAATTTTTCAACTAACTCAATATTATATTGAACATTATTATAAATACGATACAAAAAGTAGGTTGCTGAGTTTGCACCCTGACGGTATGTACGTAAGCCCTACACACGTACCTACACAAAAAATACTAAATCTTCAAACTATTAACCCCTTGACGACAATTAGATACTTTTAATTCTATATTTGTCTTTGAGTTTTCAAAACTCAACAAATACACAAAATATAAATAATTAAGTACGTAGGTACAAGCAAAAATGATTAAAATTATAGAACACACGAGTACAAAAAAATCTGGTCATTTATATTTACCTCGAAAAGCAGGACAGCGGACAGGCAGGAATGAACACAGTTGTACCTTCACTGCACGGAATTGTATGAAAATAACCACTTAAGTACGGAATTTAGCAACTAGTTATTCATGGAACACTCATCCCAATGAATCAGTATTACGATTCATACATAATATAAACGTAAACATCATGCTATCAACTTTGAAGAATTTACTCATATTAAATCAATAGGTATTTCCCTATTCTCTACACAATAAATACCAGCGTAACTTTGACGTGTTACAAAATGTAATTGCTATATTATAATTATCAGGCGTTAGCATCACGAATGTGGAATACCTATTTCAAAAGCGTGTTTTGATTTTTTCATACATTCGTGACGAACGTTTTCTCTTTGTCTATTCTATTAACGCCTCCAATTAAACGGCCCACAACCAAATGGATGTCGTTTGTGATTGCCGAATTGGCAGCAGGTCGTAATTGCTTTCATCGTACACGGATTATAAAGTTTTGATTTAAAATTCACATACACTCGAATGTTTTGATGAAATTTGGTGTTTAGTTCGAAATGTGTGTGGAATATACCCATTATAAAAGTGCCAACATGTTTTTGTTTTGTGAGTAGAACGGGAAGTGATGTAAGAAGTCCTTTGAGGTTGCTTGAAATCGAATTATTGTCTTAGTAACGTGCAACATTAGTTAAATCAGCAGAATGGATAGCGGAACCCACCGGTGCACTTTACATACTGCGATCCGTATTCCGCCTGCCAATAGTGGCATTGTAATATCTTAGAAAAAAATTCCATTGGCGGTCTGTGGGGAGGCTCATCTGGGCTAGTAATAGGTATATTGATATCATGCAACAATAACATCATCTTATTGGAGTAAATAACGTTAGTGTAGCGACACATCATCCCGAAATTACGCAACCAAACTTAGGGGTGTCGCGATGTAATTTCACCCTGACCCTGACTCGAACGGAAGATCATGCCTAAGTTCGGCTGCATAGTATCGGCATGGTGTGTCACTACACTTATGTATATAGGTATACGTCACATCTATATTTCCTAAAGGGTTAGCCAGAGGTGTAGGTCGCACATGGTAAGTACTACGTGCTTCGTGGTCGGTGCCAAGTGTAAGTGACCGTGGCCCACCATTAGTTCAGCAGAGACTATATCAGCTAAAGTTCGCGAGCCGTAAGCTCTGCTTTGCATTTTTGTGGGTGCACACCGCTTACAGTGATGCACGGCTTGTAGCGTGGCGCGTACTCCCGGCTAAGGGCCCGCGCCCACAGGCGGCACGACATGGAAAAGGATTTTTTAAGCTCAAATAATTTTAAACCTTATGTTAATACAATTAGCACTCATATTTGCTTAGCATTCCACGGTACGGTAAATACGAGTCCTAAAGGGTACATATTACAATAAGGTATACAATTATTTGAGCTTAAAAATTCCTTTGCCATGCTGTGCCGCCTGTGAGCGCAGGCCCTAATACTTTTTGACAACGGGCTTGATACGCCGCGCATCCAAAACGTGCCAGCCTGCGGCGCACTTCCCTCATTTCATGATTCATTCATGATTACTTAAACAAAGGTACAGCTGAGTTTACAGCTCGCGAACTGTGCCGTGCTATATCGGCGAATCTATTGCTGTTGAGCGTCACAACTCCAAACTCCGTACTGCTACTAAAAAAGTCCAATAACAGTGGAGTGAACCGCATGCTGAGCAGTCGCACTTGCGACCAGTAAGTACATAATCTCATCATAGCCGGAAAATATAACATACGCACGTAAATACAGTGATTACGATCTCATATTTCGCCAATTCCCTTGTGAATTTCGAGCCACAACGATTCTTAACATTGCAGGATTGGTGTTTTTGTAGTCAGATCTAAGATAAAACGTCTGACTGCCTCGTTGGACTAGTGGTGGCAAGCGCGACTGCTGATCGTGAGGTTCTAGGTTCGAGACCCAGGTCAGGCAAAGTATTATTGGGTTTTTCCGTTGGGATTCCTCAGTAGCAGATAGCAATAGGCTTGCCCTCTATTACATGGGACTTAAACATAACGGTGAAATGAGGTTGTTACTATAAACCCCTGCCCAACCCTTCGGAGAATACAGGTGTGATGTTATGTTAACTTAGATAAAATAGACTTTAAGTGGGTTTAGAGAGTAGGTACATTTAGTTGACGAAAATAAATTAGGCACCTTCGTACATAACGCTACGTAAGTCTACATAGCTACATACCTTTGTTCGGAGTGTTGTACACAATACATGTCAAATCGTTAAATGTACTGCGTTGGACCCCAAGAGACTAAAATCGTCGAGTTCGGGTACTGGCGTCGCCTTGCATACGAAAGGCCACGTAAACGAATTTCGTGACAGTCTTATTACAGTTAATAAAATTCAATATCAGCAAATCTAGAAGTTTCTCGGAAGGAAATATATAAAAAAACTAATTTTAATTCAATGTACGGTGGATAAGATCACTTCAACTTATCCGTAACTAAACTGTAGCTCATAATATCCCGCTGGTAAGCAAAGGCCGTCCGTTTTTTCACAACGGATCCTGATTAAAATCTTCCATCTAAATTAAAATCCTGCTATCTTTAGCTTCGGTCCAGTTTATCTAACTCTGAGAAAGTGATTAGTAAATTTAATAAGCTCTCGTATTTATTTTTAACCGACTTCCAAAAAAGGAGGAGGTTCTCAATTCGACTATGTTTTTTTTTGTATGTTTGTTCGGCGATATCTTTGCTAATTGTGAACCGATTTTAATGATTATTTTTTTGTTGAAAGAATATTCTTTCGAAATGGTGCCATTTAAATTTGGTGAAGATCTGATGAAGAATTTGAAGTCGGTTTTATTTTTGTTAAAAAGTTATTATATAGTGTGTACTTAGTTCTTTTTTTCAATTTTAGTTTTCTTGGCTTCTTTTAATCTTTGAGAAACCTTAGTGGAAATAACTTATTCTAAAAACGGGTCTTGGTGACAAGTTTGACAAAATTAAGAACTTAAATAATATCATGAGAGCCGCCTACGCCATTCTGTCTGTTTATTCCTGAAAACAATAAGAAAGCAATTTTTACTAACAGTAAGAAAGCTGGAGGACGCCTAGAAGGACATACATCGATGTTATTGATGGTGTTCTTCACAAAGGATAGGTGCGTAGTACACTCAACCGGAGTGCCGTAGCATGTGGCGTTCTATATCTTTTGCCTATCCCCATGGGAAAAATGCGTGAGTTTATGTATGTATGCAGAAAGGTTTTCAAAAAATATTTTGGTATTATTTATATATAATCGTTGGCCAGTGAATCCTATCACTAGTTGACTCTCCAGAAAAACGATAAGCAAATGTTTTCTGTAAAACTTATTTTCAAGTAGAAATATTCAAAATCACATATAATTAAATTCAATTCAATTTATTTGCCATAAGTGTTGGTACAATTTCGGTCTTAAAATAAATAAATAAACAGATCCATAACACTTAGTCATAACAATGTGACATGCAAACATTTGGGTTTATACTTATATAAAGTTAGGTATTATTATAGTGCAGAGGTATTTAATTAGCAGACACAATAAACAAGTCTGGCTACCAACTAAAACCAATTCGATTCACACAAATAATTCTATTATGACCGGTTCCTATAAAAAAACGAATCGTTTTGTTTACCAATGGTAGCAATTTTTATTGTCATACTGGGCATATAAATAGACTCGTAAGTTAATTTTACTTGTAATAGCTACTTACGTATGCAAAGTTCTACTATGTAAAGCCTCAATAAAAAAGCCTCAATTTTAACCGATAATGCTTCGTAAATTATCAGCCTTTAATAATTCTACCAACACTTCCTGCTTTTCTCCCATCCTTGATCAGCAAAGAAAATCTACTCCCATCGTGTAGCTAAAATACGTTGCTTTTAAGTAAACTAGTGTTACTGTGAGCAGTAAATTTTCAAGTAGCTACATGTTTACCCAAATAAAATATGCATTGTAAGTGTGACTGTACGTCGTAACCCCAAGCTGATAAAATTTTCATTTTTCTAATATTTAAACAAAGATAGTGATTACAACGGTTTCCCCCCGAATGGGGAAAGGGCTGTGCCCCGCCAGTTCCGCGCAGCCCTGTAGAGCTCGTCCCCGACTGGTCACTCTCCCACCGATTGGAGGACATCAAATTATAATAAGTCGTTATATGTCTTGATTATGTACGTTAAAAGACAATGAAAGGGATGCAAGAGACATATAAGTTGTAGTGATAAGATAAAGGCAAAGGGAGGAATACAAGGGACCTATAAATGATACGTAACGCTTGCGTTCAGAAACACATTTTTGTTATATTAACTAATTGCATTATAATCGAACCCCAAGTCGTGACACGGGGCGGCTTTGCAGCGGCTGACGTGTCGTACGTGTACCGCTAAACTCTAGGGTCAGCAATTCAACGGGCCACGTTCCCTAAACTCTCATGTCCTTCTGAATCCTAAGGCAGAGTCCTGCTAAGTCCAACTGCCATTCAGCAAGACATGTCTCCAGCAATACTGGGCGACCGGTATTAAATAACCCCACGAGTAACGCCCGCTCCTCTACTAGATAAGTTATTTGAACTAGCGCAAGCGCAGTGTATTGTCAGTCGGTTGCATGATACTTCACGGTCGCACCTGGTGTACTACTGGTCACTTCACACTTCCTTAATCTACCCAGGTTGTGGACGGCATAGCGGGTTGTGAGGCCGCTTTCCGTCCTATACGTGTCTCGCCAAGTGCTAATTTGTCGATTCAGTAATAGGCCTGCTATGGCCGGGGGTATAACGAGACACGCTCCCTAGCGTCCTTTAGAACGACTATTCATCCAGTTAAGGGTACTTGGTGATGCCTACCCCCGCTCCCTGGAAGTGTACGAAAAACAAATAAACATGCGCAAGGCATACGCCGGGGTCAGTCGGTCAATAGGAAATAGCCATCACTATCGTTTGGTTGCTCATGTTCTGGTTGTTGTTAGTTGGCATTGTAGCCTAGATTATTCCAATGGAGTGATTAGTATGTAATACGGTTCTGCCTCCCATGGCTGGTGTGGTTGCGTAGTGTCGATATATAATAATTCATATAAGTCCAAGTGTAAGTAAAACGTCGGGTGTTTGGTATATGATTTTCAATCGTATACCGTACAAGGTTATGGGGAGGCCTTCCCCGCTTCCCTAAGAGTCAAACATGAGTGTAGGATACTTCGGTCAATCGGATATTGATATAAACATAAATGATATTAAACTAGATTATAGTTATGGTACATGAAGAATAATAATCAGCCTGGAATAAATATAGTAAGACACTCACCCACTCGCTCACTCACGCACTCATGGAGATTCGCACTTGCACACTTTATTATTACTAATTAAGTATTAGCCTATACTTAAACTAAACTATAATTATTACTAATTAAGTCGCCTCTCGCTCTTACGACTCCTTAGCTGAGTCCTCTCATGGTCTAACACCAACCCTCTTGTAATTCTAGCCTAACTAGCCCTCGGCACTCATGAGTCTCATGACCGTGCGCTCTCGGGGTCTAACAACCACTGTCCCTCCTAGAGTCCTCGATATTCCACTTCCCGTTGCTAAGACCATATTCCCATGCTTTTGCGCAATAGATGTATTGCCTTTTTTGTGTAGTTTCTCAATTGTTTTAAAGGGTCGTTTTGGGCCTGTTAACCAGATGAGGCACTGGTATTGTGCGTTGCACTCGGGGATTTCCTATTTCATCCATTTCTTTAGAATTTGTTATAATATATTATCTCAACTGACGGCTGGCACTTGTCCCTAGTTTGTTTCCCACAATCTTAAGATTTAATGTGTTCCTAAGAGGCCCGATATCGTGTTTCGCTTTTAAAATAAATAATATATTTTGTTATTAATTAGGAGTACGTGACAGACCGTCACAGTAAGTATAGATGTTATTAGAATACAATTGTATAACATTACCCAATGGAAAAAGGCCCTTTTAGTCTGTATCAGCGGTTAGCAACACGTGGCCTGCGACTGTTTTGTAAATGAAAGTCTTATTCTTATACAACGTGTTACAAAAATATCCCTAAAACCGAAAAGGGGGGTAAAAGGTCCCTTGTAAAGATTTGAAAAGATTGTCTATTGGCAATACTTGAAAACAGTAGTATGACACAAAAAAATGGATAAAACATAAAATAATCATCATTGAAACGCAACTCTCAAAACATAAAACTGAAGATGTATGATGAATGTATTGGTACCCAAGATACAGGCTTGCCTAGTTTGGGGCCAATGTGAAAACTCTGTAATTTCTTTTATTAATAAATTATTATTATCGTTTATTCATTATATGTACATATCTTATTACATTTTTAAATATTTCAATAAAAAAATATATAAAAACATTTAAAAATATAAAAAATAGTAGCCCACTGGCATCGGGAACAGGGTCCAAGCTACCGGTGGTCAGGGCCTCAGAGAGAGGAACTTCCTGACAATACGTGCCGTGTCCAGAAGTACCGCTTTCTATATCAGGCCCTTGACCCAGCTGCCCAACGAGAGCCTCTTCAGATGTTGGTCGAGGCTCTTGGCTATTAAGCCATTGGCCGTAACGACTATCGGCACAATGACTGCTGAGTCAATCTCCCACATGTCGACAACCTCGTGTGCCAAATCGAATTATTATTATTATTATTAAGAGTAGACTACCCAGAAAGCTATTTACATTCTTACCTAATTTCACTGAGAGGTAAATGACAACAACCATAAAAGACTACCTACTTAATTATATTTGGGAATTATGTAACACGTTGTATAGACCTAAATAAATAATTAAGTTATGTGTGCACAAAGTTTAAGCGAGTGAGCATTGAAGAGTAGCGCTGAGCGCTATTATCAAAATTATGAACAAGTGCGGCCCGCCTCTACTTCATTTTGCCACTATGTGACTCTTGCCTGCCAAAAGGTTGCCGACCGCTGCGATCATAACAGAAAAGCCAAGGAAATGGAGATTTAGCTACAATGATCCGATATTACAGGAAAATACTCGTACTCGTCGTCTGAGTTCACTGAACTCATAATTTATTCTAGAGAGGTCAGGGCTGGGCTATCGATTGTGTAAAGGCAGAAAGTAATATTCAACTCGATTATAGATAAAAATCATAAAAACATATGACATTATTACTATAAATATTGTTTATAAAGCGGCTGATGACACTCACACCGTTAATACAGCCCTCATCAAGCTGTCGTATCCCTCCCAGTCCTCTCGCATTCAACACCCTAAGAGGTTCGAGTCCCCCATAGGTGACGCCCTTAGAGGTGTTGCTGCTAAATAGTCATGATGTTACAGTAGTTAGCGTAGTTAGCTAGATAGTTAGTTTAGATATTGGTTCGGAGACCCTTCTGGTCTCGCCAATAATAGCCCGGTTACGTAGAAAAGGTCCGCAAGACCATCTACAAGAGTCGATTTTTAATTAAAAATTAAAACTGACGACACTCAGTAAATCTCAAAATAATCTGAATAATGATAATCTACCAATAAATTGATGTTTGCCCTATACAAAAATAAACAGAATATCTAACGATTAAATGCTTACAAGAGCTTTCAACCAAAACCACGGAAGGTAATCTAGGCATCTTTGTTTAGCGAAAGGACCCTTATACCCAAATAAATCATTCATCGGAACGGGAAGGTAAATATTTGGACCATGGAGGGTGACCTCGGATACCGACCTATTAAAATAAAAGTAGACATTTGGTTTTCATAGAGGTTTAGATTTATATTTTTTATGTTTTGCTTTAGATTTCCATTAGAAATGGAAACGAAGGTAGGGTAAAATATAGAAGAAACAATTTACTATTTATTATAATAGATTAAAGAAAATAAAACGTTTAAATGTATGAATAAAGTAATTTTGCTATACTAAAACTATAATATATGGTTTAAGAACTTTATTTTCTCAAACCAATTAAATGTTTACAAAATAAACTTATAATGAGCGTACAGATACTATGTTAAAAGTTACTTAATAAAACAAAACAAGCGGGTAGAATCATAAAAACAAGTGTCACCAAACAAGCGAACACTGATATTATATATAATCTTATATGTACAAACGTTTTTATTTTTACTAAATACATCGCCCTCCGTATAAGGCTAAGAACTCACGGAGCGATTTTCACCCGCGTCCGCCGCGGTTGCGGGCCCGCAGCTTCTGTAGAATGCAGATATAATAAATGGAAAAATGTGAAGGCACATCTCACGACGCGTTTTATGCCTGCGGTGTGCGCGGTTGTTTGCAGATCCCGCTGCACCGGCGGGCAACTAGTAGTCAGGCGCGGGCCGCGGTCACCCGCAGCCGCGACGGGTTGCGCCCGCGCGCTCTGCGATCAGGTGGCCCGCGACCGCAGTGGCAAAGAGTAACAAATAATCTATAACGATCTCTATCCTGAATCAGTGGATGCACCCAGAACCTTTTGGGTCTTCTTTTTTAATTCTGCTGTGAACTAAGTATAACGCAACAGCCCGTTTCTGGTGTGCGATAACTGCCCGTCTTGCAACCGCCCGTCTTGCAACCATCGCCCGCCAAGTTTGCGGGCGATGATATCAACCGCGACGGCTGCGTAACCGCGCAAATAACCGGTCTCGAGAGTTTAGAAATAAAACCGCAGTTCCACCACCGCGGCGGGCACGGTACAAAATCGCTCCGTGAGTTCTTAGCCTCAAAGTGAAAGAGAATACTAAATCCATTTGAGATAGAAAAAAATACTATAAAAAGGTATTGTATGCAATAGCTATTAGGAACATCCATTTCCATTTAGCAAAATTCGTTTTTGTAATATAGTATTACTAGGTACACAATCCGACTAAAAACATCAGGACTAAATCCGACCAATTTTTATTTTATAACAGCACAGATTTTCTGCGTAATCGAATGCGAGTACAGTCGATTATTATTTCATAATAATTTCATTCTCCTCTAATATTGGTGTATTCATGAAGGCATAGGTAAAAACGGAGAGCACACTAGGTATGAACATTAAAGTCAAAAAAGGACAATGCATAACAATGTCAGGGCGGTGTCCTAAGTAGAAAATTTTGACCTACAAACATTCAGAACAACCTACTGTTACTGTTAAAGCCAATTTCAGTACCAAAGCGGGGTTTTTGACCTACATATATTAAAAAAGTGACAAGTATTCATCATAAATGGTCTCCATTTTTACCAAAACCTTCATGGGTGTATTGAAGAATTTTATTGCAATTCCCAAATCATACATCAGCCCTTAAAATTCTTTTTCCTAGTTTTTTTTCCAATTTCAGGGTCGACTTCTAGTCTAACCAGCTTCGACTGAATACTGCTGTGATATTACACGGAGCGAATGCTATTATACCTGCGCAACCCAATTACTGGGCAATACCGATATCCTAAGGTTAAACCAGTTGTCAGACTTTCAGGCTTTTAACTACCCGTCACGTCTGTCATTGATATTTGTATGACAACCAGACCTGGCTTCTGACTACTCGTAACGACTGTCATAGGCATTCGTATAACACCCGGGACCGACTGTTTAACACGCTCTACGAGGCACGAAGGGGTCACGTTTATAGCGAACGGTGACACATCCACGGACTGACCGCGGCAAGCGCAGCTTAACTTCACAGATTGTACGATCCGTACTGTTGCTATTTAGCCATGAACCCCTCGAGTCATTAACCCTTAAATGTCCATTGCTAAATAATCTCTTAATAACGCCTTCTATGTTGAACGATCATTGGAGAAATTTCCAAAATCACCATTATTTGCAGACGGGCTGAAGATCGCAGTAGGTATGTTTTATTAGCAGATATGAGAAAGCTGCTGTCCATTCTTTTGACGTAATCCTTTTGTAACGTACAGAGAATTACAACCTTCATGAATTATTTTATATCACTGTTGGCCACCTAAATTGTCTCATTTGAAATTTAAATTTACAAACTTTTGAAATTCTATCAAATTATACTTATTGTTTTGGATCCATTATCACTCAGTCATTATAAGATTAAAGTTATTCGCAAGGAACACGCATTTTCATTTACTAGGGACCCAATCCCTAAACTTTAGTCAAAGGGGGTCGTGGCTAATTACCAACGGTGTGCGGATCACACAATTTGCTGCGCCTGCCGCGGTTAGTCCGCGAATGGGTGACCGTTCGTTACACATCGAGACCCCACCGTGCCTCGGAGAGCACATTAAACAGTCGGTCCCGGGTGTCATACGAATGCCTATGATAGTCGTTACGAGTATTCAGAAGCCCGAAAGTCTAACAATTGGTTTAACCTTAGAGAATCGGCATTGCCCAGTTAAGGGTTGCGGAGGTCTGATGGCAGTCGCTCCGTGTAAAATATTGGTATTCATCCGCATCTGGTTAGACTGTAAGCTGACCTCAACATGAGAAAAAGTTAGGCAGATAAAATCCTTTATTCGCCTTTTACGATGTCCATGGATGGAAAGGGGGTAGTTTTTTTCCCTTACCATACACACGGAACTCCCGCATCTTCTTTACTTATTATAAAAACAAAGTCGTTCCCGCAGTCTGTACACTTAGATCTTTTAAACTACGCAAGGGATTTTAATGCAGTTTTCAGCAATAGATAGAGTGATTCAAGGGAAAGGTTTATATCCCCCACATTAGTATCTAAATTGCACCCGTGCGAAGCCGGGACGGGTCGCTAGTAAGGAATAAAATACGGAAGAAGTATGTAGCCCTCTTAAAGGCCGACGCTTGCCAGCGCCTATTTGTCGGAAGCTTTATGAATAATTCTTTTATATCTCGCCTCTTGCCTTTTTCGTGAACATTACATGAAAATTTCATATTCACGTCGTAGTTACCAATTTGCATTTGAACCACTCATCTGAGGCTATTATTGTTCGTGTTAGTACAATAAAAGGTGATGATGAATGGAGATGGAGATGATGATGGGGATGAGCAAGTATATGTAGTAAAATCAGCCATAATCGATTTAAGAAGAGGATTTTACTTTTCGTGTGGTTAGTGACTAACCTGGTGTCAGAGTTTATGCCGCCCATGGGCATCTAACTTGGCTTCACATACCGTCGAGAAATATCTCTCAGGCTTGCCGGTTTCCTCACGATGTTTTCCTTCACCGTTTTTAAGCAAGTGATACTTGTACAATACGCACATGAATCCGAAAAGTCAGAGGTGTGTGCCTTGGGTTCGAACTCGAGACCTATGACTTGGCAGTCCGACGGTCACACCCCTAGGCTATCATTGTTTTTGTGCTCTACAATACAAATAATTGATGATTAATATACAAAAAAATGCATAATTCATAGTATCTATTAAAATTTTGTGTTGGTACATATTATAACTTTATGAATTTCAGCTGTGCAATGTAAAACATAAGTTTGCCAGCAAAATTTATAGTCCAGCTCATAAATCACTGAGACAAATTATGTGACTAGAATAACAATTTCGCATATCACTTACTCTTTATTTCATTTGCTAACGAATGGCGTTTTACGGCACATAAACTCTGCATTGAGGCTATAATATCTTCTAGTGATAACAAGGCTTGTCGTTTTATAGTGGAGACACCAATCAACGTGACCTCCCACCCCCTTTCTTGTCCAACTAATAAACTACAGCAGAAGGGTAAATTAATGAAAGATTGTAGGTCTCAAGTCACTGGCTGCGTTATAAAGACTATTGGAACGCTCTCCATGCAAGAGCAGCTTTTGTGTCGGAAACTTGAGTAGTAACAAATCTTTTATTTTCTTTTCTCGCTTAATGTCGTGTACGACAATATCTCATCTAAAGTAGACAAAAAAAAGATTTTCTATCCGACTCGTGTATACTTACAACAGGGAATATTTTTTCAGTGCAGTGTTATTTTTAACGTGTTTTTTTTTCGTGTCCGGCATGTGAGTGGAGAATGTGGGTAATTTGGGTGAATATGTTGGGGCCATTACAATGGAATAGAAGTCGTTGGCATTCATTATTCGAGGTGGCGGGACCACGCTCTGTGACCCGCCCATGTTTGTAGCCGTCACTGACGGACGTGTTACACTTGCGGTACAATATACATACACACAATTTTGTTTGAAAATTATTTTACAAATTATTTAACAACCACTTTTGGTATCTCTAGGCTCCTTACACCTCTTTATTAACCTGTCGAAAGTAACAACCGACAAATAACATCCATGGTTTAATTTCCAGGTATTCTGATCTTAGGTTTTCTTTGGTTGTCGTGTTGTGGTCACTTTTTTCACGTGGGATTGAATACCATTATGTGCAAATATGGTAGCCACGAGAAGTTCAGGTAGACCACCAGTCCGATGATCTGCCGATATAACGAGGATCTCAGGGTGGTAATGGATGAGACTGTCTCAGGATCGGATAAGTTGGCGTAAGGCAGTGGAGGCTTATCCTCAGCTATTGGTGAATGTGGGCTGAATAGAGAGATAGATGAATGTGTAAATAATGGGTGTGCTGGGCATGCAGGCTACACTTCTGCTACCAATATCTACTTGCGTCAACTGCCTCGTTGGTCTAGTGGTTGCAAGCGCGACTGCTGATCATGAGGTCCTGGTTTCGATCCCCAGGACGGGCAAAGTGTTATTGGGTTTTTTCGTGTGAAATTCCTCGGTAGCAGCCCGGAGTTAAGATTTGTGCACAGTTGATGGCAATAGGCTCGCCCCTTACTATTTGGAACTTAAACATAACGGCGAAGTGAGGGTGTTATGTGATACTGACATACAAAATAAATAACAACAGTCTTCTTTTAATTCCAAGTTACATTCACGAAACTTTATATTATACTGAGTACGTCAGCTAAAGGGAATGCTTTTTTATCATTATATTGTCAACAGCTCTCCGAGCCCCGTCGAGTTTAATTAGTGTGCTTTTCGCGGCCCCGGCCCTCACGGAAATGCTGCACCTACTAAATGCAGGCTGACAAAAAGAGCGTGAAGAATTGCGACGAGAATTACAATAGGTGTGCAACTTCAGAGGTTTTTCATTATATAAATGAGTTTTTCACATTGCCCGGAAGCAATTGTTTGAGTTTGGAGGGAAAGTTTTCGTCTCGTATTATACTTTTGGTTTAATTTTGGGAAGCTAAATAAACTCAACTGTAATTTCCTGCTTAGCGGAAAAAATTATGTTATTAATTATGTTGTTAAATTATGTTATTAATTACGTTTTAAATATACGGATATTTGAAACGTTTTATGTGTAGAAAACATTTTGAAGATGTTATTTGATGAATTTTAACCAATAAAATACTCTTATAATACAGGTATAGTACAACATAACTAAGAAGTTGCAAACTTGATCAAAAAATCAATGGCAGTCGCTGATTTTCGCGCCACTCACACTTATAGCATGAGTATAAAAATATATTTTTTTACTGCACCACTAATAAGCGTGCTTCAAGCTGCGAGTGGTCATATAAAAAAAATGCAGCACTAATAAACATTCATGTTTTTGAAATCAAACTCAGTTCGGAAGTGATCGGTTTAATAGTTTGCCGATGCGGCTTCTTAGTAGTGTCGTACTGCAGGTCTAGTTTTATTTGTAAAAAATAAAAATACATTGTATATTTGTGTCCTTGAAGCAAACGCTTCAATGACACAAATATAAAAGACATTCAAAATACGGCCTATTTGGGTGAACTCAAGTGTAACGTTGGACATTTTCACACAATGGTAAACGGTAGCGTATACATTCATATATCACAGTTCCACCCCACAAAACCTTTACACCGCACAGGCTTCAAATTCATTCAGAAGGTGCATGAAATAGCAAATACACACAGATCAAAAATAAAAAATAAACTTCACTGAAGCTGGAAAAGAGAGTGGAAATAATTCAATTCAATGCAAGGCAATCATTCCAGTGAAACTCGACTAAATGTTGCGGCGTTTGCCTCGGCAGTTTTGTGATACAATTAAAAGTTGCCACAAGAAGCCTAGATAGTGTGGTAGTCGTTTTGCTTTGGTAGAAGGAGAGAGGTGTATTTGTTGTGCGTAAGCGTCAATTAAGCATCTAATTAATTAGGTACGTTTATCCTAAGGTGGATTATATTACTTTTTTGGAAACGAAACGCAACAACAAGGCTATTTATTTCATAGTTTGCTGTGTAAACTCAAATTTTTTTTATTTTTAAGGTTTATTCTAAACCAAAAATATGTTGTTTTTGTACGCCATATACCTATGCCAAAACATGCAGATCTACCTGTTATTTTAAGACCTATACTCATGTTTTACAAAATAAATACTTACTTACTTATTTAAAGGCAAATCTATACATATACGATACGTACATAAAATGTCACCACGTGCCTCGGATCAATACTTACTTCCACATTAATTTAATAGATACGCGTTGGTTGTGAGGACTACACACTTGATCTTCTCAAAGGATATCAACAAGATCCTTCTTTTGTTACTCCTACGCGATTACTTGATGTATACCATGCTCTAACACCCATATTCTAAGGTACGTTTCGAGGTACCTTGAGTTTGACAGATGATTCCTTACCTCGACTGAGGAAAAATCTCGAGTCGAGGGCGATTATGTCAACTATAGGCTGAGTCGAGGTGGAGTCGAGTCGAGTAAGTTTTGGAGGAACGTCTTAGAATATGGGTGTAAGCCTGTCTATACGTAATGTGATTTCATATACTTACATATTTTCTAAGTACTATCAAATACTGGTGTCCTTCTTTCATGTCGGCACAAGCTATATGAGAATAACTCTACCCTCCAAATTTTCAAATATTATTTTGGCTATTTAATTCATCCATAACTTGACGGGAATCATAAACGTCTCGACACAGTCTTATAAAATACCTCACAAAAGCTTTACAAAATTCCCATAGATCCGAAAAATCTCTATCCCTTTGTTCGCTTAAAATATCGTTATTTTTATGAGCGATGGAGTGTTGATAAAGTGGTTTTTTTACACGGCGATGTCGTTCCATCTACGCAAAAGCCTTGCAAATCGCCTTCGGGGCTAAAGAGCGGGATTTAATGAAAACGCCCATTTATTCCGATGTCGAGGGATATCGGCCAATCCTGATTCAAGATTTGAACAATTCTTAAATCGTCCTTCAAAGTTGAATGAATATTAGGCAGTTTGTGATTTAGGTCAAGATATTTTTGGACAGCTAGGGTAAAAGTATTGTCGTTATTTAAAGTTTTTGTTTTGTTGGTTTTGGATTGCGTGGTTCCTGATAAAGAATGGGTAACTTACCCTTCGATGTTGCTATAGACCAGAAGGACTAGGATTCTGGGTTGAATAGAATAGCCCATGATTTGAAGGAGAATACAAAATGCGCAGTAACGTAATAGGTTATTATGTAATAACTTAGAAACAAAATTTAACTGATTTATGACCAAGTTTGTGCAAGGTTGTGTTAGGTCAAAGCATCTACCAACATTAAATTGGTTATCCCATCGTTGTTCAAGTAGTTCAAGTTTACCTGAAACTTAATAAAATTAAGACATTAGTACACTCCCAATATTAACGGAGTAGGGAGGGGGGCTTCCTTAAAATCCATCACAATTCCTTTCATTACTGGGGTCAGTGAGGTTGACATTTAGGACGATACGGTCCCAGCGGAGACAAGAGTTGGGAAGGGGGGTTCTCAAGCGTGAATTGTACGACTTGTTATAATAATGTTATTAACTAAAACATTAGCATAATCAACCCGTTATTTACCCGTTAAAGTTTTCAGCCTTAGACCGCCACGCTGGCCTGGTGCGGTTGGTGGGCTACACATACCATCGAGATTTTTTCGGAGTTCTCCCAAGTGTGCAGGTTTCCTCACCGTGTTTTCCTTTACTGTTAATTTGAAAAATTTTAAGGATTTTTTCAAAAAAATGGTCGTAAAAATTAATAATCTGAGGAAAATGGTTATTATACCCTTAAATAAAATATGTATAATTTCCATAGCGATATACATGCATTAGTTTGCTGAATTTGAAATTTGAGCCAAGCAGCGCCCTTTTTACTCTTTCTCGAGGTTTGACTTATAGGAGGACCACTTGATATTACTTGTATAGATTTTAGGTGTAAAATATAGGTATCTGAAAGATATATTTTATTCTTGTTGTAAAAATAAATCAAGCTCTCGTGTTTACTATATGTTATATGGATTTCATACTTTTACTACAGAAAATATAACAACTGTAACCCTGTTTGAGTGTTTTTCTATTTTAGTGAGGTAGGCTGAAAGTTTCTACATGAATCATCTTGACTTTGGGCACTGAATTCTGTCTTTTGTTAACACATTTTTTTCTGTCATCTAAGTACTAATTCTGTGTGAATGATAATCGTTATTTTTTTCATCATCCATATATCATACTAGCGGCCCGTCCCGGTTTCGCACGGGTGGAAATTTTCCCCATTTTTGCAACATTTTTTATTTATGCTCCGCTCCTATTGGTCGTAGGGTAATGTTATATAACCTTCCTCGATAAATGGACTATCCAACACAAAAATATTTTTTCAATTCCAACTAGTAGTTCCTGAGATTAGCGCGTTCAAACAAACAAACAAACTCTTCAGCTTTATAATATTAGTATAGATAAGTCAGGTTTCAAAACCAGATGCGCTTTATGCCTCTTCCATGGTACAGGTCACATGTGAGTCAGAACTAGGCGAGTCAGGTAGAGGCTTAAAACATGGAAGACAGTTACTGATCAAACGTTGACGACACGTTTGGTGCAGTGGCTAAGCGATTGACTTCTGCGCTGCGGGTCGTGGGTTCGATTCCCGCACGGAACAAATATTTGTATGGCCTACAGATAGTTGTTCCGCGTCTGGGTGTTTGTGCATGTGAAGATTTGTGTCTGTAAACGCACTCACGATACAGGAGAAATCCTAGTGTGGAACGAAGTTTTTTTTAAAAAAAAAAAAAAACCTTCCCTGCGGCAATGTCATTTCATCTCAGATCGATCAATCTCCACAAGCCAATCAAATGTCTATTATTCCTTTTTTTAACGTGGGGAAATCCTCGTATTTGATTTCCACCCCGGGGAAAGCCAAGGGTTAAGTCGGACTCTTACCGATTAAAACCACCATGGTTTTTCATCGAGGACCTATGGCCAACATCGCGGGATTGTCAGTTGCATTCATTGCAGATTCGAGATGCCCGTCAAATGCCTAGCTTTACTCGAAGCGTTATAAATTCAGGTAGTTGCTTCAGATGCTATTCAATCAGAATGATAACATAATCTAGCTAATTACACAAAGGCTCACTGTATGCTTAATTAAATCATGAGATGGCATACTTGTGACTGCTTCATTCCAAATGCTTGATGTAACATTCGAGGATTGCAATCATTTTGTCATGTGTCAATTATCATGTGACTTTGACATTTGATGTTCATTTGCGAATGTAACTTGCGTTCAAAGTGATTTGGGATGTTTCACTTAAGCAAACCAGTTAATATAATTTATGTTTGGATGTTTATTGATGATATAATTTATGATTTCATGGGAGATAGCAGCAGTTTAGGTTACCGATCTAAAATTAGCAAACCGGGTTTTTATAATTCAGCTACTTAGCATAATTATGTGAATGATTTGATACATTGGTTTCCCTCACTAATAAATGTAGTGTTCGTCACTAGGTCTTGTAGTGTAGACAAACAGTAACATAACATTACGCCTGTATTCCCTAAAGGGTTGGGCAGAGGTGTATAGTAACACCCTCATTTCGCTGTTATGTTTAATTTCCATGTAATAGGGGGCGAGCCTATTGTCATCAACCGGGTACAAATCCAAACTCCGGGCTGCTACTTAGGAATTCCACACGGAAAAACCCAATAACACTGCCCGACCTGGGGATCGAACCCAGGACCTCACGATCAGCAGTCGCGCTTCCGCCACAAGACCAACGAGGCAGTTCAGTGTAGACACGTAGTCTATAAAAAAATAGATGAAAATAGACCTCGTTATAAACTATTTGGTCAATATGTCATACGTCTACAGGGTGTAAACGAAATCATGTAATTCCTTCAAACCTTGTGATGTACTGCTGACATAGATTAAACATGCATGGGATACTTTTGGATTGAATAAAAAAAAAATTACGAAAAGTAAACATCTGTTCTTAACGTGAGGCATTTTAGCGCCCCAAGCGAATTGCGCAGCTATCGCTCGCCGCGTGGTCATTTAACTCGGTGCGCTAAAATGCCTCACGTTAAGAACACATGTTTACATTTCGTATTTTTTTTTAAATTGTATCCTATACAGAGTTAATCTATGTCAGCAGTACATCACGAGGTTTGAAGGAATTACATGATTTCGTTTACACCCTGTATATAATAGACGTAGGTCGAAAAGATATTTCTATATAGCGTTGCTTTATTGTATTTTTATCTGCCAACTTTAGGAGCACAGCTTGCAAAACGTACCATCGATAGAACAAAAGTTTTTAATACTCAAAAAACAGTTTCTCTTTTCAATAAGACTCCGAATCACGTTCGTCCCGATTCTTGGAATACGTGAATGAAATGTTAAATGTTAAAAATCCAAATGCTAAAAATGTTAAAAATCGTTTCCTTAAAACCTAACAATTACTTGAGGAACAAAATATCGGCCTCCCTTGTTATGGGATTAATGGAGTGGAAACATTGTAGTCTCTTTTATATTCTGTTAAGTTAAGATTTATAATCGCTAGACGACGACGATGAATAGTAAAACCTATATCTATAGAACTTTTTGTTTTTCCATTTGGCGGATAAGTTTTAGTCTGTGCTTAAACTTTGTTATTGGTATTCTGAAATATGACTGTAATGTTTCTAACATATTTTGATAAATGTCATGATATCATATGTTTTTTGGCTATCATATTTGTAATATTTGTTTATGCATTCATGTGACATGTTTGCTCTTGGCTAATTAACGCGGCGCTTGCCACGGTCAGTCCATGGATGGGGGACCATTCGTTACACATATAGACCCCTCAGTGCCTCGGAGAGCACGATAAACCGGCGATCCCGGATGTCATACTAATGTAGCATGTAGAACCTATAACAGTCGTTACGGGTAGTCAGAACCCGAAAGTCTGACGACCTGTCTAACCTTAAGATATCGGTATTGTCCAATAATTCGGTTGTGGAGGTCTGATGGCAGTCGCTCCGTGTAAAATACTGGTATTCAGCCGCATCTGGTTACACTGGAAGCTGACCCCAACATAGTTGGGAAAAGGCTAGGCAGAACGATTCATGTGACATGCTTAGTTATTTTCATAGGGCGCGTACATATAAGCGAATACGCGCTATAGGTATGAGCAGTGTTGAAAGGTTTTGATGTATTCAAATGGTTTACCAGCCTAACATTAGTTATTACGCCAAAGGTGCATTCAGTTGAATCGAATGCGCGATATGTTCACCCACGTCCGTGTGTTATAATCAGAGATCGGGTAATCGGATATTTACCTGAGTTCAGGTGTTAGCTACTATTGAATGAACTTTTGTATCAAAAAATTCCGCCACTCCGAGATCGTCAAATTTAGTATTCTGTAGAATAGCATCATACTTATTTACCTAGAATTGGATGCATATTTTTTTATTTACATACCTTAAGTTGTACCTTTTTTTAACTAACACAGACATGCACCCCTCACCTTCTTACACCATACATGCACATATTTGCATCGGGGGTTAAAAATTAACTTAGTAAGTGCCTAATTATATGCATTCGATTAATTATGCAATCGCGTGATACTTACCGGGTTTTTTTTATCTAATAAATTGTTTTCAGAAGCCGTTTCCATACTTTCGTAGCAAAATTGACTTTAGGTAAATAAGCATCCGATTATTCGTCCTTTGGTTATCATCAATGATAACTAATTATTGAAATTGTGTACATAATAATTGTTTGAAAGTCTAAGATCGAATTTAATACCTACGTGTCTCGTTTTTAAGTACGACTACGGTTTAGTTGTGAGATATTTTTAAATTCATTCATGAGATTTCCGCTCATGTTGATAGCACTAGATGGAGGGTGCGCTCTCTTAGAATTTAACTGCTTTCAATTTATTTTAGTCGAGAAGAATGCCTTGGAACGTACTGAATAACCAAGAGAGGTTCTCAAATACTGTAGTACTTACTTATTACCAGAGATCGGATAATCGGATGCATATTTACCTAGAATTGGATGCATATTTATTTATTTACGTACCTAAAGTTGTACCTTTTTTAAACTAACACAGACATGCACCCCTCATTTTCTTACTCTCTACATACACACATATTTGCATCGGGGGTTAAAAATTAACATCAAGTAATCATAATTATGCATTCGATTAGTTATGCAATCTCGTGATACCGTTTTTTTTTTGTAATAAATTATTTTCAGAAGCCTTTTCCATACTTTCGTAGTGAAAAATTAACTTTAGGTAAATATGCATCCGATTATCCGATCTGTACTTATTACTGAGTCTTTGTTTTGTAGTATGCGTAAATACTAATAGAATTAAAAATGCTCGTAAAATATTTTACAAAGGAAAACACATTTTGATGAATAGTCATTTTGAATTTGGTTTTAACAATGTTTGGGTACTTACGACATCCCCGTCAGTCTGTGAGCTTCAAGGCCGTAGTGGGTGGGGGGGAGTTGAGGGTTTAAAACCCCCGAAACAAGTATTAAAGCGTCTGCTGCCATGAGCTTAGCTAGGATTTTGTCCAGAGTGGCGTCGGGATTGGTTGGAGACCCTTCAGGCCTCACCAATAACCGCCCGGTTACGTAGAAACGGTCCGCAAGACCATCTACAAGCAGTCGAATAGGGAAAAAAAAGAACTATTTTGTCTCTGAAGAATGACATACGTCAGCTACATTGCAAGTCGTAACGTCAAGTTTGAATACAAGATTCCTATCAAAATGGTTAGTAACTAATTGACGTTGAAGTATAGCTCGCGTCGATCATGGTGTACCGAAACCATTACGTCTAACATGACACCGGCTGTCACGCGGATCCGCTCTCACAAGGTATGTATGTATTCCTGGTTAGATTTGTATACGTTGGAGAGTTGTTGAAAATAACCGAATTTGATTATAACTTGTGTTAAGGAAAAACATCGTGAGGAAACCTGTACACCTGAGAGGACTCCATATAGTTTTCGATGGTGTGTGCAGTTTGCCAACTCGCACCAGGTCAGTGTGGTGGACTAAGGCCTAAACTCTTGTCATTTTGAGAAGAGGCCCGTGCCCAGCAGTGGGACAGTAATGGGCTAATTATATTATGTTTTTATATTTCTGGCTATATAAAGCAACTTAACGTAAAGTACCAAATCCACTAGCAAGATGTAATGCCTTTTTTTTATCGTTGGAAATACCTTATTGATGTCCCTTGCCCGGGAAAGGCGAGGGGTTCTGCCGGTCTTTTACCGGCTAAAATCCAACGGTGTCCCTCCTTCTGACCTAAGGCAGGGGTCACGGGATTCGCTATTGCATGCACCGAAACCTCGGCAGGTCTCGGCCCACCAGCTTCTTTTGGTGGACCTCTCCAGTGGTGTGGCAGTTTTTCACCTGCCCCACTTCCTTCTGAGAGACGCGTGCGGAACACGGCGCGATTCTTCCCGAGCCTGTTCTGGTCGGGCGACGGGTCCCCAAATCCAGCGCCCGCAGGTCACTCACTAGGGTGGCCGGAGAGCGTCACGCGCCCTCTGGCGCCCGGTGCGTCTAGCGCGAGAAGGGAGAGAGGAAGACGCCTCCCTCTCCCTCTCCGCTACCTCCTTGGTGACCATCACCTCCTCGCAAAAGGAAGCGACGGCCTCCCACGCACTCTCGCTCCTCACCGTGGACAGAACTACAGCTGGAAGTGAGAGGTCACCACCCACTGCCTCAACCAGGTCACGGCGCTGCGCTGTCCACGCAGCGCACACTTACAGCGTGTGCTGCGCCGAGTCCTCATGGCAGTCCACATAGTGGTGACATCCGGGCGTCTGCTCCCGGCCTATGATACAGGTACTTCCCGAAACAGCCGTGTCCCGAGAGTACCTGCGTCAGCCGGAAGCTGAGGGCGCCGTGATGCCTCTCCAGCTACTCCTCCATCACGGGTCTTACCGCCGCTATTGCGGCGTGCCCCAAGATGTAATGCGTAAGTTAACTTGTACGAGTGATTTTTAAACTGTGATTACACTGTGTTTTACGAACTAAGCCAGCAATAGAGCAGAAGCTTGCGCATTCAAACTTGCTAGTGGATTTGGTGCTCTATGTTGTTGCTTTATATGGCCAGAAATATAAAAACGTAACATAATTAGCCCAATATACAGATTAAAAAGATCAGTACATTAGCACAGAAGGGTATAAAGGAGCCCTCCTTTAGTGAGACAACATTTTCGTTGGTTAAGAAAAAATCATTACATGGTCCGAAATCGAGTTTGTAAAACATAATTATTAAATTATTTTTAAATAACCACGAGAAAGGCTCAGTCACATTATGATACGTATCACCAATAATTTTAATTCAAATCAATAAATAAATAAAAATATATAAAAACATTTCGCTAAATTTGTGTCACTTCGCAAAATTACGCAAAGTTGTTGTAGCTATCGAAACTGCTATAAATATTTTCTGTACGTGGATTTGTCCACGTTACGGGCGGCGTCAAAACAAAATTCCCCCCATAAACTTATTAAAGATTTAGCTCCAACTAACTTAAAGAATCGGGGAACCACAAAAAGTTAAATTGCTCAAGTTTAAATTTACGGAACTCTGTAACTCCTTTTGCCGCTTCTCCTGTTATGAAATTCATAAAAAAGTCATTTTCATCTTCTTGAAATAAAGTGACGAATAGTTGAAATTAAAGTCATGATCAGATTATAAATAAGCTATTATATACTGTTCACAGCTGAACATGAACTTCCAAATAATCGCTATACAATGAAGATCCTCCTTCTCCCTGACCTTTTTTCCCAACTATGTTAGGGTCGGTTTCTAGTCTAACCAGATACAGCTAAATATTAGTAATTTACACGGAGCGACTGCCATCAGATCCCCGCCCTACAACCAAGTTACTGGGAAATACCGACATTTTAAGATTAGATCAGTTGTCAGACTTTCGGCATTCTGATAAATAGGTTATTGAACAACCGTTAATCGCGTTTTACTCAAGGATAGATGAGAGCGGTTTATACTTTGCCGGGTACTACATGGCTACTGAAGGTATTAATTCAAATTCGATTGATATAAAAAAAGCACTTTTTCAAATTGCAATAAAGAACAAATATCTATTGATAGATCTATTTTCAGCAGTGTGCTGCGATATGCTGGGGTGAATGAACGAAAACTGTATTGTCAGCAGCTTGCATATAAAAGGCTGGTAGCCCGCAATCATAAAAATTCGTCCGACGTAAATAAAAGTTCGACAAAATTGCATTAATTTCAGTGGTAGTAGTTAATATTTCTCATAATTATCATCTGTCTGTTCGTAGTCAGTTTAATTATTATATCATTGTAAAATTGCTACTCAGCAAATTCGTTTTATTCGGGTTAATAATTATGACAATGACTGTATTTCTCTTTGTCACCCCATTGTGTAATACCATTTTGTACCCCTCCTAATCAAATCTTTGTAGAGTAATATTGTTCGTGACCCGTTAATTCTCTGAAGGACCATAAACCCAACTTTCTGTTTCATTAGAAATGTATTAAAATGTTTAAATGACACCGACAATTCCCACTTCACTTTGTTAACTAGAGTTTTTCCTCTGTATAAATTATTTAAATTTTTAAGTTGATATTTTGTGTAATTATTCTTCAAGGTCGATTGGGCATTGCGGTGTACAGTTGAGACTTATCTTGTTTAAATAAATGGAGTCAGTAGCAGATTTACTTATACTGTGATTATGAAATCTCAACTAGAGGCATTGAGATAAAAAAAATGTGCACCACCGTTGTGTTTTAAGGAAGTATTATAAATCTTTTGAAGTTGTTGAGATTTTTAATGGCCAGGAATATAGGATGATCAGTGTAATCTAAAAAAAATATTTGAAAATTATTTTTTCTCCTTTAGTCGTACGATAAAACTTCAGAGACAGACACGACTCGGAAGCGGCAGTTTGCACTGCATGCGACTTATTTTTTATTAGATAAGTTACATGAAACAAGAATATTCATTTGTTATCATTTTGCACAAAGCAATCAACAAGTGTTTATTTGCAGGGATCAATATATTGAGCAAGATTGATCACGAGAGATCTAATAACTTCCCTGTGAACAATTTCGTGCCCTTTCCGCAGTGTCATCAACTGATCGTTTGTTAAATTACGTTCGATATCATTTTGTAATCATACCGTTGTCGAACTTTTGAATAATTACGTGTATCATAGCCGATGAGGGCTATTTTTCATCAAGTATTGTGCTTTTTTTTTTGGGTTTTAAAATGTAGTAAAGTTACAATAATATTTTTCGTTATACTGGACTGTTCAATTAAATATGTAGGCTAGGCCCCAAGGTAAAGTTAAGTCATTCTACATTTTGCTTGAAGCAAGAGATTTGCTAAGTAGAAACACACGTTTTGGTTATGTAATAGAACTCATAAAACACATAAAACAATGGCGGCTCGGCTACAGCCCGATAATAATTAAGTGGCTTTTTAATTATTATTAAGGTTAAGTCTGGTTGGATCTGTTAAAGTTTAATGTGTTCATTATTAATGTCGATATGTGTTTTGTTTTCTTTGTGTATAAACGAAATATAATGGCTTGGAAAAGGTATTTTATAAAATAATTTTAGATTTCTTTGTCTTTGGATTTTACGAATCAGGCACCCGGAGTGCAATGGTTATTTTATTTCTGAAGGAAAATGTAGAAGTATAACAGTAATAATTAAAGTAAATAATTATTTTATTATTATTTTCTTAATACAGAGCAATATTTAACACCATATACCTACATAATACTGAAGTACTTACTTACATTTGCATCTGAACTTAGGGAGCAAACTTTAACTTCATGCGAAAAAAAGGGAAAACATGCAAATCTGGAAATTAAAATTAAATAGTATAGCCAAAATATTGAAAAGCAGCCAAAATCTGAATATATGAAGTGCTCTTTAAATTTACTTTTCCACTAGCTCTTCATGGAAATATACTTATTATACCTATACCACGTTTGAATGAAGAAAAGTTGAATATTGAAGTGAATTGGATTTCTGCCATGCAGACCATGTTTAGCGAGTATTTTTTATTTCTTTTCAGTGCTTCAGGCTGGACTTTTCGAACCGTTTCTTTGACGTAAAGGCGAGCTTACTCTAAAAGTTATATTTCGTTAAAATAAAAAGATTAAACACGTGAAACACCGAAACATACAGCGCTGTTTTTCTTTGAAATGAAACCTGATTTACGTATGCCAAAGTTTTATTTGCTAATACTAGAATAAATATTGGAAATATCGCAATTGATAGATGAAGTAAACACAAAAGTAATTTAGAAGTTAGACACTCAAGGGAGGACAAACAATGATTAGAACAATGAACATTATGTACGTAACGAAAGTAGACTTTGGTATTCAGTGGCTAATGTCGAAGTTTCTGCTGAGAAACGAATATCTAATTTCTGGCTAAGGAAGCAAAGCTGCTGAGGCACTAGACATGAATATTAAACGTTGAATATCTACCAGAGTGCAGACATTGTGAAAATTCACTCCGATCGAGAAATGGAAATCCTACGCTTCACTTGCATTTTGTCATTAATATGATTTGAACTCGACATTCAAATAAGGCGAATTTTCTGGAAGGAAATGGATATTTATGACAGGATATGACGTGTTGCTGGAAATATTGAGTTCTGATCGTTATTTTATTATGTTGATTTGAAAGCGATGTTCATCTTTCTGTTCGATTAAACATTTTGGTACATTGAAATTGTAGTATTGCACGACTAATAGTCAAATCACACATATCAACTCGGAAAGGGATCGTAACCGTATCGCCTTTCGCCTCGCCGTCAAACAGGCGTCAACCTAACGTAAGCACGAAACCAAACCGGATCAGCAGCTCCGATACGTCGACTCGGCTACGGCTAGGCGACGCCGCGCTTACGGCTCGCAGTAACAGTAGTGTGCTGCATGCAGGCCGCGGGAGGGGTGAGGGGGGCAAGGGTGGACGAAGAGACGTAAGCTCGGGTACGGAGAGAGGTAAGCGCGGGGACGACGAGCCGTAAGCGCGGGAACCACGTTGACCACACACCGCACCGCGGTTCGTGAGCTTGTCCCGAGGCGAGGCGATTACGTTACGATTCTGATTAGTGTGCGTTGCAGTAAGGAGTTTCATACAAAGAATACTGAACGGCTTGAGTTGATACGGTGACGATCCCTTTCCGATTTGATATGTGTGCTTTGACCTTAATATGGGACAAACAATTTATTACAAAATCATTATAATACACGGTTTTGAGTTCAAATTCTCATTATAACCTATTTCTCGATATAGCATAGTATTATTGTAATGATTAAGTTATTAATATTGAACAAATAAATTATTCTTCTTTTCGTGTGGTTAGTGACTAACCTGGTGTCAGAGTTTATGCCTTCCATGGGCCTCGGACTTGGCTTCACATGCCGTCGAGAAATCAACTCAGGCATGCCGGTTTCCTCACGATGTTTTCCTTCACCGTTTTTAAGCAAGTGATAATAATACAATACGCACATGAATCCGAAAAGTCAGAAGTGCGTGCCTTAGGTTTGAACTCAAGACCTATGACTTGGCAGTCCGACGGTCGCACCACTAGGCTATCACTGCTAATAAATTAGAAAAATAATACAAAATTCAAGCTTCGGAATCACATTGGTTTATTTCCTGTTTTTATTTGTCAGTGTCCTATAGAGCCATCTTGGTTTTCGGACCCATTTATTATTCTAATATTCTTTCTTTACCTGAAGGTGGCACACTTTCAAGTTTATTTGCATACCCGACCCTGCTCCTAAAACGTAGTCGTAAAAATAAAACCAAAAACAACGCTCCTAAGTACGTTGTGAATTTGTGAGTATTTTCTAGCGTAAATTCGCCAGAGAGAGTTCCATAACATTAGGCGTGGAATCAGGAAAATGCACTCTCGCGCTGCTAACAAGCAAAAAGTTTTATAAAACAAAATCCCACTCTGGGGCAGGCCATGACAATAATAGGTGCCTCGTGAGGGTACTCGGTAACCAAGCTTTAGTGTCTTCGTAGGCAAATGTTTTACGCAAAGGCACGTGACCTAAATAATACGCACGTTGTCATCATCACACGACGTCTCGTGTACATACCTACTGAACTTGGTTATTTGCCAAGTTTTACACTGAGGTGATGAAGAAAGAATCAACTCTGCGTTTTTCTTTTGTTTAATTAGAATTCCTTTCATTAGGTCCACGTGAATTATTACTGTCCATATTACCTTATGTAGGTTTATAATTTTTCCTTCCTTCTGGTTTGGTTTTCTTTTTATTTTGCTTTCTCAGCCTTAATGATATGAAACTCACACTAAAATAATTGAAAATCTTAGGCATAACTCAATCATAATAAGATTTCATTGCAGCTTACGAGTGCGCGCTCACGTTTCTGTAATTTCAATTTCATATGTATGTCGACCCAGACGAATTGAAATTCTGTATTCATCGATAATTCCAAGAACATTCTTATATCTTCGAGTGGAATTCTGTAAAAGCTTATTTGCGAATCATTTGTTTACTTCGACAGATTCAACACTAATATTCAAATATGGGAAAGCGAGTTTGAAGTGTGTGCGTTATTCTGGCCTGCGGACAGGTACTGTTTTCAGATTATGTATCACCAGCTGTTCAAATGTTGGCTTTCATACAGACTTTTACAACTGCCGCCTGAAGTTCCGCGCCTTCAGTTCACCCTGTATTCGAAGATCTCGTATGATTACCGAAATATTCTAATCGTAAACTAAGCATTATCAAAACAAATCATTTTAACATCGTAACCGATTAAAAATTACAGAGACCGGAAAACCTTTTTGACCAATGCTTTTTGGAATCAGAAATAGTTCAAGACATTCTAATTTTCAATTTATTGATATTAGGATCGATTACTATAAAAAATATGCTAGAAATTTATGAACTCGGAGGTTTCATTTAGATATATGACGCCCTGTCGAAATAGAAATCTTGCATCTTGAAAATTATTTGGCGAGAGACTTACTCAGAGCGATGCATATTTTACTTTAGCCGCAATGTTCCTTCTGGGACTACAAGTAGTTTCACAAATGTCTCTTGGTAAGCAGAATGTAATACCACCTATGCAAACTCTATTGTCATTGCGATTGCCTTTCGATCTGCGGCCTCGACAAAATTTAGTCTGTCATAGTGACTTAGCCTAAAATGATTGGAAGACAATTTCTGTTCTATGAAAACAGGCGCTTTGAGATTGTTCTGAGAACAATTATTACATGTCTGTGAAATTTTGGGAAAAACAATTCTTTCTGTCTGTAACAGCAGTTGTTGAAACGAGTCTGGAGTTAGATAGAAATAGATTTATGAGGAAAAACGTTTTACCCATTACCTGGGTACACATAGCAAACAGAACATAACATAACTTTTTTTTATTTAGTATGTTTTTATTTTATTTTTTATGTAAAATTATGGATTTTTATTATCTGCAATAAATAAATTGAATTGAATTGAATAACAATACGCCTTAAATTCCCCGAAGGTTTGGCAGAGGTGTTATTTTAGTACAACCTCGTTTCGCCGTTATATTTAAGTTCCATGTAATAGGGGGCGAGCCTATTGCCATCAACCGGGCACAAATCCAAACTCCGGGCTGCTATTGAGAAATTCCACACGGAAAAACCCAATAACACTTTGCCAGACCTGGGATCGGACCCAGGACCTCACGATCAGCAGTCGCGCTGGCCACCACTAGATCAACGAGGCAAACAGAACACCTTACATTGTAATATTATGAAGTTACAGATTAAAATGCAGGAGGGTCTGAGTTCGATCCCGGCCCGTATCTCTGACTTTTTGAATTCATGTGTGGATCAGAATTTGATTATCACTCGCGTTAACGGTGAAGGAAAAACATTGTAAGGAAACTTGCACACCTGAGAGGACTCCATTAAGTTCTCGATGGTGTGTGTAGTCTGCCAACCCGCACTAGACCAGTGGGGTGGACTAACGCCTAAACCCTTCTCATTCTGAGAAGAGGCCCGTGCCCATCAGTGGGACAATACTGGCCTAATTATGTTATGTTACAGATTATCTGCATTAGATGGCATTGCATCTACTAGTCAAACTTTACTTTGTACAGGAAACTTGACCTCTGAAGGAAAGTGTCAGCGGATTTCTACGATTTACACAGTATAAAAGACATACAACAGAATCTTGTAGGGGTGAATCTATCATTACAGTTATAGCCAATATTGGTATGTCAGGATTGGGAGTATGGTAAATAAAGTAAATTAAACCAACATAAACTATCCACCACTGAGAGTACTTTTAATTAGGTTAGTGATTAGTTACAGAAGCTAGTTCACAATATATCACAATATCAGAAAATGAGGACAAGCAAACCAGATATAAAAGGTCAGACTTCTTCAGCTGTTCGATATGGAATCCTCTGCTTCGTCGAATGACCTCTGTTTTTATAACTTCGGGTACGTTGATTAATCTTGACGGTTACCCTCCTATGTCAACATTGTCCAGTGTTACCAGTTACCGATAACAAAAGAACCACTTACATTTGACATAGTTTTTTTTGCATTTCAAATCAGCGGGGTCAAAAACAATTAAAGTATAAAACATGTTGCTGGTCACGAAACATGTTATTCAGAGTGAACCAGTGGACACATCGAAATCGGATGGACTCGCAATTTCCACAAGTGCCACACCCGGAAATGAAAGACGGGTATCGGTAGCCATCTCGATGCACTGCCTGACACATTATTCAATACTTTTCCAACAGATCATGTACAAAAAGGTTAGGTAAGCTAAGGTAAGGTTACACATTCTAGGTTCTTGAGATCATCAGAAAATCTTAAATTAAAAATACAACAGCATACCACTTCCTTTTTAGACAAGTCCTTTACAGTTCAAGCTGTTCGCTTGTGGAATGCATTACAACTCAATGTAAGACGTGCGCAGTCACTGCCAATTTTTTAAAAGTTAGTGAAGGAACATTACTTGTCACTTTAATTTGTTATTTCTTGATTATCGCTCACATTTCATCTACTTTCTTATTTATAATATATTTATTTATTAGTTTGTTTAAGTTATATGTAATAATTGATATGTATTTTATGATTATTATATCTAAGTAATATCATGTACGATACGTACTTGTACACCAAGACTGCCCGATATCTATTTCCGTTCTTCCAGTCCATCCTAAGGTTGTCTGGAAGAGATCGCCTTGTACGATAAGGCCGCTCATTGTACATATTGTATAAATCTGTGTTCCTTTTATCTCTTACCGGTGTACTTATTATGTACAATAAAGTGTATATAAATAAATAAATAAAAAAGCCAAAATTGTACATTACTACAAACCATCATTCTTTTTTTTTATAGTGAGTTAACGTAATTTAACATCACGTCTTTATTCCCCGAAAGGTTCAGCAGAGGTGTTTTAGTACACCCTCGTTTCGCCAGTTATGTTTAAGTCCCATGTAATAGGGGGCGAGCCTATTGCCATTAACGTGGCACAAATCCAGAGTCCGGGCTGCTACTGAGAAATTCATGGAAAAACCCAATAACACTTTGCCGATCTGGGGATCGAACCCAGGACCCCAAGTTCAGCAGTCGCAGATGGGTACATCAATAAAAAAAAATTAACTAGCTTGCGATCAAACATACCTCCATCAAGGAAATAAATAAGGTGGCTTCTTCAACAGACATTAGCTTATTATTTTACTTGCTGTCTTTACATTAGAAGCGCGAGTTTATTTTGAGGCAAGAATATCATTTAATGTTGAAATACCGTAACGACAACACAAAAAAATATATTTGATAACTGACCATAATCGTCATTTCGACTACGTCCAACAAGAAAAAATCTGGCAATATTGCAACGCGAGTAATCGCAGTATATTACAACACTCAAACTACCCTTCTTATTATCCAGATAAATAATTATTATCCATATAACACGAACCTCTTCTAAGTATAATAATTAAACTCGTAGGTAAGTTCATAGAAGTTGCGTCGTAAATAATAAAACTTGTATGATTCCATATAGTGTATAAGAACAAAACAACATTAAATCAAAGCTTGTGTGAAAGTACCTTCGGTTATTCATTCTCAGTGTGTTATCTGGAAGAAGTTACACAAAGTATGTATTAATCCAAGGAACCCTTATGGGTAATTGTTTTTCTGACCTAAAACAGTAAAAGACAGTCGCCGGCACGTTACTTGGCAAGAGTAGAGAAGAGAATTCCTGTCCTTTTTTTCTCTCTGCTAAACAGAGATGTTTAAAAATAAATTAGTTATGGCAATAACCATAGAATAATGACAAATAATAAAGTGAAAACATATTATTCCACTAATTGTACATGCGCGAACTTCCACTACGCCAAAACCTTGCCAAGTTACGTGCCGGCGACTATACCTGGATCTTGTAACACTTTAGAGTGGCAACCCTCCACAAGCATGTGCACATTAAATTTAGCAGGCGTGTACTTACGGGAGGGTAAAAAATAACATTTGTAACCGTACACTATATATATTACATTAAGAAATACAAAAAGATCAACAGGGCGTGGTTCGTAGCAATGAGAGGAGTCCAGGATCTTCTTAAGCAGGTGTATTAACTTAGCAACTGCAGCGGCTCGAGAGGCCGATCTGCAGTGTGCCCGACCTTTAATAGGCCTGGACCCCCGCCAGTCAGCCACCACCCGTCACAATCTGAATTAATTGCGAAAGGTAAATCCTATACCTATATATTCGTTGTATGATGATGTTAATTATGCATCAGTCAATAAGTAGCAGATAAAAAGAGGAAGTAGTTTTCGTTACAAAAAAATACAATACTGTATTATTTGATATGATTTAATCCCTCTATAAAAGGTTAGAAGAAAGGAACATCCCGGGTCACGACTTTCAAAAATGTACTTTTATCCCCAAAATCCCAATCACGAGTCACGCCAGAAGCATGCCTCTTTCACGAAAGAATTTTAATACTAAGTTCTTCGAATTTCAAAGCAATATCCTTACAATATTGATTTGGCAATTCTATTAAACACCAGAAATTCAATTTGGTCCAGCCAGACAGATTTCGTGCCTCAGTTTGTGCATCACTCGAGCAGTTTGCCGCATATCTATGTCTGAGCCGAGCTTGGGGAAGTAATCTAGATATTGCACACTATGGAGTAATAGTTGCAGGATTGCTGGGTCTTAGTTTGTGTTACGATGGGATCTTAGTGGTTTGATATTAGAGGGGTGTAATGAAATGACCTGAGGTAAGTACTTTTTTTATTTTTTATTTGAGTCCTTCATTATCAACCAATTATTTTGTAGAAAAATTCTAGTCTATCTAGGTATATATTTTTGACTGTGTTTAAATATCTACATTGTTTATTATACCAATATTTTTAGGTTTGATTAGTTGTCAGATCTACATTATAAAACAAAGTCGTGTTAGTTACACCATTTATAACCCAAGAACGGCTGGAGCAATTTTTATGATCTTTGATTTGTTGGATTTGTCTCCACCCCGAATAGCAGAATAACTATTAAAACATTGGAAAAATTCACGAAAAAAAATTAATGAAGATAATTCTTTTTCTCATACATTTTGTATGGAACGGTATTTTTGATAATATCTTGAGAACGGATGGGGTAGATAGGTAGGTAGGTAGGGTACGTAGGTAGGATAGGTAGGTAGGGTAGGTATATAGGTGCACCTTAGATACTTAGTGCTACCCGTGCGAAGCTGGGCCGGGTAAAGCTAGTTTATCATAATTATGCATTATTAATATATTTGAACTTAAACCCGTCTGCATTAAAAGCAGGCGTTCAAACGCTCACCGCTTCATATTAATTAAACGAATTAATTTCCCGACTTTAAAAACAAAAGATAAAAAAAAAACAACAACGTAAATCGAAAGCAATTTCTCTTCGATGGCTTATAAAATTCATTGATAGGCGGAGGTGACCAGGCAATGAAAAAACTCATTTGAATTTTAATTGATTTATGATGGAAATGAATCTGGGAGAGTATCAATCGTGTGGATGTAGATCACGTATGCACACAGTGTGGAAAAAAGTAAAGACTGTTTATTAAAATTGATATTCAGTGTCTTTAATTATTTTTTGTAGCTATGCTTAACCTATACGTATTGTATTAGAATAGGAAACACTTCGGCTGTAGTCAATTACTTCAACATCATTTTCTAAGAGTAAAAGAAAACAGAACAATAATAACCACAGCTGCGATAATTCGAGAAGGGGCTCGTGGCTAATTACCAACTGCGTAGATCATACGATTTACGTCAGTCTGTGGATGGGTGACCGTTCGTTCGAACGGGTTTAAAACCCCGCCGTGCCTCGGAGAGCACGTTAAACAGTCGGTCCCGAGTGTGATACAAATACTTATGTCAGTCGTTACGGGAAGCCAGAAGCCCGAAAGTCTGACAACCGGTCTAACCCTAGGATATCGGCAATTGGCCTGCGGGCGGCGAGTTAGGGGACCCGCCGCCCGACCAGTAACAGGCCCGAGAAGGCGGCGCTCAGTATTTCGTGCGTTTCTCAGGAGGACGTGGGGCAAGGCCCCACAGAGGAGAGGTCCGCCGAGAGTTGGCGGACCGGGACCTGCCGAGGTTGCGGTGCATGCTTTCGCGAATCCCATGACCCCAGCCTTAGGTCAGAAGGAGGGACACCGTTAATTTTTAGCCGGTAAGAGTCCGGCAGACCTCCTCGCCTTCCCTGGGTGAGGGACATCCATGAGGATTTTCCAACGAGAAAAAAAAAGGATATCGGCAATGCCCTATAACTGAGTTGCGGAGGTCTGATGGCAGTCGCTCTGTGTAAAATACCGGTTTTCAGCCGCATCTGGTTAGACCGGAAGCTGACCCCAACAGTTGGGAAAAAAGATAGGCAGAACAGCTGCGATAATTCGACATTTTGTTTAAAATATTCATTTAACCATACAGATTACATTAATTATTCTATTTGTTATTATTATGTACACTCGATTTCAATTCACTTAATAAGTATTATCAATGTTATATTTACATTATTGAAGAGCTTGTTGAGGGATTACCGAATAATATTGTTACATTAAATTATCAACATTTGAGTCGCTTGGTATTAAAATTAGTCATATTAATACCAGACAAATCATTTAATAATTCAATAGCTTAGTTATTTAATTATTGTGAAGTGGTACGTATAAATCATAAGAATCAAGTGCCTACTCTTTATTTCATTGTTATAATAATTATAAAAAGTTTAGAGCCAGATAATTATTATCAGCTTGTAAACGACTGTACACTATTGAACAAAAATATTATAACTGCTTCGTTGGTCTAGTGGTAGCAAGCGCAACTGCTGATCGTAAGGTGCTAGATTCGATCCCCAGGTCAGGCAAAGTATTATTGGGTTTTTCCGTGTGATTTCCTCAGTAGCAGCCCAGAGTTTGGATTTGAGCCCGGTTGATGGCAATAGGCTTGCCCCCTATTACATGGGACTTCAACATAACGGCGAAGTGAGGGTGTTACTATACACCTCTGCCCAACGCTTCGGGGAATACGGGTGTGATGTTATGTTATTATAATACAACGAGTGACAATAGCTAAGGCTGATTTACACGAAGATAGTTTCTTGACACGAGTCTCATGTTGTCCCTGTTTTCACCGCCAAGAAAGACAAAGTCAGAACGAGAAGTCTCGCTTCGAGAATCTATCACAAAACAGATAGGTACAGAAGTCAATCTACATACAAGTGCGCTCGAGCAACGCACACATAGACATTGCTCAGGGACATGATATCTCGGACTGTTTGGGACTAGAGTGCGATTGAGTGCGAGCGCGAGTGCCATGTGCTTGAGAGAGATAGATATATAGATAGAGCGACCGCCGAGCGTAGGTATGAAAAATGAAGTACATATATGTGATGTACTTCTGTACCTATCTGTTTTGTGAACCTATCCTCGTGTAAATGAGCCTTTAAGTATCTACATCCAGCCCACCCTGGGTAGTCAGCCCTGCTACCTTGTTGTGGAGATTGTAAATGCATCCCTAGAATGAAAATTATCTCTGGTATTGTCGTAAGTTTGGTGAAAAATATGGAATTGACAAGCTTAAACTACAGCTACTTGCGCGGATGCGATGAGTAGCTTTGATCATTAAATGGTTGATGTAGAAGAATTCCGAATCAACCTGGTAGCAAGATAATATTAGGTCCCCACCTATGAAATCAGCGTTTTGTATGGAGAATTTTAAAGAAGTTGCATTTCTCATACTAAAATTTTCTTAATTTATTTAACAACTATGAACACTGATGTTTAAAAACTAAGACAACGTATGCCACTTAGATTATGCGACAAAAATAAATTTTGACTAAGTTAAAACAAAAATAGTGGTAATTTCTGCTAACAAAAAGAGGAGTCATTTTTAAGGTATTTTTTATGTTTAGAAAACTATAACTAATAAGGTTTTTTTACTATTGGTAGTTGGCTATGATGGTCATTATTCGATATAATATCAAGCAATTGATGAATATTTTAAATTATAGCAGTGACGAGGATCTCTATTTGTGAGAAAAAAAAAGCCAATTTCATAGGTGGGGACCTAATATATAGTGGGAATGGGAATATTCTGAAAATTACGAATTACTACTAAACCAGGCAATATTTTTTGCTCTGGCAACGTATTAATCCTTGAATGTATTATGCAATGTAATGTAATGTTGCCAGAGCAAAAAATATTGCCTGGTTTAGTAGTAATTCGTAATTACCCTAAAACACTATACTAATAAAATTGTTAATGCTTATTAGTAGGTATTGGTAGCTAAAGTGCAATATTCAACTACGGTAGATATTATTTTCATGCTCTTGTTATCCGAAGATAGTTCAAGCGTCTGACAACGTTTAAACTTTGAATTTGTAGTAGTTACAAGCGGGGTTGGGTATCGCGATACCAATTACTAGTTGCTGACTCTGACCTACAGAGTATACAAAGAAGTTTTCCCCTAGATTCTTGCTTTACAGCCAATATTAATAACCATCTCAACCGATCGCTGGGTTTATGAAGGTTTTTGGCGTTACTTCTATTAAATTTCTGTCAAAAACCTACATCGATCCAGAGATTTTGGACTGAGATCGATTATACAGCTTCACAAAAAAAATCAAAAAATTATGCCAGAACCAAGACCAGTCTTACTATACGTTTTTGGGGTCGCTGAAGCCAAAACCGAGGTCGAAATCGCTCCATCACGTCAGGATTTTTCATAATCTCAAAAATAAAGCCCAAAAACCACATAACTCGGAAAAACATTAACTTTCGGGCATTATAGTCTCAAAAACCCCATAACTTGATAACCACGTAACCCCATAACTCTATAGTCCTAAACAACAGATAACCCCATAACCCTATGACCACATAACCTCAATAAATCCTAAAAAACCACATAACTCGGAAAACATTAACTTTGATTTTATGGAATATATCACGTTCCCTTTCCTTATTTTAAATATCTACGTATAAGAATATCTAAAAGTAAACGAACAAAACGGTCATGAAGGAGGTCTGTAGAGGTGGTGGACTCTGACCAGAAAATATCCGGCTCAGCCACGCCTTCTATTTTGCGGAGCCAAACGCGTAAACAAACATGCTAAACCTCTGGACATTGTTTTTGTATGAAATACGCTGGTGTTGTCAAAACAATATACTTTATTGTCCCACAAAGTAAGCCTTAACCATTTGATTTATAAAAGGAAATTATCCATCTTTTTGTTACCATCTTGATGTTACTACGTTTTTTTTTCTTTTCTTTGCGAACAGAACTGCAAGCAACACTATACAAGGTTAGTAGAAAGGGGGTACTAAGCCGAAAGGGTGTTAAAGTACCCATAATAAGGGATAACTTATGTTCTACAACTTTCCCCAAAACTCGATAGTTTAAGAGAAATAGCTGTTCAAAGATTTCATAAAAAATACGCTAAATTCTATATATCCTCAGCTATGGTCAGCTGTGTATACATTTTAGGTCATATTTGGGGTCACGGATTAAAAACCCCATTTTCTGAATTTATAACTGAAGCAGGGATGGAGAATTTTCGAAAAAACTAAAATAAAAATTATTTTTGATGGAAAAAAAATTAATCGAATTTTGAAATTTTAACACTTGCTTTAAAATAGTCATCAGTGATACTTTAAGTGGCCCGCGGCTTAGTACCCCCTTTCCGACTAACCTTGTATAACTTTTTTAACTTGAAGTTCAAGTGAATACCTTTCACTCTGGGGAAGTCGGAGGCTTCAGTCGGACTTTTACCGACTAAAATCACCACGGTGATCATCCGATAACCTATGGCCGGGATCGCGGGATTCGCATTCACCGCAATTCCGAAAAGTGCCAAATCTGCTCTTCGAGAAATAGCCATTTTGTATAATCGTTAAAAATTATACAAAGAAAATAACCGCGCGGATCATATGATTTGCAAGGTTAAGCTACGCTTGCTGCAGTCAGTCCGTAGATGGGTGACCATTCTTTACACATCGAGACGCCTCCGTGCCTCGGAGAGCACGTTAAACTGTCAGTCCCGGATGTCATACGAATACCTATGACAGTCGTGACGGGTAGTCAGGAGCCCGAAAGTCTGACAACCGGTCTAACCTTAGGATATCGGCATTTCCCAGTAATTGGGCTGTGGAGGTCTGATGGCAGTCGCTCCGTGTAAAGTACTGGTATTCAGCCGCATTTGGTTAGACTGCACGCTGACCCCAACATAGTCGGGGAAACGAACGAACATAAAACAGTTGTGAAATGTAAGTGGTTGACATAATTATTGCTGAAAATCATGTAATTAAAACAATAAACAGATTTCGAAGAGAACTATTTAGAAAGTGTTTAGAAAGTGGTTTTGTACAGAACAGCGGCTGGCAGGTAGTCAGAAAGTTCTAAACAGTAGCAGATTGTTAGCCTATTATTATACAAGCCTTCCCTAAAATTTGCGCGAGATTATAAACACAATTACGATACTAAGTGCGAAGTTGATTTCAATTACGTAAATTGAAAACTTACTTAACTCGTTCTTCTTGCTAACGTCTGTTAAAGTTTTAATCCCAGATCTAACTTCAAGGAAGTTAAGCGATTAATCTGATAGTAAGTTTTCAGATCTGTGGTGATAAAAATAAGAAAATTTTGAATTGCTTTACGTACTGATGACTAGTTTCTGTTCCTATTTCTTATTAAACGTTATTGATCTGCGTTATTAATCTTTACCACCAATGTAGCCTAGTGTTTATATCACACTCCCATTAGTATCCTCTGTGGAAAATGCCAAAAGACCGGATGATGATCGCTCGTGAAGGGATATTACCAAAATCTCTCTCAAAATGTTTTCCTAATGAAAGCGGACAGAAAGCGATAGAAATCTGTACTTCTGGACACGGCGCGTATTGTTAGGAAATTCCTCTCTCTGAGGCTCTGACCTCCGGTAGCTTAGACCCTGTTTCCGATGCCGGTGGTCTACTATTTTTTATACTTTTAAATGCTTTTTTTTTATTATATACAAATATTTAAAAATGTAATTTATATGTATATTTAATGAATAAAGGAAATAACCCTAATACGGAGGATCCTAATAGTAGGGATCTGAAATTAGAAACTGAAGTAGAAATATCTTTCTATTCTTATTTTCTTGTCTGATTAATTTTGTTGCGAGTTCCATGATAGCTCAATCATTTCCCCGGGACACGTCCTCGACAGCCTCACTGTTCCTGGGTTTCCTGGTTGGTCACCTAAGTAAATCCTGGCTTGATCTTATAGTAGTTGTGTGTGTTGCGGAATTGTACCAAAAAAATATGGCTATATGAGTTCCATTTCACATTGACTGGTACTATTGTGTGTTTTGTTTTCATAAAGAATGCATTGAAATGTATATTTTGATTGTTCTAGATGCAAACCCCATTACATGATATTCTCTAGTCACAATATGAAGATCGACATAATACATGTTGAATAGCGCTGTTATACGGCTCATAGCTGTATCACGTCAAACGTCACTACCACGTCAATAAGATGATGATCACTCCCCTACTGCAGATCAATGGTCTTCATCATATATCCTACCATGTCTTTCTACTACTCATTGCCTTTTTCAGATCACCGTAGGCATCCATTTTATGACGTTATCCTTGTGCTCATAACTACAGAATCAGGTCCCTTCTTATACATATAACCAATATGACCATCGCAATAAAATTTCAACTTAACAAGTTTTGGATGTTTAATTTTGATAAAATAAATCATCCCCCATGTTATTCTTTTATCAGATTGTTTTAGACTACAAATCTGCAAACCACGGCGAGTTACATCACGTTCTCTGGTCGCAATACGAAGGCCGTCACACAACACGTTGAATAGCGACACTTTAAAGATGTGAAGCTATTGTACGGCTCGTAGTTGTTTCACGGCGGAGGCTGTATTGTGTAGTCAGGCAAACGTCACTACCACGTCCTGTTTCCGGTAGGCTGCGCTTCAAAACTGCGCCATTCTCGCCACGTGTAGGGCTGTGTAATGTTTTTTGTTCAGATCTATGTTAGTGAGTGACTTAAATGTGAGGATTGGTGATTTCTTATTTATTTTATTCCTTTAAGAATAAGATCACGAAAACGTAGTTATTCTGCAAAGATATGTCAAAAGTTAACCAAAAACGTGATACAATTAGGCGTGGTAAGGGTATTAGTAGATCGACGTACCGAAAAGGATCAGTGTCTAATCCAATAAAAGAGTAGTTTACTAGTTAGAGTCTATGTTACGAAACTAGTTTTTCCCTATTGGATGAATTGTACTAAAACTAGTGTGAAGAATTAATTTCATTTGATGTATACTAGAAGACTAAAAGTAGTTTCCTAGTAAATTATAGTCTATAAAAAGTTACTATAATCAATACAATTATTAACCTATAGTTTCACTCTACTATAGTTATTTAATGAAAACTTTGACATTGTTATCTTTCCAATTTATGCCAGAAGTCTGACAGAAATGTAGTCTTGAGCCACATTTATACTCGGGTACAATGAGTCCTGGTCACCAACCAACATATTACATATACACCAACTTTAATATCTCGGAAGATATTGTTAAATATCGTTCAACATTTTAACATTGTTTTGTTTATGTTGGTGACCCAGATTCATTGCTCCGAGTGTAAAATTGATAAGGCTTTAAAATTGCAATCACTGTTACAGTGGTAAGTTGACCCTTGTTTAAAACGAATTACGCTTACCTAAAAAGATATTATTTTTTTCAATATTAATTGAGCAAATTTTTATACAAAGTATTTTAATATCCCTGGCTGATTTTTGTTTACTTTATATACCTAATTTCCCTGTTTAGATAAGATACAAAATATTTTAAAGGACCTTGTGCGGCTCACCGTAATCGCTTGGGTTTAAATTAAATTTATTTTACTTTGATGAGAATCAGACAAACTCAGACTAAATTTTAGTTTTTACCCAGATTTCGCAATCTCATGCATAAATGTTTTCAAATTTTCGCGGTTTGTACACATTATAAAAATACTGATTCGGGTCTAATCGCGTAGAAAATTTATAAGGCAGAAAAATACCTTATTTATCCCGACGTTTCGACCGAATTTCACCAGCCGTGGTCACGGATAGACTGAAGTGGCGGAGCAATTGTCATCTTCGTGAAGCAAGGGTATTTTCATCTACCCTCACTTGATCTTGATTTTTAAAAAATCATGCATAATATTTGTACCATGTAGAACGAAGATTAACACAGCAACATTAAAAAAAACGCCTTACTGTAAGTTGCAACCAATGATGAATTTCGATAAAGATGAGAAAATTATTACCATGTCATACAGTTATTAGCAGACCAGCATATCATCTATTATAACGGTAACTTAACTTGTTCTGCCTTGACTTTTCTGAATTAGGTATGTTGGGGACAGTTTCCAGTCTACCCAGATGCGGCTAAATACCAGTATTTTACACGGAGCAACTTCCATCAGACATTTGCAACCCAGTTACTGGGCAATGCCAATATCTTAAGGTTAACACGATATGGTATAACAACTATGATATAAATATTTAAATATTATCGTTTGTAACATTTCTTGACAACCCTGTTTCTACGGTTATTCTCTGGCCAAATCACTCTCTGCTCATTTAAATGCTATAACAAGAATAATTCATACTATTTTCTTAAGTTGTAATTAAATGCTTTTAAGTTATCAACCTGTAATATTTTACATGTAAGCACTATGTTCCGTCATGTGTATGTGATAGCCAGAGAGATATAGGGGATCTCTTTATATCTCAGTCACTTCGATTCGTGTGCTCCATCTAAGACCCTGTCTGCGCTTACATCAGGTGAGTCGAGGGTCAAACGGGACCAACGCAGAAATAAAAAAAAATCTTTACGTAGATTTTTAAGTTGATGGAGCTTTATAGATTGAAAGATATTATTTAGTCTATACTAATATTATAAAGATGAAAGATTTGTATTTTTGTATGTAATGAATAAACTTGAAATTACTGGAATAAAACTTCTTAGACTGAGCATCCACCAGAGCTGTGCTAAGCTGCGTAACGAGGAATGTGTTTTGTAAGCACCAATAGAATCACTTCATTTACCTAGCTTCGTTCTGCGCAGCTCTGGTGGATATGGGTCTAGCAGTGCGAGGTTTTTGTTCATACAAAACAAGCGAGAAATGTGTTGCGAGGAATGTGTTGCTAGGAATGTGTTGCGAGGAATGTGTTGCGAGGAATGTGTTACGAGGAATGTGTACCGCTCCCGCCACGGCTCATTTGTACACATTAACACATTACGCATTACACATTCCTCGCACAGCTCTGGTGGAAAGGGTCACACCGTTTCACATCCTCGCTACACATTTTCGCATTGCACATTTTCCTCGCACAGCTCTGGTGGATGTCCAGCCTTACGCGGGCCGTGAGGACACAGCTAGTATGTAATAAAATTATGTTTCTAGTAAGATATGTATCAGTGACGTCATATGTTATATCAAACATCATTATCCTATCGCACTTTATTGCAGTTCGGTTTTCTTTTGTTTTTTCACTCTGGAGGTGAAACGACACGTGTCGTGTTTACATACCTGAGCTGGGTAGTGACACAGGCCTGCTGCAAGGGTATTAAAGCTGGTATTTAAGCTGAAAAGACGGATGTTAGGAAAAAATAAAACCGACTTCAAAAAAACGAAAATGAGAATTAAATAATTACCATAATATAAAATTAACAGTTTCAGAAGTCGAGCTAATCCACGTTTAATCAAATTGAAGGCGAAGTCGGTTTTATTTTTGTTAAAATATTTCTTATTTGATTCATTTTAGTGACCTTAATTAAAACATGGTAGGACCTACTAAAGACGCAGCTCGTAATATAATCACATCATCACATTATGCGTACTGTTCGTCATTGAGGAGTTCCATTGTCTATCTCCGAAGTTCTTTACACATCTTCACCAAATTTAAATGAAAGCACTTCGAAAGAATATTCTTTCATACAAAAAAAGATTTTTCCAAATCGGTTTATAAATGACGGCGTAGTGAGGTAACAAACATAAAAAAACGAAAAAAAAATACAGCCGATTTGATAACCTCCTCCTTTTTTTGCAATTCGGTTTAAAACCACTAAAAGGGGATATACTAACCGTCATCCCCGAATTAGGAATGTATTTCGGGGTCTTACGAAAAACGTTGGTCAAACCTGTAATAAACTAGTTATTCTGCAGAGAGACCACACATTGGCCTGTGACTATAACACATAGTGTTCACGCTATGTGAAACACGCGCGCGGGGGGACCCGGCGCGGGACAAAGAGCGAGGGGCAGTGAAGGTGTGCAGCGCGCCGGCGGCGGCGACGCGCGCCCCGAGCGACGGCAGAGCCATCATCGTCACGGGACCGTGCGTACGTCACGCGACGCGACAGACGGCTAGCCCTCCAGTGCCAAACTTATTTTATATTCATAATTCATTAAGTCACAGTCATTTTAAGAATAACAATTAAACTTTCTATTGAATACTAGTGGTTGTTATTGGTGGCTCTCACTACAACCAACACATAGGTACATAGTTGTTTAGAGTTACTTCCCTTTTAACAAGTTCAAAAGAAGCTGTGGAGATCCTTTTATTCGATGGAACTAAACAGCTTCAGTGACCGGTGATTCAAAAGTATTTGGTCTCAAAGAATTTCCCAAGTAAGCTAAAGTTCCTTGTGACTGCTTCGAAACCGTATGTTCACAAGTTAAGATTTCTTAAGGCACACGCTACAATAGTGTATTGTTTCTTTGCTGTAGAGTTCTTTCTTGTAGAACACATAGTTTTAATGCTTTTATGAGAGCAAGGGTTGACCCACATCTGTCAGTACAAATTCGCGTTTTTTCATGCTCTATTCTTTTCTGTCGCTCAGGAACGTAGTTTAATAGAGCGAGATAGACAGCGTAAGTGCTATCGCGTGCGGTCTCGTGCTATCCATTTATACTATACTGGCCTGCAAAAATAAGTATCACACTTTTAAAATTGCAATAACTTTTTAGGTACACAAGATATATTTTCGAAACAAAAAGGACTCAAAAAAGAGTTTAACTTTGTTACTATAGTTTCAAAGAAAGCTGATAAAAATTGCTATAAAACGTTTTTTATTTTAAATCTCTAACTTCTATAGTTTAGAAAAAATTTAAATTTTAAAAGTGTGATACTTATTTTTGCAGGCCAGTGTATATAATGAAATGTCAACTTCACCCACAGAAACTGTTCCGATTCTCAAGCGGATGTCAGTAGTTTAACCCAATCTTCAGAGAATAGAATAGCACCCCCACACTTGTCCCACTCATGGGTGTCGTAAAAGACGAAGATCCTATACAGTTATCCAAAGATAAAAGAAAATGTAATGTATTTGTACCATTGTACCATTGTCTTATCATATTTCATTTGTATTTTACTATTTATTTTGCAAACAATTCAGCCTCTCGCAGTCCACTTCTGGACATAAGCCTGTCTCGAGTTGCACCACAACACCCTTTCCTCCGCCATCCGCATCCTCCAGTCCACGCCACCTTCTTCAGGACGTGGGTCCATTTGGCTAGGTAAATAATCATACACTACTTTCATTTTATGAAACCTACAAGATGATACATTATTCCAATCGAATGAAAACCGTGCACCTAAATTCGACTTTTCATAAGCGCCAGTAGGTAATGGTTAAGGGGCCATTTAAGTAATATGTAAGCAGAATTTAAGTAATTTTTGGCCCAGCCCTCCCCCTTGTCAACAAAAGTAAGCAAAGTGTTTACCCCCCTCCTATGCTTACGAAAACATTGGTATATACTTTTTTAAACTAATCAGGTTTCTTTATTGTTAGATATTCATGAGCAGCAGTTTTTAAGTCTAGAAAAATAAGAAAATAAAGAAAAATTGCTGACGTAATCATCATCTAGACACCTTCGTCTCCCATGTCATCAAAGTAAGCTAAGCAAAGACCCTCACCCCCTTTCGTGCTTACGTAATACTTGAATGGCCCCTAAGGTTAAAAAAAAACCTTTGATTTCTTTAACAATCATAGTTTCAATAAAGTTAGAAAACTGGTTTGTTAATCATGCAGAACGTGCGAAGTCACGGTTAAAAGTCAGTAGGTATATAATCCCTTAAAAAATATTTTAAGTTAAATGGTGTCATCTGGCAGTGCCCCTGCAGCATAAGGATTTAAAGATTGAGGGTTGAAATTATTATAATGTTGTATTGTCGTGGAAATTGAATTTGTGTGCGAAGTTTCAAGAGAACCGGACAAGCAGAAGTAATTGAAAAATCTGTCGCAAGATTTGAATCAAACAAACAAATAATACGAAGTGAAGCGAATTAAAACCGTTTAAAAATAAAGATTAGAATCGCATAAAATGATTTATGAAACTACGATCTAAAATATGTACATAATAGTGTTATGGTTGGCTTTCTATGCTTTGTGGAAAAGATTATTTTCCCATAAGGAAAAGGTAACTACCGATTTGGTCTAGAGTTAAAAGAAATAATTTTTGAATTCATTTTTAATGTACTTACTGAATTTGACATATTATTTATTCTCAAATGTTTTTTGCAAGCAGCAGCACCACCATTAATTACAAAATATAGATAATTGTAATTTGGTCGCTTTTACTTACGGACTTGCATGCTCAACTAATTTGTGCAAACGTTTGTGTAAACGTCTTGTCATTAAAAACAATACCGGTTGCGCAAACTTTTTGCTGTCTTAACGTAATGATTACTTGTGTAAATTTGAATTTGCGCAAATTGGACCTACACTATTTGCGGTGTAGCATGGTGCGGGTGACATTAGACGAACTTTACAATAATGACTTATTATTTCAGTTGCACCGTAAATATCAGTCGTAAAATATGGAATCAGTAATAACTGTAGTAAGTAAATTAGATAAATGTACCCTGTCAAACTGTTATTGTTATACAAATAAAATCAAATACTGACAGCTGTCACCCGTGCCATGTTACACCGCAAATAGTGTAAGACATATTTTTGTGCCTTTCATTCTATTCTCATGTTTCTATTAAGAATATTGGGAATATTAAACATAATACAAAAACCTTTATTAAAAGCAGTTTCTACGTAGCACGTATTCGTAATATACATTAGAATGGGCGCAGCGAAGTTTGTTTGTTGCTGGAATTGGTCCGGAAATAAAAACTGTGTGTGGAACGCTGCACAACACCCGTCTACGTGAACAGCATACGTATTGGTGGACACTTTGAAATTATTATAAGCTATCTTTTCATACTTTGTTTTGCTAGATTGTGATGATGATGGTGTTTACAATTACAATTTACCATAATGCAGCTCGGGACATGACATGTAGGTTGACGCGTCTTGACTTTGCATGCAGTCGACTTTTAGCTCCCTGTTTTTATCGTTGGAAAATCCTCATGGATGTCCCTCGCCCGGAGAAAGCGAAGCGCTCTGCCGCCTGGACTCTTACCGGCTAAAAAATAACGATGTTCCTCTTCCTGACCATTCGGCCGGGCTCGCGGGATTCGCAAAAGCATGCACCGTAACCTCACCAACTTTTAACTCCCTTGTCTTATTATGTAGTGGTTTGATTTTCTAATGAGTGTATTGTGCAGTCGGTCTGTGTAAAAAATACTTATATTCCGTTGAATATAAGTATTTTTTTACACAGGCCGACTTATTCTGGTTAGATATCCTAAGATATCGGCATCACCTTGTAACTGGCTTGCGGAGGTCTGATGGCAGTCGCTACGTGTAAAATACTGGTATTTAGCCGCATCTGGTTAGACTGGAAGATGACCCCAACATAGTTTGTAAAAAGGCTAGGCAGAACGACATATTCTGGTTAGACAATATTCCGACCACAACATAGGAAAAGGCTATATAGGAAAAACATAAAGTAATTTTTTAATAATGAATCTACCTCAAGCAAATATTGTAACGAATCTAATTAACATTTGTGGTATTTCCAAATTTTATCTTAGATGTTTTTCTATTTGTATAACATACAGAACATAATTAGCCCATTACTGTCCCACTGTTGGGCACGGGGCTCTTAGAATGAGAAGGGTTTAAGCCTTGGTCCACCACGCTGGCCTGGTGCGGGTTGGTAGGCTACACACACTATCGAGAACTTCATGGAACCCTTTCAGGTGTGCAAGTTTCCTCACGGTATTTTTCCTTCACCGTTAACGCAAGTGATAATCAATTTCAGATCCGCACATGAATTCGAAAAGTCAGAGGTACGGGCCGGGATCGAACTCGGACTCTACTGCATGGACGGCAAGCGTTCAACCTCTAGGCTATCACTGCTTATCTTTACACAGTATATAACAAAGTCGTTCCCGCTGTCTGTCTGTCCTTATGTATGCTTAGATCTTCAGAACTACGCAACGGATTTTGATGCGGTTTTTTTTAATAGATAGAGTGATTCAAGAGGACGGTTTATATACCCCACAATAGTACCTACCTATATACATTGCACCCGTGCGAAGCCGGGGCGGGTCGCTAGTTTCAATATAAAGTGTTTTATGCGCGGCGTCACAATCAACAGCAAGAAGCAGGTTTGAGGTTACGAAACACAAAAAATTATTAAAATTATAGATGTTCTGCCATTTTGACACTTACTAGTACCAATGATATCATCCATGGTTGAAAATGATAAATAAGGTAATTATTATTGCAGTTAATATAAAACACAGACGTTCATGCATATAAAGACAGTGTATTTTAGTTTTACCTTTGTCAAATGTATTGTATCAGCAAATAAAAAAATTATTCAATAAACTATGAGTAAGATAAGACAATCATTGGCACCCGAAGAAACAGTCCAATGCATATTAGAGGTCACAGAAAAGAATAATATCTTTTCTGACTTTTATCACTGTCACAATTATCATCATTATTTTCGTCAGCCTTGTTCCACGCACTGCAGAGCAGGGCAGGAGCTCCAATCACTGGAGGTACAGTGACTCACTAACACCTATCTTAATTAATTATTTAAATATACATATGATAAAGCACACCGAAATAAAAAGCAGAACAAGAGATCTAGCTAATTATTTTGTTAAGAACTTTCTGTACCTTATTTACGCAAATAAATGATTTCGTTCTTTCTTTCTTTCTATAATTTCATTCCTTGGCGAAAGATGATATAGTAGTGTCAGTCGTAAGTGTACTAGTATTTTTAATAAGAACATCGTTATTTGGTTCATTTTACAGTAGGACAGATTGCTAATTTTTTTAGCAATTAGTTGAACTTAGTTTATGGACTGAAAAATGGTGTCTTAATAAGTTATTGTTTTTTCTTGTGTTTTATAATGTTGATTCTTAATTGAATCGTTCACTTGCATTTGACATTTTATCTCGTAGGTATAGAAAAATAAACAGAACTTCATGAAGTATATCATTAATAAAACTGCATTTATATCCACCGTATCTTACATAAATTACAAAAAATTTAAACCGACTTCAAAAAATTATAAAATAATTACCAGTTAAAATTAACAGTTTCAGAAGTCGGTGCCTTCAGTTAGGTTCAGCGTGGATCAGCACCGACTTCTGAAACTGTTAATTTTAACTGGTAATTATTTTATAATTTTTTGAAGTCGGTTTAAATTTTTTGTAAAAAATGTTTTTATTTTTTTTCATTTTAGTGGCCTTAATTAAAACTTGGTTGGACCTACTAAAGACGCTGCTCGTAACATAATAATATCATCACAATATGCGCATTGTTCGTCATTGAGGAGTTCCATTGTCTATCTCCGAAGTTCTTCATCAGATCTTCACCAAATTTAAATGGGACCAATTTCGACGTATACCCTATCCATGGAAAAAATAATCATCAAAATCGGTTCACAATTGGCGAAAACATCGATGAACATACTTACACAAAAAAAAAACATACAGACGAACATAATAACCTCCTCCTGTTTGGAAGTCGGTTAAAAACACGGGATCCTATGTGGACATGGTCTTGGTCATAACTATTATTAATTCATTAAAAGAAATTAGGACTGCGAACTGCGAAAATACTTGATTATATCCTAGAAAACTAAATAACCTTACCTAACCTTACATTTTTGGCCAAGAATGGAATAACTAGTCGCTTAATAAAGTAACAGAGAGAGGAAAAGATCGTATTGAAAAGTACAAATACCGAACACTTGTGTACATAATATATAAAAATAAGTGAAAAAATATAATAAGTATGTTTACCTATATTCGGATATATATTAAGCCAAAATATTCATAATAACTTGGTCAAAACGATACTTCAGTCTGCAACGGACCTAGAAAATGTTTCCTTTTACAAAAATATTCGTAATATGTACGTACGTAACCTTGGCCTTCGGTGAAAAAGAATTGGAAAATTCTCAGGGTCCGATATTACCGAACTCAGAACAATGGTGGGGTCCAATAGAAGCGAAGTCCAAATGTAACGTGGATATTAAACCTTTTAAAATAAAATTCGAAGACGAGGTAAGTTTTTACGACCATCTATGAAGTTATGATAATATACTTCAGTTATTAGTAGTAATAATTATTTTCTTGTTTGATTTATTTCTTCACAACCATATTAATAATTTAGTAACATTGGTTTAACTGAACTGCCTCGATGGTCTAATGGTGGTAAGCGCGACTGCTGATTGTGAGGTCCTGGGTTCGATCCCCAGGTCGGGCAAAGCGTTATTCGGTTTTTCCGTGCGGAATTCCTCAGTAGTAGTCCGGAGTGCAGATTTGTGCCCGGTAGATGGCAATAGGCTTGCCCCTATTACATGGGACTTAAACATAACGGCGGAATCACGGTGTTTCTATAGACCTCTGCCTACCCCTGCAGGGAATAGAGGCGTTATGTTACGTTATGATTTAACTGTTGATGTTATTTACAGGCTATACGCGACCTTAAGGATCGTATAAACAACCGCCGTCAATTCACCGCCCCACTTGATGGGGTGGGTTTCCAATATGGATTCAATACTGACCAATTGGATGGCTGGATGGATTACTGGGCCAATAATTATAACTTCACAGAGCGCGAGAATTACCTCAACCAGTTTCCCCAATACAAGACCAACATTCAAGGACTTGACATGCACTTCATGTGGGTGAAACCTCAGGTAATCACCATGAGTCTAGTACGTACCAGCATTATTCTTAGTCTTACTCAATATTATACCCGACATGAGAGTCAAAATTTTGGGATGTTTGCAATCTTTAATAACAATGAATCATCACAGGTATATTCTTCTTTTCGTGTGGTTAGTGTCTAACCTGGTGTCAGAGATTATGCTGCTTGGCACTACTTGGCTTCACACGCCGTCGAGAAATATATCTCAGGCATGCCGGTTTCCTTCACAGTTTTTAAGGAAGTGATAATTTTATATAATACGCACATGTATCCGAAAATTGAGAGGTGCGTGCCTTGGGTTCGAACTCGAGACCAATCAATAGATAGGTAGGTATTTTAATAGTAATTATTTAATTCTATTCTAGGTATCATCTGACGTAGAGGTAGTACCACTTCTGCTGTTACATGGCTGGCCTGGTTCCATCAGAGAGTTCTACAAGGCTATTCCTCTACTGACTGCGGCTTGCGAAGAAAGAGGTTTCGCTGTGGAGGTCGTAGCTCCGAGCTTGCCCGGATTTGGTTTTTCGGATGTTAGTAATATCTGCAAGATTATTTGTTATTCTTATATTAATTGTATTTACAGAAGATCGTTGACACCTATTTTCCAATCACGTGCGCTTTAAATGGAACAGTCAAGTGCTTTGACACTGACAGATCTTCTGTACCGAAAGAGCTCTTACCGACCGTTCACACAGCGGATCTGTTTTAACGGATCCGTCGGTACTGGATGTGTTGTTCACATCTGTACCGACGTTTCAGTTAAACAAATGGCAGCTGCGTCGCATCTGGCAGACAGGATACGATGAAAATAACGGATCCAGTATTTTTTACTGGATTCGGAATACTGCCGTGTATGTGAACACACTCATTTAATTACAGGCACCATCACCAAAATAAAAACGGATCCGCTAAAACGGATCCTGTTAACAGTTTCTGCGTGAATTAGCTGTTAGTCCTATTGTATTCGAGGAGTAGTTCCTTCTCCGTATTACACTTTAGGACAAATTCACGAAATATATTTAATTTTCATAGGGAGCAGTACGGCCAGGTATGGGATCTACAGAGATGGCAGTAGTTCTCAGAAATTTGATGCATAGACTAGGTTTCAAGAAATTCTACGTCCAGGGTGGAGACTGGGGTGCTCTTACAGCTAATAGCATTGCTACATTGTTTCAAGAGGTAAGCTTTTAAATTTTTGTCTAGGCAAACCGAAATTTTTCTTAACAAAATTATACTGTAAATGTTTATATAAGATAATAGATGCTATAATTACTTAATTTTGAACCTCTATTGCATGTTTCGATACCTTTGTATTTATTTTATTCCCAGGAAATACTAGGTTACCACAGCAACTTTGCGCTATCGCTTGCACCTGCTTCACTGGCGGTTTGGGTATCTGGCTCCATTAACCTGTCATTACAATCACTGGTAACAGACTCAGCTTTAGCGGACAGGCTGTACCCACTTCTTAGCATCCTAAAGGCGCTTATAGAAGAATCTGGGTATTTGCATTTGCAGTCTACCAAATCGGATACAATCGGTATGTTTAAAAAGATAGATCGTGACCTATTAATTACATAGATTTTGTAACTGCAGTTTTATGACCATAATACGCATTACTTCTTTCAGGTGTTGCCATGTGCGATACTCCATCGGGACTTCTGGCATACATGCTCCAGATTATATCAATGTCAAGTCGAAATAATAACAAGTATAAGGATGACGGTGGATTACTTGATATTTACACCCGCGACGAGCTCATTGATAATCTGATGATGTACTGGATCCCTAACAAATGCACTACGGCCGCCAGGATTTATGCCAATTCTTTTAACGTGAGGACTGTTGAAATGGGAGTATTTGCGTAAGTATTATTTTTGTTAATACAACTGTCTATGGTTTAGGCTTTTGTTTAGCTGTGGATGTTCTATTCCTAATTTTTCTTTTGTTCTAATCCTTAGTTTATGCTCTCCAAGTAGCAAAATGTGGTCCTGTAAGTATTCTAGGGGCACGTATTTTTGAGTCTTATACAAATCCTATAAAAGTTTATAGAACCACATTTGGGCGTACTTTATAGGACTATTACGCCCTATAGTCGTTTTGTTACGTCCGGTAACATGCAATTAGATTTTATAATTATCTTATTAGGCGCGTTTACAAGACAAATGGTCCCACAAAGGTCCAGTAAACACACTGAATAAGCGTGATTAGTCCTCTAACGACATGGCGCATGTCGCTACTGGTGTAAACAGTCCTGTAACGATTTAGCGCGTGTCGTTACTGGTGTAATTGATCCAAAAGTGATCAGCGTGATGCCATTACTAGAGCATTCGTTTTTCATTATTTTTGTAGCACTCTTGACATTAAAATATAATATTTTCAAAAGTTAGGTATTTTACATTAATATCTATTAGCATTACATAGGTAACCTTTGTCTTTTGAGTGTTGTGTAAAGAATGCTTAATCAACTTGCGAAATTAATTTTACTGATAAAGTGTTCGATGATAATAAACATATCTTCACGCCCCTTCAAAATTAAACATATTTATTATTGTTTATTCGATAATATTTAACGAAATATACTTAGCAGCCATAGGATCGGATCACGTGCATTTATCAGAACTATTATAATACTATTTAGTCAAAGTTAAGACTACTACAGGACATACCTACTTCGCCACCATATTTAGGTTATAGGGTTCTTTTAGAGAAATACATTAGAAATAACCCCGCATGAATGTAGGGTTATTTTTTTAATCAGTTTTATACATATTTAACATTTATCTTTAAAATTGTTTTCGTAATGGAACCATTTCCATTTTATTTTGTTTTCTTTAATAAATCACAAAATGAAAACAAAATGGCCGATTACTCTAGCAAATGTAGAACACATATAAATATAATCTTACCTATAAAAATCAGAGGCCATACTAGTTTGGTGCTAACAATCCATTAGAAGTCACGACTAAGAAAAATATATCCTATAATATCCTTGACCTATAGCAGCTATATCCAAGACGTTTATAGAAGTGCATGTCTTATAGAAGAATGAAACAAGACGAGAAAAAGAGTAGTAATTTATTGGACCAAAAGTGACACTTTGCTAATTCGTTTTATAACATGTGTTTATAATAATGCAAGTTCTAGAAAAAATCGTTTATAGTAATCCTGTAAACGTTAATAAAACTAAGTAATAGAATCGAAAATACTTGTAGCGCAAATCGTCTTAGAAGAAGCTGTTGTAAGATCAGTGATTTTGTCAAATCGTCTATTAGATTCCTATAAGACGTTTAGTTTTATAAGTCGATTACTATAGGATAATTTTGCTACTTGTGTGCAATTTAAGCATATAAATACTTCTTAGGACTAGGTCTTCTTATGTGAGGTCCTATAATAGTTTTATCTTAAGTATTATTATGAGTCTGTTGATCAAGCAAGTCTTTAGCAAATAGTATCCACAATATTTGAACTTATAATAATATTTGAACTTATAATAATATTTGATACCAGGTTCTAGGTGTGTTATTAAAATGTTTAGAATCACTATCATTCTCATTGATGAGAACTTGTTGTAAGGGTACAGTATTATACTTATGCAATTTTACTTTTCAGAAAACCCACCACAGTTCTAACGTGGACAGCGCACGCCAAAGATGAACTCGTTTACCAATCTCCAGCAATACTGAAAATGAAATTTACAAATCTTCTGAATTCAACAGTCTTTGATGATTATGGTCATCATCTCGCGTTGGAGGCACCAGAAGTATTTGCTGATAACGTGCTAACAGCATTGGCTACGTTCAGGAAATATCACGCGACGAATTACAAAGATGAATTGTAATGTGTTGCTTACTAGAAGGTTAAACGATAAACATCTTTTTGGGTTGTTGTTGCCAAGTTGCCTTAGTTTAACATTATGTTTAATGCAAAACACACATTGACGCCTGCTAACCGAGTAAACATAATCATTGCACATGACTCTTTTTTTCTACCTTTCTACTTGTCCCATTTAATCAGTAATCAAAAGTAGATTAGCATCGTTTATAATCGTTAGTAGTATTATTATCATGACATTATTTAAGCTACTGCCCACCTCAGCAAGGAGGGGCTCGTGGCTAATTACCAACCGCACGGATCATACCATTTGCGAGGTTTAGCTGCGCGTGCCGCGGTCAGTCCGTGGATGGGTGAGTGTTCGTTACAATTCAAGACCCCTCCGTGCCTCGGAGAGCACGTTAAAGAGTCGTTCCTGGGTATCATACGAATATCTATGACAGTCGTTACGGGAAGTCAGACGCCCGAAAGTCTGACAACCAGTCTAACCTTAGGATATCGGCATTACCCAGTGACTGAGTTGCGGTGGTCTGATGGCAGTCACTCCGTGTAAAATACTGGTATACGGCCGCATCTGGTTGGACTGAAAGCTGACCCCAACATGGTTGGGAAAAAGCTAAGCAGAATATTCTCACCTTACAGCTAGTTCACACAAAAACTATTTAAAGGAGGACCCGTTTTAGCGGATCCGTTTTTATTTTGGTGATTGCGCCTGTAGTTGTATTTGCTAGTTCACATACACGACAGTATTCCGAATCCAGTAAAAAATACTGAATCCGTTATTTTTATCATATCCTGCCTGCCAGATGCGACGCAGCTGCCATTTGTTTAACTGATCCATCGGTACAGATGTGAACAACACATCCAGGACCGACGGATCCGTTAAAATGGATCCGCTGTGTGAACGGGCTCTTAGCAAGGTAACTCACAACTAGTTCACCACATCAAAAAAGCGATTCCATATTTTTTTTTATCTTCTTACCAAAAATTAATTCACACAAGCTATTTTCGGCAACTCATTACCTATTATTTTAACTCCATTCCCTGAATCGTTAATTACGAAACGATATTTACGAAGTGTTGATACAATTGGTTGAAAAATATATTATTTTAGTGAGAGATATTCCACTCGTTACGCGAAACACTGCATTCATAAACAGTTGGCTTTGTTCCAATGCTGTGCACAATTTGTAGAGTCTTCAACGCTCTATGACGAAGCAAAAACGTGACTAAGAGAAGACTTGCATCAGCAAACTGTTGTTTGAGATGCGAAAGCAGCTTAATTATTGCCAATAGCTTTATATGTTAAGAAGCTTTCGAAGATCGGGGCGAGTTATTTTGATACTACTTGGTAAATCCTCAAGATACAAGGAAAAATAACGTAATAAATTAATAATAGCAACGTTATGGTTATAAATTGATTGTAGGAGCACCTCCTGGTGGATAAGAACAAGCCAACCCCTCTGTAACCATAACATCACACCTGTATTCCCCGAAGGGTTGGACAGAGGTGTATAGTAACACCCTCATTTCGCCGTTATGTTTAAGTCCCATGTAATAGGAGGCGAGCCTATTGCCATTAAACGGGCACAAATCCAAACTCCGGGCTGCTACTGAGGAATTCCATTGGTATCATAAAAGGTCATTAAGGAATCAAAAGGATGGGCAACAGCGTACTCCTATCTACTGCTATCACTAATCTGTCTACCAAGAATGGTGATTATGGTTATTTCTCCCATCCATTGGAACAGTAATTGGCAACCTCATAGTAACATTGGACGTTTGCAGCTGATTTACGATGATGATGACTTTATTCTTGATTTATATTAATAATCAACTGCCTCGTTGGTCTAGTGTTGGCAAGCGCGACTGCTGATCATGAGGTCCTGAGTTCGATCCCCAGGCCAGGCAAAGTGTTATTGGGTTTTTCCGTGTAGAATCTCTCAGTAGCAGCCCGGGGTTTGATTTTGTGCCTGGTAAATGGCAATAGGCTCGCTCCCTATTACATGGGACTTAAACATGACGGCGAAATGAGAGTGTTACTATACACCTCTGCCCAACCCTTCGGGGAATACAGGCGTGTTATTATGTAATAATCAATATAGCAATTCTATATCATCCAAATTCTCTCAGATTCACTGTAAAGAGAAAAATGTATGAAACATTGTTACGCGGTTTTGATTTCCTAGTGTTTACACTTCAACGCGGTCCGAATTCAATTCTATGGTCGAGTGCATAATTATGATATCTTCAGCAAACTGTATGTGAACAAAGTGTCATTCGTCCTATCAAAGTGTTGGTAGACTTTAAATAAGTTCTCCTTTGGGATTATAAAGTAGGTACAGGATTGCCGTAGGTTCTACAAACCTCGTTACCATAACCAATTATTGGCAGTTGAAACAAGAGTTAATTAAGGTGAAGGAAGATTTCCTTGGAACGTTTTCTTTAAGAGACCAGACTTAAGAAAGTCAAATCCCAGAATTAAATTGCTTGCGCAAAACTGTTATTTAACTTACTCTCACAGTTTTAACAAGGTACTTTTCTGAGGTTTTGATTAAAATTCACGAATATGTATGGTACACAAAAAATACTGCAATATGATTGTCTTGAAAGGGATATTTTTAACCGATTTTCACAAAAAGGAGGAGATTCTCAATTCGACTATAATATGTATTTTTTATTTGTATATTTGTTCCTCGATATTTTTGCTAATTGTGAACCGATTTTCATGATTATTTTTTTGTTTGAAAGAATATTCTTTCGAAGTGGTCCCATTTAAATTTGGTGAAGATCTGACGAAGAACTTCGGAGATAGACAATTTGAAGTCGGTTTTATTTTTGTTAAAAAGTTTTTTATATGAGTTGAGTATCGATGATATCCCTTTTACAAATAATTATTTTATCAGATTCATCAGAGACAAAGGACACATGGTTACTAAGGATGTTGTTTCATACAATTATCACCCCCATCAAAAACTGCTTCGTTGGTCTAGTGGTGGCAAGCGCGACTGGGTTCGATCCCCAGGTCAGGCAAAGTGTTATTAGGTTTTCCATGTAGAATTCCTCAGTAGAATCTCGGTGTTTAGATTTGTGCCCGGTTGACGGCAATAGGTTCGCCCCGTATTACATGGGACTTATACATAACGGTGAAATGAGGTTGTTACCATACACCTCTGCCCTACTCTTTAGAGAACAGGCATTTATTTTATCAGATTCATCAGAGACAAAGGACACAAGGTTACTAGGGATGTTGTTTTTTTTAGAGCTATGCATGAAAATGAAATTTGGATAATAATTATACACTTACAAGCACCAACCCAAGAATACTTAAAAAAAATCTATTATAATACGAGAACAATTTTATAAGAAAAGAAAGAGTAAAAAATGTCTATTTATGGTCACACCTAAGTCAATACTATCCAGATATTTACAAACATGAGCTTTATGTCTCAATTTTATATATATGTAACCTAGAAATACCGCGCTCGTTAGTCGTACCTACAACTCCTACATAAAATATAAGAGCCCAGTTACGTAGAAAATACACGAAACTATTTCGAATAAATTGTAACTGTCTGCTGGCCATTTCCCGAGCTTTCCAGGTGCCTAATAAGCCGTTTAAACTACCCTACAAAAAAAAAACTCAGCACAATTTCTCGTCAAGCGAACGTTGGAACTCATTTCGTTTCTCATTACTCGAAATCCGGCACAGGTAGTGTGAAGTAGATAAAAAATACATGCTGCAGTAAATTTAAAAAATGCGAGTATGGAGTGCTCTAGGGAGGCATAACGTTAACAAATTATGGCAATTTCCAATATGTAACGTATTTCGATGGCAATTTTCTCGGTTACCTTCGCCAAAGTGCTTGGTGAGGCGTGTCGTGCATTTCGTTACGATGTGTCATCAGCGAAGTTGCGCTACATAGTACTTATAGCAAAACATCTTAATATGTATTGCGGCGAAGTTTTAGTGTCCTCTGGGGAATGCAAGGAAATTGAGTACACTCTAAAGATGTAGCTTGTTAACTTGAGAATGTTAGAAGAAATATCAAACAAATAAATGTTTGTATGATTATGAAATTAAAAAAATGATTAGAAAAGCGAAGCAGACGCGTAGACTATTAAGCTTAAATTATTATTTTTAAAGTACCCATGCTTGGAACTCAACGATGCCTTAATCGACGGTTGAGTTGGTTTTAATGGAGTTTTATGTAGAGGTAAAATTTATCCTGGATAAGCACATACCGACTCGTAAGTTACTTTCTATCATAGAAAACAAACAACATTTCACACGGATGGAGCTGAGGTCGCAGCTAGTTCCACATAAGACACAAAACGGTAAGATTTGAGAAATACTTGTGCAATCGTCTTGCATCGCTCATGTAGAACAAATCTCGTCGCTCGGGAAATTTGACGTTTGTCCCATGTGTATTTACGCTGCTGCAAAAGTAAATCTGATGCGTCTTACAAGATGGAACGTTTCGATTTATTTTCATTTTATAGGTACGCTTGTAATGGTGTTACTAATTCTACTACATATTGGAACTACATAATTCTATATTAGAAAGATAAAAAATATTGCAATTTAAGTTTGTTGGGTTATTAACAATATTATGCGATTAAATCAAGCGTCCAGTCGGGCTAAAATGCGCAGCGCGACATAATTTTGCCGTCGCATTATATCGTGCCGAGACGAGATAAATCATACATTATCTCATCTTGGGACGACATAGTGTATTATGTCACACTGATGGTGTTAAGCTCGTCTCTAATCTGTTCTCGACCAGTTCTGGCGATGACTTCCATTCTGTAACTATTCTTGCTCACTTTTCTAAATCCTTTCTACTAATATTGGACAGAGAAAGCAATAGCCAGAGATGTATGGAAGAATATGGGAGAAAATATTTGCCCAGCAGTGGGACAGGTTAGAAAAAAGAATGCATTTTAATGTGGAAATGGGGAATGGCCTGTATAAAAAAAAACTTACAAAAAGAGCTGAATAAAGTTGGAGCTCTATCCGGGCTGGACAAACCGACCAACTAAAATTTCAAGAATAAAAAATAGTAAACAACTAAACAATAGTAAATAAAAAAAATGAATACCCCAAGAAACTCAAGAATCCAAAAAAGTATTGACTTAGCGAAAAACATAGCCTAAATCACACGACCTACCGATCCTCTGCTGCGGTCTGCCTCCCAATAGTTCAAATATTGATGTATGGAAATATTCTTGATTATTATTATAACGCATGGCGTTCACGAAACCAGGTGTACGAGAGGAATTATTGCTTTTTTAACTTGTATTGTTTTACAAAATGAGATATACTCGAAGAAAGAAAATGTGAAGAGGATACGTTTATAAAAACATTTTCATAGATAGGTATCTGCTATCTAATATTTGGATTTCTGTGAAGGTGTAGTACTTAGTTTTTTTTATGTAAATTATTCTTTTATAAGGGAATATAGATCGTCATATGAGTTTTATGGTTAGGAGAGGCTTTTATCCAACAGTTGAATGCGATACGCTGAGTTCATTGATTAAAACGAATTTTACGGGAATTTCATTAATTTACTAAAATGCATAAATCACAGTTTATGTTTTTTTTTTTATTTATTTATATTTACCAACGTTTGTTTACAATAGTGTAAACAAACGTTGGTAAATATAAATAATAGCATAACAAGAAAAACATAACATTTATAGAACTTAATGTCACAAACAGTTATAGGTAAATACAACATTAATGTTATATATGCATCTAATAATGTTATTTCCATTCCAGTTATTACGTATGTTAGGTATTTCGACAATTAATTCCAACAGTTTAATTCAACATAATTCTGTTTAATTACTTATAGTCCGCGCGCGAAGGCTAGTCTCCGCCTGAGGTATGTGAGCGGCGAGAGGGGAGAGCGAATCAATAGATGCGCTCTGTCAGTATGCTTGGTCTTGTGGAGAAACGAGGTATGGTGTTCCTCCAACCAAAAGGGAGGATCCTCCTACCAGGCGGGTCTTATGCCTGGCGGACCACTGCCCAATGGGTGATGTTGGGAAGTTGTATAGTATACATATACTATCTGCGTGTCAAATCTTGATATCGCGATGCAGGATTTGTGACGTTTCATTTGACAGCTGTCATTTTTATCGCTGTAGTCTGCTAGATATTCGCATGTGGCGTGATAGATGCCGCTACAGTCTTGTCCTGCCGCTCACATACCGCAGGCGGTGACTTGCCCTCACGCGCGGACTATAGCTATTAACTGATTGAATAAGTTCAGTATCAGTATCTATGTATAGGTAATATACATTTTTTGTGTGAATAGTAATTTAAAACTACAACATTTTTAGTTTGATTAACAGAGATATGTTATGAAATATCCTTATTGAGCTTTTTTCTCTTTGTCTATACTTATAGTTTTCAATGGATGAACTATCACGATTATCGCCGTGGCTTTGAGCTAAACCCTCTGCTTTTGCCCGCAGACTCGATCCCTACGGGATACAAATATTTTTAAGTATGATCTACCCATATTTTTGTTTTTCGAGAGGGTGACACACAATTATTTGTAAAATTAAAAAAATTTAAATAAATAATGAATTGTCACCATGAGGAAAATCAGAAGTGATATAAATAGCAGTGATAGCCTAGTGGTGTGACCGTCGGACTGCCAAGTCATAGGTCTCGAGTTCGAACCCAAGGCATGCACCTCTGACTTTTCGGATTCATGTGCATATTGTATAATTATCACTAGCTTAAAAACGGTGAAGGAAAACATCGCATCGTGAGGAAACCGGCCTGCTTGAGAGATATTTCTCGACGGCATGTGAAGCCTTGTCAGTGCCCATGGGTGGAATAAACTCTGACCAGATTAGTCACTAACCACACGAAAAGAACACGAAGACCTTGAGGACAAACTGTCGTCTGTATAACTATATTGTTGTATTAGGTAGAAGCCTGTAATGACAATAGAAAGTTGTGAAATAAGAAAAACTTTTTCAAGCCTGACTGAAAACTAAAAAACAACCTTACTAAAAATTCATACGTATGACTTCGAAGAATACTTTACTAGTCTACTTTATGACGTAACATTAAGCCAGCCAAACTCTAGGTAAATATGGCACGGTGTTACGTCACACTACGCCAGCGGTAAGCCAGTAACATCCACAGGTGATCTCGCAAAACACTGACTTCCACACACTACGTTTAGTGTCATTTGCAAATGTATTATAATTTATACCCTAAACGTGTGTGTTGGATTATATTCGACGTAGCTTTTAGTCTCCCATGAGCTAACTTGTAAGCTTATTTACGCTAAAAGCCGTCGTATAATATTTGTTGAGCGTCTTATAGAAATAGTAATCGTATTACATCATTTAGTATTGTAATTATAGTTAAAATGAAATAATAATTAATAATAATAAATGTTCATAAGTAATCAGGACACGGCGCCTATTGTTAGGAAGTTTATCTCGTCGAGGCCTTGACCACCGGTAGCTTGGAGCCTGTTCCCGATGCCGATGGATTTTTTATATTTTTAAATATTTTTATAGAAATATTTAAAAATGTAAAAATATATATGTATGTATTGACATGAATAATGGAGTAGGATAACAAGATGACATTTATAAAATTTCTTTTCGCGTGTTTTTAATTTTGATTTGTTTAATTGTGAACTATTGTGAATTATTGTAAACGATGTCGAATACGGATTACGAGCGGGACAGGAGCGATACAGAATATTCCCATCAAGTATACTCCACCAAGAAGAACATAGTCTGCTTAGTTGTCAGCAATAAGATTGACAGGCATGCATCACCCGCAAGCCCGACATGGAATAAGATCGTAGGTGGTGCTTACCACCAGCAAAAGCACTCCCGAGGAGGGTTGACGTCGGGCAGGCGGCCGGTCATAAAATATAGCCGAAAAATTTGTGCAGTATGATATGAGACATACTGCGCCGACCCCAAATAAGTTGGGATAAGGGCAGGAGAATGATGAATAGAGTAGGAGTAATGTTCAAAAGTAACATCAATAAAACACGTTTACCAGTAAGTTACAAACTAAGCATAGCTTGTATGTGACTCAGGAGTAGGGCTTATGATTGCGGTGCATGCAGTAGCAAATCCCGCAACCTCGGCCATAGATCAGGAGGAGGAACACCGTGGGTTTTTAGCGGGTATGACACAACTCTTCGCCTTCCCGGGCGGAGAGAATTGACGAAGATTCCCAGACGAAAAATAAATGGGCCATATTTTATTTACAATCAATTACAGTATTTAAAATTTAAAACAGAGACAAACTATATTAAAAATAGTTAAAATGAAGTATCTATTAGCACACGAAACATTTTAATGCTAATTCAATAATATAATTTCAATAATTATTGTATGTACCTATACGGTTGCCACAAACTGATTTTATATGTTCTACAAAAAAAAAACAATGTATGCTTGACCATTATTTCTATGCTCCTGCATAACATTTTTCTAAATGCAAGACAAACATTATAAAACTAAAACTCAAATACACCCCAAAACAACTTGAGGCTACAACAAATCAAAACGATAGCAGTTTTTATACGTCTTTGTTTTTATGATATGGAACCTTTTGCCCTTTATTGTTTTAGTAATATCACGCAAAGATAAATGCGGGTTCCCTACCCGGTGTCCCGCGAAATGTCCATCTACCCGTTCATGTAAAATATCTGTATTATTTTTCAAAAGAGATGAAATTTGAAATTGTTTATGATTTCTGCACATAATTTATAGATTTATATATGTATATAATTCTTCTGTACTTGTGTTTGTTACCTAACTCCTCCTAAACAGCTGGACCGATTTGGATGAAATTTTGTGTGTATATTTCAATGGGTTCCTGGATGGTTTGAAAATACAATTGGACAAGGTAGGTGCCGCTGCTGTCAGTCTGTCACCAAATTTTCCGGGCTAGACGACATCTACCGGGTCCGCTAGTAGATTTATAAATTATTCATATTTTCTATGTTCGTTCTGCCTAGCCTTTTCCCAGCTATGTTGGGGTCAGCTTCCAGTCTAACCAGATGCGACTGAATACCAGTATTTTTACACGGAGCGACTGCCATCAGATTTCCGCATCCTAGTTACAGGGCAATTCCGATATCTAAAGGTTAGACTGGTTGTCAGATTTTCGGGTTTCTGACTACCCGTAACGACCGTCATAGGTATTCGTATGGCACCCAGGACCGACTGTTTAATGTGCTCTCCGAGGCACGGGGGGGCCACGAGCCCCATTCATATTTTGTATGTGATTTCATAAATTGTATGTTAGTGTAATATGAGTTTTATGTTCTACAGTGCTGACGTTTCTTATATTAGAACTTTTACTAGCGTCTAGAATAATCTACTTCATTTAACCAAGTAGCTATACCTTTCTTAAACGTGAGGAAATCTTCTTGTATTCCCATCGCCCTGAGGAAGGCAGGATGGATATGTTGGACTCTTACCGCCGCAAAAAAAACCACCATGGTGTTCCTCCAAGAACCTACGAATGGAATCGCGGGTTTCGCTAATGCATTCACCGCAACAAGAAGCTATACCTGCGGCTTCACCTGCATAAAAATAAAAAGCAGGTACCTAGTTCTAACCACCTGCAGCCAGGCGCACCTTATTATAGCCGGCTAAATCTAGGTGTAATAGCACTACGGCTTTTAGCCATCACATACACCAACTGTTCCCATTTACACCTTCTCATCCGAGGCTAACCGCAACTAAAACTTGAACAGTAGATAAACGAACCGTCAAAAGTAAAGTCTGCGTTGCAAATGTGCAGCAAACCGCATAGTTCCATAACAAGTAGAACGAGGCACCGAATTACTGCCGCATTTAACTCAGCATGATTAATGAAACATCGCCAACTTGCATCTCAGAGGCTATGGCTTAGACAGACCTCCTCACTACTAAACCTCTAGTATTAATGTATACATCTACATGCATTATCTTAATTCCATGCACTAAAGTATAAACTGCATTTATTTTACAGGTATTGTTATTAATTACAACACCTAATAACATTTAGAGTGCTTAAAGACGGTCGAAAGTTTGCTGCAGCCTTCAATAGCTGTCTGTGTCAACAGCTTATGTAGATATATAATTTGAGAGAAAACAAAAAATATTGCTTATTATTTTACTTAGAAATGTAGAAAAATGTAACCTAAAAACCATTTCTACGCATCTCTTTATAATGTTTCATATTTATTTAGTCATGTTTGGATAACTGAACCAAAAAAGAAATCACTTTAGCAATCGAAGCTGTGAATGATATTGCAATAACTTTGTTGTGTATCTATGTACAGTAGGGAAATGAATAGCTTCGTCAGTTTTCAAATGCATTCCTTTCCCACATTGCGGGCACATGTTACATTTTCAAACTGTTGAACGGGAGAGACCAATGCATGGAAAATTATATTTAATTCTTTGATAGCAAAGATCAAAATTAGGTTTTGCCTCCAAATGACGTAGTAGTGCCATGTAATGTATTTGATGTGATTTAAGGAGTTTTGTTGTAAAAACCACGACATCAATCAAATCGATGATTAAATAAATGGGCATTACTTGTGTCTGTCACCATGTCACCATAATATCCTGGCAAAAAATACTTGTATTTTCATTTCTAAAATGTTGGCAATTATTACATTCGTATTCGGTAAAATAGTTCGTTTCTTGCACTGTGTAGGCAAAAATAGACATTGAGGTGCATAACATTTTCATTCCTCTACTGTACACTAGAACAGTGTGTTTTTGAAACTCTGTATTCGTTTAGTTATATTGGAGCCACATTGGCGGAATTTTTCGAACGTTCGCGTTCTCGCGACAACACACTACGAATGTTCGGGCGACAGTGTGGCCCGGGGTAATAAAAGCATGCAATTCCGTTTCCTTCTTTTAAGTGTCAGCACTAATCTCCAAACATGTTTGCGTTGTCACTTTACCTGTCCGTTAGGTAGGTCGTAAATCTCTGAGAATTTACTGCATGCGATCCTACATAGTGGCACCTCCTCGACACTTGATGATCTTAGTGTCCATAAAGATAATATACGTGATAAATTCTGTAAGAGTTAAAAATAAAAATAGAGTGAACAGGAATAGAAGAGTTGGTGAAAAAATATAGAATAATTAAGAAAATTTATTCTGCGTTGCCTTTTCCCTACTATTTTGGGGTCACCTTCCAGTCTAACCAGATGCGGCTGAATACCAGTTTTTACATGGTAGATACGACTGCCACCAGATTGCCACTACCTAGTTATTGGGCAATGCCGATATCCTAAGGTTAGACTGGTTGTAAGACTTTCGGGCTTCTGACTTCCCATAACGACTGTCATAGGTATTCGTATGACACCCGGGACCGACTGACATCCACGGAATGGCCGCGGCAAGCGTAGCTTAACCTTGCAAATCGTATGATCCACACGGTTGTTATAAAGTCACGAGCACATCAATAAATAAAAAAATACTCAGGAGAACAAGGAAAATGCTACGTGGCTTCATGAAATTTAAATCTACACTTGAAACGATGCTTTTTATAGGTACATACTCGTTCATTATTTCAGCAAGTGGAATATCAAGCAGTGCCATTATTAATTCAGAGGTATTATCGATGACAGTTCTGTAAATATTTATGTATTATTGCGGCAAACATATTTTAATTGATGATGTAACTGATGTAGCCATGTAAGAGGTAGTGCATGTCATTATCCTGCCCGCGTTACGTCATCGTGTCGTCTGGTACCTGGCCGACAGGTGGCAGAGTAATTCTTGCCAGTCCCAGGCAATGAGGCGAATGATGGGCAAGAACTTTACCAAAGCGAAAGGGAGAAATTGCCTATTTAGGAGAAACCCAACCTCAATTCAGTACATTAAAAAAAGTTATTGAAGAAATCCTTGCAATTTTTAGTATAAGGTTTTTTTAATACTCAGTCGAATAGTAAAACCAATTAAATTATACATGTTGTAAACACAAAATCGCAAAGTAAACCAATGCACCGAGAAACGGTTTATTAAAAAAATGCGACCCCTAAAAGAAAAGCTAGCGATTTATTTTTTAGAAAAACCGTAGCATTTTTAAATAAAAATTCAATCAGTGGTGGTGAATTTAGTCTGCGGTGCTAATACTAAAAGAAGAAAAATATCGAATGGTATTGAGAGGAAAGGTTCGCCATAAATCAGTATTTTCCGGTTAATAAATCAGACAGAAATTCGTGGATTTATTCCTTTAAACGAAGGTATTACGATGGCTTAGAAGTGCTTTGCATGGGCATCAAAAGAAATTATATATTTTCACTTTGCTTCTTTTGGTAAAATATCAAAGTCAGTAAATAGATATATCTTAGTCAGTCAGATTTCCTCTTTCTACCTTCCTACACGATTTTTGTACCCAATATTTTATATAAATTGTTAAAAAAATACTGGACTAATAACAATTTAGCTACTAGATAATAATTTACTATTTGCAAAAAGCTACAAATATCTGAACCAAAATTGAATAAAAAAACGCCTGATGACATATATATTTCAATTTGCATTCATCCAACTGATAAAGAATATCTATATCTATACTATCTATACTAATATTATAAAGAGGAAAGATTTGTATTTTTGTATGTAACGAATAAACATAAAAACTACTGGACCGATTTCTAAAATTCTTTTACCGTTAAAAAGCTACATTATCACTGAGTAACATAGGCTACGGGCGGAGCCGTGAGGACACAGCTAGTGCTATAATATAATACGGTATTATAATCCATACTTATTTTGAGTACTTATAGTCAAAGTTTAATGGATACATTTCGAGGTCGTCGTGTTAATTAAGTTCTGCTTGCTAACAATGATCGATGGTGTGTTGTCTGCGTCAGTGTTTGATCTATGTGTGCCTAGTAGATAATATGACGATGGCGTAGGAGTAATACGTACAAAGTCATAACATATTAGATATTATAGAACTTTAATATAAATAATTTAAAAACCAGCTTTCCTTATGTAGTAACCGAAAACAGTTTGACGAGTTTGTTTATATAGGAAGTTGTTTTTCTTTTGTCTTATTGTTAGTTTGATCTGACTAATCGCCAGTACTATTATTATACTACCTCTCTCTCTTTTTTCTTGCACTTCATGTCCATCCAAAGGTTGTCTGGAAGAAATCGCCTAGTGCGATAAGACCGCCCATTGTACGTCTCTATTTTTATAGTAATGTTTCTTGTTTGTTTTGTGTACAATAAGATTGTATTGTGTTATGGAGGCACAACACTACGGAATGAAATTGATAAGAATTTCAACAAGTACGAGTATAAGCATAACTACATAAAACATTACATTGACTTGCAAAATTGTCTGTAACAGATTTATTTACCTACAGAAATAAAAATCATTTATCATTGTTTTTTTTTTTCCTATTGGATTGCTTGTAGATGGTCCTAGTGGATCGTTTCTATGTAACCGGGCAGTTATTGGTGAGACCTGAAGGGTCTCTAGTAAATAGGGACAAAGTAAAATACTTATAACCCGCGCCAATAAAGAAACGAATCTAAAATGGCGGTTTGTACTTGTAATGACAGATCGGACCGTCAGCAAAACTATTGCCTGATTGGTGGTATTTTTTCACTAAAAGCCTTTGTTGTTTGAAAAGTAGTAAGTTAGTAAGCAAGTTATTAATAAAGCCGACCAACTATGAACGAACTCGCGAACCGCAAGTTCCATACGTTCCTCGAACGTATAAAACCTAACATTTAATTATGAGCACATAATTAAAATAAAATATTATATTGAATAGTGGCTGCAATCCTTTGCGTGAGGCGGACTCACACTTGGTCATCAAATGGATGACATCGTTCAAGATTATTTTCTTCTTCAAAGTATTTTATAACATTATATACGATTTTGATCAATCTTTCCTCCTTTACGCGAGCTCATTTTTTTGACGTAACCACCATATATGTTAACAATAAACAAAATAAAGAATAGTATGTAACAAATAACAATTTAACAACGATTTAGAAAGAGATTCAGAGACATTTTCTTTTTTGCGTGCTGTACCGATGTGTGTGACTAAAGACAGGAATAATGTATGAGTGAGATGGAAAGATTAGTGTCGCCATTTTAGATTCGTTTCTTTATTGGCGCGGGTTATAACCTAAGCTATGATACTAGCAACAAGAGCACTAAGGGCTCAGGGCGTTGCTGGCGGGAGGACTGGGAGGGAGGCAGCTTGATGAGGGCTGAAATAACAGTGTGACTGCCGAGACGACCGGCTCCGCGGCGGCTGAACACGGTGGATCATGAACGGAGGCGACGGTGGGTCGTCGCGACGGTAATATTATCCCTTGAAATTATTATTTGCTTATAAAGTGTGTCTTAAATTGAACGCGTAATTAAACGCGCCATTTTTTAGTTTTTTGGTTATCAATTATGGTTTGTTTATAGATTTCATAACAGTTGCAATGAGCCAATATGGAACGCTACACGAAAAAGCAATACAATTATTATTGTTACAAACAAAAACTGTAACATTACAAAAATAATGAAATTATTTGGCAGTTTTAAGAGTTCTTTTTGGTAAAAATTGGAAGATGGACCTCGATGAAGTGACTGTGGTTCCAACAGGATGCTGCTTCATGTCTCACAGCCGGAGAGACAATGACCTTTACTTGCAGAGAAGTATCCGGAACGTTTAATCTCAAGACGGTCGGAGGTTAATTGGTCTGCCAGATCTTGCGATTTAAACCTCTGTGACTTATTTTTACTTATAAGAATATGACAACAATTCGTTTAAAAAATGAAAATTTTCTTCAAATGAACTAGATTCTGCAGCATGGGGGTCGTTTAATGGACATCATTATGGTAATTGACGACACGTTTGGTGCAGTAGTTGAGCGATCGCCTTCTGCGCTACAGGTCGTGGGTTCGATTCCCGCACGGAACAAATATTTGTATGGCCTACAGATAGTTGTTCCGGGTTTTGATGTTTGTGCGTGTGAAAATTTGTGTTTGTAAGCGCGTCCACGATACAGGAGAAAGTGTGGGGCAAAGTAAACTAAATATTCAACGGCATAATGTCTACTTTAAGATTTAAGAATAAAATATATATTTCGTTTAAATGCAAAAAGCGATATTTTTCTTCGAAATTAAATCCGGCATTGAATTTGGGACAGCCTTTACATGATCAAATCAAAAACATTGGTAGAAGTTAAAGCAAGTTCTCATGATTTTAATTAATATTGCGTGATTTTCATGAAAATGCCAATTATTATTATTTCAAATTACTTAAGCCAGAAGCAATCTTTCTATATTGCACTAAGACACACAGTACGACACAACTAAGAAGTCGCATCGGCAAACTTCGTAAAACCGATCACTTCCGAACTGAGTGCGACTCCAAAACCACAAATGTTTATTAGTACTGCAGTAAAAAAATATTTTTATGCTGACACAATAAGTTTGAATGGCGCGATAATGAGCGTCTGCCTTTGGTTGTTCGATCAAGTTTGCCAATGCGACTTGGACGTAGTTAAGCGAAAAGGATCCAACCCACAAAATTATCGCAGATGAGTTATTTATATCAAAATACTCCTTAAACTTCTTAAGCCAAACTACACATAATAACATTATAACAAGTAAAATATTATACATTTGTCCCTTAATTACAATAAAACCAAGAAATTTAAATCAAAGAACCAATGAAGAAATACAGTCTAAACTTAAAAATTGAATATCTCATAACTGTGTGGATTGGATCCTTTTCGCTTAACTACGTCCACTTCTAAGTTGTGTCGTACTTTATCTATTTATCCTCCTACGGAACGGTAAGCAAGCTGTGGGAAATTCGTTTTACCGATTTGGGGAAGCCGTTTGATTGATGATGCCACTGGGAAAAAAGCTCCTATGGATATAATATGTGTCTTAAATGTGTATCGACTGTTTTTGATTAATCTAATTATTAAAGGAGCTCTCATAGGTACTAGAGATCTCGCATACACACGATTTCATAACGCAGAAAGTACAGGCTACGTTTTAAAACTACTAATTATTATCACTGTTGCTGCTGTTTGACTGCCTTGTTGGTCTAGTGGTCGCAAGCGCGACTGCTGAGCATGGGGTTCGATCCCCAGGTCGGGCAAAGTGTTATTGGATTTTGCTATTAGGAATTTCTCAATAGCAGCCCGGTGTCTGGAGATGTGCCCGGTTGATGGCAATAGGGACTCAAACATAACGGCAAAATGAGGGTGTTACTATACACCTCTGCCAAACCCTTCGGGGAATACAGGCGTGATGTTATGTTTGTGTTGCTTCTAGATTGAGCTTCTTTCAGCAGAATTATATTGAGTTTCAAGGCACTTATTTAAACGACGTTTGAGACAGTGAGGAGTAAAAAAACGACTCTTAAGAGCGAACGTGCACTAGTGCGACCAGACACGTGCGCGTCTGCAGCGTCCCCGTGCGTGTCTCTACCGGCGTTTCTATACTATATCCAAGTTTTATGAGCCGCATGCTGCCAACCGGGTCGTGGTTGTGGCCGTGGTCGCACTAGTGCACGTACGTTCTTAGTTTTATTATTTGTTCGTCTGAATTTTACACAGAAACCATTCGATGGTTTTAACGGTATTTCCGGCTTATCCACATCGTGTTTGCGCGCTGAAGAAATAAAAATATTTCAGTCGAAACTTTCGTAACTGACGCGAATACAAATTGTGTTTGAACTAAATCTAGTATAACTACATAAATGGTAGTAGTAGTAGTACCTAATCAATGCGTACGTGTACAACTGTCTTATCTGTCGTAGAATACTGGCTTTATACAATACGGCTTCGCACGGGTGGACGTTTTTTTTAAACATTTTGGGATAAATAAAGATAATTTAACCTCCCCACACCCCTCTCCCGCACTTCGGTGCCCCCTCTCTCGCCACGTTGCTCGCTGCGCTGCGTGGAGCTACACCACCCCGCCACCGGCACGTCGGCGTACATTTTTTGTTTATATTGACATTGTTAATTTCCTAATATCTTTTGAATGGAATGTCCGATTTCAATAATTCAAATAGTAATCAACAGGTATAAAAACAGTCTTGAATACGAAATAATGTATTTGGATAAGAATAATACAAAGGTATGGATAACATGGTCTGATTTTGATCGGCATTTCTATCAACTTTTAAAATGTAAAAAAGTAGTTATAGTGACATAACTACAATATTTGGACATATAGTCTCCCGAAGTTTTTTGTAGATATTGATATGTTCTATGATATTTTAGAACATTTTTTTGTTCTATCATCAATATTTTCCGCAGCGCATGCGATGAAAAACATTTTATGGCTAATTTTTTATACCTTGGGCTGGTTTTAGTAGGGATTTTTAAGGATCTCTAATTTTTTCTAGTAATAAATATAGCCTATGTTATTCAGTGATAATGTAGCTTTCTAACGGCAAAAGAAATTTTGAAATAGGTCCAGTACTTTTTAAGTTTATTCGTTACATACAAAAATATAAAAATACAAAACTTTCCTCCTTATAATATTAGTATAGATGTAGGTACAGTAGGGGAAAGAACAGCTTGTACACCGTAAGGGCTATTTTTGCTTGGACAGTGCAAGAAACAAACAATTTTACCTACCGACTACGTATTGCCAACATTATAGAAATGAAAATACAAGTATTTTTTTGACAGGATATTAAAAATTATAATGGTAACATGACGACAGACACTGTATTGTATGGATGTACGTATTTAATCATCGAATTGATTGATGTCGTGGTTTTTACAACAAAACTCATTAAATCAAATCAAAGACATTACATGGCACTACTACATCATATGGAGGCAAAAGCCAATTTTGAACTTTGCTAACAAATAAAAAAACATAATTTTCCATGCATTGGTCTGTTCCGTTCAACAATTTGAACAGGTAACATGTGCCCGCGATTTGGGAAAGGAATTAATTTGAAAACTGACGAACCTTTTCATTTCGCTACTGTACATGTAGGTATACATTTTCTGATGGTTCTTATTTTTTATTGAGGATATTTGCTGGTTTATACACATTCACATTTTAACACAAGTACATAAACTTTTATTAAATACATAACCTATAATTTATAGTACGTATTTAATACATAACTAGCTATAAGTTCAATAAAATATATTTTCCAAGTAGATACATAAACGTCAGACACGGTAGTTATAAGCCAAGTTCAAATCCGGTCACGAGTTCCCAGTTTACGCAGTTGGTTCCGCATTATTACGGGTATTGTTTTCAAGGAACTCTTGTTAAATATTACGAATAACTTGATAGTTTTCTGACCTTAACTGGTTTGGGTACGCATTGGAAATAGTGACGCAATAATATGAAATAAATGCTCAGTTATAAATCTCGATTTAAAAAAGATTTGAGTAGAGATTTGTATAGATTTGACTGCCTTGTTGGTCTAGGGATCGCAAGAGCAATTGCTGAGCATGGAGTCCTGGGTTCGATCTCCAGGTCGGGCAAAGTGTTATTGGGCTTTTCCATTAGGAATTTCTGTATTTGTGCCCGGTTTATGGCCATAGGCTCACCCCCTATTACATGGGACTTAAATAAAACTGGCGAAACGAGGGTGTACTAAAAAACACCTCTGCGGAATCCTTCGGGGAATACAAAGCGTGATGTTATGTTCTGTGTATGTTATTTGTATAGAAATCTGCTTTAAGCCCTTACTATTAGGAGTTAAGATAAGATTTCAGTACAGATTTTTATAAACATTTCTACTCAAATCTTATTTTAAATCGAGATTCATAACTGAGTATCATTATAGAATACCGGCCTTAGACAGCCAAATGAAAATTATTAGCCAGCCATTTTTATTTTATTGTTGTCCATATACTTGGGTAAGAAAGGAGTCAGTACTGAGATGACGGCTGATAGAGGAGAATGGAAGAAAAGTATATATTATGTTGAGTGGCCCCACCAAGTGTAGGATAAGGTCAGGGAGATGATATTGTCCATATACTTAAGTAACAAAATTGGAAGGCGAAAATCTAATTGCAACTTTTCTTGGCATGACTTCTGTAATACATACTTATAAGAGCTAATTCATTTAAAAATACAAAGGTTGCTCGTACAATATGATACTATTTACTAATTAAATCAACTTTTAATTAGAAAGAGAAGAAATATAGGAAGGCTGAAGTACCTACTAAGGTATGTGAAGAGACTTTCCTTGTTTTAAGTAGGTACTGGAAATACTCTTCACCTTATATTGTATACAATAATATCAACTCAAAAGGCCCTTGGTTGCGTTATTAATGGATCTCTAAGCAATAAAAACATTATAACAGAGAATAATTTATTCCACGTTGTTGGAGCCCTGTTTGCACGGCTATTAAGTCATACGTGACCGTTTGATTGTCGACCAGGCAGACAAGTCATGTCAACATAAACATAACATCACCCTTTGTATACCCCGAAGGGTTCGGCAGAGGTGTTTTAGTACACCTTCGTTTCGCCAGTTATGTTTAAGTCCCATGTTATAGGAGGTAGAGTCTATTGCCATTAACCGGGCACAAATCCAGACTCAGGGCTGCTACTGAGAAATTCCTAATGGAAAAATCAAATATCACTTTTCCCGACCTGGGGATCGAATCCAGGACCTTATGCTAAGCAGTCGCGCTTGCGACCACTAGAACAATAAGGCAGTCGTGTTCAAATATGAACAATAAAGATAAAGCTGGTGTTTTTTTAGAGGATTAAGACTATAGCATTACAATGAAACTTTAACTGCCACTTTGGTCTACTGGCGGCAAGCATGACTGCTGATCGATCCTGGGTTCGATCCCCAGGTCGGGCAATGTGTATTGGGTATTTCCGTGTGGAATTCCTCAGTAGCAGCCCGGAGTTTGGATTTGTGCTCAGTTGATGGCAATAGGCTCGCCCCCTATTACATGGGACTTATACATGACGGCAAAATGAGGGTGTTACTATACACCACTGCCCTTTTTTGTTTCTTTTTTTTTACTATCTTCGGAAAATCCTCATGGATGTCCCGCGCCCGGGGAAGGCGAGGGGGTCTGCCGGACTCTTACCGGCTAAAAACCAACGGTGTTCCTTCTCCTGACCGTTCGGCCGGAGTCGCGGGATTCGCAAAAGCATGCATCGCAACCCCGGCAGATACACTGCCCTACCCTTCGGGGAATACAGGCGTGATTTTATGTATGGCAGCTTAAACTTGAAATTCTTTGGTTAAACCAAAAGTTTGCTAGGCAGGCCACATGTTTGCATGGTACGCATCAAACAGATCGCATTATCCAGATTTTAGTCGTCTTTGTATCGCTAGTCATACAAGTGCATTCACATATTGGTAACGGACGGAACGCTCGCATTAGTGATGCGACTCGAGCCCTGTATTTACTCGAGTCACTCGAGTGAATTTGTCAAACTCGTACTCAATTGGAAAAAAATATTACTAGAGTCTCTATGCACTCGAGTTACCGAGTCAACTCGGCGCATCGAGTTGATTCTGTTGCCAGTAGATGTCACTTCACTATTTTAATATAGGTATTTGTTTAAAATTGCTAAAAGAAATCTCACTCGAATTCCAAACTTGCAACTCGAGTGAGATTTTTTACTCGAGTGACTCGAAAACTCGAGTATGACTCGAGTGAGGTAGTAAAATTGCTCGAGTGTGTCACAAAATCCTATTCGAGTCGCATCACTAGCTCGCATCGGATCGTCAGCAATGCTGCGCGTGCCGATGACGTTAATCTGATTACCGAATGACAATGTCAAAACTCCGATTGGTCCTCTCGCGCAAGCTCGCGTCGGAATTCCGAATGCTGCAAACGTAGAGTACTTACGATTCGTACGATGCAAACAGGTGGACGGAACCTTTGACAAATGACACGTTCATTTAATTAATTGAGGCTAATTATATACATTCGTTCTAGTGTTATATCGGGTGTAAAAATACCCTTAACTAAGTTGAGAGCCACGTATTCTTCCCATCATTGCGAAGTTTTTTTGGTATAGGGCCATACCTGGGAACCGACTGGTTATGGAGATATAGAAGGTCAAAGTCACCATATTTTTGTGCGTTTTTCACGAAAACTAAGTTCAAATGTTATTACTAAACATTCTTCTATACAAACATTATCAACATTTTTGGAATGTAGGCACAGTCAACTGCGCGCGTGCTTCCATTGCGCGCTACAATTAAAAGCTGTTTTTAATACCAAAAAATAAAAGTCGTTGCTCAGCAATTGTTTTTTATGTATGTTACTTAGTTTTATGTACAGTATGCGTAGACTTCGGCTTCGTTAAGGCTATTTTCACACCCAGTATACAAGGTGTAAATGCAATTAAAACTGAAAACCTGTTAAGGGTTCATTGTACATATCATTATGAACAACTTTTACTATGGGACGAGTCAATAAAACGCGAAAAAAATAATCAGCCTCTGTTCCCTACATTTTGTCGAGTTATGCGATCATAAAATGTATGGAGCAGCAGTTTGTTTTCGCCATTTCGGGTTTGGTCCCTAGTAGAAGTTGTTCATAATGATGAATACAATGAGGTTTTCAGTTTTTGCATTTACACCTTGTATTTCTGAGTTAGAACACAAATATAACATTTAGTAGTAGCAGAGTTTCTTGTGAAAGAAATCGTCCAGGATCCAATCGTCCGTGGTATCACCATACTTTACTTTACATAACTGTCGCCAATCAGCATCCACCAAGCCGCACCAGGCCAGCATGGTGAACTAAGGTTTTAACCCTTCTTATTCTGAGAAGAGGTCCATGCCCAGCATAGTCATAATCAGCCCAACTTTAATGGGCTGATTATGCTTATTATTTGCAAATCAGCTGAAAATAATTATAGATAACACTGCCTCGTTGGTCTAGTGGTGGCAAGCGCGATTGCTGATCGTGAGGTCCTGGGTTCGATCCCCAGGTCGGGCAAAGTGTTATTCCGTGTGGAATTCCTCAGTAGCAGCCCAGAGTTTGGATTTGAGCCTGGTTGATGGCAATAGGCTCGCCCCTATTACAGGGTCTTAAACATAACGGCGAAATGCGGGTGTTACTATACACCTCTGCCCAGCTCTTCGGAGAATACAGGCGTGATGTTATGTTATAAACACCTGTATTTTTGTAGAAAGTTCAAACAAGAAGTAAAAACGAGTTTCTTAAGTCTTGACTTACCTGCATAGCGACGTACTAAGCAGCTGAATCAATTAGAATAAATAAATGTATATTAATCACAGCCAGTACTGCTGTTAATAATACTTTATTAGATACAAATATGTTCAATCATAATATTTATGTTAATATCTTCATATTAGATATTATTGTAGTAATTAAAATCAATATTACGTACCTAGGAGCTCTATTGAACAATTCTCATAGTATGTACAATGATTGACTATACAACGCGCCCAGTATACAATATGTAACATAATTAACGCACATCCTGAATGTAGTTTATTCAGAATCGTTTACTGAATCGATTTCTGTCGTTTTTTAATATAGGTAATTTTTTATCCCAACAATAATTATAACTACGGAAATTAGTCACATTACCCCTGTACAGTCAAAACAAATTGAAATGGACAAAAAGACTTTTAAAAGTGCATTTTTATATTTAGTAAATAACAATGCATATACATGTTAAACTAAAATTTCAGTGTATGTATTATGATTATAACATAATATTCTAATTGGGGTTTTTGAGGGTGTGCGTTAATTACGTTACATGTTGTATATTGGGAGGTTGCAAAATAAGGAACTAAATTGAAATGTTCTGAGTTTGACTTATTTTTGATATTTGCCTTTGCAATCAGCGCCATCATGAACTGACAAGTTATACTAGGCAATCTGTACACGGCTTAATTTTGGTGCGTGTTGTATTAATGCTACGTTGGTTCGTTTAATTAAATTTAAGTGATGCCTTAACGGAACTGATAACAATGGTGTTAAAGTCAAGCTTGGTATTTGGGATACAGCGGGATAGGAGCGTTACAGAACATTGATATCAATTTTTTACAGAGAAGCTCACGGTGCTATATTAATTTACGATGTGTCAGAACCAAAGTATCTAGCAAAACTGAATGAGTGGGTCGAGGAACTTCAAGTATACTCCACCACGAAGAACATAGTCTGCTTAATTGTCGACAATAAGATTGACAAGCATATCATTTTGGGACCCAGTGCATAATATCAGCAAGCACTTTGGGTCACCCGCGCGACGGTGCAACGCGTATTCCCAAGGAGGGTTGATGTCAGGTAGGCAGCCGGTCATAAAACAATAAGCCAAAACCTTAAACAACATGGATGGATTTATGAAATACATATTGTGCCGACCCTACTCAATAAGAAGCGATAATATAGTAATAGTAATAAGGGCAGGAAGAAGAAGAAGATAACAAAATAATTAATATTGTACCTACATCTATACTTGAGGGAACCAAACCATAATTTTATTCTCTGTTCTTTGCAATTAAATATAGATTAAAATTCTGCTTGTGATGATAACTTAAAATAAACCTCAAATAAACAAACCATTTTAGACACAGTAAAGACATTATTTAATTCTTCATTAATTCCATAACGTTCGCCATTAAAATAAATTATGTTTACAGATATACACACAATATGAACTAACGCCCACAAAGTTTCACCCTTCCGATAATAAACGACTGAGGGCCTTTCACAGAAGCTTCGTTTTAATTGTGACCATTACACGCTTGGTTTAATTAGCGCACCCGACCACTAATACCCAACTAATTAAGAGGGGAATGAGAAATAAAACATTTGTCACTAAGAAAAGCAAACAGTTTTAAAACTTGGAAGCAAACGCCTTAAGTTCTAGTAAATCTAACAGAAAATGCTATAGAGATATTTTAATGTAAGGGACACCTAACAATAATCACCTAAATAGCAGTGATAGCCTAACGGTTAAACGTTTGCATTCCACGCTTGGGTTTGAGTTCGATCCCGGCCCATACCTCTGACTTTTCGAATTCATGTGCGGATCGGAATTTGATTATCACTTGAATTAACAGTGAAGGAAAACATCGTTAGGAAACCTGCACACCTGAGAGGGCTCCAAAAAGTTCTCGATGGTGTGTGTAGTCTACCAACCCAAACCAGGCCAGCATGGTGGACTAAGGCCTAAACCTTCTCATTCTGAGAAGAGGTCCGTGCCCAGCATTGGGACAGTAATGGGCTAATTATGTATGTTATGTAAGGGACACGTAGGCACCGAAAAAGTTAAGATTTCATATCACATCCGTTGCAATATTTAGGGAAGTTCATCATCATCATCATCCTCCTGCCATTATCCCAACTTATTTGGGGTCGGCGCAGTATGTCTTCTTCTTCCATACTATTAGCCGTCATTTTGGTAGTCCCCCCCTTTCTAGCCATATTATCTTTCACACTATCCATCCATCGCTTCTTTGGTCTTCCTCTACTCTTATAAGCATCCACATTCATACATTTAGGTAAGTTAACTTATACAATTATATCCTTTAGTTAACATTACATCTTATCAGTTACATTTTTAAATACGTATCTATAAAACAATATACACTTAAAATTATAAAGAATAGGGGTTCACCAGCATCGGGTACAGTGGTTACGGTGGTCAGGGCTCCAGAGACAGAAACCTCCTTACAATACGTGCCGTGTTGAGGAGAACTGCTTTCTGTATCAGGCCTTAGATCCGACCATCTAACGAGAGCCTTCCGAGATAAACCATAGGTATTACCTTTAACTGCGTCGTTGGTCTAGTGGTCGCAAGCGCGACTGCTGAGCATGAGGTCCTGGGTTCAATCCTAAGGTCGGTCAGAGTGTTATTGGGTCTTTCTATCAGGAATTTCTCAGTAGCAGCCCGGAGTCTAGATTTGTGCCCGGTTAGTGGCAATACGCTCGTCCTCTATTACACGGGACTTAAAACATAACTGGTGAAACAAAGGTGTACTAAGAACACCTCTGCCGAACCTTTGGGGGAGTACAACGCGTGATGTCATGTTATATTATATTACCTACTAGCTGTGCCCGCAACTTCGTATGCGTAGAAGTCGTAGAACAACATTACTTGCTTAATTGAAATTATTATTATGTAGGTATAGATTAGGTGGATTTTATAAAATCTTTGTTTGTTCTAACAACTATGAAAAAATACATAAAAAAAGGGAAACCTCACATAGCTTCGGGTGCTTTATGTTTTTACCAACGGTTTAGGCTGAGTAGATGTTTAGTTGTTATATTAGAAAATTAGAATTTTTATTAAACAAAATATGTTGTATTTCTATCAGTAGTCAGGTCCATTATAATAAGGTTTTCCTGTGAACAATGTTAGCAGTAGAAACACCAGGGATATGTGCATGTGGTTGGAGAGACATCATGGCGCCCTCAGCTTCCGGCTGACGCAGGTATTCTCGGGACATGGCTGTTCCGGGAAGTACCTGTGTCGTATAGGCCGGGAGCAGACACCCGGGTGTCACCACTGTGTGGACTGTCAGAAGGACACGGCGCAGCACACTCTGCAAGTGTGCACTGCGTGGACAGCGCAGCGCCGTGACCTGGTTGCGGCAGTGGGTGAGACCTCTCGCTTCCGGCTGTGGTTCTGTCCATGGTGGGGAGCGAGAGTGCGTAGGAGGCCGTCGCTTCCTTTTGCGAGGAGGTGATGGTCACCAAGGAGGTAGCGGAGAGGCAGAGGGAGACGTCTTCCTCCCTCCCTTATCGCGCTAGAAGCACCGGGCGCCGGAGGGCGCGTGACGATCTCCGGCAACCCTAGTGAGTGGCCTGCGGGCGGCGGGTTAGGGACCCGTCACCCGACCAGTACCAGGCCCGGGAGGATGGCGCGCAGTGTACCGCGCGCGCCTCTCAGAAAGAAGTGGGGCAGGGGACAAATTGCCCCACCACTGGAGAAGTCCACCAGAAGAAGCTGGTGGGCCAAGACCTGCCGGGGTTGCGGTGCATGTAATAGCGAATCCCGTGACCCCGGCCTTAGGTCAGAAGGAGGTACACCGTTGGTTTTTAGCCGGTAAGAGTCCGGCAGACACCCTCGCCTTCCCCGGGCGAGGGACATCCATGAGGATTTACCAACGATATATAAAAAAGGGATTTGTGCATAAAGATAGCTCATGTTGCTTAGGTACACGGGAGAGAGCCACATAGAGCTAATGGTGCGAGAAGCAGCTTCATAGCATAACATAAACTATCCGGAAACTGTACCTACACGTTTAAAACCGAACGGAAAATAGATTATGTAATTTAGTATACACGCAACGCCATCTATTGAGCAATTGTGGTACAACAAATGATGCTATTTTTTTTTAATGACTAAATTCTTATAACTTTAGATTGAGCGAACCGATTAGGATGAAACAGAAACTAAATGTTACTCCGAGATACGCACAATATTGTCTGTAAAAGTCAATCACACTGAGTCAAACAAACCGACAAACAGACACAAAATCCAAAAATGATCGAAATGGTTTTTTTTTCTTATCTTTTAACCATCCCCACTATTATTTTAAAAATATTTTCAATTTTCAAACACGGCAAGTCTACAGATTTATGATAATATTAATAAAAATAAATGAGTATTTCAAATTAATCTATCGTACTGCCTTGCACAATTAACAATTTAGAATACACTCACTTATGAAATTTAGTGTATTTCTCTTCCACTGCCATTCAGATAGGTAGATACCTAATAAATTATAAATAACAGTATCTTCGATTTTTTTTATCAAAGCTTAGTACCTTCTTCATGAGGATAGCATTTCAATAGACCTTCCGTAAACTGAGAATAGGTACCAATTCAACAATTAATATTAGGTAATTTGTGGATTTATTCGTTGTAATACATTTCCTCACAACGTGATTTGATACACGTAACGCCATCTATTGAAATGAAATGGTATAAACGACTACATGCTAATGCTAACTTCTTCTAGGGAACTTAAAATTCGCATATCTTTTAATTGCGTGAACCGATTGCGATGAAACAAAAACGATAAGTTACATGGAGATAAGCATAATATTTGTTTATAAAAGTCAACAACATTGGATCAGTTGTTTTTACGTGATGCTTGCACAAACAAACAGATAAACAGACAAACACAAAAATTGCAAAAATGTTAAAAATGGGTTCTATTGGTTATCGTTTAACACCCCAACCAGGTTTTTTCAAAATATTTGCTATGTACAGACACGCCAAGTCTACAGATTTATTATATGTATAGATAATTAAGTTTGGGGGATTAACCGGATACTTGTGATAATATAATGAACGTACAATCTTCATAACTAATTAATTAAACATTTTTTTTTAAATTTCAATTTTTTTGTAACCAAATATCTATCTATCTGAATATGGAAGGAAATACGATACGACCCCCGTAAAAGAAATATAAAAATACTTAACAACACAACCCGAATCGGACGCCAAAGCAAATTTTGCCTGACATTCGAACGTTCCATACCATTGACTAGTCAGTAGCTAGTGAAACTAAATCCCAAGAAAGTCAGATTCCGTTTGGGTTAATGGTGAAAGGATAGGTACCTACGAAGTGACCCTACTCCCTTGACGTTTACAAGTTGCGTGAGAAGTTTCTCGTTAAACCCCAAATGAGTACGAAAAGCGTTTAGACGAGTTTTCTTAGAAAGGGAAAAAAGGTTATGCTAGGCACGTGGTTTATTCCGATGGAGCAAAACTGTATTTCATTAATATGAAAATGAATGTAATTAAAAGTGAGTTAATTGTCCCTGGTCAGTTATGTGACTCTAGTGTTGAATTATCTTTATGTGTGGTAGCAATGTTAGTAACAGTAGCCCGCATAGTACCTGAACAAAATTCATAAATACACTGTACTTAATTATTATCATCCATTATCATCATGTTAGTACAATTACAGCAGTTTATTCTCCGAATAAAGATTATTAAATTGTGTTATGGTCGATTAGAGCGTTATTAGTTAAAATTAAGACTTGTATTTTTACCAATAATGATGCAAAAATCCATAATCTTTGCATTGTAGACTCTCCGGTACGTTAGTAGCTATCGAAGGTAAAATAAGCTTATGACGCTATTAATATGCCCAGTTTTGCAATCATAAATGCTACCATTTTTCAGCAAAATCATTTGTTTATGGCCATAGGAACTAGGCATTAGTAAATGAATAGTAAAACCATTTACTTACTAATTATTATTTTGAAAAGGAAAGTTAGAATAAAGGAACGTTGCATGTTAAAGGGGATAGAAATTTTGTGACATGGTCACCCTGCCGCCATTTTTTTTCTCAGTTAGCGGCGTCCTTTTCGTCTGGTATATATGAGTAGAGGACCCTTAAACAAACAAAAAATGTCAGCAATATGGTGCCCTAAAGCGTCACGTTGCTTAGATATTTAGAAGCAAAGATCGCCATGTGAGAACAATGACAATCATTAAAAACTGGCCAAGTGTGAGTTGGACTCACGCACGAAGGGTTCCGTACCATTATCTATAAAAACGGCAAAAAAAATCACGTTTGTTGTATGGGAGCCCCCCTTAAATATTTGTTTTATTTTAATTTAATAATTTATTTTTAAAGTGAATATATTACTAAATATTCTGAGAATATTTAAAGCGTCTACCTGTTGCCGTTATCAACATCGAGTAAAAACGAGCAAAAAGAAATCACATTTTTTGTATGGGAGCCCCCTTGAATATTTGTTTTATTCTGTTTTTAGTATTTGTTGCTATAGCGGCAACAGAAATACATCATTTGTGAAAATTTCAACTGTCTAACTGTCACGGTTCATGAGATACAGCCTGGTGACAGACGGACGAACGAACGGACAGCGGAGTCTTAGTAATAGGGTCCCGTTTTACCCTTTGGGTACGGAACCCTAAAAATGATATATTACGTAATTAAGGCACCACATAGCTGTTTTTTTTTAGTTTTTACGTGTTCTCTACGCATAAACAAGTTCCAATGTGAGCCACAATCTATGAAAAAAATATTAAAATGACGGCCGGGTGAGCTTCCATAGAAAAACGTTCGAACCCTTTAAAGCTTGTAACAACAAAGAACGATCTACCTAAAAAAAACTAAACGGTAGGTAGGTACATTATGGCTTTCTTTTGGTGTTCATGTTAGTCTCAGGTTATCCTGATATTTTGAAAATAATGTGTATTTCAGCTAAGTATTAGCTCCACTACCATAATAATTTATTCCTTCACAATACATACTTACTTCTCTGACAAAAACATTGTAAAAAAATAATCTGACAGGGCAGAATTTGTCTTATTTTTCCCTAAGTACAACACTGAAAAATAAAAGAATTCAAATCGTTTTTGTATAAAAAAAACAGTGGTAGCTTCTTCCACCTAAAATAAATTCCTCAAGCAGTGATTAAGTTTTTATTAAAAGGGTAAAGTGGTTATCAAGATGAATTTAAGAAGCGTCGAGTGGTTAATTGAATGAAAAATGTGAGACTTTGAGTGTTTTAATCTCTTCTTACTTCCTATGATTTATTTCCCCAACGATCCCTTTTATAATGTCTTCTTTGTCAGTGTCTTTAGAGGCTACTATATGAGTATATTATTAGGTAGGTACTTAAATTCTGTTGTACAATTTGCTTCGATTTTCGTCGAACTCGTCAATTACCCACAAACAAGTGAAACAGTATGTTTGACAAACAACCCTCCGGACTAGGGTCCGGAGGGTAGGTAGGGTCCTAAATACTTTGTTAAATACGTAAAATTGGACAAATATTTTGTAACTCTGCAGAGCACGTAAATCTGGCTCTATTATACTAAACGATAAGTATTGGCAAAAAGATGCGGTAGAAGACGGTCCAAAAAAGGCCAAACACAACATAAAATAATCAGCCCATCAACCTTCTCAGAATGCGAAGTGTTTAGGTCTTACTCCACCACGCTGGCCTGGTGCGGGTTGACAGACTACACACACCATCGAGAACTTTATGGAGCCCTTTCATGTGTGCAGGTTTCCTCACGATGTTTTTAAGACCATAATTGGCTTAAATGATTTATTCAATCATATTGTAGATGACTATAGACATCTAAATAGAAAACTATATTTCAATTCAAAGTTTTTTACATTTGTGAGTTACCTACATACAAGGTTCTGTATTAAATTAGCGTCTGGCAGTAGTTTTTTGGCATTATGCTGAACAGGAACTATTAGGTGCAACCCTGAAACACACATTATCGATTTTTATTCGTGAATTTTAAAGTTATATTAAAATTAAAATCTTTCCATTTCGGACAAAAGAAAATCCATATTATGTCAGTAACAAGTTAATAAAAACTTATGGTCTAATTTTAGTAATAAACAAACATGATTTTAATAATTAGATAGATATAAGCGTCTATGAAAAAGATGTCTAGAACGGAAAACATGTTTACCGGATCAGCCTCCTCACCTAACAATATTTTATTTTTGTCGTTAAATGTTAATATTTTTATGTATTACGTATCTCGTTTTGTAGCCAAATTACGTTTTTTCTTTCTTTTTTTACAGCAATTCTGTACATACATACCATACCCAACGTAGAATTGCGTAAATTTCGATACATCCATCATTCATTTCAGATGGTTTATTTGCTTTGAGTACACACAAACATGTTTGTTAAACTCACAGCAATAAACATTGATTTCGTATGATTTTAGATCTCGTCCAAACAAAACGATGTCGATTATACCATTTGATAAAAAAAACAATATTTGAATACGAAATCAGTTCATTAGTAAAACATGGTTCATTGACTATAACATAACATAACATCACGCCTATATTCTCCGAAGGGTTAGGTAGAGGTGTATAGTAACACTCTCATTTCGCCGTTATGTTTAAGTGCCATGTAATAGGGCGAGCCTATTGCCATCAAATATTGGGCACAAATCCAAACTCCGGGCTGCTACTGAGGAATTCCATACGGAAAAATCCAATAACACTTTGCCCGACCTGGGGATCGAACCCAGGACCTCACGATCAGCCGTCGCGCTTGCTATCACTAGACCAACGAGGCAGTTCATTCATTTTTCAGGCAGTTTAATTGACCAACTTGCGTATGAATTACCTATTCTCGGTTCAAATTGTTCTACTAAGGTAGGTACTACTGCAGAGTTTTGCCATTTATTGCCACAAACATGTTACTCGACAATACGAGACAAGCATACAGAAAGATCCTGTTATTAATCATAATACCATTGTAAAGGATAATTTCCACCAAACAGCTCGCATCGCACCGGATCAGAAAGGATACGAACAGATGCGGCGACAGCCGATCGCGTCCGGCAGGATGTCGACGCATACAATCGCTTGCGAACGTATGCGTTTCTGCGCTTAGTCAAATAGTTTCATTCTTAACGTGTTGAGAGCCGAAAGGATCCGATCGGATACGACGACAGGCGAACAGAGCCGATCGCGTGTCGCAGCATACTTTCGGCTACGATCGCGTGTCGCGGAAGATGCCTGCGGTCAAGCTGCTGTGCGCGGCTTGGTAATATAGACTTTAAATACTGTGTACACGATTTAATATCGTTTAAAGATTGTAAAATCCGTTCCGATGCGATGTGAGCCGTTTGGTGGAAATCTATAATATAATAATAACTTTATTTCCAAAAATGTTTGACAGTATTTACATAGGTATATGGGCTAGTAATTTTATGACAATTTATTTGAAAATAGCATTCACTGCCGAACTAGGTTAAAAACCTGGCGCCACTCCCCGTAGGAATATTGAGACAAACTAGCCTTCCTAATACAAGTTAGGCAAGTAACTACAAAAGAAACACGAAATATTTAAAAATAAAACTTAAGAAAAACAATAAAGAAAAAATAATACAGTGCTAGGGTGACACAAACAAAAAAACACAAAGAGAGGTTCACTATACTCATATAGTGAACCTCTCTTTGTGTTTAGTGCCTGCGTGTGCGTGTGAGTGTGTGAGTGTGAGAATACAATTTCATGAATACTTTAATACTGAGACGCAATAACTAGGTTATTATATAAATTATATAAATCATCCTTTAATAAGGTTATTTATAGTAGATAAAACTTCTGAGGAACTGCGCATGGCCGGAATACAATGTGCTACTAAGTGTACTTATTTAGTGTGACGATGTAGACTCTCTAGTCCTGAGCCTCAGTCATTGGTTCTGAGCACTTCAAAGACCGATTTACACAACATCGTTTAGCCCAGGGCTAAAGCGGTAACCCAGGACTGTTCTGCCTAGCCTTTTCCCAACTATGTTGGGGTCGGCTTCCAGTCTAACCAGATGCGGCTGAATACTAGTGTTTTACACGGAGCGACTGCCATCAGATCGCTGCAACCCCGTTATTGGGCAATGCCGATATCCTAAGGTTAGACACGTTGTCACACTTACGGACTTCTGGCTTCCCGTATCGACTGTCATAGGTATTCGTATGACACCAGGGACGGATTGTTTAACGTGCTACCGAGGCACGGAGGGTTCTCGATGTGTATCAAACAGACTGACCGCGGAAAGAGCAGCTTGACCTCGAAAATCGTATGATCCTTACGGTTGGTAATTAGCTACGAGCCCCTCGACTAACCAAATAAATAACGGCGGCCATACAAACTTCATTAGCTCAGGGTAACTAAACAAACCGCAATGTGCGAAGTGAGGCTTAGATTGGCGACTTTTTCAAAAGCCCTTATTAATAAATAGGTCTCATTTCAGAGCTGCCTTTTAAGTGCCTCTCTCATATACCTTTTTTTTTAAACGTTGTCCCACACTAGGATTTCTCCTGTATCGTGGGTGCATTTACAGACACAAATCTTCACATGCCCAAACGCCCAGACCCGTAACACCTATTTGTAGGCCATACAAATATTTGATCCGTGCGGGAATCGAACCCGCAACCCGTAGCGCAGAAGCCAATCGCCAAGCCACTGCACTAAATGTGTCGTCAAACTAAACTAAACTTAACTATGTGGATGGAATCCGAAGACGCAGATATTATGAAAGGTCTTATAGGGCTTGTACACAAAACTGCGAATCGGCGCGATGCGAATTCGCAACGCAGAAAATTGCGACGCAAATTGCTGCGATGCGATTTCGTGCGGCAAGGCGCCTTCCTTCCAAGGTTCGGATGACCAATCCCTCGACGATCGTCAACCGTATAAGATATAGGAAAAATCAATTACGCGAATCAATTCGTACGTTCTTGCCATGCGTCGTGTGAGCTCGTATATTTCTACGATGCGACGTCGCATCGCAGTTTTGTGTACAAGCCCATAGGGTTGTTATTCCCAGGTCGCCATATTGAGAATATAATAATATAGGTTAATTGATAGCATAGATTTATTAATAGGTACGTGCTTAAGTGGCGCAAGTCGGCCTTAGTATACCAGGGCCGTGCACCTATTGTTTACCGTAACAAAATCCCGACATATCTAAAATTGATCTCCAAATTGTGTTCAAGCTATAGAAATTTAATTATAGCCTACTTCTAAATCTGAATAATAAGGGTTGTTACAACGTAATATTCTGAACTTTGTATCATTTGATGCAAGGCAGCAGAAGTTAAAAAGTCGCAATACTACCACTTCGGCAGCCATTACATTTGCATTTTTTATTACATTTTCTGATTATAAAGTTTTAGTATCTACCTATGAACTTGTTACATTGTGACACTTTGATGTCATTTAACTCTTCCCCTTGCCGTTGTAAGAAGTAACCAGAATGATGAGCAACAGCAGATTAACGGTGATAGCTTACCTAGCGGTAGAATGGTTGAATTCCATCCCGACCCGCAACTCTGACTTCTCGAATTAATTGTGTGGATCGGAATTTGGCTATCACTTGCGTTAACGGGAAAGGAAAACATATTGAGGAAACCTGCACACCTGAAAGGACTTCAAAAATTTATTGATGGTGTGCGGTCCGCTAACCCGTACTGGGCCAGCGTGGTGAACTATAGGGCCTAAGCCCTCCACGATGAAGTAGAGAATCTTCTATTAAATATAAGGTAAAACCGTTTCCGTATAAAACAACCACAAACATGTACACACACACACACTGACGCGCGCGCGCAAACACGCATACACACACATACACACACGCCAACAGACTAATGATAATAAATAAAAAATATTAATTCATAAAATTTTGTTTAGTAGTATGTTACATTAATTGAAAGATATAAAGCCTCCTGGCACAGGCATCTATAGGTATATGCTTAAAAGGAGACTCTAACAACTGTATATTGTGCAACGTGTAAAAATGAAATAAAACATTTTTGATTTGATTTTTTGATTCTTATTATGATAAGGGGCTCATGCCGAGCAGTGAGACAGTAATGGGCTGATTAAATTATGTGTATTTTTCTGTAAACGCACCCACGGTACAGAAGAAATCCTAGAGTGGGGAAACGATTATAAAATAATTATGGCAGCATCCTTCTTTGCGCTAGTAACTATATTTTGTGTGACCACCGATCCATCTGCAAAGCATTATGATCGTGGGTATGTCTCTAAGATCTCTTGTGGTACCTAGTCACTTGGGAGGGGTATGTTCAGTTATGGACGTTTACAATCTGTCTATTTTTATGATGATTTATTTATATTATTATGAATTATTTTATTAATTCTAAATACCATGGGTACATGGAAAATTTTGGGAAGCTGACCAATAATTTACTTATTCACGTGGCTAATAGCCGAAATAAATATTATTAAAAAAAAAACGAATTTATATTGCAGTAGGTATAGTACGTTTTTCTAAATTGATTAAAGATATGCCCGCGAAAGGCTCTTCGCTGTCATGACATCCTATCTGAAGTCAGCCCTCAGTTCTTTTCGTGATTGGAAACAGAGAATAATATCGACGATGTAATACTAATACCTCCTCACTTCGTTTTTGTTCATGTTTAGTTTTTAATGCCAATTGACATAAAACGCAATTTCGCATGTACTAGCAAAATATCCTAAAACAATATTTGACTATTTATGCCTTAAAACACTAATAGAAATAGCTGCTAAAATCTAATATTTTCAATTTTGCTGCGAATACATACTAACTTTATAGTGGATAGTGGAAATATCTCTTAAATAATTTTATTTATAAAAGAAATGTGAGAATACCTCCTATCTATTCTAAAAACGTGTTGACATTTGCGCTGCTCTCGACTGTTTGACGTCTCACCATTCGGTTCGGTTATTATTTTAAAACAACGCGGAGTGAAAGAGAGTGAATCGAGTCTGACAATAATGAAAACTAACTAACTAATACCTCCTATCATCCTCTTAATTTTCAAAAATGTCATGAAACTAAAACCTAATACTTCCTATCTTTAAGTAACTCGATAAATTAGAGCTTTAGAGTGAAATCTAATTACATATCATATTTATATCCCAATCATTATATTATTTAATCAGTCAAAACCAGTTTTATTTTAAATAAAATAATGAGACATTTTATTCGTTTCCTGTAAAGTTGAAATTTTTAATTTAGGTGATATTGGTATTGCATCGTCGATATTTACTAAGGCGTGACGTCACTCGCACTGGTTGGCGTTTAACATCTCATGATTAATGGCTGCAATTTTAGGTTTATATTTTATATATACAAGGTTAGTCGGAAAGGGGGTACTAAGCCGCGGGCCACTTAAAGTATCACTGGTGACTATTTTAAAGCAAGTGTTAAAATTTCAAAATTCGATAATTTTTATTTGCATGCAAAAAGATTTTAATTTTAGATTTTTCAAAAAAATATCATACCTGCTTTAATTATGAATTCAGAATATTAAATTTCTAATTCGTGACCCCAAATATAACCTAAATTGCAAACACAGCTGATTATAGCTATGGACAGATAGATTTTAGCATATTTTTTACGAAATTTTGAAAAGCTATTTCTCTTAAACTATTGAGTTTTGGGGAAAGTTGTAGAACAAAAGTTATCCCTTATTATGGTTACTTTAACACCCTTTCGGCTTAGTACCCCCTTTCCGACTAACCTTGTATACTATAATAATAAATAACATAAACATAAACATAAACTCACGCCTTTTTCCCATGGGGGTAGGCAGAAACTATAGAACGCCACATGCTACGACTCTTACATACCCCTTTCGCTTCATCCACATTCATACATCTTGTCATACACGCACGCCGGTTGAGAATACTACGCACCTGACCTTTGTGAAGAACATCACCAATAACATCGATGTATGTCCTTCTAGGACGTCTTCTACCGGCGTTCCCATTAATATCCGCCTTATAAATTCCTTTTGTTAATCGCCGTTCACTCATTCTCTCAACATGGCCAAACCACCTAAGCATACTCCTTTCAATTTTTGTCACTACATCATCTTTTAAACCGCAACTTTGTCTAATCTCTTCATTTCTCAATCTATCATTCAAAGTTATACCGCACATACTTCGCTAGGAACGCATTTCCACGGCATTTATTCTACTTTCATGCCTCTTCTGCCACGACCAACATTCACTTCCATACATAAGCGTAGGTACCAACACACCATTATGGACAGCCAGTCGTGCCTTTTTGGACATCGACCGGCTAGCCACAACCGCATGCAAAGCACCATTTACTTTATTTCCCGCATTTGCTCTCCTTTCCACATCTTCGTCAATCTTACCATCTCTTGTAAACATGCTTCCCAAATAAACAAACTCATTCACCTGTTCAATACTTTCATCTCCTATCTTTACTTTACACTCAGATACATCTGCATCTCTTAATAATAAATATTCAACTATTAATACATTAAGTTGCATCCTTATAACTTAATCTATAATCGTTTTCATTTCATAGTTTTATTTTTACTGGCATGTACCCTATTAAGATTTTCCGGAATCCACCATTTGACTTGGATTTTTTTTTTCCTTTAATTCTAAACCAATCGTTCCCTACGTTTATTAAATAAAGGGGTTTCTCCCAAAGGGTCGTAACTAGTTTACGGCAAAATAAATAAATGAAAAATAGAAAATGACGCGAAGGGACCAGGAAGAGGTAATAAATCAACTTGTCGGCTTATATTATTGATTAATGTATAATTTATCATTTGGACACATTACGGGTAAATCGTATAATAAGTCCACTTTAATTAATAAGAAACAATTAATGAAGACCATAGTGTGATCGCCAATCAGTGAATCCTGTTTTTTTAGACAACCCTTTTAATTGTCTCTGCTGGTGTTCCTACTTCGCAGGGAAAGGACTTAATTAATAAGAATTTGCCAAGTACTGGCAAAATGTTTGCTACATACTGCATACGTTACTGCCCGTCACTGGCATTGCTACAATAATTATATTATTATATTAAAATGCCAAAATATTTGCGCTTTTAATATAGGTTGAAAAATACTTATTACATACTGGGTGTAAAAATAGCCTTAACGAAGTCGAAGTCAGTCATACTGTACATCAAACTAAGTAACATACAGCAAAAATAATTGCTGGGAAACGACTTTTATTCTTTGGTATTAAAAAACAACTTTTAATTGTAGCGCGCAATGTAGGCGCGCGCGCAGTAGATTATGCATTCTTTTCGTAAATGTTGATAATGTGTGTATAGAATAATGTTTAGTAATAACATTTAAACTTAGTTTTCGTGAAAAACATTCCAAAATATGGTGACTTTGACCTTCATTATCTCCATAACCAGTCGGTTCCCAGGTATTTCCCAATACCAAAAAATCTTCGTAATGATCGGAAGAATACGTGGCGCTCGGTTTCGTTAAGGATATTTTTACACCCGATATATTACAGCTGCTTGTGTGTGCATGGGAGTAGCATGGGAAAAAAGCGTGAGTTTATGTATGTATGTATATGAATTTATGGTGGTAATACTCAGCCCTTCGGAACTCACATCTTGAATGCCAAAATCATCTCATGTGTAGGTATAGTTTTTAATAATTTCATCAAATCATAAGTAACATCCTAGGTTCAACTTCTTAAATAAATAAGGTGAAAGATTAGTAAACAAGAATATCATAAACCACAAAATATAGCGAATTCTGACATTGCGCAAATACGAAACAAAGCTACAAAGTTAAACTACGTTCCCCAACTCGGAGATATTGTTGTCTCGGAATAAACAAAACTACTAAAGTTCGTTCTAGTTAGGTCAGCTATTTCTAAAGTTCACATTTTCTATTCTCTCACTCAGACAGCGATCGTTTTGAGTATTGAAATAGACCACAATGTTCTACATTGAGAAGGGAAATCTATACGTATTTGGGTGTTCGTATTTTGACAGAAGTATTTTTGTGATTGCGACCCAATTTTGGTCAAGTAATATTTTAACAGGTTCGCTTGCTAAAATGGTGTTTCAGTGTGATTAATGCTATTCTTAAATAAGTCTATACCTACGGACTCATCGTTCAATGTGTTGGGTTTTTAAATTAACATTTTTAATATTATTTATTTATTATATTTTTAAGAGGTACATGGTAAGCTTTAAGATCTAATAAAGTGTCCCACAAAACTGTATAAACAGTTTGACTGTGGAATCAAGTACTTAATCTCATAATACATAAATATATTATCACATTTAGATTTATGGAGTGCACTTATATTAAGGTAAGGTATTTAGAATATTTTTTTAAACATTTTTTTAAACTTATTTTTATTAGATTCAAGTCTGATTACCTCTCGATTAATGTACGCTGGTTGTCAAGCCTATCGTTATCATTAGCCTTTTTTTTATACCTAGTTCGTTCGTCCTTTTTCCCAACTATGATGGGGTCAGCTTCCAGTCTAACCAGATGCGACTGAACAATAGTATTTTACGCGGAGCGACCGCCATCAGACCTCCGCAACCCAGTTACTGGGCAATGCCGATATCCTACGGTTGGAACGGTTATCAGACTTTTCGGGTTTCTGACTCTCCGTAACGACTGTCATAGATATTCGTATGACATCCGAGACCGACTGTTTAACGTGCTTTCCGAGATACGGAGGGGTCTCGATGTGTAACGAGCACCCCATATTTTAGAATAATATAGATGTAGGTTATAACCTCACTTATACATATATACCTATATTTAAAAAAATATTAATATATATTATATTTATTTTATTTACTTACTTATTGTAATATACTAAGGCTCGATTTTACCAACGTCGGATAGCGTTTATCCAAGGAATAAGACTGACGTTTTGACAGAATTTCTATACGAAAGCTGTCAAAACGTCAAATTAATTCCTCGATTAAAGTTATCCGACGTTGGTGAAATCAGCACTTAGTGATTTAGTTGATTTTCGATTTTTTTTAAGTTATACGTTTGTATGCTGCAAACTGCCCTATAGAATAAAATAGAATAGAATATACTTTATTGTACACCAAAATTATTATTTTTTTCTTTATTTGAAGAGCGGATTCGCTAAGGCGAATATGGCGCTCTGTAAAAACAAAACAATACAAAACAACTTAATATAACACTAGTTTACACACCATTGAAATAGTAAATTATCTATCCTTTAAACCACACTTAACAATATGTAGAATTATTTTTGACTTATCTGACGTCGGACAAGCTAGATAAGAATTACATAAGCCAATAGAACTATCACCAAAAAGTAATCGTCTCTCCCTCTCATTCCGGACACATTCCATTAAAACATGGAATGCATCCTCGTCTCGACCACATGTACTGCATAGAGGAGAACTTACTTTCTGCATGAGGTAAGCAAACCTATTCAATGGAATATGACCAGAACGCAATCGAAACAATAGCACTAGGTCCTGCCTATTCAGTAAACTGTTGTCTATCCATGGCGAGTTTAATGGTTGCGGTTGAATGGTCTTGAACCAGATTCCCTTTTCTACGGAACGCTTATCAAAATACTCTTTCCATAAATCTCGACACGTATTTTAACTAAGTATAAACAATCATTATAAGTTGGTAGTAGTGGAAAATCGATGCCATCACTAGACGCTTGTTTAGCCAACAAATCAGCCATGTCGTTATCCCTAATTCCTACATGAGATGGAATCCATTGTAAAATAACAATCTTGGAACGAGAAGACATATCCAAAATTGATTTTAATATTGCATAGGCAATCGGCACACCTCGAAAAGTCGAGGTGCAGCGAGCCAGTACACCAAAATTGTAACACAGCTCTTATAAAATAACAAACATTAAAGGGTACAATGGCGGTCTTATCGCTGATAGCGATATCTACCAGACAACCTTTGGATGAACATGAAGTCAATGAATAAGATAGGCGGGGAAGTCCATGGTGTACTGCTGCAAAAAAATATACTACACACCATACATAGACATAATACTTACATATATATATATATACTGGCCTGCAAAAATAAGTATCACACTTTAAAAGTAAATATCATTAAAAGTGTAGTACTTATTTTTGCAGGCCAGTATATATATAAAAATATTGTATAATATTGCCCTATATATGTTTCTTAACAATTCTTTCCATCCAAAGGTTGTCTGGAAGAAATTGCTTTAAGCGACAAGACCGCCATTTGTACTGTTCTTATAAAACGTGTACTCCTTCTGTTTTATATCTTTTAGTGTACAATAAAGTATATCTATCTATCTATCTATACAAGTACCTAGGGATACATTATAAACGCAGGCTCTGTATGAAATTCGCCTTACTTATCAACTTCATTTGACCAAGATTTTATCTTAAATAAGATTATTTATTTATATATAATATCACGCCTGTATACCTACGCCGAAGGATGGGGCAGAGGTAGACAGTAACAACCTCATTTCGCCGTTATGTTTAAGTCCCACGTAATTGGGGGTGAGCCTATTGTCATCAACGGCACGAATCCAAACTCCAGGCTGCTACTGAAGAATTCCATACGGAAAAACCCAAATAAAAATTGTCTGACCTGAGGATCGAACGCAGGACTTCACGATCAGCAGTCGCGCTTGCCACCACTAGACCAACAAGGCAGTTATTTATATTAATTTTCGTGACGATCAATTGAAAAATATTTAAAGTATCGTCGACCTTCCATTTATTGAGTGGCTCTGTATTTACCCAACATTGTTAACATAACCTATAAAATTATGAAATGCTGGAGTGGGCCTTTAAACATGTTATAACTTAATTAAAAACACACGACACGATACGGTACGTGCTTGTAACTATTTATGTAGCTAGAGAATATTGAATCTGGACGTTGTCGATTCAATTTGAACCGAAAACAGTAAAACGTTTATATCTTTAGTACAAAGAAGCTGTCTGGAAATTCAGACACAATTTTAAAATAAAACATAACATAACATTACGCCTTGTATTCCTTGAAGGGTTCGGCAGAGGTGATTTTTAGTACACCCTCGTTTTGTGCTTAAGTTCCATGTAATAGATGGCGAGCCTATTACCACTAACCGGGCAAAAATTCAAACTCCGGGCTGCTATTGAGAAATTCCTAATGGAAAAACCCAATAACACTTTGCTCGACCCGGGGATCGAATCTAGGATTGCATGCTCAGCAGTCGCGCTGGTTACCACTAGACCAACAAGGCATTCATCATAATTCTAGATAATAAATTCTCAAAATATATTCGAGCTTTGCATTGATTTCATAATTGTCGCCTTATTTATATAGCACTAGCTGTAGCCTCACAGCTCCGCCCGTAGCCTATGTTACTCAGTGACAATGTAGCTTTCTAACGGCAAAAGAATTTTTGAAATCGGTTCAGTAGTTTTTATGCTTATTCGTTACATACAAAAATACAAATTTTTCCTCTTTATAATATTAGTATAGATTTAAGAGAACGCGTGAAATGAACAAATAATTCGCACCTATTTTGTATGGAGGTGCCAACACCTTGCTAGCCCGGCCTTGCAGTCGCTATACAAAATAAAAGCGCGCGCATAGATGTGCAAACATCTTTCGAAAAAAGTCTGTTATATTGTAAAACTAGCGGCCCGTCCCTGCTTCGCATGGGTAGACATTTTTCCCGTTTTTGCAACATTTTTCATTTATGCTCCGCTCCTATTGGTCGCAGCGTGATGTTATATAGCCTATAACATTCCTCGATAAAGGGACTATCCAACACAAAAACATTATTTCAATTCCAACCAGTAGTTCCTGAGATTAGCGCGTTCAAACAAACAAATTCTTCAGCTTTATAATATTAGTATAGATATATAATTTAATTACACCTTTGTCTTATTCTGCGAAAACCACATACGATTATTCAATCTTCTTCTTTTCGTGTGGTTAGTGACTAATCTGGTGTCAGAGTTTATGCCGCCCATGGATCTCTGACTTAACATGCCGTCGAGAAATATCTATTAGACATGCTGGTTTCCTCACTATGTTTTCCTTTGTTTTTAAGCAAGTGGTAATTATATAATACGCACACGAATCCGAAAAATCAAAGATGCGTGCCTTGGGTTCGAACTTGAGACCTATGACTTGGCAGTCCGACGGTCACACCACAAGGTTATCACTGCTGTTGTTCAATAATCAAGCGTCAATCTTTATAAATAAAAACGAATCGCCAAATGTGTTGCTAACCGCAAAACTTGAGAACGGCTCGACCAATTCGGCTATTTTTATTTTATATATTCCTTAAGGCACAAGGATGGTTCTTATGGAGAGAAAAAACATAAAAATTGCGTGGAAATTAGTAAAAACAATACTTTTCTTTTCCCACTACAGGCCAATAACTATTGACAGAACGAAGTCTGTCCGGGCAGCTATTATAGTTATTTAATAGTAATTGTTCATTAATGTTATATAAGATGCAAGATTATTGATCACGTAACAACTATTGCAGCATTGTCGATAATGATAATGACCAGCTGTTCATAAATAATTTATTGATTAATTTAAATATAATTAAAATCCCGTTCACAAGTATGTCGTTATTAGGTCGTAGTACTGTGAATAAATTAATTGTGTGAAGGTTTTTATTAAGATCCGATGGAAAAAAGATTAAATTATTATAAAATAAGGATTTGTATATTCTGTGTTGTTTGAATCCAAATCAAACTAATCTGGAGCGACTAATTAATTAATAGAGTCTAGACTATTAATTTAACAATTCGAGCGAACTAGGTTTCTGTAGTGTAGTGTAGTAAATTAGTTGAGTACAAGTTTTGTGGCGTAACTCGTAAGAGGTGTATGTTCTAACTCCGACGATGTTGAAAAAAAAAACATAGAAGATTGCTAAGTGGCCATACATTGATCTCTTAAGAACCAACAACTACGTAAAATTACTTTCTATGTTCTAAATGATGATTTCATTCAACTCAAATCAAATTATTAAGTAACAGACACCCTTGAGCATTGTTTAATATCCAAAATACTTTCGGATTTTGAGGTTATAATTTGACAGTGTTTATCTGTGCGGTGACATTATGAAAATATGTGTAATAACTTGGCGCTTAAAAGTAATATAAATTACTTTTTACCTTCAAGCCTGACTAACAAAACACTTAGATAAAGGCGTTCAAGAACTGCGAGTAACCATTTAAAAGCGATAATGAGCTAACAATAGCCGCGAACTTGTTGCGAGTCTATTAACCGACTAAACAGTAGAGCAATTAGTAGTATAACGATCGTATTAGGTACCGACCGACCGTATTTGGTTGAGTAAACAGGTTTCTATTAATGGTCCCACAAGCTGTGTTAAGCTGTTCGTTATGCAAGCATTGAACAATTATGAGTTCTACAATCGAAGCTGTTTGACGACATTGTTAATATACTTAGTTTATTTTATTAATGGTTTAGAAAATGGGGGGACTACCGTGCCCAGTAGAACATGTCAGGCGGCGAAATAGAGAACTAAATAAAAATGTACTGGATTTGATATATTTTTGACATTAGCCTTTCCAAGCAGCGCCACCATGAACTGCCAAGATACAGTATAGAGAAATAAACAAAATTAGGTACAGACACAATTAGGCATTACGTCATTTTTTCTATTCTTCAGTCGACAACTGCCTCGTTGGTCTAGTGGTGGCAAGCGCGACTGCTGATCATGAGATCCTGGATTCGATCCCCAGATCGGGCAAAGTGTTATTGGATTTTTTCGTGTGGAATTCCTCAGTAGGAGCCCGGAGTTTGGATTTGTATTATACCCGGTTGTTGGCAATAGGCTTGTCCCCTATTACATGGGACTTAAACATAACGGCGAAATGCGAGTATTACTATACACCTCTGCTCAACCCTTCGGGGAATACAGGCGTGATTGTTATGTCATGTTATGTTCAGCCGACAAAACCCTTGGTTACGGTGGTCATACTAAGCATGCAGTTGAATTCTAAGCGTCTTCATTCAAATTCGGTGGTGGATACATTAGTATGAAAGACCCGTGGCGGCTTTAGTTTTGAACAATAAACTATTTATTTGTTCGAATATGGTACAACGGATGTTACAATAATGTTGTTCCAGTAACGTTGTTGTTTGTTGTTTTTTTATTCTGCTGAAATGTTTATTTTTATTTTCATGAAGTTTCACTAAAATATCCTGTTGGCGGTTATATGGTTGATGTAAGCGATGCTGGTGCACTGGGCATGCTCGTGAACGGGTGCAGTCTGACGGGACTGGTCAGCACTTACATACTTTGGCAACTGCAAGGCAATTTTTCATTATTACTCTTATATTTTTGTCATTCATCTACATTGTTCTCGCATTACCTGTGTTGAATTATTGTATTGAAATATATTGTACCAATACTTTTAAAAGCGTATATCTATGAACTTTATAGCCGGTTTTACTCTACAGGGTGTAAACGAAATTTTTTCTATGATGATCGAATATTTTTTTTGTGAAATCTCTCAAAAGCTTTTGACTTTCGAGGAAAATTTTAGTACAAAATTTATTTATTATTAGGTATGGGGTCTTTAAACCCATTCAGATTAGTACTTACTCCCTTTTTTGCCTGACATAGGCATAAAAATGTGTTAACTAATAATCATATTCAGCATGATGAACAGTCCTGAGATTCACAAAATATGACGAAGGTACTCACACTTTATACATCTGTAATCGTAGTAAAAAAAATATTTAACGGACTTGTTAATAGCCCGGGGCGATCAGAATTTAAACTCCCAAATGACCAGCTGCACGAACTGCGCATCGCTTTCACATAAAAACTACTCTCTGAATTCCCGAAGCGGATGGTTTTAGTAAAACTATCTTGTTCGCGTAATTGGAGGATCGCAATGAAAACATTTCCAAGGATTTTCAATGTAGTTTGAAGAATAAGGCCTCGTCGAGCTTAGCGCAGAACGTGATGCAGGGCGTAAAGCGGACAATTGAAACATGAGGTATACCGTTGAGATGGTTTTTTTGAGCGTATTGTTTGAATTATAGTTTTATGTATGACAGCACGCAGCGGAAAACCCGGCGGTGTGCTCGGCTGATACCACATCAACTTAAACGAAGCCTTAAATGGTATGCTTCATTTCAGTCACATCGATAATTCAGCCCTCATCAAGCTGTCTCCCTCCCAGTCCTCCCGCCAGCCACGCCCTAAGCCAAGGTCCGAGTCCCATTAGGGGTTGCCCTTAGTGCTGTTGTTGCTAATAGCCATGATGTTAGTAGTAGTAGTTAGCTTAGGTTAAGTGTTTTACTCGTCCCCATTCGTTGGAGACCCTTCAGGTCTCGCCAATAATTGCCCAGTTACGTAGAAAAGGTCCACAAACCATCTACAAGCAGTACAATAGAAAAATAAAAAAGGTATGCTTCCTTTAGATCGGGATGTAGCCTAGAATGCAAATACTAAACGAATTTGTGTAGCTATAATTTATTGTTTGAGTCTAAAGATATCCTCAAATTGTTTCGCAATCATTTACCTAACGATTTTTTGATATACTTACACTAAATTTTAATAGGACTACTAACATTAGAATTTAAATTGGACTACTAGCACTAAATTATTTAATTATTTTTATTAATCTATTGAGGGGCTCGTGACCAACCGCGCGGATCATACGATTTGCGAGGTTAAGCTGCGCTTGCCGCGGTCAGTCCGTGATTGGGTGACCGTTCGTTACACATCGAGACCCCTCCGTGCCTCGGGGAGTACGTTAAACAGGCGGTCCCGGGTGTCATACGAAAGTCTGACAATTGGTCTTACCTTAGGATATCGGCATTACCTAGTAACCGGGTTGCGGAGGTCTGATGGCAGTCGCGTTTTACATGAAAACACTGGTATTCAACCGCATCTGGTGAGACTGGAAGCTGACTCCTAACATAGTTGGGAAAAAGCTAGGCAGAATACTAATCTACTGCTAATCTCTGTTATGATTTGTAAAGTAGGTAGGTAATCACGAAATCGAATAACAAATCTTAAAACGACTAACGTTTTATTTCGTCATGCCGTCTAGACTCTAGACTTGTATCAATTAAACGGTTTATTGTAATCAAAATATCGATCTCCGATTTTGAAAGGTGGGTCCTAACTTGTATCTTTATGCCGTATCGTATCGACGATGCGTATCATAATCGATAGTATAAACGAGTATGTGGTACGCGGACATTTTATTATTAATTCTGACACAGACATGTGATAGGGCAGGTAGGGAGGCACGTGAGAGGAACTCGTGGCTAATTACCAACCGCGCGGATCATACGATTTGCGAGGTTAAGCTGGGCTTGCCGCTGTCAGGCCGTGGATGGGTGACCGTCCGTTACACATCGAAGTCCCTATGTGCTTCGGAGAGCACGTTAAACAGTCGGTCCTGGGTGTCATACGAACACCTATGACAGTCGTTACGGGTGTTCAGAAACCCGAAAGTCTGACAACCTGTCAAACCTTAGAGTATCGGCACTGCCCAGTAACTGGATTGCGGAGGTCTGATGGCAGTCGCTTTGTGTAAAATACTGGTATTCAGCCGCATCTGGTTCAGATTGGAAGCCGACCCCAAAAGTTGGGAAAAGGCTAAGTAGGAGACAGGCGCGTGATACAACCCATTTTTAACCTCCGACGCAAAAAGAGGGGTGTTATAAGTTTGACCGCTATGTGTGTCTGTCTGTCTGTCTGTGTGTGTGTCTGTCTGTGGCACCGTAGCTCTTAAACGGGTGAACCGATTTGAGTGCGGTTTTTTTTATTTGAAAGCTGGTTTTATAGCGAGTGATCTTAGACATGTTTTATTAAAATCGGTTCAGCCATTTAATTTGAAAGACTCATGTATGCTATATAACTATGCAAGATTATGAAATTCTTGGTCTGATGCTGCAGCCAGGATAACCAGTGCACTAGTACACTCTTGAAAAAATAATAGCAGATAAGTAAATTAGCTAGCTAGTAAATTAATAGATGGTCAATTAAATGACGGGTCTGACTTACTTTAGCGGTACCCCGACGCGATATTATATCGCCATTTCAACGAGCAAACCTTATCGTGCCATCCATCAATTTCTGTAATTAAAATATATAGGTGTTACTCAATCGAATTTGATGGCTCAACGATACAATTATTTTTGACTTTTTAAATGTTCGTTTTTTTTGCGTCGGGGGTTTTTTAAATTTTTAATTTAATTTTTATATCTTCGTGAAAGCGTAGCTAAAAATATGAAAATGAGGAACGTCCAGATTACTTGATACAGCGTTCTTTACGATTCGGTAAAAATGGTACAAGTCAGGACCAACCTTAATAGTAGGCAACACCCACAATATGTATAAACAGTTGCAGTACTGAAATAATCCAGTTCCTAGAAGCTTGTCTCGTTTAAGGTCGACCAGACATGACGAAACATGCCTTCGATATTGAGATTTATTGTTCCGTGTTAATTAAATCTTTGGAATAACCATGACCTGCCGCAAATTACTGCTATGTTATTAGTTTACATAACGGGATTTTGGGTACAAAATATGTCAATCATAAAGGTGTCTTAGAAGGTTATTCTGTCAAGAGAATGCGAAGCAGCATGTAATAATAATCCCCGATTTACTGTCGTAATACTGTCCCACTGCTTGGCACGGGCCTCTTCTCATAATAAGAAGGGTTCAGATTTTTTCGCTAGTCTTTGGGCTAAAAATTGAACTACAAAGTTTTGGCTGACGGATCGCATGTTTTTCAATCACAAAAGTATTTCGGATCCAACGATCGATTCGATTTTCACAATTTGACATTCTTGCTTTCGTTCACCAAACTCCCGAATGTTAATTGACATATCGTAGTTCGTTGTTTAACAATACTTTCATCGTATATTTATGTTTGATGTTCGTCGTTGATCCGAAACTTCGACGATCGTTTTTCGGAGGAGGACCCCTGGTGCGGGTTGCCGGACTACACACAGTCGAGAACTTCTTCTTAAACAGAGTTACTGGTAACTCGACGTATTCCTTGCAGGACATTATAGTAGGGTTATAATTCAACAAATTAAGCCACCAAATGTTCTACCGAAGTTCAGTAGTTTTTGAGATATTCATTATTTTAGGTTTTTATTGAAAAATTCCAGATTCAACCATATTTGCAGACGTGTTTGGTATATTTGAACTTATAATTACAACCTGTCGGACCTTAGGATATTGGCATTGCCCAGTAACTAGAATGCGGAGGTCTGATGGCAGTCGCTCCGTGTAAAACACCGGTATCCAGCCACATCTGGTTAGATTCGAAGCTGACTCCAAATATAGTTGGGAAAAGGCTAAGAGGAAAACAAGTTGCCAACTAGTCATGATGTTTATGACAATACCTCCTAACACCGTTTGTTAATGGCCTATGAGAAATGCATAGATGTTGTATGGTAAATATTTTAGTGACATTAAAATTCTATTCTATTCATATATATAAAATGAATCCCTATTTCCCTTGGTCACGCCATAACTTGAGAATGACTTTACCGATTGAAGTCATATTTACAGAAAATATTTGTTTTGTCAAGACAATGGTTCGTAGCTATGTTGGGATCCAATAGGTGGCGCTGTAGTCAAATTATTTAAGCAGGCACAGCCGCTGGAGAACAGCTAGTAACAAATAGTTATTGTAGAGAACAGAAAAGTTTCTTGGCTCAAACTGCGTCGTAAAAGTAGCCTTTATAGGTTATACCATAACATTTTAAACAAAGAAACTTGTTTCGACTAAAAGCCTAACTGCAGTTACAGTTTGTCTTAACTGGTTATTAATTGAAACTAATGGTGGTTACTGCATAGCCCGACCTTGTTCTCAATGTAGATTACAACAAACCGTGTCATCCTTCGTGTAATCTGGATGATCGTGGATATAGATACTTGTCTCATACTCTTTTGCCTTTTGTGTAATAATAAAGATTTTTTATCATATCTCCACGTGTCTACTGAAATAAGCAGATAAAATCAGATAAAGCAATAATGTTTTTTTTTCTTCTAACTAAATTCGATATTTTCAATTTTATTTATATGAAACTATAGGTATACCTTGGTAGGTACTGTTGTATTGGAGAAAAAATACTTGACATTATTGCTTACAAAACATAACATCACGCCTGTATTCCTCGAAGGGTTGGACAGAGGTTTATAGTAATACCCTCATTTCGCCGCTATGTTTAAGTTCCATGTAATAGATGGTGAGCCTATTGACATCAACCGGGCACAAATCCAAACTCCGGGTTGCTACTTAGGAATTCCACACATATCTATTATTGAGGGCATAGCAATGAAACACGACAGTTCAACACAGAATGTTTATTATTCAATTACCCATTGGATACATAACACTTTTCCCTCTTAAAATTAATCCATAAACTCTTTCATAATTCTAATACTTAATACAAAGTAGTTAATATGTTTATTGATGTAATTAATTAATCAGTTCAAGTTACAAACAGTGAGTAAGACAATAAGCGTAGATAAATTAGATTAGGTACATATTTTTAAGTATATCCTGATAACGTATAGCAGCGTTCCTGCGCACACGAGTATTATTATTAGAAGGTGGTGAAGTGGATCGCGGTTTTGATGGCGGTGACTGCGACGTGCTGCCCGCTCCCTCCCCCACACTATCAAAGAATTCGTCCTTACCATTCGAGTCTGTCCTAATAACCGAGGATTGAGTCTGATTTCCGTCTCCTGTAATTTCCTTACTTTGATCGGAAGATTCTATGTGGGTTACCCAACTTAAATTTATTTATTTATTTAATACTTCAATGCACAATGGTGGTACATAAGGCGGACTTAATGCCACAAGGCATTCTCTACCAGTCAACCTTTGTAAAGAGAACAGCATCGAAAAGAGAGGTACAAAAAAAATAAATTATGGATATTTGCGACTTAATTAACTACCTATATGAATAACTAAACAACTATAAATATAGGACATAGGTTATAAATACATATATAAATATATAATAAATATATATATATATATAATATTACTATAATATGTATATAAGCAAAAAAATAAATAAAAAAGTAAGAACAATGTGTAGGTATATCTAATAAATACTCATTATAATTATGACGAAAACTGTAAACGTCAACTAGGGAAGCAGCAGTTAAATAATGTCGCGGTTTACGAGTTTTTGTTCGATAAATGTCGTTTATGAATTTGCCCATTATTTGTTTTAACGGTATAAGAAACCGGCCCAGTACGCTCTGTCACCACCCCTTCAGTCCATTTACGACCGGATTTCGTAAAGTCGCGTAACATTATCAGCTCGTCTCGTGCCAATGTGTCCATCATATGTCTTTTTTAAATTATTGCGTTTATGGAAAAAGATTATGAATTACCTTTAAGTGGTAATACATTTATGATTGATGTAATAGTTGCAAAGGAAAACGTAATAAATATTCGACTTTGAACATGCGTATGCGATGCGAGTTTATTCATTATTATTTAACAGATAATTATAAAGTAATTAATTTTACAACGAATGAATTAACGTACACTATACACATAAAGTACCTAGGTAAATAAGTCGTGAGATGAACAATAACATTAATCTCAAACCTGTTTAATTAATTCATCTCAAATAAGATAAATATTGAGAACAATAAACACGACGTGTAAGTTTGAAACCAATTATTATATTTATATAACCATTGTTTAAAATGGCCCAAGTATGCGAGGCCTTTTAAAAACGAAGTTAAGTCGATGATGTCTTTTTGAGATCTTAACCATGTGTTCCCTCTTCTCCTTTTTTGTTGCTCTTTCGGTGAACTGAGAATATGAATTGAGTTTTTCTAATGTATTTTTCTGTATTTTTTTTTGTTCTTTATAGCACTCGTCAATGATTTTGTACAAATTCCATTTTCTTCTGACTAGCAGACCGTTCCAGCGGTGATGCCACGACTTAATCTCACTTTGAGTTATAGGAACACAGGTCCCAATTGAGTCGTGTAACGAGCAGATTTCAGGTGGAAACAGCGGTTGCACTTTTCGGTTGAAATTTTGGCCTTAGTGGTAAAAATGTATTACCTAAAGAAGGAACGGTAGTCTCTTGCCTGGTTTTCAAAGTATTACGTCGATGGAACTTATGAACATTGTACAACCAGCACAACCCAGGAACCAATGTTGCTGCTATTTATTTAACTGGCAGCAGCATCCCTGTTACTACCTAAAATTGCATTGGTTTTATTGCGTGATTGCTCTCTACTACATTTCCTGGATTGATGTGGGATGTGTATCGGAGAGCAGTCATGCTCATTGTTACCTTTAGTGTAGTTTTTTGTAGGAACCTATAACACTTATTGTCATATTATGAAGGCTCATCATTATTGAAATTCTGTATACTTTTATATTGAACTCCTGTATTCTGCATGTTGAACTTGTTACATTTTATTTTCTTCTTTCTTATTATAACGTTGTATATCATGCTGTGCGATTACGTTAGGGTATCAATCTGTGTAAAACCTATAATTTTATGACCACCCATACTATGTGATTGTTACTTGTTGTAATTGCCTTATGAAATAAATAAATAAAAATAAATAAACCGCTAAGGCCAAAATTTCTAAAATATTATAATTGGTAATAGATAATAAAGTACAATTTATATGTAAATTTTCTGGCTACATTCACTCGTCAGTTAATTCGTTTTATCGAGATCGCGTAGTTTAGGCGTGAAGTTTTTCGTTGTAACGAGCATTCGTTGTAAGGATATTCGTTGCTTGGTACTTTCGTTGTTTCATTATTCGTTATTGCAAACTTTCGGGGGCGTGTTATTCGTTGTTTCATATTTCGCGGTCACGTAGCGGACTCGTTTCTAGGGTATCATCTACCGGCGTTTCCACTGACATCCACCTTATAAATTCCTTTTGTTAGTCACCGTTCACTAATTCTCTCAACATAACCAAACCACCTAAGCAATACTCCTTTCATTTGTTGTCACTACATCATCTTTTAAACCGCAACTTTGTCTTATCACATCATTCCTCAATCTATCATTCAAAGAACGATAATATTTCGTTTTATTATAATAGTTGCTAGTTTTATTATATTGTAACGACTTTAACAATAATATCGTTGCGACATTATAAGTTATGTTACAGTACAACACGACTCAGAAGTCACATCGGCAAACTTCGTTAAACCGATCACTTCCGAACTGAGTGCGATTTCAAGACCACGAATGTTTATCAGTACTGCAGTAAAAAATGATCTTTACGTTGACGCAATAAGTTTGAATGGCGCGAGAATGAGCGCCTGCCATTGGTTGCTGTTCGATCAAGTTTGCCAATGCGACTTCTAATTCTAGTTATACAGGGTGTAAACGAAATCATGTAATTCCTTCAAACCTCGTGATGTCCTGCTGACATGGATTAACCCTAAAAGGAACACATATGGATTCTATTTAAAAAAAATACAAGAAGTAAACATGTGTTCTTAACGTGAGGCATTTTAGCGCCCCGAGTTAAATGACTGCGCGGCGAGTGATAGCCGCGCAATTCGCTCGAGGCGCTAAAATGCCTCACGTTAAGAATACGTTTATTTCTTGTAATTTTAATTTTTATTGAATCCAATATTATCCCTTGCAGTGTTAATCTATGTCAGCAGTACATCACGAGGTTTGAAGGAATTACATGATTTCGTTTACATCCTGTATTGTGACAAAATCTACAGCTATCTAACAGTAGCCACTTCAGAAGATTTATAATACTTTGCAAAATTATCACTTACTCGCTACTGCACATGCGACAACTAAACCAATAGTTGGGCTTTGTCCTAGTTAACACCATGGCGCGGCGCAGGCCATCAATAACGCATGTAGTCTTTGTAGGCTTTTAGCAGCATTGCAGTCAAGCAGCACACTATTTCTTTTGAGCAACGAACACAACAAAATATTGCCTACATTTTTACATAACTGGAATGATAAAATCCTACCAAGGAAGACCAAGTTAATAAAAGCCAATATGGAGTAAAATCAAGATTTTTTTATTCGAAATTATAGTTAAGTCTCTAAGGTAGTGTTGCCGAGCAATCGATAGTTTTACTATCGATAGTATCGATACTGTCGATGGCATGGTTCACGTCAATACTATTGATATGCATCAATACTATCGAAGCTCCTAAAGATGATACTATCAGTCGTATCGATACTATCGATAGTACCTATTGTTATTTGGACTCGTATCGATACTATCGACAGTTATACAGAATCGATAGTAGCTTGTATTTCGATAATATTGATAGTATTGTTTTTCTGAACTTTGATACTATCGATAGTATCGATAATATCTATAGTATTGCTTTTCTGAACTTCAATACTATCGATAGTATTGCACTCTGACAATACTATTGCCACCTTCTTAGCTATTAATAGTATCGATACTACCGATAGTAAAATCGATAGTCATACTATCGTTGAACTATCGATAGACTATGTTACTACTATCGATATTCGCCTATCGATCGGCAACACTACTCTAAAGTTACCCGCTACACATCATTATTGTAACTTCTTGATGCGTATGATGTAGGAATACTCTGCAATGCAAAGCAGCCAAGTTCAGCTAAAACTTAATTTTAATAATCCGTAGATATAGTATAACTAGCTTCTCTCCTTACCTACGAAATAACAATGAAGCCTCTCGATTCATTCTTAAATAATAAAACGTAACATCACATCTGTATTCCCCGAAGGGTTGGGCAGAGGTGTATAGTGACACACTCATTTTGCCGTTATGTTTAAGTCCCATGTAATAGGCAGCGAGCCTATTGCCATCACCCAGGCACAAATCCAAACTCCGGGCTGGTAATGAGGAATTCCACACGGAAAAACCTGATAACACTGCCCGACCTATGGATCGAACCCAGGACAACACGATTCTTGGATAATTTGGACTATAATATCGGTACGTCATCCGCTGTCCTCCTGTGTGCACACTGCGATCATCGATCTGTCTTCCAAGCATGGTGATTATGCTATTTCCCCCTATACCTATCCATTTTTGTAGCGATCATCGAATCAGCAAGGTTGGCCGCGTGGCCGATTGCTCAGGGTGCGCAGGACCGAAACATTGTCGATCAAATTAGCATGAACTTGACGAATAAGTATTTTAAATTAATTAGGTACACACAATTGTATCTAAATTTTATTTTATAAATTACATAACCTATGTATAACTATAAAGATATTTATAAATTAATTTATTAACAATAAATCTGCATAAATTTAATCACAAGTGATTAGACTTGAGTCTACTCAAGTAATCTATTCGAGACCGAGGGCGGCTTGATGTAGTCGAAGTCAATTCGGCGCGTGCGCACAATGTTGCTATAACTACTTGCAGAAAGCTTCGGCGTCCGCGTCTTTTTCGGACTGTCGAAATCCACTTTAAATAAGCCGAATTTTACCCTGGAAATGACACAAACCATAAAACATTTATTATTTATATATTTCTATAGACACAAAACTAAATGTCGATTACTAAAATTATAATTGAAGAATCAACTTCCTAATGGCCATTCAAACGCTACTCAATTTTAGGTTGCCGTTAATTACTTGCAGCACGAGACTTAGCGGCACCTTAGTATTAGGTAACGTTTGAGAATTGGGCCATATGACCCGTATCTAACCGTAAAATTAAAATTTAGAACCTAATAATTATTCTAGGAAAAGTAGACTTTGTTCAATAGAAAATGTCAGTACCCGTCCTACATGAAGTAGAGTAAACCTTGCAATAAAACTTTATTAGAATGTAATCAGACAAACGCACTGCGTTGTTGTGAATACTCAATACTTTATTGCATTCCATATGGAATTTATTACATAGGTGGTATAACAAATAAAAGACCAATATGAACCCTAATAAATAAGTAAATAAATAAGTCATAGAAAGGAACACTGACGGTGTTAAAACCACAATCGTAAACCATATTGATAAATAAACGTTTAATAGGAAGTGACCTTTTAGTAGTAACCGGTTAGCTCCTGAGGGACACGTGGCTAATTACCAACCGCAAGGATCATACGATTTGCGGTCAGTCCGTGGATGGGGGATGTTCGTTACACATTGAGACCCCTCCGTGCCTTGGAGAGCATGTTAAACAGTCGGTCCCGGATGTCATACGAATACCCATGACAGTCGTTACGTGTAGTCAGAAGCCCGAAAGTCTGACAACCGGTCTAACCTTAGAATATCGGCACTGCCCAGTAACTGGGTTGCGGAGGTCTGATGGCAGTCGCTCTGTGTAAAATACTGGTATCCAGCCGCTACTAGTTAGACTGGAAGCTGACCCCAATTTAGTTGGGAAAAGGCTACGCAGATATATTATAGGAAGTAACCTCTAGCATTCTAAAATGGCAGAAGTGAAAACCTTGAAAAAGTTGTCGTGATTATGTCAATTGATATTATGATCGACACGCGTCATATACTGTGTGTGACGTGCATTGACATAGGTTAATGGCTTATTAACAATCTTGTTTTTCTCAAGTCGGAAGCATTTCTGTTTAAGCCAGTTCCGCGTTTTTATAGATAATTTATTTATAATCTTTAATCTACACCAGGTAAACAAAAACAAGGAAAGAAAATATAAATAAAAAATAAGCACAATGAGCGGTCTTAATACCAGTCAGTTTAGTACATGTACTCAGTTTTAGTAATAACTAGAAGACCTGGTGAAGTTCGTAACACCATTTTTTTTCTTTTTTCCTAAACTACCCCAGTAACGAGGCGAAGAAAACAAAAACAAAATCCAAATCGTTCGAGATATTTTTTAGTATTTGCGAGACTAACGCACGGCATTTGATTTTTATATAAGTTCATAATTATAGATAAGAGCGTCATAATATAATATATGGGACTTGGTTTATTTTCTGACAAACTTAATGGTACGTGCCTATAGGTATTTATTTCAGGATCATAACACTATTTCAGAAAAAAAACCTAAAACAACAGGCCTAGCGTGCGCAGCGCGACACAATTTTATCTTCGTATTATCTCGTGCCGAGACGTGATAAGTATTTTATAAGTCATAGGTACTATTATCTCGTCTCGACACGAGGTAATGCAACGACAAAATTATTTCTTAATAAAAATTTCAATTAAACTGTGGGTCTGTTTGTTTTGAATATTAAATAACATTTTCAATGCGTTCTATTTTATAGAAACAATTCTAGATAATACCTAATTATTAAACTAGTACGTACGTACGTATACTAAATACGAATAATTAGAAATCATGAATTACAAATAATGGAGTAACTACAGCTATTGACACAGTAAATATTTGGAATACATGAGTATTCAAATGAATTTCATTTTCAACACGTCGAAACAGTACAGAAAGACTACAGTTAATGAATCCCCGATTGCATTCTAAAGATATTCCATTTTTAGGAAAATATTCTATCCCTTGTTAGAGAAACACAACAGACAGATTTTTATTCTACAATTACAACATTCTATAACATCACAAGATTTTTAAAACTTAGAATATCTCCATTGTTCATAACATGTTATAAGAGTAAGCCTGAAGCGTAGTACTATTTTTATTCTGTGCCTAATAGTTTTCAATGTTGGACCCTTATTAATATTGTTCTAGAAAATTCTATATTCTTCGTATCATGTTGTTTTTACTAGAACTAAAACAGTACAGTGTGTCAAGGTCTTGAATAGTGATCGATCTATTAACTAAAGGCCAATTCTACTATCAAAGTTATTCAGTTTTATAGTACACTAGCGGCCCGTCCCGGCTTCGCACGGGTGGACATTTTTTCCGTTTTTGCAACATTTTTCATTTATGCTCCGCTTTTATTCGTTGTAGCGTGATGTTATATAGCCTATAACCTTCCTCAATAAATGGACTATCCAACACGAATAGAATGTTTCAATTCCAACCAGTAGTTCCTGAGATTAGCGCGTTCAAACAAACAAACTCGTCAGCTTTATAATATTAGTATAGATTTCGGAAACAAACCACATAATTTTTTGTATACGAAAATTTTCAAAATGTTTGGTTTGGATGTGGTTTGTTTGTGATTTGTCAACAACTTTGATAACAAAATTGGCTTGCTGGTCTAATTCTCTAACGAATTACAATGCTGTACCCATTTAAACCGGTACTATAGCGAATTCTAATGCCACTCGCATACTTTTATGCATATTCTTTCGTAAGTTTGCATAATACGTATCTTTAAATAGTAGAAAACAAAGTCGCTCCAGCTGTCTGTATGCCTAGATCTTTTAAATTACACAACGGATTTTAATGCACTTTTCAGCAATAGATAGAGTGATCCACGAGGAATGTTTAAAAAAAATGATATTAAAAAAGCTCCTAGTAAATTCTCCTTCAAACGCAAAGTTAGGAAACACTACTTGAAGTCGCTGCACTCCTAATCATCTAATTTAGTCTTCGTCATAATTAAAAGAAAAGCATTAAGATTTTCATAACGTTTTGTAATTGATATATATATATATATATATATATATATTGTAATATCTATATATTTAATTATTTGTATATATGTATTTTATGTAATTTATATTTAACTTTTGAATTCCTCATATATTCAGTCCAAAATTGTCAACTCATCTTTTTCCTGTACCTACGTTTTTTGATGCTTTTCTTTTTAACCCTAAGGTTGACTGGTAGAGAATGCCTTATGGCATTAAGTCCGCCTTATGTACCACAATAGTGCATAGAAGTATAAATAAATAAATAATGTTTATATGCCCCACATTAGTATCTACATTGCGAAGCCGGGGCGGGTCGCTAGTATACGTGTAAATGAATGTTAAGACTCACGCATAGCCATCCTTCCATTCGAAGTCGTCCATTAGAGTCCAGGCGAAATAGCCTTTTACATTGCATCCATCTTGATGTATTGCTAGAAGAACTTGATAGAGGTAGTCGTTGAAATATGAGACCCTTTCATAGTCTTCTGTTTGGCCCCAGTCACATGAACCGTTTTCGGTTATCAGAATAGGGATTTCCTTTAGTATTCTGTAGTTAGTTTGGATCCAGTTGAGGAGTTTGCGGAAGCCGGCCGGGTATACCTGCGAAAAATATTATCTTATTAATTAATAAATTAAAATTTTATTGGTTTTTCATCAAAAGCGGAAGCAATTTGAAAAAAAAAACTATAAGAAAAGTTCCGTTTTTTTCCTAAAGTTTCACTCCTTTTAGTCCATAAATCACCCATTCCAATAAACATTATACAACTAAATAACATAACATCATGCCTGTATTCCCCGAATGGTTGGGCAGATGTGTATGGTAACACCCCCATTTCGCCGTTATGTTTTAGTCCCATGTAATAGGGGGCGAGCCTATTGCCTTCGACCGGGCACAAATCCAAACACCGGGCTACTACTGAAGAATTCCACATAGAAAAACCCGATAACTTTGCCCGACCTGGGGAACAGCTGTCGCGCTTGCCACCACTAGACGAACGAAGCAGTTACATTATAGCTGTGTTTTCACAGCTCCGCCCGCGTAAGAAGTTTTATTCCAATAATAAATATAACCTATGTTACTCAGTGATAATGTAGCTTTCTAACGGCCAAAGAATTTTTGAAATCGGTCCAGTAGTTTTTAAGTTTATTCGTTACATACAAAAATACAAATCTTTCCTCTTTATAATATTAGTATAGATTATAAAATGTATACTTTTTCTTTCTTCTACAATTTGAGACTGTATTTTTATAGTAGGTAGTACAACCATAGAGGCTACCCGGTTAGTGTTCCATACTATTTTTAGATTGAAATCATCGAAAGGGCCTTTATGTGTTTAACCCGTCTTAGCTAAAGCCAACCAGAAGACCGGTTTCCTCAAATTCTTAGTCCAAACCTGGTCAGTAAGTTTTGAAGCATTTCTTAAACCACCAAGAATAAACTTCGTATTGGAATTAAGGTATTAACGACATAGCTGCTATGTAGGTATGTTACCTACCTCTACAGCTTGTTGATGACAGATAAACAATAAAAAAAACCGGCCAAGTGCGAGTCAGACTCGCGCACGAAGGGTTCCGTACCATTATCTATAAAAAAGCTAAAAAATCACGTTTGTTGTATGGGAGCCCCCCAAAATTTTTTTTTTTTTTTTAAGTATTTGTTGTTATAGCGACAACAGAAATACACCATCTGTGAAAATTTCAACTGTCTAACTATCACGGTTCATGAGATACAGCCTGGTGACAGACGGACGGACGGACAGTGGAGTCTTAGTAATAGGGTCCCATTTTATAATTTGGTTACGGAACCCTAAAAATAAACGAGTTTTTGTCCCGATTACAATAATTAGGTACTTATAAAGCAGTAAAATAAAGTATTAAGTCCTTAATTAAAGTTTGTAATAGTTACTCTTAGGTTGACGCAATACTATACATTATTGAATAAGCCGGACTTAGGTTCACATCCGTCTCAGTTATAGGTATGGCTTTTTTATATCATTATGATCACCTGATTCAAACTTCTGTGGGTCCAAATATGTAGTAACTCGTAATGTTAATTAATTGGATAATTAAACACATTCAAAGTAGTGCAATTTAAAATCTACTTTTTACATAATTATTACGTATATAATCAGAGATCGGATAATCGGATGCATATTTGCCTAAAGTTCAGGCGTTGGTTAATATGGAATGCACTTTTGTATCGAAAAAATCCCGCAATTCCAGGATCGTCAAATTTAGTGTTCTGTAGAATGCAATCATATTTCCTAGAATTGGATGCATATTTATTTATTTACATACCTAAAGTTGTACCTTTTTTTTAACTAACGCAGACATGCACCCCTCTCTTTCTTACACCCTACATACACATATATTTGAATCGGGGGTTAAAAATTAACTCTTAAGTAATTACCTACGAGTATATTATTATGCATTCGATAAGTTATGCAATCCCGTGACACCGGTTTTTTTTGTTAATACATTATTTTCAGAAGCCGTTTCCATACTTTCGTAGCGAAAAATTAACTTTAAGTAAATATGCATCCGATTATCCGATCTCTGTATATAATACATCAGTTGGTAAAATAATATTATCGATCACTGACGTTGTACCTGATATCGATACATTGTATTTTAAATCAATTGGTTACCGCTTTATGCAACATGGATAAGCAACCTTTTACAATTTTGGAGTCTGCATTTTACAATCTGACATTATGTCGTAAAATTATCAAAAAAATATTGTTGTTTTTAAACCTAATATGCTAAGAATAATCTTAAATCTCAATATTAATTAAACTTCATTGGTTTTATTATATTATTTATATGTTAAATGTTAGTCAGAAAAGAGATAATAAGCCGCGGCAAATTTGAAGTATCACTGATTACTGTTATACAGCATGTGTTCTTTTTGTTTTTTAACATAAATCTTTCAAAACATTGACAACCCTGATTTAGTTACGAATTCAAATAATGGTGTTACTAATCCGACAGCTAATGATAGGTTTGCATTAGCGTATTTTTTATAAAATCTTTAAACACCTATTTCTCTAAAGCTTTTGGAGAAAGTTGTAATCCAATATAATTATTCATTATTATGGTTAATTTAATCCCTTTCGTAGTAGGTACCCCCTTTCCGACTAACATTGTATCAAAGCCGATTTTTCCTTGTGACGTAAGCAGAGGGCCAATCATAGTAAATCTTACCGTCAGCCAGTCAGCTCCAGGCATGGGCCAAGAAGGATTTTGCTCCAACCTCACACCGGTGTCCTGGTCCATAGAAGGGACCATCCAGCCTGGCTCCATTGTTGATGGAGTCATCAAAAACGTTGTGTAGTGGTTGAGGCCGAAGAAGTCTGAGCTTCCTTGGAGTGCTTTTATCTGTAATAAAAAATAAGAAAAGAAATCTTAATTATTTTAATAGATCAAAATTGAGGTTTTTCCAAATGTCGAAATCACACGCGATACATAACATCACACCTGTAATCCCCAAAGGGTTGAGCAGAGGTGAATACTATGAACACCCTCATTTCGCCGTTATGTTTAAGTCCCATGTAATAGGGGGCGAGCCTATTGCCATCAACCGGGCACAAATCCAAACTCCGGGTTGCTACTGAGGAATTCCACACATAAAACTTAATAACACTTTGCCCGACTTGGGGATCGAACTTAGGACCTCACGATCAGCAGTCGCGCTTGCCACCGCTAGACCAACGAGGCATTTATTTATATTATTTAATAGACGATCAATTAAAAAGTATTTAAGCAAGTTACGCGATATTACGCGATCACGCGCGATAATATATAATATTGTCATTGACCGATGAGGGTCTGGCGAGCAGGGTTACTGGTGGGCTGGTTCTGTGGTCAACAACCCCTCATTCAGAGTGGTGACTAACGGCATTGCCTCCATTTAACACAGACTCGGCAATAAACTTTGATGAGTTGAGTTGACAAATTGTCATAATGAAAATAAAAACCACAAATATATAAGCCTTTATTCTTTTTTAAGGACTAGACTTCTTCCGCACGGAAGATGAGCTCAGTAAACCTAAATAAATTATGTTTTTTTAACGTTCATTATTAGCATTGAGAAGAGAGGCTTTAGTTCAGATATCATTCATTACAAGAAAAGATTTTCTATTATAAAGTAGAATAATATTATTGGCACTCCCGAATTACCGAAATGTAGCGAGTAACATCTTTCAAATAATATAATTATAGTTTGTCGTAATATCCAAAGTATACTAACCTCTTCATCTGTGAAATATGGTAGACGCGACCGCGAAAATCCTTGTTGAAGACTCATATTGTTAACCCGTTCACGAACAAAACTGGGATAGTCGCCAACATCCGAGAATATTGGATGTGCATAAATTGCCAACTGATGAAGAAAAAAAAATATAGGTATTGAAAAAGGATTATTTTTGTCAACACTTCCGATTTGGCAATATGGGTCTGCTTACATAGGTAAGGCATTATGAGTTTGGAAAACGAATTAGCTTCTGTATAAACACAGATAATTAAGGTAATCTCGTAAGCGGATTTTGGGATACGAAAAATGGCGCAGATGACACGATTGTGATGTCACAGAGTTCTATTAGCAATGACATCATATTATAATTTAACTTTAGCATGAATTTAAAAGCAGTGATAGCCTAATGGTGTGACCGTCACACTGCCAAGTCATTAATTCTCGAGTTCGAATCCAAGGCACGCACCTCTGACTTTTCGGATTCATGTGCATATTGTATAATTGAGCTGTGTTTTGCAATAATGTGTCAACCCACAAAAATATGACTTCTGTGTTAACGCCATCTAGTTCTTGTGGTAGGTTTACTCAACGCCTGAAAAAACGCAAACTGCATTAAGAATTTTTGATAGACGGCGCTCTGTTAAATTTACTACCGTTCTGGGCATTGTTTGAAGCGTTGAGTAGACCTACCACAAGAACTAGATGATGTTAACACGAAATTCATATTATTGTGGGTTGACACATTATTGCATAACACGGCCCAATTATCACTTGCTTAAAAACGGTGAAGAAAAACATCGTGAGGAAACCGGCATGCCAGAGAGATATTTCTCTACGTCATAAACTAAGACATGGCGGCATAAACTCTGACACCAGGTTAGGTCTCTAAACATACGAAAAGAAGATTAGCAATGACATAAATGTGGGTGCTATGTGCATGTGGGGGTGTTTATTTACTAAAGCGTAGTATTGATAAAGAAAACTAACATGCATTTGAAGATAATCCTCTGCAGCCGTAATATCCTCAGCTCTATTGGGATCTTTCGGTTCAGCCCAAAATGCGTCCAGCGTTATGCCTACTTTTCCTGAAAAGTATGCGTAATTGAAGTGTGTCGTAATTTTTAAAAAGTTCAAGGTGCATCGTGAATGTTATAAAAACACAGCTAATTATATCTTAAAAGTGCGTAGATAAACGAGCAATTAAGGAAAATAGATTACGATAAAACATTAAATACTAGATGTTCTGCTTAACCTTTTCCCAACTATGTTGGGTTCAGCTTCCAGTCTAACCAGATGCAGCTGAATACCAGTATTTTACACGGAGCGACTGCCCTATGACCTCTACAACCCAGTTACAGGGCAATGCCGATGTCCTATGGTTAGACTGGTTGTCAGACTTTCGGGCTTCTGACTTACCCTAACGACAGTTATAGGTATTCGTATGATAACCGGGACCGACTGTTTAACGTACTCTCCGAGGCACAGTGGGGTCTCGATGTGTAACGGACGGTCACCCATCCATAGACTGGCCGCAGCAAGCGCAGCTTAACCTCGCGAATCGTATAATCCGCGTGGTTGGTAATTAGCCACGAGCCCCTCACATTAAATACTAGATAGTGACAGATTATCAAAAAACCTTGCAACAAGTGAATTACCAGTAAGCGTACAATTCAAAGTAATATTAAACACTATACCTTTTTGATAAGGTTTAAATTCCTTTTGATACAGGCGGTAAGTACGAGCGTGGGCTAGTAAGATGTAGTGAGTGCATAAGTACTCGCCGATTCCATGAGCCTTGATGGCTGGTACGAAGTAATCACTACCGTAACCCTGGGAGAAAAATAAGAAGTTCAGTAAAAGAATTAAAGATAGGTATACCTAAAGGTGATAATCACTTTGATATTCTTTTAAATTAGCCATTTATAAGAAAAAAGTTAAATACTACAAAAAAAAGCACCTTATTCCAGAATTAATTGTTAATCTATACTAATATTATAAAGCTGAAGAGTTTGTTTGTTTGAACGCGCTAATCTCAAGAACTACTGGTTGGAATTGAAAAAAATATTTTCGTGTTGGATAGTGCATTTATCGAGGAAGGTTATAGGCTATATAAATTCACGCTACGACCAATAGGAGCGAAGCATACATGAAAAATGTTGCAAAAACGAGAAAAATGTCCACCCGTGCGAAGCCGGGACGGGCCGCTAGTTCATAAATAACATAACATCACGCCTATATTCCCCAAAGGATTGGGCAGAGGGCAAGTCCCATGTAATAGGGGGCGAGTCTATTGCCATCAACCGAGCACAAATCCAAACTCCGGACTGCCACTGAGACGGAAAAAATCCAATAACACTGCTCGACCCGGGGATCGAACCAAGGACCCCACGATAAGCAGTCGCGCTTGTCGCTACAAGACCAACAAGGCAGTTAATAAATTAATTCTGCAATAATAGTATTTTTCTTGATCTATTTGAGATAATACCGAGCTTTTTATCATTGAACATAATATATAAAGGTACATAAAACATTTCACAAGAATGATTTAAAGATCATTATTAACATACTTAATTAAAATCGTGAATATAACATAAAGCGTGGAATCGAAAATATAAGAATGACCGCTCAATTAGACAAACGATTGCCCAGCAATGAAAAATAAACAATTGTTCTTTTCTATTTATATTATGTTCTAATTTTAGCACCATGTATACCATACATAAACACCTTTTACTTACATTGTAGCAGTGTTGGTGAGGTTCGTTGATCGTTGTCCATGTTTTAATAATATCTCCGTACAGATTGAATGCCACCCGCGAATAATCCTCAAAATAATCAATGATTTTTGGGTTGCTCCAGCCACCGAGGTCCATTAATGGTGTGGGCAAGTCCCAGTGAAACAGCGTTACTATAGGAGTGATGTTGACACGTAGGAGTTCCTCAAACAAAGTACGGTAGTACGTTACTCCTTCGTGGTTTATGTTGTTGTCGGTACCATTAGGGAGTATCCTGCGAGAAATGTACATATCTATAATATACATAATTATGTTGTGATCATTATATTCGAGATGTTTTAAGGTGCATACAGACGTCGCGAGGCATGCGCCGCGAATGGCTCGTCCTGCATGCCTCAGGGGTTTGCTACGCATACCACGGGCTGTGTGGACGGGGTGGCTCACTGTGAGCATTCGCCGGTAACAGCCCAAACAGCTTGAGGCATGCGTGGCAAACCATTCGCGACGCATGTCTCGCTATTCGCAGCGCATGCATCGCAATGTCTGTATGCACTTTTCGATTCTTTATGGATAGGTAGGTACATAAATCAAATGAAACGATTAAGAATAATTTGGTATGCATCATCATCATCACTATAAGAATATTAATAAGATCTTTATTATTCTGTCGTCTCGCCGCAGAATAAAATATATGCAAAATAATTAATATCGTGTTGTATCACATTACTAATTCAAAAAATATTAATATTAATTTAAAAACATTGGCAAGTCTGCGTCTTTTGTGGGCAAGCTAGTTAATTACCATTTACGTACATCGGAATAGGATCGAATTGAAATATAGCTAAAAATAGCTTGTATCGATTATACGTTTAAAAACTTGTCTATCTAAATGCAAATTTCTTAAATAACAATTTGCAATACACAAAGCGTAAGGGCGCGTTCCCACTATGTCGTGACGATAAATTTATCGTTGGACGACTGTCGTCTCTAGCGGTTCCCATTATAACATCTGTTTGTCGTCAATTTTTTTTTATCGTTTAGCGACTATCGTATCTAGGTGTTCCCATTGGATCGCGATGACATTTTATCGTTTCACGACAGTCGCTTTGTCGTTTGCAAATCAGTAGCAAGCTACGACGAGACGATATTTTTATCGTGGCCACGACAGATAGTCGTAACAACGACACATTACGATGTCGTGACGATAAATTTATCGTTGGACGACTGTCGTGCTAGCCGTTCCCATTGACTCGACAATCTGTCGTCACTGCAAAAACAAGATGTGAACGACAGTTTATCGTGTCGTCTTATATGTGAATACCTCCATTTAAATATATAGGTAAGCCACGACACTTAAAACTACACGATTATCTGTCGTCACGACAAAGTGGGAACGCGGCCTACTAAGATAGCTTTATATTGATTTTATTAAACTAGCAACAACAAACAGGTGACTTTGTAGAATTAGAAATTAATGATTTTCGTTTACCTAAAAGTCTGATGAATTTTAGCATACCTAACCATGATCAGTCAACAATCAGTAGTACCTAACCGAAGATAAGGAAGATGAATCGTATTACAATATTACATTACGTAACAACGAACACGTTTATGAGAGTAGTTAAGGAAGGAAAATATAATATTTTCTCTGATAAAGATGCATTACCATACTGTCACTGATGCAGCCAGTACCTGCAGACTTGCACGTGACTTCTGACCAAGATGGTGACGCATTTTGTGGTCACATTACTTTCCGTTTCATTTTAAAGAGTTGACATACCTATTATTATTAACATAACATCACACCTGTATTCCCAGAAGGGTTGGGCAGAGGTGTATAGTAACACCTTCATTTCGCTGTTATGTTAAAGTCCAGTGTAATAGGGGGCGAGCCTATTGCTATCAATCGGGCATAAATCCAAACTCCGGTCTGCTACTGAGGAATTCCACACGGAAAAACTCAATAACACTGCCCGAGCTGGGCACTGTCACGCTTGCCACCACTAGACCAACGCGGGAGTTATTATTATAACATAGCAATAATGTATAAGATCTAAGTTTACGTTTTTTTTTTTGCTTCTCTGTGGTATATACTGCAATACGGTAGAAAGAGCAATTGTATGAAGAGATCTTACATTTTTTTACTAATCTATACTTACTAATATTATAAAGAGGATAGATTTGGATTTTTCGATTTTTGTATGTAATGAATAAACTTAAAAACTACTGGACCGATTTCAAAAATTCTTTTGCCGTTAGAAAGCTACATCATCACTGAGTAACATTGACTACGGGTGATGCCGTGAGGATACAGCTAGTTATTGTATAATTTAGATCTCTTGTCGATATTGTTATATGAATGCAGATAAAAATATCTATATATAACTACCTATAAAATATCTACAACTAAATATTTGAACTGTCTATAACTATTCAATTAACTAATAATTGCTAATATTAGCTCATGAAAGTAGGTACCAAACTAGAATTTCAAACGATAATTATACGCAACGTATTTTTCGTTTTCCACAATATTGCTTCAATTTTGCATTCTAGTAAATTCATTTGATACTGTAGATACCTAATTATTTTAATATTGCGCTCTCTCAAAAATTATTTACCATGTATCCCACGAAGTTTCCTTAACCTCAATATTGCGGAATCTATATTGTAGTTCACCTAGATTTTAATTAGATACCGACATGCCTATTTTACTAGGTATCTACTCCGGTTTACTACGCTAATTTTTATTCCTACCACGAAGAAGGGACGTGAATGTAATAAAAATCTTACCTGGACCAAGAAATAGACATTCTGTAGTATTTAACTCCAAGACTTTTGATCATGTCGATGTCTTCCATGAAGAGGTGGTAGGAGTCAGCTGCTACATCTCCGTTCGCATGGTCTGCGGTGTAATTTGGATGTTGGTGGATGTAAGTGTCCCACATACTTTCGCCTCTGCCTGTGGGAAAAGAATAACAAAAATTTAAAAATATCCTCAGTGTATACAGACAACAAAAGGAGGTAACACCTACCCAACAAAAGGAGGTAACACCTACCCAATAAAAGGAGGTAACACCTACCCAACCAAAGGAGTTACCTCCCGAAAAAGTCCTGGGAAAAGTGGAAGTGGAAAAGTCATGTCTGGCAGTGGATTGTGATAGGCCGAATCTTAGATATTGAATAATAGCTAAGTCTGTCATTTGATAAATCTGAATAAAAGTAACATCGCAAATTCGGTCGCAAATAGTGAGGCGCTAAGCATAATAAGAATAACCAAACACACCAGAATTATTAGCTATTGTTATGCGCTGGGTTTTAAATCTAACTCAATACTGTTATTTTTATTTAATGCTGGCAAATTCTCAATGATAGCCTAAGTTTTTTTAAACATAGATCTTATCTCATCTGTTTCGAAGGTGCATTTTCAAACACAAATCTCACTTTTTTTTAATGTAATTAATTCACACGTGTAACATTAGAACTAATAGGTAAATAATATCGTTACCGGAAAACTACGTTTACGTCATTATATCTACCACTATCCAAACCACACAAGGTAATGGTCAATGCAACAGGTATTTATTGACTACGTAAGTACATAAAGTATGGGGTTATATCTTCTCAGATACTTGTATTTCCATGGTCGCATACTGCCCGCGAAGCTTTTATGTAGAGCCCGATCCATAAAGTAATTAATACGAGTATAAATAAATTTGTTTTAAGTGCAAATTGAGTGCGGTTTGGTTAGGATTTTACATTATGTGCAATTGTATATCTACTTATATACAAAATGGTATTGATCTCTTGCAGCGCCGTGGCAATTATTTCTCTATCCAATAATTAAACTGCTGCTTTTTTTTCTTTTTCCTAATCGACTCTTGTAGATGGTCTTGCGGACCTTTTCTACGTAACCGGGCTATTATTGGCGAGACCAGAAGGGTCTCCGAACCAAATTCTGATGCTTAAATGTTACTTAAAATGTTAAAGCGAAAAGGGCGTGTTAGGATCGTAGCAGGTGGAAATCTATAGTGTCTGCCTACCCCAATGGGTAATAGGCGTGATTGTATGTATGTATGTTAAATATTACTAAAGTGACGACCTATCAGTCTCCAGTATCAGTCTCTCTTTGGATATAAAAATTCTTATGGGAAACATATCAGAGACGTATTCTTCCAGAAAGTATTTTTATAGTGTTTCATTTTTATATTAATTAAAATATGCTGTTGTTTTTTTTGTCTATGTCGTCCCAATGCTGGGCAATGGTCTCTCCTTGTTTCTATCACTGATCTCAGTTATTAATTATTAATTAATTATTTTAAAAAACGTTGCCCCACACTAGGATTTCTCCTGAATCGTGGGTGCGTTTACAGACATAAATCTTCACATGCACAAACACCCAGACCCGGAACAACTATCTATAGGCCATACAAATATTTGTTCCGTGCGGGAATCGAACCCACGACCCGCAGCGCAGAAGCCAATAGCTTAGCCACTGCACCAAACGTGTCGTATTGTTATAAATGATAAATGTTTTTTAATTTCCGTAAATAAATCTTTACAGACACTTTTACAAGTCAATGTAATGTTTTTTTTTTATAGACTATCTAGTCTTCGATCTGGATGTTGTCCCTTTTCTTTGCTTAAGGCATCCAGTTCGTCACTCCATGTTTTGCGTGGTCTACCGGGTTGCTGCCTACCAGTTTTGGGGGACAACTCTGTCACTATTTTAGCCCATAAGTTGTCCGGTATTGCGACAGGCATGGCCTGTCGACATAACATAACATCACGCCTGCATTCCCCAAAGGGTTGTGCAGAGGTGTATAGTAAAACCCTAATTTCGCCGTTATGTTTGAGTCCCATGTAATAGCGGGCGAGCCTATTGCTATCACTCGGGCACAAATCCAAACTCCGGGCTACTACTGAGGAATTCCGACCTGTCCCGACCTGGGGATTGTACCTAGGATCTCACGATCAGCAGTCGTCCCGTCTACTTAGATACATTTTACCTTAATATAAATATAGTATATTATATGTACCCAATGACATCTATACATCTCATATCTGATATGAGAGATTTATTCAATATAATAAATATATGCTGGTCTTATCTTAATCTCTTGCTATAACAATCCCTGACTTACTTTATGCATTAACACGATTTTGTAATTGATAACTGTATTATACATAATTATAAAATCTTGATTTAATCGGTTCCTGAACTATAACATAACGCCTTGCATTCCCCGAAGGGTTCGGCAGAGGTGTTTTATTTTAGTACACCCTCCTTTCGCCTGTTTATTTTTAAGTCCCATGTAATAGGAGACGAGCTGGGACGAGCCTATTGCCATGAACCGGGCACATTCCTGAATCAGTCGATAAATTATATTACCTGAATGACAATGACTGATTCTCATTTTAAAAATGTAGAAGTAACAATGCTTATATTTTTTTCCTATTGAAAAACGAAATTTTCATGGCATTTTTACGCGCAGAAATAAGTACACGTTGGTAGAAGAGTATTTCGTTGGCGTTGAATGGGGTTATGCCGCAGCTGAGAGCAATCACAGCTCAAAAATTCTAGCCCTTTTTGATTTAAAAAGCTAGCCCGGCCATAGCACGCCATGCGTTTTCTTTTTTTGTTTTCATTTCCATCCGTCAAAATTTGTTACAAACTATCATGCGTACGAATATGTCCTTTGTTGATTTCAGGTACAGTTTCTCTATACCCTATTCATGGAAAGAAAAAACAAAATGTACCTAAACAACATTTTTGACTACTCTTAATAAAGATAATCTATTTGAAACACTTCTTATTCTAGTAAGTTCCGAATTCTTCATCGATTTTACAGAAAATATCTCTAATAAGAGTAGTTAAATGTTGTGTACATGTTATTTTTATCTTCCGTGAACAGGATAGGTACTTTATCAAAGATAAACAGCAATTAAAATGCACGTGATTTGTCTCATTTTCTAATAAGTAGTAATCGTGAAACGTACCGAAAAATTGCTACCGAAAGTAACTGGATTAAATTAAATTATTTACCTTCTTATTATTTTGACAATGGCAACCCACATAATTACAAGTTTGATGGTTATAATTAAAACACATTGATTCCATCTACGTACAGGAGTGGATTCGCAATCCTTGGGAATAACACAGCAGCTGTGCCTAATAATTAATTTTGAGTCAACTGTCGTATTCCCATTTCGGTAGGTAACCATGTGATTACACAATGTAGCTTTCGTGAAATGGAGAGCAAGTCTGTTGCCATGAAATCTGGTACAATTCCAAACCAAATACAACTCAAATACACAAAGAACAAAATAATTCTGACAAAATACTATTTTCTTATTCCAACCATGAAATCGAATACAATGATACCTCAGAATCGGAGTCATGCTAGCCGCCCAATGAGATGTTTAATGGATTAAATAGTTAATGGAGTTAATGAGGGGTGCATTAAAAAGGAGCCGTCAGTAGTGTGTCCAGCGCACCCTGGGCAGTCAGCCCCGCTACCAAGCGTGCTGACTGTGTAATCTTTTTACCACGATCTGAACTATTTTCATATTGCACGTGCTGACAAGAGAAGAAGAAGAAGTTAATCAATGAACACAAATTCTCGTTCACTCCTTACCTCCTTCGTTCCACCCTCCTTCAATTTGAAATGCGGCCGTCGAGACTCCGAATATGAAATCATCGGGAAAGGTGTAATTGCTCGCCCTTGAGTCCACTTTTATACTCCCTCTTGCTAATGGCAGCAAACTATTTAAAATAGACAAGAATTTAGTTAACCACAATGAATGATAAATTTAATTTGCTACCGATATTTTATGGACGTATAAAATTAATTACTGTTTCAGTTCATGTTTCTTGCTATAAAAACAATTCATTGTATTATTATTAAAACAATAAATATCAAGAGTTATTAAACCCCTATTTCTCTTGCATAAAATAGATTATTTAATGATTAGCTTGGCTTATTCGTGCTCGTACGCATAGAATATAACCATCGAATGCTTTCCCAATATTGATAAATATAATAGCATCGATGATTCATTAGGTAAATGAACATCCAATCGGAAAACAATATTCAACTACTTTACTTAGATGAAAATGACGAAAAAAAATTGTAAAAAAAAAAATACTAAATATGTTCAAGGTTCCGATCAACATAACACAAAAACAACAATTTGTTCTGCAATTCATTCACAAAGCACAATTTGTAACACTAAAATTCATCACGTTTAACAACACTAGTGACTACTGTACAAACTCTACGAAAAACACACCACTTTTAAAATTTCAAAAATCAACGACCATTTCGGTCTTACCAAAGAGTTGCCAAAAGTGCTCCGTTCAGGGCGACTCCACTCGAGCTCCGCATTGTACTAACTAAAACAAGGCTCAGGTGCGTTTACCTATTCAATGCGACAATCTTAATCATAGCCTTTTAACTACGGAATAACCTTCTGGGGCTTCCCTGCAAAGGAACTTGTTGAAGCGGCATTCAAAATGTGTCCTTTTAAAAATTATATGTGACCGCGACGTATGGGCTTCCTATACTTACAGTTATTGCAGATTAAAACTCGTTCGTTATCAGAATCGTGACATTGAACATCGATTTAATTACAATTTATGTTTAATTTTTGAATTTGTTTATTTGTGTTAAACTTTGTTTCCGTGCCGCTCAAGGATTATCATAGCAATTACCTATAATAAAGTCGTAATACTTGTCTGACTGTTATTTGTTTTTCAATCGTTTTTAAGCCATGTATTACGCTATTATGAAATAAACAAGCGATCGTTTGCACTTTAGTCTAATCTTACACTGATTGAATGACTGTTATTACATTCGAGATTGATCTTTGAATCTCATTATTTTTTAGATGAAACTTTGTAACAAAAATAAAACCGACTTCAAATTATCTATCTCCAATGTTCTTCATCAGATGTTCACCAAATTTAAATGGGACCACTTCGAAAGAATACTCTTTCAAACAAAAAATAATCATTAAAATCGGTTCACAATTAGCAAAGATATCGCGGAACAAACATACAAAATAAAAAAAACATAGTCGAATTGAGAACCTCCTCCTTTTTTAGAAGTCGGTTAAAAATAGAACAGTACCAGGCACAATAATTTGCATTCGTTCAGGCCAAAATTAAACGCGGTTTTACTACTCAATAGCGTGTAAGATCTCTTCTTAAAATTGATAACGGATACACAATTTATCAATCCGAGGCCTTTGAACTCGTCAATGTCAGCGACTTAAATTCCGTTAATCATTTTTAAATTGTATACTCTAAGAAGGAAATAATGTACCTTTGATGTACCAAGTACCAATATTAAAATTATTATCTATACTAATATTATAAAGAGGAAAGATTTGTATTTTTGTATGTAACGAATAAACTCAATAACTACTGGACCGATTTCAAAAATTATTTTGCCGTTAGAAAGCTACATTATCACTGAGTAACATAGGCTATATTTATTACTGGAATAAAACTTATTACGCGGGCGGAGCCGTGAGGACACAGCTAGTTTGTAATAATTGCCTGCTCTCGACCATTATTTATTAAAGTACATAACTATGACTTTTCCCCGCCAGTCTAAATGGTTAGTTCGTGAATTTACTATTAAAACTCGCACAACACATAGACAAACTTTACAAATCCGATTCAAGCGCTGCTGAATTAGTAACGCGCTTCACATACATTCCACTAAACGCGTAAACTTTTTCAATCAACACCATTTTAACAGATTCTTGGGTACGAACTGTGAAATACGTGATTGGGTTGGATAGGGTTGTTTTGATACCAGCTTGTAAACGTATGCTGCTGAACATGGGATTCTTAACTACCATAATGAATGGTCATGGAACAGCCATAAACATGGTAAGCTTACGATTTGTGACCAGAGTATAGTACATAAAGAGCTGCTAATTTTCTTCCTACCTTCGTATGGTTCATCATCAGCCTATAGCAGTCAACTGCTGGGCATAGGCCTCTCCAATAGAATGTCACTGAACTCGATCTTCGGCCGTCACTTCAGCTAGCCTGAGGGCGTCCTACATTACGCTTGCCAATTTCGCGGTCTCCACTCAAGAACACGTCTTCACCAACGTTCGTCGTTTCTACATTTAATATGTTTGCTGTTGTATCCCTGTGGACTATGTTATCTACTTTGGCTCTGTCGGATAACCTCGTTTCATGTTATTTCTGGCTCAGAATAAGCCACTATGGTCCTATTCATGGGGGTCGTAAATAATGACTAAGGGTGTTACCAGACCAATCGATCGATCGTCGATCGACGCATCGATCGATGGTAGAATGGATTATACGACGTCGATCGGTAGTTCCTACCAGACCAATGGATCGATTGTCGATCCATGATAGAATGGATTGGAACGCGTCCTCTTGTGAATACATTTCGAAAGAAACTGATGGATTATAGCCGGGGTTAATCGATCAACGTCGAACGATGCCATCGACCGGCAATAGATCGATTGGTAGGTCGAACAGTATCCGTCGATCAGCCAAAGCTACCACACCAATCGATCAACGTCGATTGATATCGTACGATGGCATCGATCGACGATCGATCGATTGGTGTAGTAACACCCTAAGAGATCACTTCAAGAGGATGGGCAGCAGCGTCCTTCTGTCTGCTAACGACAACAAACTACGATCACCAATCTGTCTGCCAGGCATGGTGATTATGGCAATTTCCATATTTGGTGGTCATTGTGAGGCTGAGGCCTTTGCCTCTGCCTTTCACAACACCTACGGAACAGGAAGTGGTACATCAGGCCTTTGCCAGCAATCAGTGTATTGTCAATACAAGTGCTCATTCCGGTGGTTAGGACAGTGAATCTTGAAGAAAATATGCTGATGCCATCAATACCGTCGTTGTACTTAATGATAGTCTAAAGGAGCATTCTAAAATTCAATTTAACCCCCGGTATGTCCTGGGTTGACTGTATACAGGAGATAGAAATTACTGAATCTAAAAATAGCAGTGCCTTGTTCTCAAATTGAGGGGACACCTTTTCACATTTTCTATTCATAAGTGGATTCATTATTATGTTGCGAACAGGGCACAAAGGTAGCTCCGGCCCTTAGGGATCCGACGCACCACGGTACGTTGCGAAATCATGTCACGATGCGATGTCTTGTGGTGGAAATGTACGACGTGCATCGTAAAAAATCGCGACATGACGTCGTCGCATAGTGGCACGATACACGGCACGACGTTTTCGATACGATATCGTTGAAATTTTAAGAAAAATTGCCACATTTGATCCGGAGATATGGACCGCACTAGACAAGTTTTTCTCTTGCTGATATTAGGAAGACGCTTAATTAAGAGACAGAAACACAGAAAATACATACTATCCATTTCTTTCCATCATGAATGATGGAAGTAACTTTAAGAAAAACGCACCGGCGCAGGATCGTGCCGTGAAATGACGTCGCAACGGGCCTCGATGCGACATCGTATCGTGTGTGAATGTGTTTCAACTCTTAATCCTTTCACTAAAATGTAATTTTTTTGTGCGGCCAAGTTCCTATTTGTGATGCCTATAATTTTCATGTATTAAATTACTGCTACAGGCATACAGGGTGTAAACGAAATCATGTAATTCCTTCAAACCTCGTGATGTACTGCTGACATAGATTAACCCTGCATGGGATACTTATGGAATTAATAAAAAATAATTACAAAAAGTAAACATGTGTTCTTAACGTGAGACATTTTAGCGCCCACAGCGAACTGCGCGGATATCGGTCGCCGCGCGATCAGTTAACTCAGAGCGCTAAAATGCCTCACGTTAAGAACACAACATGTTTACTTCTTGTAAAAAAATAAATATTGAATTCCATAGTATTCCATGCAGGGTTAATCTATGTCAGCAGTACATCACGAGGTTTGAAGGAATTACATGATTTCATTTACACCCTGTATAGGAATTGATAATAGAGGTTTTTCTGGTAACCATAATACTGTTTGCAAAGTTTGCGTTTATAAAGAATACATGCTGTATCTGGCCGTGCATACCTTTCTATGTAGGTATATTTGTCGTGAGGTTAACGACCGTACTATGAAAGCGATTTCCTTAAAGAAAATTTGCAAGCTTGACTTCCTAAGGTTTGTTTTGGCAACGCTCAGGCATAATTTGCAAGAAGTTCATACTTATGACTCTGTGATTTGCTATCACTATTTTAATTCTTTATTGGTAAAAGCTTCCTATTTTGCACAAGATGTACAAAAGATACCTTTTGCAGACAGAGCCAAGCGCTGAATGAATCTAATCAAGAAAATGTATTCTCTACTAAGAAGTGTTTTGATACACCGAAAAATAAACACCGCATTTTTTAATCATAGTTCTGTTGAACGCATTTTTTTTCTATACTTATTATCTTCCATGAAAGGGAACATTTTGTGAAAAAACTCAGAGACTGAAGTTTGTCCAGAAAATTTCACTTTGATACAGGCTGTCCTCCCACAAACTCTTACATTTTTTTTCCTAGAAGTTTTTCAAATAATTATTATAGTTGAAAAAAAATTGAGAACATTATAGTTTAAAATAAAATGTTATCACCGTCAATTATTATTATAATATTGGAGAGATAAGAAATACGTAGCGGTATAAATCTTTTTGCAGGTTTTATAAAACAAAGGCAAGTCATACTAGCATTACTAGTGCAATTATAGTTATTACATTCCTTCAGCCAATGAATAAAAATTACGTTCCAACACAATCAAAACTGACATCACTGTCATCTATTTTCTTTATTAAAATAATTTTATTGTCGAGTCTAGAAACTATAATAATACTAGCGGACTCGGCCGACGTCGTCCTGCCCGAAAAAGCAGCGCCACCTACCGGGTCCAATTGTGAATCTAAACCATCCAAGGCGCCACCCAAACGCATACAAAAAAAATCATTCAAATCGGTCCAGCCGTTTAGGAGGAGTTCAGTGACATACACACGTACAGTCGAATTATATATAATATAAAGATTGATCGACTCACTGCTTTTATTACAATATTGCCTACACAATACACTGCATAACGAAATTGGGCTGAAACGCCAGCAGATTCTGTTTTGATACCATGGAAAAATACATCCGTTTTATCTGAGAGAAACTTATGGTTCCCGGGGGTTAAGTTACTACATAATTTCAGGTGGGCAAAGCCCTGGGCAAAATAATGCACGAGATAGCGGTTGTAAAGGACGACCTCCATGGTGGTTCGGGAGCGATAAATACAACATGAAAGTAACAGTTCTTGTTTATCATTATTTTTTACGTGTTCGTATCCTAAGCTAACTATAGGAAAAGGGTACTAAATAATGTAGGCCATGGGTGTGCTCTACGAATGCAGAACTGATAATTTTAAAATAATTATATAAGTCTCGCCCCCTATTACAGGAGACTTAAACATAACGGCGAAATGAGGGTGTTACTACACACCTCTGCCTAACCCTTCGGGAAATACAGGCGTGATGTTATGTTATGTAATAGAAGCTATCCAATATTCATTTGAAATAAATTGTCAACCAGCCATTAACTAATTATATTGAAATACATATTATAAAACAGTGTTGCCAAACTATAGGTACCTATAATCTTTACATAGTATAAAACAAAGTCGCTCCCGCTGTGTCTGTCCCTATGTATGCTTAGATCTTTAAAACTACGCAAAGGGTTTTGATGCGGTTTTTTTAATAGATAGAGTGATTCAAGAGGAATTACACATTAGTATCTACATTGCACCCGTGCGAAGCCGGGGCGGGTCGCTAGTATAACATAAAACAGAAAGGTAACATAATAAGTTAAATAAAGTAAAGGTATAAAGTTGGCATTTGCAATTGTGACTATTATATTTATAGAAAAGCATTGTGTTGTAATACATCCACGGAACCGAAGTCCGCCCCTATTAGATATGAACGATGAAAAAAAAAGCTACATATTTAAAAAACAAAAGAGTTTGTTTGTTGTGACATTTACACAGGAAAATAAGGTTATAAATAACAGTGCGACACGTATGGCGGATGTGCCTGACACAGACCATGTTGTTACGCGAATAAATAAGGGAAAGCGTTGAGGTATACCTAAATTCACTCATTTGTGCGCCCGGTGCTATGTGTGTGTGAGATTGTCAATATCAAACTTTGATTTGTGTGACTGTGAGAGCCTTCCTCTTTCACACACACATTGCATTACCTATTAGCAGGTCATAGGAGGACAATGGTGGCTATCCTCTTGACGTAATCTCTTTGTCGCCTTTATGACACATTTGTGGGGAATAGCCTTTTATTTACCGAAACCTACACGTACAAATAAATGAATATATCTATCTGTAATAGTAATTGTATTTTTTTTTATTTGAAATTGGTTTGCTCTTGACTCTAGTCTAGGTCAGAGGAGACAGAGACAAAGTCTACGATGGAGTGAGCTTACCCAGAAGAAACCTGTTAACACCAGCTTTGAAGAGATTCAGGTTGAATGCGTTCGGGAACACAGACGCTGGTAGTGAGTTCCACTCTTTTGCAGTGCGCATTATGAAGAATGTTTGGAAGCGCTTAGTGCGAATTGGTGGAATGGCAACTAAGTATGGATGGTAACTTGCAGTGCATCTAGATGTCCGATGGTAGAAGGGGGCCGGTGGGATGAGGTTGTGGAGTTCTTGAGCACACTCTCCGAAGTACAGTCTATAGAAGACCGACAAGCAGGCAACCTTGCGGCGATGAGCCAAGCTGTGAAGAATATTGATTGATTGGTTGGCATCAACCAGTTTTTCGTCGCCAATGAGCCTCTTAGCTCTGCGTTCCACTGAGTCTAGCACGGCAAGTTGATATTTTGCTGAGCCATCCAAAAGGTGGCTGCAATACTCCATGCAGGATCGGACTTGCGCTTTATAAAGAGTCACAAGCTGTCCAGGCGTAAAGTATCGCTTCACTCTATTTAGGATGCCCAGTTTTTTGGCCGCAGTTTGGGCTTTGTGCTCAATGGTGGTGCCGAAGTTGAGATTGGATGTCAACTCCATGCCTAGGAGATCGAGCCTATCGGTTACAGGATCAGATGTACCTCGAAAAGTAGGAGTTTGATTGAAACGACTCCGAATGATTATAATGAATGATTGCGAAGAAAAGACACGCCTGTATTTTGGTGGCGTTAAAAGAGACCAGATTGTCATCACCCCACTGGGAGATAAGGCTTAAGGTAAAATCTGTCCGCTCTACCATAGCCTCTCTCAATTGACGAACTTCATCCCGGCTGGTTTTTGCGTTGGACAAGTATCTCTCTGAAACAGTACTGTCATCTGCGTACCCAAGAATACCAACCTGAAGTACGTCATTGATGTGCAGCAGGAAAAGAGTTGCAGAGAGAACAGCCCCTGAGGAATTCCGGCATCAATAGTCATAAGCTCAGAGGAGCAGCCGTCAACGACAACTCTGATCAATCGTTCACTAAGGAAGTCTGATATCCAGCTACAAAAACCAGCTGGGATGCCATAAGCAGGAATTGTATTTTTTTAACATCATGCCTGTATTCCCCGAAGGGTTGGGCAGAGGTGTATATTAACACCCTCATTTCGCTGGTATGTTTAAGTCCCATGAAATAGGGGGCGAGCCTATTTCCATCAACCAGCTCAAAACCAAACACCGGGTTCTACTGAGGAATTCCATACAAAAAAATCCAATAACACTTGCCCGACCTGGGGATTGAACTCATTGTACTATTTTTTATATATCGCAAAAGTTGAGGCCAATTCTTTACTATTCAATTACCTGTCGACCGCACCGTTGATAAATATTTAACAATGAGCTGAGTTAAATACTTGTCAGGAAACATGATGGATCTAGGGGCACTTACCTAATAATAAAGTGCTATGGAGAAATCTATTGTTTTTTGGTTAATTTAGTTGAAGAAAAAATACGAAAAGTTAGTTTTACTATAACAAAATTAATAGTTAGCAGCAGTAAGTAATTACGAGCGCCTGCCGAAATAAATGAGGCAATTTCTTGACTACTGAAATTGTGAAGTACGCTATATATTAATCATTTATAATTTCACAGTTATGTGTGCAATTCTTGAATTCTATACATTTCCAAGGTTGTGTCTAATCCTAATAATTTGTTTTTTTTTTATTAGAATTCCCGAAGAATTGTATACTTTTCCTGATAATAATAATAATAACAAATAATAATAATAAATCATTTTATTTCGGACAACTACGAGATCCATAAATTGTTAGTAACAGTTTTTCACTTAAAATACTATTGTTAGTAACTTAAACTAAAGACGAATGAATGCGAAGACCACCCAACAGCTAGACACCCAGAAACTATGGAACAAGTCTTCGCACAAATTGCATTATTAAGGCGGAGGAAGCATCTGTCGCCACAGCCTTCAGGATGCTATTGCGACTGCCTCTTATTCTGCTCAGGAGTGAGGCCGTTTTTTGCCGGATGATGGCATGAAATCCATCGTATGGGTTACCGCGAACATTTCTGAGGCACTGCAAAAATGAGGCAGTCGCAACAGCATCCTAAAAACATTATTATATTGGACGCGTAGAACATCCAGCGACCTTTTCGAGTAGTTGACCCAAAGATTACCGATGTAAAAACTCTGACAATAAGCTTTAAAAAGCGTAATCTTAAAACATAAACGATATCATGATAAACGGCCAGCAAAAATTTTATAGATACGAAATAGTTTTATAATAATATTTAAACGCCTGTTCTATCTTTACTAATATTATACGCATTGGCGAACGTAATAAAATGTTTGATTGGAGATCTATTAATAAAGATTCAAATTCAAATTTATTGTTTGCAACAAATAGGGTACATAATAAAAAATTGTTCAAGCCCATTTAGCCATCATATACTGCATACAAATTTTACATTTAACTAGGAACTTTTGTGTTTTTACACATTCTTTATAAAAAATAATATAATTCATATACCTATAGATATGAAGTTATGTTTCGTCGCTGCGTTTGCAAAATCCGCTATGGGATTGTGTGTGTGTAGTGGAAAAACTGTTTTTTTCCTAAACTGATAACAAAATTTTAAAACTTAGTATGCAGAAAATTAGATTTTATGTCGGGACATCAATAAATATTAGGTACTTTTTTGCTTTTTTCTACGATATAATAGGTGCTAGGTTTTTTTTTGGGTCGTAAATACCGTTATATCAATCTTCGCCACATGACGGATTTAGGCTTCTTCTAGATAATTTTCATTGTTGGTCTTCCTAGAAGAGTGGATTTTCCACAGTAACTAAAATAATGCACCCGCTATGTTTCGTATGAAGCGCAATTCTAAGAGGCGCGCATTGAAATAAAATTACGTTAAGTGTCTCTTTGCACACATAGAGGATTTTTCAAGCCGTTTTTGGCCAAAATTACATAGCTGAATTTGTTATCTCCTTAACCAAATAAATTATTAGAAAACTGATTTCACAGGTGCACGTGACTGGAGAAGTACCTACTATAAAATAGCATCAAAATCCGATATTCAAAAAAACAAAAACATTGCGGATTTTACAAGAGCAGCGACGATTTACATTATTCTATCTTCTCACAATAATTTAAAAACTCTTTGATTGAATAAAACGTGTTCTGCAATACGTTCGTTTCTGTTTACTCTTTCTACATAATACATAGGTATAAATATAAATGAAAGAGATATTGATTCAACGTTAAACATGATATAGATATCATGGTAATTAGGTAGACGTAATTACGTATTTGTTCATCTTTATTTAGCGTTGATTGATTGCAAACTGCGGTAGGGAGAGCATATTTGACATTCATGCATCTATTTTACATGAATGACAGAATATGTAATTGCAGATTTCAGCAATGCATACTACATGATTGCAGGTCGTATACATGGTTTCAGGTGTAGAGACATTGGGAACGATAACTTAGTGCTAAGTCAGGGAATGTTGGATTCAGAATTCAGATGTTAGTATTCTAATAATATCATAATTAAATATTGTGTGCAGTGTTGCCATATATACAGATTTCTCCGTATTTATACAGATTTTCGATATGGGATACAGATTAGCACTGGATACAGATCTATATACAGAATTGTCTCATTCTATTGAATAATAACAAAATAAATATCATAGTAAAATCAGTAGACAGAGTAAACTACTGTCTACGGTAAAATGCCACGTTGTCTGTTTCTATTCTTTATGGCATAATTATTTTTTTAACAAACCACGTTCGTTTTATAGTATCGCATTTCAAGTTTCACTTATTTCTCAAACCAACCAAAGTTGAGGAATCCCCCAACTAAAGAATTTTGCGTATTCTCCAAGATACTGCGCTATCGTGATGCATTTGTCGTAAAAAAATAATAGTACCGTATAAATTTTTAATGGTAATTGATATTGATTGTGTTAGTAAGTACATAAGTACTTAAATAATAAACAATTTTATTAATTTGTGTCTATTTTTTATTTAATGTACGATAATCAACCTGTTCCCTTGTTCCAAAAGAAGCAGAACAAAGTAACTTGACTGCATAAAGTAAAGTAGGTATATTATTCTGTTTTGGTTCTTTTGACCATACAGATTTTATACAGATTTCAGGTTAAAATAGCATACAGATTTTAGTAGTTTCTAGTACAGATAAAAGGTTCAATGCATCTGGCAACACTGGTTGTGTGGTATCCGGAATAACATAGACCATCCCCTCTTTTTCGAGGGTGTAGTAAAAGGCGATTTGTTGTATCCTTAGTATAACAATAGTAAATTATATTAACATAACATCACGCCTTGCAGTCTCCGAAGGGCTCGGCAAAGGTGTCCCTAGTACACCCTCGCTTCGCTAGTTATGTTTAAGTCCCGTATAATAGGAGGCGAGCCTATTGCCATTAACCGGGCACAAATCCAGACACCGGGCTGCTACTGAGAAATTCCTAATGAAAAACCCAATAACATTTTGCCCGACCTGGGGATCGAACCCGGGACCTCACGATCAGCAGTTGCACTTGCCACCACTACACCAACGAGGCAGTCAATTTTCAATTATATTATATTGTTTTATATTTGTAGCTAGTGCTAAATAAGTATTATAATAAATATTTGTTGCTACTTGTATTTTTGTAACTAGCAATAACAGTCCCTACAGATTTGTGACGGTAATCGTTTTCTGACTCTAAAAGATTTACCAATTTCCCGCCGAGATTGTACACCTAGATGAATGTCCAATTGTAATCCCGTTCTAGGTGACAAGCCAAATAAAAGGTTATATGTAGAAAAAAATTCAAAGCCAGACGACGTTTTTACTCGAATAAAAGCCTTTCATGATCAGGAAAGTCTCATAAGAGCTCCTGCCTTCAACTACTTCAATCGTCTTGGAAGTCATCCAAAACTATTTATGGCAATATTCGGTGACTCGCATCTAGACGTCTTGCGGCTCTGCAAATAGTTCAGCGCATCTCTAGAGGGTTGGCAGACTAACTTTACGATTTTTAAAAGCAAAGTTTTTGACAACTGTTTCCTTCCAGAACCTATGCATTGTAAAACAAACTGAAACTTGACTTAATTTATAACCAGTTCCGTATCTGTAAAGATACGTACGAAATATGCTGAAGACTACCTCGAAGATTCAGGAGTATAACAACATAAAAATAATGAGCTACTTACAATAGAGCAAGTCATACACGTAGAAAGTACAGGGAATTTTGTCGCTGTGTACTTAGTTCTTGTATTAATTTGGCCCCGGTCTACCTCTATGCGTTAAAAGATTCCAAGTAGAAGTTCAAAATTAAAAAATCAATCTGGATCATCCTCGATAAAATATACAAATCAGAATCAAAGAAACGGACATCCAATAAAATCAAAGATATGAAATTGTAAAGTAAGATTCAAAATGAAAAGGAAATAAATTTTCACAAATATTTCCAAGATGAGAACATTTCAAATTCCAATCTTGCACTTTAGTCCGATGGTAGACATGCAGATGGGCCAAGAATTTTCAGCGATTTGCATCGGTTGCAAAACTAAGTTATGGTAATCTGGCTATAAGTTACAAGCTCGAGCTGGTAAGCTTTTCAATTTTATTGGGAGATTGGATATTTTGAGCCTTAACTCCTTGGGGAAATAGGATCTGCCCGCTTTTAGTAAAGCGAATGAATTAATTTGCATACCGCTCGTTGAATCATATCCGTTGGTTTTGTACTTGTCGGTCAAAGGAATTATTTAACTGGTTTCCTTTGAAGCCTTTTGTTAATAAATCTTACTTCTGATTTATATAATATAGATACTCTATGTCTTTTTATTGTACTTTTTCACTTAATGATCTATGAAATGAACACAATTTGAGCCAAACATATTTTTTGAAGCAAAATCTATACTACTCTGATAGGTACTCTGATTTGGAAAAGATTCAATAGAAATGGAGCAATAAACCTTACAGTTGCAGATTTGTATCGGGACCAACACATCACTCTTCCCCCGGAAATAAACTTGCCAGCACAACACAGCTCTGTGTCAACGAAACTCAGTCAAGATTTATCGAAGCTCTAGACCAACAATATTGATATTCGAAAGCTATGATAAATATTCTGTACCTATTGAAATTTTATATACTTACAACATTTTGCTTGCCCTTCTCTAGATGCAGCAGAATTTGTTGCAATACAAAATAATGTTGTTTCAGAATATCTACGTATGACGTTTGCATAAACTGTAATCCACTCCTCCTCTCTTAGGGTTTACCTAAGACTCAGCCTAAATGCTTCTATTCTTGTGTAAGGGTGCAGATTAGCTGACCTTTCTAATAACCTTATTTTTCTGTATGAAGTTCTCGATAGTATTTGTAGTCTGCCGACCCGCACCAGGCTAGCGTGCCTAATATTTCTCTAAACACTGGGACAGTAATGTGCTGATCATGCTTATGGGTATAATTTAAACAGTAGAGAATGTCGGTCTTTATTTGATGCCTGGGAAGCGAATAGCTAGACTCCTCTAGTGGTCACAAGTATAACTGTATCGAATGAGGTCATGAAGAATAGGACGTCATTTATTTTTCCGACCTAAGAATTAAACGTAGGTCGATTGCCATGATGTATTACGTTTGCTGTACGCAGAAAGTTGTAAGCAAACGTAATAAATTAACAACAGCAAGATCACAAAAATACATCGGAAAACCATAAAATAAAATCACTCCTTCAGTTTTTTCTATAACGTTTTATAAAGCAAACTTTAATCATGCCAACGTCAGCATAGTTAACATAGCAGGTGTCTGTCGAACGAGGCAAGTTTGCATCTCTTAAATCGTTTAGCAGTTGGGTTTCATTATCAGACACTCCACGAGAGCTCGCTCGTCAGAGTTATTATTCGCATGCGTAAACCTTGCTACCGTATCAGAGCATTCAGTGGCCAAGAGACACCGGGGCGGGAAGACGTCCCGTCCCTGGGAAAACCGACGTTACATATTACGCGATCGCGAAGTCAGACATGATGTACGAAAACTGTTTGTGATATAAATTTAAATCGTGCTTGTGAATGTGAAATTAACAATAAAACTTATTAGTGATTTTAAAATAAAAAATTGCGTTGAATTTTAGGATGAAGTTATAAATAGCAAAGAAAACATTTTGTGAGAAATTAAAGTGTAGATTTACAAATTAATTTACACTTAAAATTAAAAAGCTAAGGTAAAAAGCTGTGAGTAAATACAGGTATCAGAGTGCATTCAATTAAAGCAGTAATATTTTATCCCCTAAGGATTATGTCATTAGCATAGATATTCTTTAATACTATACTAAGGACGTATAATAATGTATTCGAAGACGAAATGGTGTTCCATTTTTACGTAACGTTAAGGTCCATCCATCGTATCGAAGGTCGTTTGCACAGCGATGATCCCCTACTTGTCATTCTCTTCGCTCACTACTTTATCACGCCCTTAATCTATCTATTGTCATTCCAAAGTAGTAATCCGGACGAATAACCTCTGTAGACAACCTTTTATACAAGTCTACATTATGAAACGACAGTAAATCCGACCAAATGCTTTCCCAAAGAAAATATCCAAGCATGCCAGTTGTTCAAAACATTTTACCTAATTTGTCCTGAAATAGAATCGTATTTCGAGAACCGTATAAGTTAGAAACCTTTCGTTTATGAAAATGTTCTTTTTGAAATGCTCTGGAGATTATTTCGGGAAATGCCTTTAGTGTTACATTCAATATTATAACCCCTTTAAAAGGGTCTCGGAGGGTATTTGGGCAAAATAACGCAGGTATAATACGAAAATAGCATTTTAATACTTCAAATATTACTTCGGTGTGGGGATGGTTGAAATTAAATTTCTTTTGTGTTTACCATTTTAAAAATATGGGAACAGATAACTATGAATCATGGTTATGAGGGTTTAGGCATCAAATTTTCATTATGCAAATATAAAGCGCGCAGACAAATCGTGTTATCTTTATGACACCTATAATTCAACGTTTTGAGTGAGTGAGCTCCCAAAGCGAAATACTGTTATGAGTTTTGACGTGCCGATTAGCGAACTTTACACAAACAGCCAACTTTGAACTTTGAACTTCGCAATACCCGTATTTGAATAACGTTCTAAATTGTAGGGAAATAATGTTTACTTATTCTACTTACGAGCATTTTGCAGGCTCGTTGCCAGAAGTTGTGTGAGCTTTCGTTTACTTTTTGTACTTTTCCCGAGTTTGGTGCATTTGGTGCATTCGGTAAATTAATTGCCTTGGATGTGGTCAAGTTACGACTACGTCGACTACACGGTTTTCGATTCGACAATTTCTCGGAGAAGCTGAAGTTTTACTCAACGATTTCTAACTTAAAACAGAAGACCGGGATGGGCTTGAGATGCTTAAAATATTAGAAAATAGGAGACGTTCAAGACTAATGTTAAATATGTATTTAAATATAGTTTTTTCTGGGACGACCCTGCCACTCTATCTTTACTCCTGTAATCCAGGATCTACAGTGGCAACCAACCAATATATGAATACACTAGCTTTTGCCTGCAGCTTCGTTTGCGTGAAGTTTGAAAACCTCGTTAAGCCCATTTTAAAGTGACATTTTAAAATCCAAAACATCCGTCTTTTATCACCCTCAGCGGTTTAGGCTGTGCGTTGCTAGATTAGTCAGCCAGTCGGTCAGTTTCTCCCCATGCTTCTTACTTCAAAATTACCAGATTTCTCATACAAACTCTCAACACTTATTTCACCCCCTTAGAGGTTGAATTTCCAAATATGTGTACATTTATTCCTAACCAGAAACCTTAATATTTAATTTCATCTTACTTACTTCAAAAACGACGGACTTACATACAAAATTCAACCCCCCATTTCACCCTCTTGGGGGTGGAATCTCCAAAAATCTTCAAACACTTATACGTTTATTTCTTACCAAAAGCCTAAATATTTAATTCCATGTTTCTCACTTAATACCAGACGAATACGAATACGTGTTTTTAATACCAGATTTCTCATACAAACTTTCAACACATTTCACCCCTTTAAGGGTTGAATTTCCAAAAATGCTCAAACAAGTGTACATTTATTTCTAACCAAAAACTTTACTATTTAATTTCAAGCTTCTTACTTCAAAAATGACGGACTTACATACAAACTTAAAAACCCTATTTCACCCCCTTAGGGGTTGAATTTCGAGAAATTCCTTCTTAGTGGATGTTTACGTCACAAAATGAACCTACTGTCAAAATTTCAAGTTTCTAACCCCAGCCGTTTAGGCTGTGCGTTGATAGATCAGTCAGTCAGTCAGACAGCTTCTCCTTTTATATATATAGATAGATATATAGATAAATAAATCTAGACACACGGCAGTGTGTCCAGCTAAGTTCGGAAAATAATATGTATATTTCTCTATGATCGAGGGGTATAATATCAATGACATCAGAACTTTAGGGTGACTTGAGTTGATCGGTTTGGTTAACTTACTCTATTTTCTGTTATGTGTTATTTTGGTTCAGGGATGTTACAAATAGCTTTTCGGTACCGGTGTATCTTCCTCTAACCGATAACCCAAGACTAAGTATTAATGATGAAAATATTGACCACAGTCAGAATTTAACGAAAAATTTTCCCTAAATAAACTGTACTAGTCGGCAACAGTGATGAAGATGGATGAGGAGATGCCATGTCATGATTATTTATGAGATTTGGTGTTTATTTACGGTAAACACTTTTGATTGTGTCCTGGGATTAACATATTTTATGATAACTATAATAGCAGTTCACGACGATCTTCCAGTTTCAGGATTAAAAGACGAAGCCCAAAAAATTCTGAAAAGTTATGATCTGAAAAGTTATGATCCACCAATCCAAAGATCTTTTATTCCAATTCGAAATGAACACTTCGAAAAGTTTACATCACTTTAAAAACAACGTTCATTTTTGCTTCCAACCATTTACGAAACAAACCAATTTCGCATATAAACGAGAGCAACTTTTCGAATATATACACTGAAAGTCAAAGCTTGAAAGCTTACAAGCTTTATTAGAATTTTATATTTCACTAGAACACAATATTTTATCTTTTACCCACGCATACACAATGAAAGCAGTACAAAACAAATAGGTCCTTCCCTATTTCACAAAGAACTAAATCCCGACAACAACGCGAAATAATACAATGGACTTAGTGATATTCCTGCTCGTTTAAATTGTGCAAGTTAATGTGTAAAAAGTAATCTTTAAAAAGAGGAAAATAATATTTTATTTGATCAACGCAATCAAGTATGATGTACAGACTGGTACTTATGTATTTAGACGACATCACCATACTTATGAGGATCCAGTTCAGGATTTCATGACAATGAGACCAAATTACGACTTAACCTAACACAATATAGTTTACAACAATGTAATCGATTGAGGCATCGTAACCCAATATACAAAAAAATCCATGCGCGTTGAACAGAGTACACGCACTTCGTTTTTTTTTCGAAGTCAGTTAAGAATATCGTGCCCGTAGGCTTAGAGACCCGCTTGATAGCATCAGGTTGCGGGTTTTCAAAATCTAAATACCATGATCCGATGTGGCTTAACCTCCACGAATGACGATACTTAAGTACCTACATCCGCCGCACCCTGGGCAGTCAGCGTCGCTACCAACCTTGCTGACTGGCTGATCTATACAACACAGCATGAGCTACTCTCGTATAGCTTGTGCTGACACAAGAAAAGAAGAATGTGGCACGGTTGGTGGTAGGATCTAACCGTCCGCCTGGCTAGCTACCACCCTCATATTAAAGTCAAGCCAAGCAGTTTACTGTGTTCCGCCGTGTGTATGTGAGAGCCAGAGTGGTATAGGGGAATCCCACTATGTTTCTGTTCCTTGGATTCGTGTGCTCTATCTTGGACCCTGTCTGCGCTTACCATCAGGTGAGACTAGGACCAAACGCGACCAAGTCAAGAATAATAAAATAAAAAATGTAGCTTTTTCAATGCCATATTGAAAAAGCATTGCCAGTACCTACAACATTGCCTTACGGTGAAGGAAAACATCGTAAGGTAACCTGAAAATAATGATGTGAAATCGCCAATACGCAGCGAGCAAGCGAGGTGTTTAATGATTGTTCATTCTATGTATGAGAACAATCCTTTGCCCAGTAGTGGGACAATAACATGTGTTACAAGTTGACCGAATTGTTCGTCTGTGTGTTCACGAGAAGGCGTGGTACGTGAATTTAATATTCCACTCCTAATTTAGCGCAAATCCGCTGTGGATGAGATACTCTCCGAGAATGAAGGATTACTTTCAACTGTAGTCTGACTTTGTAATTTTTAACGGCTTATCTTGTCATAATTATGAATGAATTGATTAAATATGGGAAACATGTTGATTGCATGTAGTCATACATATTGTCTTTAAATTACATTATTTACAAGTACATTATCAACCTATTACTGTCCTACTGCAGGGCACGGGCCTCTTCTAAGTAAGAGCAGGATTTAGGCCTTAGTCCACCACGCTCGCCTGAGGCGGGTTGGCAGGCTGCACACACCATTGAGAACTTTATAAAGCCCTCTGTAGTGTTCATATTTCCTCACGATATTTTCCCTCAAAGTTAACGCAAATGATAATCAAATAATAAAGTGAAACTAAATAATGTCTTAAAGTTTGGATTTGTGCCCGGTTGATGGGAATAGGCTCGCCCCCTAATACCTGGGACTTAAACATAACGGCGAAATGAGAATGTTCTATACACCTCTGCCCAACCCTTCGGGGACCACAGGCGTGATGTTTATGGCTTAGATATATTCATAATTATCCTTACTCAGGCTTTACAATTTGAATAAAAGTCTATTGTTACGGCCACACTATCCATCCGTCTGACAGAAACTTTTAACTCTTTAACAGAATAAGTTAGGTATAGGTATAACGTGCTGGTGTCCGCAACTCCACGACTGAGCGCGTATTTTGCGTCATAAAACACAGAAACAGAATAACTCACAAACTTGAAAATATTTCACCATTTTTGATATTCAGTCTAAATAATTAAATTCCACATAATAACAATCCCGTTAACCGCCAAACAAATCTAAATATACTGTTTGTTATATAATAGGGTTCACAACAATAGTTTAACGGGATAGCATTTAAACCCGTGACCTCTCGGTCGCCATTCAGCTTCGTGGCCGTTAAGGATATTATTGCCTCTTCGCTGTATTGATATTCATTGACCCATAACCGATGATATTTAAGTACAAACAAGTAAAATTAAACTGTTTGTATTTATTGATGGCTTGGCCGATTGCTATAATTTGCCGCGGGTTATTGGTTAAAATTGAGTCTTGTATCTTTTTCCAATAATTAAGTTAAAGTAAATACACAACTTTGCATAGGTAGACCCTGTTATTTGTTAGTAGCTAACACAAAAAAAATTGCTTACGAATCTATTTATTTGCCCAGTTTGGTAGGTAATAAAAAAGTTACCCTTAGTAAGCAAAACGGTTCGTTTTTGGTATAGGAAGTATAATAGAAGTACCTATGCCAATGAGACATAATCTTTTTTAATGAGTTGGCATAATCTTTTTTGGTTACCTTTTAAGAAGTGATTGAACAGCCTACCGTTTGAACCTTTTCTTTCCATGCAGACTTCGATCCCGGTCCATACCTCAGATTTTTCAAATTCACGTGTGGATCAATATTTGATTATGATTTGCGTTAACGGTGAAGGAAAACATCGTGGGTACCGGCACACCTGAGGCGTCTCCAAAAAGTCGTCGGTTATATTATGTATGTGCAGTCCGCCAAAGCGCACCAGACCAGCGTGGTAGACGAAGGTCTAAAAACCTTTCTCATTATGTGTCATGGCCTGATTATGTTATAGATAATCACAAAATCTAACAGAAATATTTAATTACACTGCCCGACCTTGGGATCGGCCCCGAGCCCTCATTCTCGGCACCCGGGCTTGCAACCAGGTAATCAGTAGGGCGCAAGCGGCCTGAGAATACATAGTTGGATTACTAATCCTGGCTAAAAATACTAGTTTGTTTTTGTTTCAGTTAGTTTATATTCCTAAATCTACGTTTTTCATTTATATGTATTCAGCCAGGCCTGTTAACGGCAAATACAAACAACTACCCACCTTTTCAAACCAAACCAAATGAAAATAGAAACGAGATAAAAATACAAACTGAATGAAGTTATTTTTGTCCACTTTTCGAATGAAACTAGTTATTTTCGTTTAATATCTGGTTCTCTGTGTCATACAAGTCTTTGTTAATTATGGTTTATATGTAGGTAATTTTATTTCATTGTTAATTTTTTGATCATACTATTTGTAAGGTTAAGCTGCTCTTGCCGCGGTCAGTCTGTGGATGGGTGAACGTTCGTTACACATCCAGATCCCTCCATGCCTCGGAGAGCTCGTTAAGCGGTCGGTCTCGGGTGTCATGCGAATATCTATGACAGTCGTTACGGGAAGTCAGAAGTCTGACAATCGGTCTAACCTTAGGATATCGGCATTACCCAGTAACTGGGTTGTGGAGGTCTGATGGCGGTCGCTCCTTGGAAATACTGGTATTCAGCCGCATCTGGTTAGACCGGAAGCTGATCCAAATATAGTTGGGATAAGGCTAGGTAGAACATGTCCCTTAGTAATGTAAGGGCACAACTCGAAAATATCAACTTTTGGGAAAACGTGTTAAAAGATTCAGGGAACCCTATGTTTTCACGGTATTTTTTACAGTATAATTACAGTATTTGCTTTAATATTGTCTTTTTTCTCTTTCCGTGAAAGCCAAGTGGTAGAACAGTTGATATTGAGACCATCTAACACAGAAACTCAAAACCTCATTATTGCGAGTTGTGCATTACTAAGGGTGCGACGTATTAATTTTATTTATAAAAAAATAAAGTGTGTAGGTATAGTAGTCTTGACAAAGATTAGGGCAATCTTATTAACCGCGGGTATCGCAAGATGCGACTCAGGAATTATATCAAAAGTCTGCTGCTCCTGGCTGCTCTATCCGGTTGCTGAGCAAGGTGATTACGGAAATGTTCCTTTACGGTTTTAATAGTTTATAAGAAGGCCAAGCAGGAAAATTGCAGTATTCTTTTATATATTTATTTATTTATACTTCTATGCACTATTGTGGTACATAAGGCGGACTTAATGCCATAAGGCATTCTCTACCAGTCAACCTTAGGGTTAAAAAGAAAAGCATCAAAATACGTAGGTACAGGAAAAAGATGAGTTGACAATTTTGGACTGAATATATCAGGAAATCAAAAGTTAAATATAAATTACATAAAATACATATATACAAATAATAAAATATATAGATATTATAATATATATATATCAACCACATTATTAATTGATGCTGTATGTTATTATTTTGTGGTGTTGTGTGTTATTATTTTGTGAACACTCTTGGTTCGGTACCTACCTGGCAAAACAAACTGTTTTTACAAAAATCTGAAAATTTTGTTATTTCCTCCAAAATCGAGCTCACGACTCCTTCGACAACATTTCTATTATTTAATACAGAATTAGACAATGCGGCCTAGCAAAGCACGAATATCTTTTGAACCATTTCTTAAAGAAAAGTTTCTACTGCTCATCTTGATTGACCGTTAAAGTTCATGAAAGTATAATACCGACTATGTTAAACTCCTGCTAGAAGCAAACATGTTGTTTATTTCTACACATTTCCTTGCCAAAATGAGTCTTACTTCTCTATTGTTATATTAAATCGAGTATATTAGTTTAGTAACTCAGCCAGTATAGTGTGTATGATAAGACAAACTTGCGGTTTAAAAGAAGATATAGTGATAAAAATTTAAAAGAGTATACTTAGGTGGTTTTGTCATGTTGAGAGAATGAGTGAACGATTAACAAAAGGAATTTATAAGGCGCATGTCAGTAGAAACGCCGGTAGAGAACGCCCTAGTAGGACATACATCGATGTTAATGGTGATGTTCATCACAAAGGACAGGTGCGTAGCACTCTCAACCGGCGTGAGTGTATGACAAGATGTATGAATGTGGATGAAGCGAAAGGAGTATGTAAAGATCGTAGCATGTGGCGTTCTATTACCCCCATGGGTAAAAGGCGTGTGTTTATGTATGTAGGTATAATATATGTATAGTACACTAACAACTGACTGACTGCCTTGTTGGTCTAGTGGTCGCAAGCGTGACTTCTGAGCATGCGGTCCTGGGTTCGATCCCTAGGTTGGGCAAAGTGTTATAGGGTTTTTCCATTAGGAATTTCTCAGTAGTAGCCCGGAGTCTGGATTTGTGCCCGGTTAATGGCAATTGGCTCGCTCCCTATTACATGGGACTTAAACATAACTGGCGAAACGAGGGTGTACTAAAACACCTCTGCCGAACCCTTTGGGGAATACAAGGCGTGATATATATGAGTAACAACTAACAAATATATACGAGTAAATGTAGAGGGTTATAAAAACCAGTCTTTATTTTAGCCACAGCTACAAGATAATTTATCTTTAATATCAGACCGTATTCACACTTTTCCGGCTTTCCCGTAACCAACCCGTGCGGCCAGCGAAATGAAACAAAGTTACAATGACATATTATTAGGGGAGAAATTTAAAATATGCGTAATATTCCAAACAAGCAGTGTCAGATGTAAAAAGGCTGCTTTTTTAACTTTTATGAATGCTGTAGCTTATTATAAAAATATACCTATAGGTAGATAAAATTACTTTTCAACAGTCAGCGAACAAAGTTGGTTGTCAAACAAATAATTATAATAATATATTTTGTAAACTATATATTTTTATGCGGATCAAGGCTGATGAATCCATGTTTGATAGTTTTAAAGTTAATGCTGCCTTGTCCATTGATGGAATTTACGACACCTGTTAGAAGTGGTTAAATATGGTGTGCCATTAAGGATCCAGATGTCCGGTTGGCGACCGGACAGTCCGATTTTTATGTCTGTCTGGATAAACATAAAGCTTTTTTGTGACTTTCAGTAAAATCATATGATAAAAAAGCATTAAAACATGTCCGGTTTCTTTTTTCAACACATCTAGCAACCTTATGTGCCATGTTTAGTTGGTAAGTTATTTAATCCCGTACTTTTCTAAATCCTTGACAATACCAATATCATTGACAGCCTTACCTTACTTTCAATCAGTATAAAAATAATACTCTACTTTAATCTGAACTCTAGAACAAAAAAGTAGACCTTCCCTTTGTAAGGATAAGTACACATATAAAATTTTGATCGCGAAACAAGTTTTTTTGGGCAAGAACCTAAATAAAAAGCGTTACAGATATATTTTAACACTGTTTACCAACTTCTGTTTTTCCAGCTAGCTCGGTCCTTTGTCATTTTGCGCCGAATCAGCAAAAAAACTAAAGGCTTAGATGAGATTTCCAAAAGGGACAGAAATATTTATCCGACATAAAGAAAGGACAAGGCCACGCTCACTTCGGGTAGCCTGGGGGACAAACAGTGAAATTAGTATTTCAACATGTTTTAATTTTAAATAATATGCCTCATCTACAAGAACAAACTTTGTCCTTTAGGGAGCATAAAATTTAAAACAAAGTTCCACGTAGGGTCTCTAAAATGTATCTGGTGTACAATTAAAAAAGTATTCTATACAATACACTAGTTCGTAACAAATTTATCAACCGCTCGGATCATACGATTTGCGAAATTAAGCTGAGCTTGCCGCGGTCAGTCTGTGGATGGGTGACCGTTCGTTACACATCGAGACCCTTCCGTGCCTCGGAGAGCATGTTAAACAGTCGGTTTCGGGTGTCATACGAATATCTATGACAGTCGTTACGGGTAGTTAGAACCCCGAAAGCCTGAAAACCGGTTTAACGCTAGGATATCGGCATTTCCCAGTAACTGGGTTGTGGAGGTCTGATGACAGGCGCTCTGTGTAAAATACTGGTATTCAGCCGCATCTGGTTACACTGGAAGCTGACCCTAACATAGTTGGTATAAAGCTAGACAAAACAGGAACTCTAAGTGCAAAATGTTTTTATAGAGCGCCAACTAAAGTACGTATTTAAAATAATTATACCAAAATATTCATTGACTGTTCATTGTTAACAACACATCATAGGAGTTGTTATGAAACAATAACACAGTGATGTAATTTCTATAGTTTCTTTTTGGATAATGCCTGTGTTTAGCAGTAGACTGCGATAAGTTGAGATAATTAAATAGTGAGACTTTGTAGGTTAATTTATTTAGTCAGAATAAGACAATTCCGATGAATTGATCGTAATTTAATAATGAAAATTATACGACTTATTCTTATTGAAAAAACATAATATGCCAATTTATCATAATAGTGTTTTAAACTAAAAGTAACAACAAAGATTATGAAATATAAAAAAACAACTAACAAGTGACCACATCTAGTCTTAAAAAAAATATTACATTGACTATTAAAAGTGTCTGTAACCGTTTTATTTACAGAAATAAAAATCATTTATTATTTATAAAATTGCCAAAAACAGCTTGATCTTTCCTTTAATATGCTTTTTTTCAATAAAAAAAAAGTTGCCCCACACTAGGATTTCTCCTGTATCGTGGGTGCGTTTACAAACACAAATCTCCACACGCACAAACATCCAGACCCGGAACAACTATTTGTAGGCCATACAATTATTTGTTCCGTGCGGGAATCGAACCCACGACCCGCAGCGCAGAGGCCAATCGCTTAGCCACTGCACCAAACGTGTCGTCAAGTAAATTCTCAGTAATTTCCCGTGAAATGAAGAAAAATCATCACAAATATTGATATCGGAGGGCTAACCCTCGCGCCAGTAACCGAGCCCTCGGGAACTTCAAACACGACAGCCATAAAAAAATATTTTACACTTAAGTATTTTATCATTAATTTCGGAAGGAGAATTTCGGCAATCGGTTGTGACGAATTGATATTTTTTTTCATGAGTCCTTCGCCGTAAGGAGTGCCATTTATATCATGGGTTCTGCAATTTATTACTCTCATTTATCATTTCATCGAGTTGGGGCGCGCTGACATATCGCAGAGAGTCGTCTATTGTACGTTGCCCTTTTATTTATCCTCTCTCATATCGTCCTAATTAATGCTCTATATCTGATAAGTCCTTTCAACTCATTTGGGATTAGGTATGTTGGATATATTGTAATAAACAAAAATAGGTAGAGTACTTGTGTTAAATATTAAGTTCAATACATTTTATGGTTTAGTAAATGTGAGTACCTAATAAAACATGTCTTCATATAAACTGTTTCCACTCTGACTCCCTTCGTAAACCCTTTTTGTGGGTAGGTACGTAACTCCTATGTAGGTGAATTGAAAGGTACGGATAAGGTACTTACCTAAAACTGAAAAAAAAATACATTATCTCACTTTCTCTGTTATAAATCGTTTAATTTTGACGACACGTTTGGTGCAGTGGCTAAACGATTGACTTCTGCGCTGCGAGTCGTGGGTTCGATTCCCGCACGGAACAAATATTTGTATGGCCTACAGATAGTTGTTCCGGGTCTGGGTGTTTGTGCATGTGAAGATTTGTGTCTGTAAACGCACCCACGATACAGGAGGAGAAATCCTAGTGTGGGGCAACGTTTTTTTAAAAGAAAAAAATATATATAATAAAAGTACTATAAAAGACATACAAGAGAATCTTGTAGGGGTGAATCTATCATTACAGTTATAACTAATATCAGTATGCCAGGATTGGGAGCATGGTAAATACAGTAAATTAAACCAACATAGACTCTCCACCACTGAGAGTACAGATTAGTTACAGAAGCTAGTTCACAATATATCACAATATAATAATTTACACGAGATCAGAAAATAAGGACAAGCAAATCAGATATAAAAGGTCAGACTTCTTCGGCGGTTCCACATGGAATCCTTTGCTCCGTCGAATGACCACTATTTTTATAACTTCGGGTACGTTGATTCATCTTTTTTTAATCTTTTTTTTTATCTTGCGGAAATCCTCATGGACTATCCCCCGTCTGGGGAAGACGGGGGGGTATGTCGGACTCTTACCGGCTAAAACCACCACGGTGTCCCTCCTTCTGACCTAAGGCCGGGGTCACGGGATTCGCTGTTGCATGCACCGCGACCCCGGCAGGTCTCGGTCCACCAGCTTCTTCTGGTGGACCTCTCCTGTGGTGGGGCAGTTGCTCCCCTGCCCCACATCCTTCCGAGAGGCGCGCGCAGGACACGACGCGCCATCCTCCCTGGGCTCTAGCGCGAGAAGGGAGAGAAGAAGCGGCCTCCCTCTCCCTCTCCGCTACCTCCTTGGTCGCCATCACCCCCTTGCAAAAGGAGGCGATGGCTTCCCACGCAGTCTCGCTCCCGACCATAGACAGTACCACGGCCGGAAGCGAGAGGTCACCGCCGATCGCCGCGATTAGTTCGCGGCGCTGCGACCCCCATGCTGGACACGCCTGCAAAGTGTGCAGCGCCGTGTCCTCGGGGCAGTCGCAGTGATGACATCCGGGCGTCCGCTCCCGGCCTATACGACACAGGTACTTCCCGAAACAGCCATGTCTCGAGAGTACCTGCGTCAGCCGGAAGCTGAGGGCGCCGTGACGCCTCTCCAGTCACTCCTCCATCACAGGTCTTACCGCCGCTATCGCGGCGTGCCCCACGTTTATTCATCTTGACGGTTACCCTCATAACAGTATCTATAGTAGTTTATCTTGTTTTAAATTATAATTTAATATGATCATGTTTCTGAATTTCGTACTAAGCTCAAATGGCTACCAATTCGCCTTCGCCGGAATGCCCATATTCTTTCCCTACTTTATAATGTGCTCTTTAACCCTTCTACCCCGTTTTATCTAAAAGAACGCTTCGAGTTCCTATGTGACTCTCATTCTAGGTTCTTGAGATCATCAGAAAATCTTCAATTAAAAATACAACAGCACTCCACCTCTTTTTATGACAAGTCATTTACGATCCAAGCTGCTCGTCTGTGGAATGCTTTGCCACTTAATGTGAGACGTGCACAATTACTGCCAGTTTTTAAAAAGTCAGTGAAGGAGCATTACATGTCGCTTTAATCTGCTATTTATTTTATTCCTCTCCTCCGTTCTTATACATATATTTATTAGTTTATTATTATATTATTTATGTTTTCTTTTCATATTTATGTAATTATTTTGCCATGTATTTTATATTATTAAATTTAAGTAATATTATGTAGGTACGTAGTGTACTTGTACACCTAGATTGCTCGATTTTCTCTTTCCATTCTCCCAGTCCATCCAAAGGTTGTCTGGAAGAGATCGCCTTGCGCGATAAGACCGCCCATTGTGCATTTTTGTATTTAAATAGTTTTTTGTGTTATATTAACCTGGTGTACAATAAAGAGTATATAAATAAATAAATAAATTAAATTAGGGATAAGATTAACACAGTTAATTATTTCGATACCAATTCTACAATTTCAGCAAGGGTATCAAGGAGCTTCAGTGTCTAGATTTACATAGACTGTAAACATAATGAATAAAAACATTTTTGAATAATTAACCAATATAATCTGTAAACCCTATCTAAACCTTCTGTGTGTCAGTGTAAGTGAAGTATAAAACCTTTAGTTTAAAGTAATTACTAATTACTATATCCGACGGTCAAGTGAAGTGAATAAACAAACAAAAACCATAATAATATACGCACAAACAACTAATTAATAATTAAAAATAAATAAAGTGACTTTTAACTGTGAGTGTCGTTGATGAAGGGTAGTGTGTTATGGTGGCAGTAGTAGTCACAGCATGACCACGTGGATGGCGCTATTCGGGCTAGTGTGGCTGCTCCGTGTGCGTGGTTCGCTCTGCGGCTGCGCGGCGTGCAGGCGCGCGCGCCACGATGCGCAAGAGTCGCAGTGCGCGCCAAGCCCGCGCGCGCCCAGCCCTGAAGAGCAAGCCCCGTTTGACGTCATCACGCTTGAGCATTACACCCGTGACGTCACAGTACAGACAGACTTCGATGATGAGGATGTCGAGGACCTCGATAAAATCGAGATGCAGATTTCTGAAGAATGTAAGTTATATTTTTATTGTTTTTCATATACATTATTACGTGGAACTCTGCCACTGATTGCCGGGCCTATCAGATTATCCAAATTTTCAACCTCAGCTAGAACTGGCTCCCGGTGCCAGCTGGCTCTGCAACCAGCCCACTCACTTCCCCACTTTCAAAAGAGGCTTATATCCAGCAATATATGCGACAGGTGTTGGCGATATTCATAATGATAAAATGGAACCGTATTAATACCAATGTTGAAGAATCGGTCTTGTGAAAGCCATAATACGCATGTCAATTTGGTTTGTGATTAGCTAATGCGCGTTAGATATTATCTCGAAAGTGATTTACCAATCATTCAATGGAATAAAGTACAAAAAAATAACTCTATCAAATTATTTCTCAAACTGAAGCACTCACACAGAATGAGATTCGAAATTACTCAAACAAATAATTTCGATAAAAATGTTTCAAAGAATATAATAAACGTCAATTTCTTATGAATGATTTTCTTTTTCCACTCTTTTCTGTTTACGAACTACGCTAGACTTTAATCAATTAAATATTGTGCCTATAGTGTTGGATATTTGTTGTTTATTATTGTACTATTGCCATTAAATATATTTTTGTTGTAAACATGCTTATAAAACCAAAGTACTGCTTACTCTGGTTGCTTGAAAGAAGATACTGACTGAGCTTTTTGAAGATGTCTTTCAAAGAGGTCAGTTGGATAAGCGTGCATTATCAAAACAAAGTTTATTAAATTAAACATAACATAACATTACGCCTGTATTCCCCAAAGGGTTGGGCAGAGGTGTATAGTAACACCCTCATTTCGCCGTTTTGTTTAAGTGCCATGTAATAGGGGGCGAGCCTATTGCCATGAACTGGGCACAAATCTAAATACCGGGCTGCTGCTAAGGAATTTCATACTGAAAACCCTATAACGCTTTGCACAACCTGGAGATCGAACCCGACCTCACGATTAGCAGTCGCGCTTGCTACCACTAGACTAACGAGACAGTTATTAAGTTAAAAAAGAAAGAATTTGAAATCAACTTAGCCTATCGCAGTTTATTGCTTCTATTGGCCTCTGATGAGTGACGTCACAACACCAAATTGTCCGCTTTCCAAATTCTATCTACACTCAATGAATTTGAAGAAAGCAGCGAAGATCCTAGCACAGATATTACTTAAGTCCCATTCATACATAACGATCTTATATGGAAATGGCAGTGTAGTTTACACCGCGTACAAGCATTATTTATTGGCTTATTTATACTTTATAACAATGCATTGATAGCAGTGACAGCCTAGTGGTGTGACCGTCGGACTGCGAAGACAGGTCTCGAGTTCGAACCCAAGGCACGCACCTCTGACATTTCGGATTTATGCGCGTATTGTATAATTATCACTTGCTTAAAAACGGTGAAGAAAAACATCGTGAGGAAACCGACATGCCTGAGCGATATTTCTCGACGGCATGTGAAGCCAAGTCTGAGGCCTATGGGCGGCATAAACTCTGACACCAGGTTAGACACTAACCACACGAAAAAAAGAAGATATTGCGTTGTATTGAACAATGCTTCTTTATACGCGGTACAAAATTCTATCTCACAAAACACAATTGCATTACGTTTTCATCTGAATTCAGCCAGATATTTTCCAACTCTACCAAAACGGACACTTTCCTTGAGCCCCAACACTTGCACTGGTTAACCAGCACTTGGCAGTGACAAAACGTCGGTCTACACTGGACCGGAGCTGAATTTTTCTCCTATTCCGTCCAAACGCAAATACTTGTAGATCCATACAAACTGTGTTTGTTACTGCAGTTGCAGACGTTTGAAGGAACGGTTAAATAGCTAGGAGTGATAGCTTCGTACTTATTTCCAATATCAATAATTAATCTAAAATACTACAGCTATCAATAAATGAAAATTTATCGATTAATCGATAATTGATATGAATCAATTTGTATTTTTGTATGTAACGAATAAACTTAAAAACTATTGGACCGATTCCAAAAATTCTTTTGCCGTCAGAAAGCTACATTATCACTGAGTAACATAGGCTACGGGCGGAGCCGTGAGGACACAGCTAGTTCTATATATATTATTTCTCAAATTGTAAATCACGTTAAATCTGAACTATATTTTAAATTCAATGAATGCTTAACCTACCTCGTTGGTCTAGTGGTGGCAAGCGCGACCGCTAATCGTGAGGTCTTGGGTTCGATTCCCAGGTCGGACAAAGTGTTATTGGTTTTTCCGTATGGAATTCCTCAGTAGCAGTCTGGAGTTTGGATTTGTGCTCGGTTGATGGAAAATAGACTCGCCCCCTATTACGTGGTGCTTAAATGTAACGGCAAAATTTGCGTGTTACTATACACCTCTGCCAAACCCTTTGGGGAATACAGGCGTGATAATGTTATGTTATAATGCTTATTTGCCTTTAATAAACACATCAAAAAATACAACTTTAAAACAAATATTCTGATTCGCAAATAAATAAAGCCATTTTCGATAAATTTATATCCTGCATTAAAACCTCACTATAGTTATGATAAATTATTATGAGAACGTTTCGCATCAAAATATTACACACTTCCGTATAATCACATATTCTGTTGCGACTTGCGACTGCCAGGACGTACATGCAAGGATTATGAGAAAGGTAATGAATGAAACAAGAAATTATGTTAGCGTTGACCCACCAATTTACGTGCAAAGCGATAGGTATGTACAAAAGGGGAATGATAAGTTTCGTCAGTTTTCAAATTCATTCCTTTCCCACATTCCGGGCACATGTTACCTTTTCAAACTGTTGACCGGAAAATACCAATGCATGGAAAATTATGTTTAATTATTGGGTAGTAAAGATCAAAATTGCCTTTTGCCTCCATTATGACGTATTAGTGCCATGTAATGTCTTTGATTTGGTGTAAGGAGTTTTGTTGTAAAAACCATGACATCAATCAAATCGATGATTAAATAGATTGGCATTACTTGTCTGTCACCATGTCACCATAATATCTTGTCAAAAAATACTTGTATTTTCATTTCTTTAATGCTGGGAATACGTAGTCTGTAAAATAGTTCATTTCTTGCACTGTGCAAGCAAAAATAGACCTTAAGGTGTATAACACTTTCATCATACATTACATTACATTGCATTTTTCCGCGACTGTACCTACCTACTGCACACAGGGTGAAAAAAACAATTCAATATTTCACGTTTGGTGCAATGGTTGAACGATTGGCCTTTGCGCTGCGGGTTGTGGGTTGGATTCCCGCACGGATCAAATATCTGTATGGCCTACAAATAGTTGTTCCGGGTCTGGGTGTTTGTGCATGTGAAGATTTGTGTCTGTAAACACACCCACGATACAGGAGAAATCCTAGTGTGGGGCAACGTTTCTACAGGGTGTAAACAAAATCATGTAATTCCTTCAAACCTTGTGATGTACCTACTGCTGACATAGATTAACCCTGCAAGGGACACTTTTGGATTCAATAAAAAAAATATACAAAAAGTAGGCACACATGTGTTTTTAACTTGAGGCATTCTAGCGCCCCGAGTTAAATGACCGCGCGGCGAGCGATAGCCGCGCAATTCGCTCGGGGCGCTAAAATGCCTCACGTTAAGAACACATGTTTACTTCTTGTAATAATTTTTTTATTGGATCGAAATTATCCTGTTCAGGGTTAATCTATGTCAGCAGTACATCACGAGGTTTGAAGGAATTACATGATTTCGTTTACACCCTGTATAAAAAAATGTGCAAAGCTATAGGTAGGTACTGTATACAGGATAAAAAAAACAATATTTCAGGTAGGTACCCACTTTCTTTCGTCTTTTCTGGCGTTCGCCATTCGTGTATTCCATCCTGTATATACTAATGGCTATTTTCCCCGCTTATCCTCCTATTATCTACCGTGCATAAGGACACAAATCTCAGCTTATATCGCGAAACTGAAACAGTACTCTTTGTTCCTTTTCAGTTATTATGAGCCTGAAAATGCTACACACTAGGTCGTGTAAAAGGAAATTGCTAATCGCGAACATAATCAGATTTTTTATAATGTTTTTTAATTTACACTTTGATAATAGTGTTAGTAGTGTTTGTGTCTCCGTGTACCTATCTGTTCAAGGTAGGAATTCGCAGACATTCATTTTTTTTAAATTTGAGTAATGTACTAGCAGTGATAGCCTAGCTGTTGACCGCTTGCCTTCCACGCATCGAGGGTCTGAGTTCGATCTCTGAGTTCTGATTTATCGAATTCATGTGCGGATCAGAATTTTATTCTTCTTCTTCTTTTCGTGTGGTTAGTGACTAACCTGGTGTCAGAGTTTATGCCGCCCATGGGCCTCTGACTTGACTTCACATGCCGTCGAGAAATATCTCTCAGGCATGCCGGTTTCCTCACGATGTTTTCCTTCACCGTTTTTAAGCAAGTGATAATTATACAATACGAACATGAATCCGAAAAGTCAGAGGTGCGTGCCTTAGGGTCGAACTCGAGACCTATGATTTGGCAGTCCGACGGTCACACCACTGCTAGAATTTGATTATCACTTGCGTTAACGGAGAAGGAAAACATCGTAAAGAAACCTGCACACCTGAGAGGGCTCCATACAGTTCTCGATGGTGTGTGTAGTCTGCTAACCCGCACCAGGTCAGCGTGATGGACTAAGGCCTAAACCCTTCTCGTTCTGAGAAGAGGTCTGCGTCCAGTAGTAGGACAGTAATGGGTTGATTATGTATGTTATGGAAACATTTATCTATGTCTATATTTAATATTATAAAGAGGAAAGATTTGTATTTTTGTCTGTAACGAATAAACCTAAAAACTACAGGACCGATTTCAAAATATCTTTTGCCGTTAGAAAGCTACATTATCACAGTAACATAGGTTACAAGCGGAGCCGTGAAGACACAGCTAGTGAATGATATTTTTAATAATACAAACATAATTTTAAAAAAAAAGTACGGGTAAAAGACAAGTTGTTGAGATACTAGAACATTACTACAACTAGCATAAATAAAGAAACCTTTAAAAAATGTAATTGCGAACCAGAATGACAGTGGTCGCCTAGCTTTAAGCTAACGGAGGGGCTCTCTAAGTTACTGAGCATGGGACAAAGGTAAATGATACTCGATTTGCAGTACCTAGGTACTTTACTATAGGACCTACTGACTGGCATGTTAAGCTAAAGAGTATAATACTATTCAAGTACTTACCTATAGTAGCGTTATTACGTGAACTCTTCATTAAAGAACGACCCGATTACCGAACACAGAAAAACATTTTCACTTTGCTCAGACTTAAGTGTAAAAGTGAAAAGTTTCTGAGAAATATGAAATTAGTTTCGAGTAACGAAAAATCTTGACAAAATCCGTTTTATTCTGCGACTTCTTAGGTAGTAAGAATGAAACCACTTACAATGAAACTTGGGCGACGCCTGTTATAAATTACAATTCCGACTGCTCAAATATGAAATTCTGAGAACGAGGAGCAAAATAATACACAAACACATGCTTGACTTTTGTATCAAATATGAATTTTAATTTATTTTAGGGGCTCGTGGCTAACTAACAACCGAGCGGCTTATACGATATGCGAGGTTAAGCTGCGCTTGCCGCGGTCGGTCCGTGGATTAGTGACCGTAAATTACTCAGTGAGACTCCTCCGTGCCTTGGAGAGTACGTTATACCGTCAGTCCCGGGTGTGACCTGAGGGTCCGACTTATGGCAGTCGTTATAGGTAGTCAGAAGCCCGAAAGTCTGACAACCGGTCTAACCTTAGGATATTGGCACAGTAACTGCGTTGTGGAGGTCTTATGGCAGTCGCTCCTTGTAAAATACTGGTATTCAGCCGCATCTGGTTAGACAGGAAGCTGTTTCGAACATAGTTGGGAAAAGACTAAAAGGAACAGGGAGAGAGATGTATTTTTGTTTTTTATAAACGCTAGAATAATTATTTATTTATTTATTAGTAATTAAAGGCCTACCTTTGGTGCCTTAATACTTAGGTAATTGTCTCTATACCTATATAGAGACAATTACCTAAGTATTAAGGCTTATTTCTAAAGAAATTTCTGCTAGCAGACACAATACAATACAATACTCTTTATTGTACACAAAACAAACAAGAAACGTTACTATAAAAATAGAGATGTACAATGGGCGGTCTTATCGCATTAGGCGATTTCTTCCAGAAAACCTTTGACACAATCATTTGATTATAAAAAAATACAAAGGCACGGTGTTATTAAAAAAACTAAGAAGATAATATAAAATTAAAATCATAAAGTAATAATCTATACTAATATTATAAAGTTGAAGAGTTTGTTTGTTCGTTTGTTTGTTTGAACGCGCTAATCTCAGGAACTACTGGTTGGAATAGAAAAAATATTTTTGTGTTGGATAGTCCATTTATCGAGGAAGGCTATATAACATCACGCTACGACCAATAGGAGCGGAGCATAAATAAAAAATGTTACAAAAACAGGAAAAATGTCCACCTGTGCGCGGGACGGGCCGCTAGTTAAACTAAATATATATATAATACAAAGTTACAAAAGACTGAAAAAGAAAGTGAAAGTCTTGCTCAAAGTTACAGAAGACGTTAGGTCCGGTATGGAGAATTCAAAGTTAACGGTATTAATTTTAATAGATTTTTCCAACGCTTTTAACACCGTTGATCATGATATTCTCCTAGCCCTTTTGACACAAATTGGGATTTCGTCGTTGTCTCGGGAATGGTTCTCATCCTATCTTCGTGGACGCCAGCAAGCAGTACGGGTTGATCAGGAGTGTTCTGACTGGTTGAACTTGGCAACTGGCGTACCACAAGGCGGTATACTCTCTCCTTTATTATTCTCTTTATTTATAAATTCCGTTACCAACATCCTCAAATGTTCTTACCATCTATATGCTGATGACTTGCAACTGTATGCTCAAACTGACGTCGGCAATTTAGATGGTTGCATTTCCAACCTGAATGCTGACCTACATACGATAGGTGACTGGTCCAGTAAATTTGGAGTTTCCGTTAACGTCAGCAAATGCCAAGCAATGCTGATGGGCAGCTCGTTCCATCTACAAAACATTAATACTAATCACTTAATGCCGATTATATTTAATAATTTAGTTATACCACTGTCACCTCATTTAAAGGATTTAGGTTTGCATATCGACAGTAAGTTAAGTTGGAACAAGCAAGTCAATCAGGTCAGCAAGAGCGTCACTTTCACACTGCGATCTCTCTATAGATTTAAACACTTTCTCCCGTCTAGTATTAAATTACTTCTGGTCCAGTCTCTTGTGCTTCCCATTATTGATTATGCTGATGTTTGTTACTCTGATGTATCCCAAGAACTTCTAAACAAATTGGATCGACTTCTCAACAATTGCATTCGCTTTATTTACGGTCTTCGTAAATATGACCACATTTCCTTTTACCGTTCTCAGCTTAAATGGCTGCCCATTCGTCAGAGAAGATCCCTCAGATCTCTCTGTTTGCTCTTCTCCATTTTAAACGATCCTTGTGCCCCTGGTTATCTGAAATGCTGTTTTCAGATTTTGGGTAGTTCTCACAGTCGCAACCTTCGTGCTTCTGAAAATTTGCTCCTTCAGATTCCTTCTCACCGTACGGGTTTCATTTCCAATTCCTTCGCTGTCTCAGCAATTAAACTTTGGAATGTGCTTCCCCTTGATATTAAAAAGGCTCCCAACAAATTTTTGTTTAAACGCAAAGTCCGTGAATACTATCTGAAATCGCTGCTTCCCTAGTTGACGTTTACAGTTTTCGTCATAATTATAATGAGTATTTATTAGATATACCTACACATTGTTCTTACTTTTTTATTTATTTTTTTGCTTATATACATATTATAGTAATTTTTTATATATATATATATATTTATTATATATTTATATATGTATTTATAACCTATGTTTATATATGTATTTATAGTTGTTTAGTTATCCATATAGTTAATTATGTCGCAAATATCCATATTTATTTATTTTTTTGTGCCTCTCTTTTCAATGCTTTTCTCTTTGACCCAAAGGTTGACTGGTAAAGAATGCCTTGTGGCATTAAGTCCGCCTTATGTACCACCATTGTGCATTGAAGTATTAAATAAATAAATAATGTATAGAACAGATAAACGATTTTTGACAGGAGAGTGGGAATCTTCCTGTCTGCCAACAACAGCAAACTACGATCACCAATTCGTCACGCGTGGTGATTATGACAATTTCCCTGTGAACGTTCTATATAGCGGTCAATGGGAGGAATGATGATACGATAATTTTCTGCCTAGCCTTTTCCCAACTATTTTGGGGTCAGCTTACAGTCTAACCAGACGCGGTTGAGTATTTTACAGGGAGCGACTCGCAACCCAGTTACTGGGCAATAATTATATCCTAAGGTTAGACCGGTTGTCAGACTTTCGGGCTTCAGACTTCCCATAACGACTCAAATCAAATCAAATCAAAAATCAAATCAAAAAATTTTATTTCACATAAACCAATACAGGTGCTTATGAAACGTCGAATTTAGGTGCACGGTTCCAATTAGTTGTTTCCTATGGAGAAGAGCCGGCAAGAAACTCCATGGTTACTCTTTTAAAAATAATACCTTTAACAATTTCAGTGGATACAGTACAATGATTTAGGATAGTGAGAGAACAATGAGGTCCTGACTACAGACCAATGAGTAATATAGTACTAAAAGACTTGAGTACAAAAACTAACAAACAAAAATAAAATTTAAAAAAAAGTAATATGAATAATATTGTAGTAATTTACAAATTTATAGATGCAGGTCCACAAAGTTCTCACATTTACAAAAGTGAAAAGGAATCTAAACTATATAAAACAATTGACATAATTAAATGTCATCAAAACTTAGCTAAAAAATCATTGTAAAATAAGATAAAGATATCTTGAGAGTAATGATAGCAATAAAAAATATATATACAAAAATATATATAGACTGGCATACGTATTCATATGACACCCGGGATCGACGATTTACCGTGCTGTCCGAGACACGGCCCATCTCATGTGTAACGAATGGTCACTCATCCACGGACTGACCGCGGCAAGCGCAAATCCATACGATTATAATGTAGCCATGAGCCCTACAATAATAATGATTTATTATAATAAAAAATCAGAACGTGAAGGCACCAATGCTCGTTAAATTCTTTCTACTTCTTGTAACTCGATAGATTTTTTGCTTCAACGCTTTTGTGAAGCCGATAATATAACGTTTATGATAGATGATATAAAATACGGTTACATCGATGAGCTATTCGTGTTTTGACAAACATCAAAACGGGGGTGTGCGGTAGTTATAGGGCTATATTTTCTTTTCATCTCCGTAAGAAAGTCGTAAAATTTCGATGCTTATCCTTTGAGCTGGTTGTTATGTATACCTATAACATTTCCCACATGAACAACAGGAAATTTTGAAGAGCTTTTATCGCAAAATTGATATCTTTGAACACGACATCGCGGGGCTGTAGTATAAACATATTAATAGATATCATTACAATATGACTGTAAAAGTGTCATTAATATTCATCTTCAGTTCGATAAATTACGCTGCGGACAACTTTGTATCGACCTCATATAATACACCGTTATCCAAGTTTTTGTTTTGTTGTTTTTTTTTTAAATAAACGTGGCCCCACACTAGGATTTCTCCTGTATCGTAGGTGCGTTTACAGACACAAAATCTTCACACGCACAAACATCCAGACCCGGAACAACTATCTGTAGGCCATACACCTGTTTGTTTCGTGTGGGAATCGAACCCACGACTCGTAGCGCTGAAGCCGATCGCTCAGACACTGCACAAAACGTGTCGTCAAAAAAAGTATGCTTGAGACAGCTTCTGTGTTTTCCAATAAGTACAATCTGGTGGTCTTCAAGTCTTGAGTGAACAGGTTTTTGCCGGGCAAGCGTGTATCATCGTAGACCGCACCATCGCTTAACATCAAGTGAGGTGGCGGTCAAACGCAAGCCCATTAAATATATAAAAAAAGCTTCTGCAATAACCAGGTAGCGACAAAATAATAGAAATTACCTAATATTTCACATTAGGAACTAACATCTGACCTCTCGGCCTACTCTGAAAATCGAACTGCGAAGCTACGGCTGTTTTCCAACCACGAATGTATTTCGAATCGGACGATCAATTTCCGCGATTTGACATTTCATCCTTCGTTAACTCTACTCACAAATGTTAATTGATATCTAGTAGTTCGTTGTTTGACAAAACTTTGGTCGTATATAAGTTCGATGTTCATCGTTGTTTCGTTTTGATCCGAAGCTTCGACGTTCGTATTTCGGAGTAGGCCAAAGGCTAAATCTATAAATAACGTACATTCAATAGTACCTAGATATTTAATGTCTTTGATAACGTAACTATTCTCAGTCCTATAACAAATAATTCCACGAAATAATGACGGCACGCGTTCAATCGTTACTTCAATCAATTTCCATATAACAACAAACACAAGGAAGTACCATCACACTTTGTTAGACAAATGACTCTAGGTATCATATTCTGGCGTCTTTTCCTGGAACGCCAGCGCAAAAGGCAAATTCGGGTTAAAATCCGGAAACTTCGGGTTGCCGCTTTTGTGAGTCTAGTAGTTTGATTTAGGCCACCTGCAAGCTCGAAAGAGACGTCGACATAACGTGCTCATACTACCATTTTCGAATAAGGCTTTTGTAAATTCCTGAAGATCTTTTTAGCGAACTAGTTATTAGGTATACAGGCTGTTAAAAAATTAACTCTAAGAATTTTGTGGGGCTCGATATCGGAAATTGAATAACTTTCATAATATAACAACATTTCGAATTTCACGTATTTTTTTTATTACATTCCACACAAATAAAATTAAATAATTTTTTGAAGCAGTGATAGCTTAACGGTTGAACGCTTGCCTTCCATGCAGGGAAGTCTGAGTTCGATCCCGGCCCTTACCTCTGTCTTTTCACGTTCATGTATGGATCAGAATTTGATTATCACTTGCGTCAACGGTGAAGGAAAAACATCGTGAGGAAACCTGCACACCTGAGAGGGGTTCATAAAGTTCTTAATGGTGTGTGTAGTCTGCCAACCCGCACCAGGCCAGCGTGGTGGACTAAGGCCTAAACCATTCTCATTCTGAGAGAAGAGGTCCATGCCCAGCAGTGGGACGGTAATGGGCTAATTATGAAAATATGTATTTTTTGATTTATATAGAAAGTAATAAAAAAATGGGAATTTCGAAAAGTTGTTCAATTGCCGATACCGAATAACCCCACAAAATGTTTATAGAGTTATTTTTTTAAACGCCCTTTATAATAATTATGACACAGGTATTGTAGGTATTATTTGTGTCCTATAAAGCAAACATGTCAGAAACATAAAGTTAAATATGTCAGAACAGTCTTGTCATGGAAATGGAGCAGACAAACTTTCTTTCTCATTTAAAATATTACTAACATTTATGTTGTCTACCACATTGTCCTCATAAATTGCAGGTTGAGCTCTGTACGTATAACCGGTCAACTTGATCGTTCGCGCAGAGAGTTTGTGGCGGGCATTCGGGCAGAAATTGATCAAATTGAAGTATAGCAGTTCGGGACGTGATATTTGGTTGTTCTGATTTTGAATGCAGTTGACTGTTTGACTTCTATCAAACGGACACAATTGCACGAACTCAAAGGCGTAATGAACCATTATTTTTCGATTAAATAAGGGCCATTACATAAGCCAGCTGTATATCTTGGAACACTTAAATATTTACAATTTAACAATTAACAAGAACACATTTAATATAGGCAAATTTCAAAGATATTTGAACGTTCTACCTAGCTTTTTCTCGACTATGTTGGGGTCAGCTTCGGGTCTAACCAGATGCGGCTGGATACCATTATTTTACACCGAGTGACTGCCATCAGACCATCGCAACCCAGTTACTGGGCAATGCCGATATCTTAAGGTTAGACCGGTAGTCAGACTTTTCGGGGTTCTGCTTCCCGTAACGGCTGTTACAGGTATTCGTATGACACGCGGGACCAACTGTTAAACAAAGATATCTCAAATTCAATAAATATAATTTAGTTCCTTGTGTCGCCGCCGACCATGATATTATTATGCAAGACAATCTTTATTTTATATAAACAGGCACTAAGAGTGTTTGTGTAAAAATACAAATTGACAACTAAAATTGAATGTACTGAATTTTTTATATTTGAAGCAGCGTCGTCATGAACTAAAAATATTAGGTACACTTCCTCTCCTTCTTCTTATCGTGTCAATAGTAGTATATCCTAATATTGTTTTAGGCTATTAAGTGGCCAAATTGATCGCTGCAACAGTGGCGTTTTTGTGGTCTTCAAAGGTGCAGCTGGACGGGCTCTAGGGACACTCTAGTCAGTGAGACATGGTCACTGTCTCGAAGATATACAATAATAATTTTATCAGAACACTTAGCGAAACTTAATTACACAGACACAGAGAAAACACTAGAAATATTAGTATGAAGTTAATATTACTTCATAAGTGTTTATTTTTGTATACTTGTATAGTACCTATAAAATAGTTCTTATAGTACATTACTGCCGCGGTCTGTAATGACTGCGTTACTGGCAGCACTGATGATGGCCGAAAGCGCAGTGTAGCGCAGCTCCAGGCCATCACAGCGCGGTCAGCATTGCAGCTCTTGATGGACAAGCTGGAAGGCCGAGAGCGTAGCTAACCTAAGCTCGAGGCCATCATAGTGTGGCCAGCAGGGCAGTCATTGCGGATCAAGGCTTGTATAGTGCTTTACTCAAACAATGCAAGTAATTTAAATAAAACCAGCTTAGTATAGTAAGAATTTATTTAAAGTAACGATTTGTTTCTTCCCCTGGCTTAACCTTTTTTTAATGAGTCTTTAATGATTGTGCTGCCTGTACCTATACAGCCAAATTATGAATAAAAACTTTTTGCACCAGACTATTTTTGAAACAAAACTCGACAATAGTGGATTTTCAAAGGAAATTGCTGGTGGCTAAAAGTCACCAGCAATGAAATTCCATACAACTTTGCTGGCGCCTATTCAAATAGCGCGGAAACGTCGACTTTGCTCAAAGAAGGTTGTCAAAATAATGACCATATTACAAGCATTTTTGAGTAAATTATATTGTGAAGTGATGGCCTGAAACACAGGTTTGAATAAACCTAGATCAGGCAGGTCGCTAACTTGAAACATCCATGTCGCGTAATCAATTTTTGCATCTGTTATTAATATATTTTAGTTATATACCAGTGTTGTTACTTAGGCACTAACTAACCATAATTTAAGACTTTACTATTAATACTTTTATGGATTTTTGTACGCCTATTTTTGTAAAAGATTTTTTTTATTTAAGATCATGGATATAATTTTGTGCGTACGTTAAATATTAACAAGATCAGTCAAACTAAAACATGATAAACCAAGTAGGTACTGTGTATTTGTTTGAAGTTTCTCATACGGCGGCATAAGATTTTCCAAGTCCAGATAATATAATCCTTTAATTTCTAAAAGGAAACATTACTTACAGTCTGTTTTGTTCACAGCCAACGTCGGTAACTACGAGTGCGGGCGGGAACAGTCGACACACAGCCCGGGAAGTGGCCGACAAGCAGAAAACTTCCAGGTTCGCTCCATAATATTATCGCGACAGAACACGGCCCCGCTTTGTGCACCCCTGTCCAGCCTTTTAACGTATTTCGATTTCCTTTAGCAACGGCTAGTTAAAAGTTCTGTTAACGGTTCGTTATTAGCTACATTGTGTTTGTATTGTTGCATAGAAACGCGGCCACCGATGACTCGTTGACCGCGTGGGGCTAATTACTGTTCGTACTGTGTTTTGTAGTGCTTTTAATTGACGTTTATAGAAGTTTAGGTTGTGCTGTGTTTTGTTGTACGAATTTTAAACGACTCTAGCAAATGTTTGGGAAGTCAGCCCCGCTACTAACTTTGCTGACTGCCTAATCTTTTTACCACAACACGAATTAGAAGTTAGTGTCGTATAACTCGTGCTGACACGAGGGAATCTTGACATAACATAGCATCACGCCTGTATTCTCCGAAGGGTAGGGCAGAGATGTATAGTAATACCCTCATTTCGCCGTTATGTTTAAGTCCCATATAATAGAGGGCGAGCCTATTGCCATTAACCGGGCACAAACCCAAACTCCGGGCTGCTACTGAGGAATTCCACACGGAAAAACCCAATAACTTTTTCCCGATCTGTAAATCGAATCAGGACGTCACAATCAGCAGTCGCTCTTGCCACCACTAGATCAACGAGGTAGTAAAAAAGTATTGATATTGAAAAAGTCACATTGGTACATAACTGGGTTTGAACCCGCAACCCAAAAATTCAAATTCAAAGTTTTTATTTCGAATAGGCACAGTACATGCACTTAGGAAACGTCTCGACAATTTAGTTGCACGGTTCCAAAAAGTAGATCCTATGGAGAAGAAGCCGGCAAGAAACTCCATGGATACTCTTTTAAAATAATTTGCTGTACAATCGGGTATTGTTACAATGCAGTGCCTAAAATTAAAATTATGTATTAACAATGCAGGTTAGTGTAATAACAAAATACAAACTGTCAATAATAATTTACATTTTGATAATGCTTACAGGTGCAGCATAATCAGACTCGACCATAATATTATGGGAATCCAACACTGTCATCAGCAGTCTAATTATACTCCGAGTCAAAATGTTACATTAATGGCTGCATTTACAATATATAATATGTATCACAGACAACAGATCAATAATGTGGTTACGGATAATTTATGGTATATAATAAACCCGTTGCTTAACAAGCGGTTCTGTAACCTCCAGGCCACCACGACAAACAAACTAATGAACAATAATGCTGTGTATTAATATAAACAATTAAACACAACTACTACATATTTGTAGGGGAACGAGATATTGTGTTCCGCCTACGAAAAGGAGGATCCTCCTACCAGGCGGAGTCTTGTGCCTGGCGGGCCACTGCCCGACGGTTGATGTTGGGAACTTGTATATATACTATCTGCGTGTCAAACTCTGATATCGCGATGCAGGATAGTACGCATGTGGCGTGATAGATGCCGCCACATCACTCCCCCCCAAGACCGGAGGTCGATTGTAGTGATGAGTCAGCAAGTCGTTGCATGTTGAGATGCTTGCCAGGGCCAGGTGAGGGTTCCAGTGAGTCGGAACCGGATGCCGCGTCGTTCACGGTGAGTCGGAACTGTGAGCGGTGAGAAGTGGCTGGCTGCTGGCGTCGACCAAGAGAGATGTGCCTCTGCTAGTTGACCGGTCGAATTTGCAGCGTGCTGTGCCATGTTGCTGAAGAGGGCTGAAGGTGTGACCAAGCTTGCGCGTTCGCTGCAAGCTAGTGGTGACACGATGAAGCCGAGGATGCTGGCTGGCTGTGTGACTTGCTGCTTGCTTGAATGTTGAGCAGAGGGGAGTGATGATGTTGCTGCCGATGTTTATAGGCTGCGAAGGTTTGCGTCACCAATGTGGAAACATTGTCTGTGACGATCACGTCGGGGTCACCAATGTAGGGGAACGAGATATTGTGTTCCGCCTACGAAAAGGAGGATCCTCCTACCAGGCGGAGTCTTGTGCCTGGCGGGCCACTGCCCGACGGTTGATGTTGGGAACTTGTATATATACTATCTGCGTGTCAAACTCTGATATCGCGATGCAGGATAGTACGCATGTGGCGTGATAGATGCCGCCACATATTAATATCGTTATCAATTCGCTTAATATGAAACCACGGCTGCAATCAGCTGTCAAAATATTTGTGTTTCTGCGGGCTACTCGTACTATCACTGATATAATTAATTCGCTAATTAACTAGCCCAAGCTTTTGAAGGTAAAATAATAATATTGTGTATCTGATATTAGGTACCTACTCAATGCATATTGGTTGCTAAACTTTAGAATACTTGTACCATGTGGCTCTAATGAACCGCAATAGAGTGGTAAATAAGTAAAACTTAAAAAAAGACATCACCGTTTCACTAGACTTAACAATGCATTCCTATTATAATGTCTCAAGTTATCTAGGTATATTATGATAAAACAATCGAACGTACACATTTTTTTCCTTTTTTTTCGTTGGAAAATCCTCATGGATGTCCCTCGCCTGGGGAAGGCGAGCGGGTCTGCCGCACTCTTACCGGCTAAAAACCAACGGTGTCCCTTCTTCTGACCTAAGGCCGGGGTCACGGGATTCGCTATTTCATGCACCGCAACCCCGGCAGGTCTTGGCCCACCAGCTTCTTCTGGTGGACCTTTCCAGTGGTGGGGCAATTTTTCCGCTACCCCACTTCCTTCTGAGAGGCGCGCCATCCTCCCGGGCCTGTTACTGGTCGGGCGACGGGTCCCCTAACCCGCCGCCCGCAGGCCACATAGGTACGTACACCTGGTAATGAAATCCCAACTTCAATGCAATCACGATAGTTTCATGATATACATACTGCTAAGGCAATTATTCTAAGCAGTAATAGCCTATCGGTTGAACTTTTACCTTTCATGCAGGAGGGTCAGAGATCAACAGTGGCCCGAACCTCTGATTATTCTAAGCAGTGATAGCCTATCGGTTGACCTTTTACCTTTCATGCATGCTCTGACTGAATTCATGTGCGGATCAATATTTGGTAGCTGTAAAGGAAAAACCTCTTGTAGAAATTTCTTAATGTTGTGTGTAGTCTGCCAACCCGCACCAGGCCAGCGGATTTTCTAGCCCAGCATTGGAACAGTAATGGGCTGATTATAAAAAAGCAATAATAACGTGAATCGTCGCAATTTGCCAACTGCCTTGTTAGTTTAGTGGTCGCAAGCGCGACTGCTGAGTCTCTGCTGAGGTCCTGGGTTCGATCCCCAGGTTGGGTAAACTGTTATTGGGTTTTTCCATTAGGAATTTCTCAGTAGCAGTCTAGAGTCTTGATTTGTGCCCGGTTAATGGCAATAGGCTCGCCCCTATTAAATGGGATTTAAACATAACTGTCGAAACGAGGGTGTACTAAAACACCACTGCCGAACCTTTCGGGGAATGTAAGGCGTAATGTTATGTTATGTCGCAATGTGTATAAAACTACGTAAGATTGGTTCATTACAAGACTTAATTTTAATGCAACAGTAGTATAGTCATGGTCATAAGCCGGGATTCGTTTTAATTCCCGCAGCAAAAAGCTGCGGTATATTTGCATTAAGTTCTTGTATGTTTGCTGAAATATTTTAAATTCAGAATCAAATTTTTCTAGGTTTTTCGGCTAAGTATTAAATTCTCGTGTACCTCGTCCGAGGTGTGGTTATTTGGAATGTTTTCCGTTGCCCGGGGTAAAATGCTCGATAAATATATAGCGATAGGCTCGTGAACTAGGGGCTCATGGCTAATTACGAACCGCGCGGATCATACGACTTGCAAAGTTAAGTTGTGCTTGCCGCAGTCACCCATCCACCGTACCTCGAAGAGCACGTTAAACAGTCGGTCCCGGGTGTCATACGAATACCTAAATGACAGTCGTTACGGACACTGAGAAGCCTGAAAGTCGGTCAACTGGTCTAACCTTAGAGTATCTGCATTGCCCAGTAACTGGGTTGCGAAGGTCTGATGGCAGTCGCTCTCTGTAAAATACTGGTATTCAGCCGCATCTGGTTAGACTGGAAGTTACCCCAACATAGTTAGAAAAAGGCTAGGCAGATATAAGTGGGGCAAGGCCCCACAGAGGAGAGGTCCGCCATGGATTGGCGGACCGGGACCTGCCGAGGTTGCGGTGCATGCTTTTGCGAATCCCGCGACCCTGGCCGTACGGTCAGGAGAAGGAACACCGTTGGTTTTTAGCCGGTAAGGGTCCGGCAGACCCCCTCGCCCTCCCCGGGCGAGGGACATCCATGAGGATTTTCCAACGAGAAAAAAAAAAAAAAAGGCAGATATAAGTTGTATGCTTTAACTGCCTTGTTAGTCTAGTGGTGGCGAGCCCGATTGCTGATCTTGAGGTCCTGAGTTCGATCCCCAGGTCGGGCAAAGTGTTATTGTATTTATTTGTGTGGAATTCCTCAGTAGTAGCCCGGAGTTTGGATTTGTGCCCCGTTGATGGTAGCAGGCTGGCCCCTATTACATGGGATTTAAACATAATGGCGAAATAAGGGTGACACTATACACCTTTGCAGAATACAGGAGTGATGTTATGTCAAAAGGTTGATCAACGCAAAAAATAATTTATAATACCGATTTGTAATTTGTTCTACTGTAAGGCAAAGGCATATTCTCTTACAAAGAAGGAACGAGTTAATCACCACACGCTTACTCACTGTGGGTTTTACTGGTGATTTCCTGTCGCGGTTTCCTCACAATGTTTTTCCTTCATCATTTGTCAGTAAAATAACTTATTCACTGTCAAATCTCATGGTAACTGTTTCGTTATTAGTATTTTGGCCAAGCAAACACATCAGTAGACATGACAATAGGTAGGTTCAATTTATCAGGATATTAGAAACCGAGGTGCAGCGCGCCAATTTTTACTTCTATCAAGTTATTTGCAGTTCAACGAAAAGGGGAATAAAGTCTCGAGAAAAAAAAAAAGGATTTAGTCTGACTAAATTACATTATTGTATTCTGGGTCAGTTAGTACACCAAATATTTAGGTATATACTGGTGTTACGGTTGTTGAAATTTTATCTTTATCCATCTGTAAGCCCATGTAGTAATTAAAATGAAACATTCGTTCGATGAATCTAATTAAGCTATAACCACGACTAGATGTACTCTTTCCCCAAGTTCTGCAACAAAAATATGTCTACCATCTTCAATACCCGTGATGGTGACATTTATATGTATAAATTCCATAGAATAATATTTATAAGTACCTACCTAGTAGAATTCTAAAACATTTACTTACAGATAATATTTTTTTTATATTTTCCAGTCTAATCCCTGTTATCGACTTTATGATCCGAAATAGAGTCTATAAAAGCTTGCATCGGTTCTCTATTGGCTATTGGCAATAGCCCGTAGCTAATAGAGAGTCGAAGTTAGCTATTAGGTATCTTCAGACAACTTTGATTGTGCTTTTGTAAAGTTAGTTTCCAACAGTCGTATATTATTGATCAACTTTCTAAGAGATCAGCTCAATGTTATCTTCAGCTCGTAAACAGCGATTACTGATAATGGGTCTCCTACGCGCTTACCATTATTATTAAGTATTATTCCATTTATTCTGCTTATTTTCGTGTGGTTAGTGACTAACCTTCTGTCAGAGTTTATGCCGACCGTGGGCCTCTGACTTGGCTTCACATGCCGTCGAGAAATATCTCTCAGGCATGGTGGTTTCTTCACGATGTTTTCCTTCACTGTTTTTAAGCAAGTGATAATTATACAATATGCACATGAATCCAAAAAGTCAAAGGCGCGTGCCTTGGGTTCGAACTCGAGACCTATGACTTAGCAGTCCGACGGTCACACCACAAGGCTATCACTGCTGTTATTCCATTTATTTATTTGGTCTTAAGAAAAATCGTTTAGGTCTCTTTTGCGATATCCTTATCTGTAGTCTGCATAAGTCTCCCGAAAACAAGTAATGGGGGACAACTGGCAAGGCAGCAAGTGCTACATAATTATTTGCATAGGGGCTCCACAATCATACTGGATGTTAGATGTGTCAATAAGTCCCCACTTAGCTAGATTAGGCTCGCCCCCTATTACATGGGACTAACATAACTGGCGAAAAGAGGGTATACTAAAAACATCTCTGCCCAACCCTTCGGGGAATACAAGGCGTGGTGATGTTATGTTAGCTAGATTGTCTTTACAATGACCAACTTGTGTCCGTAGACGGTTAAGAGACTTACCGGTTGGCCACTGCAACTCACATCCAGGAAGCAGATGTTCAGCCAGGCCGACAAACCTTAGAGGTGCTGACAGTGCAATGTTCCACACATTGCATCTTGCTTAAATTCCTCCAGGGTTCGTTCCAGGTATCCATGAAGGGGACGTAAAATAAAAGAAAGTGTTAATATATCTGTGGATCCTAAAAAATAGGAAACAGTTTATTCCGGACCTAAATGATAAATAACCAACCTGTTACTTGCCATATTTCTAAAATTCACTGTGTTCTAGCACTGCCATCGGTATACGAACTCATAGCGTTAGCTTGTCTTAAAAATGTTCACATATTCTTTTTAGCTTTCCTTTGCTTGGTAACAAGAAACTTAAGTTAATGACACGTTTCACACGCGCACACAAGAAAACACTCGCAGTAGTGTTCTCTTAACAAAAACAGTATTTTGTACTATGTTAACTTTAAGAAAGGTGTGAAAAATATTACTATTTTAAGTGTCACCTCAGCCAATCACAGTACAGTAATAAACATAGGCCGCTCCCAAGATACGCCATGAACTACCATCACAAAACAGATAGGTAGGTACAGAAGTCAATCACATGTATGTACTTCACTTTTCATACCTACGCTCGGCGGTCGCTCTATCTATATATCTATCTCAAGCGCATGGCACTCGCGCTCGCACTCACTCGCACTCTAGTCCCATACAGTCCGAGATATCATGTCCGTGAGCAGTGTCTATGTGTGCGTTGCTCGAGCGTACTTGTATGTAGATTGACTTCTGTACCTATCTGTTTTGTGCTACCATAGTGAAAATAGTACATTACTGCCGCGGTCTGTAATGACTGCGTTGCGGGCAGCACAGATGATGGCCGAAAGCGCAGCATAGCGCAGCTCCAGGCCAACACAGCGCGGTCAGCATTGCAAGCCTTGATGGACAAGCTGGAATAAAGGCCAAGACCGAAGGTCGAGGCCTTTATAGCGCGGACAGCAAGGGCTGCAACGATGACCAAGCTTGAAGGCCGAGAGCGTAGCTAAGCCAAGCTCGAGGCCATCATAGCGTGGCCAGCAGCGCAGTCATTGCGGACCAAGGCTTGTATAGTGCTTTACTCAAACAATGCGAGTAATTTAATTAAAACCAGCTTAGTATACTAATTTAAAGTAACAATTATTGTTAAAAATACAGTTACTAAAATTCAGTACCGCCTTTCCAGGATTTATATTTATTTTTAAATTAGGCACTGATGATTGTACTGCCTGTACCTATACAGCCAAATTTTGAATAAAATCTTTTTGCACCTGACTATTTTTGAAACAAAACTCTACAATAATGGATTATCAAAGGAAATTGCTGGTGGCTAAAACTCACCAGCAATGAAATTCCATACAACTTTGCTGGCGCCTATTCAAGTAGCGCGGAAACGCCGACTTTGCTCAAAGAAGGTTGTCAAAATAATGACCACATTACAAGCATTTTTGAGTAAATATTTATACCTATCTATAGGTAGATTACGTTATAAAAGCTATGTTATGTGCGTCACTCTCACGTGAATAAACGGTTTTTCTTTCTTTCTTTCTTTCTTATAGATTTTTATGACACTGATACAACAAACACAATTATCTTTCCGGCAATCTGTATAAAAGATAATTTCATGTTATATATAGGAAGATTCCGAGAATTTCTGAACCATCGCTGTTTTCGAAAATCCTAAATTATACCAAACAAAAATAAGGAGCAAAGCTTAATTTTATTATACAATTTGCATCTTATTAGATTTTACCGTGCGAAAATCGTTACCGTTTCTGTAGACCATTTCCTTTCGCAAAATTTCAGTGGGGCAACAGTATTTTTCATTGTTAAAATATTTTTACCTCCGACTAGCAAAATGCGACCCCGGTTTTCACCAAAAGCACTTCTTTTATCACATTTTTGCTGCCTACAAAATATTTTTGCCAAAACATATTCCACCGGCGGCCTAACAGTTTGTTTTATCGGAGGTTTATTGTAAAAAAAATATCTATTCGACGAACGAATGTAACGCTTCTATTCATTCGTTTTAAAATTAATATTTTATAAAATATTGCTTTGGCACTACTCTACTTGACTATTGGAATTATAACAGATACAGAAGTACTTGGAGAGTTACTTAAAGGAAACACCCACTAACATTGCCTGGCATAGGAAACGAACAAATTGAATCCCAGAATCCACTCGTAGGTGAGGTAGCTGCTCCTCACTGGCCCGATATATTCGGACTAGCAAGTAAGACTGACATGTAGTTCATAAAAGCATTGTTGATAGGTCGCTGGGTGCAACGCCTTTGTTTTTTTTTTAACATAGAGAAGTCCTCATGTTTGTCTCATCCACTGATTTGTATTATGCAACGTGTAAACACTTCTATAACATTTATTTTATATTACTACAAACCTGACTTAAGAAATAACCTTATACCTAAGGGAAGGCGGAGGGTTTTGTTGGAGTTTTACCAACTAATATCACCACGGCGTTCCTGATTCACGGAACGTCGCGTGTGGATCACGCGATCGCAATTGCGGGGTTTGCTAAATATTGCATTCACCGAAACCCCAATGATTGTACTGCCTGCCACTGCTTAGGTTAACGTTTGGGTTGGATATTTTTTTCACCTCTGATACGTATCTATAAAAATACTTGTGGTATAGACATGATACAATAATTTAACACGTAAAATAATCGCTACAAATTAGACAGATATAAAGATTCTCTAGCACAGGGGTTCCTAAACTTTAAAGATAACAGAACACCAACCAAATACCTTTTATTTTATGGTACCCCATATCAAATATTTGTAAATGTGATATTATTTAATAGCTAATAATAAATAATTTTGGCGGAACCCTGATGACTATTCTACGGAATCGAGTTTGGGAATCCCTGCTCTAGCAATTAAAAAATATTTTTATAGCAGGTATCACACCAGAATAAAAATTAAGCAAAGATTTGGATGGGTTTGCACTGTAAATCAAACAAAAAAAATTACTTGTCCAAACATTGCTCATATAGAAAATACTCGTTGCTTTCATTGAACAAGTGAACCACATTTTTGAACACTATGTAGAAAAATATTAAACAAACGAATTCCACTTCGTATATTATGCCTTTTAGTGGCAGACGTTACATAAACATAACATCACGCCTGTGTTCCCCAAAGGGTTGGGCAGAGGTGTATAGTAACACCCTCATTGCAGACATTTCGTTTTATTAATTAAATAGACGGTGTGATAAAGGCTTTTACGAAATAACGCGAAGAACAGAATACAATTTAAGTGCGAATGAAAAGAGGAAAGTGTAATGCAATTGCTTGTAACAATACTTTTGAATCACTTTCTCTGTTTCGCACTTGGTTCTTGATGTTTTTAATCAGGAAAATGCTGTGTTTTCCAAAACGATACCGATCACTTAACTCTTGGAGAAAAAACAAATGTGTTTTACATGCTCATATTCATTCCACTCTTGATCTAGATCAACTATATCTAGATATAGTAGTGTTATGTACTTCTCAACAAGGCATCGCCCGTGGCAACCGAATATCAATTATGTTTTATAAAATTTAATTTCCGAGTATTTTTAAAATTTTTAGATTTTGTAGTATAAATCGCCGTTTATATCTATTGTAAACGATGTCGAATACGGAGTACCAAAAGTCACAAGTTTTACAGAGACGCTCACTATGCTATATTAATTTACGATGTGTCAGAACCAAAGTCCCTAGCAAAACTGAATGAGTGGGTCGAGGAACTTCAAGCATACCCCACCAAGAAGAACATAGTCTACTTAGTTGTCGGCAATAAGATTGACAAGCATTTCATGTTGGGACTCAGTGCATAATATCAGCAAGCACATTGGGTCACCCGCGCGAACGCTCAACGAATATTCCCAAGGAGGGTTGAGGTCAGGCAGGCGGCCGGTCATAAAACAATAAGCCAAAACCTCCAACAACATGGATTTATGAAAAACATGTTGTGCCGACCCCACCTAGTGTGGGATAAGGGCAGGAAGAAGAAGAAGAAATGTACTTCTCAACAGTTTTTGATAGAAATAATATTACATATGACTACCTCGTTGGTCTAGTGGTGGCAAGCGACTGCTAATCGTGAGGTCCTGGGTTCGATCCCCAGGTCGGGCAAAGTGTTATTGGGTTTTTCCATTGGGAATTTCTCTCTTCTCGGTTAATGGCAATAAGCTCGCCCCCTATTACATGGGAGTTAAACATAAGTTACTGGCGAAACGAGGGTGTAGTAAAAACACCTCTGCCGAACCCTTCGGGGAATACAAGGCATGATGTTATGTTGTAATATTACATCCTATTTGACGAGGGCTGAGAGCACCATTCAGAGAGCACACTTCTCATAATTATCCCCCAGGAAAGCCCAATAAGAGCTCTGCCGCATTAGTGTTTTCCGTTGCGTTGCGTCGTTTTCCATACATTTTAAATGACATGCCACATTAAAGCGTTGCGTCGTCGCACGCAACGTTTCAACGGATCGGTGGACGAGAGACGAAGGAGGGAGGGAAGGGTGGTACGCTGCGCTGTCGGAGCTCCGGTGCGACGACGGACAGTGTTCCACTGCTAAAGGTGCGTGCGTCATCCTCTTGTGCTGCGATGTCATGCGTCGTCGCAACGCAGGTGTGGCATACAATGCGTTGATCCGTTGCGACGACGCAACACACTAATGAGGCATCGCCCAAACTCGACATGGGGCTCAAATTCCTCGATTATCGATAAACTATTGTACTTGAGGATTTATATTCGTTGATAACAAAGTCTTTAAAAACTACGAGTAGGTTTTGGTACCGCTTAACTTAACTAACCCCCGTAACAGATAAACAGAAGTGTAAGTTTACTCTCACAGCTTTCTTAGTAAGAGAGTTTACGTTACTCACGTCTAAAGGTTTGCCCTCAATACGTGACTCCCAAGTGACGCTTAAGTACGTTAAAATAGTGTTACAGGGTTGAATATAGCTTCTAACTTCTATCCAAGTATTGCCACCAGATGTGGCTAAATATTGGTATGTTACACAGAGCTTGAAGATGTAGCTTGAATATTATAACTCTGCTCGTGATTATTCCACAAACACAGGACTGATCTAGGATGCGTATTTCTTCTCGAAAAATTATTTACTTCATATAATTTGCTATCATAAATTCAATAAAGTGTATTAGTGTACTATTCTTCAATTTCTAGGTTTTTCTTTCTTTTAATCTTTTCTCTGATTCTAATTAAATTCTTGATAAGGAAGAAAATGTCTCAACCCTTAATCTGGCAAACCAAAAAGTTATAGAAATTTGTGTTTTTTTTTAATATTTTTGTTATTGTTAGATGTCATAAGAACCAGGAAAAATAATTTAAAAAATCTCATATTTATAGATTTTGATAAAATGCATGTACAGTATACTGGACTTCGCCAGGTTTGACATAAAGTAACTGAAAATATTGATGTCCAGTATAATGGACCTTGCCGAATTCAGGTTTCGTGTAATTATTTTTATGAAAAGTGAATCAATCATATCAAAATCTTGAGTGTAAAGTGAAAAAAAGCATGTGCAAATTGAAAATGTTAAATATTGTTAAATATTTCCTTTATTCTTTTAATATACATATAAATTACATTTTTAAATAATTCTAAAACAAAAAACGTTTAAAAATCAAAAAAATAGTAGCCGACGGGAACAGGATTTAAGCTACCGGTGGTCAGCGTCTCAGAGAGAGGGAGCTTCTTAATAATACGCACCGTGTCCAAAAGTACCGTTTTCTGTATCAGGCCCTTGACCCAGCCGCCCAACGAGAGCCTCATCAGATGTTGGTCAAGGCTCTTGGCTATTAAGCCATTGGCCGTAACAACTATCGGCACAAGAACTGCTGAGTCATCCTCCCACATGTCGAAAACCTCGTGTGCCAAGTCTTGGTACATCATTTCTTTATCCTACTCGGTTTTCACAAGGTTCTCGTCATGTGGGACAGTGATATCAACAATTATTGTGAGACGCTCTGATCGATCTATCACCACTATGTCAGACTCATTGGCAACAATAGTCCTGTCGGCGATGATAGGAACAAACCTATCATCGTCGACAGGACTATTGTTGCCAAAGAATACAAAACCATTTCGGCAAGATAGACGCCCCCGTGTCGTTATTATAATGTTTGATAAGCTCCGGACAGTCCACGTCAACCCGGGCCTTCACTTACTTACTATATTGTTTTATCTTTTCCACAGGGTACCTAAGCATCGGCATAGGTAGGTACTGAGTAAAGTGACTACCTTATTGTCGTACCATTTGACCACTGCCAACTTGTTATTATTATCCATTAGCTGACAATAAGATCCTCTAGCTTTTTTCTTCAAGGGTTGGTCACCCACTAGCAGTTTTTCACAACCCTCTAGCCTGTTTTGGCGTATGGTACTATGACTAAAAATACCGCAGTTGTCTCTAAGATGCGTCGCCAAGTCTAATGTGGAATCTGGCTCTTCATCTGAACTTGTGTGTCCTTCTACGTCTGATGCAGCGTTAGTTGGCGGCTCTAATGCTTATAATTTAGAGGCCCGTGATGTTTGTTTGAAGACCTGTAAATATTATTATTATTAGGTAACAAGAAATTAAGTAACATACATAATTACGGATATTAGTTCATAATACCATATTAAAACTTCGCTGTCTATCTCTGGCAATGTCCAGTATACTCCATATCATTAAGTCATACTACATTAGTACGAACTTGGCAATGGGAAATATACTGGATACGCAAGTTTTATGAAGTATAACGCAAAATCTATGAATGATATTATAAATTATAGTTTATGACTAGATATTTGTATGTTTTGTGGAATATATTGTGAAGAAATTAGTAGTTATAAGAGAACAAAAAAAACGAATAAATCGAGACTTACCGAGAGCGGTCGCAGCACGTTCATCCTCCCATGATATCGCGGCGACGAATGACCAGCTGAGCGCACGTGCACATTACGAAATATTTTTTATATAATTGTGTACAATATAAGCAAACTATTTGATATGTCAAATAAAATATAGTTAACAAATATTGCTCCACATTTTTTCAAATTCGATGTTCATTGTATTTCCCATTATCGAATTAAGGGTGTAAAAGTGTTTTCCTCGAAGGAGCATTAATAAACTCTCAACATACAGAACATTCGCGGAATCTGTTCGGAGCTGAAAATATTTCCGCAGTAGCGTAAAGTCCATTCAATTCACTCAAATCCTTGTAAACATTTCCGAATACTGTTATTCTTTTTATTGGAAAAACAAGAGAGTGCACCTGATTTGCAACTATTCTTGTAACATCTTATTGCTGCATCTTATCTTATTCTTTCTTTATCGTTGGCCAAATGATAAAGAAAGGCCACGAAGCCTCCAATTATGTTGTTGCGTAAACCACCTACTAAGTTTGTTGCGGACAACAAGCCTAAATTGTATATATTCCCTATTACATGGGATTTAAATTAGCTATGTGGGTGTTGCTATATACATCTGCCTAACCCTTCAGGAAATACAGGCGTAATGTTATGTGAAGTAAACAAGGTCATAAAATACGTCATAGATAGCGCAATATGACCACTAGCTACAGATATTGAACTTAAGAAAATATATCGGAAGATAGAAATTATCGTGTGGCACACCATACATGACGTGTGCCCCCCTGAACGGTACTTATGAGGTGCATTATTTGCATTTTTACTATTCTGGCAGTGGCAGTCACCAGCACTCATTCATCGAACATGAAGAACTGAACCCTGAACCTGAAAACTGAAGAATGTATAGTCGCTTAGGTTTCTACCAAATGAGTGCCAATGTTTGAAAACTTGTAATTAGTGCTAAAGTTGTTGTAATGTAAATAGGTTTATTTTGATGTGAATAAATACGATAAGTGCCTTTCAACGAATTGTGTGTTTGGCTGGTGGTCCTCTACAAAATTAGAAATGGTTGGCTAAGTTCTTTTTGAGCGGTGAATACTTTTTGAGACACGTATACAATTTTGCAAATATCGAAATAAGATAGACAACGTTAGTGTCACTACGGAAATAACGACACGACTTTCCAAAAGCATAATTAAAAACTACAAAATTAAATGTTGTGCGTCATACAATTTCCATATTAAATGATATGATGTATCTATGATGTACCTGTGATGTAAGTACATCACAGTACACTGACATTTAATATGGAATTGTTTGACGTGAAACATTTTGTACCGGTTTTCATACCTTGTTTGTTGTACCATTTCCATCTGGCCAATTATAAAGTTTACTAGATAGCTAGCACGAATGAGGACTACGTACCGTCTATATTTACAAAAATGATGAAAACTGCATGCCCGTTTTTGACAAGCTCCAGCTGAGCACGGGTTTACTCTTCATATTGAATTTCGTTGGCAGCGGTTGCGCGTATCCCGTTTTAATCCTACCCAATCACTCACGAATATCACTATTTAAAAGTTATTGTTGAAACAATTGGGCAGCCGGCCCACTAACACTTTACACTGAATATTTTATATTTATTCGACTACCATTGAAATATGGATTAAAAACCTTATTTATCATGTTTTAATTCTATATAAGCCATCCATTATCATCCATACATAGATAGTTTTATTTTTGTTTACTAAGGCCTAAATCCTTCTCATTTTGAGAAGAGGCCGAAACCCAGCAGTTTAATATTAATCAGCCTGATTATAATGCCTAAATGGTTAGGCAGATGTGTACTTTCTTACAGCCACATTAAAATTTCATCGTCGACGGTAGTTCGTCCCGTATCTAATGCCCAATTCCTAGGGCTAAAACGAATCGTTTTGCTTACCAATGGTAACATTAGGTATATAAATAGACTCCTAAGCTAATTTACCTGTTATGGCTACTAAGGTATGGGATGGTCTACTATGCAAATCTATGGGGCCCTTGCATCATTATTGGTGAAGATAAACGAGGCTAAGTTGGGCGTAGTTAAGCGAAAAGGATCCAACCCACAAAATTATCGAAAGTGAGTTATTTATATCAAAATACTCCTTAAACTTCTTAAGCCAAACGACACATAATATTAACAAGTAAAATATTATATATTTACACATACATACATACATAAACTCACGCCTTTTTCCCATGGGGGTAGGCAGAAACTATAGAACGGCACATGCTACGACCCTTACATACCCCTTTCGCTTGATCCACATTCATACATCTTGTCATACACGCACGCCGCATATTATATATTTGTCCCTTAATTACAATAAAACCAAAAAATTTAAATCAAATAACCAATGAAGAAATACAGTCTAAACTTAAAAATTGAATATCTCATAACTGTGTGGGTTGGATCCTTTTTGCTTAACTACGTCTAATTTTAACTAATAACGCTTGGTAAATCATAGGAATCAGCCATAAAAGGCGAGACAATTGCCATTTAGCAGGCACAGTTTCAAACCTCAGGCTGAGATGTACCTATAACACTTTCTACTAGACCAGTGAAGCTGTTGAACCTGAATTGAGTATTTATCTAACAGGAAAACGTCACAGTTTTTCCTAATCTACCCCACTCCATGATGTCAGAAGTCTTGCTTTTCACTGTTAAACCGATCAGATCGTATTTAATGATTTATCTGTTGCAAACGAAAACAAGGTTAATTAAAAATGGAGTAATACGGTATGATATTTGTTATCATTCATGAGTGAGCGGCGATTAACAAAAGGAATTTATAAGGCGGATGTCAATAGGAACGCCGGTAGAGGACGTCCTAGAAGGACATACATCGATGTTATTGGTGATGTTCTTCACAAAGGTCAGGTGCGTAGTACTCTCAACCGGCGTGCGTGTATGACAAGATGTATGAATGTGGATGAAGTGAAAAGGGTATGTAAGGGTCGTAGCATGTGGCGTTCTATAGTTTCTGCCTACCATGCCATGCCATGCCATGCCATGGGAAAAAGGCGTGAGTTTATGTATGTATGTATGTAATACGGTACTTTTGGCACGTCAAGCTAACAAATGACAACCAACTGCCTTTTTTTTGCGTTGGAAAATCCTCATGGATGTCCCTCGCCTGGGGAAGGCGAGGGGGTCTGCCGGACTATTACCGGCTAAAAACAAACGGTGTCCCTCCTTCTGACCTAAGGCCGGGGTCACGGGATTCGCTATTGCATGCACCGCGATCCCAACTGCCTACTATTTTAGTTCGGATTTTGGTAAGAAAAAGAAAAGCCACAAACTCCCCAGCAACATAATTATGAATGACCCATAAAATATTCCAATCTCATGAAAAGCAAGAAAATAAATCTTAAATATTTTAGTACCAAATAAAATGAGATCTGTGCCTTAACTATTGAGTTCAACTTTAAAACAAACAGCATACTTTTCTTAACTCAAAGCGGTAACTATCAGTTACGGAACTGTTATGTTTGTGTGTTTTAGCTAAGAACTTTGAGAGGTTAATCTAGGTACTTCGTTAGTTTAGTAAGCCTTTATTTTATTTAGTTACTAGTGACCCGCCCTAGCTTCGCACTGGTGCAATGTAGATACAAATGTGGGGTATATAAACCTTCCTCTTGAATATCCTCCTATCTATTGCTGAAAACTACATTAAAATCCGTTGCGTACCTAGTTTAAAAGGTCTAAGCGTACAGACAGCGGGAATGACTTTGTTTTATACTATGTAAAGATTTGGGTTAAGAAAACAGTAAAAGCCCTTAAGCGTCGTTGGGTATTCTGTTTTGTTTTCTCTTTATTTATTACCATTCTTATTTGTTATGATGTTATTTTGTCATTTTAGCTGAAGCTTTAGGTACCTATCTTAATTAAGCTACTATTTCCGCCTAACTTTTTCCCAACTATGTTGGGGTCAGCTTCCAGTCTAAGTAGATGAGGCTGAATACCAGTATTTTATACGGAGCGACTGCCATCAGACCTCCACAACCCAGTTACTGGGCAATGCCGATATCTTAAGGTTAAACCTGTTGTCAGTCTTTCGGGCGTCTGACTTCCCGTAACGACTGTCATAGGTATTCGCATGACACCCTGGACCAACTGTTTAACGTGCTCTCCGAGGCTCGGAGGGGTCTCGAAGTGTAACGAACGGTCAACCATCCACGGACTAACCGCGGCAAGCGCAGCATAACCTCGCAAATCGTATGACTCGCACGGTTGGTAATTAGCCACAAGCCTCTCTAAGCTAATTAAGATATAAGTCAATTAAAATTAAAATGGAATCAGTTATCGTTACCTACTATTTAGATCAGTGAATAACAGCAATTTCATTATGTAGTTTTTCTCTTTATTGTTTGACTGAAAACACAATTTCATTAAGTTAGTTTAAGTAGATAATTTTCATTAACTGCATCTTCGGTCCTGTGGTGATAAAATTCATCTTATTTATTTTTGCCATGTTACAAAACGATAAGTCTATTCATAACAACATTGCCCATTTCTACTGCTACGAAATCAGATACTATCCCCTCTACAAACGCAGTTACACTCACACACACATATCTCACTATACGTCATTGTTCGCAGTGTCCTTCGGATGCAGACAGCGAGGCCGTGTGGGAGACAGCTGATGTGACATTGGAACGGGGCGCGAGTGGGCTTGGGCTGAGCATAGCAGGCGGGGAAACTGGCAGTGACGTCAGCATAACACGACTAGCGGTGGGGGGCGCGGCGCAAAAAGACGGGAGACTGCAAATAGGAGATATTTTATTACAAGTAAGTATTATACTGGTCAATTGTTAATTAGGTATGGCACTCAAAAGGCTGTGTGTTACGACAAAGTGCAATAACATTATACGACGCGTAAAAGAAATAACTACCTCGTTGGTCTAGCGGTGGCAAGTGCGACTGCTGATCGTGAGGTCCTGGGTTCGATCCCCAGGTCGGGCAAAAATTGGGTTTTTCCGTGTGGAATTCCTCAGTAGCAGCCCAGAGTATGGGTATGTGCTCGGTTAATGGCAATAGGCTCGCCTATGACATAGGACATAACAGAACGGCGGAATGAGGGTGTTATTACACCTCTGCCTAACCCTTTGGGCAAAAGAGGCGTGATGTTGTATTAAAATAAATAAACAGAAACCAATAGCTAAAAGGTAACAATATTTAAGAGAACTTTAAAAAATGCAAATTAACTGCATTTATAATTCAGTTCAATTGTCTAGCCACTCAACCGCCCGGCCCCCGCCACCGAATTTCAGCCAACCGCCACGGACCGCGCGGTCTTGTTTATGTAATTTGACCCCTTCTGACCTTAGCGATAAAAACACCTGACGTACGCAAACTACAAGTGCTATATCAAAATAAAAAATACAGATATAAAGCTGAATAATTAAGGAACATACTTATCTATAAACCAAGAGATATAATTATAATTTGAAACTCAAAAAAAAAAGATTAACTTGAAAAACAGTGATGGAAAATTGGAAAAATTTGAAAATTGGAAATTTTTGATGGATAACTCTTAACTTTATATCCATTTTAACAATATTAAAATAAACTAGATTATATTTCCTTTCTAACAATACCAGAATGTATAAACTTATTTTATTCCAATAAGAAGAAAATCTTATAAGAAGTTAGAAACTCCTTGCTGGTTTTGACGCGGCCTCGCGCGCCCGTATACTGTATATACTATGTATATCGAGTCAAGATAGAATCTTTACGAAACTACCTGTATTTATTTAATTACTACTACCTGTATTTTACTAATAATGAACTATTTTTCCGTTTTCACACATTTTTGGTCAAAATAAACACATTTCTTTGTGTTTACCTTATCAACCGGCAGCCATTGTTCTCATCGCGAACAATAACATTTACAAAAGCGAAATATTGCAACTTGAGATTCTAAAACTACCTACGTGTAATAAAATATTGTAGCACTATTCTTTACGATCCTTTGTATGTATAATAGTGTTAAAAATAAACAATGATGTCAGATTAGCTATGACATATTTACGACCACCCGCCGGCGCCCCGCCGCGCCGCACCCACTTGAGCGATAACAGATGTTTACAAAGTTTGACAATTTTTTTGTTTGACTTTTTGTTTGAAGTAGTGCTGACAAGTGTGATTATTTCGTTGTATAATTTCATGGAGAACGACTCTACTAAAGGTTTTTTCGTATACAAAACACGGTAGTCGATTTTATAAGGATTTTTTAAACTGTTTCGTTTTGGGTACTGTAGTACCCATGGCGGTTTACTGCTTTTTGACTTTGGGTACTGTAGTACCCGGTGGCGGATGAGTGGCTAGACCGAAGTCTTAATTTTCTATATCTATGATGATTGACTAATTTATAAGAAGCATATTTGTTTGATTCTAAACAAACTACTTTCTTGTTTCTGGTATTCTGTTACACTTCGCCTGTCATAAATGGCATAGCAAAATAACGTAGGTACCTATAGGCACAACATATATTTTCATGAACCGAACCTACGTAAAAGCCCTCTGGTTCCGAGCTAAGTGTACACCGTCTCCTATAGGTTTAGGTAGAGGCAGAGAGGGGAATGATCTGTTTGGCATGTGAATGAATCGGGTGGCTTTAGACCTAGCGCGCACTGCGGTGCGGTGATTTGCGGTGCATTTATTTCACCGCAACGAATAAAATAAAAACAAGTAAATCAATATGCGGTGAATAATTCGTAGTGCGCGCTCTTCTATGACACTTCATATTTAAGAGATTATACGTTATAAAACCGAGAGCTGTGCGCGCTAGCCTCTACATCGCAACAAATACAAGGTTAGTCGGAAAGGGGGTACTAAGCCGCGGGCCACCTAAAGTATCACTGATGACTATTTTAAAGCAAGTGTTAAAATTTCAAAATTCGGTAATTTTTATTTGCATGCAAAAATAGGTAATTTTATTTTAGATTTTTCAAAAAAATATCATACCTGCTTTAGTTATGAATTCGCTGCTCGGAATTATGAAACAGTTGTCAGACTTTCGGTTTTCTGACTTCCCGAAACGATTATCATAGATATTCGTGTGACACCCGGGACCGACGATTTAACGTGCTCTTCGAGACTCGGAGGGGTCTCGATGTGTAACAAACGGTCACCCATCCGCGGGCCGACCGTGACTAGCGCAGCTTTACCTTGCAAATCGTATGACCCGCGTGGTTAGTAATTAGCCACGAGCCCCAGTATTGTTACTATGTATACATTATAGGTATCCAAACAATGGATAATATTTTTAGGAATTACGTTCAGATAATATATTTCTACTAAATAAATTAAATAACCAATACAAAAACAATTCATTGTCACTACGTAATAAGCATTATTTCCCGTTTCCCAAGTAGCTTATTAATTTTAACCACTCCTACACAGAGCTCGCAATAAATAATACAATTGTCGGAATCAATTCCCTAAGAAAAATACACTCGGTGCCGCTTTATTTCCGCAAGAAAACAATGAAATAGAACAAGGAAAGACTTTACGTAAAAATGATAAAGCGCCAATAAATTATGTCGTATTCTGCACCTACCTATCCAATTTTATAAGATGTCGTGTATACATTTTCGGGCAAGAAAAAAGAAATAAAGAGGATTTTCCGCCAGAAAATATGAAGCTGAAAACTTTTTTATCATGTACTTAAAAAACTCTTCATGGAACTTACTTAAACGACATTCCTGAAACTTTTCTTGTTTAATGAAATTCTGTGTAGGGTCGAATATTTAATTTGACAGGCTGATTTTTATACGACCTCCAAATACCTACCTGTTTTCCATCTCTTGTTGTCCCGACTGATTGTAAACTCGTCGCCCTCATAAATAAATGATAAAACTGTGCCGGTGTTTCGAAGTGAATTATGATGAAACTAGGAGCAATAAAGGGGCAGATTAACAGCAACAGATTAAAGTGAATAGCTGTACTTTATGTTACTGTCTCTGAGCTCAGATATGGCTATTAAGAGCCAACCTAACTTCGTAAAGGTTAATTTTCAAAGCACTTTGAAAGTAAATCCGATAGCTGTTGATATTTTAATTATGAAAGCCTATGAAATTGCGTTGTAAACAATTACACGATCCGGTCAAGTTCGAGTTCGAATCGTGCACATCAGTAGGTACCTACAATGAGCTATGCTTGGTTGGTAGTAAAATTGTTAATTAAACTGTGCAGTAATAAAATTCGTCGACCGCAAAATTATTATTTTTACAATAAAATATAAGAATACCTAGGATTGTTACTATGATATATTTCTGCGACTGTAATGATACTTCAAAGCTTTTATTATTATTATTTCGGGTGCATACTATACTACCTATACCTTTCATAACTTCAAAAACAGACAGAGAGTCAGGTTCAGTCTTAAAAGACAGACATATCTATAAACTTATAAAGATCTTATTTGAGTTGTTAGGTTTAGATGTATTCAAAGTAGGTAGGTACCTACCTATGAAGTCCTAAAAAATATACATTTTTGGTCGTAGGTACCTATAAAAAAGTTTATAATTAGATATATTCTATTGAGTTTCATATAATTGACTCGATTTTTAATTAGACAGATAACATCACGCTTGTGTTCCCCGAAGGGTGGGGCAGAAGTGTATAGTAACACCCTTATTTCGCCATTATGTTTAAGTCCCATGTAATAGGGAGCGAGCCTATTGCCTTCAACCAGGCACAAATCCAAATTTCCGGCTGCTATTTAGGAATTTCACACGGAAAAAGCCAATAACACTTCGCCCGACTTGGTGATCGAACCCAGGACCTCACAATCAGCAATCGCTCTTGCCACCACTAGATCAACGAGGCAGTCGATTTTTAAATAAAATTAATTTTACTTTTTAGTTGCGTACCTAATGTATGCGTATTACTTCTATTGTAGCAAGAAAATAAACAGAATCCGAGAAGCCATTGAAATAAATCATAAGTATTAGTAATCATGAGTAAGGTTTCCACTATAAATAACAATTAATTGTTTTACTGTAGGTAATTTTGCAATGACATCACTAGCGGTAATTCCCTACGCAATAAGGTAGCTAATAAATTTTACTGGCGGATAAGATCCGGTCCCAATACTGTTATTACAGTGTTTAAACTATTGCAGACTAAACTCTGTAATTATGTTACTAATACTATCATGTTTATGTGATACTAGCTGTACTCGCGGTTTTGCTTACGAAAACGTAAGGTTACTCTATAACATAAGGTCACTCAATAGCGTGATAATTTCTACCCTATAACCAAACTCGCTCTTTAAAAAATGTGGCTGCTAAATTTCAACTGAATCTGTCCAGTAGCACTGGCGTGAAGCTCAAACATACAAACGGACAAAAACTCAAAAAACGTCATTTTTGACATCAGTATCTTTCCTAGGGTGCGTTGCACTTTCTTTTTGCAAAAATATTTGTATAGTTTTAGCCAGTTTTTTATTTTTTTTTAATGTTGGGCTACAAAAAGGATAAATTAAAGGCAATTGCATGCAGCTGAGATGAGAATGCTAAGAGGGATGTGTGGTATTACGCGAATGGATAGAATTAGAAATGAGTATGTAAGATAAGATAAGATAAATTTATTTGCATAAACATGTGTACACATACAATAATAAAACGTGCATGTAGGATAACATAATTAAAAAAAATAGCCCAGACATGTTTGCCACATAATATGGCGTACAAATTTTTTGAATTATAAAATTGTAATTTTTAACATAATTATCATTTCAGTCCAATATAATTAATTTGAAGTGATTTTACAAATAACAATACTAAATGGCAAAATTAAACCTTACAAAGAAAAATATAATAGTTTAATCTATGTCTTTAAAATTAGCAACTAGTAATATAGTAGATGTCAAATAATACATGTCAAAAGTAAAATAATAAAAATCATAATTAAAAATAATAAGCAAATAATAGTAAATGTCAAAGTTTACAGAGTCAAGCCAAGGGTAATTAATAAAATAATAATTAAATCCATGTATAGATAGGGATAAGATAAATTTGAAAATGATAAAGTTAGGTACGTTAAATTAATAAAAATGTCTAAAGTGCATCATTTAAATAGTCGGCAACATTATAGTAGTATTTATTTATTAAAAGTTTCTTCATACTTTTAAGTTTCTTTTTTGTAAAAGGAAGCCTGAAAGTGGCGCCGGTAACTGAGAAGTTGTGTAGAAACCGGTTGTCATGGTATGGGCATGTGATGCGGAGGAACGAGGAACATGTTGTGAGGAAAGTATTGAGTATGAATGTGGATGGTTATAAGAGTACAGGGAGACCAAAGAAGCGATGGATGGATGGTGTGAAAGATGATATGGCTAGAAAGGGGGTGACTACTGAAATGACGGCTAATAGCGATGTACGGAAGAAGAAGACATACTGCGCCGACCCCAAATAAGTTGGGATAAGGGTAGGAGGATGAGGATGATGATTTGTATAGTTTTAGCATTGTTACTATGTTATTATTATGTGTGAGTATTATAGATAGATATTTATGTATGATGATGAGTATGAGTATGATGTAGGCTAAACCTTGATTTGACAGAAATTTACGATTAAGCTGCTTCCCAAATGAGTGATGAAATAATAATTGACCCTAGAGAATACCCTTACGGTGATTACGGTTTTGTTATCAAGGTAGATAACACCTATTATGTATTTAAATTAGACAGGTTTTTATTTATCTTTACCTAATGGATTTTTGCATAAATTCCGTTTAATCCTGGACTTGTACCAACATTTCTAGCAGTGTTCAATGTTGATAAAATCTTTCAAATACTTAATTATCTTTTTCATCTGAATACCTTAAACATAGAAGAGAAAATTAACAGATACTCCATTATTGATACCTCCGAGACCTAGTGGTGCCACCTTGTGATTTTTTATTTCTTTCTGTGGCTTTGCTTTTTGTATGTAGGTACTAACGTTAACATTACAAGATTTTTTCTTTTTTTGTGTTTCTAACAGAATATGGACTATGTCTGAAATAAATGTCTTATCTTCCCTTTATTTATTTATATACATGTATGATTACATTTTTAAATATTTTCATATAAACAATAAAAAAAAAAACATTTAAATGTCTTATTATTATTCCGTTTATTCATTTATATGCATATTATTTATATTTTTAAATATTTCTATAAAAAATATAAAAAAAAACATTTAAAAATATAAAAATAGTAGCCCACCGGCATCGGGAACAGGGTCCAAGCTACCCGTCAGGGTCTCAGAGAGAGGAACTTCCTAACAATACGCGCCGTGTCCAGAAGTACCGCTTTCTGTATCAGGCCCTTGACCCCTTATTATTATTATAATTTAATTACTGCACTGTTCAATTATTGCAGATTGCTTTTTGTTTATGATAAAAAATATTTCTTACGCTGATTATACAGACAAAATATTCAGCAAATTCAACTTCACACAAAAATGAATCTGACTGTGCTGTTTACTCATACGGGTTTCACAGAATAAAATGTAAATTAAGTGAATGAATGAAATGAATGCATGCAGCGCGTAGAAAACATCGCTATTTTGCGTGCTCGGAATCCGACATAAGTTCCAGTAGACATATAAATCGCAGCACTTAGTAACAATACTTGAAACCAGATATTTATTTTATGGGTGTTAACATACGTTTTTTACATAAATTTGGTACTTTAAATGATAGAGTTTAGTTACATACAAAAATGTAACAATTAGTTCTACCTAGCCTTTTCCCAACTATTTTAGGGTCAGCTTCCAGTCTAACCAGACGCGGCTGAATACCAGTATTTTACACGGAGCGACTGCCATCATACCTCCGCAACCCAGTTACTGGGCAATGTCGATATCCTAAGGTTAGACTGGTTGTCAAACTTTCGGGCTACTGACTTCCCGTAACGACTGTCATAGGCATTAAACACGAACACCAAAAAAAAAATAAGGTGTAAATTGGCTGACGTCATATTTTGCTTAAATGTTTGCTATATTTACTGTATCCCAAGTTTACATAAATCCTATTTCTGTGCAGGTAAACGACATTTCAGTAGAAGGGGCACCACATTCAGTTGCTGTAGACGCTCTTCAAAAGGCCGGGAGCGTCGTTAGATTAGTAAGTTCAGCATCGCTTGCTCTGCCATAAAATAGTGCTCTTGTTTAATTGGTTGCTTTCTACGCAGTTTCACTAGCAATTTCACAGTTTCATTAATGGTTCAACTGCGAAATTAGCGCCCGAAGTTGTTTACGAGAACACTGAAAATTCTCAGAAGACGTAGTTCACTTCGTAATAGTGCAAATGTTGTATTATTTTTGATCAGGAATGTGGAAAAGATACTCCAATTCAATATCTTTATTTTGATATGTTTGGAATAATGTCCCAAAATATTTCAGAACACTCAATATATTGTCGTAAAATAGTTAAAAAAAATTGCCAGAAAGAAAAGATTGAATAGATAATTTATTATTCTATTAACAATGAAAACATTACGAAGTAACAAAGAAGAGATTCTAGTAATTCAATATGACAACGCTTCTGAGAATACAAGATATACAGACAGAATACATATAACTGTATTTTCTAGAACAGTTGAACTACCTGATCTCACAGCTGACGAAGAAAAGCTGGCAGTGCGCCAATTGAAAAATCGCTGAACCAAACATTACCGGCTGCACTGAATATATAAAAACTAATGTTATATTAACTTAAATCAAGCTCACCTGAAAAGGCGCTTGTTTCGTTTATGGTTCAGTCGTAAATACGACAGCAGATAAAATATATTTGGATTAACTTGATATTATTCTTAAGCCACAAATCGACACTTTAGTTCTAAAATAAGAATAAAAAAAGACTACTAAAGACGCTGCGAGTAACCCAATCACATTGTCTATCTCCGAAGTTCTTCGTGAAATTTTCACCAAATTTAAATGGGACCAACTCGAAAGAATACTCTTTCAAATAAAAAAGAATAATAAAAATCGCTTCATAACAATGACATCGCGGACAAAACATACAAAAGAAAAAACATTCAGTTGAATTGAGCAGTCGGTTAAAAATGCCCTGAGTTATGCATTATCATTGTTGCGCGCAATTATATTTTTAATAACACGAGCAAAATCTAGTATGCAATCTTGAAGTTAAACAATTATAGTACATAATGGAGTTAATATTAATTTAAATTCTTCGTTTGTTTTCTATCAGCGGGTCCGTCGAGCTCGCCGGCCTAGGGTGGTTACATTGTGGCGAGGCGTTCGCGGACTAGGCCTTGGTATAGCGGGCGGAGCAGACGACGCAGCGGGCGGTGGAGGAATTTTCGTATCTCATATTGCTGTTGGTGGAGCCGCCCACCACGACGGCAGATTAAGATTAGGCGATAAAATTTTGGCTGTGAGAGATAAAGATGTAAGTATTGATTAGATTTATAAATAGTAGAAAGGGTAACATTGGCATCCTTACTTGTTGACATAAACTATTTGGATCCCACTGGCTCAATTCAATTACGCACTGTTATGTGTACGGTCACCCTTATTTGTAACTGAATCATCAAAGTATTGCTTCAAATAATAACTTAATAATAGGTACTTACATAACCTCCAAAACCTCATTAACGTCGTTAAGATTGCAATTAAAATCGTTTATTACAAGTTTATATTTTTCTAGGGTATAGAAACGTCTCTAATAGGTGCAACACACGCTCATGCGGTATCTGCGTTAAGAAGTACGGGGGATCAAGTCACACTCATCGTCCTGCCCGCTGGCTCGGTTCCGCCTGTCGCTAAAACCGCTCCGCTTTACTCAAGTATGTGCACCTTTACACAATAATATCTTCTATACCAATATTCGATAATATCAATTATTTAATGGCTAGCAAACACAATTCGCGCTAGTGGAACATGGGATCATAAGAGACTAATCCCATTAATTAGCATGGATTCGCAAAAATCTTGATGGGTTTTAGAAACACGGCGCTTATACCACATGTGATAACATGTGGTGGTACCATGTGGTGGCACGGTGCTTGTGAAAATGTGTGCTTTCATCTGTGAAAGCATTCTATAACATGTGCAAGCTGAATCTATGCAGAAGCATGTTCATACAAAATGCCCATTTTCTATTAATGAAATGCGAAGTGATGCTAATTAGTGTGTTTAGTCCCTTATGTAGTAATGAGCAAATTAATTTACTTTCTATAATAAGCATCATTAATTAGCACAATTAAGGTTTAATAACAGTAGGTACTTTGAACATGGAAGGAAGAAATTCAGATGATTGTGTGTGTATGTAAACACGATAATTATATTAATAATAGAAATAGATACCAAAAAATATTTACTCATGAAATCTAATAACGTTAATAAGGAAACAGATGTAAATATAGAAGTAGACATTGTAACCACAAATCAATATTTTGTTTATGCAGCTAAAACACAAGCTACGTCGTGTTCAACGCTTCACGAACTATTAGAAGAGGAGCCAAGTGAAATACCGAGGTAACTTTGACCCTTAACTACATTCACTATTTCAAGGTAACCTACGTTGGTGGGAAAGATTTATGACTCGAATTTCTCAACCCAAATGTCAAGTGATCCTGAAACGTCCTTTTGAGACAGATTTTATATTATGTAGATGATATTTTTTTATTCAAATGCAGATTATGGGTAAATCTGGCTTAAAATACTATTTTCCACGTTATATTTAGTAAGTATACTGTCTTATTTATTTTTTCTTTTTTTATTCTTGATTTGGTCGCGTTTGGCCCTAGTCTCACCTGATGGTAAGCGCAGACTGGGTCTAAGATGGAGCATACGAATCCAAGGAACAGAGATATAGAGGGATTCCCCTATATCCCTCTGGCTTTCACATACATACGACGCGGCGACGGGACGCAGTAAACTGCTTGGCTTGCGGGAGTTTAATGAGAGAATGGTAGTTAGCCAGGCGGATAATTTTTGATGCTTTTGACAAAGAGTTAACTACTACTTCTACAAAGTTTATTTATTTATTCTCGTGCCTTTAGTTAAGTCTATTGTATTGCCTTGTTCCTCCCAATCTGTCAATTATTCATTATTTTCTGTCTGATATGTTGTTTCTGCCTTACTTTTTTCTGTTATATCGAGTAAATTTAGTTAAGTGTTAATCTTTTTAGCTTAACATTTAGAATTATTACTTTAACGCGTTGACTTTTGGCACTAATTCAACAGCGAGATGCTAAATCCTTAGGCCAACACTGTTTGGCAGCGATATTGCCTTAAGTTATTTGTTATTCTACTGTTATTTAATTATTGTTATTTTTATGTAAATGTTATCGCAATCATTTCTTAGTAGGTATTTTATCTTTATAACATTGGAAGAGACTTACTATTTATTATAATATAATTCTATTTTAAAATATTTAAGCGTTTGATTCATCTTCAATAGAAATTATAAAGCACTTATTATATTTTATGACTTTTGTTTTCAATCATGGATTGCTATCTAAAACAAGTATTTTATTTATGACTAAGTTCTATTCTAAAATCCTTACAACGAATCTTAATAATGTAGGTAGGTACTAATAATATGAATCATTCCACCGGCTACGAAACAAAGACAATAAGTTTCAGACATTGAAACTTTCACTTCCTTTGCTGTTGCAAAACCGCTAAGCGCGTCTCGTGAAGTCGTAATTCCTTAACTTTGTAAATCTTCAGTTCGTTCTATCGTACCAGAGTTTCATTTTTATAAAAACTAGAGTAGGTACTAGGTAGTATCTTTTAACGTTGGGAAAAACCTTTTCTCTGAAATTAATTTGAAATGTAAGAGAAGGAGAGAGGCGTAGTCTTCTTGTGAATAAACCTAATATGTACGTATAATTTCTAAACCCCATCGCACAGATGTGTCCGTATGGTCCGGCTCGTACGCTCGGGTTCACGTCTCGGCATGGACATAGTCGGTGGACTGGGCGGGGAGGCAGAGGGGAGTGCGGAGGAGGACGCTTGCGGCGTATTCGTGTCGGGCGTTTCGGTGGGTGGCGCTGCCTATGGCATGCTACATAGAGGCGACAGGATACTGAGCGTCGACGGCAGGGACCTTACAAGGGCCACGCATGAACAAGCCGCAGCTGCGTTAAAGGTAGCTATCTAAATATAGGTTTAATGAATTTGCTATTTTATTCTTTCACAGTAGAAACTGTATTGGTTGAAAAAAAATAGAGATAATACAATATTGTATGTGATTTGGTCTATGTGCCTCTCTTCAGTGCTCTTTAAATAAATTCTAGAAGATAAATGGTTTGTGACTTTTGTACAAACGGTTTTCCCAACATCTGTATTGTCAGTAGGTACCTAACTACCTACTTCTAATACAAAATCCATAATTAATCGATAAATTTAAAACTAAATTGTTTTTCTTTACCATGTCAACTAATGCAAATAATAGTTTAGAAACCTGAAAAATAGCACTTAACATGAAAATCTATGTCTCCCTTCATCCAAGCAGTACTCAGGGGCTACAGTGACCATAGCGGCACAGTATCAACCAGAGCAGTACGAGCGACTGCGTGCGCGCATCCGAGCGATCAACGCGGCAGCCGCCATGTCCCCTCGCATGAGGCACGTTCCCGTGCATCCTGACCTACATGCTATGTATCCAAGGTAATAGTTTTGATAATTATCTTTGTTTTATTTGAACTTGTACAAGGTTAGTCAGAAAGGGGGTACTAAGCCGAAAGGGTGTTAAAGTACATATAATAAGGGATAACTTTTGTTCTACAACTTTCCCCAAAACTCGATAGTTTAAGAGAAATAGCTTTTCAAAGATTTCGTAAAAAATATGCTAAAATCTACCTGTCCATAGCTATGATCAGCTGTGTTTACTATTAAGGTCATATTCGGGGTCACGGATTACAAATTTAATTTTCTGAATTTATAACTAAAGCGGGCATGATTTGAAAAAAAAACTAAAATAAAAATCATTTTGCATGCAAATAAAAATGATCGAATTTTGAAATTCTAACACTTGTTTTAAAATAGTCATCAGTGATACGCGAATAGTACCCCCTTTCCGACTAACCTTGTATATCTATGAAGGTCTAAAGTGCAAGCTTTATTGCGCAAGTTATTGCACGCAAGTGCCCGCTTAGTTCTTAAAACTTGCAGAAGTCGACTTGCCATGACTTGACATGGTTTAGTGTTCGCAAGCGCGACTGCTGAGCATGGGGTCCTGGGTTCAATCCCCAGGTTGAGCAGTGTTGTCGGGTATTTTCATTAGGAATTTCTCAGTAGCAGCCCGGAGTCTGGATTTGTACCCGATTAATGGCAATAGGCTCTCCCCCTATTATATGGGACTTAAACATAACTGGCGCGAAACGAGGGTGTACTAAAAATTACCTCTGACAAACCCTTCAGGTAGTATAAGTGCTTAGTTAATATTGATTTTTTGCGAATTCGTCGACTTCAAATGTGTTTTTGACTGATTTCTAACTGTAGTGAGGTGTAGAGCGAAAAAACAATAAAAAAAACACGTTAAATCTAATAATAATTAAATCTACGACAGTGCCTACAACAGTACTATCGTCGTCGGTCTGTTTGTTACGTTTTCAGGTAAAAGCTAAGCAAAAAATCATGTGTGCATGTGGTTTATTCCAATAATGGAAACTCAATATTAAAGTTACGACCTGCTTAAATGAGATCCACTATTTTGTGGACCCTCATTTACATCTCACGGACCCTTAATTATTTTTTTCACCCACATGGACCCCTTGTAGGTCGTCGTCGACCCCTGGGGGTCGATATAGACCACTTTGGGTGTCATGTAGTGGGTAGAGCCCTTTGAGAACGAACTGTGACGCCGCGTCGTAAAGGAAGTCTTATTCCACGGGGGTAGAACACAAAATAGATAGGTACAGAAGTCAATCTACATACAAGTGCGCTCGAGCAACGCACACATAGACACTGCTCACGGACATGATATCTCGGACTGTTTGGGACTACAGTGCGAGTGAGTGCGAGCGCGAATGCTATTATTACGTACACTCGATTTAAATTCACTTAATAAGTATTATTAATGTTATATTTACATTATTGAAGAGCTTGTTGAGGGATTACCGAATAATATTGTTACATTAAATTATCAACATTTGAGTCGCTTGGTATTAAATTTAGTCATATTAAGACGACGAATTGAAAATATTGGCGGCAGGGATTTTAATATTTCTCAGCAATTACAAAACATTCTGAACTTATATTTATACACTTCATTTATCATGTCTTTAAGATCTATTTTATAATTGCTTTACATGATTGGATAACTTTTACAGCACAGAAAAAAATATCAAAAACTGCTCTTCAAAGACATACATTTTCATTTTACAGGGAAACGAGACAGATTTCATCCTCAATATTTTGTATATAGTTTAGTCTAAGCATACACTTCAAAATAATAATTCGATTTTATAAAATTAGCTATAGTCTTTGTTTTAAACGAAAAATACTGTTTTGGCGGTTACGACCTTACGGCATAAGCTAGTTCGCGTGCGTTTTTGTATGCAATCAATTCCCCCTCAGTCCGCTGCTGACTAGTGTCAGCGACGGGTCTGTGTCATTGGATTTCCCGCGCGCTATCGACAGTAATTGTATCTTGATCTGAGTGATATTTAGTTATTAAAAATGGGGAAAAAAAACTATTAAAATTATGGCTACGTATGTGTGTATAGCTACAAAATAAAAACATACAATGTAAATAATATTTTAGAAAATAGTCGTCAGAACAGAGACAATACATGGAGTCGTCTTTGGACTTAGGTAAAAATAAAGCAATGTCAGTCGATTCTTTGGAAGGGTATTTATGTGTACATGGTATGAATCTAGTACTAGTCTAAATAACGCATCTGTTATATACATAGGCACTGGCCGCTATAGCTTTGTCGAAATTTCCCAGCGGCGCAGCGGTATGTCGGCTACTTTGAGTGAGCGAGATAGTAGACAAAGTAGTAGCTCTAGTTCAGTGACTAGTGCCTACTGTAATGCGGTATCCTCGGCTCGTGAACTTTAGCAAAATAGCTGATCGGGAGCACTTTTTAAGTTTGATTTTCATTGCTGTTTTAGGTGATATTTATGTGTTTTTTTATCGCATTGGGATAGGCAACAATAATGATTTTATCTATACTAATATTATAAAGAGGATAGATTTGTATTTTTGTATGTAACAAATAAACTTAAAAACTTCTGGATCGATTTCAAAAATTCTTTTGCAGTTAGAAAGCTACATTATTACTGAGTAGCGTAGGCTGTATTTATTACTGGAATAAAACTTCTTACTCGGGCGGAGCCGTGAGGACACAGCTAGTACACTATAAAGTAAAAATATCTGCAAAAAAAATTAATAGTAAAACAATTTTTTTTATAAACAAGCTTTTATTTAAATTCTCTATTAACAAGAAAACCTTTAAATTAAATCAAACCCATCAATTTATTACATTATACAATCAATTTATTATGATACAAAAGTTTGTCGCGAGATTTACAATTTCATGAAATACATACATCGTTCGCCCACGGCGACATTTAGCAACACAAAAACGCGATACTTATACAATCGCTCACGTAATTATGATTCTGCATCGCGACTAACGCAATACAGCAGCGATACAGACGCGATACAGCATTGCCACAGTCGCGATTCGACACGCTGTAGTGACGGCCTGTGAATGCCTGTGGACGCTACAGTTGTTAGATGGACTCATATCAGTCGACACAACATTGGTCGCATTGTCTTTGTTGCTGCTTTTACGGAAGCAATCAGAGCGTAACCGTGGACAACATAATACAGAAGTGACGCTTAATCGACACCGTTGCGCGTTTGCATTGATAATGTCGCGCGTATGCATCGATGCAGACGTGATGCTTAATCGATACAATCGCGTGTTGCAAATGCAACCAACGGCCAAAAGTAGCGATGCAGAGGCGCGCTCACAAAACGCGCGTCTGTATTGCTGCAAAAAGTCGCCGTGAGCGACCGCCCTTAGACTGCGCGGGCTGCCTTGCGCCGGTCCATCGCACTACGTAAAGATTATCGGTGTGTGCGAGGATTGCGGGGCGCGGGGGCCGATTTGAAATTATTTGTTTATCACTGCGTCGCCTTAATACCAGACAAATTAATCATTTATGAATTCAATAGCTTAGTTATTTAATTATTGTGACGTATAAATCATAAGAATCAAGTGCCTACTCTTTATTTCCTTGTTATAATAATTATAAAAAAGATTAGAACCAGATAATTATTAACAGCTTGTAAACGACTGTACACTATTGAACAAAAATATTATAACTGCCTCGTTGGTCTAGTGGTAGCAAGCGCAACTGCTGATCGTAAGGTGCTAGGTTCGATCCCCAGGTCAGGCAAAGTATTATTGGGTTTTTCCGTGTGATTTCCTCAGTAGCAGCCCAGAGTTTGGATTTGAGCCCGGTTGATGGCAATAGGCTTGCCCCCTATTACATGAGACTTCAACATAACGGTGAAATGAGGGTGTTACTATACACCTCTGTCCAACGCTTCGGGGAATACAGGTGTGATGTTATGTTATTATAATACAACGAGTGACAATACCTAAGGCTGATTTACACGAAGATAGTTTCTCGACACGAGTCTCATATTGTTCCTGTTTTCACCGCCAAGAAAGACAAAGTCAGAACGAGAAGTCTCGCTTCGAGAACCTATCACAAAACAGATAGGTACAGAAGTCAATCTACATACAAGTGCGCTCGAGCAACGCACACATAGACATTGCTCAGGGACACGATATCTCGGACTGTTTGGGAGTAGAGTGCGAGTGAGTGCGAGCGCGAGTGCCATGTGCTTGAGAGAGATAGATATATAGATAGAGCGACCGCCGAGCGTAGGTATGAAAAGTGAAGTACATACATGTGATTGACTTCTGTACCTATCTGTTTTGTAGAATGTTAATTAATTAGTTTAATAAATAGTGGAAGCTTTACTGATCACTAATAAGTCTACCTTAAGAACTTAGAGAAAATCTAATAAGTCCTACTGAGAGACAGTCTAAGTGATATTTCTAACATTATTAATCAACATGTTGTCGAAAATTCCAAATTATATTGTCTCATTCAATAATTCCCTATTAAATTTATTGGGGAAGTACCAAGCTTATACCAATAGTACTTCCTAAGTACCTTGTACTATGTAAATCGAGCCTCGGGGGACAAACTCCGTAATAACGTCACTTTGGTTATTCCCAAAATTAAATCACACCGTTAGCGCAGATTATTGACTACCTACTAGAATAGAGACAGAGTTGTATTTTCTATTTAGAGCCAATTAAACTTCGGAAAACTATTACCTAGCGTCGCTGCGCTTGTAAAATCCGCTATGGGAAAAAACCCAACTTTACAGGAGAAGCAAAAAACAGTTTTTTTTTCAAAACTGATAACTACATTTAAAAACAGTATGCAGAAAATTAGACTTTTTGTCGAGACATAATAAAATATTATTTTTTTGCTTTTTTCTACGATATAACAGGTGCTAGGATTTTTTTAAAGTGAATTTGGTCACAGCGTATTTTTTTGGGTCGTAAATACCGCTATATAAATATTCGCCACATGACGGATTTATGCTTCTACTAGATAATTTTCATTGTTGGTCATCCTAGAACACTTAGCGGATTTTCCACACTATTTTAAAATAATAAATCCGCTGTGTCATATTGAAGCGCAATTCTAAGAGGCGCGCATCGAAATAAAAATATGTTAGGTGTTTCTTTTCACACATAGAGGATTTTTGAAGCCGATTTTGGCCAAAATTACATAGCTGATTTTACTATCTCCTTAACCAAATAAATATTACAAAACGGATTTCACTGGCCTACGTGGCTTGAGAAGTATTATAGAATAGCATCAAAAATCGAAATTCAAAAAAACACAGAGGATTTTGCAAGCGCAGCGACCCAAGTTAACAACATTGGTAAAATCGGTTCTAAAACAACGTAATGTATTTTCATCCTTTAAAAAAAATTACAATCCACTTCAAAATTAATATAAACATAACATAACATCGCGCCTGTATTCCCGGAAAGGTTGTGTATAGTAACACCCTCATTCCGCCGTTATGTTTAAGTCCCATGTAATAGAGGGCGAGTCTATTGCCATCAACTGGGCATCAATCCAAACTCCGGGCTGCTACTGAGGAATTCCACACGGAAAAACCCAATAACACTGCCCGACCTGGGGATCGAACCCAGGACCTCATGATCAGCAGTCACGCATGACACTACTAGACCAACGAGGCAGTTAAATTAAATTAAAGTTTGTTAAATTAATATTATAAGGGTTGACCCACACCTGTCACCGCGGCATCGCTTTTTCATGCTCTATCCTTTTCTGTCCGCTCAGGAACGTCATCCACTTATTTTATAATACACTTATTTTGATATATTATATCGGGTGTAAACTTACAGCCGAGAGGCACGTATTCTTCCCATTATTACGAAGATTTTTTGCTATCGGGCCATACCTGGGAACCGACTGGTTATGGAGATATTGAATATAAAAGTCACCATATTTTTGTACGTTTTTCACGAAACCTAAGTTTAAATGTCATTACTAAACATTTTTCTACACCTACATTATCAACATTTTTGGAATGTAGGCACAGTCAACTGCGCGCGCGCTTCCATTGCGCGCTACAATTAAAAGCTGTTTTTAATACCAAAAAATAAAAGTCGTTGCCCAGCAATTATTTTGCTGTATGTTACTTAGTTTTATGTACAGTATGCGTAGACTTCGGCTTCGTTAAGGATATTTTTACACCCTGTATAATACAGTCAAGTTATTGATGATTGTAGACAACTATTGAATAATATAAGTATTAAAAATGGGCCCAACTTGGTCCGACTTGGGACTTCCGATATCAACGGTATCAACATCGATATAGCAGAATATATTACTGTAAAAATTGGATACTTGTCCTTATAGAAAATAAAATACCTTCACGTTATTTACTTACATAGATTTAAAAACACCTTATTAATTCTCAAAATTTCATTATAATATCCTAATTGTTTAACTGATACTTCGTTCATAATAATCGAATACCTAGAAAGTTTTGCTTAGGAATACTAATTAATGTTTGTACAGAATTAGGATTGCAGGTCATGAGACCCTATTAGAAATAATTATCATGCAAATTAACAGCACTGTAATGTTATACCTGAGCTTAATCAGTAGATATTGGAATGTTTTGATTAGTTTAGTTATAATCATAATAATAAGCTTTGTAGCTGTAGCATTGTTAATGAACATGAATACACAACTCAATCATAGTCAAGCTGTCACTGAAGAGATATTCTGATCACAAAATAATATAAGGTCCAACCAAAATACCTGGACAAACTTTTACACAGTGTTCAATACGTTTAACTAATTACAACTATGTAAAAAAAAAACGAGATCCAAGTGTTTTTTTTTCTAACCAAAAAATAATAACGTGTTAAATCGGCTGTACTCTCTAAGGATAAACTCATCCATTTCTTATGCTTATCATTTCATTGGGGCGCGCGCTAATTCCGTGCCGTGCTTTACCTAAATAGCGTATGAAACTAAAATTAAATTTGAAAAAATAATTTTTGGTTAGAAAAAAAAAACACTTGGATCTCGTTTTTTTTGCATAGAAATGTTCAGTTACACGTATTGAACAATGTGTAAAAGTTTGTCCAGGTATTTTGGTTGGACCTTATATTTGAAGCTATCGTATACTGGCGATCATTACCTTATCATTAGTAGTCTTGGATTTGGGGGGATCGTGGCTTATTACCAACCGGGCGGATCATACGATTTTAGAGGTTAAGCTGCGCATGCCTCGGTCAGTCTGTGGATGGGTGACCGTTCGTTACACATCGAGACCCCTCCGTGCCTTGGAGAGCACGTTAAATAGTCGGTCCCGGGTGTCATACTTATGACAGTCGTTACGGGAAATCAGAAGCTCGAAAGTCTGACAACTGGTCTAACTTTAAGATATCGCCCTGTAACTGGGTTGCGGAGGTCTGATGGCAGTCGCTCCGTGTAAAATATTGGTATTCAGCCGGATCTGGTTAGACTGGAAGCTGACCCCAACATAGTTGGGAAAAGGCTAGGAGGAAGATATTATTATTAGCCATGGATTTAACATATAATATTCAAATAAATAGCATAATATAACATGAATGTTTGTGTTCGCCGAAGAGTTCGGCAGAGGTGCTTTTAGTACGCCCTCGTTTCGTCAGTTATATTTAAGTCTCATGTAATAGGGGGCGAGCCTATTGTCATTAACCGGGCACAAATCCAGACTCCGGGCTGCTACTGAGAGAAGCCTAATGGATAAACTCAATAACACTTTGTCCGACCTAGGGATCGAACCCACGACCCAGCTCAGGTAGTCGCACTTGCGACCACTAGACCAACAAGGCAGTCAAGTCCTTAGCTAGTTCCTTAACAGGATTTGATCCTTTTCAGCAAGATTATATTATCAATCAGTTGCAACTGGCAATACAGGATGTCTTTTATTGCTTTTGGGTTCAATTTCCGACAAAATGAATCGTTTTCGCAACAATCAAAAATGCAGTTTGTTTTCTCTAAAATCGATCTTATAACTCCTCTTACTACTTTTTTCTATTACTCAGATACGATTGTAGCCCTATAACATCATTTCAAAAACTCACCCTGCTTTTGTATCTGCCTAATAGCCATGCTGAAACTGACAAAAGTAAATAATGATGATGATGATAATAATAGCAACCATTGCATATTTCACTAATCAGTTAATATATCTGCTCTGATATGTATCAAATCTCACGTAATTTATGGGAATAATGATTTTAGTCTAATAGGTAGCTACCAATAATGATGTGTTAGTTTATGAAACTTTACAAAACATTTTCATGCATATCTTTAATTAATTTCTAATAACATGTAGGTACCTATCGTTCTTTTAATAAATTCCATTGGCTGGAGACCCTTCAAATCTCGCCAATAACTGTCCGGTTACGTAGAAATAGTCCGCAAACACTATCTAAAAGAAGTAAAACAGAAAAAAAATTACATGTCAGGACTGTTTTATTTTATTTGTATTTAGTGAGCCGTTTTTTTATTTTACTTTGCGTCAGCAACATCAAGTACATTCATTTTAATAGCTTTGTAAACTCTTTTTCAATGTATAGTTTACTGCGACACTAATTTAAATATTAGGTAGAAAACCGTTTTACTTTGTATCAAAAAATCCAGTGTATATTTTTATCGGCAGAACGTTTTTTGCAAGATATTTGAATAATTAATTAATCTGACAGTCGGCCAACTTTCTCTGTACTGGGTTTTTATGGCCGTGAAATAATTAAACCACGTACAAAACCTTGACCCTTACAAACTTCTTCGGGATTCAAGAAAAGGTTTAGAATAACACCCTTGGGCATTCGAATTTGCCATTTTATTGAAGATCGTAGAGAAGAATAAGAAATAGATTCCAATTCTAAAATGTCCGCTTCTGTATTTATAGAAACAGTATAAACTGCCACTGTGACAGTATCGGTAGGAAATAAACACGTATCGAACTCCCCGGGAGAACAAATGTAGAATACATTTTCTTAAACTTGTTTCTAGACTGGGAATAGGTGTGGTTGCTTTTTTTATTTTACAAAAGAAAACAAAGAACAATGATGGTGAGAATGCAAAAGATGTTTGAATAAATAAGGTAAAATAACTTATTAGCTTTTATTTAAATTCCACAAAACTCTTATTTTATTTTAATGTAGGTATTGGTTCTGGCCACGGAAATCGAATTGTCTTATTATTTAGATTTCTGTGGTTCTCGTTGACTCTCAGTTTCGATAATCTAAGTTCCATCGTTATGTTTTTACTACACACAAGCTACTCCCAACTAGAAACTTTGCCTCACAAACATGTATCGTATCTTCAATATTTTATTATTAAAACTGAAATTTTCATTCATTTCGTTTATTGAGCAGAAACAGAGCAATGCATTTCATAATTTCTCTTTGCTTAATATTGACATTAGAATTGTTGGCTTGACTCCAGATTTTCCGGAAATTGGTCTTCATTAGCAACTGCAATTTAGCATGGAGCATACTTTATGAGGCCATTTTACATTATGTTGTAATTTCTGACGCCATGTCCCAGCGCACTTAGTTTGAAATATGTTATTCATTCTTTAGTAATATGAAACTGGCAACAGCAGTAGACAACTTGAAACTTAGCATACAATGTGTTGGATTTCATTGTTAACATTATAATGTTAACAATGACATCCAACGCATTGTTAACATTACGAAGTTAACAATGAAATACACTATAATAAAAAAAAACAGTGTGCAGTTTAAGGTTTTCGTGTATGATATTTATTATGATATTCTTTTCAGGAAAATTGTTGTAATATTCTGTAATAACATATTCACTATACGTTAAGAAACTATTTGATATCTTAGGAAACCACTTCACGTACCTATTATTCAGTCAACGTAAAGGAAATTAGATTGTGCGTGCGTACTGCCAACATTTGTATAGGCACAATACCGGGTACACCTTTCATACTTTTCGAATTTCTATTGTACCGTTCTTTTAAGATTCCGTAGGGAAGGGTTTGGTTCCATAAGGGTCCCTTATAATTTCGAAATTTTCTCAGAGCTGTTTGTTACAGAAATGTGTCTGCTTTAAATATTCATCCGTTTGTTTGTACCTCAGATCACAGGTTTCTGTGATCTGATTTGTACTTATTCGACTGGTACAACGGTACAACTCTTAGATGTGAATTATCCTTCAGGGGTTTAGGAAATATTGGAGGAATACAAGCTTTAACCTTTAATGTTGTTTAGGTTCGGGGTCATCTTGTAGCCTCAAACACGGTATCATCCATGTCTATTAAAATGTTCCACTCCGTCGATTCTTAGTATCTACCTATATCAAATGAAAAGGATCAAACCTGAAAAAAGTAAGAAAACGGTTTTTTTCTTCGTATTAATTAAGGAAAAATGTGTAAGTTGTGGGAGCTCGGCTTTATTATAATAAGGTTTGTTATCTATTATTTACCAGTGGGTACTTACTCTGTATAGTGATTAGTTGTTTGGGTAGTTTTCCATACTAATATTATAAAAAGAAAAAAATTGTATTTTTGTATGTAACGAATAAACGTAAAACTACTGGACCGATTTCAAAAAATATTTTGCCGTTAGAAAACTGCATTATCACTGAGTAACATAGGCTACGGGCGGAGCCGTGAGGACACAGCTAGTTATGAATATGACCACTCCATTACTTTTCTCAGGTTTTCCTCAAGATCAATTTGTAACAAAGTTTTGAAGGTTTTTTCATCCTCTAACTAATAAATAAACATTTCAACATTATTCTCGTAGCAGTTTATAGGGAAAGTCCTATATTCAACACCTAGTGGATTACTTAAGATTTATTTGTTTTATTTTCACTGTAAGCCGATTGAAGGAAAGGCTTAGTCTTTTATAGTAGAATAACTTCTTCTTTACATTACATTACATAGTATAAAATAAAGTCACTCCCACTGTCTGTACGCGTAGATCTTTTAAACTACGCAACGGATTTTAATGCAGTTTTCAGCAATAGATTGAGTGATTCAAGAGGAAGGTTTATATGCCCCACATTAGTATCTACATTGCACCCGTGCGAAGCCAGGGCGGGTCGCTAATACATTATAAACTTACAATATTTACTACAAAACTGGTTATAAGCATGTTATTACAAAAAAACTAGTTATGCTCGCGACTTCGTCTGCGTAGAAGTCTGGTGGGTTTTAATATTTTTGCACGGAACCCTAATTCATTTTCTTTTTCTAAAATAAAAGTAAGTAGTTATAACATCAGTTATGTGCCAGTGAAAATCCTGTCAAAATCGGTCCAGCCGTTTCGGAGATTAGCCCAAACAAACAGACAGACGGACAGACAAACATTTTAAATATCTTTTTTTGGTTTAGGTACCGTTTATAAACATAATTAATTAGCACAATTATCTAAGGTTTATAATTAACAGTACTTTGAACATTGAAGGAAGAAATGCGGATGATTACAAGTGTATATACTTTCATGTAGTAAAAAGCTGTTATTTTGACATTACAAACAGACTCTTCAATTTCATTTATTTGTATAGATACATTGACATCAAAATTTTACAAAGAATCTCACGGTGCTATATTAGTTTACGATGTGTCAGAACCAAAGTCCCTAGTAGAACTGAATGAGTGGGTCGTGGAACTGCAAGTATACTCCACCAAGAAGAACACAGCCTGCTTAGTTGTCGGCAATAAGACTGACAAGCATATCATTTTGGGACCCAGTGCATAATATCAACAAGCACATTGGATCACCCGCGCGACGCGACGACGGCGCAACGAGTATTCCCAAGGAGGGTTGACGTCAGGCAGGCGGCCGGTCATAAAACAATAAGCCAAAACCTCTAACAACATGGATTTATGAAATACATGTTGTGCCGACCCCACCTAGTGTGGGATAAGGGCAGGAAGAAGAAGAAGATACATAGATCCCACATCCATATTTTTTGTACATTTGTATGTCATAATGCAAATCTTAACATTACAATTAATTTTCGTTTTCAAAACAGCTTTGCTAATTCGTTAAATCACGAGCAGAACTGTGTTTGACTGAAATGTTATGAACAACTTATCCATACTATTCCAAGTTGAAACTCGGTTAGCCGGAATTAATCGGAAAATGGAAACCCTTAGGAGATTATTGTTTGCGGCCAGATCCATCCATCCGTCTGTCGCCTGGTCATAACTCACGCCCCGTTTAGCCAAGCTACAGGGACCATTAATTACGTGGAATACCCGGAACGCAATCACGTTTGACATTCGACATACTCGACCCTTGTTACGTAAGATGTTATAAAAACATCTTCATGTGTTAGGTCTTGAACCTATGTTAAGATGTCATGTTATTTCAACACACGTTTGAAGATAGACAATTGGTAGACTGTTTCAGTAAAATTGATAGGCACCTCTGTACTTTAAGATGTGAAAAAGGGCTCGTTTCGCACAGATTTCGGGACGCAAAACAGTGTTTTGTCTATTAAATACTACATAATTAATCATTCGTTTTGACAATCAACATTGTTGTTGTGCTAAGATATCAATTGTATCTTGTAATAAGATAGTACTTTAGGATATCTGATAGCCAAAGTTTATTAACCGACTTCCAAAAAAGGAGGAGGTTCTCAATTCAATTGTATTTGTTTTTTTATGTTTGTTACCTTACAACACCGTTATTTATAAACCGATTTGGAAAATTCTTATTTTGTTGTTTTGATAGACAATGGAACTCCTCGATGACAAATAGTATACATAATGTGATTGGGTTACGAGCAGCGTCTTTAGTAGGCCCAACTATAATTTAATTAAAGCCACTAATAAGAAAAAATATTTTTACATAAATAAAACATTTCTAAAAACAAAAAAAAAACCAACTTCAAAAAACGAAAAGAATAATAATTTAATTACCATATTATAAAATTAAAGTTTTAGAAGTCGGTGCCTTTAATTTGGATCAGTGTGGATTAGCACCGACTTCTGAAACTGTTAATTTTATAATATGGTAATTATTTCATTCTTTTTTTCGTTTATTTGAAGTCAGTTTTATTTTTTAACAAACAATGCTCTCTTTATTTAGTCAATCGATATTTGATTCGTCATTATATTAAAAAAAGTAATAAAGTAAGTTTTCAAAATATTAGCAATTGCTCAAACAACATGTCGTAATTGAACAAGGTCTACGGTCGATCGTTTTACATTAAATTTATAAGCCGCAATATCATAACAAACACGGTCGATTTACCTGAAGTAAAAAAAAGGTAAATGCGACATTGACGTCATAAAAAAGTAGTGACTGTTTGAACGGGTCTTTATTGTTTACTTAAGCTTTAGAGAGAACGGTTCGTGGCATTCACAATAACGTAATTCGGATATCAACTATTCGTGCAAGGGAACTGTCCAACGAAAATAAAAACTTAAGTACCTAGATAGAGTGAATAATACTATCATGGATAGTCGTACCCAGGGGCGGAATTTAGCTGATTAGTTCCATCTCATTAGTCAGGACTCTGCTTTAATAGATGAACTACGAAATTGTTTAGAAATTTAATCGCATCGCGTAATTTGTTAGTTGTTTCACTACCAAAATGCAACCAAAATTAATTTAAACAGCTCGTAGACTAGTTGCTACTTACCGGTAGTTCACACGGAAACTGATTATAGGACCGTTTTTACCGGATCCGTTTTTTTTGGTGATGGCGCCTGTAGTTTTATAAGCGAGTTCACATACACCACAGTAAATTTCCGAGTCCAGGAAAAAATACTGGTCCGACATTTTTACACATTTATTTTGTTATCAAAGACTAGATGCCGGATCAGTATAAAATACGAATCTGTACATGAATATGTATAGAGAAGTATGGGTGCCTTCACACACGATCCGTTATTTTTATCGTATCCAGCCTGACAGATGCTGTCTATCGAGATCGGTAGACGGAACGGAATTCGACAGATGTGAGCAACACATCCATTACCGACGGATCAGATAAAAACGGTCCTATGAAAACGGATCCGCTTTGTGAAAGGGGTTTTAATTGGAAACTATTCCAACCAGGGTAATGAGCCATTCTCAGGAGGACGTGGGGCAAGGCCCCACAGAGGAGAGGTCCGCCATGGGTTGGCGGACCGGGACCTGCCGGGGTTGCGGTGCATGCTTTTGCGAATCCCGCGACCCCGGCCGTACGTTCAGCAGAAGGAACACCGTTGGTTTTTAGCCGGTAAGAGTCCAGCAGACCCCCTCGCCTTCTCCGGGTGAAGGACATACATGAGGATTTTACAACGAGAAAAAAAGAAAAAAAAAAGGGTAATGAGCCAGTTGAGACTTTTGACATGACTCAATTTAGAGAAATCCTGGTTTGCAATGTTGAATTCATTACGATCATTTAATTTTGATTAAGATAGTACCCAGATCATGTTATTTATTTTATTTCCTATTGGACTGCTTGTAAGATGGTCCGTTTCTACGTAACCGGGCAGTTATTGACGAGATCTGAAGGTTCTCCAACCAATTCGCAGTAAGCGACTTAATGAGCTAATTGAGCTCACATTGCGCTATAGGTATTAAAGTGAATTGTAGTAGGTAGTCAATGGCAGATAACACAGCGAGCAGCTTATTGGCTGTGTGTGTCAACCACTCGAGTGCTTATTAAACTTAACACTGTCCATTTAACATTACTGCTTAGCTTAGAATAAGCTCCCGTTTTGCGTTTATAATCTCGTAGAAATAGGAATAAAATGTAAGTTCTGGATAGGTTTGGAACATCATGAGATCCCACAATTTGAGGTCCAGTATTTTTTATGGTGGTAACTTTGCAAAAAATGGATTGGCTTGGAGGGGCAATGCTATAATGCTTTAGAACATATCACCACGCCTTTTATTCCCCGAAGAAGGTGAGCAGGACAGGTTCGGCAGAGGTATTTTTTAGTATCTACACCCTCGTTTCGCCAGTTATGTTTGTCTCATGTAATAGGGGGCGAGCCTATTACCATTAACCGGGCACAAATTCAGACTCTGGGCTGCTACTGAGAAATTCCTAATGGAAAAACCCAATAACACTTTGCCCGACCTGGCGATCGAACCCAGGACCCCATTCTCAGCAGTCGCGCTTGCAACCACTAGACCAACAAGGCACTCATTTTATTATATACATATAATTCGATATTTTAGGTATACTTACAAACCTACAACGTAAAAAATAACCTAAAAGTCCAGCTCTCCCTTTTTACTCAGGTGCCATCAAATATATTTTTAATATTATCTTTTTGTTCCAGGTAGCAGTGAACTGGCTGTGAAACTGACCATTTGATGAGAACTGAATACTAGTTAGTGAAAATTTATAACTATGTATGTTAAACAATAAAAAATATCAATTTCATAAATGTGACCACGTGCCATCTCTCTTTATCAACCTGTTTATTGATGAATACTTTATAATTAGGGCTCTCATACACACGAAAAAGATATTTTCTCTAATGTTGTTTATTCTGAAAAATATTTTTGGAAATAATGTAGATAGGTTTGACGATTTCATAATCCCTGAGGTATCTCTTATCTTGATTGCATGTAGGGCTATCTTCATCTATGCTCTTAACGACAATAACAATGTTGAATTGCTTTTTATTAAACAATGTTTGGTAATTAAAAAATAGTACCTAGTTCTTAGCACCGTACAGGGGAATAAAAAGGTTCGTCAGTTTACAAATTCATTCGTTTCCCACATCACGGGGACATGTTACCTTATCAAACTGTTGAGCGAAACACACCAATGCATGGAAAATTATATTTAATTATTTGGTACTAAAAATCAAAAATGCCTTTTGTCTCTATATGACGTAGTAGTGCCATGTAATGTCTTTGATTTGATTTAAGTTTTGATAAAAAAACCACTACCTCAGTCAAATCGATGATTAAATAAATTGACTTTGACATTGGCCAGTATAATTTAATATCCTGTCAAAAAGTAGTTGTATTTTCATTGCTATATTATTGGCAATACGTAGTCGGTAAAACAGTTCATTTCTTGCACATTGCAAACAAAAATACACCTTAAGGTGCATAACGACGCTCGGCAGTGAAAACCTCGTAATAAAATTTTCTTCAAAATCGTTTTATTTGTTCTTATGATTTATAAACTCGTCATACACGTACTAGTTCAACAAACTTTCAATTCAAATACTTCTAAGGTATCTATGACGTACGATGACAAACTTTTATTAACATTTGATCGGCCATTTTTTTTGCAGGAGACAGTCATACCTGTCGCTTTTAAAAATTTGTATTTTACACATACGTGGTTTTCACTGCCGACCGACGATAACCTTTTCATTCCCCTACTTTACACATTTTTTCCGTATGTAACCAAGAAATAATACCTGAAACCATTCGTGCGACACTGCGTGCCGACCCGTACCCATCTTACCCGATACATCCGACATACGTGGCCTACTGAATCCCACTTGAGCCCGACTGACTTATTGCCGACATCGACGATACCTGAATAGAGCTTCAGTTATGTAAATTCTTACTTTCGAGTATTGGCAAATGCAGAAAGATGTTATGGTGTCTTCTATTGAAACTAAAGTACAGTCACGTGTAATACCTAATATGTATACGATTTCTTTCTAAAATATCGATTAGAATTATGAAATACTTATTACAAACGTAGTTTCGACAAATACATAAAAATATATTTTTTCGATTATTTCTTAATAACAAACTATTCTCTAGAATAAATTCGCTTTTTAAGTTCGTAATGTGTATCCATATTATTACACGTGACTGTACATAGAGTGTAAACACTATAAAATGATTTTGTATGGATTTTTTCGATTAAGCACTTACTTAATTATTTTCTCTATAAGTACCGCATTTTATATACTTGTAGATATTATAAACCTATCTGTCTTACAACAAAATCGTGTTTAACTGTTTTTGACTAAATAGAGCTTGCTTCAACCCATGTTTTATGTATGGAAAATCACGATTAACTTTTGTAGTAAGACCCTATGTTTTTGTTTTGTATGAGAGCCACATACTGAAAAATGTACATACTGTTTGGATGATTTTTTAATCTCCATGTATTGTAATCACTGTAAATTTCCTAGCTAAGATTATTTCCAATGTAAGTTGTTACACGTAATCTTTTTGGACTGTGATATTAAATTAACGTTCGTATTGTCATTGTACGGTAAAAATGAAACTGAAATATACGACATTGGAAAAATATTACATTTGTTATTTTTTCATCATTTCTACGAAATACCTCAAGGTATGTATTTCATTAAGAGCATTACAGCAAGAGCTTATGAGCAAGATATTTGACAAAATTAAAAAAGAAACGCGTTTCTGGGTATCTGTCTATATAGGGTGCAAACGAAATCATGTAATTCCTTCAAACCTCGTGATGTACTGCGGACATAGATTAACCCAGAAAGGGACACTTTTGGAATCAATTTAAAAAAAATGACGAGAAGTAAACATGGTTCTCAACGTGAGGCATTTTAGCGTCCCGAGTTAAATGACCGTGCGGCGAGCGATAGCCGCGCAATTCGCGCGCATTCAAAAACGTATATTTTTGTAATTATTTTTTTATTGAATACAAAAGTATCCCGTGCTGGTTTAATCTATGTCAGCAGTTCATCAAGAGGTTTGAAGAAATTACTTGATTTTGTTAACACCCTGTATCGTACGTAACACAACGAAAAGCAAACCTTGTAACTGGTTGATGGGTAGGTAAACTATAGCACAATCATACACTTTTTGTCACTATCCACGCCATTCACCAATTTTTATTTTTCAAATTTTTCTCCTCTTTCAATTTTGCAGTCGGTTAACATAACTAACAACATGCTACAAGATCAGCTGCACAAAGTAAACAGGTAAGAAGTCAACAATTTCACAAAATCCTGAATATCGTAGCTTGAACTACGCCCATGGAAGATGTCGTGAGGAAAGTTTTGAGTATGAATGTGGATGGTTATAAGAGTAGAGGAAGACCAAAGAAGCGATGGATGGATAATGTGAAAGATGTTATGGCTAGAAAGGGGGTCACTACTGAAATGACGGCTAATAGAGGTGATTGGAAGAAAACGACATACTGCGCCGACCCCAAATAAGTTGGGATACACCCTTCGGGTAGTACAGGCGTGATGTTATGATATATGATCAACGTTTCTGTTTGTAGAATAGGCCTCCAGCCATTAATAATCTTCTTGTCATTTCTAATCGATAAGATTTATGTATGGTCTGTATATAATTAATCATAAACTTATGATAATACTGTATGACTTGTATGTATCTATTTATAACAGTCATCATTATCATCATCATCATCAGCCTATAATATTGTGAGAGGGAATGATGGGCCGTAATCCATCACGCGGACCCAGTGCGGGTTGTTAGATGTCACATGTGTTCCAATTTTTGGTTCTAGGACATGCCGGTGATGAAATAAACTACACAAAGTAATACGCCTGGCTGGGTTCGGACCCACGACATACAACTCGTAAGTCAGGGCCGTTACCAGTGGGCCACCACTGCTGCTGTTTGTAACAGTAGCGAGCAAAAAAGAGCAAATTCCATTGTGGCGGCATCTATCACGCCACATGCGAACTATCCTGCATCGCGATATCAGAGTTTGACACGCAGATAGTATATATACAAGTTCCCAACATCAACCGTTGGGCAGTGGCCTGCCAGGCACAAGACTCCGCCTGGTAGGAGGATCCTCCTTTTCGTAGGCGGAACACAATATCTCGTTCCCCTACATTGGTGACCCCGACGTGATCGTCACAGACAATGTTTCCACATTGGTGACGATTACTAACGCAACCTTCGCAGCCTATAAACATCGGCAGCAACATCATCACTCCCCTCTGCTCAACATTCAAGCAAGCAGCAAGTCACACAGCCAGCCAGCATCCTCGGCTTCATCGTGTCACCACTAGCTTGCAGCGAACGCGCAAGCCTGGTCACACCTTCAGCCCTCTTCAGCAACATGGCACAGCACGCTGCAAATTCGACCGGTAAACTAGCAGAGGCACATCTCTCCTGGTCGACGCCAGCAGCCAGCCACTTCTCACCACTCACAGTTCCGACTCACCGTGAACGACGCGGCATCCGGTTCTCAAGACTCCGCCTGGTAGGAGGATCCTCCTTTTCGTAGGCAGAACACAATATCTCGTTCCCTACACCATCAATGCAGTTTTGTATTCAGCTTAAAAATTAACTACTAACAAAATAAATATTATCTTAGCAGTGATAGCCTGGCGGCTGAACGCTTGCCATCTTTGCGGGTCTGAGTTCGATCCCGGTCCGTATCTCTGAATTTTAGAATTCATGTGCGGATCAGAATTTGATTATCACTTGCATTAACGGTGAAGGAAAAAACATAGTGAGGAAACCTGCACCCCTGAAAGGGCTCTATAAAGTTCTTGATGGTATGTGTAGTCTGCCAACCCGCACCAGGTCAGTGTAGTGGACTAAGGCCTAAACCCTTCTCATTCTGAGAAGAGGCCCATGCCCAGCAGTGGGACAGTAATGGGCTGATTATGTTATGTTATGTTCATCTTAATGTTATGTCAACCGCAATGGGGTATGGAACTGGGGAACTTATTATGGCACTACAATCGTTGGTACCAAAACAATTTCATTGTTTAAGATAATTGTACATACATACATAAACTAACGCCTTTTTCCCTTGGGGGTAGGCAGAAACTATAGAACGCCACATGCTACGACCCTTATGGTGCGTCCAGACCTGACGAACGCGCCGCGAATGCGCCGCTCGCGCGCAGCGCGCGAGCCGTTCGCCAGCTGCGCGCGAGCGGCGCGCGGAGCTTTGTACGAACATGAAATGCACGCGCGCAGCCCGCGAGCGGCTCGCGAACGGCTCGCGCGCTGCGCGCGAGCGGCGCGTTCGTCAGGTCTGGACGCACCATTACATACCCATTTCGCTTCAACCACATTCATAGACCTTGTCATACACGCACGCCGGTTGAGAGTACTACGCACCTGACCTTTGTTAAGAACATCACAAATAATATCGATGTATGTCTTTCTAGAACGTTCTCTACCGGCGTTTCCATTGACATCCGCCTTATAAATTCATTTTGTTAATCGCCGTTCACTCATTCTCTCAACATGACCAAACCACCTAAGCATTAACCTTTAAATTTTTGTCACTACATCATCTTTTAAACCGCAACTTTGTCTAATCTCATCATTTCTCAATCTATCATTCAAAGTTACACCGCACATACTTCGCCAAGATTATTGTGTTTAACATTATTAATAATGTCAATTTAATTTGTTCTGTGTGGTTATGATGAGTACTTACAGCGGAGCTGCCATCGCCTTTCGTTTTACATTTGCCTCCTCATTAATAGTAAATCTATTCCAACAAAATTGTGGATACAAAGGTACAGTTAAGGTCCTTAGCGTTAAGAGGCTAACGAGACAGTATTAGAACAGAAACGTGACATAATGAAGACCTCTTCGTTACGTCACTTGTTTACTATTAGCAGCAGATGTAAACTTAATGGAAGAAGACTGCATAATTACAAAATTACGAATTAATAAATTCTCGACAAACTCGCAACACCCGAAACTCTGTCGTCATTCTGTCAAAATTCTTTGAAACTCTCAACGTTCGCCATGTTTACGTTCTACAAACATGTTTAAAATTTCAAGAAGCCATGTTTGAAATTGAATGACACATTCTGGGGGCTGTTTCCCTTAACATTTGTCACGAGAGTCAATAAAAACGTCAAATACACTTGGATAAAGCTTGGATGTTACTATCGTACTGAAGTTCTACTCGTTGCAGTGAGAGATTATACCTCGTCCATCCTATTTTATTTTCTCTATGAAATTTCCCATAGTATTCTACACTGGGGTTTTATAACGTTATATAAATGTTATCGTGTTGTAATTTGTTAATTAACACTACAATCATGAAAATTATACTTTATTACTTTTATAATATTTTATTTTGTCTCAGACGTGGTTAATATTTCTCGGATTCCATTAATTATTTCTCGTAGAGCTTCTACAACTAGGGCAAAATTTTACACTTGGCGTTTGATGTGAAAGAAAAGCGTTAAGAATATAGAAGAATGTAGGAACATTGATACCGTTTCGTAAAAAAATAATTAAGCAGACTTGATTGGTTACGAGACAAAACACAAGGCAAAAAGAAAAAGGTTTAGGTCCTTTTCAGTGAAACCTTTAGTCGAAGTCTGAAAAGGTAATTTTTTCACAAACAATTTTCATTAGTGCCTTTTCGTGATGGTCTGAATCAGTCAACTGTCCACAATGTGGTCGTCCATAAAAAAAAACCAGACATAAAATAGGTTTAAATAGTTGTGTGTTAAAAACAAGTTACTAGTTTTAATTAAAAAGATCTTTACACAATTTCTTTACAACCATGAATTTACTTTGGAACTATGTCTCTTTCTAAATACCCTACTTAGGAAAAGCTAGAATATTTAGTTTGGAAATCTATCTCTTTAAAAAGTACTAGCTGTGTCCTCACGGCTCCGGCCCTAGCCTATGTACTCAGTGATAATATAACTATCTAACGGCAAAAGAATTTTTGAAATCGATCCAGTAGTTTTTAAGTTTATTCGTTACATACAAAAATCCAAAAATACAAATCTTTCCTTTTTATAATATTAGTATAGAAGTATAGATTTAGAAAGAGACAGAATTCCAAAGTAAATATTCAAAGCGAAATGTTTCGATTTTCAATAGGTGTTCGTAGTGTGGTGTCCATCTTTACAATACAATATAATACTCTTTATTGTACACAAAACAAACAAGAAACATTACTATAAAAATAGAGATGTACAATGGCCGGTCTTATCGCACTAGGCGATTTCTTCCAGACAACCTTTACATACAGCTTTATGTTTACAACTTATATTACCACTTGTTCTTAGGTGTTAGTGCGCTTTTTGAGCGAAAATATCTGGGCTTCTAAAATATCTTTGCCAAATCTGATTTTAATTTAAAACAAAGTTTTTTATTTCCTACAGATTAGATTACAGGTAATTTTACGACATCAAAACTAGGTCACGGTTCCAAAAGGTAGGTTCTATGAAGAGCCGACAAGAAACTCCATAGATAGGTACTCTTTTTTGAAATAATAGATCATGACAATACCACTACAGTAGAGTGAGAAATAGTGTGAGAATGTAGTAGTAGTATCTCCTGCCCTAGTCCCAAGTTACTTGGGGTCGGCGCAATATGTTTTTCTCTTCCACTCTTCCCTGTCAGCCGTCTCATTATCATTTACTCCCTTATCTTTCATATCCTCCCTCACACAATCCATTCATCTTTTCTTAGGTCTCCCTCTCCCCCTCCATCCATCAACATTCATATTCATCACTCTCTTAGTCACATGTGTTTCATCCCTCCTCAGCACATGCCCATACTAAGACAAACGCTTTCCTTTCAACTTTTCTGTCACTGGTGCCACTTTCAAACTAGAAATGGTAGAAATAAACTTACATTGGAGTGACAAATAGAAAAATATGTCATTTAGGATTGCCATAGCAGTTAAGAGCTGACCAGTCCCGACGGATGGATAATCTATACTAATATACCTATATAAAGCTAAAGAGTTTGTTTGTTTGATTGTTTGTTTGTTTGAACGCGCTAATCTCAGGAACTACTGGTTGGAATTTAAATATTCTTTTTGTGTTGGATAGTCCATTTATCGAGGAAGGTTACAGGCTATATAACATCACGCTACGACCAATAGGAGCGGAGCATAAATGAAAAATGTTGCAAAAACGGGAAAATGTCCACCCATGCGAAGCCGGGACAGACCGCTATGGTTAAATATGGCTGATGATGTATCCTCTTTTATGTCACTACATTTATTTGTACCACCCATATTTACAAAATAAATATCTTTATCTTTTACCTTTATCTTTAGTCTTTAGTCTTTATCTTTTATTTTTATCTTTTATCTTTATATTGTATCTGTATCCTTTATCTTTTACTTTTATCTTTTGTCTTTATCTTTATCTCCTTGTGTAAAAGTTCGTCCCGGATAGTACTACCTCCACTATTACTGCAGTCAAGCAGCGTTGTTGAGTTTCCAGTTTGAAAGGGTGCCGCTGAGTTATAGGACATGGTGACTTTGCAACTTTGTAATAATGTGTATAGTCTGGCCATTTGAATCTTTACATAGTATAAAACAAAGTCGCTCCCGCTGTCTGTCTATCCCTATGTATGCTTAGATCTTTAAAACAACGCAACGGAGTTTGATGCGGTTTTTTTTAATGGATAGAGTGATTCAAGAGGATGGTTTATATGCCCCACATTAGTATCTACATTGCAACCGTGTGAAGCCGGGGCGGCTCGCTAGTAATCTATAAATGTACTTACTTCTTTATTCTACGATTTTCAATTTCTTCCGTGACGTAAAATCTAGCTCCGTTTGAAACGAATAAGGCTGCAGTGGTCCGGAACATTTTGTAGCAGCAGAGTAGCCTTATAACCTGACATTCGATAAGTGTCGATACTTGAAGAAAAATCCTTCTATATTCAACAGATTCTAGGAATAAGGGATAAATGGAACAGCACTTCACACAAGCGAGTATATTGAATGTATGTAACATTGAAATCGTATTTATGTATTAAAATCGCTAAAAAGATTTGTTACATAACATCACGCTTGTATTCCCCGAAGGGTTGGGCAGTGGTGTATAGTAACACCCTTATTTCGCCGTTATGTTTAAGTCCCATGTAATAGGAGGCGAGCCTATTGCTATCAACCGGGCACAAATCGGAACTCCGGGTTGCTACTGAGGAATTCCACACGGATAAACCCAATAACATTTTGCCCGACCTGGGGATCGATACTATATTCTTACATTATTTCTATAAAATTAAGCATCGCAATAAACTGTTGGTTATCATTTTAGTAGATTCAATGTTTAGAATTGTTTATTTCTTGCGTTAACGGTGAAAGAAAACATCTTGAGGAAATCTGCACACCTCAGAGTGCTCCAAACGATTCTCGATAGTGTGTAACCATAGTCCCGCAACAGACCAGCGTAGTGGACTAAGGGCACTTTCAATTTAGACGTTGCGGTGCCGAAAAGGTGCGTTTGTCGTATTGCGCACGGACGGTTGTTTGTTTTCATACAAAGCACGCAGTGCGGCAGCAGTGCGGCGTCGGTACCGCGAACGCTCGACAACACGCACTGTTGCCGCACCGCGTTCTCTGTATGAAAACAAACAACGACAAACGCACCGCTTCGGCACCGCAGCGGTCCGACACGAAACGTCTAAATTGAAAGCGCCCTAAGAGCCTAAACACACGACGTCTAACGTACGCGCCGACGACGCGCGTTAACGTCAAACTCCATACGTAAAAAACGTGTACATCGTTTTTTATGTATGGAGTTTGACGCTAACGCGCGTCGTCGGAGCGTAGAAAAGACGTCGTGTGCATAGGCCCTAAGGCCCTTCTGATTTTGAGAAGAAGCCCGTGCCTAGCAATGGGACAGTAATGGGCTGATTATACTTATGAAATGTTTGGGCAAAATTAAAGTGAATTAAAGTGTTTTTTTGTACTATTAGATAAGAATAGGAAGATCTTTATCGTCTGAACTAAACTGAAAACCATTATTGGCCTGAAACACGTAAATCTTTAGTTTTTCTCCCACTAGCGTTACATTCTACCGAGCTCAATGAGAGCTATTAATTAACACAAAGCGTGTTCCGATGCATGAATTGGATAAATCCGTAAATGTCCAAATGACGTGTGGATGCAACCGACATAAACACACTAACTTATTTTTTAAGCCTTTGTATACTAACCCGTGGACCATTTTGTTGTCTGAATAAATAAATGTATTATTATTATCTCCTTTATTCACATTTTATCATATTATTTACATTTTTAAATACATATAAAAAGAAAACAAATATATATTTAAAAATATAAAAAATAGGGGTCCACCGGCAGCGGGAGCAGGGTCCAGGCTACCGGCAGTTAGGGCTCCAGAGACAGGAACCTCCTCACAATACGCGCCGTATCGAGGAGGACTGCTTTCTGTATCAGGCCCTTGATCCAGCCACCCAACGAGAGCCTCATGAGATGTTTTTCGAGGCTCTTGGCCATTAGGCCATTGGCCGATACGACTATCGGCACAATGGTTGCCGATTCCACATCCCACATGTTGACAACCTCGTGTGCTAAGTCAAGATATTTGATTTGTTTATCTTTCTCAGCTTTCACAAGATTCCCATCATGCGGGATGGTAACATCAACAATCATTGTGCGGCGCTCTGATCGATCAATCACCACTATATTATTATTATTATTATAAATCGACGGTCCCTACGTATACTATCGAAACTACAAAATCTCAGTTTTTATTTTATTATGTATGTACACCGATGACGCTGAGATTTATGATCCGATTTACGTAATTCTTCGTTAGTTTGATGCGGAATAGTTGCCATTTGGTCCCATAAAAAAATATTATTTTATAACCTTTAAGATAACATAATTTCACACATTTTAAGCAGATAAAATAAAAAATGAGATTTTGTAGTTTCGATAGTATACGTAGGGACCGTCGAAATGTCAGTTGCGGCTTTATAGTATGTAGGTTAACTCTCTTTTTTTTAGTAAGAGCCCGTTCACACAGCGGAGTTAACGGATCCGTCGGTACTGGATGTATTGTTCACATCTGTACCGACGAATCAGTTAAACAAATGGCAGCTGCGTCGCATCTGGTAGGCAGGATACGATAAAAATAACGGATCCAGTATTTTTTACTGGATTCAGAATACTGTCGTGTAGGTATGTGAACTTGCTTATACCACTACAGGCGCCATCACCTAAATTAAAACGGATCCGCTAAAACGGGTCCTGTATACGGTTTCTGTGTGAACAAGCTGTAAGTAGCTATTTTTCGGGATAGTATATAAAATTTCTTCACCGCACGTTGGGAATAGCCGCGTGTTGTAAGATTCAACTAAACCCAGTATGCTAAGAGGTAGGATCTTTACAGTCCGACTGGTTAGCTACGAGTAAAGTCAGGCGTCAAGCAGTTTACTGCGGTCCGTCGTGTCTGACGACACGTTTGGTGCGGTGGCTGAGAGATTGGCTTCTGCACTACAAGTCGTGGGTTCGATTCCCGCACGGATCAAATATTTGTATGACCTACAAATAGTTTTTCCGGGTCTGGCCGTTTGTGTATGTCAGGGGTGACCAACTAGTCGATCACGATCGACCGGTCGATCGCCGCTCTTAATCCAGTCGATCATGGCAAGGCAAAGAAAAATATAAGTTTAATATAAGTTGAATGAAGACATACTGATTATGTAACTGGTAGATCGCACAGAGTCTACTCAGTAAACAGTAGATCTTGGGTCGAATCAAGTTGGTCACCCCTGGTGTATGTGACGATTTCTCCTGTATCGTGGGTGCGTTTACAGACGTAAACGCACCCACGATACAGGAGAAACCCTAGTGTAGGGCAACGTTTTTTTCAAAAAGAAAAGAAAAAAAGAAAGCGTTTGTATGTCACATCTACTTGAAATACAGATCTGTATAAAACGCTGGAAAGGGGTCATTAAACTTTAAAGCGGTAATGCTCTTATCCTGTTATCATTATAATCACTAAAGCGTACGTCCTTTACATTTTTTGGTCCTTCAAGCCGGATCCATCCTTTCCGCTCTCCGAAAGAAAAGTAGATTTTGGTCCTGCGAGTACTTTGACCTTTCGCGTGGTTTGATAAAAGACGACCTGCTTGTGTGATTTAATTAAGTGAAAGTAGGAATAGTCCTTGGGTGAGTAACTTGTAAGTAAAGTCGTTACCAATATTGTGTTCATTCCTAATACTACTAATAAATTAGAAATGTTTACCCTACTCATTAAACCTACTCTACCGCATTTTAGTGTTCCGCCGTTCCACTCTAGCGTTTATTTATGTATTATAAAAAGTTAATTAATCGTAAAAACAATGGAAACAAAGTGATCATTCGAATATAGCAAGAAGATTAAGAAATTAGAGAAAACTACGTCGTGATAAGAAACAAGATATTAGTTTCAGCAGCGGCCACAACCTGAAGGTACTTAGGTACAAGTTTCAAATTATAACTAACATAGTGCTGTATCAAACAAAATTATTGCTAACTAGCTGCCCGGACAAACTTTGTTCTGTCAAAAGTTATTGGCCTGTAGTTGGAAAAGAAAAGTATTGTTTTTACTATTTTCTACGTAATTTTTATGTATTTTCTCTACATAAGAACTTTTCTTGTGCAAAAAAATTGCCGAATTGGTTGAGCCGTTCTCAAGTTTTGCGCTTAGCAGCACATTTGGCGATTCATTTTTATTTATATATGTAGTATGATGAGGCAATTTTATAACAATTTAATATTTTAAATGAAACGATAGGTACTCCTACATGGTTGTATGACAATTACATAAGGCACCAGTACCTATTCAACGGGGTGAACCTGCTTACACAGCTATACACATAACGGACCGCGGCTGCAACAACAAGGAGGTTTATTGAATCATAATTTTATTCTAATGATTTAGGACCATACCCTACACATAATTACTATTTTATCCAGTACATACATAACATCACACCTCTAAGGCAGAGGTGTATAGCAGCACCTTCATTTCGCCAGTTACGTTTAAGTCCCATGTAATAGGGGGCGAGCCCACTGCCATTAACCGGGCACAAATACAAACTCCGGGCTGCTACCGAGGAATTCCACTTGGAAAAACCCAACAACACTTTGCCCGACCTGGGGATCGAACCCAGGACCTCATGCAGTCGCACTTGCCACCACTAGACAAACAAAGCAGTTATTAAGATGAAATTAATCAGGAACCATCTGAAACGGTTTCATCTGGGCTGCCCCTAGGGGGCGTGCAAGACATGTGATGTGCATCACTCGGGTGGCACAGTTAGCGGCTGCAAATCACACCAAGATCAACCCATTATTGAGATAGAAATCCATCAATCATGAGGACATCGCTTCATTTTATTCGAAAAAAAATGTCTGCCAACGGTTGTTCCAATTTAACGAAGCGATGTTCTGTATGATTGATGGATGTCTCAAAGATATGACACACAGGACTTTCTGTCATGGCTGTCACTCAAAGATCCTATTGTCTACGTCTTTATTTCAACAATAACAACCCTGAGGTGTCTTCACAGACAGCGGCTCGTCACACAGTTGACGTTGCATAAAGCAATTGATAGACGGGTGTACATTCAAACTACCTCGTTGGTCTAGCGGTGGCAAGCGCGACTGCTGATCGTGAGTTCCTGAGTTCGATTTCCAGGTCGGGCAGAGTGTTGTTGGGTTTTTCCATGCGGAATTCCTCAGTAGCAGCCCGGAGTTTGGATTTGTGGCCAGTTGATGGCAATAGGCTCGCCCCCTATTACATGGGATTTAAAAACACCGACGAAATGAGGGTGTTAATACCCCTCTGCCTAAACCTTCGGGGAATACAGGCGTGATGTTATGTTTGTGTACAATCAACAACTTTAGTATCTGACCCTTCACATCACCCCTATTACACTTACAGGCTTCGCTTATGGAGCTCCATAAGCGGTCAGCTGACCGCGAAGCATGATGCGGACAATACATTAACTATTTATTAGTGTTTATTGCAGGCATGCAAATACCGCAGCCCGGAGGCCGCATGCGGCCATTTGTCAATATACGTGCGGCCCGCTCGCGAATTAACAATAGGGGGCCAACTTGAGATCACTGATTTTGTTTTGTTTTAAATGCTCTGTCTACATTTTTTTTCATTAAACTTTATTTCTACTCATTTGGTTGTTTTTAATTATGTTGGCCCGCTTTTAGCCCATAGTCTTCCCGAGTGGCCCCTAGTCCCAAAAAGCCTGTGAATCCCTGGTTTATTGGGACGAGTTCGTCAGTGCGAATTTTTTAAGTGGAAGTTACACGGCCTATTACCTTTATTGATTTTTTGCCTATTACCTTTATTGAAATCTATTAGCTAACGTACACTTAAGGCTAATTTACATCATCACATCTGTATTGTTCCTTGCATCGTTGAGCTAATAGAATTTATTTAGCAGATAAAATATAACATAACGTCGAGTATATATCTGGAATACGGGAAGAAGAGAAACAACATTTCCCCCGAGAACAACGTCACGGTTAAAAGCTTGTATAAAATAAAACAAGAAAGCTATCCGTTTGTTTGATTTATTCTCCAGTGATTGAGTTACAACTCTGTCAGCTGCCAAGTGTGACTGGAAAAGTATTGCAACTTGTATTTTATTTGCCCATTTATCAAAATGACTGGGCGACAAATTGCGTGACAGTAATATTGTTATTTTAGAGAAGGAACTTGAAGAAAACAGCTTCTGAGCCTTAACGACAAACGAAACATGAAACTTTTCAAATACATTATTATGAAATATGACGAAAAGTTGATCCTTGCCGCGTCGACAGTTCAAATATTTACATTTTTGTATTCGTTTCACATTCAACATTTTCTGCGAGAATAAAATAATCAACGGCGGTATGTAACGTGACAAAATTGTATGTTATTTTTCAGGACTAATTTACGGGAACAGTCCGGACATTCTGAATTAAATATGGAGTTATATTATACACATATAGAAGAATTGACAACACTGCAGTGGCGAAGGCTCCATACAACTCGATTCCTATCGGCTTCCCTTTTGAAATATGGCAAATACTAGTATCTATTATTTTCAATTATCATTTAAACAAATAATTAGGTATTTACGAAGTTACATTGCAGGTATAACATTTGCTTATGAAAGTAACAATCAAAGAAATAAATAAACGCCTACATTTTTTTCGGAGCAAAATGTTGAAATGACGCAAAAGAAAACCCGGTCAGGCGCGGCAGGAATCCAGTACATTTAATTCATAGTTTCACTTGTAGCGATCGTGACCTTGAGGCAACATAACACCGCTAGATATAGGACAATGGCAAGCCGGGATTCATCGAGTTACGATAAGGACAGAGATAGGAAATGCGTACGCCAGAACGAGATGGAAATAATGCTACTGAAGTTCGTAATTTGTTCAGATGGTAATATTTAGATGACAGATTCACAACAGATTTTTTTCGCGCTTATTTAGATTATTGTTTTCACTTGTTCATTTGCATTTGATTTGATATATTCGTATCATAATTTAGAATCTTATAGCATTATTCATGTATTATTGTTGAAATTTATTTATTTGTGTAAACTAGTGATAGTTTTGCGAAGTGATAGTGCAGTAAAAACAAGGTTAGTGGCGTTGTATTGTTTGGTGATCGTCTATTTAAATAGGTATTTAGGTAAGTAAGGGTTACTAAGATAGTTTTTTTAGTTTGTAGTTTTATGAGAAAGTAGTTATTTAAGTACCTAGTGATTTTGTTCTTATTGAGTAGGTAAATTCGATACCATGGCGGCGTTAATGAACGTAGAATGCTGTCTGACAGATTATTTGTTGACTGAGGAAACATCCTTTTCAAAGTTGAGTTTTGAAAATAAAAAACATGTAATTCAGTTAGGCCGTGCTCGCCCTGACATGATTATAAATTACAAATGACGCGATGGTTTTTTCAAACATTTTAACAGTTCTTTGTAAGTACGACAAATATCCTTGGCTTACGGAAAGAAGTAAATTAAATAAAAAAAATTGTTTTCCTTGCATATTATTCTCAGATTCTAGTAGCTTATGGAGCCACACGGGATTTAAAGATATTAATAATCTTTCAAATTCATCCAAAAAACATGTTCAGACCGAAAAACATATCCGAAGTTGTTTATCTTTGCATGATTTCGGAAATCGTAGGATAGAAACATTTTTTATTAATACGTATGAAGTTCATAATAGAAAAGTAGATCGGAATAGAAGTTTATGTTGAAATAAAACCAACTAATATAATTAATTGAGCTTATAATTAATACTTTGATACAACAAGAAAAACGAGCGCGAACAGAGTGAACGAGAGAAGTGTTGCCAGCACAGTTGTGGTTAGAAGGCGGGAAATTTAAATACATTTGACACACCCACCAAATTAAAGCCTTCACATTACTAACATACAAATGTAGAAATATAGAAATCATGACAAATTATACAGATGTTTAATAATAGTATGCTGATATGTTATCCAATTATATTGATAAAAAGAACTATTTATTTAAAGTTATACCAATTTTATCTCTGAGATATTGAAATCTCACACGAGCAAGAGCTTTTGTAAACATGTCAGCACACTGTTCTGTAGTACATAGGTACTTTACATATATTTCTTTTTCTTGATACTTTTCTTGAATAAACTTATATTTAACATCAATGTGCTTACATCTTTTATGAAAGTCCATATTTTTAATCACTGATATTGCACTTTGATTGTCCACATTTAAACTGATAGTGTCCTGATTATATGCACCAATATCAAGTAATAGTCTTTTGATCCACAATGCCTCTTTTGTAGCTGAACATGCGGCCATAAATTCTGCTTCTGTTGTAGACAGGGCTATGCTTTGCTGTCGCTGAGTTGCCCATGTTATAGCTGCAGCGTTCTTAGTAAAAACATACCCAGTTGTAGATCTTCTTGTGTCACTGTCAGTTGCATAATCAGAGTCACTATAGCCCTCTACTATATTGTTCTTCATTTTCGAATATAGTATGCCCATCTCTTTGGTTTCTTTTAAGTACTTTAATATTCTTTTTACAACAGCCCAGTGAGTATTATCATAACAGTCTAGATATCGACTTACTAAACTTACTCCAAACATAATGTCTGGTCTACTCACTATAGCAAGATGCATGAGTGAACCTACTGCTTCTCTGTATGGTATCTTTTCTTCAGGTACTATATTTTTCTTCTCCAGTTTAGTGTGGGGATCTATTGGAATATTATTTCCATTTGCATTAATCATATTAAATTTTTGTAGTAATTTTTCAATATATTGTTTCTGATGAATAAATATATTTCCATTTGACCGTTCTATCTGTAATCCCACATAATTTGTAGGTTCCATGGTTTTTATTTCAAAATATTGCTTAAGATCATTTATAACTTTGTTAATAGCATCATCATCTTTAGATATTATCAACCCATCATCCACATACAATAAGAGATATATTTTTATTTTGTTTATACGACCAGTAAACACACATTGATCAGAGTGACTATTAACAAAACCAAATTTATGTAATACAGATTTGAATTTGTTATTCCAACATCTTGGGGCTTGTTTTAAGCCATATAAAGATCTGTTCAATTTACATACAAAGTTTGGTGGAGATTCTATTCCTTCAGGAGGATTCATATAAATATTTTCTTTAATATCTCCATAGAGAAATGCTGTTTTCACATCAAACTGTATAATTTTTAAATCATATTGACATGCTTCTGAGAGTAATATTCGTACAGAGTCATATCTCACTGTGGGAGAAAATGTTTCAGTATAATCTATCTGATAATGCTGAGAACACCCTTTAGCACAAAGCCTGGATTTGTATATTGTACCAGAAGGATCGTTTTTAATACGGAACACCCACCTGCACCCAATTGTCTTCACTCCAAGAGGCTTTTCCACAAGGATCCATGTTTCATTGTTCTCATGTGCTTTTAGTTCCTCCTTTATAGATTGTTTCCACATCACTCCATTTGGTGATGATATGGCTTCACTGTATGTCTTTGGCACATCTATTTCTGAAATTCCTTTACAGAGATAAGTATTATTATCTTGTTTCCTTACTTTAGATCTAGTTGTAATATTGCTGACATGATCTAAGTTAATTTCAGTTTCAGGAATATACAGAGAGTCATCAGGTGAATTAAATTGAAATGAATCACCACTGCTGGAGCTTACAGAGACATTTGATTCAGAACTGTCATTTGAATTTTCTTGTAACTCTGGACTAAGCATTATTTGTTCATTTTTATTAACCTCATTTTCATCTGTAGATAGGGGCACAACTATATGGTTTTGGGTTAATGAACTTTCCATAAAAACAACATCTCTGCTTATTACTACTTTCTTTGTCTTTGGATCTATGAATTTATAGCCTTTAGTAGTATCACTATAGCCAATAAAAATCATTTTGCTTGCCTTAGGATCCAATTTTTGAAGCTTCTCTTTGGGTATTTTAACCATAGCCTCACTGCCAAAGATTTTTAGATGTCTTACATCAGGTTTCTTCCCGGACCACATTTCCTCAGGTGTAGCATATGACAGTGCACAGGTAGGGCAGCGGTTGGTGATGTAAGCTGCTGTGGATACTGCTTCAGCCCAATAACATTTCTGTAAATCTGAGTTAATTAGCATACAGCGTGCCCTTTCCATAAGTGTTCGATTCATACGCTCAGCTAATCCATTTTGTTGAGGCGTGTATGAATTAGAAGTCTGATGGATTATGCCTGATTTCTTTAAGTAATTGGAGAAATCATTACTTAGATACTCTCTACCATTATCAGAACGTAAACATTTAATTTTAAAATTAAGCTGATTCTCTACTAAGGCTTTGTATTCTTTGAATTTTGAAAATACTTCTGATTTATTATGCAAAAAATATACATATACTTTCCTTGTATAATCATCTATGAATGTGAGAAAATACCTGGCCCCTCCAAGTGATTTCACCTCCATGGGTCCACAGACATCAGAATGTATCAACTCCAGAGGTTTCTGCGCTCTGGAACCTTCAGAAGGAAATGGCAACCTGGATTGTTTTCCTTTTTGACACAGCTCACAAACCATTTCATTTTTATTTTGAATTAATTTCACTCCATCTGTACAATTACTTAATTTATTTAAATCATGAAAATTTAAATGTGCCATCCTCTTGTGCCACAATAAGAAATCAGTCTCATTCATTTTACAACTGTATGCTGTGATAGTGTCAGTATTCAGCCGGTACATGTTATTGATGAGATTTGCCGCTGCTACTTCAGTATTCATCTTGTTGAATATTTTACAGCCCTGTTTTGTAAACTGTATGGAGCATCCATTCTTTATAATTTGGCTGACAGACAATAAATTGGTTGTCAATTCAGGTACATACAGAACATTTGTAATTTGGATAATTTGTTTGATACTATTTGGACCAATTATATTCAAGTCTATCTTGCCACAACTTTTCACCGGAAGCGTTTTGCTATTCGCTATTTTTATACTTGTGATCGGAGGGGGTACTTCATCATAAAGCCAGTCTTGTCTCATGGTAAGATGCATTGAAGCACCTGAATCTATGTAGAACCCATCATCATACTTAGTTGCAGCAGAGAACACAGCTACATAACCTGAATCTTTATTTTTGTCTTGTTTTGCTTTCTTTGATTTGCAATTTTTGCTTATGTGTCCATATTTATTGCAAATAAAACATCTTGGACCTTTCTTTGGGATGTGCTGGGAATCTTTTGAGTTATTGTGCTTTGTGTAAAGTACTGTAGTATTTGTTGAATCAACTGACTTTACTTCTTGGAGTAATTTTGTCTTGATCAAGTCAGAACTAATTTTTACACCAGAGCTTTCTATGCCCATAATCATCGGCTTGTAGGAATCCGGCAAACCGGCCAACATTAATGTTCCCAGCCACTCATCATCAACATTAAAGTTGATGTTTCTCAACTTGTGAGCGGAAGACATTATTTTATTAACATATGATTCTATACTTTCACTCGTCTCTAATGTTGTGTTAATTAAGTCCTTTAATAAGCCAACCTTTCTAGTTAATCCACTGTCTTCAAATGCTTTGGTGAGGTTATCCCATACTTGTTTGGCATTTTCTGCTTGTTGGATGTGAACATATAAGATTGGATCAACCAATAATATTAATTTAGACTTCGCTTTAACGTCATCCTTCACTGCTTTTAAGTCATCGGGGTTTGGTTCTGACGATATGCAATTATGCAAGTCTTCGTGCTGTAGGTAAGCTTTTACAGCAAAACTCCACGTAGACCAATTTTCCCGTCCCGTCAGTTTGGGAATTGACATTATGTTATTCATATTGCAATTCATCTGAAATAGCTGAAATATAGGAAGAACTCGCGAACCGGTAACTTTATTGAGGTTATGAACGCGTGGGCACTTTCCAACTTGAATTTTTACTGTTCAACTTGACTGCAATACTGTTTACTTTTGCAAAACAACACGTTAGAGCTATCTGGGCCCATAACCTGTTGAAATAAAACCAACTAATATAATTAATTGAGCTTATAATTAATACTTTGATACAACAAGAAAAACGAGCGCGAACAGAGTGAACGAGAGAAGTGTTGCCAGCACAGTTGTGGTTAGAAGGCGGGAAATTTAAATACATTTGACAGTTTAATGAAACGGTTCATCGACACAGTAATTTTGCTAGGTAAAAAAGAATTAGCAAATTAAAGTTGGAAATAAATAAGGCTCAGTTTGTATCGGTCATGATTGATATCATAGGGAGCAACTAACGGTAATATTTAGGTATTTATCTGAAACTGGAATCGAAGAACGTTTTCTTGGTTTCTATGACGTTAGCGTCAGTCGGACTGCTGATGTTCTTCTCATATCCATCCCCAAACGGCTTTTCTCAAAGCCACTTTTATTATACTTGCAAGACACTGTTTCTATGTATCAGTGCTTACATGTATAGTGAAAGTGAGCTAAAGCCAATTCATCTGTACAAAATTTCGAAGTCAGCCACAGGGCCACAGCTATGCGAGTAGTTACCGGAATTCACGCATCACACTTGAGCAAGGTAAGCATTTTTTGGTTCGGCTTCCCTTTTAAGAAAATTCACCCTTCGCCACTGCAACACTGTATTGAATTGAATAACTGGCGTGATAGCCGCCATGATAGTCTGTAGGACCTAGATTCAGTTCGACATTAGTTCAATTAGTGGTCATTAAAAAGTGTTATCGGTAGCTGGTAACACTGGACAATGCTGATAAAGGAAATCGTCAAGAAGAATCAACGTACCCGAAGTTATAAAAACACTGGTCATTCGACGGAGCAAAGGATTCTATGCCAAACAGCCGAAGAAGTCTGACCTTTTATATCTGCTTTGCTTGTCCTTATTTTCTGATCTTGTGTAAATTATTATGTTGTGTTATATTGTGAACTAGCTTCTGTAACTAACCACTAAGCCAATTAAAAGTATTCTCAGTGGTGGAGAGTCTATGTTGGTTTCATTTACTTTACTTACCAAGCTCTCAATCCTGACATACCGATATTAGCTATAACTGTAATAATAGATTCACCCCTTACAAGAATCTGTTGTATGTATTTTACAAAAGAACATCGTTGCACTTAATATACGAGTATGTTGTGAAGTTTACTACGATATTTTAACAGTCTTAGAATTGAGTTCATAACTTCGTCTTACGTCGTTAGAGGCACCTACGTAGCCGTGGTCTACTCACCATCAGGTGTGACCGTCGGACTGCCAAGTCATAGGTGTCAAGATCGAACCCAAGGCACGTACCTCTGACTTTTCGGATTCATGTAGGTATTGTATCATAATCACTTGCTTAAAAACGATGAAGGAAAACATTATGAGGAAACCAGCATGCCTGAGAGATATTTCTCGACGGCATGTGAAGCTAAGTCAAAGGCCCATGGGTGGCATAAAATTTGACACCAGGTTAATCACTAACCACACGAACAGAAGAAGTTACGACTACGGTCAAACGCAACCAACAAAGAACACATAAAAAACAAATTGGCATCAAACTTAAGCAAATTTGGATTAAACGTTTAAAATTATAAGCTTGGTGTTGTGTGTGCGTCCCAATCAACACACATCTATATAGGTATGTGGATGTTTTTCTGTACGACTGAAATTAAAATACTATATCGATTCGCAGTTTATTTAATTTTATTGACTATTCCACACACGTAACTCATAAGTTTATAATAAACTATTTATTGTTTTTATTTAGTAGTATTCTTATTTAATATTGTGAGTAACATATTTATTTGTATCGTTATTGCCCATGACATCACTATGGTCCTATCTGAAAACCAGCGTTGCGACATTTTGTTTTTTTTTAAATGTCGCAGTATTATGCTGTGATAGGAGCCCTTTTTGGCCTCGTGCAGGTAGTCTAAATATTTTGCCTTTCTTATTTTTTAAATATTGTTTTTGTTTCTGTAACTGCTTGTGTGAGTCCAGAATAAATAATTTTCTTTCTTTCTTTCATTTTGTCATTCATGTAAGCCGACCATAAAGCTTTTGTAAAGCCTTTCAACTGCACCCTCTCGGTTCAGTACATTTAATGCGTTCGATGTTCAATGTTGGTGGATTTCCGACGAATATGATCACCTCTGAGCCTACGCTGTCCCTCACTTCCGGGCTTGTGACTGGCAGAGCCAGAGAATTGATTCAGTATTTAGTAACGGTAGTAAGTGTTAGCATTGTTTTTCATTCATTTACATGCAATTTTTTTTTCTCTGTTAATAGGCAATCTGAATCGGTTTTGGTTCTGAAAGCTTAAGTCATCTTAAATTAATGAACAAAAAAGTGCGTCTATCGTACTAATCATACTAATATTATAACCATAAAAATGTTGTTAGTTATATAATAATAATTGCGTCGTTGGTCTAGTGGTGATAAGCGCGACTGCTGATCGTGAGGTCCTGGGTTCGATGCCCAGGTCGAGCAAAGTGATATTAGGTTTTTCCATGTGAAATTCCTCGGAAGCAACCCGGAGTTTTGATTTGTGGGCAATAGGCTCGCCCGCTATAACATGGGACTTAAGCATAACGGTGAAATTAGAGTGTTACTATACACTTCTAGCCAACCCTTCAGTGAATACAGGCGTGATGTTATGTTATAATGTAATAATGTGCTACCTAGCCTTTTCCCAACTACGTTGGGGTCAGCATCCAGTCTAGCCAGATTCGGCTGGATATCAGCATTTTACACAAAGCCACTGCCATCAGACCTCTGCAACCCAGTTACTGGTGGCCAGGAAGGTTAGATTCTGAACTTAACTCGGTTCCCTTAACGATTATAATATAGGTATTCGTATGACATCCGGGCTTGACGGTTTAAGCTCTCCGAGGCACGGAGAGGTACCTATGGCCACGCATCCCCGGACTGACCGCGACAAGCCCAGCTTAACCTCGTAAATCGTATGATCCACGCGGTTGTTAATTAACCGCGAGCCCCTATTAGTTAAAATATCAACTGAAATAGAGCCTCGATCAAAAAACTAACAATGCCCAAGTTGCTATAGGCATTGTACATTACATACTTTCAGTCAAAACGAAGTACAAGAGGTCATTGTAGGTAATCATAAGTAGCATAGCTAGTAACCTTTCCCTCACACCATCGTTATACACAAACAAGCATTCTTCAAGAACATACAAACTAAAAGTTTGACTTCTCATAAATTAATCCCTCTATAAAAACAAGAAACTTTGGCTCCAATTATCTTAGGAAACACATGCTTAGAAGAAATTATTAGACTTCTGTTGATACACTGTTGTTTGTCTCCACTAGTCTGAGATATTACTCGCCCGAAACTTACTAAGAAGCCGATCAATTTCACTATATCAACATATTCGAGTGATTGGACATGTTTGAACAAACATTGTTTGACGCAAAGGGAGACTGCCTCGTTGATCTAGTGGTGGCAAGCGCGACTACTGATCGCGAGGTCCCACCGATCCCAAGATCGGGTAAAGTGTAATTGGGTTTTTCCGAGTGGAATTCCTCAGTAGCAACCCGGAGTTTGAATTTGTGCCCAGTCGATGGCAATAGGCTCGCCCCCTATTACATGGGACTTAAATATAGCGGTAAAATGAGGGTGTTACTATACACCTCTGCCCAACCTTTCGGGGAAAATAGGCGTGGTATTATGTAAAGGGAGACTAGGTACTTATTTAATAGACAAGAAACTCAAAGTATAACTTAAAGGATACAGTGAGATCGGTATTTATACGCCATTACATAAACACGAATTGTTTTATACAAATTATATCTTGAAAATGCTACTGAAAAGAGATAAAAGGATTTTTTCATGTGCTTTATTATAGGTTTGAGTCAGCCTCTGTAAGTTGTCGACCCTTTAGGTAACGCGAGAAAAATGCTAATTTTATTTGGAGCGCCTAAATGCGGAGTGGTTTCGGTAACACCGAACGCATTTACAGAACCACGGCCTCGCTTTATACTGAGCTAGTAATGAAAAAACTTTCAAATGAATTCGCTGCCCATGAGCTTATGTATTTTAATTTAAATACCTCGTTTGCAGTTTTTCAAAGCTGTCGTTACCGTTCCTGTTACTTTAATGTTTATTTTGTAAAGTTATTTGTCAATCCTCATTTCTAATTAATAACATAACATCATAATATCACGCCTGTATTCCCCGAAGGGTTGGGCAGAGGTGTATAGTAACACCCTCATTTTATCGTTATGTTTAAGTCCCATGTAATAGGAGGCGAGCCTATTGCCATCAACAGGGCACAAATCCAAACTTTGGGCTGCGACTGAGGAATTCCACACGGAAAAACCCAATAACACTTTGCCCGACCTGGGGAAAGTGTAAGGATACAATATTTTCCTTCACCGTTAACGCAAGTACAGTGTCATTATACTGCAATATTTTTTTGCTTTTTAATTAGTTAGTACGTAATAAATTTACTTTCAGTTTTTTAGTCTTAGTAGCGTGACTGCAAAACTAAATTTGTATTTTTTTAATTCTAATGTTATACGAAAATAATACAAATTTCCATAATACGCTCGAATGGCGTGTTTTTACACATTGCCCTTGTGAGTGTCTTGTGTTTTTCAAATATCGAGTAGCCGTCTTTTTTAGTACGTTACTATATACTTATTCTACTGTGAGTGATAGTGGATAAGTTAATCATGAAGAGGACGAATTGCGTTGATTTTTACTGAAGGATGACTATTTGAGATGTGCTACGAAGTGATAACGTCATGGCTACGCTAGCTACGCTGTCGTGGCAGTGCACTGATTCGCTACGCGTCTTCTCATTTGAAATATTTGTGTTAATCTCATGTTTCGCGTATTTTTGTCTACGGCTGTTTAGTTTTTAAATAATAATGGTTATCTCACTTTTAGAGGCATATACTTAATCCATTCTTAAACAGTTATTCATATGATTTTACCATAAGTTATAACACCGCTACCTGACATCTTCCATATTTGCCGCTCGGAACACACACACATACAAAATTCTAATTTCCGCACAAATTAACAGGGAATTAAGGGGTCTCTCTCGTGATGGTCAATCATACATTTTTTTTTTTTTTATTCTTGACGTTGTCGGGTTTTGCCCCAGTCTCACCTGATAGTAAGCGCAGACAGGGTGGAGATGGATGGAGCATACGAATCCAAAGAATAGAGATAAAGAGGGATTCCCCTATACCCCTCTGGTTCTCAAAGAGACACGACGGAACACAGTAAGCTGCTTGGCGCCGGACTTTAATGTGAGGGTGGTAGCTAGCCAGGTGGACCGTATTGATCCTACCACCAAGCATGCTGGGTTTTGTGAAATCTTACAACCCGCGTATATAATTATATATTAATTATAATTCTGTATCAACTAACGTTGCTAATGTGTACGTGCGTCTAACTATAAATGCAGGAAGTGCCTGTATAGCACGTAGTCTCTAACATCACTACCTTAAGTGGAGTCACAGCCCTTTACACTTGAAACGAGAGTACACAGAAGATCGAGTTGAGTGCTTTCGCTTGATGAAATTTGAAAGTGAAGATAGTGAGTTAATTTACAAGAAACGGTAAGTAATGGAAAAATCCGATATAAAGTAACTTGCCTTTTTTAGTTCTTTGTAAGAAAACATACGAATAATGCGACGCGCTTGAAATAAGAGGTCACCATATGACAAGTATGAAAGTAGAATAGCGTAAGAAACAAATAACACACACAGAAATCGCTCTTTTCGGGATGATCATATTGTGCCAAATCTTCTTCTTCCTACCCTTATCCCACACAGGTGGGGTCGGCACAACATGTATTTCATAAATCCATGCTGTTAGAGGTTTTGGCTAATTGTTTTATGACCGGCCGCCTGCCTGACATCAACCCTCCTTGGGAATATTCGTTGCGCCGTCGCGCGGTTGACCCTATGTGCTTGCTGATATTATGCACTGGGTCCCAAAATGATATGCATGTCAATCTAATTGCCAACAACTAAACAGACTATGTTCTTCTTGGTGGAGTATACTTGCAGTTCCTTGACCCACTCATTCAGTTTTGCTAGGGACTTCGGTTCTGACTCATCGTAAATCGTAGCACCGTTAGCTTCTCTGTAAAAACTTGCTATTAATGTTCTGTATCGCTCCGGTCCCGCTGTATCCCAAATACCAAGCTTGACTTTAACACCGTTCACGTCCATGACTTTACATTGTGCCAAATAGTATGCGCTAAAATACGACCCGATGTTTACAAAATATTATAATAATTATGTAGGTCTTAAATAGGTAACTTACCGTTTTAGTAGGTAACGGTTGAATTGTTAGGTACCTATACAATCAAAAGCCTAAACTTTAGAGTACTCTAAACTTTAGAGTATTCAAGCTTTTGATTACAGCTTGATGACAGCACTTTAGAGTCTAAAGTGCTGTCACATAATCGAGGCTTTATTTAATTTCACATACACCTAGATCAGGAGTTGCCAATGTAAGTACATAGTATAGGAAATAACAGGTTTTTCAACCTGGGGACCGTGGGACTCCAGGACCACGGGACCCATGTCCCGAGGGATCCACGGACAACATAAAATAAAAAAAGTTAATTAAAATGTTTTATTTTTTTAATTTCAAGGGTTCCGTGATAACCATCGTTGATCTACCAAGGTTCCGCCGTTAAAAAGGATGGGAAAGACTGGTTTAAACTAAAATGATGCGCCCCTCATGACTAAAGGTCTATTCAGATGCATCGCTTAGTATATCTGAATATGCCTTAATGGAGGATGGTGGAACTTTACCAAGTTTTCCAGAGGCTTCAAAAATATTGTAAAATATTTCACTGTTTATGAATATTAGTTTAGCAGTTCTACTGTTCTTATATTTCATTTGAATGATAATAGTGAAGCAATGATAGAATGTGTCAGTTTTGTTGTAGTGTAATATTTCGTTGTGAAGTTGGAAAAACAAAATAAACTGACTACCAGAACTGATTTAAAATATTGAAATATTCTTCCAAAATAAAACGATGTACTTGTATAATTAGTAGACGTCGGATTATATGCACTATCAAAATGCCAAAATATGCATGCAAATATGCGCAATTAAAAAATCATTTATTATTAGAATTTACGTTTATTTTCACATTATAACTACAAGGTTAGTCGGAAAGGGGGCCGCGGCAAGGTTAACCGCGGGCCACTTAATGTATCACTGACGATTGTTTTAAAGAAAGTGTTAAAATTTAAAAATTATGTTACTTTTTAACTGTTTTTTTTTCATTTGATGGCCTCTAACTTAAGGAATATACCTACCCCAGGCTAGCTAGTAATAGTAGGTACATGGCGTAAATTAAGGATAAAAAGAGATTTTAAAGAAGCTCATACGAGATTATGTATTGAAAGTACGAGATATTTGGCAGCCGTAGTGCGAGAAAAAAAAATTCGCCATCTGGCAACCCTGTGTAGATAGGATTCAGTGCGAGTTTGTGCGAGGTGGACATGTCGACGGCATAATACAACACGCCTAACACGTATAACTACTGAAATAAGCACTGTCAATGAAAAGTACCAAAATATGCAATAACGCTATAAAAATAGAATTATATGCATATGCAAACATGCAAATGCATATAATCCGATGTCTAATAATAAGATTAATTAAAAAATCGTAGCCCAAAAAATGGTGGATAGTATTAATATTTTAAACTATGTGTACCTACGTCCTTAGCACCTTTGTCTTTTTTTTTCAAATCAAACCTCAAAAGCCAGAGGCATTCATTTCTGCGCTTAAAATAACTGTGAAATATTCTTACAATGAAAATCAGAATAAGGTTCTGTAATGAGGACGCTGAAAGAAAAATGCATTTAGATTTTTATTGCAGTTTTTTCGTGAAAAATGGGAGGTAAAAAGAAATGTACCATAAAAAAAAAACTGGATGGATCTGCTAGTTTATTTAGTATTTTTTTCTGTTTATTCATTAACTTAGTCGCGTTAGACCTTAATCGCACCTGATTGAAAATGCAGATAATCCAAGTAGGTACCAAGTAGGCTCCCCTCCCTGGACACACGACGGAACACAGTAAACTGCTTGGCGGCCAGACTTTATTGTGAGGGTGGTAGCTAACCAGCCGGATCGTATAGATAGATAGACGCTAGGTTTCATTGAATCTTACAACACGTGTTTATTTCCCACACGGGAAACAAACTTGATGACTTGTCACGGATTCTTCACTTATCTTGGGTCATGTTACAGATACCGATATGATAAATTAAAATAATAATTCAAGACAGTCTCGCCCCAGAAAAGCTTAGCGGTTGAACGGAAGGCTGCAAGCGTTCACCACTGGCCGGGATCGAACTCAGACCCGCTTGTATGGAAATACAGGAGGGTCTGAGTTCGATCCCAACCCTCACCTCTGACTTTTCGAATTCATTTGTGAATTTGATTATCACGCGTTAATGGTGAAAAAACATTGTAAGGAAACCTGCACACGTGAGAGGACTGCATAAAGTCCTCGAGGATTTGTGTAGTCCGCCAACCCGCACCAGACCAGCGTAGTAGACTAAGGCTTAAACCTTTCTCATTCTGAGAAGAGGCCTAGAACAGGAATGGGCTAATTATGTATATTATGTAAGACAGTTTCGGACTGTTATAAACGCAATTGGTTTTCCCTGTCAATGGCACACACTTTCCTGGAATCATCACGTTTTAATCAATCGTTTGTAATTGGCTCTTTAATTTCCGTTCCCTAGCGTCAGTGAAGCGATCCCTGGCTACTGAAATTCCAAAAACCGATACATTCCACTCGATCATTGTACCACATTCGTCAGCAGTAGGGCTACAGCAACATTCCTAAAATTATTTATTAATTATTACCCGACTGCAAGACATAAAATGCTATCACATAAAATCACGCCTGTATTCCCCGAAGGGTTGGGCAGAGGTGTATAGTAACACCCATATTTCGCTGTTATGTTTAAGTCCCATGTAATAGGGGGCGAGCCTATTGCCATTAACCGGGCATAAATCCAAACTCCCTGCTACTGAGGAATTCCACACAGAAAAATCCAATAAAACTTTGCCCAACCTAGGGATCGAACCCGGGACCACACAATCAGCAGTCACGCTTGCCACCACTAGACCAACGAGGCAGTTGAATAGAGATATCTGATGCCTCCAACTCATGTTATCTCTTTCTGTTTCTATCTTGTTTCCATCTTTTAAATAAGTTTTTTTTTATTTTTGTTTTTTAGTGTGCCGTACCCAAAAGGTTCCAACAAGACGCTATTACTAAGCCTACACCATCTGTCCACCTGTCCATCTGTCGATCACGGGGCTGTATCTTTTTAACCGTAATAGGTACCCAGTTGACATTTTCACAGAATAGTAGGTTACTATAACCTCTATACCCACGCGTGTTGAGTGAGGTTACTTGTTCGTTACCAGAAGATGCGAAACATTTTGTAATCACACAAATAATGTACAGTAGGGGAATGAAAAGGTTATGCACCTTAAGGTATATTTTTGCTTGCACAGTACAAGAAACGAACTATTTTACTGACTACGATATTAAATGGTAACATGGTGACAGATACTAGTAATGTCAATTTGTTAGATCATCAATTTGATTTATATCATGGTTTTTACAACAAAAGTCCTTAAATCAAATCAAAGACATTACATGGCACTATTACGTCATATGGAGGCAAAAGGCAATTTTGATCTTTGCTACCAAATAATTAAACATAATTTTCCATGCATTAGTCTGTGCCGTTCAACAGTTTGAAAAAGTAACATGTGCCCACATGTGCCATGTGGGAAAGGAATGAATTTGAAAACTGTCGAACCTTTTCATTTCCCTACTGTACTTAGTTATTGAATTGTTAAGTTATTTACATTGCATGTCCATTTATCTGCGACAGAGCTCTATCCTCACAGACTCCTAAACCAATTATCTGTTTGTCTAACTCCTATTACGTGAATCGAGATGAAACAAACAACTGGTCGATTCTAGAAGTTTATACTACAAAGCTGTATAAGTTTCCTTTTGAATTGGATTATCCGATTTGATGGAACAAAGCGTCGCTTTTAATTTTAAATTAGAATAGGTTTTTGTGTTTACAGAATCTAACATGGAGCTTCCGCGTCCAGTTCAACCTTACCGCTAGTTCACACAGAAACTGTTTACAGGACTCGTTTTTAGTGGATCCTTTTTTATTTTTGTGATGGCGCCTGTAGTTCTATGAGCGAATTCACATACACGACAGTATTCCGAATCCAGTAAAAATACTGGTCCGACGTTTTTACACATTCCGATTTGTCATCAAAAACTGGATGCCGGAACAGTATGAAAAACGGATCCGTACATGAAGATGTATGGAGAAAAATGGGTGCCTTCACACACGATCCGTTATTTCTATCGTAACAGGCAGGAGCCTGACAGATGCTGTCTATCGAGATCGGTAGAACGGAACGGAATTCGACAGATGTGAACAACACATCCAGTACCGACGGATCAATTAAAAATGGTCCTACGAAAATGGATCCGCTGTATGAACGGGCTCCACGTGGCGTTTGGACAAAATTAACAATACATGTAAAAAACTTTGTGATAAAAAAAACATCGGTACCTAGTAGTATTAAGCTTCTTGTGAAGGTGTTCTTTGGGAGAAGTACTACCATAGAATTGCTGTGTTCCAGTTTGAAGGCAGGCTTGAGAGTTTTTAGCTTTAGAGATAGGTTGGCAACGCATTAGCATCCTCTTTTGGTTGTAGGAGTTTATTGGAGGCGGTAACCACTTACCTAACATAAGGTGGGCCGTGGGACTGAGTGCCAACATATTAGGTAGGTACATTATTATATATTATAATTATTATAATTAGCTTGTACTGTCCCACTGCTGGACAAAGGCCTCCCTCCATTCTTTCCATCTGTCGCGATTATATGCAGCTTCATGCCAATTGTTAAGAAATGCATCCAACTCGTCCCGCCATCTTCTCCGCGGTCTGCCACGACCCCGTCTCGCTGTCTCGGGGCTCCAGTCTTGTGCTATACGGGCCCACAGCTCATTCGGCATATGGCAGGCATGTCCTGCCCAGTCCCACTTCAGTTGGGTGGCCTTTTGAGCCACATCTACAATTTCAGTTTTGGAGCGAAGTCTTCTGTTTCGAACACGATCTGTTAATTTAACACCAAGTATACTGCGCTACATAGCCCTTTGGTAAACCTTGAGTTTGGACTTCTGAATGTTGGTCAAAGACCAAGTCTGTGCACCATATGTCAAAATGGGGAGAATGCTCATGTCCATGAGCTTTTAGTGACGAGCAAATTACTCTTAAATTGCTCTTTTATGGACCAGTAGCTCTTCCAGGCGTTTTTGGTGCGTCTTGTGATTTCTTTATCTTGTCTGTCTTGGAAGGAGACCACTTGGCCCAGGCAACCCCGGCCGAACGGTCAGGAGAAGGAACACCGTTGGTTTTTAGCCGGTAAGAGTCCAGCCGACGCCTTCCCCGGGCGAGGGACATCCACGAAGATTTTCCAACGAAAAAAAAAAAGGTAGATTTATAATCTTGGACACATTGCATTTTCTCCCCATCTACTTGCACGTTTCATGGTGAACTATTGGTCATGACTTAAGTCTTTGACATATTCATCTTCAGTCCAACCTCAAGGCTAAAGGCAAAAATTGTGTTGATTCGGAATCTTATATTAGTCTCACTGTAGTAACACTCGGTTAGTAGTTTAACCTTCTTACTCAATTCTCACTGTGGACGTAATTGTGAATTGAGTTAGCGCTCTCAACTCTGAGCGTTCTTAAAAATAACAGGATGAAAAGGTTTTGAGTTCAGAGACTTTTAAAAACACTTATTAGTATCCGCTTATCTAAATATTACGAGTAATTAAAAGTTGGCCACATAATTCAGTAGAAGATTTAAAAAAAAAAGTAACAATACCATTATACTTCAGCATAAATAATTAAGTACCTATTCAATATCGATTTGCAGGATTAAAACAATATCATTTTTAAAAAGAACGAAGTTGCCATTATATTCAGGTATTTCAATCTCTACTCCAACAGAATTCTCTACATACCACCTACCATTAATTTTATTAGTGAAAAATTAATATATCGACAATATGTCGGTAATAAAGACATCGATAAAAAGTTGGTCATCGGAAGCAGATGCCTTGACCCTATTCCCATAAACCGAACCTAAGGAAGTTTTATGACTCTAATACTCTCTAATTGAAACTGCCTTGTGTTATTGTTAAGGTTGTCACCATTTTTGAACTTATAAAGATTGTTTTTTTTTTGTAGGTACTTCATAATGTAACATCACGCCTGTATTCCCCGAAGGGTTGCGCAGAAGTGTATACTAACACCCTCATTTTGTCTCAAAGACAATTGTGTACGGAACGGAACCGCTACTGCCCATACCCCAGGCCCAAATAAAAACATGGTTGCGCACAAAAACAGAAGAAACCCATTTATCAGAATGGACAAACAGCGAGGGCTGCAGGCAAACTAAAAATGCAATTCCGATAGCATCAAAAAGATTGTCCCGCAACCTCATCAGATTTAAAAGGGGCGACATCCGGAAGATTATTGGAATCTTAACAGGACACTGTCCCCTAAACAAGCACCTATATAGGTGTAACAGATAGTCCCCTGTGCAGAGGATGCATGGAGACAGAAGAAACGCCGCTGCACGTGCTTACAGAATGCAGGAGCGTGGCCGAACAACGGGCACGGACTCTCCAATCTCCAGCATCGCTCCCGGAGGCCTGCAGCAGCCTGAGAAGGCTGCTAACCTTCTGGGACGATCTGGGTTGGTTGGAGTAGGAAGGTAAGACTAAACACGCACAATGGCCTAATCATGAGGCTAAGTGCGGATACAGCCCAGGTAAACTAAACTAACTAAACTAAACCCTCATTTCGCCGTTATGTTTAAGTCCCATGTAATAGAAGGCGAGCCTAGTGCCTTCAACCGAGCACGAATCCAAACTCCGGGCTGCTACTGAGGAATTCCACACGAAAAATCCCAATATGACCTCACGATCAGCAGTCGTGCTTGCTATCACTAGATCAACGAGGTACTTTTTGTACATCATGCAGCATACTAATTATTTTACTAGACAGTCCAAATGGGCCTTTTGGGCCAAAGCACAGCTTAACAGTCGACGTTTGCAAGTCATCTGCATGCGAATTAAGATGTATGAAATCATATGTAGCTTACGGAGCGCCGCACAGCCAGACCGTCAACTGCACGCGGTCGGGCGAACACCACTTCAGATGCAACCGTTCGCCAGTCGAGCTATGCTTCGTGCCTTACGAAATCCGAGATATACCAACTGGCCGTCGCCGAAATAACCTCTATTTAAATCATGGCATGTTTAATCTCGTACTGTCGAGATTTACCATACTTAACATAATAAGCCCATTACTGCCCCACTGCAGAGCACGGGCCTCTTCTCAGAATGAGAAGCGTTTAGGCCTTAGTCCACCACGCGCGGGCCTGGTGCGGATTGGCGGACTACACACATCATCGAGAACTTTATGGAGCCCTCTCAGTTGTGCAGGTTTCTTCACGATGTTTTTCTTCGCCGTTAACGCAAGTGATAATCAAAATATGATCCGCACATGTATTCGAAATATCAGAGGTGTGGGCCGGGATTGAACTCAGACCCTTCTGCATGGAAAGCAAGCCTCCAACCGCTTCGCTATCACTGGTTACCACTGAATTACCATGGCGGTGTGAATCTCACCACCAACGTTCACGCTAAAATGCTAATGAAAAACATCAATATAACATTTTCATCTTATTGCCTATTCACACGATGACATCTTATTACAATTATGCCCCAGTTTTCGTCTGTCGCTTAAATAAAACGACGTTTTCTTATTACTGTCACATCTCTTCAAATAAGAATGCAGCGTCATGTTGTCATCGAAATAAGCACCCGACTGTGTTCTAAGTAGGTCACACAGACGCTCCCGAAATTCTGTAACTAGATACATTCATGATGTGTGTCCAATATGGTATGTTGTGCTTATTCCGTTACAAGTGAAGTATTAGGTATTAGTCAGACCCGTTGCTATAGATACTGCGAGCATATTGAGGTAGCTCAGATAGATAGGTTACTGACCTGGGCAGCGTACAGTCATGTGCACCAACATGTAGTGTTTAAAGTTATTAAGAGAAAGAGTTGTAATGGAAATCTTGAAATATTGTTTACATAGTAACTACGAACACCTGGCATGTAAAGTATTTCAAATTCAATCAGTATTTAGGAAGAAAATCACTTGGTATTCGCTACGTGTACCGATTATGTTTATGCTCATGACAGTACCATCGATTAATCTGTGGACGTTCATCTAGGTTAACTAAATAATTGTATATTATCTCGTAATTGATCACATAAACATTTCTAATTGCAAAATCTACAGTTAGCTGATGGCGAGTCGCATTAATCTATCGGACGTAACTTTCTCGGGCTGTAACTGAAATTTAAATACATTATTTACAACAATACACTTTTTGCGCATCCCACGGATCTAATTCAAGACCTAAGGGCCCGTAGTTGTTCAGCAAACGCGAATCAATAAGGCTGTACTGTGTACAATCAACAGCAAAAGTCAATGAACATTTTAGAATTTATAAATCTAAAGAATTTTCTACTCTCTCGTTAACCAAAAAATGGCATTTTTTCATAAATAAAATATTTTTAAACTTTGAACAATAATGACTTATTTTTGATGTTGAGTGTACTATGAAATTCTTAATTTACATTGATACCCTGGCATCGCCTCCAGTCCTGCTTTACCCACGGGAAAGGATGGGAAACCTATGAACACAAACCAATTCAGTCGTACGAAACTTACTCGTACATTTTCTACAATCCCTTAGGAGCTTTATGCCTGCTGTGGTTTTAAAGATCCTATGTGCAGAATTTTAGCCGAAACCAGTGCTTGGAACGCTTCAAACTTGCTACAACTAGTTCGTGTTTAAAATCAAAGTGGAACGCTCTACCAAATATTATAGGCACTAGTAGGAGATAATATAGACACAACGCTATTTATAAATGTGTTACTTCTTTATTATATTAATGTGACTAAGAGACATGTTCAGGCAGGTACTTGTCTAACAAATATTTTGTAAGTATTGAAACATTGCCTAAAACCTGATAAAATCGTTAAAAACGATACCTGAATTGTATAAGGCTCAATTTACACCGCCGCGGAATGGAATGTAAGCGACTTTTTGCAACGAAATTGTACATAGCATAATGAACTTTATGTCAATTGTATAACATACAAACTAAATAGGAGGGGGAATTCTCGAGAATGCGCGAGGATACCCCGAAAGACGCGCGACCTTTTTTTGGCTCCTATTTAGTTTGTTATACAATTGACATAAAGTTAATTATGCTATGTACAATTTCGTTGCAAAAAGTCGGTTCCATTCCATCCCGCCGCGGTGTAAATTGAGCATAACGCTGACCTGCGTTTTGACGCTTTTTCTAATAGCTTCGATTGTTCTAATATATTTCTAATACGAATCAAATTTCCTCTTATTTTTAATTCAGAATTTATTCTAATATTATTTTTATTTATTTCCTTAATTCATTTATATACATATATGATTACATTTTTAAAATCTTCATTAAAAAAAACCAAAATAGTACTTTATTTATTTATCCTTTGTTCATTAAATATACATATAAATTACACTTTTAAATATAGGTATTTCTATATAATAAAAAAACATTTAAAAATATAAAAAATAGTAGCCTACTGGCAACGGCATCGGCGACATCGGGAACAGGGTCCGTTTTATTATTATTCAGCCTGTTAAGGCTGAATTCGCTGTTCCAGTCTTCCGTACAAATTCAAATTAATTTTATTTGTGTAAATGTGGTTACATAGGTCTTATGGAAAGAATTTTCTCCAGCACATTTGTTATATAATTTTTATGACATACAAATTTTAAATACAAGAAATTTTAAAGGTAAGAAGACAGGGCGACATCTATTAAACAATACACAATTTCACAGCCTAATACTTATATTTTAAATATTCGTCTGTGGAGTAGAAACAACGTTCACACAACCACCTGAAAAGTTGTTTTTTTTAATTTATTTATAGGCAGATTTCTAACGCTTTTTTTTTTTTTTTTTTTTTTTTCCCTAATCGACTATTGTAGATGGTCTTGCGGACCTTTTCTACGTAACCTGGCTATTATTGGCGAGACCAGAAGGGTCTCCGAACCAATACCTACTAATCTAACTACCTAGCTAACTACGCAAAGCTAACTACAGTAACATCATGGCTATGACTATAGCAGCGACACCTCTGAGAGCGTCCCCAAGGGGGGACTCGAACTCTTAGGGTGTCGAATGCAAGAGGACTGGGAGGGATACGACAGCTTGATGAGGGCTGTATTCTCGCGTCATGGTGACTGCGCGGAGTCAGAAGGGACGACCGGCTCCGCGGCTGCGGCGGGTGAGCACGGTGGATCGGGGGCGGCGGCGGTGGGACGTCGCGAGGGGCCTCGTCGGCGAGGGCGATACGCCGGTCGGCGGCGGCGGTGTATGTGTATTGTGCTAGTCGATTTATTCGCCTCCTGGAGGAGGGTGATCTCATCATCGGGCTCTAGTAGCGCATGCCGGGGACGGCGGACTATGCTAATCTGGGAGGGTTTATAATCGGACGCGGCGGTCACGAGGGGGTTCCGATGCCTCGGGGCATGGTCGAAGTAACGCTTAGACGTGCGTTTGAGATATTGCCTTACCGTTGGCATTTTTAAGTCTAAATGAAGCTGAACGTTGCGCATATACCACGGAGCGCCCGTGGCTCTGCGCAATACGCGGTTTTGCAAGATCTGGAATGCTTTAAAGCGACATGGCCTAACGTGTGCGAACACGACGCTGGCGTAGGTTAATATGGGGCGAATGCACGTCAGGTAAAGTCTCAACTTATTTCTAAGCGAGAGCTTACTGCGCGCCCTAATCATAGGGTGTAACCGGCCCACAACAAAAGAGGCGCGAGCGTGCACCTTTTTGATGTGTTGCCGGAACGAGAGGTGGTGATCTAGGATAACCCCCAGGTACTTGACGCTCAGTTCCCAAGGGATCTCTTTTCCAAACATGACTACTGGGGGACAACGCGAGTGGTTATCGCCGTGCCTCTCGAAAAGAACTGCTGCGCTCTTTTCGGGATTCACCTCGATACGCCACTTCCGAAACCAAGCGCCGAGGCGGTTGGCTGCGGTCTGTAAGATGCGAGAGATCGATTTTAAGTCACTACCCGTGTAGTAAATAGCCGTGTCGTCGGCGAAAAGTGCCAACTGGGCCTTGCCATGAGTGGGAATGTCGCTGGTGTACAGCGTGAACAGAAGGGGGGCTAACACGGAGCCCTGAGGGACTCCGGCTCGGATCGGATGTGGAGACGAAAGCGTGCCGTCTATTCGGTAGCGAAAGGTGCGATCCGACAGAAAGTCTCGAATGATGAGCACGAGACGGTCTGGCACGTTGAATTGGTACAGTTTATATAATAAACCGTTGTGCCAGACCTTGTCGAAGGCTTTCGCTACGTCGAAGAACAGCATGCCTGTCTTGTATGAAAACATGAAGCCGGAGCTTATGTGTTCGACAATACGGTGAAGTTGCCTAGTGCAGCAGTGGGTGGGACGAAAACCAAACTGCTGGTCGGGAATGAGGTTATGGGAATATGCGAATCCCTTTAAACGCGAATAAATGATACGCTCATAAATCTTCCCAAACGAATTGAGAAGGCTTATGGGGCGATAACTGGACGGCTCACACTTGGGTTTGCCGGGTTTGGGGATGCCTATAACTGTGGCTTGTTTCCAAGCTTGCGGAAAGAGGTTATTGCTAAGAGCGCCATTGAAGATGGCGGTCATTAGCACTATGAGCTGGGCGGAAAAGAGTTTAATCACCTTGTTCGTGATGCCATCGAGACCGGGGGCTTTCCTGGGCTTAAGATTCTTGATTATCGCCTGCACCTCATCCGCGGTGACAGGGGGCAGGGGATCATCAGGATCTTCTACGGGGGGGAGAGCGGCTTTACGTTCGACTTCGGTATCCACCTGGGACAGATGGACCGGGTCTACTGGTAGATTTCTAACGCCCTGAGGTAGATGATTATATATACGAACAGACATGGCATGGCTGTTACGACTACACTATCGCTGATATCCGATATAAGGTATAATTTAGCTAAATTGGAACCCACTTACTATACCCAAACAATACTGCATTCGATAAGCGAGTGAGGTAGTGAGGGGTGAGTTGTGTGTGTTGTGGTGTCTGGATCATGCAGTATGTAGGCAGGTTTTAGTCTGTCGATTGATACTGTGACCATCTTACCTTTCACAATGAGCTTGAATGCTTTATCACCTCGCTGAATAACCTCATAAGGACCAGTGTAGGCTGGTTTAAGAGATCCGACCACAGTATCATCGCGAAGGAAGATATGGGAGGATGTGGCCAAATCTTTAAAAATAAAGGCAGAGCGACGGGCACCATGACGTGACGCTGGAGAAGGTTGCAAGTTATTTGCAAAGCTCCTAAGACGCGCAATGTAATCGGTGACGTCAGGGTCCCCTAGGTCTTCTGAGCTAAGAAAATCTCCTGGAAGACGTAGCGGTTCCCCATACACCAGTTCAGCTGACGATGATTTTAAGTCCTCTTTAAAGGTACTACGTACGCCCAATAGCACAAGGGGAAGGGACTCCACCCAACTACTATCGGCGTGACAGGTTATGGCGGCTTTAAGCTGCCGATGGAACCTCTCCACGAGCCCGTTAGAGGCTGGATGATAGGCCGTAGTCCTTTTGTGCTGAAAACCGGCTATCCGTGCTAAATGTCCGAACAAAGCGGATTCAAATTGCCGCCCACGGTCTGTAACGACGTGTGAGGGACAACCAAAACGGGATATCCATCCACTAAGAAGGGCCTTGGCTACAGTCTCAGCCGTAATATCTTGCAAGGGTATTGCCTCAGGCCATCGAGTATATCGATCGATTGCTGTGAGGCAATACCGGTAACCCTGCGATAATGGAAGGGGACCAACGAGGTCAATATGTAGGTCTCTAAACCTAGCTCGAGGAAGCTTATACGTAGCCAACGGTGCTGATGCATGTCTGTGTACCTTTGATCGTTGACACGCCAGGCAAGTACGTGCCCATTTCCTACAATTTTTCCTTATTCCAGGCCATACATAGCGGTCGGTGATCAAACGAATAGTTGCGTTGGCACCGGGGTGGCTGAGGGAGTGAAGGCTCTCAAAAACCTGACGTCGTAGCCCTTTCGTCACATACGGTCGAGGTGTAGTACCACTTACATCGCAAAACAGCTCTGCATGAGTACCAGGTAGTTTTACCTTCTCCAGGTGTAAGGAATTACTGCCACTTAGGAGCAGTTTCAGTTCTGGGTCGGTAGTTTGTGCGGCAGCTAACTTTTGTAGGTCGAGAGGTGAATCAATCTCATCGACACGTGATAAAGTATCAGCTACCACATTATCCTTCCCTGAAATGTGCCTGATATCAGTGCAAAACTGTGAAATAAAATCTAAGTAATTGCCTAGGTGAGCAGTTCTCTTTCCTGGAGTGAAATGCAAATGTAAGTGGCTTGTGATCGGTATATATCACAAAGTCACGTGCCTCAATCATATGGCGAAAGTGCTTGACCGCCTCGTAGATGGCCAAAGGCTCGCGATCATAAAGGGAATACTTGGTCTGCGTGGGGCTCAGCTTACGTGAGAAAAATGCTAATGGTTGCCACATATTCTCCTTAAGCTGCTGCAGGACGCCACCCATAGCTGTGTCCGTGGCGTCAGTGACTAGCGCAAGTTTAGCTTCACAGTATGGGTGTGCGAGCATGGCAGCTTGAGACAGACCCTGTTTGCACGCCTCGAAGGCATCCAGTTCTCTGGGCGAGAAATTTACGGGATATGAGCCCTTCACCGAACCTGTCAAGAGAGCGTTCAATGGTGCTTGGTGTGTGGCAGCATCGGGAATGAACCTACGGTAAAAATTTATCATCCCGAGGAACCTGCGTAACTCTCTTACCGTTTTCGGGACGGGGAAATTATTGATGGCCTCTACCTTTCCTGGGAGTGGCTTAGCACCATTTACCGAAATACAGTAGCCTAGGAATGTAACCTCAGAGGCTCCGAACACGCACTTTGCCGTATTTATGACCATGCCATACTCCGTCAACCTGCTAAAAATTTGATGCAGATGGTCTAAGTGGGACGCCTGATCTTTCGAATAGACTAAAATATCATCAAGATAAGGGTAGGCGAAGTCCAGCCCGCGCAGCATCTCATCGACGAAGCGCTGAAACGTCTGTCCGGCATTACGAAGCCCAAACGTCATGTAAGGGAATTCGTATAAGCCGAACGGCGTTGTGATGGCAGTCTTCTCAATGTCGCTAGAATTGACGCGAATTTGGTTATATGCCTTCACCAGATCTATTGTTGAAAATATGGAGCAGCCTGCAAGGTTGTGAGCAAAGTCCTGGATATGTCGTATGGGGTACCTGTCCGGGATCGTTCTGGCATTAAGCATCCGGTAATCCCCACACGGGCGCCAGCTATTGTCCCGCTTGAGAGCGAGGTGAAGCGGAGAAGCCCAAGGTGATTCCGACGGCCGGCACGTACCAATCTGTAACATTGCTTCAAATTCTCCCTTTGCAACTTTCAACCTATCCGGTGCTAACCTGCGTGGTGTGCAAGATACTGGTGGTCCAGGTGTAGTGCGTATGTGGTGCATTATGTTATGTTTAGATGTACGGTGCCTACCTGATGGTCGAGTAATGTCGGGATACTTTGCTAGTATAGCGTGATAAACAGAATTATTGTCACCGGACATTACCTTAACAGAAGAAACATTCTCAGAAAGACCCGCGACTGAAGCCGCGGTAGCAAGCATAGTATTACCGTCTATTAAACATTGGTTGCGTACATCCACAATTAAATTATAAAAAGATAAAAAATCAACACCTATTATGGCCCGTGTAACATCTGCTACAATAAATCGCCAAGCGAAGTCGCGGCGCAAGTTTATATTAATAACTAAATGAGCATAACCATAAGTATTTATAACAGACCCATTAGCGGCAAACAGTTGATAGTTCGTTTGACTTTGTTTACCTTTAACATACGCACGGGGAAAAACACACAAATCACTACCCGTATCTATTAAAAATTGCACCTTAGACCGCTGGTCAGTTATAAACAAGCGACCGGGATTTGGGCAGGCGTCGGTCGCCATCACGGACTGCCCTAATCTTTTCCCTTAGGTGTATAATCGCACGGTTTGATACACTTGTTAGCCCTCTCACCAAACTTCGAATGATACCAACATAAGGGGTATTTCCTATAGTTGGATTGGGAACGGCTCGAACAGGAATCACTACGGTCACGATTTCCAAATCCGGATCTTCTCGATTTCGACCGTGACATCCTATCCAAATTGGTGGTTAGCTTATGCACCTGGCGTGTGAGTTCCGCCACCTGACTGCTCAAATCAGTAGAAACGCTTGATGCCGTCGCTGTTGCTACATGTGGACTAGGGGCGCCGATGTCGTGAATGCGGTCTGCCAGCTCTGCAATCTCGTCCAGTGTAGCCCTTGACTGCGAGGCTATTATTGTCTGGATATTGTTGGGTAGGCGGCTGGCCCACATGGTTCGCAGGAAGTCCACCGGAACATCTGGTCCTGCGAGATGCTGGATATGGCGCAGAAATTGGGAGGGCTTCCGATCGCCGAGTTCCTCTCTGGTGACCAGCTGCAGAATCTTCTTCTCTTTGGACGCTGAAAGTCTCTTTATCAGTTCAGACTTCAAACGCTCATACTTATTGGGAGCTGGAGGACCAGCTATGATATCTTCCACCTCTGATGCGTATATGGGATCCAACTGCCCCATGGCATAGTGGAATTTGGTTGTATCAGCTGTGATGATGGCCAGAAAAAACTGGCTTTCGAGCTGGTAAAACCACAAAGCCGGTTTCTCGGGATAAAATGGAGGTACCCGTATGCCGACGCGCTGGATATCGTGCGCTGTACTTGGTGGCGCGTTACCGCCGCCATCTTGTTTATCTTTTGGCTCACTCATTGTTCGAGTTCTTCGGGGTCACCAATGAAGCGGAGAAGGTTGTTAGTGAATAAACAACACAGCTTACGGAAATGAGGTATATTGTCAATAGTTCACAGAATTCACAGAAGACAGTAGTTGACAGAAGGCGAATAGAGGAGCGAAGAAGAAAAGCGATAGACACAGTTTATAGTTTAAGCACGTCTTATCAACTAGCATTTAAGCGCTGTAAGCACATACGAAAGCACATGAGATGTCGAAGGCAAACCAGCAGAGGTGCAAGAGACATGCACTCGCGGTAATGAATGGGTTTCGACTAGCGGCCGGTCGAGGCACCAATGCCCTCGGCTGCGACGCTTCATTACTCGGTTTGCATTCCACAAATTAACATAAAAAATATCTAGTAAGAAATTATCAATAATTATTATGAACTACTCAAACAGTTTTTATTATATTTAGCTATATTTACTCAGTTATATTTATATGAAGTTTTAGCTATTGTATATATATATATTTATTTATTTATTTATATAAATATGTATACATTTAAATACTATTTATTTTTATATGTTTATATAAGCCTATATTATATTGTAAACTTAGAACTACAACAATTACAATATATTTAAAGTAAGTAGCCACGCTACAAATGCGAAACGAACTCAAATATTATTCCATCTTTTCCACTCCAAATCAGACTGTTCATTATTGTATTAGCTATAGTTTTATAACCAGACTTCATTCTACACAAATGCCCTGGCAAAATTGACTATCAAAATGTTTTACAGAGTTTTATATAGTTCATAATAAATTATTTTTATTTAAATTGTAAGGCCCCGTGGTTCTGGGAATTTATACGCAAGCTTGTGTATTTAAATATTTATTTAATAATTTCTCTCAGGGCTACAGGATTATGTTCTATAAAACGTTGTTATGAGAAACTAGGACACGTCTTTGCATGTATTCAACAGGATAATAAGGCTTTCGATGATAGAAAAAGGTTTACCGGGAAAGATTCTCTTTCCAGGGTTCCATAGCCGAGTGGCATAACAAAATGCTTATAGTTTCGTCATGATTCATGGTTCAAATCTTATTTTATTTTTAATCACAATGACTCACAACAGTTGTGTCTGTATCAGTGTTTACAGAAATTCATTTTATATCCGCTGAGGCCCTTTAAAATTATCTGGAGCCTCTGTAAATCATAAGTACAAATACTTCTACGCGCAGGAAATAAAAGCGCGACCCATAGCGCAAAAAACCAAACAATGCGTCCATCTGATCGTCAAAATATGAAATACGGTTAGTTATTATGATTAAGGAATCGTTACGTCTGTTATCAATACTAACTTAATGGTTTTTAGTAGTTATTAGGTACCTGAGTTTCTGATTCTGAGATGTTAAGACGCCGTTCCAGTTTCACAGCTGTCTTAAGGCTTATTTACACGGAGCAAGTTTCTTGAAGCGAGTCTCATGCTATCTCTGTTTTTGTCGTAAAGAAAGACAAAGGCAGAACGAGTCTCGCTTCGAGAAACTATCCTCGTGTAAATCAGCCTTTATTCTAACTTAAGGTCTTTTATAAAAATTTAAAAACATTTTAGGTGATATTGAAAAATAAACATCGTTCAGGATAACATTAGAAATATTTAAAACATATTTTCGTCTCGATTCGTTGCCTAGAAAGAGAAGGAGAAACAAAATTTATGTGTTTTGTTTTTTTTCTATATAAATCACGTATGCAAATAAAACTATTGTTTAAATATTTGTGATGACACTCAGAAAGTGGATACACTGAGATTTTCTAAATTACATTTTTCAATATCACCTAAAATCTCTTTAAATCTTACAAAAAGGCTTAAAGTTAGAGCGAGACGGCTATGAAAATGGGAAGGCCTCTTAACACACAACTCTTTCAAAGCAGCTTTATATTATAACTCGGCTAAATTAGTTGTACTTGTAACATATAAACTAGCAACTCTCTACAGGAATATTACCTAGTGAGCGCTTGAAGGTGAATAGGAGGAAAAACCTAATCCTTTAACTCTTCGCTGAGATAAAGCCTGTGCAAACTGTACTAGATACTGAAAAAAAAGTCTTATAATAAATCTTGATAAGTGACTTAGCCAAGAGTTACTAACCAGAGAAGGTAACCATTTACATGTGTCTAGTGTGTTGACGAATTCATGTCTACAGATACGTGTAGCGGTTCCGCATAGGCCGATTTATTTCCTAGCTATTGCAACGTATTGCTGAAAGGCATCAGTCCATACAGGGTGTAAATGAAAACATGTAATTCCTTCAAATTACGTGGTGTACTGCTGACATAGATTAACCCTGAAAGGAATATTTATGCATTCAATAAAAAAATATTACAAGAAGTGAACATGTAAATGACCGCGCGGCAAGCGACAGCCGCGCAGTTCGCTCGGGGCGCAAAAATGCCTCACGTTAAGAACACATGTATACTTCTTGTATTTTTTTTATTGAATCCAAAAGTATACCGTGCTACCTTAATCTATATCAGCAGTAAATCACGAGGTTTGAAGGTATTACATGATTTCGTTTACACCCTGTAAAGAACACTACATTCACACTCCACTAAAGACTAGACACGTGTAAATGAAACTTTAGACATACCCACCTTCTTCAAACATTAAGCGAGCAGTTGTCTAGTAAGTTTCTGTATTTAGATCGAGCAACTGCCGTCTGTCGACTAGATTTTTACACAAGTTTGAACAAAAGTGCAAATGCTGCCATTTAATATTTTTCCTCAGATGCATGTTCTGAAATACACATACCTACTCAGAAACTGGCGGAGTGTAAATATATTATGATTAAGCGCTGTAAACTCATAGCTCTGTACAACGATTTGTTGAAACTTGGATGTTCTTGTAACATATATTTTATCACATACACTGGCGGCCAGACTAAGGGCTGTAGGTTCAAAAAACAAACTCTAAATTGATTCACATAAATTCACAATTACTTATTTTTACTAAAAGTGGTTAAAAGATAATATTTTTATAAATTACTAGCCTCGTCCTCACGACTCCGCCCGTAGCCTATGTTACCTACTCAGTGATAACTGTGTTAATAAATGCTTTCTAACGGTAAAAGATTTTTTTAAATCGGTCCAGTGGTTTTTAAGTTTATTCGTTACATACAAAAATCCAAAAATATAATTCTTTCCTCTTTATAATATTAGTATAGATTGAATCTGCCTCGTTGGTCTAGTGGTGGCAAGCGCGACTGCTGATCGTGAGGTCCTGGGTTCGATCCCCAGGTCGGGCAAAGTGTTCTTGGGTTTTTCCGTGTGGAATTCCTCAGTAGCAGCCCGGTGTTTGGATTTGTGCTCGGTTGATGGCAATAGGCCCGCTCCCTATTACATGGGACTTAAAAACATAACGGCGAAATGAGGATGTTACTATACACCTCTGCCCAACCATTCGGGGAATACAGGCGTGATGTTATGTTTAATGTAAATTATTGAGTTTATTTAATATTGGGAGAATGGGATTGAAAAAGAAAGGATAACACTTTAATAATTCACTATCGGTTGAAATTAACAATCGATCTCAATCCAAAGTCTTTGGATAGATGAAGATGTTTGACATCACTTTAATTAAATTTCTGTCAAAAACCTAAATTTTTGGATTGGCATCGATTATTAATTTCAGCCGATATCTACAAATCAACTCTAATTTTAATCTCTACATAGTATAAAACTTAGTCGCACCCGCTGTCTGTATGTACGCTTAGATCTTTTAAACTACGTAACGGATTTCAATGCGGTTTTCAGCAATAGATAGAGCGATTCAAGAGGAAGGTTTATATGCCCCACATTAGTATCTACATTGCACCCGTGCGAAGCCGGGCCGGGTCGCTAGTAAATTATAAAAATCACTCCGGTTTATCCAGAAGTGGTATACAGGGTGTAAACGAAATCATGTAACTCCTTCAAACCTCGTGATGTACTGCTGACATTGATTAAACCAGCACGGGATACATATAGATTCAATAAAAAAAAAACGTAAACTAAACATGATGTATTCTTAACGTTAGGCATTTTAGTGCCCCAAGTTAAATGAACGCGCGGCGAGCGATACCGCGCAATTCGCTCGGGGCGCTAAAATGCCTCACGTTAAGAACACATGTTTACTTCTTGGAATTTGGGGTATGTAAGGGCGTAGCATGTGGCGTTCTATAGTTTTTACCTACCCCCATGGGAAAAAGGCATGAGTTTATGTATGTATGTAGGTGACAAGATTCATATTTCTATGTAACTCTAATCGTGTACTTATATCTTTTACATCAGATATTAACATGGCAACTTGGTAAAAGAGAATTCTGTTTTCATATCCTTTCATTAAAGGTCACATCGATGTACCTATATTATGTTGTTACGTTATACCGTTTATCCCTTATCTCTAATGGACAGCTTGGTAGGCCAATGTGTAATCCCTAAATAGTGTCTCCTACCCAGATTTATCTTTTTGTCTAATCAAATACAATTTGCGCCTGAGAAACAAAATTCTCTTTGTCACTTACAAAAAAAGAGAAAAGAAAAGTCCTTACAAAGTAAGAAAGCGCCGTAAATCAGTAACTTTAACATTCTACACAGTATTATTAACATAAAGTGCTATTGCAATGACTTTGTTTCACGAAGAAAATAAGTTTATTGTGTTATGAATGCAATAGTAAGTTTCCTTATTTCGTTTTTATCTATATCCTGGGGGCAAACCGACCTTTCATCAACTACTAACCGATGTTGAAGGGATTCGCTCCTGGCTACACCGAGATAAGAATTTATTACGTATGTATAAAATTCACCATAACTACAAGGTTAGTCGGAAAGGGGAGCCGCGGGCCACTTAAAGTATCACTGATGACTATTTTAAAGCAAGTGTTAAAATTTCAAAATTCAATAATTTTTATTTGCATGCAAAAAGATTTCTATTTTAGTTTTTTCAAAAAAAAACATACCTGCTTTAGTTATGAATTCAAAAAAAAATGTTTCTAATCCGTGACCCCAAATATGACCTAAATTGTAAACAGCTGATCATAGCTATAGATTTTAGCATATTTTTTACGAAATCTTTCAAAAGCTATTTCTCTTAAACTGTCGAGTTTTGGAGAAAGTTGTAGAACAAAGTTATCCCTTATTATGTGTACTTTAACACCCTTTCGGCTTAGTATCCCCTTTCCGACTAACCTTGTATAATAGAAAACAGGAAACTTTACCCACAGCGGAGTAATTATAGGTTTTTCAATATTGCCAGAGTAGACTACTTTGTCAGACTCTGCAACGGAATAAATTAAGATTATAGTAGCACTGCTTTGTTAAAAGGTCTTTGAGTATGAAAAATTTAATGGTCATCGCTTTCAGCGAAGTCCAGACAGCGCCAGTAGTTACCAAATAAAGCTGCTTGGTTATAAGGAGCAGAGAATTAAGGCTGCGTTCTCAAACACGCGTGGTGCGTGCAGCGTGGCCTTGTTTAAATGGGCTATCTTCTACTTACAATAATTTTATTAGTATTGCGGTCAGTATAATAGAGCTCTTCAATAACCGCTGATTAATAACCACGCGGTTTATAAGATTTGCGAGGTTAAGCTGCGCCTGTCGCTGTCAGTCCATGGATGGGTAATTATACACATCGAGACGTCTCCGTGCCTCGGAGAGCACGTTAAACTGTCGATCCCGAGTGTCATACGAATACCTACATATGACAATCGTTGCGGGAAGTCGGAAGCCCGTTAGTCTGACAACCAGTCTTACCTTGGGATATCGGAATTTCCCAGTAACTGGGTTGCGGAGATCTGATGGCAGTCGCTCCATCCGTGTCAAATACTGCAATTCAGCCGCATCTGGTTTAGACTGGAAGCTGACCCCAAACATAATTGGGAAAAGGCTAGGAGGAAGATAATAGGGCTCTTCCTATACTAAAATCATAATACATATTCACGTATATGGCACCCGGATGCGTTATTTAATATTAAACTAGTATTGCACTGTCTTCGTAATTGTATTTAAAGCGTGCGGCTAAACGCACGATTAACGAACGTCCCGATTAGCGGTACAGCGGGCGTTATATGTAGTTTGCGTGCACGCTTTTTCACTAAACTTATTGAGAGTATATAGATAGAGCGTTTCTACATTCTAGGTTTGACGAGCATTAAAGGACCGTATACCGAATACTGAAACAACGAATACAGTCCGTTTATTCTGAATTGAAAATAAGTAGAGTATGCAATATTTTTTTATTATTGAATGTTTAATGTTTAACCCGGCGTCATGGGGGTGGAAAATGTTACGCGGACGTGGGGGTGGGTCATTATGACCCGATATTTTGACTTAAGATATTTCAATTTTTTTTAAACAAATTAGTAGTTATTTTAAGGTAATGTGGCTTTATTGTTTTATGGTTTAATAAATGAAACAAGAATTTGTATTACATAACATTTTAATTAAGCCTTTAAATGTATAAAAATAAAAACACGTCAAAATCAACAAAAGCGGCGTCCCTTAGCCTAATCTCACATTTCTTAGCATTATTTAGCCGTCTTTAATTTTTATGGCACTTTTATAAACTTATAAAAGTGAGACATAAGAGACGGACATCTTTAGAAAAAAATCCAAAAAAAATTATCAAATCATCATCTTCTCTGTCGTTCTCTTTCCTCTCGATCCATTTTTTCAATCTACCGATGTAAATATGTTAATAACAAGAAACGATAATTCAAGCATAAAATGTAAAAAATAACACCAAAAATAATGATAAAACATAAAAACCATCTATGGAGAAAATTGCGCAAAATTGTTACATTGAGTACGGGGATGGGTCATATTTACCCTTTTTAACTTTGAAGACACGTAACTCCAACCACGGTCGCCGTACAACTGATTCTTTGTCAACAACGCTTAACGGAACTCATAAACTCCAGCTACTGAGAGGAGCGGTAACGTCGCTTGCGTAGTGACGCATCTGTAGGCTAATAAAAACGTCCCGGGTCATTTTGGCCCAACCCCCATGACGCCGAGTTAACATTATGTATTGAAAAATTCAGTGTTTAACACAAATGTACTCACAGGCATAGAAATAGTGTAAATACTCTTTAGCTTGTTAATTCTTTGGTTTTAACTATTTATCCCTCGTTGTCTCAATTAGGTTAACGCCTAAGAAAGGACCTACAACTATAACATGATTAGTTTGCATTTTGGTAACATAATATTGTAAAATATACATAACTGCCTCATCGGTCTAAGTGGTGGTAAGCGCAACTGCTGATCGTGAGGTCCTGGGTTCAATCCCCAAGTCGGGCAAAGTGTTATTAAGTTTTTCCGTATGGAATTCCTCATTAGCAGCCCGGAGTTTGGATTTGTGCCTGGTTGATGGCAATACGGTCGCCCCCTATTACATGGGACTTAAACATAACTTTGAAATGAGGGTGTTACTTTACACTTCTGCCCAAACCTTCGGGGAATACAGGCGTGATCTTATGTTATGTAACTTAGACAAAACATATACCTATCTGACATTTCCGATGCAATATCGAAAAGGTCTACACGTACCTACATTATATATACATATATTCATTGAGGAATACATAAAAGGACCGTCCCGCATTGAAACATTAAGCTTCGTCCACATGAGGATACGAGTCGCGAGTTGTGTTACATAATATATATTTGTATCCCTGCAAAAAAATTGTATTATATGGTTTACACGGAGACTTAACAACCAAAAAGGCACTGGCATGTTTGCGATTCAAATGAGCCCCGAACTGGATAAGGCTTAAGTTACACAGCAAAAACAAAACCAACTCAAATGTGATGCGGGTTTATTAGAACTCCCAAAGTCCTAACCAAAAAGGTTACTAGACCAATATCACACAACATTTAGGTCTCTGCTTGGACGGATTTAATTGGACATTGGCCTGACTTCCAGACGATGTATTACGGCCACTACAAGCTATTTGAAGCAGACATAATTTAGAGAAATTCGGTATATCATTTCTCACCGACCGACCCTTGCTCGCCACGCCAGCCCGCGAAGCTGAGCCTGTAACGTTAAAACAGCCCCCAAATAATATAACCCAGCCCGACATTATTTGCCCCCCCCCCCCCCCCCCCCTCAGTGATCCACTAAGCCGAGGCCCGAACCCCACAGGGGGTGCCCTTAGTGCCGCGTCACTTAATTGATATCCTTAGTTTATAAGCCCTGGCTGGGGGCCTTAAAGTAATTTTTGGCCACCACAGGATAGTCCGGTTAAGTAGTAACAAAGCCCTCGCGAGCTTTAAACTACGAGTAGTCACATCAAAAAAAAAAAAAAATCTAGCCAAAACTTGATATGAAATCAGAATAAAGTCCAGTTGACTTGGTTTTGCTCTTGGCTTAATAAGCACTATAATGAAAACGTGCGTAAATCTTCTTTCTACTGCTTTTTACAGTTCGTATGTTTGTGAAAAGTTTTGGTCAATTATTTCAGTTCAAATAAAGAAATTAACAATAAAATGGGTTATACACGTTCATCGGTGATGAGGCTGTACATTCCGAGGAAGTGTGGGGGTCGAGGCTTTCTAAATGCTAAGACCCTCTACAACCGCGAGGTGTGCAGCCTCAGGGAGTACTTCCTCCAAGCCGACGTGGGGATGCATCGAGATGTAGTCGCAGTGGACAAAGGATTCACCCCGCTCTCCTTGGCTAAAGAGAACTGGCGCAAGCCTGTAGTACTGGATACTAATGGCCGCAGGGAGGTATGGCAGAGCAAGGAGCTTCACGGACGCTTCTACCGGGCCCTTCATGGGCCCGATGTAGATTTCCTAGCGTCCGTAGCCTGGCTACGTTTCGGTGATCTCTTTGGAGAAACCGAAAGTTTTGTCTGTGCAATTATGGACGAAATTATGATGACGAACAACTACCGGAAATATATTGTGAAGGACGGCACGGTTGACATCTGTCGGGCATGTCACTGTCCCGGTGAATCCATTCGACATATTATTTCTGGTTGTTCTCGTCTTGCTAACGGCGAGTATTTACACAGACACAACCTAGTGGCTAGGATTATCCACCAGCAACTTGCTCTGAAATACAACCTTGTGGACGCAGAAGTACCATACTACAAGTATGTGCCCGACCCAGTTCTCGAGAATGGTCATATCACATTGTACTGGGATCGATCTATCATCACCGACAGGACTATTGTTGCCAATAAGCCTGACATAGTGGTGATAGATCGATCAGAGCGTCTCACAATGATTGTTGATATCACTGTCCCGCATGACGAGAACCTTGTGAAAGCCGAGAAAGATAAAGAAATTAAGTATCAAGATTTGGCACACGAGGTTGTCGACATGTGGGAGATTGACTCAGCAGTCATTGTGCCGATAGTCGTTACGGCCAATGGCTTAATAGCCAAGAGCCTCGACCAACATCTGTAGAGGCTCTCGTTGGGCAGCTGGGTCAAGGGCCTGATACAGAAAGCGGTACTTCTGGACACGGCGCGTATTGTCAGGAAGTTCCTCTCTCTGAGGCCCTGACCACCGGTAGCTTGGACCCTGATCCCGATGCCGGTGGGCTACTATTTTTTATATTTTTAAATGTTTTTATATATTTTTTTATTGAAATATTTAAAAATTTAATAAGATATGTACATATAATGAATAAACGATAATAATAAATGGGTTATAAATATCTCAATCATAACATATTCCTACCTCACACAGAAACATATTATACTCTTAATTATAGATTGCCTACTATTTTTGACTAATATTTTTATCCTATGGTATTCTATTTTAAATGCATAGTAACCATCTTTAATAATAATTAATATTTTGAGTCGGAGCTTTAACCCAAAAAAACACCAAAATAACTACATACATACAAAATTAGCCTATTACTGGCTCACTGCTTGGCACGGGCTTCTTCTCAGAATGAGAAGGGTTTAGGCCTTAGTCCACCACGCTAGCTTGGTGCGGGTTGGCAGACTACACACGCCATCGAGAACTTTATGGAGCCCTCTCAGGTGTGGAGGTTTCCTCACGATGCTTTTCCTTCAGCGTTAACGCAAATGATAATCAAATTCTGATCCGCACATGTTTTCGAAAAGTTAGAGGTACCGGCCGGGATCGAACTCAGATCCTTCTGCAAGAGAGGCAAACGTTCAACCGCTAGACTATCATTACTGAAATAATTAATTAAACAATATAACAGGCGAGTCCAATCTGATAAAACATTTAGAGCACAAAGTTTGTCCGAGTTTTCTTCCTGGTATCATGAAAGCGTCTTTATGAAAGCGCATCGCAGACAATACAGCGCTACAGCGCTGCACTGACGTTATCGTTGTCACTTCCTTTTCCTGTGTGTTTCTAAATAAAGTACGGACAAAGCGACGACAGCTGAAAGAGAAAAAGACATTTTTTATAAAAAAAATCTGTCTGTAAAATTAAATTGTAAGAATCATTTATGCTTTAGAATTAGGAAAAAATTTAGAGTATGACATCAACCTGTATATTTATGAGATGTATTTTCTAGATATGACTTGGTAATGGTATACGACTCTATGATCGATTCTTCGACTATAAGTTTTATTATTTTATTTTAAGAAATGCGTAAAATAATGGAGAAGAGTTTGCTTTTTTTTTGCATAATCTATAGTGTTTATTGTGGGTTTAAACTTTAAGTTAAAGCTATGTTATTTTGTTTTTAAAGCTTTCCGTGAGTTAAGTGGCTTTTAACAAACATTTTTCACGTAGTTCAATCTACGTATGAAGTTGGATCTTCTGAAAATACCTTTATCGTTAACCATGGCTATTTAGGGTATGCATCCATTAGAATGTCGTTAGCTGAGGATTACCGAAAAAGTGTTTAATGATTATGGTACCTACATACATACCTAAAATGGTGTATGTCTACAGTTTTTTTGACGCTCTTAAGTGTGTTTTGTATTACTGTTATGTATATGTATATATATATACTTGTTATGTATTATTATATTTGTGTATTGTTTTTTATTGTGAATTATTTATTTGCAAAAAAAAGAACTTAATAATTATTTGCAGTGTATCTGTGAGCACATTACACAACGCCCGCCGCCACCCGGCATACCGCCGCCGCCGTCTCTGATCCACCGTGCTCACCCGCCGCAGCCGCGGAGTCGGTAGTCTTTTCTGACTCCGCTGTCACACCGTTAATTCTGCCCTCATTAAGCCGTCTCCCTCCCAGTCCTCCCGCCAGCAACGCCCTAAGCCGAAGTCCGAGTCCCATTAGTCCCATTAGCCTTTAGTGCTGTTGTTGCTAGTAGTTATGATGTCGCGTCCGATTATAAACCCTCCCAGATTAGCATAGTCCGCCGTCCCCGGCATGCGCTACTAGAGCCCGATGATGAGATCACCCTCCTCCAGGAGGCGAATAAATCGACTAGTACTATACACATACACCGCCGCCGCCGACCGGCGTATCGCCCTCGCCGACGAGGCCCCTCGCGACGTCCCACCGCCGCCGCCCCCGATCCACCGTGCTCACCCGCCGCAGCCGCGGAGCCAGTCGTCCCTTCTGACTCCGCGCAGTCACCATGACGCGAGAATACAGCCCTCATCAAGCTGTCGTATCCCTCCCAGTCCTCTTGCATTCGACACCCTAAGAGTTCGAGTCCCCCCTTGGGGACACTCTCAGAGGTGTCGCTGCTATAGTCATAGCCATGATGTTACAGTAGTTAGCTTTGCGTAGTTAGCTATGTAGTTAGAATAGTAGGTATTGGTTCGGAGACCCTTCTGGTCTCGCCAATAATAGTCAGGTTACGTAGAAGAGGTCCGCAAGACCATCTACAATAGTCGAATAGGAAAAAAAAAAAATAGTTAGGATGTTAGTGGTAGTGGTAGTTAGCTCAGGTTAAGTATTTTACTCTCGTCCCCATTGGTTAGAGACCTTTCAGGTCTTGCCAATAACTGCCCGGTTACGTAGAAACGGTCCGCAAGACCATCTACAAGCAGTCGAATAGAATAAAAAAACACGGAGCGCGGGATTCTATGTCCACACTTTTTTTTTTTTTTTAGAGACACTCCGCTCTCGGCCACCGCAGCGCGCACACGTGCGCTACGCTCCGTCTCACACCGCACCTCGCACCCCGCACCCGCACGCTCCGTCGTCATCGCGCGCTACGTGCGTAGCGCCCGGCTACGAACGCGTCACCGCCGGCCACTAGCCCCGCCCTTTCGTAGCACCTCGCTACGGATTGTGCGCCGCTTAAGGTCGAAGTTCCGAAGCTGTCTTTTTTAAGACAGCGGACGAAAATTTCCTGTTTCTTTGATTGAGTACTCGTCAAACTTGCCCCCTTCAGGGAAAGTCCACTGTTTTTGTGGCCCTTGGTGGAAACCTAACGGTGATAACGAAACCAAGTGTGGTGGGGACCCGGCACACCAGTCAATTGTCAGCCGGTAGGGGAAGGGATAGCCGGCCTTGGGGGATCTCCTAGTCGGTCCCGACCTATAACCCGTTCTCTTCACAGCATTCCCAAGGTAACTAGGGTTGACGCCCAGTTACTAAGGGACTCAGGGAACCTGTCCGCACAATAAGATTGGCGGCAGGTATTCAAGCTTAGGGCACACCGTAGCACACAACCTCCCTGTTTATACCCAACAGGGAGGGTTACACATCCCCGGGTTATCCCGCCCGGGGAGTTAGGACATAGGCCCTTCAGGCATACGAACAACACATAGTGCAGCTACCGAGTTTGTTTGCGATTTTCTTCTCGGTAGTTTACCACTAGGAAAATCGTAAGGGAGGGCTTTTTGCGGGAGTTGTTCGCCCGGGGCGACACGTACGTGTCTCCTCGGGGCTGGTTAGGAGTTTAGTCTCCCCCCACCCCCCCCCCCCTCTCTTTCTATTAATTTTTCTATTTTTCGCCGCCACCATGGCGGACGTACTTAACGACCTTTTTTATAATGTCCTTAAGGACATATTCCAGAAACAGCCCCATCTTATGGCCCAATATAAGGACCAACTTCCCACTGGCGTCACTGCTGCCTTACGCTGCACCGTCAAGGCCCCCGCGCACCCCGCGCCGTCCACCCGCGCACCTCGCGCCCGCCCCGCGCCCCTCGCGCCTACCGTCTCGCCCTCCGCGCCGCCCTCATCCACCCCCTCTGGCTCGAACATCGCCGCTTTTAGCGACGTGCTCGAGGCCCCCTCCTCCCCTCCTCCCGCTCGAGCGTCTTCGGCCGCCCCGACCGTGGAGGAGGTGATGGAGGACGAGGCGATGGAGGACGACGGCGATGAGGAATTTGAGACCGAGTCGGAAGAGTCGTACACCTCGGCCTCCGAAGCCACTTCCTCCGAAGACGACTACACGGTCGTCGGAAAGGGGAAGAGGAAGAAGGGCAAGGCACCCTCTAACGCATCCGCACCAAAAAAGGTGGTGGCCTCAAAAGCCTCCCCTCCCCCCTCAGTGAGCGCCTTCCTGGCGGGGCGCCCGCCAAGCCCCATGGCCACAGCCACCCCGGCTGCGGCACCCAAAGCCACCCCGGCTAAGACCGCCCCGGCCACCTCGGCCACCCCCGCTAAGTCCCGACCCCTGCCACCCTTTTTCATTCATGATAAAGGGATGTGGCTGGATGTGTCCTCAGCGATGAACGATCGCCACATCCAATACACCAATGCCCGAGCTGTACAGCTGGGCATTAAGGTCACGATCACATCCGAAAAGGGTTATCGTGACATGGCCCATCTCCTCCGCGACATGAAGGTGCCTTACCACACCTACTCGCTCAAAGAGGAGCGCCCCGTCAGGGTCGTCATTAAAGGCGTACCCGTAATCATCCCCACTGACCGCATTAAAAGCGACCTCGAGTCGCAGGATGTCCCTGTCCAACACGTGCATCGCATGCACCGCAAGAGCGGAGAATCATATGACATGATTCTAGTTGTATGCGATCGCACTGAAGGTCACCATCCGATTTTCAACATCGCGACAATCTGTGGCCTCTATGGCATACGGATTGAGAAACCACACGCGAGTGGCATTGTAACCCAATGCCACAAGTGTCAGCTCTATGGCCATGCACAGCGGAACTGTTACGGGAAGCCTAGATGCGTTAAGTGTCTTGGCGACCACGGAACAGCCGACTGCTCCCGCCCTAAAGACCGGACTCAATGCACGGAACCACCTAGCTGTGTTCTCTGCGGCGAGTCAGGCCATCCCGCGAACTACCGCGGATGCCCCAAGGCACCCAAGTCCTCGGCCCCTAAGTTGGCCTACCGTAACCAGATGAGGCGGCAACGAGAGGCACCTAGCCTCTCGCAGCCACCCCCGGTCTCTCTTAGTCCTCAGCGCCCCAGCCCCTGGAGCGCGCTGAACCATCAGGCCCATTTCCCGGCCCTAAGTCCATTCAAACCTCCCCCGCCGCCTCCGGCGCCGGAGGCCCCCGCGCCCCCTGTTAGGCCGATCACTAAGACGGCCGCGCCTCTCGCGGCCCCACCCATCGTTGGAGCTCCTCCTGGAGCACCCACCCCAGCCGTGGCCCCCCCTCTTCGCCCCGCGACCCGACCTCTTCCGCCGAAACCGGCGTTTGATCCATATGACCCCTTCTGGGTCATCACGAGCACCTTCGGGGTATTCCATAGCCCCCGAGGGATTCAAATGTCTAGAGACATTATAGCCTGCAGAGGCGATTACTGTTCACTTGCCCGGGTATACGCGTCTTACCCGGACATCACACAAGCTCTTAGGAACTTGCCCCACAATGCGTAGATTAGGGCCCCAGTGTCGTAATTTACAGATACATACCGACGCGCACCCGGCCCCGCCGCCGAGGCCCCCGCGAATTCATGTAAAATCAACCCCGACCCTTGTTTGACGAGCCAGCCCGCGTGCTGAGCCACTAGTTATAAAACAGCCCCTAAATAATCTACCCAGCCCGACCCTTGTTATATTCTCATATCGACCCACTAAGCCGAGGTTCTAACCCCACAGGGGGTGCCCTTAGTGTTCGGTTGATTTTCTCTCTCTAGTTTTTAAGCCCTGGCTGGGGGCCTTAATTTGGCCACCCACAGGAATAGTCCGGTTAAGCATAAGCAAAGCTCTCGGAGCTTTAATTGCGAGTGGTCCCATCTAAAAAAAAAAAAAAAAAAAAAAAAAAAAGGATTCTATGTCGAACCGCCGTAGAAGTCTGACTTTTATTGTCTGACTAGCTAGTCCTTCTTATATTCTGATCTTGTGTGAATTATATTGTGACTTAACTCATGTTACTAACAACTAACCCAAATACAAGTACCTACTCTCAGAGGTGGAGAGTCTATGTTGGTTTATTTACCAAATATCCGCTTTGCCTTGTGATAAGCAGACACTAGTCTGAACTGTAATGCTATAATACTCATTTCTATCCAATTCTATAAACGGTGCGTCTGCGACATAATTATACAATAATGGCATGGCGCAAGCGAGACACACAATAGCAGGTTTTTGAGTTTGGCTGGGCACGAATCTGTTAGATGTGCATTTATATATTTTAGAGAGAAAAACATCTCATAAACATGATTTAATGAAAAATAATTATTAACAACAAAATTTGTTTTTATTTGGTTTTCCTGGGGCCCATTTTTTTAAAATTTAAATTAATGCTACGATACCACTGGAGCTATATTCACTCCTGGGCAGCATTTGGTCCAGACCCTGTCAATGTCCTTTAAATAAAGTGCGACATACAATAAACAAAAAAGAAAATTATATAGTTTAAAGGTACTACATATTTTCACTCGCTAATAATTTATAACACTCGGCTAATTTTATTAAAAGGTTTGCAAAGGGTACATACAATTCACACTTAAGGAATCTTGAGGACAAAACTCCATATTTGTAAAGATAACTTCAAAGGAAGAAATCCTTTGCTGTCATATTATGATATTCTATTACCTACGCAACATCCAGCATATTTTGAAAAAAATAATATATAAAATATTATTATAATCCCATATAATTATTCTAATAAACTTATAATAAAAGCATAAATTAATTATAAATTAATTTCCCGGGTGTCATACGAATACCTATGACAGTCGTCACGGGTAGTCAGAAGCCCGAAAGTCTGACAAACGGTTTAACCTTAGGATATCGGCATTGCCCAGTTACTGGGTTGCGGAGGTCAGATGGCAGTCGCTCCGTGTAAAATACTGGTATTCAGCCGCATCTGGTTAGACTGGAAGCTGACCCCAAGATAATTGGGAAAAGGCTAAGAGGAAGAAAAGCATAAATTAATTTGACAGCTGTCAAATATAAGTACATAATTATGATGCAGTATACAGTATGTTATCAGAAATTCACATAATTAAAACATCATTACTGAAGCTTACTTGTGATTAGTTTGTTTACCCTTTTTGCCCTCAATTTTGACCCAAACCGAACCCACGTCATAATTTATTGTGTTCCTACTAAAGCGGTTATATGTATGTACCCGTTACATGTAAACGAATATGTTTTTGTCCAAATAATGGACGACGTTCTGAAGATTTCTGGCAATTTGTACTGTATATTTATGAAGGCACTAGTGGTCCTCTGCGACTTGGTCTAAGTAGAATAAATTTTATCCTTTATTTAAAAAAAATTACAGCGTCTTGAAAACCATGCTGTCTGATAAAGGTTTAAAAGGTTTCATAATATCACAACTAAACATGGTAAAATACCGGGCAATTACGAAAAAAATCCTCTGGGATTCTCAATTGATGGCCGGTAATAAGCTATGGACTTGCAATTTGCCGGGGACTCCAAGTTATTTGATAACCTCGTCCTTTCCAACTAAGAAATAAGAAAGTGTGCCTCATATAATTAATTCTAGCACAAGTTTTAGTAATATATAGCTTGTTGGTATGTATAACTTAGTTACTTGTACTCTACTGCCACAGATTAAAATATATTCTGTGCAAGTTCGGCGTAGCGTGGTCCCGGCGGATCCCAGCAATAAGCTGGGAAAACGATGACACGAAGAAAACTTTTTAATTAAATCTACACCTCATTATATTATTATACAATTTTTAAACAGTTTTATCCATATCGATTAAATTTTTTTTATATAATTGTAGCCTGTATCTAACATAACATCACGCCTGTATTCATCGAAGGGTTAAGCAGAGGTGTAGTAACACTCTCATTTCGGCGTTATGTTTAAGTCCTATTTCCATCAACGGGGCATAAATCCAAACTCGGGCTGCGACTGTGGATTTCCACATGGAAATAGCCAATAAAACTTTGCCCGACCTGGGGTTCGAACCCAGGACCTTACGATCAGCAGTCGCGTTTGCCACCACAAGACCAACCAGGCAGGTAATCCTCGGTCCGTCGCGCACTTTTTTATAACGCGGTTCGTCACGTGGGGTCGCTGAAAACCACAAGAGTCAACAGCCTATAAAACCCCTTATAACTTGTATCTTTTTAGGTATTTTAGCAGTTTCTTATATATTTATTTAACGACAATAAAATTACAACAATTAAATCATATATATTCATTTATTTACTGTTTAAACTTACAATTTAAAATTAGGATCAAATTTCTTTCTTTGAAATCATATCACAAAAATAAATAAAAAATGGTGTCTAAATCAATGAACTTTAATTTATATTATATCTAGATGAGATCAAATTAGAACAATTAACATTGTAACATAAAATTTGGACCTCACCAACAAAAAGAAAATACTTTTATCAAACGAAATCAGACTACTTTTTCGTTTGGACACAGACTATACATAGGCCAGTTTAGTATATGTAGGGCAAAAATGTTATCCTTGCAAAAGTGGCAGATAGATTTGAATTTACTATCTGTTCATCTTGGACAATGAACGCAACGCTTCCTCATAGGAACAATCTCGTTTCCATCAGGTTGCATATCCTGAAGCGGAGTTATGTCGATACATCCATAGGGTCTGCTTTAATTCTCGAGGCAAAGTTGAAATGGTGGCCCGCGATTGCAACTGAGGACGACACAATTCAAATGCCAATGTTCTCAATAAAATTAGCATTTATTGTTGTTTTGGCTTACATTTAAAAAAAATTACTTACGCGGGTCGTCGCGTGGGGTCTTTGAAGACCCGAGCGCACTTAACACGTTCGTATCTAACAGCGCGGGCGCGCGAACTGAAGTCAGCGGCGATACGCGGCAACTATAATCCAATTTCGGAGGGTACTTAGAGTACTAAAGCTCGCGGATAGTTTTAAATGTGTTAATTTTACATATTTCTAACACCCGGGCTTTCAAAGACCGCACGCGACGGACCGAGGGTTAACCTGTAGGTAACTATAACTAGGTATTTTATGTTTGCAGATACAGAAAGAAAGACATGGAAAACTATTGGAGATATTAAATAATGTTGAACTAAAATTTCCAAACAGATTTTGACGACATCTCATAATATGCCGTCTAGAAACACGTTGATATTTACATGTAAACTCGTTTGACAGCACTATTTTACAGCAGTGATAGCCTAGTGGTGTGACCGTCGGACTGCCAAGTCATAGGTCTTTAGTTCGAACCCAAGGCACGTACCTCTGACTTTTTGGATTCAAGTGCATATTGTATAATTATCATTTGCTTAAAAACGGTGAAGGAAAACATCGTGAGGAAACCGGTATGCCTGAGACGGCATGTGAAGCCAAGTCAGAGGCCCGTGGGTGGCATAAACTCTGATACCAGTTAAAACAAATAACCACACGAAAAGAAGAGGAAGCATTATTTTTACTTTTTACTCTCTTGTTTTGCCTGTTAATAAAAGATAGCAATATTTTTAGTTAATTTTAGTCGGTGCCCAACAGAATCGGCGCCTTTGTCTAATAAAGTCACAAGACATTGTTAGTAAACTAAATACAACGTAGACAAAAAATTGCTTCCAACCTACATTTCTTTGTCATCATGCTGAGAACAACAGGCCTAACAAATTGGGCCACTGAAGGTTTCTTACGCCGCCTTTAGTCCAAGCTAAATTTAGTTAACTAATTTAGTGGGGGTGGAGGCAAGTACTTTAGCCATTATGTACTGTCGACTTGGTCGTCGACGATACGGTCTTTGGGCTCCCGACTGTAACTGAACTTGAAAATAACACTCTTTTGTACTCTTCTTCTTTTTGTGCGGTTGCATCCAACGTCGTCGGTCGTGCGAAAGCGTCCACCACAAACTCGTGCACCTGATTGGTTGCGGGGATTTGCTAGTTGCCTGTGCGTCGCCGCCGCGCATCAAATCGTGGGTTGCTCAGTTGTTGACTGAGCGCAGCACAGCACCTTAGAGTGACAGTGACAGCAGGAGACTTAGGAGACGTATCGTTTGAGAATTTGACTATGGTGGGTAAATAAAAGCAAAGAACTTAACGGCGACCCGTTCGCCGTCATTGGTCGACAATGATGCGAAATGGCTCTTAATCTACAGAAATTAGGGGCTTACTCACTTACACATACACTGGCCTGCAAAAATAACTTTTAAAATTTCAATTTTTTCTAAACTATAGAAGTTAGAGATTTAAAATAAAAAACGTTTTATAGCAATTTTTATCAGCTTTCTTTGAAACTATAGTAACAAAGTTAAACTCTTTTTTGAGTCCTTTTTGTTTCGAAAATATATCTTGTGTACTTAAAAAGTTATTGCAATTTTAAAAGTGTGATACTTATTTTTGCAGGCCAGTATAGTTTCTTCAAATTACTTTAATTTATGAGCTAACTCAACAAGCACACTTAATTTAGCATAATGCACAGAGAGCTTTAGGTATGTACGTACAAGGTCTTTATTTAACAACGTCTGTCGCATCTAAAATTAGATGATAAGAATTTGTAAAGCAACTCCAGAATTAGAGTTAATCGTTTACTCAAACCTCTTGAAAACAAAGTCCTAAAACAAAGCGGTCCTAAGTAAATCAACTCAGGAACAGACACAAAAGGTTTTACTCTAATTTTCAATGATTAAGAAGAGCAATATTTCTGCCTGATTCAGTGTTAATTTCAAATGATAAATTCATTTGCTTGTTTTGTAAAATAGAGTAGACAATGGAACAATTGGTGTATAATTCAAGAATTTACAAAAGGTTAAGTATTTCAATACAATTTCATATCCAGGCTTGACATTTTTTAAATTAGAAGATTATTTCGTGTTTGCTCATACAATAAATGGTAGAGGAAGTTAAAATGCAAACAAAATTACTCGAATATACAAAAATATATTATTATAACTATAGTATAAAAAAAATATTTTGGTATAAATGAGACTTCTTTGACTATGAAAATAAATGCTTGTTATAGTTCCGGCATATAACTTGGTAAGGTTTTGGCGTAGTGGGAGTAAGTTTGCGCATATACATTTAGTGCAAAAAAAATGGTCACTTTTATTGCTTGTGATTATTCTATGGTTATTGCCATAATTTATTTTTAAACATGTCTGTTTAGAAGAAAGAAAGAAAGAAAGAAAAGGAATTCTCTAATCTACTCTTGCCATTTTACTTGCCGGTGACTATAAATAGTTTTACTATGACTCTTTTACTGACATGTCATAAAGAACGTGAAAAAAAGCAAGCACATTTATACGTATCGTACCTACAATAAAAGGGTTTCAGCATTATAGAAGTAAAATAATGTATCTATATGGTTTGATATGTTTTTTATGCGGCTCGCTCAATTTTTATATTGTTGTGGTCTACATACTTTTTTATGTTTCATGCACGTCAAGGCTTAGCAAACCCAAAATAATCAAAAGTCACAACGAGCCACATATTATAATGTAACGACGCAGGCAACACATGTTCGGTAGGAGAGGCTGTTAAATCGCAAAAAAAACGTCATCGTTCCACCGAGAAATAGGTCAAAATCTGCGCAAAACTACATTCCCTTTCCTTTAGGTGGTTCCCCCACGGTTTTTTTTTCTATTTGGCTGCTTGTAGATGGTCTTGCGGACCATTTCTACGTAACTGGGCAGTTATTGGCGAGACTTGAAGGGTTTCCAAACAATCGAGACGAGAGTAAAATACTTAACCTAAGCTAGTTACTACTACTAACATCATGACTAGCTAGCAACAACAGCACTAAGGGCGACCCCTAATGGGACTCGGACCTCGGCTAAGAGCGTTACTTGCGAGAAAATTGGTAGGGAGACAGCTTGATGAGGGCTGAATTAACGGTGTGACTGCGGAGTCAGAAAAGATTCCCCCACGGTGATCCGCGTGTGTACTATAGAGACGTGCATCTATGCGACAGCTGTGTGCTCCATACAATTCAGTGCGATGCCAAAATAAATAATCTCTATAAAATGACTATTGACTATTTGACGACACGTTTGGTGCAGTGGTTAAGCGATTGGCCTCTGCGGTGCGGGTCGTGGGTTCGATTCCCGCACGGAACAAATATTTGTATGGCCTACAGATAGTTGTTCCGGGTCTGGATGTTTGTGCATGTGAAGATTTGTGTCTGTAAACGCACCCACGATACAGGAGAAATCCTAGAGTGGAGCAACGTTTTTAAAAAAAAAAAAAACTCCTAGCAAATATTAATAAAATATTATCTGCAAAATTATAGTGTTATCAGTTATCTGCTCCAAAAACCGACTCACATACGTACCCACACCCTAATCATTTAAGCTACTTACTAACTATTCAATGTGTCTCTTATAAACGTCAGAGTGTCAAATAAAAGAGAGTTTTTCTTTTTTTCTTTGTAAGAAACATGATATCTTGAACCTTCCTCAAGTTATTTATTCATCAGTCAAGCTATTGATGACATAAAAAAATATTTAGTGAAGTTCATCATTAATTGTTATACGAAATATTACGTACAAGAGTCTGCGTTTATGAAAGATTCGAGTTATACCGTCGGATTGTATTGTATTGTATCATTTGCAGACTTGTTGGACATAGGCCTCTACTTCTAGATGTTATGCCCATAGTCTTTGCTCTGCGCAAGCGAAGGTGTACACAGATATACGCTTCCACTGTTATCACTGTTTCACCAGTCTGGGGTATTTAAAAAGTTATGATATCTAGTGGCGGCAATCATTCACTCCGCTCTCGGCCGCTGCAGCGCACACACGTGCTCCCCGCTCCGCCCGAACGCACACCGCACCCCGCACCCGCACGCTCCGTCGTCATCGCGCGCTACGAATTGAGCTACGCCTACGGTCGTAGTTCCGAAGCAGTCTTTTTTTAAGACTGCGGACGAAATTCTTATTTCTTTGGCTTTGTATTCGTCGTACGTTGGCCCCCTAAGAGAAAAACCACTGTTTTTGTGGTCCTCGGTGGGAAACCTTACGATGATAACGAAGCCGAGTGTGGTGTGGACCCGGCACACCATTCCTTGTTAGCCGGCAGCTAATCCGGCTAGATCACATTCAAAAACGGCATTCAAAGCTTTAATTGCGAGTGGTCCCTTCAAAAAAAAAAAAATTGTGGCGGCAATAGCAGCTGCTGATCGTGAGATCCTGGGTTCGATCCCCAGGTTAAGCAAAGTGTTATTGGGTTTTTCCGTGTGGAATTTCTCAGTAGCAGCCCGGCGTTTGAATTTGTGCCCAGTTGATTACAATAGGCTCGCTCCCTATTACATGGGACTTAAACAACGGCGAAATAAGGGTGCTAGTTACTATACACGTCTGCCCAACCTTTCGGGGAATACAGGCGTGATGTAATGTTATGTTTAATATAATTATCACACCGTAATTATGTTGGTTATCACTTATAAGAGCATTATTACGAAATATACACCGCACGTCGACGTTGAAGGAAGCTTGTTAGTGATTGTGAAGAGACGATGGAGCAAAAGATTAGACGTATAATTTAACAACAAGTTACAAAGAGCGTTCTTATAAACCAACTTGTTTAAGCTACCTAATGATCAAATATACATTTAGAATTCTGTTTCACATAATTTTACTAAGAACAAAGATATCAAACGTTCGTTAAATGATTCCTCTCGAAATTACTTCAGATAATTAATTTGGATGGGAATTTTGACCTTCTTCGTTGTCAAGATTGAAATAATTGTTTGAGACCAACTAGTTAATAAACGAATACAGACGGTACAATTTAGATCAATCAGTTCTATTGTACTCGTATCTGGGCATCTGTGGGAGTACTATACTACGTTATGTCTGTATGTATATCTGTATGCAATAATGCGGTATCGGTATAATGTTAGATTTCATGGCAATAATATCGATATTCAAACATACGTCATTTTATAAAAACCTGTTCATATTTACGTTTCTTGCGTCATTAGGATACTCATCCTTTACATGGTTGCTACTGCCCATGATCAGTATGATAATATTATATTAGATTCGAAAGCTAGTTTCAGCACGGCAAATCATAGGTGGTCTGTGGACTAATTTTACATTGCGGGGGTACGGTGCTCTGCGTGTCCAGTGTAACAATGCGTTTAGGATATTGTTGGGGCTACCACGCTTTTGTAGTGCTTCCGCTATGTTTGCTGAGGCGCAGACTGATGATTTTTTCGCCATAATCAGAAAAAGGTGCGCCTCGCTGTTAAGGCGTGTGCGTGGCAGCCCGAATGGTATTCTTGGCGCATTGTCCCAGAGGTGGGACTCACCAATGTTGATGAGGTGGATGCGACTGCACGCTAGCGGCCCCTCGTACTTATAATAATTTATTTTGTATTTTTTTTTTAAATTTAAATTCTCTATTACGTTTTTATTTTATTTTTTATGTAAAATTATGGATTTTTATTATCTGCAATAAATAAATTGAATTGAATTGAATAGGTCCTTATAATAAGTAGTTACACGTGGTCTTCTTCCTCCTTTTTCCCAATTATGCAGGGATCAGCTTCCAGTCTAACCAGATGCGGCTAAATACCAGTATTTTAAACGGAGCGTCTGCCATCAGTTCTCCGCAACCCAGTAACTGGGCAATCTTAAGGTTAGACCGGTTGTTAGATTTTTGGGTTTATGACTACCCGTAACGACTGTCATAGACTGATATTCTAATGACACCCAGGACCGATGGTTTAACGTGCTCTCCGAGGCATGGCAATAAGTACATTATATATGACTAATATTAAACGAATCATGGTTTTCACGAAATTATAAACGATGTACAATGTGCATAGAAAAAGTCTAAAGACTCTATCATTCTATATAATATTTTTCTGAAGCATGAAATTTCAATGAAGAGAATTTCTATTTCGTTATTATCTAATCAAAGTAACCACTCCCAAAATAAATGAAAACCCGAAGTATATAGGTCCTCGTAACCGTAACACAGAAAGTCCCACGTGTTTATGGATGAGTCATTTGATTCCTCACAAAGGATAGAGTGAGCGAGCGAATGTCTTGTTAGGCGTTCCAATAAAATTCTCAGTGGATTCATAAAATATGTAATTTGATCAGGATCAGTAGTGGCGTCCGAGTCCCTTGGGTGAAACAGATCGGCCGGAGATACATTGGAAATAGAATTGTCTGAATGCCACTGTTGAGGTAACAATGTCTTGATCTATAGAACGATACATAGAAGGTTGTATTGAACGATTTCTATTCAATAAGTGGATATTTTGTTGCACCAAATCGAATATTAAGTCCATTTTCCTTCCAGGATTTTAATTTAATGTACAATGAGGAAACCAGAGTAAATGAATAATGAAGTGTACGAAACAGGAAAATTTGTCGAAAACGTAATAAAGACCGGGCTGTATTTCATTTATTTGCCTCACAAAAAGAAAGTTAACTTTAATGATTGATTTTCACTATTGTTTTTTTTTTATTTTTTATTTAAACGTTGCCCCACACTAGAATTTCTCCTGTATCGTGGGTGCGTTTACAGACACAAATCTTCACATGCACAAACGCCCAGACCCGGAACAACTATCTGTAGTCCATACAAATATTAGATCCATGTAGGAATCGAACCCACGACCCGTAGCACAGAAGCCAATCTCTCAGCCACTGCACCAAACGTGTCGTCAACATGTGAGTCTACTTTAGACTGCCATAAGATATTTTTTTTAGAAAAATAATTATTGTTATCTTTTATTGAAAGAAAGACACATAGATGGTTTTGTTTTCGTGTAAAATAAATAGCGAACTTAAGTATAATTTTATTGCCAGTGTTACTAACAGACTTTATGCTAATTGGGTAAAAAAGCAAAAACTTGTGTGCAAAAATTGTTTTAAAGTGCCATAACGGGTACAGGATACGTAAGCGAGTATACTTCGCCAACATCATAATTTTAGGCAAAAAGCCTTCCGCGCGACACTACACTAAACTTTTTACATTATTTTTCTCTGTACAGAGGAGATTTTTTAAAACCAAATATTGTTTATGTTGAGTACGGAAATTTAACATGCTCGACTGAAAATTTGTTTTATTTTTGTAAAGAAAGTATGTTTAGTCGTAATGAAGTAACATTTTTTATTTATTTTTGTTTTAATCTACCTAATGTGAATATACGTTTCACCCTTATTTTAAAATGTGATGAAATTCGGAAAAGTATCAACCACAGCAAAGAGGGCCGGCCGTGTCGTCGGCAGGGCCACCCGAATTGTGTTCAAGGGATTACTATGAGGCATGCCACACTGCTCGTGCCTGCTCGTTTGTTTTTTTTTTATAATGGAGTAAAATTGTATTCGTACGATTAGGTATATATTTTTTCTCCCCCCCGGTTGGGTTCCCGCATTGTCGTTGCGGGGGGGCTTAGTAGCCGTGGCATTGAACCCCACGGTGAAGCGAAGAGGAACCCAAGGAGGGGCCGCTCGTCGGGGCTTGGGTCTGGTAGCCCTCGATGTAGCGGCCAAGTAGGTTGCGGTGTCGCTTCGGCGACATCGCAACTGAGGCGGGCCGCGATGTCGTTTGGAACGCATCGCGGCTGAGTGCGGGAGGCCGCGGCGGGAGAGGAGTGCCGGTATTACGGTGCGCCGTTCTCCCTACCCTCCGCGGCCTTGACGGGGCCGCCACCGTCAGATGGCGGACGCGGTGGGGCCGCAGGGGAAAAGGAGTGGCGGTGTGTACCTGGCCGCCCTTTCTATCCTCTGCGGCCAAAAAGTGGTAGGCGGCGGGGCCACTAATCTGACCCGTTGCAGGGGGACCAGGGGTGCCCAGACACGGGGTAGTCTGGCACCCATGTACTTGTTTGGTCCCCGGGGTGGTCACGGCGTACCATGTGTTCTGGTGCGCCGGTGATGTGGGGTGCCCCCCGCGCCTCTCAGGAGGTCGTGGGGTGGGGCCCTACAGTGGAGAGGCCCACCAGCAATTGGTGGTCCAAGACCTGCCGGGGTTGCGGTGCATGCAATAGCGAATCCCGCGACCCCGGCCTTAGGTCAGAAGGAGGGACACCGTGGTGGTTTTAGCCGGTAAAAGTCCGGCACACCCCCCCGTCTACCCCAGACGGGGGATAGTCCATGAGGATTTCCCGAAGTAAAAAATAAAAAAAAAAGGTATGTATTTTTCTAGCCAAAAATTACCTCCTTGCATTGAAAATGATCTATGGTATAAGAATACACATATAAAAAATAGAGAGTCTTAAAATTTGCAAATCAAAGCTCACACATCAATCTTTTCGATACGCACAAACGAAATCAATGTCAACGAACTTAACATAACATAATCAGCCCATTACTGTCCCACTGCTGGGCAGGGGCCTTTTCTCAGAATGAGAAGGGTTTATATCTAAGTCCACCACGGTAGCCTGGTGCTGCTCGGCGGGCTACACACGCCATCGAGAACTTTATGGAGCTCTCCCAGGTGTGCAGGTTTTCTCACGATGTTTTTCCTTCACAGTTAACGCAAGTGATAACAAATTCTAATCCGTACATGAATCTGAAAAGTCGTAGGTACGGGCCGGGGTCGAACTCAGACCCTTCTGCATGGAAAGCAAGCGTTCAACCACTAGGCTATAACTGCTTATCAACGAACCTAACACCATAGTAGAATAATTAATACCTCCAATCGGCTGAAACAATGCTCCATTTAACAATTTGATAATTGACGGGCACAGTCAGGCGCAGACATTGTCCGTTAGTGTGCACCCAACACAAATTACATGGAAACTTTCCCTTTGAGGTGGTCAGTACACATACCTTTTTGAATACTGCGGCGTGTAGTCTCAGCTTTAGTTAAACATCAAACTTTGTCCAACTTTGGGTGTTACGTAATGTAGACTTCGCACTGAAAAATACTCGTGCTTATATGGATATGATTTGTCGTTACTTCGAGCGAATGGGCAGCAGTGTCCTTCTGCCTAGGTACTTATAAAAACAAACGGCAATCACCAGTCCAGAGGGATTGAGCCAAGCATGTTACGGCAATTTTGCCCTATAACCGTTCACTGTAGCGGTCATTAGGTGGATTTTTCAATAAAACATTAATGAACCGTATTTTAGTTTTATCTTCCAAAAAAACATTTTAGGCTATAAAAATCTAGACTTTAAAAAGACGACGCTTACTATAAGTACACAATAATTCACAAAATAAAAGTCTAATAAGAAATAAATAAAACCTGTCTCGGGGCAAAACTGTAATCCCATAAAAAACAACAAAATGACAAGGTTTAAAATTATGGATTGAAATATGCCCGCAGGTGGGCGGGCATTAACGGTATGGTGCGTCCAGACCTGACGAACGCGCCGCGAATGCGCCGCTCGCGTGCAGCGCGCGAACCGTTCGCGAGCCGCTCGCAAGCTGCGCGCGTGCATTTCATGTTCGTACAAAGCTGCGCGCGTGCATTTCATGTTCGTACAAAGCTCTGCGCGCCGCTCGCGCGCAGTTCGCGAGCGGCTCGCGAGCGGCGCGCGAGCTGCGCGCGAGCGGCGCATTCGCGGCGCGTTCGTCAGGTATGGACACACCATTAAAATCACACCTTCAAAGTTTTAGAGAGGTTACACTCTTCGCGAGCTAAAATATGCTCACTCCACTTTACTTTGCTTCTGTACGATATTTTACACACGTGACGGAAGTATAATTTAAATACATAAGTATTTTTAAAAATTAATAGTAATAAAAAAACATTATTAAAAACAAGCTTTTATTTAAATGCTCTAAAAAGAAGAAAATAAACTTTAAATTAAATCAAACCCATCAATTTATTACATTATACAATTTATTTATTTAGGGTTGGTTCCTATAGGCAAAAATCGTGGCGTTTTGCTTACGTCTCGTGTTTTTTTCTACGGAACGTATGATGCAATAGTTCCTATTAAAAATATTTGACAGCTAGTTTTACTGGTTCACGCCACTGACGGATGGGAGGGACACCGTTTACGCTCCGTACGCAAAATGTATGGGAAAACCTCTTTCTATAGTTCCTAATAAAATTTAAAAAGGTCGTAGAGCTGTCAGTGACATCATTTTCGGGTAGATCGTTTACCGGTTAATTTTGTAAGGTAAACTGTCTCTTTGAAAATGATTTTGTGATATTTTTCCTATAATTTATGATTTTAACTAAAATGATCATATAAAATTCTAACTTGGGCTTGGACACGCTAGCCAAGTTGTCGGACTGCAGTTATTCGGCGGAAATACAAAGAAGTACGATCACAAAAGTACATGCGATATTCTCGTGAATATCGTATCAGATACTGGTTAAATTTACAAGAATGAACCAGAATATGTGTTTTTTATTAGTACACCTCTTGTGCGAAGCGCTAGATCCAAGGTAAAGTCCTGCAAAATAGCTAAATGTTACATGTTATTATAGCCTTCAAATTTTTGTTGTATTTTATTGATACATACTTTATTCCAAGTATTTCCCTAAGATCTATGCTGTGGTCAGTCAGAGAATTCATACTTACGTGTATCCATAAAATGAACACAAACACTAAAGAAGACGTCTCGTCTACTCTACCATATTCAGTCCCTAACTCCCTAGGTATGTAAGATATTTTCATAGCACAGTTGAAATGATTAGCGCCCTTAGTGTTATCTCACAATCCAAGATCACCATGAAATTGTGAAATTGAAACATAACAATATCAATTATTAAGTCTTTTCTACTTCTTAACATGCAGATATTGAATCCTGTGACAAAAAATTAACTTGGTATTTTTATGGTACACATTATATTGTAGAATGAGAATTAAACAATTGGTAGATTTTACATTGTCTAAATTCCTATATTCTGATCAATAAACAGAGCTTCAATCCAATATTTTGAACTTAATAATTTTATATTCAGTAATTTTTTAAATATTATTCATTTAATTGCAGTTCGGAGTGAATACTAGACACAACTGAAAGAAAAGAACTAAGTACCTAGTCCTGAATTTCTTTCGGCGTATCTCCTCAAGGGTTTTCATGTAGTTTTATGTACTACTATGTCACAATGTATATAAGAGTGTGTGGGTGTGTTGTGATCCATTTTTTATTGTTGTACCCATTGAGTATTAAATAAAACTATATTTAAATTCTATATTTATTTTAAATGAACACAAAACAAAATATATTGGTAACATTCTTATAAATTAAAATTGCAATGCCTGATGATTTCTTCGTAAGGAGTAGGTACATTCTTGCTTCTTAAACCTCTTACAATATTCATTTAGGTAAAGGTACCTAAAGTTATTAATAAGTTCAGCTTAACATCACCATTAGCAGCACGGGTATGTTCAGCAAGAAAACTCTTGTATGTTTTTGTCGTATGTACTTCAGCATTGGAACGCTGTAAAATCTTACAGTATCTCGTTTTTCACAATGTTTGCGTATTAACTGACTGGAATCTTGAAATTGATTTGCTAGGCTGCTATGTCTTATTGGTGCAAAATAACTTAAAATTTTTAAGGGTTTGAACTCTTTGGACTTTGCTGCCTTAAATTTATTTTTCATAATTTTAGGCTTGTATTTTCTTATTGCTCACGCATGTAGTAATTGATTCAAATTAAATATTATAATATAATATTTTTTAAACTTCTGTGGAATGACAATCTTTACACTTGACATAATATTTTTTTTCCTTAATATTTGGCATCATATTGCTTTTTATTATAAAGAAGTTCTTATTGTCCATGTTGATGATATTCAATGTCCATTGCTCCATTTGTACAAAAGACGTTTATGAAAGTAACTTGTAATCACTGTAATCAGTCAATGTAAGTACACTGTGCGCCATTGAGCGCCATTGTGTACCAATAAAAGCTGAACTGAAAATCATGGTGTAATGAGCTGGTAACCATACTTTTGTTGACGTTTTGTTATTTAGGTAGTTTACTAAAAAAAATAAAGAAAATCTTTTAAAATAAAATCGGAAGGGGTATTGAAATGCTAAAAAGTTGGAAGTACGTAAGATTCAATGGGTCACTAAATTTTATCGTAACAAAATACTAGTTTTAAGACCGCTAATATTCCGATTTCTACAGATGAACGAAACGCGTTTGAGCAATCGAGATCAATATTACCAGTCGTCAACTGATATTTAGGTAAATCAAAGTGCTCAAAATAATACAAAAATATATCTAAAAATTACGATCATAAAAATTAAAAGTGAAATCCGGCGTAAAGTACGTTTCGCAAACCCTTCTAAAATCCAATACTTTGGCGACAAAAATTTCCAATATGGTTTGTTTGGGAAATCACATTCAAATTCTATTCTAAATGCCCTTGGTTTGGACAAAAGTTGATTGATATAGGTGAGTTAGATTGGAATAATGCGTATAGATATAGGTTTAAGTAGTACCGTGTGAATTAAAACTTAACATTGTATGTTTTACTCAAAAATAAATAAAGATAAATTGTATTAAAAAGTTCGACCTGGCATCATTATTTGAGAGGGAATCGGTAAGCAAACTAGAGTGCGCGAAAGATAACTCTGCGCGCGACGGAGGGCGTGCGGATCATGGCGTATTGCCATGATCGCAAAAATACAAAGTACTACTTTTTAAGGAAAAGTAATATATATGTGAGCATTAATATTGGGCAGCCCTTTTTTGCGGTTTATTATATTTTAACTGAGCTAAGTTATGTACGTTAAAATCTACTACCTACCAATTAAACTAATTAGTATTTTTACGTAATTTGCAAAGTAAAAGTAATACGCTTATAAATGTGCCGTGAATGAATAAGAATGCATTATGATTATTATCGTCTGATGAGGTCTACTATAATCTTCATTATTATATTTTCTTTTATGCCTAAAATCAGGTAAATCTAGCGACAAAGTTAATAAAATGGCAACATTGTTGTGGACCATGATTAGTTCCGATTTTGGCCGCGCGCAGACTTATCTTGCGCGCACTTTACCAGAAACCACTTGTCAGGGGTAGGCTTCAAAAAGGCATTGAGGAACTATGGTCCACGCTCCGTTACTTTTGACTGATGCACGGAGCGTATGAAAAAACCCGCTACTGTCGGTGTGATTTAGGACCCCGGCCTTAGATAATATAAAAGCTTGTCACGAGGTTTACAATATTATGATATACATAATTTTTTTCTTAGAATTACTTGAGTCAAGATCAAGTTACATATTTTATTCCTGTTTAATTAATATCTCGCGACAAGCTTTTATTATATTTTGTATAATGTAATTAATTGATTGGGTTTGATTTAATTTAAAGTTTATTTTCTTCTTTTTAGAACATTTAAATAAAAGCTTGTTTTTAAAAACGTTTTTTTTACTATTTATTTATTTTTTATTTTTAGTATGTCATGGTGAAACTTAGAACTAACTTTCACAATTGAATGCGTATACAACATTTCATGTGTGTGCTGCTAACCATTGAGGAGTTCCCTAGTCAGGACCCTACCTTGAGTGCAGCAACCATGTCACAGTAAAACTAAAAACCGTCTATCATAATAAACTACGTACACAAAATTTCATGTCTGTGCTGTTGACTGTTGAAGAGTTCCTTAATTATCTGGAGCTAATCGTGGATGTCGATTCAAGTCATGCTTACCATAAAAATGCATTGTCATTGGAACTGAACGGATATGTAAAAATTCAACTCCATAAGATAAGAGGAAGTGGTTCGAAATTCAGTTGCAAGATTTTAACCGAACATACATACATACATACAAACAAACATTGCAAGTTAAATAAAAGCTTGTAAAATAAAACTATCATTCTTAACTACCTCGTTGGCCTAGTGGTGGCAAACGCGATTGCTGATCGTGAGGTCCTGGGTTTCGTTCCCCAGGTCGGGCAGTGTTATTGGGTTTTTCCGTGTGGAATTCCTCAGTAGCAGCCCGGATTTTGGATTTTTGTCCGGTTGATGGCAATAGGCTCGCCCCTATTACATGGTACTTAAACATAACGGCAACATGAGGGTGTTACTAAACATCCCTGCCCAACCCTTCGGGGAATACAGGCGTGATGTTATGTTAATTATAATTATTATATAATTATTGCCGTAAGAAAATTACACAAAATATCTTTCATCCTAGTACCTATGCCCCTTTTATTTTATCACCACGATATTCAAGAGGCAATTTTATTATTAAAAGCAATTACTGTTAAGTATCTGAAAAAGTAAAAGAGGCAGAAAAAAAACAACAACAAGAAACGAGGAACTTTCACGAAGATTGAAAGAACAAAACCCCGAATAAAAAGTCGGAAACTCAGCAAAATAAATACGGAATAACAAACAGGTGTTTAGCGAAGACGTTTAGAGCTCCCCGTTATTAGCTGCCTTGAGCCCATTTAAGACCGTGTGGTACTTAAGTATATCGCATTTGAATGCGTAGGAGTCGTAAACTGCCAACAAAATGTGTTGAAATTGAAACTTCCCTCGAAACAATGGAACGCGAGCGTTGCGCACAAATCTATACGAACATAATAAGAAATTTATAAACGGTACGGTCTGCATTTTAATTAATCATTATACCGCATGGTATTATCGTTTGGCAACGTTGCATGAATCGTAAAAGGAGAGTCTTTTGGTTGGGGTGCTCGCAAACTTTATGATGTTCGACTGGGCCTCTGCTTAAGGAAAAAAGAGCGAACTTTCCTGTTCGCTGCATATTAATATGTCTGCTGCGTATTAAACTGTTCGGCATTATTGTATCTCGTTGTATTCCATTGGGGTTAAGAAGAAAAATCCTGTGTATAAAATGATATTTTGTTGACAAAAAACTAAACCATCGAAGATGATGGTAATATTTTTCGAAATGTCGATGATTATTTTTAATTAAGACGTCATTAAAAGCTGACCTGAGGATTTAGAGATATTTCAACTCAAAAATCAATCGAGGTGGGCAAAATCAATAAGGCATTGAAAAAGAAAAAAAAACTATTTTTCTTAAAACTATCGGGTCAGATTTTGATGCCCTTTTGCAGAAACGTGTAGTTGAGTTCACCTGATAAAAATATTACAACCCTATCTGCTGGTTCACGGATCAGTTTTCACAACAAAATCCACTCCCTTTGAAAGCTTTTCTGTCTCTGATCCGTTTGTAACTCGATCACACAATAGTAAAAAACATCACGTATCCATAGCAGAAAAGAGCTTCAGTCATTTAGTTGCAAACACTAATTAGTTAAGTAAACGTTCTCAGTTCTCGTTTCAGCACACGTACGCAGTTCACTCAAGAGTGTTTGTTTATAGACTTTATCCTCATTTCAATATTAAATAATCTTGTTTGTCGGGTTTTCTTATAGCTTCGAAATGATAATGGAATATCTTTATAAAATGTCCATGTAGGTACTGTTTTCATTATGATTAATCTAAAAGTATTTATTAGCTAGGAACATATTATGAATAATAGTTTCATAACCATGGGCGTAGCCAGGATTTTCCAAACTCAGTCAGACAGTAAATATTTATCTTTTCAATAAATCTGGAAATGCAGAAAGGTTTTATGGCGCAATTTTGCCCTATAACCTTATTTTTGAGGTCCAAATAAGTATAGACGGAGTCGGGCATTGGTCTGCCTATTTTGGATAATTGGACCTACTTATGCAAAAAGGAACCAATCCACACACATGCCAAAATCGAGCTAAGTATGAAGAAAGCTTTCAAAATGCACGTTCTATCGACCCAGTAAAGATCAAAATGATCTGACAACTTTGGCACATATTCTGTCAAAGTTAAGATCATTTTGATCCTTACAGGGTCGATAGAAGACGTATTTCTAAAGCTTTATACATACTTAACTCGATTTTGGCATGTGTGTGGATTGGTTCCTTTTTGCATAAGTAGGTCCAATTGTTCTGTGGACATGGGCCGCTAGTTGACTGAATACACCTGTGTTCATAACTCTAAACTCACATCGAGGTGGGTGCAAAATTTAGGACATTCCATTTAGCCCACCAATTTGATTAGCACCAATTCGAATCTCACAAATAGTATTCCTATTCCTAGTACTATTGGTGTGATTCGAATCGGTGCTAATCAAATCGGTGCACTAAATGGAATGCCTACAAAAATGATGTCGTTATACAGATATTATGCTGGTGTTTTTTTTTTGTATTATATTATTTTTACTCAAAAATGCTTGTTATGTGGTTATTATTTTGACAACCATCTTTGAGCAAAGTCGACCTTTCTGTGCTACTTGAATAGGCGCCAGCAAAGTTGTATGGAATTTCATTGCTGGTTAGTTTTAGCCACCAGCAATTTCCTTTGAAAATCCATTATTGTCGAGTTTTGTTTCAAAAATAGTCTGGTGCAAAAAGTTTTTATGTAGAATTTGGCTGTATAGGTACAGGCAGTACAATCATTAAAGACTAATTTAAAAAAGAAACAAATGCCGGGGAAAAAACAAATCGTTGCTTTAAATAAATTCTTATTAGACTAAGCTGGTTTTATTTAAATTACTCGCATTGTTTGAGTAAAGCACTATACAAACCTTGGTCCGCAATGACTGCGCTGCTGGCCACGCTCGACCTTAGTTTAGCCACGCTCTCGGCCTTCAAGCTTGGTCATCATTGCAACCCTTGCTGTCCGCGCTATAAAGGCCGAGACCTTCGGTCTCCGCGCTGTGATGACCTGGAGCTGCGCTACACTGCGCTTTCGGCCATCATGAGTGCTGCCAGCAACGCAATCATTACAGACCGCGGCAGTAATGTAGGTACTAATGTCTGGATCTTTGTGGTTTGTGCTAAAGAAATGTTCTTCTTTCTTTGCTGATGTTATGTTTGCGTATAAAGTTTTTTTATTTAGATACACGTAGAATGCAGCTAACAATAAAGTAGAACTCGGAAGATAATTGCTGTGGTAATTTATCGTTACTGTATCGTAGATGAAATTTTTTGCATTTTTATTCCATTGCAATAGTTTATGTTATATATTCCATTGTTTAATTGTATGACATCTAACAGTTGGATTATTTGAGTTTTTTAATGTAATTAATAACGGTGTAATAGTTATTGTCCAAGAAACAGAGACGGACCGAAATTCGTTGTATTTCTAGAGTTAAGAAGAATAGATATGGCAATACTAGATTCATTAACTCTGAAATTACTTTTAATTCCGGTTAAATAGCTAGCTATTTAACCGGAATTATATATATATATATATACATAAGTCTGGCATTCTAGAATGCCAGACTTATTCAATTTAAGTGTAACATTTTTTTTCTGAAAATGTTCTCCAGGATCCTTCAAAAGAAAAATAATTGGTAAATTCCAGCATGTGTCTACCCGTAAATGTTTTCTCTCCCGTCAGAAATTCTTTGGCGTCTAAGAAATATTTGTTGGACGGTCCTCAAAGCCGCTCTTAAAATGTAATATCTTTTTATTCAGGGAAATAACAGGTTTCATCATGTAGGAACAAGATATGTTTAGTATGAATTACACGGTTTATTTACTTTAGGGGTTTGTGGCTAATTAATAATCGAGCCGATCGTACGATCGGCTCGATTATACACGGTAAGCGCAGCTTAACTTCGCAAATCGTATGATTTGCGAAGTTAAGCTGCGCTTACCGTGGTCAGTCCGTGGATGGGTGACCATTCGTTACACATCGAGACCCCTCCGTATCTCGTCGGTCCCGAGTGTCATAAGAATACTTATGACAGTCGTTACGGGTAGTCAGAAGCCCGAAAGTCTGACAACCGGTCTAACTTTAGGATATCTGATATCTAAACTTACATCTATCTTTACCTGTAATGATAGATGTAAGTTTGTTATGTAATAAATAAATAAATATCGGCATTGCCCAGTTACTGGGTTGCGGAGTTCTGATGGCAGCTGCTCCGTGTAAAATACTGGAATTCACCCATATCTGGTAAGACTGGAAGCTGACCCCAACATAATTGGGAAAAGGCTAGAAGGAAGGATTACTTTAGAAAATTCTTGAACTCTGTTCATCAACTATTGGCTTCGAAATATGTATTTTGAGTTCGCAATTTTTGTCAAATACTTTGAAGTTATTCATTGTTTTTTTTGTTTAGGAACATAATTCATATAGCTTTTATCATACTTCGTACACATTTTTCTTTAATAAGTAATATCAGCGTTTTCCGGGTAAAATTAGCAATAAAGCGATACCATAGTTACAGACCGCCCATTCAGCCTATGTTCGCCTCGGATAACTTTAGTTGTATATTTAATTAACTTTATGTTTCGTGGCACATAAAAGCTCGGCGCCGAGCCGTATAGAAAGGCTCACCGCAGGTTGAGTTTCCCTGTTTTAGACGGCCTCCTGAATTATATAAAATAGTATCAAGCTTTTATACAAGGGAGTGGTAAACATTTAGGTTAATAACGATGCTGTAGTTCGTGTTCAACATCCTACTAAATTTTTATTAAAAATATTCTGAGAGTTGAAGAGAAAAAAATATATTTTACTTAAATAGATTGAAGAATGTGTACTATTTATCTTTTGTACATAAGTATTATCAATGTTAAACTGTAAGTCAACCTTTTTTTTTAAATCTCAACACTTTAATTTCTAGGGTAGAACATTTCCTGCCAGGGTTGCGGTGTATACTTTTGCGAATCCCGCGACCCCGGCCGAACGGTCAGGAGAAAGAACACCGTTGGTTTTAAGCCGGTAAGAGTCCGGCAGACCCTCTCGCCTGCCCCGGGCGAGGGACATCCATGAAGATATTCCAAGGGAAAAAAAAATTAAAATTTAATACCTGTAGGTACCGGTAGTTCCTATCAGCGGTTGTACGTCATACAATGTTTTCGTGCATCGTCCCAAAATCTTTGGGTGAATTCACTGACAACTAACTATTGGTTTTCGAGGAAAAAGATATTTAGTTTTTTTCGCTCAAAAGCTGTCCGACCATTTTCATTGCGCTGTTTGGTAACTCGCAATATAATGAAAACATGAGTATCAAATACTTATTTAAAAATAAAATTATTGTATAGTGAAATAGTTCATCTGTTTAAGATTTTTTTTTCATATGTAGTATCAATGCTATGAGACTGACAATTTTAATTTCTCTCTATAATATCCAATGCTGGTATAAAATAAAACGAAAATATTCCAGAATTCTCAAATATCTTACACTCAGTGCTGCCTAGATCAGCGAAATATAATCAAAACTCTCTGGCTATGTGTGTACGTCTATTTTTGTATTTTTTTAAATTTGTTACTAGGCCTGCGTTTGGCCGCCATCCCGCCTGATGTTAAGCGATGATGCGGTCTACGATGGAGCACGCTTGCCCAGAAGAAACCGATTCTCTCGTAACTTGAAGACACCCAGATTGTAACTGTCGGGGAACACCCACTCAGGCAGCGCATTCCACTGTTTGGCGGCTTGTACAATAAAAGTGGAATCAAAACGCTTCGTTCGGATTTTTGGTATGTCAACCATGAACCGATGGCGCTTTTTCGTGCTTCTGGCCGTCCGATAGAAAAAAAGGCAGGGGGTATTAGATCATGCAGATCTGAAGCACACTCTCCGAAATGTGTCCGACAAAAACCCGATAGACTAGCAACTTTGCGCCGATGCTCCAGACTTTGGAGCTTGGTCTGAACAAGGGAGTCGTTGCCGATGAGCTTCTTGGTATGCGTCTCAATGGACTCCAACGCCTCAAGCTGGTATTTGGCTGAGTCATCCCAAAGGTGCGAGCAGTACTCCATGCACGAATGAACCTTTGCTTTATATAGTTGAAGCAATTGTTCCGATGTGAACATGTGAGTCTATATAATAAATTAACAAATATGTTTAAAGCATTAAATTGTAAAGTATTTAAAATTCAATTATATAAATGGTTCAATAATAATAATTTATACCTATAATATTAAGATTTTTTTAAATTTGACATTCAATGTAATATAATTATTGAAATGTCATAATGTATAGGTATTTTAGTAATAAGCTTGCATGCTTTAGCTTTAAACAAAACGTGTTTGGTCTAATATTTATAATAACACCTTGAATATCATGTTTTATGCAAACAAAATAAATCTTATCTTATCAGGTATAAAAAATTGCGTCATTTGTAAATGACTATTTCCTTATTCATTCGATGGTAGAAGCGTGGCCCCTAGGGGCGGGTTCGCTAATCCCCGGGTCTCGCTAACGAAAAAACTTCCAGGCTCTCGTTGTGTCAATACCCGGCGTCGCTCGTGTCTCATCAGGCTTCCATCGTTTCACGTTGCTAGGTATTACCGACCGCAAAATAGAATGCCAACATGTAGGAAATTTTACGATATTCGTAGATTAAAAATATCTATTAAATGACCATTGAATTTTTGATGAAGCAATTTTTCTTTATGCACATTATTTGGCCAGAGGTGGACTTTGTGGCTATTAGCCCTCATCATAGAAACTCCTGAATATAGGGGCGTCGTGTCGTCATAGAATAGGGGCTCGTGGCTAATTACTAACCCCGCGGATCATACGATTTGCGAGGTTAAGCTGAGCTTGCTGCGGTCAGTCCATGGATGGGTGACCGTTCTTTACACACCGAGATCCCTCCGTGCCTCGAAGAGTACGTTAAACAATCAGTCCCGGTTGTTATATGAATACCTATGACAGTCGATACGAGTAGTCAGAAGCCCGAAAGTCTGACAACCGGTCTACCCTTAGAGTATCAGCATTGCCCAGTAACTGGGTTGCGGAGGTCTGATGGCAGTCGCTCCATGTTAAACACTCGTAATCAGCCGCATCTGGTTAGCTTCGTGTAGATTTAAAAATGCCAACCGTAAGGCAATACCTCAAACGCACGTCTAAGCGTTACTTCGATAATGCCCCAAGGCACCGGAACCCTCTAGTGACCGCCGCGTCCGATTATAAACCCTCCCAAATTAGTATTGTACCCCGCGTCCCAGGCATGCGCTATTAGAGCCCGATGACGAAATCACCGTCCTCCAGGAGGCTAATAAATCGACCAGCACTATACACAGACACCGCCGCAGCCGACCGGCGTATCATCCTCGCCGACGAGGCCCATCGCGACGTCCCACCGCCGCCGTCCCTGATCCACCGTGCTCACCCGCCGCAGCCGCGGAGCCGGTCGTCCCTTAGTTCAGCTAGCTTCAGCTTAGTTCAGTTAGTTCAGCCCTCATCAAGCTGTCGTATCCCTCCCAGTCCTCTCGCATTCAACGCCCTAAGCCAAGGTTCGAGTCCCCCCTAGGGGACGCTCTCAGAGGTGCTGCTGCTAAGTAGTCATGATGTTACTTATAGTAGTTAGCTAGTCTTTAAGTTAAATATTGGTTAGAGACCCTTCAGGTCTCACCAATAACTGCCCGGTTACGTAGAAAAGGTCCGCAAGACTATCTACAAGCAGTTGAATAGGAAAAAAAAGCATCTGGTTATACTTTAAGCTGACCCCAACATAGCTGGGAAAAAAGGCTAGGCAGATATATAACCCTCATAATAGAAACACAATCAATAATTTATTCATATGAATTCCGATGTAACTACCTAAGGACCACTAAAAGTTACCGTATTGTGAACAGTCACAAGCCAGCAACGAGTCAGCTTAAGGCCTGTCGACATCACATCTCAAAGGTCAACTGAGAAGCTAGAGTTGAAAGGTTTCGATCTGCACTCTGGAACATTGAGATACCTGTCGCTCGCCATGATATTATTTATATTCGAGAAGATTTAGCAACTATATACCTAAACCTGCTTTTACTAATAATATTTGATGTTGTTATTGCAGGTTGGAGCTTGCAGGTGTCCCATTGCAGAGCAAGGATCACTATTAATTCTGCATAAATGTATAAGCATAATTTTTTTAACCATAATAACCTAACCTGCAAAATTATACCGAAAAAATATAGCCAAATGTTAGTTATGCCTATCTAAACAGTATGCCAAAAAATATTATGTCAAAGTATTATTATGCCAATAAAAGTTATCATCATCATCAGCCTGAAGACGTCCACTGCTGAACAAAGGCATTCCCCTTAGACCGCCACATCGAACTACAATCCGCCATTTGCATCCATCAGTTGCCCGCGACTTTCACAATGTCGTCGGACCACCTAGTGGGAGGCCTACCTACGCTGCGCTTTCCGATTCGCGGTCGCCACTCAAGAACCTTTCTTCCCATCGGTTATCGGTCCCTCGAGCGATGTGGCCTGCCCATTGCCACTTCAGCTTGCAAACCCTGACAGTTATGTCGGTTACTTTGGTTCTTCGGCGAATATTCTCGTTCCGGATTTTATCGCGCAAAGAAACTCCGAGCATAGCTGAGCCATTGCCCGCTGGGTGACACACAAAAGTTATGCCTATGACTAAAAAATAATCAAAGGGATCCCGTAAAGCAAAAGCAGGTGCCTCATAAGGAGAAGGAAATATAGTCACCTTTATAAGCAAGATACATTCATCGAACACTAAAATAATATCATAGTAGATAAAAATACGGAACCAATTATATGGCTATAGATAAAAAAATTGCTAAAATATACGATACCAACATTTATTTTATTATTTATTACGAAGTTATGTATTACCTGAACCTCAATATATCTTTATAGACAGCATAAAAGGAGCCGTAGGTTCTTTGCTCATCTCAGCCAATAATAGCTGTCTTTCAGAGAGGCTAATATCATCCTAGATACGCACTTTTGCTTATTATTTGGACCAGTAAACTCTATTCATCCGCTTAATAAATGAAGCCTTGGACGAGAAAAATATTTTTGTGGTAAAATATTACTGTATGAGTCATTAATTATTTGAAATATTGCTGTAATACTACGATGAGTTTTCATACAGACAAAAGTTTCGTCTGATGTTTACATAGGTAGATTTGATTCGTTAGATCGGGGTCAAACTCCTATTACTACTATGTATTTTCTGAAACTCGTAACATGCTATAGAATAGTTACTTTCATGAATACCTAATACAATTACTGTACTGGATATGGTAGGTACAGGTATGTTATACAGTAAATAGATGATAGGTTCAACCTTCGATATGCATAACGTTATATTGTTTTTATGACGCAAAAGTCAAATTAAATGAAGCATGTGCGCGAGATCCGATAAAAATAATTTGCTAAAAGCTTGCTTGCGTCTAGCCTAATGATATTGTGATAACACGGTTTACGTTTGTTCAGGTAATAGAGTAAACAACCCTCCAGCATATTACACACAGTTACTGTAACTAATTTGCATAAGTTGTTTGTGTAACATTCTTCAACTTGGATAACCTCTGCCAGATATGTCAGTTCAATTGTTGCATTAACATTGTCATTACAAAATCTACTGCGCCATTTATAACAAACTTTACTAAAAAAAAACTACCTTTCCTACCAAATTTATCATAATTATATTAAAAAACTGCCGCCTCGTTGGTCTAGTGGTCGCAAGTAATGCTGATCGTGACGTCCTGGGTTCGATCCCCAGGTCGAGCAAAGTATTATTGGGTTTTTTCGTGTGGAATTCTTTAGTAGCAGCCCCGAGTTTGGATTTGTGTCCGGTTAATGGCAATAGGCTCCCCCCTATTACATGGGACTTACACATAACGGCAAAATGAGGGTGTTACTATACACCTCTACCCAACCCTTCGGGGAATACAGGCGTGATGTAATTTTAAATTATATAAACACTTATTCATCTACGGTTTTTGAATTATATTCCAAGCTTCTCGCCTACGCTATAAAGGCTTGCAGTGTGCGCCAGTGTCGCGCGATGGGCACGAAATGACTCGTGAACCGATAACGAACAACGTGAACAGCTTATGAAATTTACTAGTTTCAGAATGGTGCCCGTGGCCAGCAGTGGGATGGTAATGGGTTGATTATGCTTATGTAGAATGGTGTCGGTATTAAGTTGAAACGCGAACACATTTTGAAATATTTATTGGTTATTTAATATGAGTTAGGCATGTTTTTAGGCGCTACTCTGATAACATGACCTTCAACATTCGGTTCCCCTTTACAGTACTGCGCCGACCGCTCTCTGCTCAAGACATGAGTCCAGAATTCGGGTGGATTTATGAATTAATTACAGAAAAATTAAATAAACGGAATTTTGAAAAAAAAGAAGAAAGAAAGAAAAAGTATTTATTTTCCGCCCACGCGGACGCACACGGATACTTAAGCAGCCTATGTTTTCGTTATTAATTTTTCTATCCACTAATGTAACCCGTAATTAAAAATAATGTTAACCTAAATACCTAGTAGAAGCATTATTACAGTCAATCTTTTTATTAAATACTAGCTGTGTCCTCACGGCTCCGCCCGCGTAAGAAGTTTTATTCCAGTAATAAATATACCTTATGTTATTCAATGATAATGTAGCTTTCTAATGGTAAAAGAATTTTTGAAATCGGTCCAGTAGTTTTTAAGTTTATTCGTTACATACAAAAATACAAATCTTTCCTTTTTATAATAGGTTAGTATAGATTAGTATAGATACCTAAATGACGCAATTTGACCGCAAAGAATTGAAGATAGATGATGCGTTTTTACTTTTTAAACGGTTTTAATTAGCTTCATTTCGTATATTTCTTTGTTTGATTCAAATTTTGCGACAGATTTTTCAACTAGTCCTGCTTAACCGATTTTCCGGAAACTTCGCACACAAATTCGATTCCTATGACAATGTAATGTTATAATAATTTCAACCTACAATCCTCAAATCCTAATGCTGCAGGAGTACTACAAGATAAAACCGTTTAACTTAAAAGTTTTTTAAGGGATTATTATTTATTGCTTTTAAATAACGAGATCATATTTAGCTACTCAAAAGCTGCAAGAAACGCCTTTTTTGCTCAATGCAGCGCCTTAAGTGGCCAAGCCTTTGATATAGCTCATCTGAGCGTGTCTTACGTGTGAAAAGCTATTATTACACACACACATAGCCGATATCGCAGTGCATGGATATTCGTTATTTGCCTGTATACCTAATTCTTTTGGTGACTGTACTCCAAAATTCATCATCATATTTTACATAAAATAATCACTCCACGTTACGGCTACAATAAGAAAAAATATGAAAATAAAATGCAGCTTTATACTTCTGTGATTTATCAAAGATGGATCGAGTAATATGTAATTCTATTCCAAAGGAGATCTCATGGGTATATTTAGGTATCGAGTGATCGGAGGCCTGTGATTGATGGGTGTAAGGAGACAATATAATTGCCTACGTATACAGGGTGTAAATGAAATCATGTAATTCCTTCAAACTTCGTGATGTACTGGTGACATAGATTAAACCTGCATGGGATACTTTTATATACAATAAAAAAAAATTACAAGAAGTTAACATGATTGTGTTCTTAACTAGCCGCGCAATTCGCTCGGGATGCTAAAATGCCTCACGTTAAGAACACAATGTTTGCTTCTTGCAATTTTTTTATTTATTGAATCCAAAAGTATCCCGTTCAGGTTTAATCTGTCAGCAGTACATTACGAGGTTTGAAGGAATTATATGATTTAGTTTACACTCTGTATACGTCAAAGTATCAGAACAATTTGTGGGTTCGATTTCAAGGTTTCGAATGTTTTAGCTGTTTTTATTTAGATTAAACAACTTTAGTTTATTGATGAAAACCATTTTACGAATTATATCGCGTTCCCTTTCTTTATTTTAAATACATACGTGCAGCATTCTAACGTGCAATAAAACACGTGCACGACCACATAAAATGTGGTCCTACCTAATATTATAGTGCCTAATATTATTAGGGATTATGCACATACAGACATTGCAACATACATATAATACAACGTGTTATTGAAATAACGCAAAACCTAAACGTAGTTTGTTCAGTATCGAGAGCTGAATCGATTTAACTTTATAATGAAGGACTATATTTTTCATAAAAAAAACATGCTATCGCAAACCACACGCACCATTTACCTATACCAAAATTCAATACGTGGGTATGTAAGGGGTGGTCAGCGGGGGTAGGTGTGGTAGTCGTGACGAGAAAATTCGAAACAGAATTTTCTGGTCAACAAAAAATACAAATATTTTCAAGAATAATTGATGAAAATAAATAAATTATAGCTAGATCAATTGATTGGAATTAAAATTATGTGGGGTGTCTGGGATTTGCGTTATTTACTCTATCTTATAGATATACACATTCGTACCTACATGATGTTATATACCTGCAACATACATACCTACGTGCAATATGTAATCATGCACAAAATTGTATACAGCAAAAATATACAGGGTGTAAATGAAATCATGTAATTCCTTCAAACCTCGTGATGTACTGCTAACATAGATTAACCCTGCACGGGATAATTTTGCAGGCTATATTTTTTTTTACTAAAAGTAAACATGTGTTCTTAACGTGAGGCATTTTAGCGCCCGGAGCGAATTGCCCGATCTCGCTCGCCTCGCGGTCATTTAACTCGGGGCGCTAAAATGCCTCACGTTAAGAACACAAATGTTTATTTCTTGTAATATTTTTTTTATTGAATCCAAAAGTATCCCGTGCAGGATTAATCTATGTCAGCAGTACATCACGTGGTTTGAAGGAATTACATGATTTTGTTTACACCCTGTATGCATGCAACATATAATATACAAAATAAAATAAAATAAATTCAACGTTCAACTCGTCATTTGTGACGTCGTGTATAAAGGTTGCCCTGTATTTATACAGGTATAGGTATAACTATTCCGATAATAGAGCAATCGATGGATAATAAATCGATTGAGTTTTGGAAAGAATTCGATTAGTCATTTTGGAATTTTCCGCTATTTAATAACGTAAGGCTCTGAGTAATCTATAGCGGGGACTCGGGGAGTTTTCATTATCATTAGATAGTCGAACGAATCTCAGAAAGAATTCGATTAGTCATTCCGAAACATTTTCGCTATTTAACAATGTGTATGACTAATGTACTATTCACACCTGGCGAAGCGCATCGGAGCGGATGGAGGCGGAATTTACAACGCTGTGGAGAGAATTGAAGTTCGTATTTGCGTACTTTAGCGGCGGTGGCGCGATTGAGCTCAGGCATTAGACTGCCGCCGTTAGGGCACATTCAAATAACATAACATCATGCTTGTAGTTCCCGAAGGGTTGGGTAGAGGTGTATAGTAACACCCTAATTTCGTCGTTATGTTTAAGTCCCATGTAATAAGGGGTGAGCTTATTGCCACGATCCGGGCACAAATCCAAACTCCGGGCTGCTACTGAGAAGTTCCGACCTGGGGTTCGAACTCAGGACCTCACGATCAGCAGTCGAGCTTACTACCACTAGACCGACGAGGCAGACATTCAAATATGAACTTAAATAATTATAGATACAAGTCAATTCTCTTTATTGGATTATAAATTGCTGTTTCGACCGGTGATCGCAGTTTGATGTTGACAACTCACTTTGACGTAGGTAATCCCTTACGTCACCCACCGGCCGAAAGGAAGTGTGTAGCACAAATTGTATTTACATGACAGTTGTACCAAACTTTATGACTATTATTATTGCTTGAGAATCAGATAGCATTACTGAGAGTTCTGCTTATAAGGATTCATGAATCGTAGGTACATTTAGGTAATTCTGAATAACCTCTCTGCAACTTTTAACTTAAATTGACACTTATTCGAGAACGTCCTGAAAGGAATTTTGTTTACTTTATTTTCCAGCATAATTTCGTATGATGCATCTAGTCTTTAGAATTCCTTCTACCCACAGCCTACAAATGTATCATACGTACTAATCTATACTAATACTAGTGGACCTGGCAGACGTCGACCTGCCCTAAAAATTTGGTGACATACCGACAGCAGCGCCATCTACCGGGTCCAATTGTGAATTTAAACCATCCAGGGCGCCACCCAAACGCATAAAAAAAATCATTCAAATCGGTCCAGCCGTTTAGGAGGAGTTCAGTGACATACACACGTACAGTCGAATTATATTTATAAAGATTATAAAGCTGACGAGTTTGTTTGTTTGTTTGTTTGAACGCGCTAATCTCAGGAACTACTGGTTGGAATTGAAAAAATCTTTTTGTTTTGGATATTACATTTACCGAGGAAGGTTATATGTTACAAAAACGGGAAAAATGTCCACCCGTGCGAAGCCGGGATGGGCCGCTAGTCTGAGTATAAAAATATTCTGACACATTCTATACTACAACGAAAAATATTCACGAATTCAGACAACCGTCTAGCAATAAAACACTTAACTAGAGTCCGATATAAAGCATACAAAACTTGTTGGCACATAATGGATGACAAAGAGAGGATCTAATATTGACAGGGAGTCGTTATGGACCCTCTAGGTCTCTGTAATTACTCGACAGTGACTCAACGGATGTATAGTATTTGCAGATATTGAGTAAATATTTTCAAGAAACCCAAATGAAAATTTCTGGAGATCAGTATGTGTAAGCATCGTCATGCTGTATTCAAGAGATGAGCAGAATCCTAAACTATCCTTTTGTATCGTCTAACGTTATTGGTAGTTTACGTGGTGAGCTTATATAGTTTCTAAGTCTGAAATAGTCTTAGGAACTGGCTTGATAATTGTGACTTATATTTATATAATTGTATTCTTTTGGACATACATTATTATACTAACAAACGGTATGCATATATTGGTTTACGTAAAAAAAATATGCACGAAAATTTTAGGACTATTATAATGTTCTGCTTAGCCTTTTCCCAATTATGTTGGGGTCAGCTTCCAGTCTAACTAGGTGCGGTTGAATACCAGTATTGTATACAGAGCGACTGCCATCAGACCTCCGCAACCCAGTTACTGGGCAATGCTTTCGGGCTTCTGACTTCCCGTAATGACTGTCATAGGTATGACGCCCGGGACCGACTGTTTAACGTGCTCTTCGAGGCACGAAGGCGTCTCGAGGTGTAAAGAACGGTAACCCACCCACAGACTGACAGCGGCAAGCGCAGCTGAACCTCGCAAATCATATGATCCATACGGTTGGTAATTAGCCAAGAGCAAATACTATAATCATTATATTATAATCTTAATTGACGACACGTTTGGTGCAGTGGCTAAGCGATTGGCTTCTGCGCTGCGGGTCGTGGGTTCGATTCCCGCACGGAACAAATATTTGTATGGCCTACAGATAGTTGTTCCGGGTCTGGGTGTTTGTGCATGTGAAGATTTGTATCTGTAAACGCACCCACGATACGGGAGAAATCCTAGTGTGGGGCAATGTTATTAAAAAAAAAAAAAATTGTAAGTGTATATATTATTTTTCAAATGTTTCACAGTAAGTTTTGTTTATTTTTAATTTGGTATGGCCTCACATACACAACACTACTTAGTGCACCTACCATGTTTTTTTTTTTGTCTGCACCACCCTAAGGTCGACTGGTAGAAAATGCCTAAGCCATTAAGTCCGCCTTTGGACAAACTTTGTGCGAAAGTTTATATAAATAAATATAATAATAGCAATTATGTGGGATAAAAATAGGTACGCCTAAACAGTTATTCGGTATGAACGTTATGCGAAATGATGTGTATCACAAGTTACAGTTATGAAACTAAAAAACATGACTTAGGGACAAGCCACATCTGACAGAAGATACGTCACCGATCTTACGTCGCGTAATTTACTCGAGGAATTTTAGTAACGCATCTTCGGTCACATGTGTACGGTATGAGATGTTTGTATGGAATTATGTGTGCCAGCGAAAGATTGGCGACGTACTTGTATCTTTATTAAATGTGGCTTGGCCCTTAGAATTATTATATGCGACCCAATATGGACCCTTTCTTGGACTTTACTAAACACTCCAGATAAATATTATTTGTTACATAAAAAATTGGTCGTAACTTTTATCCACTTAACTTCTAAATAGCAAACAAACTTAAATTGCATCGCGGAACTATCGGTGCCCACTCAACAAAGAGCGGTTGCACAGAATCACCGCTGCGTTACCATTATTGTCATAAATCGTTAAAAGTTTATCAAAACCAATGCAGTTACTCGTAGCCGTGTCGCCCCCGAATGTTCTATGGGATGTTGTTCGAAATATATTTAGTTGCGTAATGTTTGCTCTATCTAATCTTTACATACCTATATATATCATTCGACTGTACGTGTGTATGTCACTGAACTCCTCCTAAACGGCTGGACCGATTTGAATGAATTTTTTTGTATGCGCTTGGGTGGCGCCCTGGATGGTTTAGATCCACAATTGGACCCGGTAGGTGGCGCTGCTGTCGGTATGTCACCAAATTTTTAGGGCAGGACGACGTCTGCCAGGTCCGCTAGTGTTTTATATTATTTATTCATTTAATGTAAATTCGTTATTTTAGGTTCGTCTAGAATTATGCTGTGGTGCTACCTTTAGTGATAATTATACTATGTACTTAACACTAAGGTAAGATTCGTTAAAGGTGGGAGCTATACGACAGTATTGTATGCCTGAATTATTGTAAATTTAGGACCGACTCCTTTCTCATAATTTCGTGTAGGGAACAAGTTCTTAGATCATACATCATACATCTGTTATTTAAAACTAGATGACCCGGTGAAGTTCCAACCATATTTTTTTTTAATTTTTCTAATATTTTTTTTTACTGAGGCGAACAAAACAAAAAAAAAAACAAGTCGGTCGAACCATTTTCGTGTTTTTGCGAAACTAACGCACGGCAATGGATTCATATAGGTATAATATAGATATTCTATTATTAGATGTGTTGTGTCCAAAAGTAACTAACTACCCAGAAGACTATAATCAGAACTTTTCTAAACGTGAAGCCTAGTCGATATAGTAATAGCATTTTTCCGATCTCCAATTCAAAACATGATGATAAGTCAGTTGTTGATCGATTTAGTTTGTTACCTTGTTCTTGGAAACAAACCAAAATAATAAATGATAAAGGCTGGATCGAGGGCCTGCTACAGAAAGCGGTACGGACACGGCGCGCATTGTTAGGAAGTTTCTCTTTCTGAGGCCCTGACCTCCGGTAGCTTGGATCCTATTCTCGATGCCAGTAGACTACAATTTTTTTATATTTTAAAATGTTTTTAGTTTTTTTATAGAAATGTTTAACATTGTACTTATAAATATGAATAAAGGAATTAATAATAAATAAAATCGAGGTTCTAAATCGGAGGGTGGGTTAGGTTATAAGCAAATATCTTGTAAAGCGCACAGTACAGAATTCCTTGCAAACTTCATAGAAATCCAGGTAACCAAGATACCGATCTTTGTTTGTACCAACTATTTTGTTTGGCGGTTCTAACTGAAACTTTTATGTCAAAACAGTAGTGGTAGGGGAATGTTTGCTAACTTCGTCTAAGACCCGTCGTTCAACGACCTAAGTATTTCGGAATTTTGTATTGAGTATGTGGTGCAAGTCTTCAGCGTATGTCACGTGTACCGGGAGATGCTTGTTAAACAAAATCATTCGCGCAACTTGAGTTTTTATCAAATAAATTAATAATAATGAGATGATGAAGACAAGACAAGACTTGGCACACGAGGTTGTCGACATGTGGAAGGTTGACTCAGCAGTCATTGTGCCGATAGTCGTTACGGCCAATGGCTTAATAGCCAAGAGCCTCGACCAACACCTGATGAGGCTCTCGTTGGGCAGCTGGGTCAAGGGCCTGATACAGAAAGCGGTACTTCTAGACACGGCACGTATTGTCAGGAAGTTCCTCTCTCTGAGGTCCTGACCACCGGTAGCTTGGACCCTGTTCCCGATGCCGGTGGGCTACTATTTTTTATATTTTTAAATGTTTTTTATATTTTTTGTGGAAATATTTAAAAATATAATTTATATGTATATACAATGAATAAACGAAATATAATGAGATGATGAGATGATGATGTCTAACGATGGGATTAGGCAATGTTGATGACAACAAAAGATGATGTAGTGACAAAAATTTAAAGGAGTATGCTTAGGTGGTTTAGTCATGTTGAGAGAATGAGTGAACGGCGTTTAACAAAAGGAATTTATAAGGCGGATTCCAATAGAAGCCGGTAGAGGACTTCCTAGAAGGACATACATCGATATTATTAGTGATGTTCTTCACAAAGGATAGGTGTGTAGTACAAAGTACAAGTAGTGTGTGTATGACAAGATGTATGAATGTGGATGAAGTGAAAGGAGTATGTAAGGGTCGTAGAATGTGGCGTTCTATAGTTTCTGACCCCCATGGGAAAAAGGCGAGAGTTTATGTATGTATGTAAATTAATAATTTCTAATCCAGTATAATTATAACCTCAAGCAAAATACTTTAATTAAATTTTTCTCAAAATGTCTGACGTTATTAGGCTTCTATGAACTTTAATCTTAACAGACGTGGCTTTCATTTAGACAGAAATTTAATTTCACACACATATGACTAAGTAGGTACCTACTATCATAATAGAAAATTATGTTCTCGAGAATCACAGTATGATATATATATTAGTTCGCTGGCGTTGCCCGACACGTATAAAGGGGTCGGAATGAGGGTCACAATAACTTAATTAAAGAGACTTCGTTAGGGATGGAAAATTGATGACTAACTAACAACTTGAATGTTAAGTGAGTAGTTGACGCGAGGGCTGCCTCAGGGCTAAAAACGAGGTCACCTTTGACTATTATTTATTGAGAAACTTTCATATTAAATCGTCTGGTCGTTGTTGAAATTTTGGACTCGAGATGTTGCTTTGTCGATACCCTGACTTAGTGGTTCTTGTGTTTAGTAGTCCCTATGATTTTCAACACCCATATCTAAGATATTGATCTTCTTCTTTTCGTATGGTTAGTGACTAACCTGGTGTCAGAGTTTATGCCGTCCATGGGCCTCTGACTGGCTTCACGTGCCGTCGAGAAATATCTCTCAAACATACCGGTTTCCTCACAATGTTTTCCTTCGCCGTTTTTAAGCAAGTGATAATTATTCAATATGCACATGAATCTGAAAAATCAGAGGTGCCTTGGGTTTGAACTCGAGACCTATGACTTGGCATCCGACGGTCACACCATTAGGCTATCACTGCTGTTAAGATAATGAAATCAAAATTATTATCAATTAATTGGCCTAAATACCTTATTTATATGAATGGTACTCAAATTAGGCTATTTTCAATTTAATAAACAAGTGAACTTATAATTGTGTGTGGTTACTAGTCTTGAATTTACACGTACAAGGTAGTAATTTGAGTATGATTCACAAATTATCATCCTGTATACACAGACATGTAACGAATGTTCAAGCTTGATAGACTCACAAACAAAATGTTAAATGATAAAATTTGTCCAATTAAGTAGAGGAACAATCAGTTTGTAACCACCTACTCGTCTCAGAATAATTATCGTGAACTTTACGACAATTTGAGTACCTGAAATAACTTGAAAGCGTATGTCATCGCCACTTGATCGAAATGATAAATAATTTACAACTCACCAAAAAAATAAGAAAATAATGGTCTAAGATGTAAATTGTTTATTAGATAAATCTGAGACTTTGTCACAAGTTAACAATATCTATAGAACATCTCCAGCTATCCATTTCCTACGATTAAAGACCTTATTTTACTCGCTTTCTTTTCCTGAAGTTAAAATGTGCTTTAAACACATAACATCACGCCTGTATTCCCCGAAGTGTTGGGCAGAAGTGTATAGTAACACCCTCATTTCGCCGTTATGTTTAAGCCCTAGGTAGTACGCGGCGAGCCTACTGCTATCAACCGGGCACAAACCCAGACTCCGAGCTGCTACTGAAGAATTTCACACTGAAAAACCCAATAACACTTTGCCCGACCTGGGGATTGAACACAGAACCTCACGATCAGCAGTCGCGCTTGCCACTACTAGACCAACGAGGCAGTTTATATGCTGAAAATGTGTTTTATATTTTGTTAATGATGTTAAGTTCACCTAGTATGTCTTCAGTGGAAAGGTGATAAGACTAAAGGGCCAATATACCTACTTTACAGGAGAGCGATTTAAAGTATTTTTTAAAGAAAATAAACATAGTTATTTTTCTTAGAGTATAAATAGATAATTTAATTACTTTGAATCGCTCTCCTGTAAAGTAGGTATGTTGGTGCTTTATTACCTTTCCACTGACGTTATTATTATATCTACGCACCCTACTTGGATTCCCTTTTTTTATGTTTAAATCAGTATTGAGTACCATCTTGTCAGAATAGAGCGTAGTCTTTCCTATCCTATCCATCTTTGTCTGGTCTAGAAAAACTCCGTGGTACGTAGCATTTCGTTTCCGATTGTCGGTAGTAGGTTTCCCTATAATACTTTAGCATTGCTTCCTGCAAGCTGCATATGGGTTAGTTCATCGATCAATGTCTATAAAAATAAGATTAAATCGAATCGGGTCTGATTAATGTCCCTGTTTTGTATATTGTTTGTCTTTGTGTTATGTACTAACTGATAGCTATAATGGAATGTAATGTGCTATTACTTTTAACTGTTTTATCAGAGATTTTTATCTGTATTTGATTTTAATTTGATACTTTACTTTACGCCGATCAAGTTTCAGTGATAGTTGACAGATTAAATTAATTTAAAAAATAAACATATCATTGATGAATTACGAATTTAATATAACATAACATCACACTTGTATTCCCCGAAGGGATAGCAGAGGTGTATAGTAACACCCTCATTTCGCCGTTATGTTTAAGTTCCATGTACCTAATAGGAGACGAGCCTATTGCCATCAACCGGGCACAAATCCAAATTCCAGGCTGTTACTGAGGAATTCTACATGGAAAAACCCAATAACACTTTGACGGACCTGGAGATCAAATCAAATCAAAATCAAAAAAATTTTTTCATAAAACCAATATAGGTGCTTATGAAAAGTCGAATTTAGATGCACGGTTCCAATTAGTCGTTTCCTATGGAGAAGAGCCGGAAAGAAACACTATGGTTACTTTAAAAAAAAAAATACCATTAACAATTTCAGTGGATACAGTACAATGATTTAGGATAGTGAGAGAACAACGGAGTCCTGACCACAGACCAATGAGTAATGAAGTACAAAAATTAACAAACAAAATAAAAACTATATGAATAACAGTAATTTACAAATTTATAGATGCAGATCCACAAAGTTCTCACGTTTACAAAAGTGAAAAGGAAGCTAAACTATATAAAACAATTGACATAATTAAATGTCATCAAACACAGGACTCGAATCGAAATCGACTCGGGTCGAACACAGGACCTCACGATCAGCAGTCGCACTTGCCACCACTAGAACAACGAAGCAGTTAGGCAGCGAGGCAGATTTAGTAGAAGAATATAGAAAATAAAACAGGTGGAATGCGTAAGCTACTTTTCAATTCAAAAAGGTTTTTACTCTCAGTCACTGAAAAAGTGAGATTTTGTGAGAAGTCGTTAGATGAAAAATCTCCGAATAGAAGAAACAGTCTGAAAAATCACCTTCAATAAAGATCGAGCGATTTAGCTAGACATACCTAGGACGATGCATTTAAACATAGACTGATTGCAATCTGGGAAGGTACTTCTGCTTCCCAGATTACATACAGTCTTATGTATACACCTTTTACAGATACGAAATTACTGTTGGCAACATTTTTCTCGAGACGACTTAACCCTATAACTTAGTTGGTCTATAATAAATTCATAGAGTCCAAAGAAATAACCAAATGATACCATTAAATACAACCATGATATATTAGTCAGCGATAGAACACAATATACGACTATTTGGAACACGCCACAGCCTTTAAATCAAGCTTCGAATCTGGTTGAGAACAAAGCTGGCATAGCTTCCGCAACAGGGAATTAATGGTCAAATTCGATACTCCACAAAACCTTAAGTAGCACTTAATTAATAGGAATCAATGCATCCTATAATTACAGGGTGGAAAAAAGCACGCCACCTGGAAGGAATGTTATTTAAATATTGAAGATAGCATTACTCAATAATTAATCTTTTTAACAAAAAAAACCGACTTCAAATTGTCTATCTCCGAAGTTCTTAATCAGATCTTCACCAAATTTAAACGGTGGTCCCGTTTAAATTTGGTGAAGATCTGATCGAGAGAATACTCTTTCAAACAAAAAATAACCTTTAAAATCAGTTCACAATTAGCAAAGACATCGCGGAACAAACATACAAAACAAAAACATAGTCGAATTGAGAACCTCCTCCTTTTTTTGGAAGTCGGTTAAAAAGAGACTATATTTAAAACTCGCTGTGTCTGCGATTTCGTCTGCGTAGAAATCGGATGGGTTTTAATTTTATGCGCGGAACCCTAATTCTTTTTACAAAAGGAACCTTAGTTACTCCTTATAACATTAGCTATCTGCCAGTGAAAGTTCCGTCAAAATCGCTCCAACCGTTTAGGAGATTAGTCGGAACAAACAGACAGACCGGCAGACAACAAAAAAATATTGTTACATTTTCCGTATATACTTTCATATGAATTTAGTAAAAAGCTGTTACTTTGACGTGTATTGATTGAACTGTGAAAAAACGCACTCCTATATTTAAGGGCACCGATCGATAGGGGTAATGATAAAGAGCAAATATGTCTAATAAACATTGTGAATTAAATAAAAATAAGTCTATAAAATAAGCATGTCTGAAAAATTATAGATTTTTTGAGTAAATCTGTTGCTGTCTCCATCGTATTATCTGAATAGATAATGTACCTAAGTTAAAGTTAGATTTCGCTGACTGCCTTTAATAAATTGTTCTCTAATAAACATTGTGTCTTACGGCCGATCTTGATTCAAAATCTACGGATTGATATAAGTTTTTTACTTCTATTGATTTTCTGTCAAAACCCTAAATCAATCCAGAGATTTTGGATTGAGATCGGTTATTAATATGGGCCGTTAAAGGACCTAATGTTTGTTAGAGAGATTTTATCATTATTATCTATAGACCGATTGGTGGCAGAAAAACTAAAGATATCACTAAAGATAATATATAACTAAAGATATTAAAACTGCCTCATTGGTGAAAAGGTGGCAAGGGCGACTGTTGATAGTGATGTCCTGGGTTCGATCCCCAGGTCGGGCAAAATGTTATTGGGTTTTTCCATGTGGAATTCCTCAGTAGTAAGCCCAGAGTTTGAATTTGTGCCCGGTTGATGGCAATAGGCTCGCCCCTTTTTACATGGAACTTAAATATAACGGCGAAACGAGGGTGTTACTATAAACCTCTGCCCAACCCTTCAGGAAATACAGGCGTGATGTTATGTTTAGATGTAAAAACCTGTTTAGTCCACAGCAGAGTCGTGGAAAACCGGAGTTGAAACGACTACAATGATACAATTGAAGATTGATAATACCTTGGTCGTAATACCAATGTATTATCATCGATAATATCAGCACAAACCTGTCCTCTTTCAACAGAGGTCGAACAGCAGCATCCTTATGAAAATCATAAAAGAACATTGCCATCACCAATCGATTTTCCAAACGTAGCGATTTTGGCAATGAATTACTCCATTATTTAACAAAACAAAAACAATCTTGGTAACAGAATTCACAAAATAAACATTCCCAATGTTAATGGATCGTAGTGAGAATAAATCAAGCTTCAGGACTGTCCTATTGTTTCCACCGGGCCGCCTTCCGGTGATCTATCAGGGAACTTACTAATTACAGGCGTGCGTGCGAGTGTTGATTGATTACGAGGTAAGGAACTAAGGGTTACGAAATTTTGTTTGCTTATTTGATTTTGTTTAGTTTGGTTACTGGCAAAGACTAAGCCACTCTTTCCCCACCCATAGATGTCCTAAAAGGCGACAAAACGAGGATACGTCAAGAGGATAGGCAGCTGATTCTTACTATTATGGTAATATTTTTATTCTTGATTTGATTGTGTTTGGCCCTAGTCTCACCTGATGGTAAGCGCAGACAGGGTTTAAGATGGAGCACACGAATCCAAGGAACAGGGATATAGAGGGATTCCTCTATACCCTTCTGGCTCTCACATATACTACGGAACACAGTAAACTTTTTGGCGCCAGACTTTAATGTGAGGGTACTGTAGCTAGCCAGGCGGACCGTATAAATTCGATCACCAAGCGTGTTGGGTTTTGTTGAATCCTGCAATACGCGTCTATTCCCAGCGTGTGGTGAGTAAGTTTTTCAACAGTATACCAATCGTGGTGATTACAGCATTCTTCCCTTTGAAGGTCATTGTGAGGCTCTTGTTTAGCAGTAGACGTTAAAGGGCTTATTTTGATTTTAATGATGCGTCTCTGTGACTCTGATTTATTAACTTCGATGTCGCGACATAAGACGGGAGTCAGGACGTCAGAATACTTATGATCACCCAGGGTTAAAGTAAGGTCGCGGTGCATGCAACAGCGAATCCCGTGACCCCGGCCTTAGGTCAGAAGGAGGGACACCGTGGGGTTTTAGCCGGTAAAAGTCCGGCACACCCCCCCGTCTTCCCCAGACGGGGGACAGTCCATGAGGATTTCCCCACGTTAAAAAAAAGGGTTAAAGTAAGGTTGTACTTTTTTAGGACAAGCCCTTTAATAATACCCTATCCTGTTTCCCGTTACTGTATAAGCTAAGGGCCTGTGCATACCACGTTTTTTAAACGCGCCGGCGAATCGCGTTTTCGTCAAACTCCATACTTAAAAAAATTGTGTATCGTTTTTTATGTATATATTTTATGAACAACTGAAAACTGAGCAACTCCCAGGTAGCTTATTGGCTGTTTTGTAACCCACAACAAAATTGATAAAAACAGATAGGTAAATAGTAGGAGAGACTGGCAATGGTGTACTGTCGTTCATTCAATGTTCAAGTCATATCTATCGAAAATTGTTCAATAGTTTTCATCGTTTAAGTAGGTAAAGCTTTCAATTTTACTCCAAAGTTTAATATATTTTAATTATCATATCGACACAAAACAACTTAACTTTATATCTATTCCTTATCGCCATCATTGAGGCAATAACAGTATTACACGCGTAACTTTGCCCGTAACATTATATTTTACGCCCTCACCGCTAATAAAGGTTACCACATTTCTTTTTTAGGGCATTTTCATCTCGTAAAACCGTCAGCATCAAGAAACACTAATTTTATTACTCTTTTGTATGTAAGTACTTAGTCCAAAGTTTTAGGATGATCGCGAACAATTTCCCTTAACGATAATTACGTAATAAAGTGGGTACGTTTCTCTGGCCCTCGGCCTACCTTATCTATTGCTGTCAGTGGCCAGTTATTAATAACAAGCATTATTACCACCGTGTTATGTCATTTGTTATTATTCACTGAATTGATTACATTTATTAACCCAACTCCAACTATGATAAAGGACTGGCTATAATTTCAGTCTACCTGTGAATGTACGATGAGGAGCAAAAAGATACCTAAGCTTACCAGCAATTGTTTTAGTCACCTTTGAAATAATGATGAAATACTAGTTGCTACGCGCGGTTTCGTTCGCATGAATCTTTAAATCAGGTGGAATTTTGAAAAATACTTTTCTAGCGAGTAACTGAACGCCACGAGCAACAAAGGTAGGTACATGTAGACATGTGTCAAGCTTTCAAGCTTTATAGTGAGATAATAAATAGAAGATTTCACAATCCAAGTATATGTATAAGGTCCAACCAAAATACCTGGACAATCTTTTACACAGTGTTCAGTACGTTTAACTAAACATATCTATGCAAAAAACGAGATCCAGGTTTTTTTTTCTAATCAAAATTTCTTTTTCAACATTAGTTTTGATTTGATTAATTATTTTTTAACATTTTCATTTCGCTATTTAGGTAAAATACGGCGCAGAAGAAGCGCGCACCCGGCGGCAGTCGATGCATAAAAAATGGATGAGTTTATTTTTAGAGAGTACAGGAATTTTAAAACGCCCTTATTTTTTGGTTGAAAAAAAAATTTTGGATCTCGTTTTTTTTTGCATAGATATGTTTAGTTAAACGTCTTAAACACTGTGTAAAAGTTTGTCCAGGTATTTTGGTTGGACCTTATAAAATTCATATACAAAATAAATAATACCTATGTGTAAAATATTTCACCAACAACGTTTTAATTTTGGTTAGAATATACCTACCTATATCTTTTTGCAGCTGATTACCTATACCACCGAAGGTGTAACGTAACCACCGGCCCAATTTTGAACATCAATCATTTAGTAAAGGGGTGCTTATCGATTTCTGTGACGTGTATGCCACGAAGACCCTTTCCACAACCCGTTACAAAATAAATCAATCATTGTTAGTTTTTATCTTCTCAAATTTATCCCAAAGACATGCCGCCGACAAACTGTCTTGCAGTTTGGCAAACTCTGTTTAAGATAGTTTGAAGAAGTACCTATGTTAAATAAAAAAAAACATTTTAACGCCCGTTCACACAGTGGATCCATTTTATCGGATCCGTCGGTACTGTATGTGTTGTTCACATCTTTACCGACCGCTTAGTTAAACAAACTGCGTCGCATCTGGCAGACAGGATGCGATTAAAATAACGGATCCAGTATTTTTTACTGGATTCAGAATACTGTCGTGTATGTGAACTCGCTCATGCAACTACAGGCGCCATCACCAAAATAAAAACGGATCCACTAAAACGGATCCTGTGAACAGTTTTTGTGTGAACTAGCTGTAATTGTACACTGTTGTCAGAACTTTTACTTCTTGCTACCAATTCTCGTTTTTCAGTTGCTTTAAGTTAAACATGGCTTATATACAAGGTTAGTCGGAAAGGGGGTACTAAGCCGCGTGCCACCTAAAATATCCCTGATTACTATTTTAAAGCAAGTGTTAACATTACAATATTCAATATTTTTTATTTGCATGTAAAAAGATTTTTATTTTCGTTTTTTCAAAAAAAGAACATCCCTACTTTAGTTATGAATTCTGAAAATTAATTTTCTAATCCGTGACCCTAAATATGACCTAAATTGTAAAAACAGCTGATCATAGCTATGGACAGATAGGTTTTAGCATATTTTTTACGAAATCTTTGAAAAGCTATTTCTCTTAAACAATCGAGTTTTGGGAAAAGTCATAGAGCAAAAGTTATCCCTTAATATGAATACTTTAACATCCTTTCGGCTTAGTACCCCCTTTCCGACTAACCTTGTAGACATGGTTTGAATATTTGTTGCAAAGAAAACTTGACCTGGTTCTGAGTATTGTCTACTATTCTTCTAGTAAGACCGTTAAATTCCTATATTTAAATTGTACATCACTTTTTAAACAAACAAATCGAAGATTTTCCTGTATTTTATAACATATTTGAAGCGCATTATTTCTGATTTTCATTTTATTGCACCAAGTCTTCCAAAATAGGTATCTACTTAATAAAACCTAAGGACTCGTAGTAAGGATTAAAAAGCGGGTTGCAGACCGAAAACTAAGCTAAACTAAGCCAGCTTAGCTAGGCTAAGCTGAAATAAACTAAAAATATGTCCCGTGCACACCAAAAACTAAGCGAAAGCTCAGTCAGTGTTGCGAAATTCAATTCGATAGACGTTGCCATCGACATGTATATAATCGACTAGCGACCCGTCCCGGCTGCGCACGGGTGCAATGTAAATACTAATGTGGGGCATATAAACCTTCCTCTTGAATCACTCTATTTATTAAAAAAACCGCATCAAAATCCGTTGCGTAGTTTTAAGGATCTAAGCATACACAGGGACAGACAGACAGCGGCAGCGATTTAGTTTATTCTATGTAAAGATTCAAATGGCCATGCTGCTTGAGTGCAGTAATAGTGGTGGTAACTTTCCCAGACGAACTATTTCACAAGGAGATAAAGATTAAAGATAAAGGATAAAGATATAAGATAAAAGACAAAGATAAAAGATAAAGGTAAAAGACAAAAGATAAAAGATAATTTGCAAATATGGGTGGTACAAACAAATGTGGTGACATAAAAGAAGATACATGATCAGCCATATTTAATCATAGCGGCCCGTCCCGGCTTCGCACGGGTGGACATTTTCCCCGTTTTTGCAACATTTTTCGTTTATGCTCTGCTCCTATTGGTCGTAGCGTGATGTTATATAGCCTATAATCTTCCTCAATAAATGGACTATCCAACACGAATAGAATGTTTCAATTCCAACCAGTAGTTCCTGAGATTAGCGCGTTCAAACAAACAAACAAACTCTTCAGCTTTATATATTAGTATAGATTATAAAGTTCCGATGATGAATAGGTACGTTACACATAGAAAAAGAACATTAATACTGACTTATTATTATCTAAAAAAGAAATTCCAGACCTTGGATATGTCGACACAATACACTGGACAGCACTGGCGAAGGAAGTGCGAAGGGGTGCAGGGTAAGCGGGACGGGCTTAGCTTAGCTCGCGTACGCGCGCATCGGCATACTCAACTAACTTAGCTGCGCATATTTTAGCTAGCTCACATAGCTAAATTTGCATAGTTTGCAATTTGCATACAAGTATGAAAAACTGCGTCAGCTATGCGAATTAAGCTAGCTTAGCTTTCGGTCTGCAACCCGCAAAAGACTGTATTGCTGAAAAACTGATCTTTGAAATTATCTATAGGTACAGTGCGCGTCATATAACTAGAACCAAGATGGCGTCGACTGTCGAACTTGAGGGGTTTATTAGTAGCCACTGAAGAGTTCCACTATCCACCTCCTAGCTCCATCATCAGACCCTGAACAGCAAGTGCAATCTATTGGACTCATCTAAACGAATTATATGACCCGAACCTCATAAATCACGCAGTCGACGCCATCTTGGTTTTAGTTATTTGACGCGCACGGTACACAATGTCTTTGATTGTATTCTCAGATCGTATTCTAAAATCTGCCTTGTTTTATACGAAATTCTCGACTTCTACTTAATATCTGTAAATGAGGAAATTACCAACCGTATTAAAGGTTAAGGTGTGAATACACATTCCAAGCTACGTTTAGGGATGTGTGCGGTAATGGGTATTACTGATTCCAATCATCTGCTAAATAGCATCGTGTAGTCACCCTTTGCCCACAAATATCATTATGGCACAAACCGATTTTCCTTAATCGTCTGTTAAGACTTCCGCGATAAACAGTTATTTGGCCATTACAAGGGGCGATTTCTGGGACGCGATTCCAATTTTCTTTTTGGTTTACGCAAGGTACTTTTAGTAACGGATCTTCGGTCAAATGTGTACGTTGTGAGATGTTTATATGGAATTATGTGTACCGGTGGAAGATCGGCGATGTATCTTCCGTCAGATGTGGCTTGGCCCTTAGACCAACGAGCCGACCACAACATAGTTGGGGAAGACTAGGACGACAATGGTGATTGAATCACAGCCTCGAGACTGGCGACGGTTCTTTACTACTGTGCGCTTAACTAATATTTTTATCCAATGCTGAAGCCAATTGGAATAATTAAAAATTCGCTTCTTATCTATTAAATAAAAGAGGTGTGTTAAGATCAAAAGAAACGTTGTCTAAAATAATTCGCTGATTACGATAGGACAGGCCACCGTACAATATGTTAAATAAATGACTGCATTGTTATCTACAGTAGTCAAAATACATAATAAGTAGGTACGTGGTGTGGCATTCTTTAAGAGCGTCCGCAAACGTGCCACTCGCCACAAGCTGTGGACTAGCTTTTCATTACATTTCGTAGGGACAGGCACACACGTCATATGGCCACTGCAAATGTATACAACTTGTGTGCAGTTACCGCCATACAGATATCGTCATCATCATCATCTCCCTGCCCTTATCCCACACTAAGTGGGGTCGGCACAACATGTAATTCATAAATTCATGTTGTTATAGGTTTTGGCTTATTGTTTTATGACCGGCCGCCTGCCTGACATCAACCCTCCTTGGGAATACTCGATGCGCCGTCGCGCGGTTGACCCAATGTGCTTGCTAATATTATGCACTAGGTCCTAAAATGATATGCTTGTCAATCTTCACTACAAGCAGTCGCGCAGCACAGGTTTCAGGACCTTTTCGCGGTTGTTTTCTGTGTAGTCATGCGATTACATGAATAAACGCAACGGCACGGCCGGGCGTAGCGCAGTTGAGTGGCACTGGTAGATCGGACAGGAAAATCGATGTAATCGTGCGTTAGTTCACGGAAACCCACGGGAGCTCGCATAAAGGAATATCAACAGAACGCTCTGGTCGTGCAGCGTTTGCTACGCACGTAATCGTGCGTGATACCGCAGTACCTGAAAGAACGACAGCGGACGTAGTCGCTATTACTCCGGGAACACAAATCACACGGCGAAACTCGCCCCCTGTGAAAACAATTAATTGTTACCTAATAACCAGTTATATCCTATTCGACTCGTGTTATGCATTTTATTTCTTAACAGCTAATCTCAGGAACTACTGGTTGGAATTGAAAAAATATTTTTGAGTTGGATAGTTAATTTATCGTGGAAGGTTATAGGCTATATAACATCATGCTATGACCAATAGAAGCGGAATATATTATTTTTTTTGCAAAAACGGGAATAGTCCACCCGTGCGTAGCCGGGACGGGCCGCTATTCAGAAATAAATTAACATAAGATCGTTTCGATAGTCGTCGTCTGAAAGGTAAATAAATTAAAGTGATAATTTATTAAGCTAAATAGTCCGCTGTCTTGGTATATTTATGGTCAACCCACAGTTCAAATTAACTTTCAGTAACATTTTGGTAACTTCATTGAAATATTCAACATTATCAAAAAAATATTAGTCGTTTATAAGGACTTTCTAACCTAGAGTAGGTACGTACAGACGAATGTATAAAGCGTAACTGGGTTTGACGTCACGCGCATGGAATTGAAAACAAACTATTTAGAAATATCCGAAGCATGTATTTCAGAATTCACGCGAACTCAGTTCTACTATTTTTGTTGTTTTATTTTTATAAAAAACTTTGCCCCAAACAGGAATTTCTCTTGTATCGTGGGTGCGTTTACAAACACAAATCTGCACACGCACAAACATCTAGACCCGGAACAACTATCTGTAGGTTATAGAAATATTTGTTCCGTGCGGGAATTGAACCCACGATCCGTAGCGCAGAAGTCGATCGCTCAGCCATTGCAACAAACGTGTCGTTTACATCTTGCTATTAAAAAATAAGAACAATAATATTGAATTTCAAAAATATTTCAGTTACTATCGAACACAATATCGTCCTGAAATTTTAAAAGCTTTACTATTTAATCTATCTGAACCATGTGGTTAAATTAAATGTTATAAGTAGCTGGTAACACTGGACAATGGTGATAAAGGAGGGTAGTCGTCAAGATGAATCAACGTACCCGACGTTATAAAAACGGTGGTCATTCGACGGAAAAGAGGATTCTATGCCAAACCGTCGTAGAAGTCTGACCTTTTATATGATTTGCTTGTCCTTATTTTCTGATATTATGTAAATTATTATATTGTGAACTAGCTTCTGTAACCACTAATCTAAATATAAGTAGTCACTCTCAGTGGTGGAGATTCTATGTTGGTTTCATTTACTTTATTTGCCATGCTCGCAATCCTGACAGACCGATATTAGCTATAACTGTAATGATAAATTCACCCCTACAAGATTGTGTTGTTATCTTTTACATAAAATTACTCTCATTAATACTATCGCGCACGTAATTCGAAACATAAGAATGTTTTATTGTGATATTCAACGCACAGAATAAAATCTATTGTGTACACGAGTGTGTTTGCTTGTTTCGGGATCGCGCCATTCTCTACCGTATTTAATATTTATTTCATATTAACTACGCCCACAGCACCACCCGTGTGAAAAGTTCTTAATTTTCCGGAATGAAACCCTCCATGTCAGTACAGAGTCAAGCTCCGTAATAAATTTTACTGAAATCCATTTATCCGAGAGGGCGTAATTGAGTAGGAAAAACACTGAGGCACCCAAACTTGCTCATATTGAATACGGTAGAACGGGGTTACTTTGATCAATTTCAAAATTGAAGTGTTTTTTTCTCTTGAAACATGAAAGCAAAAAAAAAACAAAAAATCGTTTTAACAAAAATAAAACCGACTTCAAATTGTCTATCTCCGAAGTTCTTCATCAGATCTTCACCAAATTTAAATGGAATCATTTCGAAAGAATATTCTTTCATACAAAAAAAGAATAATTAAAATCGGTTCGCAGTTAGCAAAGATATCGCGGAACAAACATACAAAAAAAACACAGTCGAATTGAGAACATCCTCCTTTTTTTGTAAGTCGGTTATAAAGTGCAAATGTCGATTTTGTTTTTTTTTGTCTATTTCTTGAATAAAATTATAATTTGTCTTATTACTTATTGATAAATAAAATAAGATGTTCGTGATTAATGTGAAACTTTGATTGGGGTTACTTTGATACCTACTTCTCATTTTTCTAAGGAATTTGAAAGTAGCCCCAATTAGGAAAGAATTGTTACACAAAATGATTACCGATATTTTTTAATATTTTTTCATCAACCGGCAAGGATCCACCCACTACGACTGATCACATGCTGACAATGACGTTCAATGCTGCCAACCGTAAAAATGTAATCGGAATAATTCTTACAATTTGAGTTATATTACGAAACAAAGTGATCAAAGTAACCTCCAGGAATCAAAGTCACCCCATTCTACGGTAGTTCAAAGTAACGATGACACTCTGTGAAACAACATTGCATGCTAGCAGGATTCTGATTCTGTCCCCAAGACCCCAAAACTAAATGCTTAGAAGAAACTAATCATAATTTGTGTCTTGCCTATAAATTTAAACAAACTTGTATACTAACATCAATTAGAAACGTAAATTAAAGTATTTGCGCAGGAGATATTGTTGGCTCTTTTCATATCAACATGTTAAATCACTAGGTATAAATGTTACTACATAAACATGTTAATATGAGGGCTGCTTGAAATTGTATTTTATGTTCCAGAAACTAACTAACAGGTATTCAGTAAAGTCAGATTTGTAAATGCAGAACCTGATGCATATTATTTTAATGTTTGAAAGCGGTGGTGCTCCTGCTAAAGTTGATATTACTTACATTTGTATATACACAGTGGGCCCTAGGTACCCGAAAGATTTTAATCACGCCTTTCGGATGCTATTATGAGTTAATAATGTTATGGTAACTTAAGTCCAATCCAGTCAATATAATTATTTTTATTTTCGGAACAAAATAAATTAACTTATTTTAGTACTTCCTTTTAAACAATACCTTAGTCGACGAACTGGCAACGTTTAAATTATCCCTGTGTGACTGGATAAGAAAACTTCTTACTTCAAGGAAGTGAAGATGACAAGGAACTAACTGGCCGGTAAGTTTGTAGTTTCCGCTTCTGCGTATAATTCGCAACGTCACGTTCATAGGGTTTGTTACCCTAGAGATTTTTCGAGTTAGGACTTACCATAAATAATGTATCTCGAAAATTTAAATTTATTCGACTAACTCTATTTCTTTAATACTTTTTTTAATACTACTTTTTCTTCTCCAATCACGCATCGGGATCGATGAGAAAATTCTTTCCGGTATATACTTCGGACCCACGAGATTTGTAGTATATACAAAAAACATACAACGCTGCCACCTTACTTTTTCAGACACGTAAAAGTCAATGCAAAGCAAGGTTTCATCAACAACTGTCATTCTCTATTACCTATATACCTATTCGTTTGACAATTTTACCAACTCACCCTTAACGTATTTTTATTGGATGCAAAACATAAATAAGCCGTCAGGTGTTAAAATAATTATCTACATAAAATACTAAATGACTAAATCATTTACCTCTAAGCCAATATGTCCAAAATAACAGGTAAACTTGGGAATTTGAGATTTAAAATTGCAAAGGTAAAGCCAGTTAATTCATTCAAGGGTCGCGGTCACGACCGTTGAGCGACGTAAACGTTCTTTGTGTAATAAAGGCCTTATTTATTTACATATCTCGTTGTATATTCACACAAAAAAGGGCAATAACAACAGGCATGTTTCATGGTTATTTAAAATAATTTAAAAGGAGTTAGATTCAGTTCGTGTAATTCTTCTAGAATTTTTTGTAGCTTTAGGTATTTGCTCTTACACTATTGAATGTTAAACACATACAAAGATGCATTATTTAATTCACAGCATACAATTTTGTTGTATCTATCTAATACTTTTAAACGAGCAATTCTTGTATATATCTAATACCTTTAAACGAGCAATTCTTGTATATATATAATCTGAATCTCGGAAACGGCTCCAACGATTTTCATGAAATTTAGTATGCAGGGGGTTTCGGGGGCGATAAATCGACCTAGCTAAGTTACATTTTTAGAAAACGACGATTTACAAAAAAAGAAAACCGCGCGAAGCTCGGTCGTCCAGGTACTATATATATATATATAATTTGAATCTCGGAAACGGCTCCAACGATTTTCATGAAATTTAGTATCGAGGGGGTTTCGGGGGCGATAAATCGATTTAGCTAGGTTTCATTTTTAGAAAACGTCGTTTTATCCGTGTTTTCAGGCAATGAAAAACTGCTACAATAACATTAGAATATGAAGTTAAATTTCGCCGCCATCAACAAGGTTAAGATAGCTCAGGTGGGAAATCGGCCGGTCCCGAATTCAGAAGATTCGGTTCGAGTCCAGGTGGTTATTTTTTTTTCAAGTTCCTTCATTTTCCCTTTTTTTCTTTCCAAAAAAACACGATTTACCAAAAAAAAGCTGAGCAAACCTCGGTCATCCAGGTACTGTTTTTCTAAACGATAACATAACATAAAATCACGCCTTTATTCCCCGAAGAGTAGGGCAGAGGTGTATAGTAACACCTTCATTTCGCCGATATGTTTAAGTTCCATGTAATAGGGGGCGAGTCTATTGCCATCAACGGGGCAGGAATCTTAACCCCGGGCTGCTACTAAGGTATTCTACAAGGAAAAACGCTAAACAATACCGTGTCAGTTTTTATTTTAACTAAGTATAAATCTTAGGTATAAAGTAATTGAATTGGTCATTTCAAAAACCTCATATGTGTCCCTCAATTAGAATTTTACAGGAATCAATAAAAACTGTTCATACGCAAACAAATGAGTTTTAAAGGAATTTTTTATGCTTAATTTAGTATTTGAGTGGTAAAAAATTAAAATAGCGAATAACCTTCACAGTTTATTAATAGAAATAATGAAAAAAGCCTGAAAAACTGTTATCGACTTATGTTGTTGTAGCAAGAAATAGGGTTGATGGTATATAATTTAACCAAAACAATCGTAGTAATCATATTTTTTATTGCTTATTATTGAAAATTACACTTAAAAATAATCTTATTAACATTTTACATGTATGGTAAAAATTACGTATTAGGTATGGTATCAATTTTTCATGTTTTAGTATCTTTAAGGTACTTAATCATGTTGGAAAAAATATGTCTTAAGAGGTTTTTGAAATGACCGATTCAAATATGACATTAATGACGATTGTTGTCAAATTTGAAGATTGGAATATTGTTGAACCAATCAGAACAAAGCAAATTTAAAACGTCAATCTCGGTCACAAACTACTCCCACCATCTAAAATCTGCATGCAATAACCTCTTAAGTCACCGACTAATTTTGTTTATGCAATGAACGTCTTTCACGCAGTATTATTGGAAGAGGAAGGAATGTATCGATTTACGTGGTTTTTACCCAGAATACGTATCTCCCTTTAAGGAACCATTTTCAGCAAAAAAAGCATATTGGAAAAAAATGTGACTTAAGAGACTTTTGAAATGACCGATTCAATTAAAACCGCAGCAGGATGGATTTAAAAAGCTATATAGGTTAAGAAAGTTTAGTAACTTAACTAGTTAGTTATCTATTAATTATATTGTCTAATTATGTTATATCTTTATTTTTAATTATGTATGTTGTACCAAATAAATTATTTATTCATTCACTCTTAATGTTTTTATTTTTAGATGTTACGCTGATCTTTTCAATACTAAGTCCACTTTGCAAGTGTGTTACTTCCTTGCTACGTACTAATAAAAGTTTAATACTAATAACAGCAACTATTCAAACGACGCAAACCACAAAAACAAGTGTAATCGCATTATTTACTTCTACTTAAACTTGTGCATGGTTAATATTACAATCTTCATCATTCTGTTATTTTATCTTATCAGAAAACTTTATATTCAAGGCAGCTTAAGTACCACTAACAGCTTTTCTAACTTCAGTCTAGACAGTGTCTCAAAAGTTGCCGTTAACATCTTTAGTGCGAATGCGTCTTGCAATTGACTTGCCTTCGAAATGGACTTATAAGTTTTGAATACATTTACCTAAGCTAAAGTTCTTAGTACCTAAGCGCGTTAAACCCTTTACATATCAATCTTCAGTGATAGGTCCTCCTTCGGAACTGTTTGAACAATATCACAATTTTTCAACAAAACTAATTCTGAATAAAGGTAATCGATCAAGGCTTCGAGAGCAGCAGTTTGTAAGTTTGTTTGTTTGAAGGTTTGACGCTAAAACTTTTAAAAGACTCTGGTTGGCATCAAAGGAAAGTTACAAAGCCTTCAGATCGGTCGCCAGACGTCTCTACTTATACACTTTTGGTTGGAAATACGAAACTCGTGAGAAGAATACAGGCACTGCTCAAATGGCCCCGGCCTGAAGGGCGGCCCTTTATTTGGTGAGGGGAAAGGGGCTATTAGTCGTAAATCATCTCTCGTTTAGTTTTCAATTTATGTTTTGCTGTACCATTCACTTATCAAAGGAAAATGGCGGGATTCATATATCAGGAACCTAGTTACCTCTGACAAAAACCAAACATATTCCATATAATTACCTAATAAGTTTCTTTACTTCATTATTTATAAGTGCCTAATCGTTATAAATAATGCAAGTGATTGGTTGCATAAACATAACATCACGCCTTGTATTCCCCGAAGGGTTCGGCAGAGGTGTACACCCTCGTTTCGCCAGCACGTAATTTGATAATTTCCTCGGTCATTTTAATATTTTCAATCGTTATTTTCATAATATTGTCCGTTCATTTTAGGCATTTTTCAAACTGTTTGGACATTATAGGTACCTACGTAATGTCAAAGTCATTTATTCCTGTAAATAGGATTTTCATCTATAAAAGTAGCTGCATCTAAAAAAACAGCAGTGATAGCTTAGTGGTATGACCGGCAGACTGCCGAGTCATAGGTCTCGAGTTCGAACCCAAGGGACGCACCTCTGACATTTCGGATTCATGTGCGTATAGTATAATTATCACTTGCTTAAAAACGGCGAAGGAAAACATTGTGAGGAAATGCCTGGGAGATGTTTCTCGACGGCATGTGAAGCCAAGTCAGAGGCCCATGGGCGGCATAAACTCTGAAGTCACTAACCACTATAGAAGAAGATCTATAAAAGCCACTATGCTAGCTGGCTCCAGCGTTTCCAAGCGAATTGTAACACTTGAGAAGAAACGCCAAACTAAACTCAGGGCCATGACCTCATTGATATTTCATTGATTTTGTCTATTAATCACTTGGTTCACTATATAGGTACAAGGTTAGTCGGAAAGGGGGTACTAACCCGAAAGCCACTTATAGTATTACTGATGACTATTTTATTGCAGGTGTTAAAATTTCAATATTCGATAATTTTTATTTGCATGCAAAAAGATAATTATTAATTAATTATTTATTAATTTTAATTTTTTCAAAAAAAAATCACCTGCTTTAGTTATGAAGTCTGAAAACTATGTTTCTAATCCGTGACCCCAAATATGACCTAAATAGTAAACACAGCTGATCATAGCTATCGATAGATAGATTTTAGCATTTTTTTTACGAAATCTTTGAAAAGCTATTTCTCTTAAACTATCGAGTTTTGGGAAAAGTTGTAGAACAAAATGTATCCCTTATTATGGGTACTTTAACACCCTTTCGGCTTAGTACCCCCTTTCCGACTAACCTTGTATATTTATACAGGTTGGAAGTTTGACGTGATACAGTAATTTATTTATTTATTTATTCATAATTAATTACAACGGCTTGCGCCAATAACAGTAATTAACTGGTAACACTACACAAACATAAAACTAAACATATTACATAATTAACATAATTCAGAAACAAATAACAAGTCAGAGATCAAAAATACTTAAAAACAACTTTAAGAAGAGAAAAAGAAAATCGAGTAGTGATAACAACAACATATAACTTATTTACCTAACAAACATAACTTTCACAAAACATAAGATAATTAGACATTATCATCCTGAGTGTGTCATTAAAAATGTCACATTCCGGGACAGTCTCCCTATAAGAGTTTATAGCACTATGCATGCGACACAACGGGGATTGCGCGCGCGACACAGTGCGGCAATGGGATGTGGCGAACAGTCGGTGTCGTCGAGTAGGCCTATGACGCAGGTAGTTATCAGGTACATAAAGTGTACACAAGGTATTGTGTAGCTCTGGGGAAATAATGCCAGCTCGTTGTAGCTACAGGTAAACGTTCTTAGGAGACTGTCCATAACTTTTGAAGATACAAGGGACTTCGTTTCCAGATATAAAATAAGGTATCGTCAGCGAGAAAAACGTCAATTCACACTAATGTGTTTTTTGGATGCCAATTGAACCCGTTTCCCATACGACCAAAAATTCTTTCGGACCAACTGAGGTTAGAGTACTAGATTTAAATACATTCCCAGAATACCTACTAACACAAACTGCACATTAATAATGTGTCAGTCCATAAAATGTCCATTACCATTTTTATAGTCAGTCTGCATCAAATGCGTTCTTTGAATCACTCTATCCTAATAGCTGGGTTAGAGTCATTGACCCAGTTCACAGAATAGATCCTTATAACGGTGCCTGTGCGCCAACTTTATTGGGTACCTCTCGTCCAGCCATCTTCAAGTTGGTACACTAATAACTTGACTATATTATTAATATTGAAGTTGTTTTCAACAAAGCGTTCCTTGATTTTGCTAACAGGCTGGTTTTTAACCTACCTAGAGTTATCTTGCAGCCTCTGAATATTGTAAACTATTAGTATTCTTTTGATCGATATTTATTTTATCTATCGAAGTGTACACATGTTTTTGTCATAAACTGATTATAGTATAATGAGTATATTATACAAAAATAAAAAATCTAACTGAAACTGAGTACCTTATGTCATGTTTTCGTTCATAATAATAAAAAAAGAAACCATTATTTTCTTTCTTTCTTTAAAAAAAAACTTTATCCCACACTAGGATTACTCCTATATTGTGGGTGTCTTTGTGTATTTACAGACACAAATCCCATATATACAAACACCCACACTTGGAAAAAATATTCGTAGGCCATATAAAATAATTGTGCCGTGCGGTAATCGTACCCACAACCCGCGGCCCAGAAGCCAAGCGAGAGCTTGGCTGATGTAGTGACTGAGTAGTCACTACGTCGTCGTGTTTAATTTGAAAATGTACGTTTTAAAAAAAATGTTTTATAAAGTTTTTCGACACAATGCACCAGGCAGTAGGCACCTATGTATATGTCACGGTTAAGGCTGAGCATCCACCAGAGTTGTGCTAAGCTGCGTAGCGAGGGATATGTTTTGTAAGCACCAATAGAATCACTTCATTTACCTAGCTTCGCTCTGCGCAGCTCTGGTGGATATGGGCTTAGCTGAGCGAGGTTTTTATTCATACAAAACGAGCAAGAAATGCGAGCGAGGGATGTGTTGCGAGGAATGTGTTGCGAGAAATGTGTTACGAGGAATGTGTTGTGAGGAATGTCTTACGAGGAAGGTGTTGCTAGGAATGTGTGCGAGGATTTGAAAATATACGCCTACCAGTCAGTCAATAGATAAATGTTTGGTAAAGGTAGATGTTTACACATTAACACATTATGCATTACACATTCTTCGCATAGCTCTGGTGGAAAGGGTCACACCGTTTCACATCCTCGCTACACATTTTCGCACCGCACATTTTCATCGCACAGCTCTGGTGGAGAGGGTCACACCGTTTCACATCCTCGCTACACATTTTCGCACCGCACATTTTCTTCGCATAGCTCTGGTGGAGAGGGTCACACCGTTTCACATCCTCGCTACACATTTTCGCACCGCACATTTTCTTCGCATAGCTCTGGTGGAGAGGGTCACACCGTTTCACATCCTCGCTACACATTTTCGCACTGCACATTTTCCTCGCATAGCTATGGTGGAGAGGGTCACACCGTTTCACATCCTCGCTACACATTTTCGCACCGCACATTTTCATCGCACAGCTCTGGTGGAGAGGGTCACACCGTTTCACATCCTCGCTACACATTTTCGCACCGCACATTTTCATCGCACAGCTCTGGTGGAGAGGGTCACACCGTTTCACATCCTCGCTACACATTTTCGCACCGCACATTTTCATCGCATAGCTCTGGTGGAGAGGGTCACACCGTTTCACATCCTCGCTACACATTTTCGCACTGCACATTTTCCTCGCATAGCTATGGTGGATGTCCAGCCTTATGCTAGGTATATGGATAAAGCTAACTTTATCTAGAACATTAATTTTATTATTGTTTTATCCAAGACCTTTAGATAAAGTTCCAAATTATTACAAACTTCTGACAAAAATTTCAACTCTATCCAGACTCATAATAAATTACTATATAAACTTGTTTTCATATAAACTTGCCAATTTAACATAGAAATGATTTTCAGAGGGAAAATACCCAAGTGAAAAGATAAAATATGGAGCGTGTAAAAACAGTGGCATATTATAAAGTTATAATGGATAAGAAAAATCCTCTCAAGCTAGGTGCGGTTCTGAGTTAATTGGTCTCTGGAGCATCGTAACTTGCCAAATGAGTGCCATTTGCCACATGCAATATAAAATAGTTTAATAAAGTCATATTTTAAAGCCGTTGGTACGAAAAATGCTCATTTTATTTAAGTTATAAAAGATTAATGCTTTGGTGAGATTTTTATTATTTATAGTGGTAGCTATAGAACTGTAATGTCCGGTTCCTATACACAAAAACGGATCGTTTTGCTTACCAATGGTAGCAATTTTTATTGACAAACTGGACAAATAAATAGACTCGTAAGCTAATTTTACCTGTGATAGCTACTTCCATATGGGAAGGTCTGCTATGCAACGCTATGAAGTCTTAGCTTTATTATTGGTAAAGATACAAGATACTCAATTTTAACCAATAACGATCAGTAAATTATAGGATCCGGCCATAAGTCAACTTATATGACCCATAATTGCTGTTCTGTACAAAATATGGTCCACTCTCAAGTAGAAGGTGTTGCCCTTAGCTTACTGTTTTTTAGTCACAGAGCCCTCACTCTGAAGGTCAAGATGAATGGAATCATCATGTATAATCTAGAGCAATAGTCACACCCGAATTTAAATTTTGTGGGAGATGTATCTCCCACTGCCTCGTTGGTCTAGTGGTGGCAAGCGCGACTGCCGATCGTGAGGTCCTGCGTTCGTTCCCTAAGTGTTATTGGGTTTTTACATGTGGAATTCCTCGGTAGCAGCCCGCAGTTTGGATTTGTGCCCGGTTGGTAGCAATAGGCTCGCCCCATATTACATGAGACTTAAACATAACGACGAAATGAGGGTGTTACGATACACCTATGCCCAACCCTTCGGGGGAAACAGGGGTGATGTTATGTATCTCCTTCAGATTGTGACGTATTAAGTTTCATAGAAGACGTGGCGATGTACCTATTTATGACGTGTGTCCGATAACGGATAGCTAGAGAACGGAGAGTTGTAAGTTTGATCAGACTACAGGCCAGCTTTGCAGGATATATTTTAAGGAGGACAAGAGTACATTATGTATAGGTATAATTTACACTCGCTCGCAACGAACAGTATTTATTCTTATATCATAACATAACATCACGCCTGTATTCCCCGAGGGATTGGGCAGAGGTGGATAGTAATACCCTCATTTCGCCGTTATGTTTTAAGTCCCATGTAATAGGGGGCGTGCCTATTGCCATCAACCAGACACAAATCCAAACTCCGGGCTGCTACTGAGGAACTCCACACGGAAAAACCCAATAACAACACTTTGCCCGACCTGGGGATCAAACCTAGGATCTCACGATCAGCAGTCGCGCTTGCCACCACTAAACCAACGGGGCGGTTTATTCTTATATCAGCATCGCCAAAGCTTATAACAATAACTTCTTATTTTCCAGAAAGTATCTTATTAAGAAAATCGTGTTTTCTATTTCATGTCATAATGAAGCGTCAAATAAGAATATTCCTATAATAAGGATATTATTTTTGATATCGTTTCTAAAAATGTTATTATGAGATTATCGCTCATTCTTTTTAATTACGTATTGTTAGAGGCAGGATCCATTGCTAATGAGAAACATTATTTCTAGTATGTGAAAGAGCCGTTATTACTCAAATAGAACAACCAAAATAAAAATAAACCGAAACTCACCCAATTTTCGTTATTGTCTCGGAAGAAGGCTAAGGAAAAAATACATTATTGGTGTATATGTCACAGCGAAAGTAATAAATCCGGATATTATATATACTATCCAGCCATTATGCCTATATATATATATATAATATCTACTCAATTTAGACAAAGTGATAAATGACACAGAATTAATCACATTAACTAGCTATTTTATATAATATCTTGGAAGACTTGGATAAAGTAATAAAATAAGTATAGGTGAAGATTATAAAGTTTTATTTCAATTCGCCTTAAGCATATGTGTCGCAATAATATGCTGTTATTTGAAATAGTAATAATTATAATTTTTCTATCGACAGATAGAACGACGGATTCGGATCTATACACAATAAACAGTTTGTCAAATTCGAAACGGCTAGGTTAGGTTAGAACTGCGATCACACAACACCAGATTTCCTCTTTTTCAAAGCAAGCATGCATGGTAGATTAGGTTTATTTTTAGGTTTCCTTGTGAATAAAAAAAATCTGTATCGTATAATATTATAATTAACATTGTCATGTATACTTCTATACTAATATTATAAAGAGGAACGCTTTGTATTTTTGTATTTTTAGATTTTTGTATGCAACGAATAAATATAAAAACTACTGGACCAATTTCAAAAATTCTTTTGCCGTTAGAAAGCTACATTATCACTGAGTAACATAGGCTATGGGCGGAGCCGTGAGGAGACAGCTAGTAGATAATAATTTAACATTAATTAAAAAAGTAATTTGTAAGCTCACTGGCCATAACACAAAATACAACCGTATTTATTACTTTGACTAACTTCGACCCGTTATCTATATCTATACATATAATAAATCTGTAGAGTTGGCGTGTCGGTACATAGCAAATATTTTGAAAAGACTTGGTTGGGGTGTTAAACGATAACCAATAGAACCCATTGTTAACATTTTTGGAAATTTTGTCTGTTTGTCTGTTTATCTGCTTGTTTGTTCAAGCATCACGTAAAAACAACTGATCCAATGTTGTTGACTTTTATAAAAAAAATATTGTGCTTATCTCCATGTAACATTTCGTTTTTGTTTCATCACAATCGGTTCACGCAATAAAAAGATATGCGAATTTTAAGTGCACTAGAAGAAGTTAGCATGTATTCGTTTATACCATTTCATTTCAATAGATGGCGTTAGGTGTATCAAATCACGTTGTGAGGAAATATATTACAACGAATAAATCCACAAATTACCTAATATTAATTGTTGAATTGGTACCTATTCTCAGTCTACGGAAGGTCTATTGAAATGCTATCCTCATGAAGAAGGTACTAAGCTTTGATAAAAAAAATGGAAGATATTGTTATTTAGAATTTATTAGGTTTCTATATCGACTCCCAGAGGTCGACGACGACCTACAAGGGGTCCATGTGGGTGAAAAAATCAATGGGGGTCCGTGAGATGTATACAGGGGTACAGGATAGTGGATCCATTTAAGCAGATTGTGACTTTAATTTTGGCTTTCCATTAATAGAATAACCCACATACACAGATGATTTGTTGCTTAGTTTTTGCCTGAAAACGTAACAAACAGACCGATGATAATAGTACTATTGTAGGTACTGTAGTAGGTTTAATAAATGTATAAAACTTAATGTGTGTTTTTTTTTTCGCTCTACACCTCACTACAGTTAGAAATCAGTCAAAAACACATTTGAAGTAGATTAATTTGCAAAAATATAATATTACCTAAGCGGGGGTCTACCAAAAACTGAAAAACGTGGCAAGTGGTCTACGAGACAAAAAAAGTTTGGGGACATATAGGTTAGATCATCGCGACAGCTACGCCGTAGTTGCTGTGAGTTTGACTGAGGAAGTGCATTTATAAATTGATGTCTCACACGTAAAAGATGATGATGATGTTGTAAATATAATACAAGGTTAGTCGGAAAGGGGGTACTAAGCCGAAAGGGTGTTAAAGTACCTACCCATAGCAAGGGATAACTTTTGTTCTACAACTTTCCCCAAAACTTGATAGTTTAAGAGAAATAGCTTTTCAAAGGTTTCGTAAAAAATATGCTAAAATCTATCTGCCCATAGCTAAGATCAGCTGTGTTTACTATTTAGGTCATATTTGGGGTCACAGATTAGAAACCTAATTTTCTGAATTCATAACTAAAGCAGCATAAAAATCTTACTGCATGCTAATAAAAATTATCGAATTTTGGAATTTTAACACTTGCTTTAAAATAGTCATCAGTGATACTTTAAGTGGCCCGCGGCTTAGTACCCCCTTACCGACTAACCTTGTATAATAGCATATCGGAATCTTCTTGTTATTACTGAACTAAGAAACAAACTATTGCCGTTGACTTCGTCCGCGTGAATCAAATACAGATGACATTACAGTATCGGGTTTATTTTGATTTCTAGTTAAGCTACTAGAAAGTTATACAATTGCTTATATAAAGGCTTCTTTTAAAGTGTGTTTATTTTCTATTACAGGTTCCTCGAAGCTGGTTCCCTACGTCTTCAATAGGGTTTGAAACTTGGTTAAAAACTGTTTTAAGGCGGATACAGACTGCTGTAACGTTATATGCAATGTAACATGAAAGGTACGTAGTACGCATGCGTAGTGTACACCGTTCGTGCACGCAAGGCGTCCACACTATGGGAATTCTGTTACATTGCATGAACATTGCGACAATGTGGACGGCAAATTCTTTCATTGCGTGTTACATTGCATGTTACATTTCGTAAGTCTGTACCCGGCTTTAAACTCGGATTTTATCCAAGTTTCAAAACAGTAACTGTCTCGTTGGTCTGCTGATCGTGAGGTTCTGGGTTCGATGCCCAGGTCGCGCAAAGTGATATTGGGTTTTTGCATGTGGAATTCCTCAGTAGCAGCCGGAATTTGGATTTGTGCCTAGTTGATGGCAATAGGGTCGCCTCCTATTACATGGAACTTAGACATAACATCGAAATGAGGGTGTTACTATACACCTCTGCTCAACCCTTTGGGGAATACAGGAGTGATGTTGTGTTAAAATAGTTTTTAACAGTAAAGTATTTACCAAATCTGGTAAACGATTTCATTCTGAATGTATTTTTGTCTGTGTGTAGCATCTGGCTTGGTGACTTGTTTATTGGATTGGGAAATTGGCTTCGTTACGTTATACTGTTTTGGATGTCCAGATTTGCTATCCTCGTACACATATTGCACGGTTGTAGTTATTAATTATTATTGTGATAATTATTATATTGGCAGGTATACATAGTAAAGGGGGCATAGATTATGCCACCTCCTTTCTTTCTTTGAGTGGCTAAGGGGTTTTACTAAGATAATTAGCAAAAGCAGCCTCTTATGCGATAATAATAGGAGACTGGGATCCCCAATCCTAATGCCAAGTGTTACGCCGACTTAAAATTTAGAAACTTTAATTCAATTGAACATAGTTAAATTTCTATTGTTTAATTATGTTTTATGACCTTTCAATAGCTTTCGTCATTTCTTTTTTGACATTTTTTCTAGAGTTTTGTCGTTATGAAATTAACTTAGTTCAGTTTTTCTTAAAGTTGAGATTTTGTGTAGGTAAGTTGCAGTGACGTAAGTTGTACAGAGCTGTAGTTTTGATGTCTAATGGTCAAAGCACACATATCAACTCAGAAAGGTATCTTAACCGTATCGCCTTTCGTGTCGCCGTCAAACAGACGTCAACCTAACGTAAGCACGTAACCAAACTGGATCAGCAGCTCCGATACGTCGACTCGGCTACGGCTAGGCGACGCCGCGCTTACGGCTCGCAGTAACAGTAGTGTGCTGCAGGCAGGCCGCGGGAGCGGTGAGAGGGGCAAGGGTGGACGAACAGACGTAAGCTCGGGTACGGAGAGACGTAAGCGCGGGGACGACGAGCCATAAGCGCGGGAACCACGTTGACCACACACCGCACCGCGGTTCGTGAGCTTGTCCCGAGGCGAGGCGATTACGTTACGATTCCAATTAGTGTGCGTTGCAGTACCATACAAAGAATACTCAACAGCTTGAGTTGATACCGTGACGATCCCTTTCCGATTTTATATGTGTGCTTTGACCTTAATAGGTGGAAGGGGGTAATAGGGGGTGCATTAAAAGAGTCTCCATGAGTGACGAACTGACGATACGTAAGTACGTCCGGCGCAACCTGGGCAGTCAACCAACCTTGCTGACTAGCTAATCTTTTAAGCACAGCATGAGCTATTCTCCTATAGCTCGTCCCGATACGAGAGTAGAATAGGCACGAAAATATATACCTAGTGTGCAACATTGGGTGTGTTTTACATACTTATCCATTTTACACGTACACATACTATTTCGATCCGAGCGCAGTATTACATGGAGTAATCTACTTTAGCTACAGAGAACTTGGAACAAGTACAGCACGGGATGAGCTTTATATTGTTGGGAAGCGTTGAACTGTATTTTAGTTTGATATAGAATATATTTATAGCGCTTGTTTTCGCGGATTCGTTTTCTTTTTAATCAAAATGACGTATAAACCAACTGTAATAAAAATCTATTGCCGTGCGTTAGTCCCACAAAAACTCGAATTCAGTTTGTTTTTGTTTTGTGGTTTAGGAAAAAAGAAAATTAGGAAAAACTAAAAAAAATATTTTTGGTATTACGAAGATAAGGGCCGGGCAGCTGGTATTTGATAAAAATATTTATCTATCTGAATGAATGTTGAACGCAAGAATCTTTTTTTTTATTATAAGCCTTAGCGTATAGTGCCACTATTGAACGAATGTCTTCTTACATCCTTTCACGTTTCTTGCTATTAACCAGTCCTTAGTATAAGGTTCTAAGACTGAGGAACAAATGTGTTGTTCTGCCTAACTTTTTTCAAACTATGTTGGGGTCAGCTTCCAGTCTAACCAAATGCGGCTGAATACCAGAATTTTACACAGATCAACTGCCATCAGACCTCCGCAATCCAGTTACTGGGCAATGCCAATATCCTAAGGTTAGACCAGTTGTCAGACTTTCGGGCTTCTGACTACCCGTAAAAACTGTCATAGACATTCGTATGATACCCGGGCCCCTCACAAATTAACATCAAATAGAAATATATTAATATTCAATGTGTGGCTACTCCATACATAAAAAAATCGCCGTCGTAGTGAATATTAATGCATTTGTATTATTCGCTTAGGTACGTGTCCCAGTTCATGTCGTTGCTAAGTGTAGCCTCAGCCTAAGTCATCACTGCAGCGATGTCTACACTTGCCTCGACGACGCCACCCGTCCTCACCCACTGCGTGAGAACCAATGATTTCTGTGATGACAACCCTTATCTATCGTACTAGAACATATAACTTTATTTCTTCAATCTCCCTGTTCTTAGTAACCAAAATTAATTAATTACAAACGGAACACTTTTAATCCATACCAACGCTCGCTAAAGACGCCTTACAAAATAAAGATTGCTGCAGATTACACGAAGGGGAGCTCTTTAACGTCTATCCGTGTGCTATCTTCCGTGAACGTTAGCCCTGAGAAGAATTGCTGCCTACACACCTGACGCCGCGTAAAAGTAAACTTAACACTTTATGAATGTGGCTGTGAAAGTTGGAACCAAAGTTAATTCTGAGAAATTCCAGTAAAATTGTAAGCTTTTAGTTTAACAAGTAATCCCGACATATTGTTTCATAGGTTAATTCGCTATGTACTTTTGGTACAAACGTTAATAATAAAAGCAGGAATAAAAATATTTTTTCTTAAAATTTCAAAGGCTTCACTCAGTTTAGGTATTTCGAAATTAAGAATTCGCAAGCGAACTTGGCATGCTCCAGAAATGTATGGTTTCTTTTTCGTGTCTTTTGTATCAAAATGAAGTCTCAAAATTCTGTCTCGTTTTATTAAACAGGCTATTTGACTATTTTGTTTTTTTATTAGGAGTCTCAAAACTATTTCAAAGATGATAAGCAACAGTAAAAACCAATGAATTCTATACTAATATTATAAAGAGGAAAGATTTGTATTTTTGTATGTAATGAATAAACTTAAAAACTACTTGACCGATTTCAAAAATTCTTTTGCCGTTAGAAAGCTAGATTATCACTGAGTAACATAGGCTACGGGCGGAGCCGTGAGGACACAGCTAGTATTTAATAAAATATCCAAGTTATAAACGATTTAAAATTGTTAACTAGACACAGACAACACTACTACCACAGTGACGTCATACCTTAATAACTTTATAGTAACTTGACATCACTCCGTACGATATCCGTTTCCCGCCATAAGAGCAGAAAATGTTTCCTACACAAACTTCGAAATCGTGTCGCTCTTCTAGTATTACATCGACTTTGTTTACTTTTTCACATATCATGTTCTTTTTATACTTTTATTAATATAATACTAAATTGTCGTACATTTTAATAGTAGTCAAATATCCGATTCTTATTTTCACCAACTCATATTTTAAAACTCGTAAGACCTTTCACATGTCTCACTTTCACCTTTTACAGTAACACAAATACGTGTTTTAACGAGTGTGCATGCTGAGGGCTGGGAGTCGAGTGGAGTCGCGTCAAATGTGTTGTAAGTGTTGAATATGGTTATACCGTTCTCCTCTGTGCGTTAAGCAACCCTAATTGGTAATTCGTGAAGCCAAAAGACGTGTTAGGTTAGATATTATTTTCCTGTAAGGTGAAAAGTCGAGTCGTGTGAAATGTCTTGTAATTTTAAATGACTGTTTTAAGAAAATGCTGATAACTTCTTAGATTGAAATTGTCGTCGTCGTGATTAGATTTAAAATCTTTTCCTGGGTAAAAGTAATGTCTCGTTGTTTTAATCTTTTCTCAAACATGCTTGCTTTAGCTTTGTTTCTTTTTTCAGGATGATATTGTAAAATTCGTGTATTAATATTTAATGTTTTGAAAATGTTAAAAGACCTTTGTTTAGCAGTGGGACGATACAGGTTAAAAATATTAAGTGCTAATCCAAAAAGGTTATAAAATAGAATAGAAGTATTTTATTTCAGACCGGAGTCCATAGGGTTGGTAACAATTTTACTTAAATTCTAATGTTAGTAGGTTACAGACACATAAAAATATACAATCAAAGGACATGGCCAATTTCTGTATGGGCGTCGGCATAGTTATCGAATTTATTGTACACCAATGATTTTTTGTGTTTTATATTCGTGAATATTGGCACATTAAATTGCTATAACTAAAAAACTCATAGAACTTGTCATTACTACAGACTAGACGTAAATAGTTTCACTAAACCTTTAATCAGATCGCTGGCAATAAGTGTATAGAATTATAATGTAACATGTAATACATTTTTACAGGTTATCCTTATCTATATTTTTATAGTTTAATTACCAATTAACAAGAAAAACACAAAATAAAACACAGAGTAGGTATAAATAATAATTTATTTATTAGAGAAAACAAATATAAATATTTTGTTAGCTTTTAATTACCTAGATAACTCAATATTCATTACAGCGATGCAGAGTTAGTCTTCTGTTCATATTATAATCATTAATAAACTGTCCAAGACGATTAGGCTCATCATAAATCAGATTCAGTTTTTTCTACTCCAACTTCATACCTGGGGTTGAGCATTGGTTATCCAACGCGAAAGTGTTGTTTGATGGTGTGCAGAAAGCGAGGATATGCGATGCCTCTGCAACCTTTGTATGGCTATTCCGCAGTTGATGTATGCACTTCATAATGATTCACAAAACAAATCCGAAACGCTATGCAAATCAGAGTCCAGTGTTAATAGCAAGGTAATTGAGTGGTATAAGGTATCGGTCAGTAGATAAGCGGGGGTCAAATAGAGAAAATAATCGCAAAAATTCAAACAGTAACGCAATGAAGAATCCGCAATGAAATGACATATGATATTACAACAAGTCAAACAAGTAAACGCGTTCCGTTTTAAGTTTATTTTTTGTCTGTAATATTAAAAAGAAACTATCTTACGCATCAACATAAATTATGATAAGGTAATTTTATTAAATGCAACAATTACCAATGAAGATAGTTTCGTATGAGTAAAATATTCCTAATAAGAGCATTTGTCATCCATATCACACATGTTTACAAGTAGTAAGCGTGGTTTGGAACGTCCATTATTATTTTTTATCTTTCTCTATGATCCATTATGGCGGACGTTGACAAACGGAACTTTGAATTCATCTTGCATTACTTATTCTTTTGTAATAAAAACTGACAAGTTCAGAGAGGCTAAAAACTACGTATCAATTCATTTTTCTATTTCTATTTTACAATATTATTTACTATGTATAAGTATATAGAATGTACTTTTTTGTCCATGTCCTTTCAACGTGAAGTCGCATCCACCTCCGCAACACCGGGGAATCCCACCGATCTGCGAATACACTGAGACTACTGTTGGTGCCGCCGCGAACACGAGTCATCAGGGATGCACATCTATTCCTAATAATGGCGGCAAAACCATCAATATTATTAGGTATCTGCAAACATCCCCGACGCACTACAACGCCACGGCAGCCGCAGCAGCACTCTCAGTGCATTATTATACCTATATTGAACGCGTAGATCGCTGTACATTATACATATATGTGAGATTTTGTAAAATTATCCTTTCCATATTATCCTTCAATGAGAAGTCCATCCTACACAAAATTAATTTCCTAATGCTGATTCAACATTTCTCATATCATGCAGCCATACCATTTCCTATAATATATATGTACTGTGGAGGTATCTAAAGATACGTCACGTCCGGACAACACTGTAAATAGAATAGTTATTTAGCAGCCAAATGTAGCCACTCGACGTAGATATACAGTTGATTAGATTCCCATTTCATATCGTTGGGATTTCCATTTATAAAATTGAGTTTTTGTTTGTAGCAGCCTTCTTGGTTTACCTTTCTTTAAAGTATGAATAAGTATAAGTAAAAATAAAAGTGATGTCACGTCGACAAAGACGAAGGCTAACGTTGCTGTAATAAATACTTTGCATGAGGTACGCCTACCCAACGACCATACATTTTCTAAAAGATGTTGTTGCCATCGAACAACCGTGCGTACATACGATTTGCGAAGTCAAACTGCGCTTGCCGCGGTCAGTCTGTTGATAGGTGGCCGTTCACATCCAGACCCCGCCGTGCCTCAGAGAGCATGTTAAACAGTCGACCCCGGGTGTCATCCGAATAACTATGACTGTCGATACGGGAAGTCCGAAAGTCTAACAACTGTTCTAACCTTGAGATATAGGCTTCAAGATATCGGCATTGCCCTGTAACTGGGTTGGGGAGATCTGATATGCCGTATCTAGTTAGACTGGAAGCTGACCCCAACATAGTTGGGAAAAGGCTAGGCAGAACATGGTAGAAGAAACGAATTCGTTTCCCCACATTCATTTTTCGGCGGCACAAGTTACGTAAAAGGTTCATATCCGCTAAGTAGCCACGGTCGAGATAAACCCGAAACAAGGAGATACGTCAAGGGTTTGCCGGTAGCGGTCCTAAGATTTACCAAATGTGTATGCACATTAATTAGTCGGTTCACCTCTACAGGGACACAATACATAAACTATGCCCTTTGACCCATACGGGATTTCGACAAAACAGGTAAGGGACTATTGTGGGAGAAAAATGTTGCTTACCTTACTTTACGTACCATAATATTTTATTTTCATAATGCCCATTCGTTAGGTATCTACCTCTTTTGCATAAAATATGCGGATGTTCCTCGAGTAATTTTTTTTCGTTTTCCTTTCGTTTTGTATTTTGAAACTGATATTAATTAATATTAACATTATATTTTTTATATGAATTATTATCGTTTATTAATTATTTATACATATAATTTACATTTTTAAATATTTCTATAAAAAATATTAAAAAAACATTTAAAAATATAAAAAATAGTAGCCCACCGGCATCGGGAACAGGGTCTCAGAGAGAGGAACTTCCTGACAATACGTGCCGTGTCCAGAAGTACCGCTTTCTGTATCAGGCCCTTGACCCAGCTGCCCAACGAGAGCCTCGTCAGATGTTGGTCGAGGCTCTTGGCTATTAAGCCATTGGCCGTAACGACTATCGGCACAATGACTGCTGAGTCAACCTCCCACATGTCGACAACCTCGTGTGCCAAGTCTTGATACTTAATCTCTTTATCTTTCTCGGCTTTCACAAGGTTCTCGTCATGTGGGGCAGTGATATCAACAATCATTGTGAGACGCTCTGATCGATCTATCACCACTATGTCAGGCTTATTGGCAACAATAGTCCTGTCGGTGATGATAGATCGATCCCAGTACAATGTGATATGACCATTCTCGAGAACTGGGTCGGGCACATACTTGTAGTATGCTACTTCTGCGTCCACAAGGTTGTATTTCAGAGCAAGTTGCTGGTGGATAATCCTAGCCACTAGGTTGTGTCTGTGTAAATACTTGCCGTTAGCAAGATGAGATCAACCAGAAATAATATGTCGAATGTGACAGGACATGACAGTGACATGCCCGACAGATGTCAACCGTGCCGTCCTTTACAATATATTCCCGGTAGTTGTTCGTCATCATAACTTCGTCGATAATTGCACAGACAAAACCTTCGGTTTCCCCAAAGAGAACACCGAAACGTAGCCAGGCTACGGACGCTAGGGAATCTACATCGGGCCCGTGAAGGGCCCGGTAAGTGAAGCTCCTTGCTCTGCCATACCTCCCTGCGGCCATTAGTGTCCAATACTACAGGCTTGCGCCAGTTCTCTTTAGCCAAGGAGAGCGGGGTGAATCCTTTGTCCACTGCGACTACACTCGATGCATCCCCACGTCGGCTTGGAGGAAGTACTCCCTGAGGCTGCACACCTCGCGGTTTTGGAGGGTCTTAGCATTTAGAATGCCTTGACCCCCATACTTCCTCGGAATTTACAGCCTCATCACCGATGAACGTGGGTGATGCATTCGGTATGCAGTCAGCAGCGTACGGACCCTCCTATCCAGGGCGTCAAGTTCAGTCTGAGTCCACTTGAGTATGCCGAAGGAGTACATCAAGACCGGCATGACTCAACCGTTAAAGGCGCGCACCTTATTTCCGCCTGATAAAAGTCTTTTAAGTACTTTTTTCAGGCGGCCATAGAAGCGCTCCCGCAACGATTGCTTCATGTCGGCCTCATTGATGCCTAACGCCTCCGACATGCCCAAGTATTTGTAGGTTAATATGAATTATTATTACAACATTAAGTACTCCTCACTATATAATCCTCGCAAAATTGTCTCATTGAAACGTCTTTGCGAACATTGTTAGGGCTGCCGTCAAATATTTGCACAGGAAAATTTTCTCTAAATATTAGCTTACAGTCTTTATGTTTTCCATCGAGTTTATGTTTGTACACAAATAGGTACAAGTACCCGTCTGGGTACTTGTACCTATTTGTGTACAAACATAAGGTGTAACATGAGGTGTCTACCTCAAAGCCTTGACTGTGCCAATAAGGCGGGGTGCGACATGATTAAGTAATTACCTGCAGTTTATGTACGAAGTTCTGGTGGATTGATCAAAGTGAAGGCAAATTAACACGCGCTTGTGATGACATGCTTTGAGATAAACTCATGGATATTTAGAGCAGCACGAGGTGTCGTAATTTTATTTACACTTAATCGCTTTTACTCAACATATTATGAAATAGAAATCGTGTCTTCAATGCTGTCTGCAAGCGATGATTTAACATATTTTCTACTAATAGCAACAAGATTTATGAAAGGAAAGAGTAATAATAATTAATGAGGAATATGAAATTGGAGTATCCACTTCGCGGTGTAAAGAATTAAAACACGTTCCATGAATATTGCTACTCTAACCCCCAGGGTTATCACTGCTTTTACACTAAAACAGAAAATATGAAAGCTTTTAGCAAATACCTAGGCACTAAGTTATACACGAGCTTACTTCGCACTTAGCCATGAATAATTAAGATTAACTTTAATATAAACAAAGTAGACTTTTAATTAAACTGTCGCGAACAACACTAGAAATTCACTCAGCTAGGAATTAGGTGAATTTATAATACATGAGACCGGAGTCGTCGGAGTCACGTCGCGCGGGGCTCATAAATGGGGTCCGTACACCCATTTGCCGTAAGAACTTGTACCGTGGTTTTGTTATTTAACAGAATAGTACAGCCACAACATTGTAAGTGCACCAAATGGATGATAATGGCACAGCTGTGTGCTTTGTCGCGTTATAAATTTGTAAAAATGCTCTGGATTCGCTGTGAAATAAATATTCAGACCTATAATGTTATCTTTGAAGCTTTACTTTGAGTAGGTTTTAAGTGCTCAATACTGGTATTTAGCTTCATTTAGTTAAACTAGAACCCGACCTCAACTATGTAGGTAAAACGATAATTAGGCTGATTTTGATAGCGATAAAAAGGATGGACATTTCATTCCAAAGGCCCTCTTCCTTTGCATTCGTAGTATCTGTTTCAAATGTTTAACCACAATAGGCGGGTGACAGCAGCAGTAGAAACTCAATTACTTTGTCTCATATAGGTACCGTTCGTTTACAAAAGGATTCAATTACGATGCATGCACTTTATATTGAGATGCGAGAGAGAAGGTTAACAGAACCAAACACGTTCTAGACAGATGTAAAGAGAAAACATGTGGCGCAAAGCTTCAATTTTGACACGTGCTTTGATGACTTAAAAATGCGAATGAGTAATGTGAACCTAGCTTTGCATAGATTTACGTAGTTGATTGAACCAAATCATGTCGATCCCAGTTTAAAAATAGCCACCTCTAAATGGGGAGACGGCCCTTTTTTTATAAAAAAAGTAATCTTTAGATTACCAGTGGCAATCTAAAGTTTTTTTTACAGTGCCGTCTTTTGACTGCTTGCTGGTCTAGTGGTGGCAAGCACGACTGCTAATCGTGAGGTCCTGGGTTCGATCCCCAGGTTGGGCAAAGTGTTATTGGCTTTTTCTATTAGGAATTTCTCAGTAACAGCTCGGAGTCCGGATTTGTGCCCGGTTGATGGCAATAGGTTCGTCCCCTGTTCCATGAGACTTAAACATAACTGACGAGACGAGGGTGTATTAAAAACACCTCTGCCGAAACCCGTCGTGGAGTACAAGGCGTGATGTTATATTATGTCTCCAGTGGCAATCTAACGATTATCATGGCATGGCATTAGGTGTACAGAGCAACATTGGACGTTTTCTTGCTAATAAGCGCACACGTTACTTTAAGAAAAAGTGGACACTTAAAATAATAAAATCACAAACAAGATGTCCTGTCACGTTCAGGTATAAAATTAATGATAGCACTATTACCAGAACCACTGGAATGAAAGATCTAGGCGTCACGTTTGACCATAGTCTGACGTTCCATGATTAGGTTTTGTATTGCATTTTAGCAATATTAAGGCGCTATCAAGTCTATTTTTAATGCACTTGGTCGCAATAAGCTTGAGTCAAGTGCATGTGTCTGGAACCCGTACGAAAGGAAGTACATTCTGACCTTAGAGAAGGTACAAAAGTTTACCTAAGGTATATGTACAAATGTATATTTGGCTACTATCCGTTTGTGTACCCTACGAACTTTATTTTAGGCTGTTTAGGAAATTCGCTTGAGATGCGAAGGAATAGTGACAGGAATAGTGTGGTTAGTTTGTGCAAAATCTTGCGTGGAAAAATCGATTGTCCCGAACTGCAGGGTGAACTTCTCAAACTGTTTGTGCCGGTTAAATACTACCGTAATAGGGGAGGCATAAATTGTTTGCCGTCCCTGTGAGGCGCACCGTCGCGTCGCCCGTGCCCAGTCGCCCATCCCACGTGTTCTATCCTCGCTTAGCGCTCTCTTGGACGCCAAGCCTGACTGTGATGTATTCGCGGACGAACGAAAGACGATCTTGTCAGTATGTTTGGAGTATTGTGAGATGAGCGTGCGAATGTCGTTAAATATATAATGTCTAATATACTGTCTTTAACTAATGTAATTGGCCAATGACCGTTTTATGTTAATGTATAAAAAAAAATGACAAAAACTTTAGGATAACGAAGGTTACCTCTAGGGATCTGCCATGAAGTAAAATATATTATATCTCTTCAGGCCAAATATTACGGAAAAATATTCCTGTTTCATCATAATTGAAAAAAAAACCGGGCAACTTAAAAATATTATTGTGCCTTTTTATTATTTTAGTGAGAATTTGTATCAGGATTCTATTGTGCGGATTGTACTAAAGATATAAATGGACCCAGATTTCTCCCAAATACAATATCGCAATTTACGCGAGGGCAAACAAAATATTAAGTGCCCTTAGGTATCATTTTTGTTTTTAATCCAGTCGATTTACCCCGTCATTGGAGGCAGTGATTTGTTTGGCCCAGTTTCGTTTCATTATTTACGGTTAACGACTTTTATTAACAACGTTATGAAGATTTACGATCGCCAAACTCAATCGCCAATGTATTAATAAATCATTATCGGAATGTAAACTAAGTGACGAAATCGATTCCCTGTTGTACCCATACTTGGCTTGTTGTGCTGCGGGCTAAAGTTAGTTTGAAGTTGGATTTTGATTACTTCCTTGTTTTGTACTCGGGGACTTGTAGGGCTGACCTTCCGTTTGATAAGAATTTTAAATAAACATGTTGTTTGTAGAGTACGCCCTTCACAGCCGATTTCAACACTTGCTGATTTTTTCACTGCTTGATAACACTTCCAATGGGGGAGGCAAAGCAAAACGAAAGCAGATGGCAGCACCTCCATACTTGGTTATTTGAACCAATCGGAACCATCATATTCATATTAACAATAATGTCAAACACATTGCAACCAATAAGATGGCATAGGTATAATCGAAAGTGGCGCCATTAGTTCCACAGTTGCCTACCCCATTTAGTTTCCCATTCAAAAACACACAGTTTCACATACAAAGCAGTAAATCGCACAGAACTAGCAGCTCAATTTAGATACTTTCCGAATTTCGTTTAAAATGGAGCAGAGTGCGAATAATGTGAATGCATGCAATATAACTTAGCCATGGTATATCCTTTAAATACGAGCACGCTTCGGTTCGCATCGTATGTTAACGCGGGCGACCGCAGTTTTCCGTAATAACCCTCGGAATTGTTTCAGTGGCGCGATTTTAAGGTTTATGCGTGCGATATATGTTTCTTTGCGTCGTTTCTGGAGAGAGAAAGCAATTTCACTAAAGTTCTTTCTAGATAAGATCAGTAGTAGGTAATAATGTTCCGTTTTTATCAAGAAACTTACATAATATATCATTGAACGTGATTTTCTTAATTTTCTGTCTTAGCATTATTTGGTAATAATGCCTACGCCGAAAATACCTACCTAGTAGTGGTTACTAGGTAGGTATTTTCGGCGGTGACCTCTCGCTTCCGGCCGTGGTTCTGTCCATGGTCGGGAGCGAGAGTGCGTGGGAAGCCATCGCCTACTTTTACGAGGGTGTGATGGCGACCAAAGAGGAAGCGGAGAGGGAGAGGGAGCGGTGTGCTCTTCTCCCTTCCCGCGCCAGACCCACCGGGCGCCGGAGGGCGCGCGTACCCGACGACCTCCAGCCACCCTAGTGTGTGGCCTGCGGGCGGCCGGTTTGGGGACTCGCCGCCTGACCAGTAACAGGCCCAAGAAGGCGGCGCGCTGTGTTCCGTGCGCGCTTCTCAGGAGGACGTGGGGCAAGGCCTCATAGAGGAGAGGTCCGCCATGGGTTGGCGGACCGGGACCTGCCGGGGTTGCGGTGCATGCTTTTGCGAATCCCGCGACCCCAGCCTTACGTTCAGGAGAAGGAACACCGTTGGTTTTTAGCCGGTAAGAGTCCGGCAGACTCCCTCGCCTTCCCCGGGCGAGGGACATCCATGAGGATTTTCCAACGAGAAAAAAGAAAAAGGTATTTTACCTACAAAATATGTACGTCTGCCGTAAGTGGACGGGTCCCACGCGTGTTATACTTTTGGCCATATAGTCTTAAACCCCAAATAATTTCAATAGATCCATCTTATCAGACAAAAAAAACTACGTTTAAAAAAACCGTAGTTTTTTTACTTTTTAGTGTCTGTAATAGGTTGTTCTGTAAACTACAGTAGGATTTTTCTAGATTACATCAGGTAGAATAATTACATCGTCCACATAAACAAAAATGTTCATAAAAAATTGTCATAAAATGAGATGAGCCAAACTATGTTAAATTTTTATGGGACCAAATGGCAACTATTCCGCATCAATCTAAAGAAAAATCACGTAAATTGGATTATAAATCTCAACGTAATCGGTGTACATACCTACATAAAAAAAAGACAATCGAATTGAGAACCTCATCCTTTTTGAAGTCTGTTAAAAATGAGTCTCAATATTGAAAGTATTTTTTTTTGAAACCATGCAATATTTTCTACGGACAAAATAAACTTTTGCAAGTTCAATAAAATAAACAGTAGTATTTCAACGTTGAAAAGATTTCCAGAAAGAAACCCAACAGAACGTTTCGTCGATTGCAGAATAGTTTATGTATGTGGAAAGATCTATTTGGTTCACTTGAATTTGTATCCTAATATTTAGATCAGCTGAGATCCCATTTATTTTTATTACGGGTCTGATATCAGCATACGAATGTGTAACAAAAAACGCAATAAGATGTTCCTCTCGCTCCAATGTTACTATTTTATTTTTATTGGAAATATAAAGTTTTATTTTCAATTAGAAAATTATCTACTTGTTTTCGGATCTGTTTAGTATAAAAATGTTTTACTGGCGTTTGAAGAATATTCTATACTCATAAATATGAATGAAAATCTTTCTTCTAAGCACTAATGCAGTCTTCAATGAATAGTATTAAGAAAATCTCATCTAACTTCCAGCTTTTGTTCTTTTGATTTTAATAATGAAATATGGGAAATCCTTTAAGTTTCTCAATTTCCTTTAGTGTCAGGACCTGTCATGTTAAAGTATTTGAAAAATTCCTTGTCTGCAAATTAAAAGAACTTTGTAGAATAATATGACTTTATTTTCAGATTTTATAAGCTAGGTACTAGTTTAGGTACAGTATGCTCTGTTTTTATGAAGGTGTATGCGGAGTTCTAAATAGTTCGATCTACACTGCTCAATGGAATCGTGCGTGGGTTTGGGTCCAAGATCCCAGTTGTTGTTCACTTTAGAATCTTATCATCACCAGCCTCGCATTGGCTTGTTTTTTTTTTATCTTGTAATTAATAAAAGAGTGTTCGGTCAACACTTAATATATTATTCTTAGTATTTGCCTGCAAAGATGTATCGGAAAAAGATCTACTAATAGAAAAATGAAGATTAATAAGCAAAAAGGTCTTTCAAAAGCCGGCGTAGTCGATAGACGAGATACCTAAAAAGATTTCCTTAGTTAATGCCTTGATTACGCTCCTAATAGTGACTAATCATTGTTCAATGGTTCTCAAGAAAAATATCTTTTATACTGAGATGTCATTAATCTTCTTAAGCAGTACTTCAAGGGGCTAAGTAGGCTACATTGTATGTACATTGGTTAATTTAGAAAGAAACCTCGTATTGGCCCAAAGGTTACACTTTGAAGTGTTTAACATCGGTGAAATGTCACGTTTTTTTATATGAAACATCTAATGCGGCGGTACGGGTGTGCGAGCAGATGGCAGACACACGACGGCCGACCTTCGTAACTTGTCGGCTCTCTTCGGTTTGATTTGCCGAGTTCTTTTTTTTTAACAAAATGAGGTTCGATGTTTCACATCTGCCAGGAAGCCCGCGACGGCTTTATTTAAAATATGTTTTCATATAAATTACAGACAGGGTTCTGTTTCTTCTTCTAATTACTGTGGGACACGGATATACTAAGGTTAGACTGGTTGTCAGATTGCTAAGCTTCTTACTGCCTGCGACGACTGTCAAAATAATTATTCGTATAACTATGCAGCACTGACGGTACGAATACAAAATCATACGATACGAATTGTATATGAATAAAAACTTACTTCTTAATATCTGGAATTTATGCAACCAATCGAAATAACCAAACACCATGGAATTTTCAAGTTTATATAATAACATATCATCACGCCTGTACTCCCCGAAGGATTGAGCAGAGGTGTATAGCAACACTCTCATTTCACCGTTATGTTTAATTCCAATGTAATAGGCGGCGAAGTTATTGCCATCAACCGGGCACAAATCCAAACTCCGGGCTGCTACCGAGGAATTCCACACGGAAAATCCCAAGAACACTTTGCCCGACCTGGTGATCGAACCCACGACCTCACGATCATCAGTCGCGCTTGCCGTCACTAGAGCAACGAGGCAGTTATCTATACCTAATATTATAAAGAGGAAAGATTTGTATTTTTGTATGTAACGAATAAATTTAAAACTACTGGACCGATTTCAAAAATTATTTTGCCGTTAGAAAGCTACATTATCACTGAGTAAGATAGGCTACGGGCGGAGCCGTGAGGACACAGCTAGTATAATCTATTTTTAATTTCAGATTGGCCGTGGCAACATGCTTGTGTGTAATGGACGTCTGGCGGGTATTCTGGTCCTAACCACCGGGTGCACAAGCTCTTACGACCTGAAATGAATGCCCGAATCTTCAACTAAACTAAGGCTGGTGTTCATTGACTTTAATTCTCCAGTTAAACAACTGTTTCCTCAAAAAATACACCGTTTTCTTACCTACAATTCCAATGTCAGACGTGCATCATTGTTGAAATTTTGCGTGGCCATGACTTTAAGGAATGAATCATTGCTTTAAAAGGATTTCAATTCGCTATCAACTCGTTGCACCTTTAACAATGACAATAAAATTGAAATCTGTATTCTACTCTCACAATGGTAAAATACACCACACATAAGCCATGACCTCACGTAGCCTGCAAGACATCACTGCGTGCGATCACCGTGGTGACAGCTTAGATTGAGTCAATGCTAATCAGATGCAATGCTAATCACACGCTTGAATGGGCGATATCCTTAATTCATATGGCCATAAAGACAACCTGCTACGTGAATTGCGTCATATTGGACGTCTTATGTATAAATAATGTAGAAATTCTGATAACTGACACAGCAGTTTTTTTCGTCAATTATATACTATCATAGATTTAATTATAAAGTCAATCTTCTTCTTCTCTCTGCCCCTATCCCCCACTAGTTGGGGTCGGCACAATATGACATTTCGTAAATCCATGTTGTTAGAGGTTTTGGCTTATTGTTTTATGACCGGCCGCCTGTCTGACGTCAACCCTCCTTAGGAATACTCGTTGCGCTGACGCGCAATACTATAAGATTAGTATTATTTAATTATAAAGTCAATACCAACTTCTTTCCAGAGAAAACCTTTCAACCTTTATGTGTGAAATTATATTTAGAAAGTAATGGAATTGCCGTATTTATTTAGTAGTAGCGAGTACAACTTCGCAAATGAAGGTCGTGTGTTCATCGATGTTCGATAGTGGCAGCACTGTTGTTTGTTTGCTGTGGCTTGGTTATCGCTGATAAATCGTACGAATTTGTGATTAAACAGCAATTATTGTGCAATATTGTACAATTTGACTGCCTTCGCAAGCGCGACTGCTGAGCATGAGGCCCGGGGTTCCATCCCGAGCACGGGCAAAGTGTTATTGGGTTTTTCCATTAGAAATTGCTCAGTTGTAGGGATGTTACGGAGGTGGCTATACTGGAACCGGAGTCGGAACCGGAGGTTTTAAATCTGATTTATCGAAGTCAGAGTCGGAGTCGGAGCCGGAGTCGGAGGCGGAGGCGCAGGCGGAGTAGAAGAGAGATTGTGTTAACTTGAGAGCAGGCCTCCTTTCCTAGAATATGTTTTCTCACAAATTTTACACTTTGCCGTATTCACGTCAACTTCACTAAAGTAGTTCCATATAACACTTAGCTTTGTCTTCATTGTTTAGTCTTTCAATGAAATTGTCATGTCGAAAATACCGAATACACTGCAAATAATTTTTAATTCACAACTCATAAGTTCCACGGAGGCTCGGCAAAACGTATCTGACACACAATATGACAAAACAGATGAACGGGAAAAGCGAGCGTAAGCCAAAACAAGTCAAATCTTATACATACACGTTCTGGTCGCAGTCGCTCACTGCGTTTCGATCTTCGTTATAACATTCGGCTTCGGCTCCGATTCAAAATTATCGGAGCCGAAGCCGAAGTCGGAGGTGTAAAATAAATCGGAAGTTTCGACCTTTCGGAGTCGGAGTCGAAGCTCCGTAACATCCCTACTCAGTAGCATCCCGGCGCCTGGATTTGTACCCGGTTAATAGCAATAGGCTCGCCCCCTATTATATGGGGCTTAAACATAACTGGCGGAACCAGGGTGCACTAAAACCCCTCTGCCGAACCCTAGAAGGCGTGAAATTATGTTATGTTATTATGCAATTTTCGCCATCGCTTTGCTTCTGCAAGATACGTAATAAACCCACAGTTTGTTGTATCATAACTACTCGTAATATATTCACATATTAAGCTGACAGATTCATCTTGTAGTAACAATTTCACGCAATTCATATGCATGGCAACACTAACCCTGCATCGCGTATGCAAAGTTTGCGCAACGGTTGCTATATTATTTACACATATAACAAGTACCTACCCAACACCATCCCTCGCGGTCGGGAAGTCGCTTCGACAACGCGCTGAGTGCAGATGTGAGTATTTAACAGAAGCTCCCACTAAGTAGTGTAGCTTCGAAACGGCTTTTTAAGCCGAAACTAAAGCTGTTGTTTACGCGACACAAACAAGTACTGCGTGGAGTTGTAGAACGAGGAGACATATTTTTTTCACAACCCAACGATGCACGCGTCGCCCTTACAACAGTCCGAGTGGAAAAGCAAAAAAGAAAGTAGGTTTTTTACATAATATTATAAGTTAGCAAATAGGCCGATGGCCCAGACCCCACCTGAGTGGTTACCGCCGCCTATGGATGTTTCTATAACACCAAAGGATTGCTGATACGTTGCCAACCTTGAGACAAAGTTGGAAAGTCCCATGTGCCTGTAATTACAACGAACACAGCAATGCTGCTTGGTGACAGCAATAGTTGTGACGGTATAATTCCCCAGACAAACATCTCACAAGGAGTTTTACTACTACTAAGTAATAGTTATGAAATTCGAATTCTCGCTAATCTTTTTAACGCTTTGTTTATGATAAGATACTGTGTGATTACACATTAAGAGTGACTTTTTAAATAGGAATTTGGAGTTTAAAGATAAGCTTCGATTATGTTTATTTTGCCTAGCCTTTTCCCAACTATGTTGAAGTCAGCTTCCAGTCTAACCAGATGCGGCTGAATACCAGTATTTCACACGGTGCGACTGCCTCAGAACTCCGCAACCCAGTAACTGGGCATTGCCGGTATCCTAAGGTTAGACTGGTTGTCAGATTTTCAGGCTCCTGACTACCCATAATGACTGATATAGTTTTTATTTTTTTAATAAAAACATTGCCTCACACTAGGATATCTCCTGTATCGTGGGTGCGTTTACAGACACAAATCTTCACATGCACAAACATCCAGACCCGGAACAACTATCTGTAGGCCATACAAATATTTGTTCCGTGCGGGAATCGAACCCACGACTCGTAACGCAGAAGCCGATCGCTCAGTCACTGCACCAAACGTGTCGTCAATATTCGTAAGACATGCGGGACCGACGGCGACGGTTTAATGTGTCCTTCGAGACACAGAGGGATCTCTCGATGTGTAACGGACGGTCACGTATCCACGGACTGATCGTGGCAAGCGCAGCTTAACCTAGCTAATCGTATGATCCGCGCGGTTGTTAATTAGCCACGAGCCTCGATTATAATTATAGAACTCAATATTTCGATCATAGTTTCCTTTCCACGAGGCCTTAGAAGATGAGTACCAAGTGCGTTATTGTAAGCAGCATCGACAATGGTAATAAGCCACTAGTAGATAGCTACCATTGGTACCATTGATATCACTTGTTTTTAACAAGTGTTTATGCTGGCGACTTCGTTCGTAAGGGGTTCCGCCACACAACATTGGATATTTTGGTATTACACAATGTAGGTAGATCTTTTTTTTAAGATATCGTGACGGTGCCAATACCTCGTTTATCCTAGAGTTTAGGTATATAACCTGTGTAAAGAAGTCAACAGCATCAGTGATTTTTGAGCTAGTTATCAAAGTCAAAGTTTTTTATTTCAAATAGACCAGATTTCAGGCACTTTTAAAACGTCACGACTAGGTGCACGGTTCCAAAAGGTAGGTTCTATGGAGAAGAGCCGGCAAGAAACTCCATGAATACTCTTTTTAAAATAGTAGTTCATTACAATTCCATTACAGTAGTGTGAGAAATAGAATGAGAATAATGCAGGTTAATGTAACAAATAAACTCACTTAAGAGTAACAAATAGAAAAATATGCCTTCTATGATTGCCATAGCAGTTAAGAGCTGACCAGTCCCGACAGACGGCACCCGTTCACGAGCATGACGTGAACGGGTCCATCCATGATTATCCTTAAATATTTTTTATGACACAATAAATACAACAACTTAACTTAAAAACCACTGAAGCTATGACATGAAAATACAAGTTAGATACAAATTATAGCAGCCTAAAGAATAACGAAAAAATGTTTTCATCATCATAATAAATTAATACTGCTATCACCATGTTTATTAGGGTGGGCCAAAATACATTATTTCGAATTATGTATTCTAATAGCGATATTATATTGCCATTTGAGGCTGATATGACGTGTGTAAAGTATTATTGCAATCAGTTTAGTGCAATTGCCTCCGGATTAGCTTCAAAATTTAAAAAAACATGAATTAATTTCGGTATTTTTCAAACAGATCTTTCTATACTTAAACACACTTATAGCTTTATATTTCGATTATGTTTATATTATTAACATCGAAATGGTAAATAAAACACTTGTAAGTGTAAATAATTATTAAAGTTATACCGAAACGCGACTGCTTTAGCCGTACTTTTGTACTACGTCTAACTATATAGACCAAAGCATGTGTTATTGGAATTTTTGCCATGGATCATACCCGAAGTGCTCGGAAATGTCCTATATTTGGTGATATGTATTTACGATAAACAAGAAGAAATTGTTTGAGTTTTAAGTATCCTAGATTTTTAGGTTTTTCAAAAATTCAAGGTCAATCCGGAGACAGAAGACAATCTCCGATTGTAATTAAACTTTTTATTATAATGCATATACGCAATTGGCACGTTTTTACTGCTATTACAAGTCGAAAGAACACAATTTTTTTTCCATACAAGGGTGACCCACCCTAATGTTTATGTAATTATAGGATCTAGCGGTGTTGAAGATAATAATCATGAACAGAGATTTTAATAGTGATTATTTTAATAGCTTGATAATAAAAACCTGTATTTATATCTACAAGTAATATCACGTGAAAAAACGCACTTGAAACTTCGAAGGTCGTATGAAATCGAAACTCCCAGGAACTGACGATTTTATACGAGGCTGTATCTTCAAATGCATAATTTCTACAAAAAAGTTACTGATATTAAGATACCTTTTAAAATTATATTTGTGAAGCATTAACGACCGCGCAGATCATACTATTTGCGAGGTTAAGCAACACTTGCCGCGGTCAGTTCGTGGATGGGTGACCATTTGTTACACATCAAGACCCCTCCGTGCCTCTGAGAGCACGTTAAACCGTCGGTCTCGGGTGTCATAAAAATACCTATGACAGTCGTTACGAGTAGTCAGAAACCTGAAAGTCTGACAAGTGGTTTAACTTTAGGCGACCGGCATTGTCCATCAGTAACTGGGTTGCGGAACTCTAATGGCTGTCGTTCCGTGTAAAATACTGGTATTCAGCCGCATCTGGTTAGACTGGAAGTTGACCCCAACACAATTGGGAAAAAAAAGCTAGGCAGAACGAACATTAACGATAATATTTGTGGAAAATATTTAGTATTTCGCATTTATCAATTATCACGGCTTTAGATAGCGTTTTAATCATTATCATCAGCCGCTGTATAGTACAAGCCATAGTTTTACCAACCGGAAAATGTGTGATGTATTTTTAACGAACATTATATTTTTACCAGATAATATCGATTTAAATATAAATAAGATAAGCTTGCAAGTGACTCATTTTCGTCAATATAATGTGATGTATAATTTTTTTTAATACATTTGTGTGGTTTCTTGGTTTGTAACGTGACGGAAATAAATATGGAAAAGTTTGTGTGTTTGTTCGCGATCGCTCTGTGTGGTAAGGGTCTAAATCTAAATGGCATAATAAATGTCTAAATGGCATCATATTTTTTTAAATAAACTTTTGTCTTTTTTAGCAAGCTATTTTTAAAATTAATAACTCATAATGCTTTCATGGGATATACTAATAATTTTGACGACACTTATGGTGCAGTGGCTGAGCGATTTTGCTACTGGTCGTGGGTTAGATTCCCGCACGGATCAACTATTTGTATGGCTTACAAAGAGTTGTTTCGGGTACGGGCTTTTGTGCATGTGAAGATTTGTGTCTGAAAACGCACCCACAATATAACAGAAAACCTGGTACGGAGTAAGGCTTTTTTAAAATATAATATTACTTAACACGTATATTTTGAAAAGGACCTACGGTTCCTGCAATCTTACTCAAATCAAACATTATATTATCAGTAGGCCTAGCACACCCGTTTGACGTATAATATCGTCAACGTATAGCTAATGTAAGCGAATTTTGAATCTAAAATACAACTGTCCTACAACATTTTGGTTTAATGTTTGCGACATACACACTTTGTATTACATAGATATGAATAAAGCAGGTATTAAATGTAATTAGATAGTATGTGCGAAACGAGTATTTCGATTCAAAATTCACTTACCTACATTAAACGTTAAGTTTACCTTAGTAACTCGACAGCATTCGTGGTAGATCTGAAGGTAAAATATTTTCATACTTGAATGTTTTTTGTTAACTTATTGTCTTAACATATTTGTTTAACAGGCGCAAGCGCTGCAAGCTTCGATGTGGCTAACAGAATCTCCAACGGGAATCTTGCAAGTGAAAACCAGTTTCCATATGCGGTACATATTTGTTTTTTATTATTATTATTTTACTTTAACTGCCTTGTTGGTCTAGTAGTCGCAAGCACGACTGGTGAGCATATAGTCCTGGATTCGATCCCCAGGTCGGGCGAAGTGATATTGGGATTTTCCATTAGGAATTTCTGCCCGATTGATGGCAATAGGCTTGCCCACTATTATATGGGACTTAAACATAACTGGCGAAACGAGGGTGTTACTAAACACCTTTGCCGAACCCTTCGGGGAATACAAGGCATGATATTATCTTTGCAAGGTTAAGCTGCGCTCACTGCAGTCATTCCGTGGTTGGGTGACCATTCGTTACACATCGTAACCCCTCCGTGCTTCGGAGAGCACATTAAATAGTCGATCCCGGGTGTCATACAAATGCCTATGACAGTCGTTACGGGAAGTCAGAAGCCCGAAAGTCTGACAACCGGTCTAACCTTAGGATATCGGCATTGCCCAGTAACTGGGTTGTGGAGGTCTGGTGGCAATCATTCCGTGTAAAATACTGGTATTCAGTCGCTGGAAGCTAACCCCAACATAGTTGGGAAAAGGCTAGGCAGAACATTCTCTATGTTTTGAGAGCCGAATGATGAGAAACACAGTACTAAATGTAAAGCAGTCACCGGACTTGGAAGAAAATACGTACGAAGGTCATACAAACATTTTGCTTGACGCCAGAATAAAATCTGAATCCTCTAGGGCCGATTTTACCTACGTTGGATAACTTTTATCTGAGGAATAAGTGAGACGTTTTGACAGATTCTATACAAAAGCTGGCAAAACGTCAAATCTATTCCTCGAATAAAAGTTATCCGACGTTGGTAAAATCAGCCCTTAGTATTGCAAGCACCAATGAAAAAATATAGGTATATGCTAATAAGAACCATTATAGATAGAAATGTTCTCTTTCAGGTTTCGCTACAACAACTAAATCAAATACAAACATATACAAGGGGACACAGATGTGGAGGAGTATTGATTACGCTTCAGCATGTATTGACAACAGCATCTTGCACTCACAACGCCGTCAATGGGTCAGTTTTGTTTTTATACACATTAATTAATGGATAGTCGTATATGAGTCCTACTTCTTGTTACTCATATTTCTTCATAAGCCAAGAATCTTAAAAATAATTGTCTCCGTAAACGATTTTTTTGATTACATTAACCATTTATTACTCCATCACTTCTCATGAGTGATGTCATAACAAACCAATTTTCGAATTTCAATCTCTGGAATCCATTTACAACATTTTTCTGTTTTTTGATCAATTACAATAATAGATCCTAAAAAACTGACTAAAGATTAATTGATAATTAGTTTCCGGTCTCTACACTAAATACTTTTGTTTGGTCCATTCCCTTAGAAGCCATCGGCTCACAAACGTTATTCGATACAATATATTTATAATACACTAATCTGACCAGTCCTACTCTATTTTTCATCACATTTTGTAACTGAATAACGTCGTTGACAAAACTGTGTACGAAGTAATAAATCATGTAGTGTCTAATATACTTTACAATAATTCCGGGAACTTATCTGATTAAGTAACGGAAATAATATATTTCTACACGTTAACTTATCTTTTGTACAATTTTAGTTAAGTGTAAATAAATGTATACCTATGTCACAGTTAATGCTAGGCTAAAGCTAACTTTATCTAAATAAACCTAGTTCTATCCGTGGCCTTTGGATAAAGTCCAAAATTATCCAAACTTCGAATATTATGCGGCTATTATTGGACACCTAGTATTCATTCTGCTTTTTTTTCTTGAGATCTTTCAAGTCCTTTGTCTTTTGTATTTACTTCTTCTTTTTTCTTAATAAATAAATTGTTTTTATTGTTTAAGTGCACACGAAGATTTCGATTAGAATAATCATTAATTTATTATATCAAATGTTACAACTCAACCTGTGCAATAATAACACAACTAATAATAAATTATCAAACCTCGCTTTCATTCATATTATAACCTGATAATATTACGGCCTTCACTTGTATTGTTCAAAAATTATTATGAATTACGAGGTCCCAAAAACTAAACAATATTTTTTCTTCAGGGTTTTCGTGCAAATCAACCCCGCTGAATTCAGGGTGTTCGCTGGTAATGTGCGTCTCATCAACGACAATGTTCCAGATCGCATTCGGATGATCGCGAACTTTACTGTGCACCCTCAGTTCAATGGCGCGACTTATGCCAACGATATTGCTATTATCACTGTAAGTATGAATATGATGATAATCGTAGTCTATCTTTGACCTTGCCAAACTACCTTTTACCTTGGTTTTTTATCTGAAGCATGCGTCATATAGAAGGCGGAACAGGCAAGCAAGGGCCTGTGTTTAGTGTTTATAATTTTCTATGAAACTGCCGTTTTCTGCTTCAGTATAATTTAGGTTGTGTTGAAACGTGATTTGAAGGATGGACAACATCAATTTTAATCAGCCACCACTAATACAATGTAAAAAGTATAAAACTTCCTCTGTCGTTCAAAGAAGTCTATGGAAGGAGTTTGACATGATGACCTTGAATTTCGAAAAATAAATTCAAAGTCTAATGTTAAATTGTAATTTCAGCTCAACACTCCATTCTTGGCCACCACAGTAACTCCTCTGCAAGTGCCAGCAACAACTGTCAGCCCTGCTGACGCCACCCTTTGCACTATCGCCGGTTGGGGATCCCAAAATTTAACATCCACAGTAAGTTATTACAGCATTTTAAAGGTTTAAATACTTTGTTTTCTTGTAAATTTTTCTTGATCGTTGAGTTTCCAACCCATCTGGAGTGTAGTATAATAAAGCCTTTACGTGTATGTTCAACATTCAAAAGCTTTTCTTCCAATTTAAAATTAGCCTATGGCAATCCGCTACTGGACATACGCCTCTCCCAAGTTGCATCATAACACTCGATCTTCCGCCTACCGCATCCAGTCAGACCACGACCATGAACGCTAATCGTATTTTTTTTCTCAGGCAAGCATAGACCTGAGGTACGCATCCAAGTTCATCTACAATCAGGCTTTGTGTTCTTCATTAAGCAGTTATCTCGGATTTGCCACCATTAATTCGAATATGTTGTGTGCTGCTGCATATGACATGTCTGCTGGATGCGCTGTAAGTATATTTTATGACCTTCACCTTTTTTTTAAATCTGCTTCAACCATATTCTATCTGCAGAATACTGATCTGCCTAGCCTTTTCCCAACTATATTCGGGTCAGCTTCAGTCTAAGCAGATGCGGCTGAATACCAGTATTTTACACGGAGCGACTACCATCAGGCATCTGCAAAACACTGTAGATATTATATTCATATTATTAATACTCAAATTTCCTTGCCTTTGTTAGTGCTGTATCTTCTCTCGGTAAAATTTAATATATTATACATATTTATTTGTGTAGCTTCGAATAGTATGTTGAGTGCACCGTCATATTGTTATTATTACACTTCTGTCTATATACAACACTGACTGGCCAATTTATATCCCGAGGTACCTGTATTCTCCAACTTGTGTACCCATGCTGCAACTAACATTGAACAGAGTTGTTGTTTTAAGTTGTAGATTGGCTGGTGTATATATTTCGTTCTTTTTGTGACTAGTTAAAGGCTAATTTATAATTCGTCTGGCTTAGAGTTTGTAGCACTATGTACTAGGAAGCAATGAAGGGTGTGTGAATAATGGTGCTGTCTTCAATCTATCTATGTTAGTCCATTTTTAATAAACAAATTTTCTTTTTTCTGAATATTACATTTATGTTACAGAGAAAGTACAGAATTTGTCAGATAGTTTTAAGAAAACCTTATCCTATGATTACGGTTCACTGTGACTTTAATCTCAGATGCCATGATTGCAATAATTATTTCAATTATTTTTTCATTACAGGGGGACATTGGCAACGCGTTGGTGTGCAACAACGTACTTTCTGGAATTCTTTTCCTGACCAACAGCTGCACACCCTCTGCATTCCCCGAAGTCTATGTCCGAGTCCCAAGTTACGCCACCTGGATAAGAAGCGTCACCACCGGCGGAGCATCCACCTTCCAACCTGGAATCGCTGTTCTGATAATGTTCACCTTAGTTCAACTTATTACCGGCAAGATGATAAGCTAAGGGTCTATATGACTTACAGGGTAGATGTATAAAAATACGTAGAACAAAGTGCTTTTGTAAATATAAGTAGAGATGCCAAGTATGTTTTTTTGTCTTTGTATTAAAATAGGAAATGTTGATAAAACTTTTTGTTTTAAAGAAAAGTAGGTGAAACTTAGACCTTATATCGGGTAAGATGTTTAATGCCTAATTTTTGGTCAACCTCGTTAGCGTTGGGATAGCTCTAGTCAGTTACTACCTTGCTACGTCATTAGTTTCCTTACAATAAGATAAGAGTACCTAGAGTAAGTATTAAATAAAATATTTATTACTAAGATTTTGTTCTTATTTCACGACGTGTAATGACGCGAAGATTTCAGTTCGCGTCTTTCCTTAATATATCAGTATTAATGAGCTTTGATAGCAATATCACGCATGACAACACGCGTCCCCGAAACATTTGAATATTCAGTACTGGTGAAGCGTCAATGCCTTTTTCAGTATAAAAAAAATTAAATAATAATATTTTAGGATTCTTCCATACAATATAATGGGTTAGTATTTCAAATTAAATATTTTAACTTCTCAATTGATGAATCCTCGCACCAATAATTGTTGACGCAGCGCCCATGTATCGAAACTTCCTTGAAACGCTCGCAGTTGACCAATAGATGGCGTTCTCCGCAAAGAAAAAAAAGTTAGTTTCCGCCGTCATTAAAAAAACACTGTGTTTTCTCACCGCTCCGCTTTGAAAATTCCAATTTTGGTGAAACCTTGAAGATATTCGTAAAATAAATGGACCTGCATCTGTGCTTCATTGAGAACTTATAGTGCAGTGTTGATTTTTGGAGTTTTAATCATCCCACCGGTGGATTTAAGAAGATTTTGCTAGCCGGCCGGCAGTCCATACCTACAAAACACCACGCGCTCATGAACGAGGTATCTTCCCATCTCCCTGGGTCTGAAGTGGGATTTCTGGATTGTTAAGGTATGTGGGCACGTTTGCTGCTATTAATTTGTTTTGGTATTGGTTTCTCGAGGATTCATCAATAGGGAAATTGGTTTTATGTTGAGGTCCGCCATTACACTTGATAGGTTCTTATTTCAAAACTTTGGTAGTTCTTAAAAACACCAACAATAAGGTGCAGGCTATTTACACGCCTCATCAAGTACAGTATATTATAATAATTGATTGAGTGACTTACGCAATAAGAATTTAGAATTATAAGATAAGCTTCGTTTAAAATTATAGATTTCATACATGCATAAACTCACTCCTTTTTCCCATTGGGGTAGGCAGAAACTATATATCGCCACATGCTACGATCCTTACACTCCTTTCGCTTCATCAACATTCATACATCTTGTCATACACGCACGCCGGTTGAGAGTACTACGTACCTGTCCTATTATAGATTTCAATATTTTGTTTAAAAGATTCCTTTCTATGAGACCTTAGAAGAAAATCGTACCAAAAGCGTTATTATAAGTGGCATCATCAATAATAATAAGCCACGAGTAGGTAGGTACCGCTAGTTAACGCTATACTTTCGGTTAAAAGATGTTTCGTTTCATTGATATCACTAACAGTGGCAGATTAACTATCTTGACCATCTCTGTATTAATCTAAATATCTCAACATCAAAATTAATTGCATAATGAGATTCCCGTCTTGATTCTTCCAGTATCGGTTGTGGACGAATATTTATATGAAATGTAAAAGTTTGTTCAAAGGCCCCTGATCCACCGTGCTCACCCGCCGCAGCCGCGGAGCCGGTCGTCCCTTCTGACTCCGCGCAGTCACACCGCGATTAATGCAGCCCTCATCAAGCTGTCGTATCCCTCCCAGTCCTCTCGCATTCAACACCCTAAGAGGTTCGAGTCCCCCCTTGGGGACACCCTTAGAGGTGCTGCTGCTATAATAGTCATGATGTTACAGTAGTTAGCGTAGTTAGCTAGGTAGTTAGTTTAGATATTGGTTCGGAGACCCTTCTGGTCTCGCCAATAATAGCCCGGTTACGTAGAAAAGGTCCGCAAGACCATCTACAAGAGTCGAATAGGAAAAAAAAATTGTTCAAAATCTATTATGTTCCGGTGTCTGTAGGAACTGGTAGTTAGAAAACGCCCCAGCGTCTTCTGGAGACGAGGAAATAATAAATATTTCATAAGTTATTGACTGCCTCGTTGATCTAGTGGTGGCAAGCGCGACTGCTGATCGTGAAATCCTTGATACGATCCTGACGACCTTGGTTTTTCCGTGTGGAATCCCTCAGTAGCAGCCTGGGGTTTGGATTTGTGCCCGGTTGATGGCGATAGGCTCGTCCCCTATTACATGGGACTTAAACATAACGGCGAAATGAGGATGTTACTATATAGGTACACCTCTGCCCAAACCTTCAGGGAATACAGGCGTGATGTTGTTATGTTAAAGCTATTTAACATAATTTTCTATGCTCTTGATGCAGAATGGAAGAAAAACACAGAGCATCCCTCAAAAATCGGGAGTGCTAAGGGGAAATTGTAAAGTTATGTGTGGTGTGTTATGTTTGCGAATTTCCGGCCAACATACTTTAATTTAATAATAACCTCTAAACACGATAAAATTATCAAGGATTATTTCAAAATACAGTGAATTTAGAGGAGTGCTGTGAGATGTCCAAGTTTTCACCCTGATTAGGACTAAATTTTTGTTTCAATGGATAGACAGACGAAAAATAAGAAAAGAGAGGAAAACCCGGGTAATTTTTGTTATTAAGCCCATAATATGATAAAAATAATAAAAATAGAAGTATTTCAAACTATAAATTAGTGTTTAAATAATGAATAAACGAAATAATAATAATAAGATTTATTTTCTCACCACAATATTGTAGGTAGGTACATTTAGCATGGTATCAAGAACATGTAATTGCTATCATAATTATACTGTGGGAGACTGGTGCTTTTTTTTTTTTTTTTTTTTTTTTTTTCTCGTTGGAAAATCCTCGTGGATGTCCCTCGCCCGGGGAAGGCGAGGGGGTCTGCCGGACTCTTACCGGCTAAAAACCAACGGTGTTCCTTCTCCTGACCGTACCGACACCAGGTCTCCACCCCTTCGGATATAGTTACATTTTGTAGAGGATTATGTCTCGTACACTATTAATGCGGTAAGTTATTAATATCTATGTTTACAATAAATTAGGTATATACAAGGTTAGTCGGAAAGGGGGTACTAAGCCAAAAGGTAGTTAAAGTACCCATAATAAGGGATAACTTTTCTTCTACAACTTTCCCCAAAACTCCATAGTTTAAGAGAAATAACTATTCAAAGATTTCATGAAAAATACGCTAAATTCTATCTATCCTCTGCTATGATCAGCTGTGTTTACATTTTAGGTCGTATTTGGGGTCACGGATTAGAAACCCCATTTTCTGAATTCATAAGTAAAACAAAGATGAAGAATTTTCGAAATAGGAGGAAAATTTGGAAAACGCAAAAAGCACCCGCTGGCATGTCGGATTGAATGAACAGAATTAATACCCACATTTTCTATTAATTTAGTACTAATAATAATTGTTAACTAAGAATATTTCTATCGAGCACAGTATGTTTAACTCTTCTTTTGCATTTTTTTATTTTATTAAGTTGAATAATGCGAAAAATAGGCAAGTTATACCGGGACAGCAAGAAGTTTTTCCGCATCGTCATAGTTTAACTCTTGGAACCAATTCCTGACCTTCATTTTGCACTTGGTCTTGGTAAGATTGTAAACAGAAAGCTTCCTATTTATCTTATTGTATGGCGCGGGCTGTCTACAGGGTCAAATCGTCTTTTACTACGTGACAGTAAAGGGTTGAAAGCAAGGAGTCCATGCTGTTTCAGGTAAAGTCAAAACTTTAGTCTCTCTGTATAAGAGCGCTGTGGGATATCGGAATGGTAGGAAGTAAGATATTTAAGATACTTACAATGATACTTAAAATGTCTTAATTCCCATTTTCATAAATCATCATCATCGTCATTCAATCTATTTCAGCAGAAAATTAGATAGGTATCTAATTAAATAATTAGGTGTTATAATATGAGTATGATTTGGATGTTGAGAACAATATCAGTATACGATTAAAAGTCCCATCATGTTGATTAATAATAAACAAAAGTGGAATGCATATAAATATTGGTGAAGGATAATTAATTTATAAACATACGATAATATAGTAAAATTTTGATTACTAATATAGGTACAGGGTGCTGAGTGGCTCGTGGCTAACCACCAACCGTGCGGAACATACGAATTGTGAAGTTAAGCTGTGCTTACCGCGGTCAGTCTGTGGATGGGTGACCGTTCGTTACACATCGAGACCTCTCCGTGCCTCGGAGAGCACGTTAAACTGTCGGTCCTGGGTGTCATACGAATACCTATGACAGTCGTTACTGGAAGCCAGAAACCGGAAGTCGGACAACCAGTTTAACCTTGGAATATCGGCATTGCCCAGTAACTAGGTTGCGGAGGTCTGTTGGCAGTCGCTCTGTGTAAAATACTTGTATTCAGCCGCATCTGGTTAGACTGGAAGCTGTCCCCAACATAATTGGATAAAAGCTAGGAGAAGGAAGATAGGTAGGTACAGGGTGTAAATTAATCCGTGTCATTCCTTACAACCATAATGATCTTATTATTAGTAGGTAATGGTATAAATTAACGCAGCTTGAGATTTTGTTGGATTAAAGGGCGAATATTCATATATATATTACAATATTTATATATATATATGTAAGTATTATGTCTATGTATGGTGTGTAGTATATATTATGCAGCAGTACACCATGGACTATCCCCTCTATCTTATTCATTGACTTCCTGTTCATCCAAAGGTTGTGTGGTAGATATCGCTATCAGCGATAAGACCGTCATTGTATCCTTTAATGTTTGTTATTATAAGAGCTGTGTTACAATTTTGGTGTACAATAATAGTACATTACTGCCGCGGTCTGTAATGACTGCGTTGCTGGCAGCACTGATGATGGCCGAAAGCGCAGTGTAGCGCAGCTCCAGGCCATCACAGCGCGTTCAGCATTGCAGCTCTTGATGGACAAGCTGGAATAAAGGCCGAGACCGAATGTCAAGGCCTTTATAGCGCGGACAGCAAGGGCTGCAATGATGACCAAGCTTGAAGGCCGAGAGCGTAGCTAACCTAAGCTTGAGGCCATCATAGCGTGGCCACCTGCGCAGTCATTGCGGACCAAGGCTTGTATAGTGCTTTACTCAAACAATGCGAGTAATTTAAATAAAACCAGCTTAGTATAGTAAGAATTTATTTAAAGTAACGATTTGTTTCTTCCCCGGGCATTACCTACCTTTTTTTTAATGAGTCTTTAATGATTGTGCTGCCTGTACCTATACAGCCAAATTATGAATAAAAACTTTTTGCACCAGACTATTTTTGAAACAAAACTCGACAATAATGGATTTTCAAAGGAAATTGCTGGTGACTAAAACTCACCAGCAATGAAATTCCATACAACTTTGCTGGCGCTTATTCAAGTAGCTCGGAAACGTCGACGTTGCTCAAAGAAGGTTTTCAAAATAATGACCACATTACAAGCATTTTTGAGTAAAGTATATTCTATTGTATTCTATTCTATATTCGAAAAATATTAACACAAATTGCGAACGGGAGAAGAATGATTTGTTAAAATAATGTTAAATAATTTCGAATATTCACCCTAAAAATAAAATAAAACGATATCCTTTTTGTCTTGCGATAGTGGTTTGTGGACTATGTAAACCACCTGATAAGATTCAATAAAAAAAAACGAAAATAATGCATTTTGATTTGCATTCATGCATAAATGAATGAACGCCCGGCGAGACATCGGGCGGAAACAATAAGCGCGGTATCACTCCGCGCAGTCAGTTAACTCCGGCAACAAAATGCTTCACGTTAAGAACACCATTTACTTTTTGAAAAAATTTTCTTTGTTGAATTCAAAAGATTCCCATGCAGGATCACTGTGTCACCGGCAGACCACGAGATTTGAAGAAATTATACCAATTCCGATACACCCTGAATACAATAAATATAAAAAAAAAACTTGTATGACTTATACATAAACAGAATTTTTTCCACTTAAATAGTAAAGGTAGTTCAACTGTGTAGTAAAGGTAATCCACTGAATGTCAGACGTCAAAACCCTACTATTGCAAAAACCAGTGAAACAATATAAAATCTATCTACAAGGTTAGTCGGAAAGGGTACTAAGCCGCGGGCCACTTAAAGTATCACTGATGACTATTTTAAAGCAAATGTTAACATTTCATAATTCGATATATTTTTTTTGCCTGCAAATAGATGTTTATTATAGTTTTTCAAAAAAAATCATTACTGCTTTAGTTATGAATTCAGAAAATTAAGTTTCTAATCCGTGACCCCAAATATGACCTAAATAGTTGTTGAGACACGGGGTCAAGTAAAGGTAAAGGGCCCAGATATATATGTTATGTAACTTGAGGACTAGATCTATTTAAGGTTATAGTTACCCAGATATCTTCAGCGGAACTACGCCAGTTACATCTCTCGACAACGGTCAAATCATTCCGCACAGCAATCAACACACCGCCTTCTCGAGTTTGCGAGGTGCGGCTGTAGTCGCGGTCGCGCCTCCACACCACATATCGCGAATCAAATAATTCACTGCTGAAAATATCATCCACTAAGTTTCTGTAAATTCTATAACATCGTAGGATTTAAGATAGGTACACATTTCAGAATAGGTTGTATGTTTTCGTACGGAGACCACGTACGTTTTGGTAATAAATATTAAGCGGAGCCATTGATGAGTTCTTCACCAATATCTATGTTGATAAAAAAACAATAGTAGCAAGTTGAATAATTATGTCTTATCGAACCCTTATCAGAATCTAACAAACACAGCAATGCCCAACAGATAACCTTCCAAAACCTTGTAAGAATTGTTAATAAAAATAGCCATAGGTAGCAACAATAAGTCACAGGTGTTAGTAATACGGAAAGAACATTCATCTTTAAGTAGCTAGCAATATGACAATAAATTGCACACCCAAGAAAAAATTGAGCGAATGTTGACCAGTACCAGTTAGTAACAAGCAGCAGTAAAGCGAAATAGAAATTAGATATTAAAAATAACACATTAAGATCGCATTTAGCAAAACAAAAACAAATTATAGAACAAAAATAATATTCTAAAAAAATATGCACGTGCGTCGAATACGTGCACGTATTAGGCATTTCTCGGAATCCGCGAGTTGTAATACAACATTTTACCTTGCGGTTCTCAAACTTTAGGATCACTTCAAATAAGATATTACTTTTTGGGGTAGCTAATATCACTATTTCACTTTTGAGAGGTCCTTTTATGTTTTTATCACTATGGTAGGGGAGGTGTCGGTTTTCTTGATCTGTATCTTGGCATGCTTGATCCAGACGTATCGAAAATCCATCTCTGCGGCGGCTTTTTTAGTCTTGGATAGGAGAACCTTGTTCTGTATAGTTAGGTGGTCATTCACGTAAATCTTATAGTTGCCGGGTAGTCGTAAGTGTCCAGTAGTTATATTGGAAGATTTAGACACGTATCTGGCTGCTGCTATAAAGTCTTCCTTCACGTAACGATTACAGAAGCAGACTATAATTGGTTTCGTGTTTTCTTTTTCACGAGTTGGTATTCTCTCTCTCTCTCACTCTTTCTACGACAAAATACTGTGTGATTACACATTAAGAGTGACTTTTTAAATGGGAATTTGGAGTTTAAAGATAAGCTTCGATTATAATTGTTCTGCCTAGCCTTTTCCCAACTATGTAGAGATCAGCTTCCAGTCTAACCAGATGCAGCTGAATACCAGTATTTTACACGGAGCGACTGCTTCAGACCTCCGCAATCCAGTTACTGGGCATTGCCGGTATGGTGAGGTTAGACCGGTTGGCTTCTGACTAACCATAACGACTGTCATAGATATTCGTAAGACATCCGGGACTGCGGTTTAACTTGCCTTCCGAGACACAGAGGGATCTCTCGATGTGTAACGGACGGTCACGTATCCACGGACTGATCGCGGCAAGCGCAGCTTAACCTCGCTAATCGTATGATCCACGCGGTTGTTAATTAGCCACGAGCCTCGATTATAATTATAGAACTCAATATTTCGATAATAGTTTCCTTTCCACGAGGCCTTAGAAGATGAGTACCAAGTGCGTTATTGTAAGTAGCATCGACAATGGTAATAAGTCACGAGTAGATAGCTACCATTGATATCACTTGTTTTTAATAACTGTTTATGCTGGCGACTTCGTTCGTAAGGGGTTCCGCCACACAACATTGGATGTTTTGGTATTGCATAATGTAGGTAGATATTTTTTTTAAGATATCACGACGACGCCAGTACCTTGGATGTCCTTTTTTTTTAGCGTGGGGTCTCATGGACTTTCCCCCGTCTGGGGAAGACGTGAGGGTGTGCCGGACTCTTACCGGCTAAAACCACCACGGTGTCCCTTCTTCTGACCTCAGGCCGGGGTCACGGGATTCGCTATTACATACACCGAGACCCCGGCAGGTCTCGGTGCACCAGCTTCTTCTGGTGGACCTCTCCTGTGGTGAGGCAATTTCTCCCCTGCCCCACTCCCTTCTGAGAGGCGCGCGCGAAATACGGCACGCCGTCCTCCCTGGGCCTGTTACTGGTCAGGCGATGGGTCCCCTAATCCGCCGCCCGCAGGCCACTCACTAGAGTGGCCGGAGATCGTCACGCGCTCTCCGGCGCCCGTTGCGTCTAGCGCGAGAAGGGAGAGAAGAAGCGGCCTCCCTCTCCCTCTCCGCTACCTCCTTGGTCGCCATCACCTCCTCGCAGAAGGAGGCGATGGCTTCCCACGCAGTCTCGCTACCGACCATGGACAGAACCACGGCCGGAAGCGAGAGGTCACCGCCGACCGCCGTGACTAGTTCGCGGCGCTGCGACCCCCATGCTGGACACGCCTGCAAAGTGTGCAGCGCCGTGTCCTCGGGGCAGTCGCAGTGGTGACAACCGGGCGTCTGCTCCCGGCCTATACGCCACAGGTACTTCCCGAAACAGCCATGTCCCAAGAGTACCTGCGTCAGCCGGAAGCTGAGGGCGCCGTGACGCCTCTCCAGCCACTCCTCCATCACGGGTCTTACCGCCGTAATTGCGGCGTGCCCCACTTTGATTGTCCTAGAGATATTGTCTATAACCTGTGTAAATAAGTTAACAGCATCAGTGATTTTTTAGCTAGTTATCCATGATTACCCTTAATTTTTTTATGACACATCGAAAAAACTTCTTAACTTAAAAGCCACTGAAGTTCTGACATGTAAATACAAGTTAGGTACATATTATAACAGCCTAAGAAATAAGTAAATATTATTTTCATCATCATAATTGATACTGGTATCACTATACTTATGCATACATTATGTCTAGCGGTTTTGAATATAATGATCATGTAAGAGGAAATGGGAAAAAGGCGTGAGTTTATGTATGTATGTATGATCATGTAAGAGGAAATGCGGTCGACATTTAGTCCATACAAACGTATTCCTCAGTTTCCTCCTTGGAAAATGTCACTAGAGCAAATATTGTTTACCACTATGATATATATATCTACCACCACTATGTCCCTATGTTTTGTTTTTGTCAATAAATTAATTATTAAAAGAACTAGATACGTTTAAATTTTACAAAAATCGACCGGTTTTACCACCGTTTTTAAACATCTAGCAAACAAATTAGACGAATATAAAAAATAGCAGAAAAACATACAGACATATTATCTAACCAAAGTCTTTCTTAAATTATTACAGAAAAAATATTAAAATCGGCCCATATTTGAAGAAAGAAACAAGGAAATACGAAAGTACGATTTCGCTAATATTGCACAGGATAAATCAGTCCGAGATGCAGGTGTCTCGTTCGCGCTCAATTGGAAAGGTTTGCGGGAGGGGTGGGGAGGAAATAGATCGCAAAAGCCTATTCAGATTATTAATATTTTGCCGCCCGCGTTTCCTCTTATTAGTGATAATAATTGCTTGATAAAAAAACCTTTATTTATATCTAAAGGCGATACCACGTGAAAAAACCGGCCAAGTGCGAGTCGGACGCGCGCTCGAAGGGTTCCGTATCATTATGTATAAAAACGGCAAAAAAAAAACACGTTTGTTGTATGGGAGCCCCCCTTAAATATTTGAATTTAATTATTCATTTTTAGAGTGAATATATAACTTAAATATTCTGTGAATATTTCAAGCGTCTACGTGTTGCCGTTATCAATATCGAGCAAAAACGAGAAAAAAAATCACGTTTTTTGTATGGGAGCCCCTTAAATATTTATTTTATTCTGTTTTTTAGTATTTGTTGTTAATAGTCAATAGTCAATAGTATCTTTATTTGGATGAACATGGTACAAATAAGATCTTACATACATTATTGTGGTAACAATCATATTCTGCCATGTATGGCGTGCAAATAATAACAAAATAAGTAGTTAAATACAATAAAAAAATAAAAAACAAACATGTATAGGAGAAAATGGCAATTAAAATTTAGTACATTTATAATAATTATATTTTATTCTATTTAACATTTCTTAGAAAGTGTCATTCATAAAATCTGTAACAGTATAATAGCACTTTTCACTTAGAAGGGCCTTTAACTTCTTTCTAAATATTTCTACTGTTAGCTCTTTGTAAGAATCTGGAAGCTTGTTATAGATTTTTGGAGCCCAACAGAATACGCTTTTCCACATAAGTGCTGTATTTGCTCTACGAATACATAAGTTATTTTTACGTCTATTACGAATAATTACATCAGAAAGTCTTGGAAATAAATGAGGGTTTAACTTTACAAATAATGCGATTTCTAGAATGTATAAAGATGAATGTTATAGCGGCAACCGAAATACATCATCTGTGAAAATTTCAACTGTCTAACTATCACGGTTCATGAGATACAGCCTGGTGACAGACGGACGGACGGACAGCGGAATCTTAGTAATAGGGTCCCGTTTTACCCAAGGCCGTTTTTCCCGTTTTTCAAGGCGATTTTATATGAGGCAGTTTCTAAAAATGTATGATTTCTACAAAAAAGTTACTGATACCTGCTACGACATATTTTAAAATAAAATTTGTGAACCATTAACGGTATATTTGAAGGGGCTCGGACCGCGCAGATCATATAATTTGCGAGGTTAAAAGCAACACTTGTCGCGGTCAGTCCGTGGATGGGTGACCATTCATTACACATCGAGACCCCTCCGTGCCTCGGAGAGCACGTTAAACCGTCGGTCCTGGGTGTTATACGAATATCTATGACAGTCGTTACGAGTAGTCAGAAGACCGAAAGACTGACAACTGGTCTAACTTGTCCGGCATTGTCCAGTAACTAGGTTGCGGATGTCTGATGGCTGTCGCTCCGTGTAAAATACTGGTAATTAGCCGCATCTGATTAGACTGGAAGCTGATTCCAACACAATTGGGAAAGCTAGGCAGCCGCAGAACGAACAACGATATACAGGGTGTAAACGAAATCATGTAATTCCTTCAAACCCCGTCATGTACTGCTGACATAGATTAACCATGCAAGGGATACTAGTGGATTAAATTTAAAAAAAAATACAAAATAGTAAACGTGTTTTCTTAACGTGAGGCATCTTAGCACCCAGAGTTAAGTGACCGCGTGGACACGCACGCCGGTTGAGAGTACTACGCACCTGTCCTGTTATAGATTTCAATATTGTGTTTAAAAGATTCCTTTCCATGAGATCTTAGAAGTAGAGTACGAAGTGCGTTATTGTAAGTGGCATCACCAATAATGATAAGCTACGAGTAGGTAGTATATCTTTTAAAAACTATTTATGCCAATGACTTCATTCGCAAGGTGGGTGCGCCATAAAACATTGGATATGTTGGTATCGCACAATTGAGTGTTTTGCGCAACCAGTCACCTCTCGATATATCTTTAGAAGCGTTCAAAATATCACGGCGAAACAAAGATTACGTTTGTCCTAGAGTTACCTACTACCTATATTCAAGCAACAGTGATTGTTGAGTTAAAACCGTTTATCTTAACGTAATCTTATCTATGTTTATCTTTAAATATTTTTAATGGCACAACCAAAACAAGAACTTGACTTAAAAACAACTGAAGCTATTGTCATGAAAATACAAATTAAATTAAGCAGCCCAAGGAATACCTAAATTTTATTCTCATCATTAAGGACAGCAGCAGTTTTGAGGACAATGATGTTGACCAGAGATCATAAATATTAAGCGAAGTCGAAGGCATAAAATAGTGATAAAATAAAAACTTATCCTATACGCAAAAAAATGCACTCTGTACTCTACTTCAAAGGTTGTATGAAATCGAAACTTACAAATATCAATATATCGAAAAATGTCAATGTCAATAATTTTATACGTGGTGTGATTTCTACAAAAATGTGTTATACATTTTTAAATGAAATCTGCTAAGCATTAAATAAATATTTGTGAAAAGTATTTCACCAAATATGATCCCATGCTACCATTTTAGCGTATTTCGAATTGATGTGGCCTTGCATAGCGTTTTAATCATGGTATCCACCCGGTGTGAGTGAAGAGTCAAGTCACAAGTTGTGGACAGGAAAATGTGTGTTATATATTATCAATAAACATTAGGTACAACATTTTTTATCAGATCAATATAGATAGTACCTACATTCTAGGAATAGATAAGATTAAGTGATTCATTTTTTTGTCAATATATTGCAGTGTATGTCTGATTTTTGTATGATAGTGGTATATGATCGGGATTAGTAGCATTTTTATTGACAATAAAAATATGGAAAAGTTTGTGTGTTTGTTCGCGATAGCTCTTTGCGGTAAGGGACTTTTTTTAAACTATGGTTGTAAAATGGAATCTCCATTTTTTTATTAGTATGTCTTTTAAATCAAGCCTTTTTGAAGATTTATGAACTTAAAATGTTGTCATGGAATTTACTTAGCCTTTGGCCAGACTGCAAACGCGGGCGCGGGGCGGGCGCGGTGCGGCGAGTTCAATCAGAAGAAATTCATTTGAGTGTCCATAGTGGGCACGCGGGCGCGGGAAGCGGCGCGGGCTACTTTGCGCGGGGAGCGCGCGGGTAGCTCACGCCATAGGTCGTTCATACAAGTGGCCGCAGTGAGAGCGCGGGCGGCAAGTGACAACCAGCGCGGGAGCGGGGGGTCTCAAACTAGTTCGAGCTGACCACGCGCGTTGTTGTGATGGCGTCTTCAAAATTAAATGTTGAAGAATTAATAAGTGCTATTCAAGCACTGTGGATGTCGAAACATCGTTTTTTAGTAAGAATTTTCCAGTAAAAATAAGTCTTCTTCATCCATATGATATTTTGACAAACACTGGACACGACAACGCTCAGAACGAAGCCGCGCTCCACTGCGGACAGGCAAATCGCGCGCGTTCCCGTACCCGCGCCGCTCCCCGCACCGCGCTGCCACTCTGGCCAAGCACATACAGCTAGTTCACACAGAAAAAGTTTACAGGATCCGTTGTAACGGATCCGTTTTTATTTTGTTCATGGCGCATATAGTTGTATGAGCGAGTTCACATACAAGACAGTATTTCGAATCCAGTAAGAAATACTGGATTCGTTATTTTTATCGTATCCTGTCTGCCAGATGCGACGCAGTTGCCATTTGTTTAACTAATCCGTCGGTACAGATGTGAACAACTCATCCAGTACCGACGGATCCGTTAAAACGGATCCGATAAAATAGATCCGCTGTGTGAACGGGCGATTACAGTATATACCCAAAAAAAAACTTGAACCGAATAATTCATCACAATAATTTAACATTGCACAAAGATACTGTTATGTCAAACAGTTTTTTTAAAGAATGCTTTAAATATGACGGTGCCTACATTCTGATTCAAATCAAGTACCTATTAAATCAAGTTACATGACTGTTTCCTTCTTGAGTGTTTTGTGTTTCCTTATTAACTTCTTGTATTTGATCATCAGGGGCAAACGCTTTAAGCTTCGACGCGGCTAACAGAATCACGAGTGGAAATGTTGCAAGAGAGAATCAGTTCCCTTATGTGGTAATTTTTATTATTTAGTTATTATCATTTCATGGTTTCTTTCATTAACCTTATATCTAATCTAATACCTTTAAACGAGCAATTCTTGTATATATATATATATATATATATACAAGAATCTCGGAAACGGCTCCAACGATTTTCATGAAATTTAGTATGCAGGGGGCTTTGGGGGCAATAAATCGATCTAGCTAGGTTTCATTTTTAGAAAACGTCGATATTCCAAAATAAAAAACCGAGCAAAGTTCGGTCATCCAGGTACTTATTATTATCCGTCCATTGAAATGATAGATATCCTAGACCAGTTGCCAGTTTGTCAAACTTTTTAGTTCCCGTAATGACTGTCACAGGTATTCGTGTGACACCCGGGACCAATTGTTTAACGTGCTCTCCGAGGCACGGAGTGGTCTCGAGGTGTAACGAATGGTCACTCATCCACCGATCGCGGCAAGCGCAGTTTAATCTCGCAAATCCTATGATCCGCTCGGTTGGTAATTAGCCTCGAGCCCTTGAAATGAAATTACTTGTACATAATTATTTTGTTAGGTATTTAAACGAAATTTGCTTTTCTTACTTTCGCTTGTTTTGTATAATAACGCTATACTTTCGGTTAAAAGTTGTTTCTTTCTAATGATATCACTAACAGCGGCAGATTAATTATTTTGATGTACTCAGTATTAAACCCAATATTTCAACATCAAAATAAATTGCAAAATCAGATTCCCATCTTGATTCTTCCAGAATCGGTTGTGGACAAATCTTTATATATATAATTCGACTGTACGTGTGTATGTCACTGAACTCCTCCTAAACGGCTGGACCGATTGAATGTTTTTTTTTGTATGCGTTTGGGTGGCGCCCTGGATAGTTTAGATTCACAATTGGACCCGGTATGTGGCGCTGCTGTAGGTATGTCACCAAATTTTTAGGGCAGGACGACGTCTGCCAGGTCCGCTAGTATATATATAAAATATAAAAGTTTGTTCAAAGTCTATATGTTTAGGTGTCTGTACGAATTTGGCAGCTATAAAACGCCGCATCGTCTTCTGGAGACAAGGAAATAATAAATATTTCAGAAGTTAAAGCTAATGACTGCCTCGTTGATCTAGTGGTGGCAAGCGCGACTGCTGATTCGATGGTCCTTGGTCCGCTCCCCAGGTCGGTGTTATTGGGTTTATCTTGTGGAATCACTTAGTAGCAGCCCGGTGTTTGGATTTGTGCCCGGTTGATGGCGATAGGTTCGTCCCATATTACATGGGACTTAAACATGACGACGAAATGAAGGTGTTACTATAGGTACACCTCTGCCCAACCCTTTAGGGAATACAAGCGTGTTGTTATGTTTTGTTATGTTATGTTAAAGTTATTTAACATAACTCTCTATGCTCTTGATGCAGAATGGAAGAAAAACACAGAGGATCCCCCAAAAATCGCTGAGCGCTAATGGGAAAATGTAGAGTTATCTATGTGTGGCGTGCAAACTTCCTGCCAACATACTTTAATTTAATAATAACCTCTAAACACGATAAACCTATTACGGATTATTTTAAAATACAGTGAATTTAGAAAAGACTTTAAAGGAGTGCTATGAGATATCCAAGTTTTTACCCTGATTAGGACTTTATTTTTGTTTCGATGTATAAATAGTCAAGAAATAAGAAAAGAGAGGAAAACCCGGGTAATTTTTATTATTAAGTCCATTCTATGATAAAAATGTCTTAATACCAGTTTATCATTTTAATTCATTTCAGCAGAAAATTAGGTAAGTAGGTATTTAATTAAATTATCAAGTATTATAATATGAGTATCATTTGGATGTTGATAACAATATCAGTATGCGATTAAAAGTCCCATCATGTTGACTAATAGGTAATAAACAAAAATGGAATGTAGGTATATAAATATATTGGTGAAGGATTATTTATAGACATACGATAATATAGTAAAATTTTGATTACTAATATAGGTACAGGGTGCTGAGTGGCTCGTGGCTAACTACCAACCGCGCGGATCTTACGAATTGCGAAGTTAACCTGTTATTGCCGCGGTCAGTCTGTGGATGGGTGTCCGTTCGTTACACATCGAGATCCCTCCGTGCCTCGGAGAGCACGTTAAACAGTCTGTCCCGGGTGTCATACGAATACCAATGACAGTCGTTACTGGAAGTCAGAAGCCTGAAAGTCTGACAAATTATTAACCTTAGAATATCGGCATTGCCCAGTAACTAGGTTGCGGAGGTCTGATGGCAGTTCTGCAGCGCGATTCATAAACGCAGTAAGTAACATTTTGGTCAAAAATTTGTTAATCATATATTCATAATCACAATCCTATGATGATTACGAATATATATTTAACTCATTTTTGACCAAAATGTTAGTTACTGCGTTTATGAATCGCGCGGTAGAGTTGCTCCGTGTAAAATACTTGTATTCAGCCGCATCTGGTTAGACTGGAAGCTGTCCCGAACATAAGCGGGAAAAAGCTATGAGATAAAAGATAGGTATAAATTGATTCGAATAAAATAAAAGATTTTCTTTTTGCCTTTTTTATAGCAATTTGTGGTCTATGTAAACCACTTGATAATATTCAATAAAAATGCGAAAAAAATGCATTTTGATTTGCATTCTCGCATAATTATATAAACGTCCGGTAAGACATCTGGAAGTCACATCGTTAATTCAGCCCTCATCAAGCTGTCTCCCTCCCAATCCTCTCGCACACAACGTCCTAAGCCATGGTTCGAGTCCCCCCTAGGTGACGCCCTTAGAGGTGTTGCTACTAAGTAGTCATGATGTTAGTACGTGATAATAGTAATTAGCATAGGGAATTGGTTGGAGACCCTTCAGATCTCACCAATAACTGCCAGATTACGTAGAAACGGTCCACAAGACCATCTACAAGCAGTCGATTAGAAAATAAGTAAATAAACGACATCTGGCGGAAACAATAAGCGCGGTATCACTCCGCGCAGTCAGTTAACTCTGGCAACAAAATGTCTCACGTTAAGAACACCACATACATTTTATTTTTTGTTGAATCCAAAAGAATCCCATGCAGGATCACTGTGTCACCGGCAGACTACAATATTTGAAGGAATTACACAAAAACGGATATCTGTACAGGTACAATAAATATTAAAAAAAAACTTGTTGCACATATAAATAAACAGAGTTTTTTCCACTTAAATAGTAAAGGTACTTCAACTGTGTAGTAAAGGTAATCCACTGAATGTCAGACGTCAAAGCCATACTATTGTAAACACCAGTGAAACAATTTTTTTTTTTTTTTTTTTTTTTTTTTTTCCTAATCGACTATTGTAGATGGTCTTGCGGACCTTTTCTACGTAACCTGGCTATTATTGGCGAGACCAGAAGGGTCTCCGAACCAATACCTACTAATCTAACTACCTAGCTAACTACGCAAAGCTAACTACAGTAACATCATGGCTATGACTATAGCAGCGACACCTCTGAGAGCGTCCCCAAGGGGGGACTCGAACTCTTAGGGTGTCGAATGCAAGAGGACTGGGAGGGATACGACAGCTTGATGAGGGCTGTATTCTCGCGTCATGGTGACTGCGCGGAGTCAGAAGGGACGACCGGCTCCGCGGCTGCGGCGGGTGAGCACGGTGGATCGGGGGCGGCGGCGGTGGGACGTCGCGAGGGGCCTCGTCGGCGAGGGCGATACGCCGGTCGGCGGCGGCGGTGTATGTGTATTGTGCTAGTCGATTTATTCGCCTCCTGGAGGAGGGTGATCTCATCATCGGGCTCTAGTAGCGCATGCCGGGGACGGCGGACTATGCTAATCTGGGAGGGTTTATAATCGGACGCGGCGGTCACGAGGGGGTTCCGATGCCTCGGGGCATGGTCGAAGTAACGCTTAGACGTGCGTTTGAGATATTGCCTTACCGTTGGCATTTTTAAATCTAAATGAAGCTGAACGTTGCGCATATACCACGGAGCGCCCGCGGCTCTGCGCAATACGCGGTTTTGCAAGATCTGGAATGCTTTAAAGCGACATGGCCTAACGTGTGCGAACACGACGCTGGCGTAGGTTAATATGGGGCGAATGCACGTCAGGTAAAGTCTCAACTTCTTTCTAAGCGAGAGCTTACTGCGCGCCCTAATCATGGGGTGTAACCGGCCCACAACAAAAGAGGCGCGAGCGTGCACCTTTTTGATGTGTTGCCGGAACGAGAGGTGGTGGTCTAGGATAACCCCCAGGTACTTGACGCTCAGTTCCCAAGGGATCTCTTTTCCAAACATGACTACTGGGGGACAACGCGAGTGGTTATCGCCGTGCCTCTCGAAAAGAACTGCTGCGCTCTTTTCGGGATTCACCTCGATACGCCACTTCCGAAACCAAGCGCCGAGGCGGTTGGCTGCGGTCTGTAAGATGCGAGAGATCGATTTTAAGTCACTACCCGTGTAGTAAATAGCCGTGTCGTCGGCGAAAAGTGCCAACTGGGCCTTGCCTTGAGTGGGAATGTCGCTGGTGTACAGCGTGAACAGAAGGGGGGCTAGCACGGAGCCCTGAGGGACTCCGGCTCGGATCGGATGTGGAGACGAAAGCGTGCCGTCTATTCGGTAGCGAAAGGTGCGATCCGACAGAAAGTCTCGAATGATGAGCACGAGACGGTCTGGCACGTTGAATTGGTACAGTTTATATAATAAACCGTTGTGCCAGACCTTGTCGAAGGCTTTCGCTACGTCGAAGAACAGCATGCCTGTCTTGTATGAAAACATGAAGCCGGAGCTTATGTGTTCGACAATACGGTGAAGTTGCCTAGTGCAGCAGTGGGTGGGACGAAAACCAAACTGCTGGTCGGGAATGAGGTTATGGGAATATGCGAATCCCTTTAAACGCGAATAAATGATACGCTCATAAATCTTCCCAAACGAATTGAGAAGGCTTATGGGGCGATAACTGGACGGCTCACACTTGGGTTTGCCGGGTTTGGGGATGCCTATAACTGTGGCTTGTTTCCAAGCTTGCGGAAAGAGGTTATTGCTAAGAGCGCCATTGAAGATGGCGGTCATTAGTACTATGAGCTGGGCGGAAAAGAGTTTAATCACCTTGTTCGTGATGCCATCGAGACCGGGGGCTTTCCTGGGCTTAAGATTCTTGATTATCGCCTGCACCTCGTCCGCGGTGACAGGGGGCAGGGGACCATCAGGATCTTCTACGGGGGGGAGAGCGGCTTTACGTTCGACTTCGGTATCCACCTGGGACAGATGGACCGGGTCTACTGGTAATGCGCTGGGCGTACACTGGGCTTCTAGACTGTCGGCTAGGCATTCGGACTTTTCGTCGTCTTCAAAGGCCGGCCTTTGATTCGGACGATTGAGAGGGGGAGTAGAGGCTACACATTCATTTTTGAGGGCGCGTTGCAAACGCCAGAAAGCGAGATGGGATGGCTCTAATTCGCCTAACATCTTGTCCCAGCGGGACTCCCTAACCTCCTGTATGCGTTTCTTTACAGCACGCTGCATAGAACGCATATGGAGGCGGTTGCCTTCGCAGGGAAAAGTGTCATACGCGCGTACGGACGCATTCTTCTCCGTCAACAGTTCACGCACATCGTCAGGCAGTTTCCAGCGGTGATCTTCCACCGCTGGAATCTGTCGTGAACACTCGTTCACCGCGGACTGTACGTGACCCGTGAGGGAGTCGATAGCGCCCAACGGTGAAACAATATAAAATCTATCCAATTTTTATTCTATATCTTTACATAGTGTAAAACAAAGTTGCTCCCGCTGTCTGTACGCTTAGATCTTTTAAACTACGCAACGAATTTTAATGCAGTTTCAGCAATAGATAGAGTGATTTAAGAGGAAGGTTTATATGCCTCACATTAGTATTTACATTGCACCCGTGTGAAGCCGGGGCGGGTTTCTAGTCTATACATAAATCTGTAGACATGGCGTATCTGTACATTGGAAATATTAAAAAAATAAAACGGGTCTGTCAAAAGATAACCAATAGAATCCATTTCGAGAATTTTTGGATTTTTTGTTTATTTATCGGTTTGTTTGTGCACGCCACACGTACGTACGTACGGACACAATGCGGTTGACTTTTACAGACAAATATTGTGCGTATCTCGGATTAACATTTAGTTTTGGTTTCATCGAAATCGGTTTGCTCAATCAAAAGATATTAGAATTTAAAGTAATCAAGGAAGAAATTTGTATCATTTGTTGTAGCATATTTGCTCAATAGATGGCGTTATTTATTTATTTATTTATTTATATACTCTTTATTGTACACCAGGTTAATATAACACAAAAAACTATTTAAATACAAAAATGCACAATGGGCGGTCTTATCGCGCAAGGCGATCTCTTCCAGACAACCTTTGGATGGACTGGGAGAATGGAAAGAGAAAATCGAGCAATCTAGGTGTACAAGTACACTACGTACCTACATAATATTACTTAAATTTAATAATATAAAATACATGGCAAAATAATTACATAAATATGAAAAGAAAACATAAATAATATAATAATAAACTAATAAATATATGTATAAGAACGGAGGAGAGGAATAAAATAAATAGCAGATTAAAGCGACATGTAATGCTCCTTCACTGACTTTTTAAAAACTGGCAGTGATTGTGCACGTCTCACATTAAGTGGCAAAGCATTCCACAGACGAGCAGCTTGGATCGTAAATGACTTGTCATAAAAAGAGGTGGAGTGCTGTTGTATTTTTAATTGAAGATTTTCTGATGATCTCAAGAACCTAGAATGAGAGTCACAGAGGAACTCGAAGCGTTCTTTTAGATAAAACGGGGTAGAAGGGTTAAAGAGCACATTATAAAGTAGGGAAAGAATATGGGCATTCCGGCGAAGGCGAATTGGTTGCCATTTGAGCTTAGTACGAAATTCAGAAACATGATCATATTTGCGCAAACCAAATATGAATCGGATACAAAGATTTTGAAGTCGCTCAAGCTTTTCAAATTGATCCTCAGTTAGATCGAGATAGCTGGCATCAGCATAGTCGAGGATTGGGAGAAGAAAAGATTGTGCTAGCGCTATCTTAGTGGCAGTAGGTAGGAAGTTTCGAAGGCGTCTCAAGGAGCCCGCTGAAGCGAACATCTTACGACTGACTTCCTGCAGATGTGTTTTCCAGGAAAGTGTACTGTCGATATAAATCCCCAAGTTCTTTACTTTGTCGGTAATAGGAATTATAACATTATTAAAAGAAACTTGAGGAAGTATCGACCAGTCAATCCTAGAATTACGTTAGCGTTACGTGTTTGTTAAGTAAGTAATCATGTTGTTCTCCGACTTTTACGCAGACGAAGTTGCGGTCACAGTTAGTTTAAGCTTTTGAACGCCATCGACGGCTATAGGCGTCAAACGAAAATGTGCTCGGGCTGCCAATGACGTCAATAGCCGTCAATATAGTACGATAAATTTGTAACGTGGCGAGGAAGGAAGTGTTCTTACATCTATACAGGGTGTAAACGAAATCATGTAATTCATTCAAACCTTGTGATCTACTGCTGATATAGTTTAACCCTGCACGGGATACTTTTGGATTCAATAAATAAAAAATTACAAGAAGTCATCATGTTGTGTTCTTAACGTGAGGCATTTTAGCGCCCCGAGGGAAACTCGGGGCGCTAAAATACCTCACTTTAAGAACACATGTTTACTTCTTGTAATTTTTTGAGTATTGAATCCAAAAGTATCCCGTGCAGGGTTTATCTATGTCACCAGTACATCACGAGGTTTGAAGGAATTACATGATTTCGTTTACACCCTGTATATAGCGTGGCGTTGAAAAGGTGAAAGGTCTATACTTATAGGAAAAATGATAGACAGTGATGTTCTCTTTCAGATTTCGCTCCAACGTCTAAGTGAAATACAAACTATAACAAGGGGACACAGATGTGGAGGAGTATTGATTACGCTTCAGCACGTATTGACAGCAGCATCTTGCACTTTCAACACCATCAATGGGTCAGTATTGTTTACATACACATTTGTGGATGGTCGTATATGAAATAAGATTCATTCATTATTTGAGTATTGTTTAATAATTATGTTATTGTTATTCATCAAAAACAGAAAATCGGTTGTCGTAAAATTGTTTGGCTGAGTGCACGTTTTTTTCTATAGAAAAATAATTAGCACCATTTCTTGAAATAAAAATACTGCTCCATCACTTCCCATGAGTGACGTCTTAACAAGCAATTTTATAAGGCACCTCAACCTATTTATACAAGTTTAATTTTATCTATACTAATATTATAAAGCTGAAGAGTTTGTTTGAACGCGCTAATCTCAGGAACTACTGGTTGGAATTGAAAAGTTATTTTTGTGTTGGATAGTCCATTTATCGAGGAAGGTTATAGGCTATTTAACATCACGCTACGACCAATAGGAGCGGAGCATAAATGAAAAATGTTTCAAAAACGGGAAAAATGTCCACCCGTGCGAAGCCGGGACGGGCCGCTAGTATGAGATAATTCTAGCAGATTTTTGATCACTTATAAAACTGGATCCTAATAACTGAAATGAGATTGATTACAAGTATAAAAAGTTTTCTACAATTGCCTCGTAGGTCTAGTGGTGGAAAGCGCGACTGCTGATCGTGAGGTCCTGGGTTCGATCCCCAGGTCGGGCAAAGTGTAATTGAGTTTTTCCGTGTAGAATTCCTCATTAGTAGCCCGGAGTTTGAATTTGTGCTCGGTTGATGGCAATAGGCTCGCCCCTATTACATAATTATGTTATAAAAATAATTATAATTGTACGTGCGTAAATAAATACATTTATGACTGAATTGTGATCTGTTTGCGGATGAATGGAAGAATAAATTGTCAAGTGCATTGTGAGGGCTGTGTGAAAGAGGTGTCTCATATTGTTATATATTTTTAAAAAATCATTATTTTTCGTTCCATTGTTTTTCATTCCTGTTCTTTTTTCTATCTTTAATTATTGTAATTGGTCTAAGACCGTTTTAATTAAAGTAAAATAAAAGGGACTTAAACATAACTGGCGAAACGAGGATGTAGAAAAATACCTCTGCCGAACCCTTCGGGGAATATAAGGCCTGATGTTATGTTAACTCATGTTATGTTATGTTATCACGCTTTTATGGGATATACTAATAATTAAACACAGCATAGCATAGGCTCGCCCCCTATTACATGGGACTTAGACATAACGGCGAAATGAGGGTGTTACTATACAGTTATACACCTCTGCCCAACCCTTCCGGGAATACAGGCGTGGTGTTATATTATGTTATGTATAACAAATTTCTGGTCTCTGCACTAAATACTTTTCTTAGTCTATTTCCTCATAAGTCATTGGTTCATAAACATTATTCAATAACACTATACGATCAGTTCCTACTCTATTCTCAATTACATTACAACTAAACAACGTCGTTGACAAAACTGTGTGCGAAGTAATAAATCTTGTAGTGTCTAATAAACTTTGCGAAGATTCCGGGAACTTATCTGATTATGTTACGGAAATGGAAATATCCATTTCTACATATCTAGACGTTAACTTATCTTGTATATAAGTGTATTAGTTTTAGTGTAAATAAATGTAACTACGTCATCATAACAGCAGTCGGTAGTTTTAAATTCTGACGTTTTTTTGTTGAGCTGATTCAAGTCTTTAGAATTTGATTATCAGTTGCGTTAACGGTGAAGGAAAAACATCGTGAGGGAATCTGCACATCTGAGAGGGCTCTAAAAGTTCTTGATGTTGTGTGTAGTCTGCCAATTCGTATCAGGCCAGCGTGGTAGTCTTACGCCTAAACCCTGCTCATTCTGAGAAGAGGCCCGTGCCCAGCAGTGGGACAGTAATGAGCTAATTATGTTATGTTATGTGTCTTTCATCTTTAGGTAACTTTTCTTTCTTTTTGATAACAACATTTTTGTTAATTTTTATGTGCACATCACTATTGGAATAATCATTAATTTATTGTATAAAAACACACAAACTCAACTTATACATATAATAACACACTTAACCTATGAATAATCAAATCTCAATTTCACATTAGAATCGAATAATATTACAAGCTATTGTGTTGTCAAATTTTAGTTACAAGATCCTAAAACATCAATGTTATTGGTGATGTTCTGCACAGAGGTCAGGTGCGTAGTACTCTCAACCGGCGTGCGTGTATGACAAGATGTATGAATGTGGATGAAGCGAAAGGGGTATGTAAGGGTCGTAGCATGTGGCGTTCTATAGTTTCTGCCTACCCCCGTGGGAAAAAGGCGTGAGTTTATGTATGTATCCTAAAAACAAGTTTCTTTTTTTAATTTTTTCATGGGTTTGGAGTTGTGCCCAGTTGATGGCAATAGGCTCGCCCCCTATTACATGGGACTTAAACATAACAGCGAAGTGAGGGTGTTACGTATACCTTTGCCCCATCCTTTGGGGAATACAGGCGTGATGGTTTGTTATACATGTACATTTTTTCTCCAGGGCTCTCGTGCCAATCAACCACGTTGAATACAGGGTGTTCGCTGGTGCAGTGCACCTCACCAATGACAATAATCAAGATCACATTCGGTTCATAGCGAACTTTACCGTGCACCCTGAGTTCATTGGCGCCCCGGCCTTTGTTAACGATATTGCTATTATTACCGTAAGTATGATATAATAATATTATAATATAATTATGTATATTTGAATATTGATATTGTTACTTTTACACGGGTCAGTCACATTCGCACGAATATGCGAACGCACAAGTGTGGGACTATGCGAATATTTTCGTACACGTAAACATTCGTACGATGTACGATGTACGAATGTTTGCGCGCATGTGAGTGACCGGGGTTACGGCCAAATACTCAAACGTTACTCAATTTTAAGTTGCCGTTAATTCTCGTGCTGTCACTATCACTTTAAAGCGAAGTGACAGTGACAGCACAAAATTAACGACAACTAAAACTGAGTAACGTTCGAGTATTTGGCCAGCCATTGATTGGAGACCCTTCAGGTCTCGCCAATAACTGTCCGGTTACGTAGAAACGGTACGCAAGACCATCTACAAACAGTCGAATAGAAAAAAAGTATTTGGTCATCTATGACTTTGCCACGGAACCTTGGTTTCTTATCTTAGGCATGCGTTACATAGTAGTGTTTATAATTTTCTATGAAACTGCTGTTTTCTGCTACAATAAGTTTCGGTTACGTTGTAAAGCGACTTGGAGGAAGGACAATAGCAATTTAAAATCTTATTAAGCTTGCTTTGTTGTCTATCTGCTATAAATATTTTTTTTTATGAATTTTCGTTTATCCTCCTGAAAATCAACACAAGCAATTTTTTTTGAACATCTGGAATCAACATATTCTGGGGGGGGGGCAATTTTATGGTAGGCATTTTTTCCTCTGTCATTTGAAGAAGTCCATGGATATATACAGATAGTGCCATCCACGAAGATAGCCCTACTCTTCATCTAAATCGCGTGTTCTTTCTCACTTTAAGATGAAAAGTGAGAGAGAACACGCATTGGGGTGCGTCTTCGTGGATGACACTATCTGTATAGGTTGACATGATGACCTTAATTCAACATTGAAAACCTAAATTCTAATCTTAATTTTAATTTCAGCTCAACGCTCCATTCGCGAACACCACAGTAATTTCTCTGCCATTGCCATATTCAGACTTTGAGCCTTCTGACTTCACGCTTTGCGCTGTCGCTGGTTGGGGATCTCAAAATATGACATCCACTGTAAGTTGTACCAATATTATAATATTTGATACTTGTAAATTCTTTCTGATTGTAGAGTTTCCAACCCAAATTGGAGTAGTAAAATATGTATCAAATTGCAAAGTGAAAGTAACATGACCATAACAATACTTTTATGTGAATCTTCAACAGTCAAAAGTTTTAATTCTATTTTATTTTTAACTAGATTCAAAGATAAGTAGGTACATGCTTAAAAGAAGTGCCTACATTTATTAATCGGGTTAATTTTTGATATCGTTCTACAGGATGTATACAAATTGAAATAGTTGCTTAAATAACCTTGAAAATGGAATTGAATACAAGGTTAGTCGGAAAGGGGGTACTAAGCCGAAAAGGTGTTAAAGTACCCATAATAAAGGATAACTTTTGTTCTACAACTTTCCCCAACACTCGATAGTTTAAGAGAAATAGCTTTTTAAAGATTTCGTAAAAAATATGTTAAAATCTATCTACCCATAGCTATGATCAGCTGTGTTTACTATTTAGGTCATATTTGGGGTCACGGATTAGAAACTTAATTTTCTGAATTCATAACTAAAGCAGGTAAGTTTCTTTTTTGAAAAAACTAAAATAAAAATATTTTTTCATGCAAATAAAAATTATCGAATTTTGAAATTATAACACTTGCTTTAAAATAGCCATTAGTGATACTTTAAGTGGCCCGCGGCTTAGTACCCCCTTTCCGACTAACCTTGTATAAGTAGAAATTAAGGCAGGAAGAAGAAGATTTATTATTATTTTGATTTACCTTAACTACACTATCCCGACTTTTGAATGCTCCTTCCTGCATATATTAAGCACTTTCCAGTTCATTTATTTCTACGACTCTGAGTTTGATTATCGTAGTAATACTTACACCCATATTCTAAGACGTTCCTCCAAAACTTACTCGACTCAGAACGGCCTCGGAAACACCTTCAAAATTGTATTCTTATTCTTATTGTATTGTCGCAATTTTGAGTGAACTTTGAGGTTCCTCGACGGAGTCATTACGTCATAATTTGAATTATCTGCATCGCGCAAATAACGCCGCGATAAAAAATTGTAAGGATTATCGTAAGCATATTAGTCTTCAAAATTATTTTTTATTATATACGAAGTTTGACACTTCCTTCCTTAAGGTAGGTTCCGAGGTACCTTGAGTTTGACAGATAATTCCTTACCACGACTGAAGAAAAATCTCGAGTCGAAGACGTTTATGTCAAGTCAAGGTGGAGTCGAGTCGAGTAAGTTTTGGAGGAACGTCTTAGAATATGGGTGTTATACTTTGTGCGGTGTAGCATGGTTCGGGTGACATCTGTATTATTTTTAGACAACAACATTTTAGCAGGGTAAAATGTTATTTACTACAGTTACTACTGATTACGTAAATTAAATTTTACCCTGAAAAATGTTATTGTCTATAAATAATCAGCAAATAATACAGCTGTCACCCACACCATGCTACACTGCATAGAGAGTAGGCCCATTTTTGTAACATTGATGTTTTGTATAGTTAACCAGCATTATTGAAGTTTGTATGGCCGCTGACGGGGATTTTCTTGGTTAGCCCTGAGTTGTGACTTTAATCCTGGGCTAAACGATGTTGCTCAAGTCAGCCTTAAAGGATTTTCTTTTTTGATTTGTTATAAATATTAAACAAACTAGCCGCCCGGACAGACTTCGTTCTGTCAAGTGTTGCCTGTAGTGGGAAAAGAAAAGTGTTGTTTTTACTATTTTCCATGCAATTTTTGTTTTTTCTCTCCATAAGAACCTTCCTTGTGCCTTAAGGAATATATAAAAAAACCGAATTGGTCGAGCCGTTCTCAAGTTTTACACTTAGCAACACATTTGGCGATTCATTTTTATTTATATACCTATAGATTACGTATCTATGGTTTCACTACCTCAATTAAGCCTGTCGCACTCTAAGACCTCTCCGAAGTTGCACTACAACAATTGGTCCACCACTTCCATCACCAAGCCTGAGCACGAGCATGAACGCCAGATGCTAATTGTTGTTTTATTTTTCAGGCTAGCATAGATCTTATGTACACAACTAAATACATCTACAATCAGAATGTATGCACCTCGCTATACAGCACTCAGGCCGGTATCGTTAACATTCTCCCGAATATGTTGTGTGCCGCTTCGTATGACATCGTATCTGCTGGATGCATTGTAAGTATTCATCATTTATGCCCACTACAAAAGGGTTCACCTTTTGTTTTTTTGGAGGCAGCTACAATCACATTATATAACAACCTGCAAACATCGTGTTATTTGAGTCTCGTTATAATTTTGGATGATGTGAAGTGAGGAACAAATCCCACGGATTTGCCTTTCGGCCTTGCCTTATCCCAATTATTTTGGGATCAGCACTTTCTTACGAAAACTCTTCAAGTGCGGCCGTCGTATCGCAATGTTAAACCTACGTTCCATACCTAATGTTATTATAATATTTTTTTTAGATTTCATATTGCTTAGTATTATGTAAATTGTAAGTTTGCTTAAGGTGTATATTTTGTTCTTCTTGCGAGTAGTTGAAGGCTAACCTATAATTTGTCTGGTTTATGGTTTTTAGCTTAGAGCAACGACGAGTTGGAGGGGAGTAGGCACACAGAGTAGGTATATCCTCGCTGTCAAAGAACTAACGAGGTCCGAGGCCCATTAGGGATAGCCTTTAGTGCTGTTGATGCTAGTAGTCATGATGTTACTAGTAGCAGTTAGCTTAGGTTAAGTATTTTGCTCATCACCATTGGTTGGAGACCCTTCATGTCTCGCCAATAACTGCTCCGTTACGTAGAAACGGTCCGCAAGAAAATCTACAAGCAGCCGATTAGATAAAAAAGTTAAAGAGCTACACACGTGGTTGTAAGACTAAAAGTTCGCAGGAAATGTGACTAACGTCAATCTAAGTTGGCGATGAATCATTGCTCAAAAGGTACCTTGTCGAAACTTTGCATGATGGTTACTAATTCAAACCTCTAATAATTCATTCGATGGTTACTAATGAATTGATGGTGGCTGTGTTGCTCTAAGGTTTTTAGCACTAAGGAACGGTGAAGAGTGCTGCCTTTTATAGTGATGTTGAAAAAGTGCTAATTTATTTAGCGCTCTTTGAATAATTGTTTTTTTTTTCTTCTGGTGTTTATTATATTATAAGCTGTGATAGCCTAGCGGCTGAACGCTTGACTTTCATGCAGGAGGGTCTGAGTTCGATCCCGGCCCGTACCTCTGGCTTTTTGAATTCATGTGCGGATCAGAATTTGATTATCACTTGCGTTAACAGCGTAGGAAAAACATCGTGAGGAAACCTACACACCTAAGAGGGCTCCATAAAGTTCTCGATGGTGTGTGTAGTCTTTCAACCTGCACCAAGCCAGCGTGGTGGACTAAGACCTAAGCCCTTCTCATTTTGAGAAGAAGTCCGTGCCAGCAGTCGGGCAGTAATGGGCTAATTATGTATGTGTTATGTAATTATTATATTGCAGAGATATCGCAGAATAATATATATCGGATATTTTTGGGAATAACAAATCCCATGATTACAGTGTCCTGTAAATGTAATCTCATAAGACGTGGTTGTAATAATAATGTTATATTCAATTAATTTTGATTTATAGGGTGACCAAGGCAATGCGTTAGTGTGCAACGGAGGACTTGCTGGTATTCTATTCCTTACCACCGGATGCTCGCCCTCTTCATTCCCCGAAGTGTATGTCCGACTCTCCAACTACACCACCTGGATCAGAAGCGTCACTGGTGGAGCATCTACCTTCCAACCAGGAATCGCCGTTCTAATAGTATTCACCATAGTTCAACTTATAGTCGCCAAGGTCATAAGCTAAGGAACTTTATAATTTATTTAATTCGGTTTCTATTGTACAAAAATACATACAAAAAAGTATTTTTGTTACTATGAACAAAGATAATAGTACAAAATAGAGTAAAATATAAGTACATTTGCTGAGTCTGTTTTTTTCTCTTCTTAATCTTAATATAACTTTCTTGTTTTATAAAAAAGTACGTAAAACCTTATATCGAGAAAGAGCCCTTCACACAGCGGATCCGTTGGTGCTGGATGTGTTGTTCACATCTGTACCGACGGATCAGTTAAACAAATGGCAGCTGCGTTGCATCTAGCAGATAGGATACGATAAAAATAACGGATCCAGTATTTTATACTGGATTCGGAATACTGTCGTGTATGTGAACTAGCTGATACAACTACCACCAAAATAAAAACCGCATCCGCTAAAACGGGTCCTGTAAACCGTTTCTGTGTGAACTAACTGTAAGATATTTACCCTATTCTTGGGTAGACCTCGTTGACATTAGGATAGCTCTAATCAGTTGCTTCCTTGCTACGTCACTGGTTTCCTTACAATAAGATAAGAGTCATGTACCTAGTGTAAGTTTAAAATAAAATAAAATATTTATTGTTAAGATTTTGTTCTTTTTTTATGACATATTTGAATCGGTAGCAATATGACGTATTCAATGACATCTCTCCGTCGATATTTGAATATTCAGTATAGTCGCCAGTACGTAACTTAGCAAGAGTAGAGAAGAGAATTCCTCTCCTTTCTTTCTTTCTTCTAAACAGACATGTTTAAAAATAAATAACCTCAAATAATACTCTGGCTCGTTGGTCTAGTGGTGGCAAGCGCGACTGCTGATCGTGAGGTCCTGGGTTCGATCCCCAGGTCGAGCAAAGTGTTATTGGGTTTTTCTGTGTGGAATTCCTCGGTACCAGCCCGGAGTTTTGATATTTGCCTGGTTGATGGCAATAGGCTCGCCCGCTATTACATGGGACATAAACATAACGGCGAAATGAGGGTGGTACTATACACCTCTGCCCAACGTTTTGGGGAATAGGTACATGCGTATGTTATGTTAAAAATAAATTACGGCAATAACCATAGAATAAAAGTGAGTATTTTTTTGTTGCACAAAATGTACATGCGCAACCATACTCCAACTACGCCAAAACCTTGCCAAATTACGTGCCAGCGACTAATATTATAAACTGATTAGTAACTTGTTACGAAATAAAATCTCATAAAAGATATTAAGGACATTGTTGTATTTGCAGATGATATATCACTGTTAAACTTTAACGGCAGCAGCCAGTTAAGGAAGATGTTAATAACGCTCTCTCTGAAGTAGTGCAATGGTTTAATGTTAATAACTTACTTTTAAACGAGAAAAAGACTAAATATATCAGATCTTTTACACCTAATGTTAAGCAGGTGAAAACCGGTGTAGTAATAAATGGAGACGAGTTGGATCTTGTGGATACCACTATGTTGTTGGGTATAACTTTGGATTTGAAACTGCAGTCGGTCGCACATAATAGATTAATTCTCGAAAAGACTCAGTTCTGCAGCTTACGCGTTCTATAAGATACACCAGCCAGATTGGTATATTTTACAACCCTATATTGTTACACTCGCATAATTTTTAAACCATGAGTAATGTCTGGACTTTAAAAGATATCTTGATCTCTGAGTTTGTTTCGGCTTTACTTCTCAAAGCTAGACAGACAGGAAATGCCGGCGCCATCTAGTCTTTAAAAAAACATTTTTTTGACTTGTAAGTGGAAGCGCAAACATCAAACTAAATACCTATAGTTGTGCGATAGTTGGACGACTTTATTTTTATATTGGAATCGAGTCTAGCTGGTATGCGCACTCCCATACATCGCCATAGACATTAGGGATGCAACTAAACTGTCGTACGATAGTTGAGTTGCATCCCTAATGTCTATGGCGTACGATAGTTGAGTTGCATGTGTGCGGGAGACTTGTGTCTGTAACAGATTTACTAAAAGAAATAAAAAATCAAATTAAATGAAAAATGTTTTTTCTATTTAAATCCCATTTATGGACAACTAGCTGTAAACAATGGCTTTATAAAATATGAATAATACACAATGAAAAATATTTATCCGTTGTTTATTTACAATAAGCCGAAATATTAATAAAGATAAGCTTTTATACAGCTACAACAAAAAAACCGACATCGGATTCGTTGTGAAAATTTGAAGAATTTATTGACGTTGACTGACATTACGCGAGTTATTCGGCGGAAAGTAGACTTGTGGAACGTATAAAATATGAAAAAGTTATAGCCCATTACGGTAAGCGCGTTTGAGGTCCAATTTACTTGTAAAGTAACTAAAAGGTTAAAGGTGTTATAAATTTTGAGCACGTTCATTAGGCCCACACGGATCCTCGCCCCGGCTTTTAGCTGCGACACATGTTGGAATTTCGTAATAAGATTTCCTTAATTTAAGACCTCGACACACCTACGTAGATGTTCATTGACGGCATTCCCGAATCAACACACCTGCTAGTGGAATAAGCCACGTAAATTCGAGCTCCGTGTTAATTCGCATATTGAAACATTGGTACACAGAATATTAAATTAATGAAATCATATTTACCTCTTGATATAATTTCTGATTGAGTATTTTGTTTTCTTTGAAGTGAGTTTTATTTGAAATAATATCTTATTATGTGTTTATCTTATTTTTATGTATATTGAAAATTGAATTAATAATGTTTATTTATTCTTCATTTACTTAAATATTGAAACTTAAATTTTTATGATGTGGTAACTGTCTTCTTATCTAGGGAATCATTAGAATAGGTACAGACATTTTTTAATGTAGGTTCACGACTAAACGCTTTGTTTTTAAATTATTTTAATGCTTTAATCTTTTCCCAGATTGGATTCTACATCTTTTATTTATATTATTAATGGTCAAATACATAAACGCTACTCAATTTGAAGTTGCCGTTAATTTCGTGCTGTCGCAGTCACATTGCTTTAAAGTGAAAGTGACAGCACGAGACTTAAGGGCAACTTAAAATTAAGTAACGTATGAATATTTGGCCAGCCTATCTATGATTTACTAATTTTTAATTACATAAAGAAAAATACTACATCATGGGTGATATCCAAACAAACACACCTAATTAAAACAATCTGTTTAATAACCCAAAAGCCGAAAAAACATCAACTAACTTTTGTGAAACCATAACCTCTGAAAATAACGAAGAATACTCTTTCAAATCCGCTCTTTTAATGCAAAAATACATCAACATTCACGCAAACACGTTCACAAAGGTTTTAGAACAGACATCAATATCCATTTGGATCGGATCTGAGCGGAATCTTCGGGCAACTGTGGATATGCTCCGTTTCCAGAGTTACGCTAAGGGAGCTTGGTTTATGAACCAGAAACATAAAAGTAACGAGGCTATTAAGTCCGAACCGTTGCACCCGGTCAGACGAAGTTTTATTTGAATGCCTTTAGCATTTTCGCTACCTTTTAGGCTTGTTATAATAATGAAATAACAGCGATTAATTTAAGAAACCGCGTTCTTTATTCATTATCTCGAACTTCTTCTTTTCGTGTGGTTAGTGACTAATCTGGTGTCAGAGTTTATACCGCCCATGAGCCTCTGACTTGGCTTTCCATACCGCCGAGAAATGTCCCTCAGGCATGCCGGTTTCCTCACGATGTTTTCCTTCACCGTTTTTAAGGAAGTGATAATTATACAATACGCACATGGTCCGAGTCCGAGGTGCGTGCCTTGGGTTCGAACTCGAGACCAGACTTGACAGTCCGGTCACACCACTGCTATATTATATTATTTCGATGATTTTCTGTCTATGGACTCTATGTGCTTGATTTTGTTTACAATGTGAAGTTATGATCGCAGCTTACCTACATACTTGCTTTAAACTTAAAGCGAAAAAATTTGAGAGTTTATAATCATAAAAATTTAATCCCTCTCGTAATTTGCAATAAAAAAGGTTTTCTGTTTAGTTTTATGATCTCCTTCGTTTGTTTTAATAGTACCTACCAGCGTTGTAGCTCGTTAATGTCAATATTAATTTAAAATATTAATGTAATATCACCTGCTAAGTACGATGTTTACCTACGCTGTACTTATAAGGGAATACCACAATCTAAAATATTCCCATCAATGAATATTCAGGTTATCCCGTTACCAGTATCATTTGCTAGAATGTTTCACCGAGCGTTATAAATTACAGAAATTAATTAATGGAAATACTGATAGCTACAGGTGCTGGCGACACAATTATTAATACAATGGTGAGCGTTATCGCTTCGTCCGACAACACTTTAACTACTTCAGCGGAAGATGATAAAATATTGTGTAATCAGAGGCTGGGTAAGACAGGCGCATTTACCGTTAAACACAACATTCCCGCGCCCCGGGACGTAATTCCCGCCTAAACAAAGCTAACGTTGATTCGCTACATTCTTGAAGGAATCTGCAAATCTCCGCCGCGGTAAGACTCCGCTCACTCCCGGGAAATAAAAGATTACTCTATGTGAATAACTCTTCAGAGCTCGACTTGGCGATGTTTTTCAAAAGACAAGATTATTCTCTACTATTATTATTTTTGTGGGTTTACTTCTCTTGTTTATTCATTTTCTATACACATTATTTACATTTTAAAATATTTCTATAAAAAACATAAAAAAATATTTAAAAATATAAAAAATAGACGCCCACCGGCATCGAGAACAGGGTCCAAGCTACCAGTGGTCAGGGCCTCAGGGAGAGGAACTTCCTGACAATACGCGGCGTGTCCAGAAGTACCGCTTTCTGTATCAGGCCCTTGATCCAGCTGCCCAACGAGAGCCTTATTAGATGATGGTCGAAGCTTTTGGCTATAAAGCCATTGGCCGTAACGACTATCGGCACAACAACTGCTGAGTCAACCTTCCACATGTCGACAACCACGTGTGCCAAGTCTTGATATTTAATTTCTTTATCTTTCTCGGCTTTCACAAGGTTCTCGTCATGTGGACCAGTAATATCAACAATCATTGTGAGACGCTCTGATCGATCTATCACCATTATGTCAGGCTTATTGGCAACAATAGTGATGATAGATCGATCCCAGTACAATGTGATAAGACCATTCTCGAGAACTGGGTCGGGCACATACTTGTAGTATGGTACTTCTGCGTCCACAAGGTTCTATTTCAGAGCAAGTTACTGGTGGATAATCCTAGCCACTAGGTTGTGTTTGTGCAAATTGAGTTTACTTTATTGTTATTGTGTTTGAATTCATGAGTTAATGTTTTATCTAATTGTGTCAATAAATCATGTATTAAATTACACGATAATAAAAATGGTACTTATTAATAACATAGTTAAAATAATATAACTACAATATCAGTAAAGACTGCCTCGTTGGTCTAGTGGTGGCAAGTGCAACTACTAATCGTGAGATCTTGGATTCGATCCCCAGGTCGGGCAAAGTGTTATTGGGTTTTCAGTGTTGAACTCCACAGTAGCAGCCCGGAGTTTGGATTTGTGCCCGGTTGATGGCAATAGGCTCGCCTCCTATTACATGGGACTTAGGCCGGGCCGCACTGGTACGGCGACAGCGACGCGACGGCGATTTCGTGAAAACAAACTCATATAAACATATGTCCGTGGCCGCACTGCAGAAGCGACAAGCGAAATTTATTTGTTCACGAAATCGCCGTCACGTCGCTGTCGCCGTACCAGTGCGGCCACGGCCATAAACATAACGGTGAAATGAGTGTGTTACGGTACACCTCTGGGCCGGGGCCGCACTGGTACGGCGACAGCGACGCGACGGCGATTTCGTGAAAACAAACTCATATAAACATATGTTCGTGGCCGCACTGCAGAAACGACAAGCGAAATGTATTTGTTCATATCGTAATGAAATTTCAAATGTTCTATAAGTAATGAGGGTGTCAGCATTTAATAAAATTATTCAGCGACTCGCGACGACCCTTGAAATTCGTACGACAAGCAGCGGTGCGAGGGCAATTTGTCACGATTTGTAACAAAATATGCGGTGATATACCTAAGCGGCCGCACTGCCTCGCGGCGTTCGTGCTAAAGAGTGCGACATATTCGAACGAAGAGGTGCGGCCACCCACTAAGCGAAATAGCGGCGTTTCGCTGGCTTCTCGCTTTTGCAATGCGGCCACCTATTTTTTCGCGTCGCCGCCGCGTCGCTGTCGCCTTACCAGTGCGGCCCCGGCCTAAGCGACGTAGCGGCGTTTCGCTGGTTTCTCGCTTTTGCAATGCGGCCACCAATTTTTTCGCGTCGCCGTCGCGTCGCTGTCGCCGTACCAGTGCGGCCCCGGCCTTTTAGTCTCGATGAAACATGTTCGTAGGTGCTGATACAATTAAAATTACGACATAAATGGACCACGGAGTTGACATTTAATGATTAGGCAATGCTACCAAATAAAAATAGCCTACTACAAGTACCTAATTTAATAGGGAATGTGTCCCTCGGGTATATCTTACCCGGAAAATTTTAAGTCGTTTTTGACCGTCGCTATTGTGAAACTCCTCAAGGGAACCTTTGACTGGCCGGAAAGGATTGAATAGGTAAAATAAGGGGTAAATATAAAATATCCCAGAGGTCCAAGGCAATTTTTAGTTCTTCCTAATTGGATCAATATCTGTTACGCGTTCTTGAGGAGGGTACTTAAAGTGGTTAAACAGCGTAATAAAGTACAGTACTACACATCTAAGAAGTCGCAATGGCAAACCTGATCGAATAACCAATGGCAGTCGCTCAATTTCGCGCCACTCACACATTGCGTTAGCGTAAAAATATTTTTTTTACTGCAGTACTAATAAACATTCGTGGTTTTGAAGTCGCACTCAGTTCGGAAGTGATCGGTTTTACGAAGTTTACCGATGCGGCTTCTTAGTTGTGTCGTACCTACTATACACTTAATTCAAGATCTTAAAGTAAAGAAAGAAATTAAATATTTTTGTTAAGTACCTAGTTTGTTTTGAGTCGATAATCTTACGTCTTTGAAGCATTGGTATTATTTTCCGAAATGGAAGTGCTGTTATCAATAAAAATCAGCTATTGATGTTGACAGAAGTGTGATAATCGATTAGCCTAATATCGTTACCATCTTCTTTACATAGTATAAAACAAAGTCGCTCCCGCTGTCTGTACGCTTAGATCTTTTAAACTACGCAACGGATTTTAATGCAGTTTTCAGCAATAGATAGAGTGATTTAAGAGGAAGGTTTATATGTCCCACATTAGTATCTATATTGCACCTGTGCGAAGCCGGGGCGGGTCGCTAGTCTATACTAATATTATAAAGAGGAAAGATTTGTATTTTTGTATATAACGAATAAACTTAAAAAATACTGGACCGATTTCAAAAATTATTTTGCCGTTAGAAAGCTACATTATCACTGAGTAACATAGGCTACGGGCGGAGCCGTGAGGACACAGCTAGTGTTTTATATAGTACTTTTATATAAACCTGACCTAGTATTACAGCATCGAATAAGGGCTACAATTAATTACAGTACCAATAACTACGACAAAAATGTCTCGAAAAATTGTATCAAGAATTGATCGACAGCGACGCGTTACGACACCCGGCGAGCTTATATGACTAGCCTTAAGCCTTAAAGTTTTACGGTTCATTTAGATCGTATTAACACCCCAGCCGCTTTGGGGGACGTATAACATGCCTCTGCCACAGATTAGGACTATATGCCTCTGAATATGGTAAAGGAAAACTGAAAATTTAAAATTTATTACGAGAAGAATAATAACAAGTGGAAGTTTGAAAAATATGCAAGTTATCACCGCATAATGAGAGAGGCATTCAAATAATGGATTAATATCCGGTTCCCTTAAAAAAAACGAATCGTTTTCCTTACTTGTTTAGCATTTTGAATTAGGTACTAAATTGGGCATATAAATAGGCTCGTAAGCAAATTTTACCCGTGATAGCTACTTCCATATGGGACGGTCTACTACGCAAAGTCATGAGGTCTTTGCTTTATGTATGGTAAAGATACAAGATTCTCAATTTTAACCAATAACGCTTTGTAAGTTATAGAATTCGGCTATAAATCGGCAAGAATCAAATTTTCGAACCATGGAACGTGAAAAAAGTGGGGAAAATTCAAGAAAATCCGTTATAATCCGGATTATTTATAATCGATTCTTTAACACAACAAAAGCTTAATAACCGTACGCGTTACGCTATGTTATTATTCCACCGAGTGAATTTTGCAATTAAATTTTATGATGACTATATTCTAATCAAAGGAATGCCATTATGCGACATTTTCCGGCTTGCGAACACCGACACATACACAGTTAATACTGTGTATGTGTCGTTTATTTCATTTTACGTCAATATACACCTTGAAATTTTGATCGTTTTCCACCCGTGTAATAGTGAAAATTTATCTTATCAAACGAAGTATCAAACAGCTTGAAGAGATTGTAAAAAAAAAACTGTTTTCTAAAGTTTGACCTGACTAATTGATGTACAGTAGAGAAATAAAAAGGTTATGCATCTTAAGATCTGATGCCTCCGACTGCAGGTTATCTCTTTCTATTTCATCTTGTTTCCATCTTTTTCGTTGATTTTAAAGCTGTCAGGTTTTTGTTTTATGGGTGCCGTACCCAAAAGGTGCCATCTACTAAGCCCACACCGTCTGTCTGTCCATCCGTCTGTCGGTCACAGGACTGTATCTTTTTAACCGTAATACTTAGGTACCCAGTTGACATTTTCACAGAATATGTGTTATTATAGCCTCTATACCCACGCGAGTTGAGTGAGGTTGCTTGTTCGTTACCAGAACATACGAAACATTTTGTAATCACACAAATAATGTACAGTAGGGGAATGAAAAGGTTATGCACCTTAAGGTCTATTTTTGCTTGCACAGTAAAAGAAACGAACTATTTTACTGACTACGATATTAAATGGTGACATGCTGACAGACACTAGTAATGTCAATTTATTAGATCATCGATTTGATTGATATCATGATTTTTACAACAAAACTCCTTGAATCAAATCAAAAACATTACAAGGCACTACAACGTCATATGGAAGTAAAAGGCAATTTTGATCTTTGCTACCAAATAATTAAATATAATTTTCCATGCATTGGTCTGTTCCGTTCAACAGTTTGAAAAGGTAACATGTGCCCGTCATGTGGGAAACGAATGAATTTTGATAACTGACGAACCTTTTCATTCCCCTACTGTACATACTACTAAAATGGGATACATACGCCAGATCAACAATCATGAAATCAACATTCAAAATATCAACACCACGAGATCGACCGTTAAAGAAGTCAACAGCTTATATACTACATCAAAAATTTACGATGTCAGCAGTTCATTAGATCAACAAATCATTTTACCAAACAGCCACTAGATCAACAGCTTATAATATCGATTACTGTTTATTTATATCAATGCGACTTATCGTAAAAAAACCAGCTCTTTATGGAAAAATATCAACGAAAAAAAAAAATTATCTCGTGGTGTTGATATTTTGAATGTTGATTTCGTGATTGTTGATCTGGCGTATTTATCCCTTTTTTTTTCTTTCTCTGGAACGTCCTCATGGATGTCACCTTGGCCTTTTTCCTGAGCTCACATCTATTAAGATACACAGGCGTTATAGGTACTAAGCTACAACGCGTGTTCTTCTAATTGATTACCAGCCTTTTTTTTTTTTTTTCTCGTTGGAATATCCTCATGGATGTCCCTCGCCCGGGGAAGGCGAGGGGGTCTGCCGGACTCTTACCGGCTAAAAACCAACGGTGTTCCTTCTCCTGACCGTTCGGCCGGGGTCGCGGGATTCGCAAAAGAATAGACCGCAACCCCGGCAGTGCGTATGTATCCCTACTAAAATGGAGTTAATACACCATCGAATAAAAACTATCAAAATTTCACGCTGTAGGTACTTTATTTAAAGGCACGTAGTTACATGCTTGACATTAACTGAAACGTGAGACTACAAATAACAGTTTGAAATGATTAGCCGTTTTAATAAAACAGGATGTTATACGTAATTGGGGAGAGTTAATCCTGTAATAACAGAAGTTTATACAGGTTGATGTTACCTCGGATTTACATCTCATTTACGACGGTTAAAATACATAAAACGAGGCAAATAAGGGTAACAAGGTCGGATGATAGAATTTGTTACAAGTTTATGGCAAGATTTTCAATTCTGTGGCTGTTGCGGCTAGGACTATTAACTTTCAGAAAGGGTCAACGACTTTATTTCTGGTGGTTGGAACTATTAGCGTCGGCAGGGACCCGTTTATTTTATTCGATATTGACCATCACTAAACTAATGGACGTTGTTATCTCAACAAAATTAACAATAATTGTTGTCGTAGACATAAACGGTTGTTTGTGTAGTTTAAACTAATTTGGTTTAAAGAGGAAATTGTGAATAATTGGGATGAGCCTTCATCCAAATAATTCTGCATTTGCCCAGCAAAATTATAGTCTTACCGTGATTTCCGACACAGAATGGGACGAGCTCTCTCTAGTTCAGGAATAAGTACGCCTATTTTAACATGCATTTTATAGGGAATACCCGAATAGTTTCCCACACAACCGGAGCCCTTAATCAGTTTCGTCTGCAACGACACCGCGTGAACAGCTCACGATAAAGGGCTCCGGTGGAGTCCAAATCGAGTCGGACATTCCCGATAAAATGCACGTGAGTAAAACCGTATATTACCGTAAATACTCACTAACATGAATATCGCCCACTAAAGTTATTATTTAAAAAAGACTCCTATCGTCTTGTGGATGTCATAGAAAGCAAAAAAAGTATTATGGAGGACGGGTAGGTGCAATATGCTTTGGGCTGATTATGGCTACACCTGTAGAACCGTTCTTTTTGGCGGTCAATCAGGAGGTTTATGTATGTACAAAATTAATAATAATACAGCAAAATAATTATTTTCATCGCACCCAGTCCATGTGAACATGGATAGAATAAACGTGACGCGATCAGAATTTTAGCTGATTTACATGCCATGCACTCAAAGGCAAGAAAAAAATATTATTGCCTGCATTAGACAAATAGTTCTTAAACTTAGTAAACGGCGTTGAATATTAGTCTACGAAATTGTAACTTACATCTTTGAAATGAGTAGGTACGAAATGTACCTATTGTTTATTTTTCTTTTACCTGCTATCTTACCTTTTACTAGGGTTTACCTTCTTACTTAAAACTTGTTGACCACTATAACTACCTTGGACAAATTGTCAAGCTAGGTAGGTCGCCCGAAGAATCCAACTCGGATGGGCAGCGTTCGGAAAATGGCGTGGTATCTTCTCGTCCAAACTTCCGCAGTGCCTGAAGACAAGGGTCTTCAACCAGTGTGTGTTGCCAGTGATGACATATGGATCTGAGACGTGGTCCTTGACTGCTGGCCTTTTGGAGAAACTCAGAGTCACCCAGCGGGCAATGGAGAGAGCTATGCTCGGAGTTTCTTTGCGCGATAAAATCCGGAACGAGGATATCCTCGTTCCGGATTTTATAAATGATTAAAGTCACCGACATAGCTGTCATGGTTTGCAAGCTGAAGTGGCAATGGGCAGGCCACATCGCTCGAAGGACCGATAACTGATGGGGAAGAAAGGTTCTTGAGTGATGACCACGAATCGGAAAGCGCAGCGTAGGTAGGCCTCCCACTAGGTGGACCGACGACATTGTGAAAGTCGCGGGCAACCGATGGATGCAAATGGCGGATTGTCGTTCGATGTGGCGGTCTAAGGGGGAGGCCTTTGTTCAGCAGTGGACGTCTTCAGGCTGATGATGATGATGATAAAGCTTCTTAACTACATATTAACGTCCTCGAAAACCATTATTATTTTCTTCTGAAAACCCTGTATTTCGCCTGTATGTTTTTGTGAACACACCACATTAATCATAGTGAATGCCTGCGCCACGTTGCATAAACTTGGCACACGATCATCGCCGCTGTTCGTTTATATTGCAGTTTTATTACTACTTCCCACATCCCAATATTTTACTTACAGCTTTTTTACCATACGCCGTTAAATGACAAAACTACTTCATAAAAGCAATCAAAACTTTTATCTCTGTATAAAGCGGGGGTATTACCGCGGCATATGTCAACCAAACTATCCGAAAATTCTATATCTCTAGTGCCCGCTTAAGTAGGGCGGGGAAAAAATAATAGTGTCGTAAATTCATAAATGACACTTTTCGAGTACACTAGCAAAGTTTTTCCTAACTTTAAGGTCACAATAAAAGTGTCACATTGAAGGCCCTGTGTAGTAATTTATTGAGGGTAAAATAAACATGAGAAGTGCGAATAAGAACTTTTGAAGTAGGACTTGACTTTATATTAGCTTGACGGCGCGAATATGCACGAAGTAGAAAAAAAATTAAAATACGATATGTTAGCAGATGATTTTAGCGTATAAAATTATTGACTTTTGGGAAAAGTTATAGAACAAAAGATATTAATTATTATGGGTAATTTAAGGATAAGTACACCTTTTCGACCAACATAGTAGAACTATAATTTTAAAACAGCACCTATTAAAAATTTAACAATTTATTACAGTGTTATGTCAATGGATACCCATTATCCAACGTAAATTATTTTATGTGTACTTAGTCTAAAGCCGGGTCTGTTGCGCCCATAAATTTATGTTAGAAATAGCCCCTAACATGTTTTTTTAATAAAGCTCCTGCGTGGCCTGTTTGTTGTGTTGTATTTGGTCCGAGTGTTCACTTAACATGTTTTGTTAGTTTATTTTGTTAGATTTTTGTCGCAGCAGACCCAAACAAACGTCACATCCTGATTTTCAAAAATAATTCTTAACAATATACGACTAAATTATTTTTCAAGGGGAATTTCATTAAATCTCACTTACAATATTCAACGTAAGTCGATTTTAATGACGTGTGGCGGGAGGTGTTCAATCCCCAATTACTTCTAACAAACATTAAAATAATCTCAATGTTTTTTCTTTTTCTCTCGAGAAATTCTCGAACATTTAGAACTGTATTCTTCTCCCACACTTCGGTTTAAAAATATCTTACGTTCAGCTAAACGTTGCCGACTCATCTTGTTCTTGAACGAGTTTTATCTACTGGGAATGATCAGCTTACATCTACTAAAGCTTACTTATCCAAAAGTTATTAGTATTTAAAGTTATAAATTTCAAATACGTATTTGTAAAATGTTTACTTAACTTTTATATTGGAATCCATATATGAAGTTATTTGTTGAACAGGAAGGTTCAGCATGACATAATTACTTAGTTCCCTTTAACGATACTTACTAAAAGAGAACACGTGATAGTCAAAAACCTGTCTGTTCTGTGGTACCCAAAATCGTAACTGTTCCCATACGTATCTGACACATTTTTGTTCATATCATGCCAGCGTGCGTTAATGAAGAAAATAAAAACTCTACCCATCATTTAAAGTACAATAAAATTCGCAAGTGACACGCGACTATTAAGTACTACGAATACATTACAGTACAGTCGGTACAGTAATCAAGTCACCCGCGGGAAATACGCTCAAATCCAGCGGCTCTCAAACTCGTTTGACTTACGACCCCCTTCTCAAAAAATAATATATTCCTAAGAGTTCCCCGGGGAAATCTATTGTATATAACAAATAGAATATGAGTGGGAGTGTAGCGAGTCTATGATTCTTAATTTCCTAGTTTTCCTAGGCGCTCCTTTTCTTGTAGATGTATAGCTCCAAGGTTTAATAATCTCTGGGTTATTTTTCCTAGATAGAGGCAACAACATACCTTGGATACCTCAGTCGAACTAATTCATCTTCTTATTCTTTTCGTGTGGTTAGTGACTAACCTGATGTGAGAGTTTATGCCGCCCATAGGCCTTTGACATTGCTTCAAATGCCATCGAGAAATTTCTCCCAGGCATGCCGGTTCCCTCATGATGTTTTCCTTCACCGTTTTTAAACAAGTGATAATTCCGAAAAGTCAGAGTTGCGTGCCTTGGGTTCCGAGACTTGGGACTCGAGACCTATGACTTGGCAGTCCGACGATCACACCACTACGCTATTACTCCTCAAACCACCTTCTAAATTGTGAGCACAGACTACGTCTAAACTTTGAGAACTTATAACGAAAAGTACTTGATAACACAACTGTTAGTTATTTGTACTTTTACGTTAAATAACGCAATAGATTAATGATATTAACTTCGACCTCCACATACAAAAATACCATAGGTTCATTGTAGGTATCACCGGGGTCGATCAATAGCCAAATTAAATTTACTGCCGCAAGCCCACCAGATCGTTCGTAACGATACAGCGACCGCCATTTATTGCCAATAAATATTTTTTACTAGCAGCTTTTACAGGACCCAGTATCGTCTTTGTAGAGGATCTTACACCCTGTATTATTTCATAACTGATATTTTATTACGGTATCGTCAGTTCTACGATATAACATTTAATTTGTTCTTATTATTTCGGTATTGGGTTACGACAGATTTTATTTGCACCTGAACATGACCGTGGACATAATTTTATTTGAACCGTTATTATAGAAATTGATTATATAGCTATATTATTTTAACTCTAATATTAACTGTTTTATGTATAACCTATGCAGATATTATAACTTACATGAATAAACATCGATAAGATGGTACTATTGAATCATTTTCAGAATTTAGACTGCTTAAACTTTGATTTTCTTTTTTTTTTCAAAAAATCTTTCCCCACACTATCATTTCTCCTGTACGGTGCGTGCGTTTACAGACACAAATCTTCACATGCACAAACGCCCAGACCCGGAACAAGTATTTGTAGGCCATATAAATATTTGCTCTGTGGGAATTGAACCCACGACCCGTAGCGCATGACCCAATCGCTCAGCCACTGCACCAAATGTGTTGTCAATATATATTTAGCGTAACATCCTTGGTATAATCATTTTAAGGCAAATATTTATGCATTACAAAATCGTATCAAAAAATATTATTTCTTAATAGGGAGAACTCTTTAAAACATCATGAACATCACGAATATTTTTCCTAAATAACCTGATGAAATTAATATAAAGTTTCTAAGAGCAAAAAAAGGTTGTTTACCAAAACTTTTCATAAAAGCAACCAAATTTGTTTATAAACTTGATAAAGATTTGCTTCTTGACTTCACATAATATCAAAGAAAGTAACTACAAACGTTTTTCTAATCAAAATAATTGAGTAGAACAAATGGAAAGTAAGGCTTTGTCATCGCAGTTCTTTTTACTTATGATTGTATTATACACAAAAGAACAAATGTTACTTTTGTATAAGTTACCGCTTTTCCTCATAGCATGAGCAGAATGTTAAGTAGTACCAATTACCTACTCGTTCCATTGGTGCCTTCTGAAGCTTTTGAATGCAAATTATATTTTTAAATCGCGTTGGATAACATGATGTTAATTTATTTTATATATAAATAGGTACCTCACTATAGAAGCAATCCCTACGACGCCGTACGTCCAAGTACGTACGTATTGGGGAACAATTTAGGAAAGTTGACATCTAGATCACCTTATTCAGGTTTATTAAAGGTCGTAATCCTATTGCATTACTCGATTTACTTTTAAAAACAAAATCAAGTTTTATTCATTTTAGAAGGAATTAATATAAATGGGAATTTGTGTTTTGTAGCGAGAGACAAACAAAGCACAAGAAAATAAAGAATGAACGGAATGAAATGTGAATTTAATTTTACAGTTGGCCGGTCTTTGAATGACAAGGGTGTGTGGATGTGTCGCGGGGATATTACAATTTCGGGCTTTTCTTAATATTATTGTTGTGTCGTATGAGATTGTGTTTTTGTATTTTTATTTTATATTAACAAAGTCTCTTACATTTTCTCGATATATTTAATCAAGTGTCAATCATTGTGATGTATTCACGCGATTTATCCACGTCGTGTGAGCTTTCTTGTATAACGTTAGGAAAGCATTACATTATAATACCTATAACACGAGGCGACCGATTATTCATGATGTTTTCCTTTAACGTTTAAAGTTGGTGATAAATTGTGAACATGCAGAGTATGTAAGGCCTAACGCAGACGATCGCTTTTAATCGGTCACCGATTTGTGTCCGTCAACTGTCGAATATAACGATAGGTGACCGATTTTATACCGACGTCAGTCGACGCACATGTCCTATACCTGCCGACATTTTCTTTTTTAAAATGCTGTCGATGTATCATACATATAACGCAGGTCTTTTTTACACTTCCGCTATCAATTTCGTGATGCAGATTTCACGAGCCGCTGACTAATGTCTGTTGTGTGCGTTTTTTTTTCTATGCGACTGCTTGTAGATGGTCTTGCGGACCGTTTCTACGTAACCGGGCAGTTATTGGCGAGACCTAAAGGCTCTTATTACAAAAGATGGTTTAAACCAAGACTAAGGTAAACCCAGATTTATAACATACCCATCATTTTCTAACGTCATATAGCAAAAAGAGACGGGGCTATTTTAAAACCGGGGTTTTTCTTAGTTCATGTCTCGTAATAAGAGTGAAAGGGTCTCCAAACAATGTTGTGTGCGTTAGCTTGGCTTCACTCGCATGTACCATCCTTCTCTCCGACATACTACTGAGAAAAATCTGATTGGGTCGGTGAGAGTTGGTCATACTTGTCCCGATTTTTGTAGGGTCGATTTTTTGTGGGACATTTGCGTTAATCTAATAAATGTCTTATGTTCTATTTTCGCCGACTTTTTTCGGACCGATTGAAGTCGGCCGTCTGCACTAGGCCTAAGTGTACCATAGGTATCTCAACTTGACATAAACCCAAGCAAGTTTCAGTTGGGTAGTAGAAGGTCGAGTTGTAAACATGACACAAAATATAAATGGGTATGTACCTACTTTGATTGAATGTTTTAACCTTGACCAATCTTTTACACATAATACTGAACAGTGGTCTACGGACTGAATGTCTTTCATAAGAAATACACACAGATTTTCACAGACAGTTCATATTTTCACAGAATGGTAAAATAAAACATCTTATTTAACATAATTGTAAATTCAAAGTCTCGTTTCCAGGTCAGAAATTAAATGAGATTAATGTAAATGTACAACTCCAACTTTGTAGCTTTCCTTAGAAATTTTGCATGTTGAGTTTTTTACATTGTTACTGCAACTCATGTAACTCTTTCAGTTATATCCCTTGAGATGTTCCTTCTCTTTGTTGATTCCTTTTACAGACAATAATGAAATATATTACTTAGTACCTACATTATTTATTTTCTTTGTGTCTTATAATAATATCATTATATTTAATGTTTATATTTGTAGGTGAATTATGGATTATGTTTATGCTAGAGCCCAAGATATATTTATATAAATAGCAAGTATTTTATTATTTGCAAACTTTTGAACTAGCTTTCAAAATATTTTCTGTGTGGAATTTAGTGCAGTCGTAATCATAATATTTGATTTTATAAGTGTAGCTTGTCAATCGGGGTGTTTTACGTAAAATATGAACATTAATTGTCTATACTTAATATTGCATCTTATTTATGTGTGTATTTATTTACCTTATGTACTTATACAGCAAAAAGTGTCGTTTTATAAGGTAAATAAATACACAAATGACTACAATGCAATATTAGACATAGGCAATTAATAAAATTACGTCTTAAAGATATTCATATGTTAGGTAAAATATTTAAAAAAATTGCATTTCGCGGGTCGATTGATCGCGTTCACCTTAACCCGGCGTCATGGGGTTGGGTCAAAATGACCCGAGGCGTTTTTGTTAGCTTACAGATTCGTAACTACGCAACCGACGTTACCGCTTCTCTCAGTAGCTGGAGTTTTGCGCTAAGCGTTTTTGACAAAGAACCAAGGTACTGTACTTGGAGCTACGTGAGCCCAAAGTTAAAAAAGGTAAATATGACCCATCCCCGTACTCGATGTAACAATTTTGCGCCATTTTCACCATAGATGGTTTTCAAAAAGGAGGAGGTCCTCAGTGCGGTTGTATTTTTTTTTGTTTGTCACATCATAACTCCGTCATTTATAAAAGGATTTAGATATTTATTTTTTATGTGAAAGGATATACTTCCAGATTGGTCCCATTCAAATTTGGTGAAGATCTGATGAAGAACTTCTGAGATAGACAATGGAACTCCTCAATGACGAACAGTACGCATAATGTGATAATGTTATTATGTTACGAGCAGAGTCTTTAGTAGGTCCAACCAAGTTTTAATTAAGACCACTAAAACGAAAAAAATATAAAACATTTTAACAAAATTAAAACCGACTCCAAAAAAGCGATGAAAAGAATAAAATGATTACCATATTATAAAATTAACAGTTTCAGAAGTCGGTGCCTTAAATTTGGTTCAGCGTGGATTAGCACCGACTTCTGAAACTGTTAATTTTATAATATGGTAATTTTATTTTATTCTTTTCATCGCTTTTTTGGAGTCGGTTTTAATTTAATAAAATGGTTTTTATTTTCTTGATGTTATTTTTTGCATTTTATGCTTGAATTATCGTTTTTTGCTATTAACGTATTTACTTTTTGTCGGTAGATCGAAAAAAATGGATCGAGAGGAAAGAACGACAGAGAAGTTGATGAGTCTGATATATTTTTTTGGTTTTTTAGGGTTCCGTACCCAAAGGGTAGAACGGGACCCTATTACTAAGACTCCGCTGTCCGTCCATCCGTCCGTCCGTCTGTCACCAGGCTGTATCTCATGAACCGTGATAGTTAGACAGTTGAAATTTTCACAGATGATGTATTTCTGTTGCCGCTATAAAAATACATATTAAAAAACAGAATAAAATAAATATTTAAGGGGGCTCCCATACAACAAACGTGATTTTTTTGCTCGTTTTTGCTTGATATTGATAACGGCAACAGGTAGACGCTTGAAATATTCACAGAATATTTAGTTACATATTCACTTTAAAAATAAATAATTAAATTAAAATAAAACAAATATTTAAGGGGAGCTCTCATACAACAGACGTGATTTTTTGCCGTTATAGATAATGGTACGGAACCCTTCATGCGCGAGTCTGACTCGCACTTGGCTGGTTTTTTTTTCTAAAGATGTCTGTCTCATTTTGATACACTCAACTTAGTTCATAAAAGAGCCATTTAAATTTAAAGACGGCCAATTAATGCTAAGAAATGTGAGATTAGGCTAAGGGACGCCACTTTTGTTGATTTTTACGTATTTTTATTTTTATAGGTTTAAAGGTTTAATTAAAATGTAATGTAATACAAATTCTTGTTTCATTTACTAAACCATAAAACAATAAAGCCATTACCTTAAAATAATTACTAATTTGTTTAAATTTTTTTTAAATATCTTAATTCAAAATATCAGGTAATAATGACCCACCCCCACGTCCGCGTAACATTTTCCACCCCTATGACGCCACCGGGTTAAATAAAAGAACAGTACTCTACACGGTCTACGTCTATCGTCGTAGATCGATTAACCTACGCCGTAGCTATTTAGCTACGACAGCGCTACGAGCTCATGTACGAGTATGACGTTAAACTCGAACAACGCTATAAATGTCAAACACATTGTTCTACAGTTGGCAAATAAACTAGCAGTATCGAGAATAAAGCTGAAACGTTGAAGTTTGTAATGTACTGAAACACGGTTCTATGTGCCCCTTTCGGCGACAGGTAACAACTTCTCAATTCTCGACGCGAATTCGTCGGAAACCGATGCACTTACTTTCAAGTAGATCGGCGTGGACTAAACTTGGATGTCGTGTTTCTGTTACTTCGTCACAGGTTTATTGGTAGAAGTTTTAAACTTTTGTATGCACATCACAATGGAGCCATACTGTAGATATACATGTATGATGTACTATAGAACTAGAAAACTACACTGCTTAATTAAAAGGATTTTGAGTGTTAGAAGCTTAGTGCAAGACTTTTGTAGACTTTAAGGATCATAGTATTATCATATTATTAGTTACAAACATAAGTATCTTGTAGCAGTTAACCACCATGGTACCCAGGAGCATAACCTAACTCATGTAATCTACGATCATAACACACGATCTATGGCTGCTGGCAAACTCAATGTACCCAGAGTCACTAATTACTATGGTGACAGAACCCTAAAGAAACGAATACCATATCTATTGAACGGTCTGCCAGCTGACATAAGGAGTGATATGAACAAAAATAGTTTTAAAAATAAATTTAAAGAATATTATTTAGAAATGTGTTAAGGTACTTCCTGTAAATTATAATTGTAAGTACTAAGTTAATTGAATGTACAGAGATTCACCGACCCCATAGTCAAACCACTACTATGGTTTTGTGGAGCTTAGTTCATAAATTATAGTTACCTCATGTGAATATAAATAAATAAATAATAATAATATTATAATATCAGCGTCCACCTATAGTCAGGCTATTGAAAATTTTGTATAAAAGGTGAACTAACCTTTGATAGTCAAAATTATTTTAAAAAGACGCATATATAAACAAATATAAACAACATTTATATTTATTCTTCAATTCTTATAAAAATGTGTTTTTAATGCATTTTAAAGCAAAATAAACTATCAAAGGTTTGTGTACCTGTGGAAGGAGATTAAAATTACCGGACCGACTTATTATGACTGTTGTTACCGTATAGTCTACAGAAAATGCTTGAAAAGCAATCTGTATATAATTTTAATTACTCCCATACACACCCCACTACCGTACACAACAAACACCCCCACATTATACACAAACACACACACACTCTCGTACACAAACATCTTCGCTCTACATATACTCACACATAATTACACATACATATCATTCGATGTTTTTATTATTTTTTCGTTTTGTGAAAATATTTCTTTGGTTAACATTGTAATTTTTAATTGACGTAACAATGTAATTACTTGCAAAGGGAGGACACTACTCCTATAATACACTTTATACTGGCGCAGGAGTCAAGGAATTCATATCAATTGTACACAAGTAGTGTTTTGCATGACAATAAAGATTATTGTTACTATTATCAACTGCCTCGTTGGTCCTAGGTTCCATCCCCAGGTCGGGCCAAGCGTTATTGGGTTTTTCCGTGTGGAATTCCTCAGTAGCAGCCCGGAGTTTGGATTTGTGCCCGGTTGATGGCAATAGACTCGCCCCTATTACATGGGGCTTAAACATTACGACGACATGAGGGTGTTACTATGCACCTCTGCCAAACCCTTCGAGGAATACAGGCGTGATGTTATGTTATGTATGTTTATTATCAATTACCAATCAAAACAAAAAAAATACTCTAGGCACATAAATTGATAAAAGCCAATACTCATATTTCTTTCACCACATTGCTATCTCAGTTGCGGCACCAAGGGGGTTATAAACGGCGACGTGACGTCATCGCTCCGTATCCGAAACGTGCTCAACACCTCATTTGACCACACTTGATGCGGACGAAATACGCATTATATCGTATAAAAGACACGTAGCTCTTTTTGTTGGCTTTGAAAATTATAACATTTTACTCGATGGTTCTTCAAGAAGCTATGAGGATGCTACATGCAAAAAAGTAGCTAATATCAAAGATCGTATGGTTCAATGTATACAAGGGCATGAATTTTAAAAACGTGGAATAGACGCAAGTGCCTTCAAGTCCACTGTCGAAGATTTTTTGTTTTGCCGAATAATAATTGGGCCGTGTTATGCAATAATGTGTCAACCCACAAAAATATGAATGTTGTGTTAACGTCATCTAGTTTTTGTGGTAGGTCTATACTCAACGCTTGAATAATACTCAGAACTGTAGTTAATTTAATAGAGCGTCTATCAAAAAAATCTTATTGCAGTTTGCATTTTTTCAAGCGTTGGGTAGACCTACCACTATAACTAGATGGCGTTAACACAGAATTAATATTTTTGTGGGTTGACACATTATTGCATAACACAGCTCAATTATACCCTACACATTCGTTCGAACACGAAACAGATCTGTTGTTACTGAGTTAAATATATTACATTCCTGAAAATAATATGTACATATTCATGGACTGCATATTTTCTGTCAACTCTCAATTAAATTCAATTTTAATTGTCCGACGTGACACATTGTCAGTATCTGTTTTATTTTAAAAGCCAAAAAAAATCAGTTTGTTACAAACCGGCCAAGTGCGAGTCGAACTCGCGCACCGAGGATTCCATACAAACTTGTAAGTGTGTAATTTTTTTTTGCGATGTGTTTACGTATTTACGGTTTTCGGACTTTTCCTTTAACTGTGCTATAAGACATTGCTTCTTGCAAAATTTCATGATAATAGGTCAAGGGGAAGTACCCTATAGGTTTTGATTCCCTGGCGAGTGTCAAAATATGCGGCATAAACGGCCGTATATTTTGATTGCGTTGACTTGTTTGATTTTTTCACAGCTCGAAGGTATTGCAGACCTAAGTACTTGTTATTAATTCCAACTTGATATCTCCACGCGTTCCTGAGAAAAAGAGTCTTAATAGACAGAAGACAGACGGACAAAGAAGTGATCGTATAAGGGTGACTTTTTGCTTTTTAGGTACGCACGGAATCCTAAAAAAGAATTAATTTAAGTTCTTTGTTTTATTTACTTAATATTTCGTTTAGAATAGACAGTAGACAGTCTTTAAAAATAATAAGATCCTTACAATAGACATCTGAAAGTAAAGTAAGTAAATAAAAATGAATACCGCACTCCAGCCAGCAGTAGAATTAAAACTGAATCTTAAGTAGACAGATAAGACGAGAGTTGCTTTATAAGAATGACTTTCTGTTCAGGTCCAATGATAAGAGCTCAGTTAAATGGCTAATTAGGATTATGAAAGGCAAGTGAACAAACGAGACCCTAATCTCCCTATTTCTCAGTGGGAATATCTTTTTGAGAGAATTTCTGCCTATTTTATTCAAAGATAATTGTCTTAATAATCCGACGAGACTGTTGCGTATAAAAAGAAATGATGTTGAGTCGGCGTTATGTCATTTACTTTGTAGTTAGTAATAAATAAAATAATTTTATTTTACTTTATTATATCTACTTGTGTTTTTAATTAAATAAATTGATGATAACAATTATTTGAACTTAAATAATTACAAGAGACTATCAAAGTCTTTGCCTCAGACGTATTTTTTTTATTTGAGTCAGTCTGTAAATTATGTAAAGCTTATATTTTAATTTGATCCAATAATAAATAGCTGTGACAAGTGACATGGACTTACAGGTCACAGCACCCTTCATAGGTCCTTTGTTTTGTAACCGCTTTGAACTTGAACTGTCCTACATAATTGAAAAAGATTATAAAACACAGATCTTTTTCAAAAAGCCCTATTATAAAACATAACATAACATCACGCCTTGTATTCCCCGAAGGGTTCAGCAGAAGTGTTTTTTTAGTACACCTTCGTTTCGCCAGTAATGTTTAACTCCCATGTAATAGGGGGCGAGCCTATTGCCATTAACCGGGCTCAAATCCAGACTCTGGGCTGCTACTGAGAAATTCCTAATGGAAAACCCAATCACACTGCCTGACCTGGGAATCGAACCCAGGACCCCATGCTCAGCAGTTGTCCTTGCGACCACTAGATTTACAAGTCAGTCAACCCCTATTATAATCGTGGTGAATTAAATATCTTATCATATTCCGTCTAAACTCTGATGTAGGTACTCAACTGTTTTACTGGGAAAACTGGTAAAAGTTATCGTAATATAGGAAACTTATCGGAATTCAAATCTATCGATTTAAATACTTAGTATGTTTAGTTAGCGTTATACGAAGGAATAGTTCCTTCCATCCGCGGGAACAAAAAGAATTTTCCGCAACGATCCTCCTCCCCGAGACGGAAGAACTTCTTTAACTATTTATGAGCTTTAAAGTCTGCCGATAACGATGAAATCCCAGCAAATTACCTCTTATCTAGTTCACCCTTTGTCGCATGTCGTTTATATGTTCAGAACATAATACCATTATGAGTGTCGAAATGGAAAGATAAACTTGCTCGGTCTCGAACAGCCCGGAATGTGGTGAGTTGAGAAAATTATCACAGCCAAATCACAGTTTTACACGATAAAGTTTGGGATTTGTGACGCAAGCACTTGATAACATCACACATATTGTGCGGATTTAAACTGTCTGACGCTCAAGTTCGTAATTTGTTTTAGGATTCTAGGTTCTGAACTTTCAAACTCAATAAAATTTTATTAGAATTCTAGATCATACATAAGGCCAATTGGTACATAAGTTACATTTAAGAGCCTGTTCACACAGCCGATCCGTTTTAACGGATCCGTCGGTACTGGATGTGTTGTTCACATCGGTACCGACGGATCAGGTAAAGGAATGGCAGCTGCATCGTATCTGGCAGGCAGGATACGATAAAAATAACCGACCCAGTATGTTTTACTGGATTCAGAATACTGTCGTGTATGTGAACTCGCACGTACAACTACAGGCGCCATCATCAAAATAAAAACAGATCCGCTAAAACGGTTCCTGTAAACAGTTTCTGTGTGAACTAGCTGTAAGTTGTATGTTACTTTTTGTTCTGCTGCACAAGGTATTCTTTGCTATGCTTACAGTTTTTACTTTATAAAATCTTTTACCACAGAATTCTAAACATAAAAGACTGAAGTAGTAAGAACAGTAGTTCACACCAACGAGCTATAAATTTAAAATTAAGTTGAAGTTGAGATACTTCGCGAAGAAATTGCTATTTCGAGAGTGCAGTTTAATATTTAGAATGTTACAAGCTGTCGACCTCAAAAAGCACTGTGGTAGATTCCGGAGAGTTGGACGAGAAGATTAAACTAATATTAACCAGACAAAAACAACGAGATTTACAAATAAACTGTGCTGAGGAAATTCTAGTTAATTCTTAATTTAATAGAAATTAATTGTTTTTGTGTTTCGATCGATTGCATACTAATGTGAATTAATTAGAAGGTAATTTTCTTCACTTTTATATTTTAATTAGCTGCCTGGTGAGCTACGTACCATTTTTTTTTAAATTTTCTTCCCTTTCTTTTTTTCTAAAAGACCCCAGTAAAGAGGCGAACAAAACAAAAAAAAAACAAATCGGTCGAGCCGTTTTCGAGTTTTTGCGAGACTAACGCACGGCAGTTGATTTTTATATGCATAATTAGATAATATCAAGTCAGTTTCAGTTCAATGGATTTTCTGTAATATTTTACAGTAACCTGGATAAATTGAAAAAAACATAGGTTTTCCTACTTCTGTAATAGCTAACGCTTATGTAAATCTTATTATGAGACCCACCTCTAATCCACCCAACGCAAACCACATTTTCTCAGCCCAAAGCTACTTTACAGCAAAAATATAGCAGTGTTTAGATAATTCATGACGCAAGGCGGTCTAAATATCGTTGTTTACATCTGGCCGGATAAATTCATAACTAGGGCAGGCTTAGGTAAGGGCAGTAAGTACCTAAATTCTTATTTTCCCTCTAAGTAACAAAATGTCTCTGAAAAACTCGGTACTTCCAGCTCATGCCTTTTATAAATGGACGATATTTATCAGGTCATATTTTTATGGATTCTGGCAATGTGTGGGAGATGTCAACCTGGCTTTCCACGTGATAAGGGTCCGGTCAACCCGTGTAAATTCATAACAAAGAAAATATTTCAGATATCTATTACACAGTTCATGAGTGCGAAAGATTTTTTTGGTCTGACGTCTATACGGAATTATGTCTTGCGTATCAATTTTCGTTAGCTTCGAAGATGAAGTCATGTCAATAAGGCTCTCGTCAAATGTCTAAAATGACATAAATAGTAAGTTTTGATATTACGATTTATTTTCAAAATAGAAAAAAATCTAATATTCTTTTTACTCAGAGTTATACACATACTTGTAGGTATGTTTTACTCAATACTCAATATTTATTTGCGTATTCCACAAGTAATAGAAAATGATGTACATACATACATACATAAACTCACGCCTTTTGCCCATGGGGGTAGGCAGAAACTATAGAACGCCACATGCTACGACCCTTACATACCCCCTTCGCTTCATCCACATTCATACATCTTGTCATACACGCACGCCGGTTGAGAGTACTACGCACCTGACCTTTGTGAAGAACATCACCAATAACATCGATGTATGTCCTTCTAGGACGTCCTCTACCGGCGTTCCCCGTGTGGGTCCGGGCAGTAGAATAGATCCTCTCCATCTCTTCCCGTGGGTGTCGTAAGAACCGACTAAGGGAATACAGCCGGGCATTGTAAAAATCCTTCTGTGCGATGAGAACAGCTCATCCCCAAGCTAAGGTCGCCGTGCCCAGAGCTGCATGACTAGGGGCGAGCCGAGTCAGAAGCGTGCCTGTTGTCTGGAATTGGGCGCCTCCAGGCACTAAGTAGCCTTACCTCTACACGCGGGGCTCTGTAGGGGTGGACAAATAGTTCCCTAGCTATTCGTGGGAACAAAATGAGTTCAAATTTTAAAAAACTCGGAGTCGGCGGTGATGTTCGCCACACACCACGTCAAATGTTCTCACGGGGCGAAAAGCAAGCTGCAGAATGTCGCTTCGCTACGTTGAAAATGATGTAATGTGTTACAATTGTGGACCCTGTTAGGCACAGCAAAGTAGGAGAGAGGAGAATCATTATAAGTTTTTTTTTTTTTTAAAAATAGGAAGTTTAGTATGACGTATAGTCTTTTTTTGTTTGGTGTGTTGATGGATAATAACTTGGTTTTTTGAATTTATTTGCTTTTATTTTATTTTTTGTATGCTATTTAAATTATGTATTTCAAATTATATTCGGAGTTTAATAATTTATTTATACTATACTATTTATATATTTACCCTGTTTATCTTTTTAGAGTACTTATTTGTTAATCTATTTAAATATTAAGATTGCAAGTTTATTTGGCTTAGTTATTTAGATTAAATACTAATTTATGTACACTTACTTTATTTAATACTATGTTATAATTTATTAAACTATTAGAAACTATTAGAAAATTTAATAATATACTAACCAAGTTTTAGAAGTGAGGTCGACTTGAAGTCACAAATATATGGCCGTCGACCGCTATGTTTAAGTTTTAATACATACTTATTCACATTTATTTTTATTACTTCTAAGTATTTAAAAATATTTTTTGACTGCCTTGTGGGTCTAATGGTCGCAAGCACGACTGCTGAGATCATGGGTTCGACCCCCAGGTCGGGCAGTGTTATTGAGTTTTTCCATTAGGAATTTCTCAGTAGCAACCCGGAGTCTGGCTTTGTGCCCAGTTAATTTCAATAGACTCGCCCCCTATTACATGGGACTTAAACATAACTGGCGATAAGAAGGTGTACTAAAAAATACCTCTGCCGAACCTTTCACAGAATAAAAGATGTGATGTTATATTATGTATTTAAAAAGTATTAGGTTTATGTTATCGGTAGCTGGTAACACAGGACAATGTTGACAAAGGAGGGTAATCGTCAAGATGAATCAACGTACCCGAAGTTATAAAAATACTGATCATCCGACGGAGCAGAGGATTCCATGTCGAATTGCCGAAGAAGTCTGTCCTTTTATATCTGATTTGCTTGTCCTTATTTTCTGATCTTGTGTAAATTATTATATTGTGATATACCTATATTGTGAACTAGCTTCTGTAACTAATCACTAACCCAATTAAAAGTACTCTCAGTGGTGGAGAGTCTACGTTGGTTTAATTTACTTTATTTACCATGCTCCCAATCCTGACATACAGATATTAGCTATAACTGTAATGATAGATTCACCCATAAAAGATTATGTTGTATATTTTTTATATTGTATATATTAGGTTAAAATGTAAATGATAATTGTGTAAATAAAGTATGTTCGTAAAAAAAATAATAATTAAAAATCATTTTATATTATGTAAAAAGTAAACAACACCATATTACTCCTGAAATTCTTGGAACAGTGTGAAAGTACTAATTATACCTGTAACTAAAATATGTGACTCACCGTGAGTCCAGTTTTTCTTTAAATAACACAGTGGATGTTCACTTTAATTAACTATTTAATTGCAGCTTACTCCAGTGAGAAAAAGGTGAATATAAAGGTACTTGACGGAGACGGTTCTTAAAGCCCCGTGAGCTTAATATAAGGAGCTTGGATGTGCTATGATTGCGTCACTAACTACAGTTCATTAATTTGAAACCTTAATAGTTCGATAAATCGATGGCAGCAAAGTAAAAGAAGACATCTACAAAAACGAAATTTTACAAGAGAGCACATTTAGTAAAAAAGGCCATTTGCTGCGATGTTTCTTAAAAATCGAGTGTAGATGTCTTCATTTGCGTGCCAGATTTACTTCATTATTTGAAATTTGAAATTATTTTAATACAGACTTGTAGATAGGGTTGATTTAAGCTCATTTTTGTTAAAAAAAAATCATTTTCGCAAAAATGTTAATGTCCGTATCTACTTTGCTGTCATCAAAATTACTTAAATGAAGTGAAGTTATAATATTTTCTTCTGCACTATTAGCACCCGTTGAGACGAAATTGTACAACATTATTTGTTCAATGTTGTCATGTTTGTATAAAGAGTGTTGCCAGGTCGAACTTCTTAGTACAATTTATTTTTGTTTATTTTTGAGTAAAACATACAATGTTAAGTTTTAATTCACACGATACTACTTAAATCATCTATACGCATTATTCCAATCTAACTCACCTATATCAATCAACTTTCGTCCAAACCATGGGCATTTGGAGTAGAATTTGGATGTGATTTTCGAAACAAACCATGTTGGATATTTTTACCACCAAAGTATTGGATTTTAGAAGGGTTTGCGAATCGTAATTTAGACCGGATTTTACTTTAAATTTTTATGACCGTAATTTTTAGATACTTTTTTTAATTATTTTGAGCACTTTGATGTACCAAAATATCAGTTGACGACTGGCAATATTGATCTCGATTGCTCAAACGCGTTTCGTTCGTTCGTAGAAACCAGAATATTAGCGATCTTAAAACTAGTATTTTGTTACGATAAAATGTAATGACCCATTAATCTTACACAGTTTCAACTTTATGGCATTTCAACACCCCTTCCGATTTTATTTTAAAAGATTTTCTTTATTTTTTTGATAAATTACCTAAATAACAAAACGTCAACAACATGGTTAACATCTCATCACACAATGATTTTCAGATCAGCTCTTAGTAAGTACACAATGGCGTAAAATGGCACAGAATAGACGTGCATTGACTGATTACAAGTTACTTTCATATACGTCTTCTGTACAAATGGAGCAGTGGATATTGAATATGATCAACACGGACAGTAAGAACTTTTTTTATAATAGAAAGTAAAGTAATGCCAAATACTAAGAAAAAAAATGTTATGTCAAGTAAAGTACTCTGTGATAATGATTGTCAATTCGCAGAAGTTTAAGAAATTAATATAATATTTAATTTGAATGAATTACTACATGCGTAAGCAATAACAATACTTACAAGCCTAAATCTAAGAAAAATAAATTTAAGGCAGCAGAGTTCAGAGAGTACAAACCCTTCAAAGATATTTTGCAACAGTGAGAATATAGCAGCCTAGCAAATAAATTTCAAGACCCCATGTGAATACGCAAACATTGTGAAAAACGGGATAATTACTGTAACATTTTACAGCGTTCCAATGCTGAAGTACCACATAAACGTAACAAGAGTTTTCTTGCTGAACATACCCGTACTGCTAATGTTGATGTTAAGCTGAACTTATTAATACCATTAGGTACCTTTACCTAAATGAGTCACACACTCGGCCGCCGCAGCGCACACCCGTGCCTCCCGTTCCGCCCGAACGCACACCGCACCTCGCACCCCGCACCCGCACGCTCCGTCGTCACCGCGCGCTACGTGCGTAGCGCACGGCTACGACACGCGTCACCGCCGGCAGCTTGGCTCCGCCCTTTCGTAGCACCCGCTACGAATTGTGCTACGCCTACGGTCGTAGTTCCGAAGCAGTCTTTTTTAAGACTGCGGACGAAATTCTCATTTCTTTGGTTTCGTATTCGTCTGACGTTGGCCCCCTAAGGAAAAAACCACTGTTTTTGTGGTCCTCGGTGGGAAACCTAACGGTGATAACGAAACCGAGTGTGGTGTGGACCCGGCACACCATTCCTTGTTAGCCGGTAGGGGTTTTTTTTTTTTTTTTTGGCAGGAGTGGGAAATCCTCATGGACGCCCCAGTCACTTCACGAATGAGGTGGCTGGGGCAGTGTCAGACTCTTACTGACTAAAACCACACTCCTGCCTTACAATATTTCCTCCGACATGGAGATCGAAGACCGTGTCTGGCAAATACATTTTTTGACTTATAATTAGTGGACTTAATTAGGAGAAATTTACAGTTTTTTATAATTATTCTTATTTCAACTACTATTTAACATATGTGGCTTTTATCTTTTATTTATTTTCTTTTGTTTCTTATATATATATTTTTTTTTTAGCCGGTAGGGGTTGGGATCACCGGCCTTGGGAGATCTCCTAGTCAGCCCCAACTTATAACCTGCTCTCTCCACAGCATTCCCAAGGTAATTAGGGTTAGCGCCCTCTTTACTAAGGGACTTAGGGAACCTGTCCGCACATTAAGATTGGCGGCAGGAATTCAAGCTTAGGGCACACCGTAAGCACACAACCTCCCTGTCTATACCCGACAGGGAGGGTTACTCATCCCCGGGCTATCCCGCCTAGGGAGTTAGGACTTAGGCCCTTCAGGCATTCGAACAACTACTAAGTGTAGCTACCGAGTTTGTTTGAGATTTTCTTCTCGGTAGTTTATCACTAGGAAAATCGTAAGGGAGGGCTTTTTGTGGGTGTTATTCGCCCGGGGCGACACGTACGTGTCTCCTCGGGGCTGATTAGGTGTTTAGTCTCCCCCCCCCCCCCTCTCTTTTACTCGTTTCAATTTTTTCCGCCATCATGTCGGATGATTTAATCGATTCCCTTTTTAACGTCCTTAAGGACATATTCAAGAGTCAGCCCCATTTACTGACAAAGTTTGGCAAGCGACTCCCCAGTGGAGTCACTGCGGCTCTGTCAACCACCATCAACAACCCCGCGCCCCCCGCGTCAACTCCCGCGCCCTCTGCGCCAACCCCCGCGCCCCCCGCGCCTTCCCCTTCCGACCCTTCTGGCTCGAGCGTCGCCGCTTTTAGCGACGCGCTCGAGACCCCAACCTCCCCTCCTCCCACCCGGGCGTCCTCGGCCGCCCCGACTCTGGAGGAGGTGATGGAGGATGATGGGGATGAGGAATACGAAACAGAAGAGGAGATGACTTCTGCCACCGACTCCACTTCCTCCGAAGACGACTATACAGTCGTCGGTAAGGGGAAGAGGAAGAAGGGCAAGGCCCCCTCCTCTGCCTCCGCAGCCAAAAAAGTGGTGGTCACCAAGACCACCCCTCCCCCCTCTGTGAGCGCCTTTATGTCCCGGCGCTCACAGAGCCCCACGGCCACAGCCACCCCGGCTGTAGCCAACACAGCCATCTCGGCTGCCCTCAAGAAGACCCGACCTCCGCCACCCTTTTTCATACACGACAAAGGGTTATGGCTGGAGATCTCCAAGGCGTGTTCTGAACGCCATATTCATTTCACTAATGCCCGCGCTACACAGCAGGGCATTAAGGTTACAGTCCAATCAGATCAGGACTACCGTGATCTGACCAAATTCCTCCGCAGTAGGAACGTGCATTTCCACACCTACTCGCTAAAAGAGGAACGACCCATTAGGGTCGTTATCAAAAATGTGCCGATTGAAGTTCCCACAACCGCCATCAAAAGTGACCTAGAGTCACAAAACGTCCGCGTCTCCCAAGTGCACCGCATGCACCGCAAAAACAGTGGGGAATCATATAACATGATTCTCGTCGTGTGCGACCCCACTGACGGATACCACCCTATCTTTAGGATAGAAATGATCTGTGGCCTTGCAGGCATCAGGATCGAGAAACCGTATGCAAGTGGCATTATCAACCAATGCCACAATTGCCAACTTTATGGTCATGCACAGCGGAACTGTTACGGGAAGCCCAGATGCGTCAAGTGTCTGGGCGATCACGGAACAGCCGACTGCTCCCGCCCAAAAGACCGTGCCCGGTGCACAGAACCACCTAGCTGCGTTCTCTGCGGAGGGTCCGGCCATCCCGCCAATTACCGCGGATGCCCGAAAGCCCCCAAGTCGTTGAACCCCAATTTGGCCAGACGCAACCAGGCCAGGCAGCAGCGAGAGTGCCCTTCACTCTTGCAGCCGCCCCCTGTCTCTCTCAGCCCCCAGCGCCCCAGCCCCTGGAATGCGCTAAACCACCAGGCCCATTTTCCGGCCTTAACCCGGACCAAACCTCCCTCGCCGCCTTCGGCGACGGAGCCCCCCGCGCCCCCTGCTAGTCCCATCACGAAAACGGCCGCGCCTCTCGCAACCCCCCCCCCCCCCCCACCACTGGTGCTCCCCTACCCCGAGCACCCACCCCAGTCATGGCCCCCCCTCTTCGCCCCGCGACCCGACCCTTCCCGCCGAGACCGGCGTTTGATCCCTTTGACCCCTTCAGGGTCATCACGAGCACCTTCGGAGTCTTCCATAGCCCCCGAGGAATTCAAATGTCTAGAGACATTATAGCCTGTAAAAGCGATTTCATTTCACTCGCGCGGGTATACGACGCATACCCGGACGTCACCCAAGCTCTTAGGAACTTGCCTCACAACTGTAGATTAGGGCCTAGCCGTATAGACAGCTAGGCCCTAATCTACACGTAGGTATAGACCTACACATACACAACCGACCTCCCCGTAATATCAAGCCCGACCCTTGCTCGACGAGCCAGCTCGCGTGCTGAGCCAGTAGTTATAAAACTTCCCTAATAATAATTAACCCAGACCGACCCTTGTTATCTCTCAACGACGCACTAAGCCGTGGTTCTAACCCCGCAGGGGGTGCCCTTAGTGTCCGGCGTTTAATTTATTTCCTAGTTTGTTAGCCCTGGCTGGGGGCCTTAAAGTAATTTTTGGCCACCCCAGGAAATGTCCGGTTGAGCATCTAAAAAGCTTTCGAAGCTTTGTTTGCGAGTGGTCCTGTCAAAAAAAAATACCTAAATGAATATTGTAAGAGGTTTAAGAAGCAAGAATGTACCTAGGTACTCCTTACGAAGAAATTATCAGGCATCGTAATTTTTTATTTATAAGAATGTTACCAATATAATTGTTGTGTTCACTTAAAATAAATATACTTAGAATATACATATAGTTTTAATTAATACTCAATGGGTACAACAATAACAAATGGGTCACAACACAACCTACACACTATTACATACATTGTGACAGTAATACATAATACTACATGAAAACCCTTGAGGAGATCCGCCGCAAGAAATTCAGGACTAGGTACTTAGTTCTTTTCTTTCGCTTGTATAATATACAATCACTCCGAACTGTAATTAAAAAATCGTTGAATATAACATCATTAGGTTTAAAATATTGGATTGAAGCCCATATCTAGATGTACTTGCTTTATCTCACTTGTATGTGGTTTATTATGTCTCCAAGCCTAAGTTAGAATTTTATATGATCATTTTAGTTAAAATTATACGAAAAATAACACAAAATCATTTTCAAACAAACAGTTTATCTTACAAAACTGACCGGTAAACGATCTACCCGAAAATGACGTCATTGACAGCTCTATGACGTTTTTAAATTTTATTAGGACCTATAGAAAGGGGTTTTTCCATACAATTTGCGTACGGAGCACGGTGTCCTATCCATCAGTGGCGTGAGCCAATAAAACTAGCTGTCAAATATTTTTAACCCGCGCGTTTAGGAGCGCGTTCCTTACGCACACCCGTGTGTGCGCCCGACACTTGACGGATTAATATGAACTATTGCACCATACGTTCCGTAGAAAAAAACACGTGACGTAAGCATAACGCCACGTTTTTTGCCCATAGGAACCGGCCCTTAATGATTTCAATGCATCCAATTTATTAAGTAGTTTCTGCAGTACCATAATCTATATAAATAAAAATGAATCGCCAAATGTGTTGCTAAGCGCAAAACTTGAGAACGGCTCGACCAATTCGGCAATTTTTTTTATATATTCCTTAAGGCACAAGGAAGGTTCTTATGGATAGAGAAAACATAAAAATTGCGTGGAAAATAGTAAAAACAACACTTTTCTTTTCCCACCTTTTGACACAACGAAGTCTGTCCGGGCAGCTAGTTTTTAATAAAACTGCTAGCTGGTAACACTGAACAATGTTGATAAAGGAAGTCGTCAAGATGAATCAACGTACCCCACGTTATAAAAATAGTGCTCATTCGACGGAGCAGAGGATTAAGTCGACCAACCGAAGAAGTCTGACCTGATATATGATTTGCTTATCCTTATTTTCTGATCTTGTGTAAATGTTACATTATATTGTGAACTAGCTTCTGTAACTAACCCTTAACCCAAATATAAGTACTCTCAGTGGTGGAGAGTCTATGTTGGTTTCATTTACTTTATTTACCATGCTCGCTTTCATGGCAGACCGATATTAGCTATAACTGTAATGATAGATTCACCCCCTACACGACTATTATTGTTACGGTCCATATGCAACCAATGAGCTGTTCAGGGTGATGTTGGTTGCTTTTCGCATAGATGACATCGTGTGAATAAAAGACTATGTAGAATTTAATGGATAATGGAGAGTTCTGTTCTGCCTAGCCTTTTCCCAAGTATGTTGGGGTCAGCTTCCAGTCTAACCAGATGCGGCTGAATATCAGTATTTTACACGGAGCAACTGCCATCGATCTCAGCAACCCAGTACCAGAACTGGGCAATGCGGATATCCTAAGGTTAGACCGGCTGTCGGACTTTCAAGCTTCAGACGACCCGTAACGACTGTCATAGGTATTCGTATGACACCCAGGACCGACTGTTTAAAGTGCTCTCAAAGGCACGGAGGGGTCTCGATGTGTTAACGAACGATCACCCATCCAGGTAATGACCGCAAGAAGCGCAGTTTAACCTCCCAAATCGTATGATCTGCGCACTTGGCCACGAGCCCCTCCATATTGATAATGGAGAGTATAGTTATTCAAGAAGAACCGTAAATAGGATTGCGATTTCTTTGCCTCACTCTGTCCAGTTACCTACTACAGGCCAATGCAGATATTTAGTCAAAAATATTGTGACGAGTGGTGGCTGACTGGCGGGAGCCCGGGCCTATAAAAGGTCGGGCACACTGCAGATCGGCGCTCACGCGCAGTTGCTTGGGTGAAGTATGTATGTTGTAGGGTTATACTATGGTATGTAGTTGTATGAGAATTTTATTTTAAGATCCTGATGCTGTTATCCTATACTGTTTCAGGGAAACTTCGGCGAGCTGCTAGCCACATACCCCCTTCCAGACCAGAGAATTTTCCTTTGAGAAAATTCTGGCCTAACGAGGGGGGTATGGGACGGGTGGTTGCTGACTGGCGGGGGTCCGGGCCTGTAAAAGGTCTCGCGCCGCTGCAGTTGCCAAATTAAGTGTTACACCGGCTCAAGAAGACCCTGGACTCCTCGCATTGCTACGAACCACGCCCTGTTGATCTATTTGTAATTCTGATTAAAATATATATCGTGTACGGTTACAAGTGTTATTCTTTATCCCCCCGTAAGTACACGCCTGCTAAATTTTATGTGCACATGCTTGTTGAGGGTTGACTCTTAAAGCCACCCTAAAGTGTTACAATATGCTTGGACGGCCTACAGCTTAGAACAACGTTAAGGGGCTATTTACATGCTTCTAGCCTTTGACCATTGACATGTATTCAAAGCAATATTCTACTCTGTCGATATAAACGTGGGTAGACCGGTCCACCCAATGAATTTAATCTCAACTACTTTTGTCTTTTATGTTCTCGACCCAAATAGTAATTAAATAAATATTTCCCCAAACAACTTGCCTCGTTGGTCTAGTGGTGGCAAGCGCAACTGATGATCGTGAGGTCCTGGGTTCGATACCCAGGTCAAGCGAAGTGTTATTGGATTTTCCGCGTGGAATTCCTTAGTAGCAGCCCGGAGTTTGGATTTGTGCTCGGTTAATGGCAATAGGCTTGCCCCCTATTACATGGGACTTAAACATAACGGAGAAATGAGAGTATTACTGTACATCTCTGCTCAACCCTTCGAGGAATACAGGCGTGATGTTATGTTGTTATTTTTTCCCCAAACATTAAACACCGGGCTTGATTTCACGAATGAAATCGCGTCACGTTACCCCGCGCCTTCTGGAATCCACTACAAAGTGCTGCGTCTACGAGAAATATGTATTTAGGCACAAAAAGTGTCGTCAAAAATACGTCCACAGCGATGAGATAAAAGACTTTTATTTACCGTGCGTCATATTTTGCGGAAGTTTGGTTATACCCAGAAACACCCCCTATTTGTTCACGAAAATCCTTGTAAAGAAAAAAATACAGGCGGTTTTTATTAAAAATTTAGAGACCTGAAGCACTGGAGAACGGCCAGAATGATTGAGGTAAAAGGTATTGACGTGTAAAAGTTACAATATACAAATAAGAATCTCTAAACGAGGGTACAATAAGATACAATTAGTTCCAAAGTAGTTAGATTGATTTAGAATGTTAGAAGTTGGTGACATTGCACTATGTACCCAATGGCACAGTGCCAATTTTACTATCTATTAGCACGACTGTTTCACGACTTTTTCTTCCGTCGACTTCTAAGACTTGCACCGGACGCTAAGCAGCTGAAATTGACTCTTATTGGCACACACAGCAAAATAGATTTCAGATAAGATTTAAAAATAAAAAGGTACCTGCTCTTTAATTCTTAAAGTACAACACAACTTTGCATGTTTTTAAATATTTTATAAATTTTGATGAAGTGGTTCCAAGCTTATTCTGAACAAGTCCCTATGAAAGCATAGAAGCGATGGTACCTTTCAAAACTTGATTTCAAACGAAAACTAATTAAAAGTTTATTCTTTGCATTACACAAATCCTTGGAATGACGACAGGCAGATGTCCGGGATCACATTTTTGGGGAATCGCTTTGGCTAAAGTTTCCTCATTAGCTAAGTATCGAATGGCAATAAAAATCGTAGTGTTTGTATCAACAAATTGGCTACAGGCACAAAATATTACCTGATTTATGATCCTTATCCTTAATTATCATTGATATTAAATCGCCTGAGAATTTCGAATAAAATAAACTTTGAAGATCACCGTCAAGCGACTTTTCGAATTACAATTGGACGTAGTTAAGCGAAAAGAATCCAACCCACAAAATTATCGAAAATGAGTTATTTATATCAAAATACTCCTTAAACTTCTTAAGCCAAACTACACGTAATAACATTTTAACAAGTAAAATATTATAAATTTGTCCCTTAATTACAACAAAACCAAGAAATTTTAATCAAAGAACCAATAAAGAAATACAGTCTTTTAAAAACTGAATATCTCATAACTGTGTGGGTTGGATCCTTTCCGCTAAACTACGTCCAATTATTAGCGTATTACATTCAGTTCAATCAAATCAAGCGCGTATTTTATCCCTATAAAAGATTAATGGGGTCCAAGAATACATAGCTTTCTTACTTTTTTTTATCGTGAATGATTTGTTTTAAAAAAACAGGCTAACAACTTAGTAAAAAAATATTTTAAAAAAATTCTTCGTCACAATAATTTATGTTAAAACCTGAAAATAAATTCCAGCTTGCATGTATTATTTAATTAACATACCATAATTTAATCGATCAATTATATTTGTGTTTAAAATTGAAAATCATTTAAGTACGTCTCTTCAATTTACACAGAGTAATTTATTAATTACGGCAATCGTCATACAATTCATAATTTTCATTCAATTTGTTAATACAAATATAATTTACTCATTATGTAAAGCTAGTGAAACTGTTTTATATTATTTAAATACAAGCGTTCCCTCATGACCACCCACTTGGAGATCGGATAATAATATAATATTACAGCCCTGTTTCCTTACTTCCTGTGTTGAAAGACAATAATATTCACTCAGAGGCACAAAACGGCACAGTGATCTGATCACAGACAACATCTCAATACTATATCTGATAACGTCTTGTTTATAGACATCTACTTTATGTACCTGTCACAATCTGCAAAACAGATGCACTGTTCAGTCATTTAAATGCTGTATAAAAGGTTAAAATTATTTTTATTGGCTTCTTAAAGAAAAATGAATGTTTCACGATCAAAGGTCAACATTTTATTTTATTAAAGGTCAAAATTTAAATGGCTTAACTATTGTCAACAGTTATTTAGATTTCTGTGGTCACCATGCAACGTAATAAAGTAAGGTCAAAGTTTTGAAAAGCTGTTTTTTCGTAAGCCCGATTTACGTCTCCATTAGTGAAAATTTATAGCATGAGTTATTACATAGTAGCCATTGAATGATAATCATATGAGGCTTATCATCTAGTAACTGATATACATCGCATGTAAAAAAAAATGTTATTATAGGTAAGAGAAAAGAAGACCAGTTGAGCCAAAAAAATTAGATAGGAACATAACATCACGCCTGTATTCCCCTAAGGACAGAGCAGAGGTGTATAGTAACACCCACATTTCACCGTTATGTTTAAGGGGCGAGCATATTGCCATCAACTGGGCACAAATCCAGACCCCGGGCTGCTAGATACTGAAAAATTCCACACGGAAAAACCTGACCCGACCTGGGGATCGAACCCAGGACCTCACGATCAGCAGTCGCGCTTGCCACCACTAGACCAACGAGGCAGGATAGCAACGAGATTGGAATTTCAGTAGATAATTATTTTACACTCTCGTGATAATTATCTACACTACCGTTTTTTCCAACAAGGTGGATATCGAGTTACCTATTTGTTTGCGGGAGCCACGTGCCGGGTATTGTGAACAAAAAAACAGACCCAGCTATTTCAGTGTTTCCAAGAACCTTTTTATCTTGTCATTTCATCCTAACAAACAAACTATGAAAGAAAAGATTTCCTGTTAGCTCATAAGAAGTGATTTTTATAAGGTTTCGGTAATGACCCTCTATCAAGCATTTTATTTATAGAAGAAGGTTGAAGTAGTTATATATCTTCGCACCAAAAGAAGTGAATAGATTTATCTTTTATATTATTTTTATAATTAATCTTCTTTCTTCTTTTTGTGTGGTTAGTGACTAACCTGGTGTCAGAGTTTATGCTGCCCACGGGCCTGTGATATGGCTTCACGTGCCGTCGAGAAATATCTCTCAGGCATGTCGGTTTCCTCACGATGTTTTCCTTCACCGTTTTATAAGCAAGTGATAATTCGACGATCTCTACGTATACTATCGAAACTACAAAATCTCAGTTTTTATTTTATTATGTATGTACACCGATTACGCTGAGATTTATGATCAGATTAACGTGATTCTTCTTTAGTTTGATGCAGAATAGTTGCCATTTGGTCCCATAAAAATGTATTATTTTATAACCTTTAAGATAACGTAATTCCACACATTTTAAGCAGATAAAATAAAAACTGAGATTTTGTAGTTTCGGTAGTATCGTAGGGACCGTCGAAATATACAATACGCACATGAATCCGAAACGTCAGAGGTGCCTTGGGTTCGAACTCGAGACCTATGACTTGGCAGTCAGACGGTCACACCACTAGGCTATCACTGCTATATAAGAGGGTGGATATGATTAGTATGAAGAGGGTTTAAAGGTTAACAGATGTGTTGTTGCACTCAAAGATCTCAGTATTACCAAGCACAATTCCATTGTGTCCCTACATTTTTACACACACGCGTTCACCCATCAATTAATCAAATGACAATAGCCGAGCTGAGTCACACGATTTGATCAATAAAATATAATTATGGCTTATGGTGTATATACGATCTCAAATTCGTTTGATAATATCACCAGAAACTCCCAACGTAAACTAGTCTCCAGATTGGCGTTATTCCGTAGCGCTATCCCCCTAATTCCGTGATATACACATAGGATACGTTAGCGTAGATATAAGGACTATTACCAAGCGCGCCAACCCGGAAAACCGAAATTACGTAACCGCTACATTGAATTTTCCTATAATCGGCTGACGGGCTCCCCCAAATAGACGTTGGATGGCACATGTGAAACTTATACACGATATAACACCTTGGGAACGATTATGGTGTAATAGAAATACATTGAAATTAGTCATTCGAAATGGGAATCGATTTAAAGAACTGTAATAGACTTTGATCTTTAGGTCTCTGAAACGAGCCTTATTAAAAACGTGATATTATAGTCACAGTCATTTGATGTTAGTATTACGTAAGCTTAAATAGAACAGATAAATATATATCTACCTAAATCTGTAACACGTGTGTCAAAATGTATTCAAGTAGGTACCTATATTTTCATCAAACACTCATTTCATATACATCTGAATAGACTTTTACTCAGAGTTCGAGAGTTGGTTCTGCTAAATTAGTTTTTAATCTATTATTCCGTTTCAATGTTAGCCTTTCAGTTGATTAGTTTTTGTTATTATACTTAACATAATTAGCCCATTACTGTCCCACTGCTGGGCACGGGCCTCTTCTCAGAATGAGAAGGGTTTTAGGCCTTACACCCATATTCTAAGACGTTCCTCCAAAACTTACTCGACTCATACTCGACTCAGGACAGCCTCGAAAACACCTTCAAAATTGTATTCTTAGTCTCAATTTCGAGTGAACTCGAGGTTCCTCGAGAAGTCATTACGTAATAATTTGAATTAACTATCGTAACGTAGCGCAAATAACGTCGCGATAAATAGTTGTAAGGATTATCGTAAGCATATTCGATAAAGTCTTCAAAATTCATTTTTGTTACATACGAACTTTGACACTCCCTTCCTTAAGGTAGGTTCCGAGATACCTTGAGTTTGACAGATGATTCCTTACCTCGACTGAGGAAAAATCTCAAATCGAGGACGTTTATGTCAACTCGAGGTGGAGTCGAGTCGAGTAAGTTTTGGAGAAACGTCTTAGAATATGGGTGTATGTCCACCATGCTAGCCTGGTGCGAGTTGGCAAACTGCACACACCATCAAGAACTTTATGGAGCCCTCTCAGGTGTGCAGGTTTCCTCGCGATGTTTTTCCTTCACCGTTAACGCTAATGATAATCAAATTCTGATCTGCACATGAATTCGAAAAGTCAGAGGTACGGGCCGGGATCGAACTTAGACCCTCGTGCATGGAAGGAAAGTGTTCAACCACTAGGATATCATTATCACTTTTTTTTTTGTTATTATAATATGGCAAAAAGCACAAACAATAAGGGGGTGTGCATACAATCAACTAAACAGTTGTGCGATAGTTGGACGATTTCATTTTTGTATAAGAATTGAGCCGAGCTAGTATGCGCACTCCGTACATCGCCGTAGACTTAGCAATGCGACTAATTATTGAACAACTATTTAGTTGAATGCCTGCAAGGGGTCTAATAGTAAGTTACTCACAAGAATCATATTCTCAAATGCCATTACATGTACATATATCAAAATAACAAAAGAAATAAGTATTCATAAATATATATAAATAATTCGTAAATGCGACATTCAAAAGTAAACTCTGTGACACAAAGCAACACTTCACCCATTTACTTAGCTTAAACCGAGTTTAATAGAATCAAAAGCGTGGAAATCTCTGATGTAAGAACGTTTCCCGTCATATCGTTGAAATACACTCGTCGATATAGACGGGTATAGCAAGGCAAGGTCTACCTAATTGCCGTCAGTCGGGTCACTTTATATCATTAATGGTGTCACGCCGCGCCGGGGACACGAATTACACCCTCCCTCTATGAAATTTCCATGTAATTGGAAATCTCTTGATATTTTGGGTACCTGAGCGAGTACGAATTCCTTCAAATATATGAATGACATTACGAAATCGTTCAGCGAACCGATTTCAGTACCAGCACCTTTTAATTTTATTCTTTGAATTTTCGAAAGATACTTTTGCTTTTGCTAGCTTTCGCTTCTCACATTTTAAAATCGGTTTAGCTATTATTAAGAAACGTCATTTGTCATTTTACCAAGCGCGGTTTTTAAGTACTCTTGCATGACAGGTTACAATCAATTGACTTTACGTTTTGAAACATAAATTGCAAGGAACCTATTACTCGATATACTATGTTGTTTTGGTTCTAGTATCCTTAGTTAAAAATATCGTGTATTAAGAATGACAATAGTTAAGAATTAGGCACTATATACCAAGTAGACACATACGTTTTATGAATATACTTTTATTTAATTAGAGCCCTCAAATATTGCAACACCTGGAAAAGGTTGCTAAGCTGTACCTACTCTATATAATAAGACCTGTATTATTTTACCATAGTGTGCAAATAAATATTTTGAGTTTGAGTTTTGGAATCTTAAAAATAAATTCTATATACTGACACTCAAAAGCTTATCTACAGTAGAAATCCTAATGCCATGCATGTTATGACATACACAAATAGTTAAACTCGTAACAAATATTTGCACCGACACGTTCGGGATGAAATCTCCATTTCAGAGTACCTACGGAAAGCAGGTGTCAGTGCTACTATGATAAACCTATAGATCGGATTAATATTTGGTTTATGTAGAATGTTAGTACAAAGTCGCCCAGCATCGTTTAATTACGATCATTTTGTGCATTCCAATTCCGTATACCTACGTATGTCGCAGAGTTTGATACTGAGGAATGTGCAGCAGTGATTACTTAGATTTTTGTTAATGAACTCGTAGGTAATATGCATTAATCATTTTTAGGTAAATTTGTTGTTATTTTTACGAGTCATTAGTATCATTAGTCTAAGCTGATTCGAGTGTAAAATTGATGGAACATAAGCAAAATAAACCATTATACGAGTTATAAATAGAAATATTTGCAATCAAGTTTTTACATTACCTACATAGCAGGGTGAGGTATTTATTCGACGACAGTCAGATGGTCAACCAAAGCGCCAACTGGTGGCAATCATAAATAATATAACGTTATAAACTGTTTGGTTTATACATGATATTCTTAACAGAAATAAATAAAATCGAAAATAACCTAACAAAGAATCAAAAGATATGCCAAGGAGAGAACGAAGCTAATCCACTGCAGTCTTATATCAACACAAATAAACAAAATGTAATCCGTAAGGTTTTTTATGTATCTGTCACGGCAAGCGTGTAAAATATATTGCTGTAACTGGAATAACAATGGCTTGTTTTCGTAAAATATGTGACGATTTATTCGGTATGGCCGGTACAAATATTTACCGAGGGATTACAAAACACCGTAACGAGGATATGTAAATAAATCATGGTCCAAAGTTTTCGGATAATTTATAAAAAAATATTTGCAAGTGGTTCAAAGTTATGTCATATGGAACGGAGTGGTTTATTGATGTAAATTGATATTTTGAAACTCTTTTTCAATGTATTTGGTAAGAAACATCGAAAGAAACTTAAAAGTAAAATTCGGATAATTACGGTAGACGATACATGATAGAGATTTATGATAAAGCGTGTCCGATTTCAGTTGTACGAAGAAATCTCTTCCAAATAACTTCATTTAATTTTTTTATTCTAGTGTTCAATCATATCAATAATGAATCGTATCAGAAAGATTAAATAATATTTGATAGCATAATAATATAGATTATCTTTTATTTTGAAAATTAACAACCCTGATTTGGATGCGAATTCAGAAATTGGAGCTAATAATCCATGACCCCAAATATGACCTAAAATATAAACATAGCCTATGATAGCTGATGATAGATTCATAAAATTGTGGTACCTAAATTTAGATTAAGTAAAACTAGTAAGTCATTTTTAGGAAATGGCGTACGTTTTTATAATAAGCTGCCGAAATCTGTAACTGATCTTACCGAGGGAAAATTCAAAACCTATATTAATATTACACGTTTAAACGTGTCCTCACTCAAAAAGCATATTACAAGACTAAGGACTACGTTGACGACAGGGATGTTTGGCATTAGTTCTTGCACATGTGGCTTCCCTGGAACCTTATTAAAAACATATGTGTACGTCTACTAACTATCCTCAATTAAGATTATATATTTTTTATTTTTTTTATTGCTATCATTACTCTCAAGATATCTTTATCTTATTTTACAATGATTTTCTAGCTAAGTTTTGATGACATTTAATTATGTCAATTGTTTTATATAGTTTAGCTTCCTTTTCACTTTTGTAAATGTGAGAACTTTGTGGACCTGCATCTATAAATTTGTAAATTACTACAATATTATTCATATTACTTTTTTTTAATTTTATTTTTGTTTGTTAGTTTTTGTACTCAAGTCTTTTAGTACTATATTACTCATTGGTCTGTGGTCAGGACCTCATTGTTCTCTCACTATCCTAAATCATTGTACTGTATCCACTGAAATTGTTAAAGGTATTATTTTTAAAAGAGTAACCATGGAGTTTCTTGCCGGCTCTTCTCCATAGGAAACAACTAATTGGAACCGTGCACCTAAATTCGACGTTTCATAAGCACCTGTATTGGTTTATGTGAAATAAAAATTTTTGATTTTGATTTGATTTTTGATTTTAGCGTATTTTTTATGAAATTTGTGAACAGCTATTTCCCTGGAAATTTTAGGCAATGTTTTAGCCTTTTAGGCAAAGTTGTAGAACAAAAGCTTTTCTCTGCCTAACTTTTTCCCAGCTATGTTGGGGTCAGCTTCCAGTTTAACCAGATGCGGCTGAATACCAGTATTTTACACGGAGCGCCTGCCATCAGACCTCCGTAACCCAGTTACTGGGCAATGCCGATATCCTAAATTTAGACCAGCTGTCAGACTTACGGGCTGTAATAACAATCACTTTTATTAAAAAAATGTTTTCGTTTTTGTAGAACAAATGTTATTCATTATAATACGTACTTTAATACCCTTTTGGACTGGTACCCCCTTTCCGCCTAACCTTTTATACTATCACTGATGTTTCTCTTCTTGATATACATCCTTTAATATTATTTCTCGTTTATAATACAGATTGTATGCTAACCTAATTCTAACGTAAAGCACTTTGAGTGTTGAAAGCAGAAAATGTAGCGTTATATTCAACAATATGAATACTGGCTTTGAGATAGCAGGATATGATGGCCCTTACACATTGTTATGCAACGAAAGCCTCGTTTTAGGAGTATTGGGCAGAAACGAAATGAATGATGGATGATGAACTATCGGATCGAAATAGGTTTACATTGTCCTAAGTTAGAGCAGATGTGGGTAAAGCTATATATGGTATATATATCTACTTATCAAGAAATGGAATAAAGGGTATTCACAGACGATCGTTGCCTTTGACGACACGTTTGGTGCAGTGGTTTAGCGATTGACTTCTGTGCTACGGGTCGTGGGTTCGATTCCTACACGGATAAAATATTTGTATGGCGTACAAATAGTTGTTCTGGGTCTGGGCGTTTGTGCATGTGAAGATTTATGTTTGTAAACGCACCCACGATACAGTAGAAATCCTAGTGTGGGGTAACGTTTTGTTAATAAAAAAGTAAAAATTGATATAAATAAAAACTGTTGTAATTTGTTACCATATTATGTTGGAACATATTCAATTTTCCCCAGCTCAGTATGCGCGAGGAATACTCTGTCTGCCTTGTCTAATAAATACACATAACTGAAGTAGAGATAAACTACGATAACATGTCCCGCCCCTCCAAAATTCAAAACGCTTCAATGTATTTATGAAAGTATTTATAAAGCACCACCAATACTCCTAACACATGTGTGCTGCCGGGCTGCTACTGACGATGAATGCTTACAACTACATACACACTCTTTCGTAAAGATGTGACAAAAACACATTGAAATAGTAATTGGGAGGGGCGGGACATGTTATCATTGTTTATCTCTAGCCTAGTTGAAAAATGTCATTACTATGTAAAAGACCCTTTTGATCATAGTAGTAATGGAGTAGGATAACAACAAAATTAAAATTTAATAAGCCCCTTTAGCGTTATATCCACTGGCAAGTTCTACCGCGCAAATTGACTTGTGCAATCGATTTTCAAACTGTGGACACACCCGCAGCAAGTCCATTTCTGCAACTTTTACATACTAAGCAACCAATAGTGTGTAAAAACTTGCGCAATAATGGTCAAAGCACACATATCAACTTGGAAAGGGATCGTAACCATATCGCCTCACCGCACCGCGGTTCGTGAGCTTATCCCGAGGTGAAGCGATTACGTTACGATTCCGATTAGTGTGCGTTGCAGTAGGGAGTTTCATACAAAGAATACTGAACGGCTTGAGTTGATACGGTGACGATCCCTTTCCGATTGGATGTGTGTGCTTTGACCTTAAAACTTGTTAGTGGATTTGGCGCTTTAGACGCGAATCGCAAATAAATAGAAGCGTCAATGAAATTTAAATGACAACGGTACCGATTCTGTTCTGCACAAACTAAACTTAATTTAGACTATTGCCATCTTTTTCACTCTGATAAAATAAGAAAGAGACGGACATAATTAAGAGCTGTCAAATTTTGTTGAACTAAAATTTCCATAAGACGTGTCGACTGAAAACACGGTGAAGTTCTAGATGTAAACTAGTTCTTATCTATCACTTGCCTTTGCCCGGGCTGTCTGTTAGTAAAAGATAGCAATTTTCTCATTTTAATTTAGTTGGTGGACAAGAGAATCGCTTCCAATGACATTAATTAACAGATGACTCAACTTTTTGACAGCTTATATCAATTCTGTTCATATTATTGACATTTAATTTCTATTTCTTGACGATCGGAGATTGCCTTCTTGTCAAGAGGGCTTATTTATTAGAATCCGTAGCAACAAAAACGAAGAGGATTTAAGGCTTTAATAATAAACCACGTTGAGCGCCAATGTAACATTTTAGGGTGACTTTAGGAGTCAACCCTCGACTAGCATGTGCACATAAAATTTAGCAGGCGTGTACTTACGGGAGGATAAAGAATAACACTTGTAACCGTACACTATATATATTTAATTAAGAATTTACAAAGAGTACAAAGAGAACAACAAGGCGTGGTTCGTACAATGCGAGGAGTCCAAGTCTTTTTCAGCAGGTGTGGCACTTAACTGAGCAACTGCAGCGGCGCGAGAGGGCGATCTGCAGTGCGCCCGACCTTTTATAGGCCCGGACCCCCGCCAGTCAGCCACCACCCGTCACAACCTTGTGTTACAGCTTATATCAATAAAGTACATACAGTTCGCATTTCAATTACTCAGCGGAAATTACCTTTATGTAAAAAACTGTAGCAACAAGCGTTCGCATTCTTATAAAGGAAAAAAGAAAAGTTTTAATTATAACCTTTCTATTATGCTTCCACATTGTACCGATAAATGGATACAGAATACATTGTCATCCGAAGTACCTATTTCGTTACTCCACGCTTTTTGATACAAATGGTAATCCATTCGCGCATACATCACGGCGCTGGTTTATGTACCTATATGGTTTGTGGTCATTTGTCAGCCGACATGTTTTATCATTCTTGTGCACTGTAATGTACATAATAGGTACGGTACCGCAATATACGTAATATAACGCTATTATAAATTGCTGTATTGTGTATGTGGAGGTAAAATATTTTTGCCAAATGTCGAAACAAATAATTTCAAAAAAGATCTCATTACTAGATCGTATGTGTATACGAAGAAGCCCGACAGACCACAGGTCTAACCTATGGGTATCGGTATTGCCCAGTAACTGGGTTGCAGAGGTCTGATGGCAGTCGCTCCGTGTATAATACTGGTATTCAGCCGCATCTGGTTAGACTGGAAGCTGACCCTAACATAGTTGGGAAATGGCTAAGCAGAACATGTGTTAATACCAGGATCATAAACCAAGGTCCTCATAGTATCAGTGCCTATAATTCATGACTTAGCCAATATTGTACCAGATAAAAAATCACAGTTTAGAAAAAAAAACATTGCCTTTCAGCTCCGCTTATAGACGGTAAGAAATCACTTACGTGGGTTAATGTAAGCGTCTGCTTTACGTCCTCAGCCGTAATAGAACGGAACTAAAAAAAATGTACGACGTAAGATAAATATCTGGAAAATACATACAAAAAAGTATTTCGTTCGCTGTAAAGCCACGACTTCGAATAAAGGCGACTTAGAGGTATACAGAAAAAGTTCCGACTCTAAATCTAAAATAATGCTGTGAAAGCAGAAACATTCCCTCGGGAAGGGAATCCAACCCTGTATATACACAAAAAACGAACTCACATTTGTGACTGTATCTCCTTTCAAATGTAGCGAAAAATATATCCTTAATGGGTACACAGTACATACACCTATATAACTAAGCACTTATTGATATCTTTTAAGAAGAGGTGGTGCAGTAATTTCTAAATAAAAAACTCCAGTCTACGTGACAGAAAAATGAAAAGAATACCAGCCTATTAACTTTTCCACTGTAGAGCGAAGCCTCTTCTCATTATAGCGACTTTGTCGTACCGTTTTATTAAAAAAATCTTAAACAGAATCACATAACATAACTCCTGTATTCCTCGAAGGGTTAGACAGATGTGTATAGTAACACCCCCATTTCACCGTTATGTTAAGTCCCATGTAATAGGGGGCGAGCCTATTGCTATCAATCGCCACAAATCCAAACTCCGGGCTGCTACTGAGGGATTCCACACGGAAAAATCGAATAACACTTTGCTTGACCTGGGGATCGAACCCAGGACCTCACGATCAGCAGTCGCGCTTGCCACCACTAGACTAACGAGGCAGTTAATAAAAATAATCCTAAATAATAATGTAGATATTTAAAAGTGAATTCGTCAACAGGATTAGTGAGTTTTAATAAGTATATTAAAAAGATTATAAAATAAGGATACCCTTTTCAAGAGATTGTACGTGATTGATACATCCGACAACGTGTTGTCAGTGAACTTCCTTATCTGGGGTGTGCTAAATACCCTTTTCAAAATATAAAACTCGCTACTCATTTAATTTCCTCTCGTGTTTTAAAATCCTTAAAAAAACATCAAGTATAATTAGCCTTTGTTTGGTTGGTTAACTTTTGACTCTTCCGAATTATAGAATATTATTCACATGCAACAATATTTTCAGAACGGGTTGGTATAAAGGGTTTTCTTATAGTATTTTTTTCCCGTTTCGTTATAATAAGTCATTTTGGATATTAGTAATTTTTAGGGTTCCGTACCCAAATGGTAAAACGGGACCCTATTACTAAGACTCCGCTGTCCGTCCGTCCGTCCGTCTGTCAACAGGCTGTATCTCATGAACCGTGATAGTTAGACAATTGACATTTTCACAAATGATGTATTTCTGTTGCCGCTATAATAACAAATCCTAAAAAACAAAATAAAATAAATATTTAAAGGGGCTCCCATACAACAAACGTGATTTTCTTTGCCGTTTTTATAGATAATGGTACGGAACCCTTCGTGCGCGAGTCCAATTCGCACTTGGCCGGTTTTTTTATTTAAGTGAATGTGATCAATCGACCCTTGAAATTATTTTATTAAATACTTACTAGGTACCACATATTTCATCCTTATTAATTTTATCCAGTAGACATCAAACACTTAAGTTGCAAAGTTGGCAAACGTAATAAGTCATTTGGAAGCAGTTAGGTGATTGATTTATAAAAGTTTGTGAACGATCGTAGTAACCAGCTGTCAGGAAACAGTGATATCCTGAAGCTTTATTGGGTCGCTAGCCAGACAGAAAATAATCTGGACTAAGTTGGCGGGTCATTTATACAAGATGGCCGAACTGCCTCGTAGATATAGTGGTGGCAAACGCGACTGCTGATTGTGTCCTAGCTCCTAGGTTCAATCATCAGGTCGGGCAAAATGTTATTGGGTTTTCCGTGTGGAATTCGTCAGTAGCAGCCCAGAATTTGGATTAGTGCCCGGTTGATGGCAATAGGCTCACCTCCCTATTACATGGGAATTAAACATAACGGCGAAATGAGGGTGTTACTATACACCTCTGCCCAACTCTTTGAGGATTACAGGCGTGGTATTATGTTATGTAAGATAGCCGCACGGCAGATGGCAATATCGCGTCTGTTTCCGTCTTAGAAACTTATTTAGGGTGCCTCAATGGTGCTGATTCATGTGTGCACCAACTTAACTAAAAATATTACTTAGAGCAATCACCACTTAACTTTGATGTTGACTGTACTAGTAACGCAGTAACGAAGTAATACAATCTGCGTGACTACGCTAGACTAATAAGGAGACTCACGTATACTATAATAGAATTAATAGGTACAACCATGCACCTATGGAACGTAAGGGCTTGTGCACAAAACTGCGATGCGACGTCGCATCGTAGAAATATACGAGCTCGCACGACGCATCGCAAGAACTTACAAATTGATTCGCGTAATTGATTTTTCCTATATCTTCTTATTAATAACAGCAGTGCGCAAATCTTTTTACGCAAATTTATTGTACCTAGTATAAAATACGTTCAATACGGTTGACGATCGTCGAGGGATTGGTCATCCGAACCTTGGAAGGAAGACGCCTTGCCGCACGAAATCACATCGCAGCAATTTGCGTCGCAGTTTTCTGCGTTCCGAATTCGCATCGCGCCGATTCGTAGTTTTGTGTACAAACCCTAATAGGTAGTAGGCTACCTATGGAACGTAAGTTTAATTATGACAGCATATCATATAACGCGTAGCTAATTAACTACCGCGCATATCATATGATTGGCGAGGTTAAGCTGCGCTTGCCGCGGTCAGTCCGTGAATGGGTGACCGTTTGTTACATATCGAGACCCTCCGTGCTTCGGAGAGCACGTTAAATAGTCGGTCCCGGGTGTCATACGAATACCTATGACAGTCGTTACGGGTAGTCTGAAGCTCGAAAGTCTGACAACCGGTCTGTCTTACCTTAGGATATTGGCATTGCCCAGGAACTGGCTTGTGTCGCTCCGTGTAAAATACTGGTATTCAGTCACATCTGGTTAGACGGAAGCTGACCCCAACATAGTTGGGAAAAGGCTATAGGTAGAAAAAATCATATAATGCAACGAGTCTCATTTACTATAATTTCCAGTACCTGGATGACTGAGCTTTACCCGGTTTTTTTTTGAAAAATCGACGTTTTCTAAGAATGAAACCTAGCTAGATCGATTTATCGCCCCCGAAACCCCCTGCATACTAAATTTCATGACAATCGTTGGAGCCGTTTCCGAGATTCAGATTATATATAATACTAGCGGGCCTGGCAGACGTCGTCCTGCCCTAAAAATTTGGTGACATACCGACAGCAGCGCCACCTACCGGGTCCAATTGTGAATCTAAACCATCCAGGGCGCCACCCAAACGCATAAAAAAAAATCGTTCAAATCGGTCCAGCCGTTTAGGAGGAGTTCAGTGACATACACACGTACAGTCGAATTATATATATAAAGATATAGGTATACAAGAATTGCTCGTTTAAAGGTAAATATTAAATTAGGTAATATCTAATAACATAGCTCTAATAACTTACAAATTTTGTTCTAACATTTTAGTTGTTACTTAATAAATGATAGCATTTAAGTGTCGCCTCTAATTCCAGAACCGTCTCGAGTACTGTTACAAGGGTCCAATAAATTAATGTCATCCTGGATTAGTTCACGATTGGACTACTAAAACCTTGTATTTATTTATTGTGACAATCTCTCTCCGTTCAGGCTCAATTCATTCTAGTGCCAATATCAATGTTTCGCAGGGTTCGCAGGGTTAGCACTTCTCGGAAAATACATAGAGCAGTATCGAGCAGACTTCTCGAAGTTTGGCAATCTGCAGACTGTGCCTTACAAATGAAATAGAAGCAGTTACCTAATCTTAGCGTACTTATCGACTAACAGCTAGTTCACACAGAAACTGTTTACAGGATCCGTTTTAGCGGATTCGTTTTTATTTTGGTAATGGCGCCTGTAGTTGTATGAGCGAGTTCACATATACGACAGTATTTAAGTTAATTTTATCGTATCTTGTCTGCCAGATGCGACGCAGTTGCCATTTTTTTAACTGATCCGTCGGTACAGATGTGAACAAAATATCCAATACCGACGGATCCGATAAAACGGATCCGCTGTGTGTACGGGCGGTTACATAAATTCCAAGTTATAGTTACATGATAATCAGTTACATACTTTTGTATCGTGTGATTCTTTGTATGTGTGTATTGTATAGGCCATCCATTTCCATCTACTCTACGCAGTAGCTGAACAAAGGCCTACGTTCGTACGTAAGTACGTAGTAACGTTTATGGACTGATAATTATGAGGAACACTTTATACTGTTTCTTACAAAAAAAAAAACCCAATTTAACCCAAGGGCAAACTTGCTATAAGCACTTACGAACCCACTGATATTTTTTCGCCAGGATCCCATTTGAAACAAATTGTCGGAAAAGTCGATCACATTAAAAAACATTGGTAATGAGCTAGCTTATCTTGAGTCTCGGAGCTATAAAAATTGATGAAGCCTCCACAAGAGCCCCTCTAACTTCCTTTAATGGGAACGATAATTGAAAACTTCAGTTTAATCTGAGACTCTTGCGTAAATTGAAACTCGATGAAGCAGAAAAGAGATAATTATATGGAATTATGAGAAACCACTGATTTGTTAACTTGTTCAGTTGAAGGGAAGCATTCTGTAGGACAAAAAAGTACTAGAGTAACTAAGGGGATAATATGCCGGCCGTGCTAGAACCATTAGCTTGAATGTAGGTGTAACTATGTAGGATGGAATAAAGGAACGCCACCTGCAGGGAACGTACCTCAAATATTAAAGATGGCAAATTTTACTCAAAGGACATTTTTTATAAACCTAACAACATCACGCCTTGTATTCCCCGGAGGGATCGGCAGAGGTGTTTTAGTAACACCCTCGTTTCGCCAGTTATGTTTAATTCCCATGTAATAGGGGGCGAGCCTATTGCCATTAACCGGGCACAAACCCAGACTCCGGGCTGCTATTGAGAAATTCCTAATGGAAAAACCCAATAACACTTTACCCGACCTGGGCATCGAACTCAGGACCCCATGCGCAGCAGTCACGCTTGCGACCATTAGACCAACAAGGCAGTCAGTTTTTATGTTCAGAAAAATTTCATTAATTTATTTTTAGGCATGACAGGAATGGTATTTTAAATAGATCTAGTTTTAGTTCAGTGGAAAGGAGTTATCTAAAATCATAAAGATGATGATAATGACCATTATAATGCTAATGACATCATCAGCATCACTTACTCTCACGTCTCGTGTGCAATGCTTTTGCTACGAATACAATATTAAAATTTAACATCAGAATCGTCCGATATACAACTCGTTTAAGAATGAACATAATTATAATAAGTGATCAAACAGAGGAAATCCTGATTACTATTGTTTTCTTGATAATCTAATTACAATATTCCTATTATATGCTATAATAACTTCAGCAAAATACCATAAATAATATCCTACGCCGTAACACAAAGATATAAAATCAGAGGTATCCCTGAAAATTTATTAAGTCGAAATCCTCCCTTGGATTTTGTTGGTTTTCTGAGATAGCTATTACTGAGAAACTTTTTCCATTATTCGAACAGAAAACGATGTTAAACCGAACGATTGTGGTCATTTGGACAAAACTCCCCTCTTTAATTTTAGATCCTGAATAATTTGATTAAGGATCCAGACCTTGAAACCAGAATTTCTTATTTGAGTTCGTTCGGCAATTCGTCAGTTTTACGACTGGGATTCTGGAAGTAACACACCTTCGGTAAATTACAAAGCTTTTCGTCAAAGCTTTAAAGTAATATTTTAATAAGATTCTCTATCTGCCTGGTTGTTCTAGTGGTGGCAAGCGCGACTGCTGATCTTAAGGTCCTGGTTTCAATCCCCAGGTCGGATAAATTGTTATTGAGTTTTTCCGTGTGGAATTCCTCAGTAGCAGCTCGGAGTTTGGATTTGTGCCCGGTGCAAGGTTCACCTCCTTACATCGGACTTAAACATAACGGTGAAATGAGGGTGTTACTATATACACCTCTGCCTAACCCTTCGCGGAATACAGGCGTGTGAAGTCATGTTTATGTGATTCTCTATCTTTGTCTGATGTATTTTTCTTTAGGACTGAAAGTATTAAATATACTTACTTACCTTACTTAACACCGAAGTAGCTAACAAAAGAAAACCAGGAAGCAATTCTTTATAAAGCTATGACTGAACATTGACTACATTTTTCAATAAAAAAATATGACATAATGGATCATAAATTTTCTTTACAGGTACATGGCAGCTCTTAAAATGTCCTTGATTAATGTTCAAAAAGAGTAATGAATTGTTCAACGAAAGCGCACTCGTGCTTGGAATAAAAAGAACTTGCAATCTATTGAATGTTATATTCTTGGCACTTTTGCCGCTTGCTGGAAATGTGTCAGTTAAATAGTACCTTATTTTATTTTTCTAAAATCGTTGATTTTTTCCATTAATCTCTAAGACTGTCGTTAAGCGCCACTGAATACAAAGCGTTCACTTAACGGTAAAGATAAACAGAGTTCAGTATCAGTACACGTTTACATCCAAATAACAATATTGACCAGAAAGTGGGCAAACATACACAGCTATTGAACATGAACTTTTTTATTTACAAGCTTTTAATTAACTTGCAACGTCCATTTGTATGTCTTTTATGTTCAAAACTGGTATTCGAATTTAAACCAACTACCTATCATCGAAGTAAGTTGAAATTTTGACGACATGTTTGGTGCAGAGGCTGAGCAATTGGCTTCTGCGCTACGGGTCGTGGGTTCGATTCCCGCACGGAACGAATATTTGTATGGCCTACAGATAGTTGTTTCGGGTCTGGGCGTTTGTGCATGTGAAGATTTGTGTCTGTAAACGCACCCACGATACAGGAGAAATCCTAGTGTGGGGCAAAGTTTTTTAATAAAAAAAAATCATACATTATTTAGTTTTGGTGACAATATTATGTGATGGTGGCATTGAGGAAATCTGAAATTGGAGTTGGCAGGTGGTCACATGAACTTAGCGACGGCAAATAGTAAATCTTTCGAGTTTGGGTTTGTTGTCGGTAGCTGGTAACACCGAACAATGTTGATAAAGGATAGTCGTTATAAAAACAGTGGTCATTCGACGGAGCAGAGGATTCTATGTCAAACAGCGGAAGAAGTCTGACCTTTTATATCTGATCAGCTTGTCTTTATTTTCTGATTTTGTGTAAATTGTATAAAATATTATTATATTGTGAACTAGCTTCTGTAACTAACCCCTAACGCAAATATAAGTACTCTCAGTGGTGAAGAGCCTATGTTGGTTTTATTTTACTTTATTTACCATGCTCGCAATCCTGACATATCGATATTAGCTATAACTGTAATGATAGATTCACACCTATACGATTCTATTGTTTCAGTTTTACAGGTTTATCTTGTTCCGCTAAGCGGGTAGGTATTTTTAAGTGGCTTTAAACAAGCGTGCATTTTTTTTTTTGAGTAGGTAACAATTAATTATTACGTTATAGATTGTCAAAGATGCTAACAGCCCAGCTGTTGGGAACTGATTACTGCCACATATACACACCTGTAACACCAAGGGGATCGCCAATGCGTTAACGTCCTAAGAGACAAAGTTGAAAAATCTCACGCCTGTAATTTCTCCGGCACCCACACCCTTCATTCAATTCATTTATTCAATAACAATTTACATTGTGTCTGAATTTCTACAACTATGCATGGAATCTATATTTATATCGTTACAATTATCCAATTTACATTATAGTCAGAATAATAAAAAATAAAAAAAATAAATAAAATATGTCAATTAAACAATACTGGGAATAAAAAAATAGAAAATAATTAGAATACAAAAGTAAATGTCATAAGTCAAGTCATAAAACTCAATAAACATTTATTCACTCTTATTACGAGACATGGACTAAGAAAAACCCCGGTTTTAAAATAGCCCCGTCTCTTTTTGTTATATGACGTTAGAAAATGATGGGTATATTATAAATCTGGGTTTACCTTAGTCTTGGTCTAAACCATCTTTTGTAATAAGAGCCATTGACTTTTGTATTCATTTATAATTCATCAACAGAATAAAGACACTTATCTAACAAGAACCGTTTAAGCTTACTCTGAAACCCACTTGTATATACTAGAGTTTTTATTTCTGTTGGCAGTTCGTTCAGGTGAGGTTGTTCCTTCAAACAAGAACACAGCTGTTAGGCGGCCTAAATAAGTATTGTCATAATAGATTGAGATTACTCATCTCTTTGGCAAAAAGTTCATGAATTCACCTAAACTACGGTAGCCAGCCCGTCGCCTATGAAATAATGCAAGAATAACCCTTAAACGGAAAACCTTTAGTAATCTAATAAAATTCTGTTATATTAACCCAAACTCCTTGGCCATTGAGAATTTCTAAGTATTTCAATTAAGCCTCACCCCGGGACCAATATTTTGTTTGGCCACACCATCAATATTAAATCTCTTTGGGCTAGCACCAAAGTTCGCACCGAAAAAGTAACCAAGGAAATCGATTGTATCCTTATATAATTCCTATTAAGTAACACATCTTTCATCTAGAACAATATAGAACTTTCTTTTGTATTCGTTGATAAATATTTAAATTAATCAGGTACTAGTACCAAGTATGAGGACAACCGCATAATTTTGACAGATTTAAGCCCAATTTTATAACTAGTGTTTTAAATTGGTGCTAATGTACCCAGTTTCAATATAACTAATTTAATTTTCTATTTCAGGTGAGTTTATTCGTTAGTTTTAGTAAAGCAGTACTTTTCAGTACCAGGGTGGAAAGACTGCCTTTCCACATCGTATACAATTAATTAGAATGCCACTGTATCCTCGCCATTATATCCTAGTTTTATCTTCTCTATTCTCATTTTGAGAATAGAATAGAATAATAAGAATTCGTGAATAGGCTCTTGACTAATTAACATCCGCACCGATCATACGATTTGCGAGGTTAAGCTACGCTTGCCATTGACCATTCGTTACACATCGTGACTCAGTGCCTCGGAGAGCACTTTAAAGTGTCGGTCCCGGGTGCCAAATGAATACTTATGACAGTCGTTACGGGTAGTCAGAAACCCGGAAGTCTGACAACCGGTCTAACCTTAGAATATCGGTATTCCCCAGTTACTGGGTTGCGAAAGTCTGACGTGCTGAAACTGGAAGCTGATACCAAGATAATTGGGAAAAGGCTAGGAGGAAGATCTTCTCTATTTTCATTTTGACTTCTATCAAATACAAATTATTGTCACAAGAATTTATCGACTTACTACTAATTCTAGTTATTTTCTTCAATTCGAGTCTCTAAAGACTCACGCTCTACTAAAGACTGTCGACGTGTAAATAAGCAACAAAGCATCATCACATCAACCCAAGTACGTCCACTGATAAACATGGATCTCCCAATGTTGCTGTATGCCAAAATCACCACGCTTGGTAGACGGATGACGGATTGGTGATCGCAAGAAGGATGTTGCTGCCCATCCTCTTGATGTTATCCATTAGTCGCCTTTTACGATACCCACGGGTGGGGAAAATAGCTTAGCCTTTGCTATAAATGCGGCAAAAAGAATATCCATTCAATAATTCACACCGTTAATTCAGCCCTCATCAAGCTGTCTCCCTCCCAGTCCTCTCGCAAGCAACGCCCTAAGCCAAGGTCCGAGTCTCATAAGGGGTCGCCCTTAGTGCTGTTGTTGCTAGCTAGTCAAGATGTTAGTAGTAGGAATAGCAATTAGCTTAGGTTAAGTATTTTACTCTCATCCCCATTGGTTGGAGACCCTTCAGGTCTCGCCAATAACTGCCGGGTTAAAACGGTCCGCAAGACCACCTACAAGCAGTCGAATAGAAAAAAAAACCATTCAATAATCCGCAAGGAGCTATTCAGATCGCGCGATGTTTTCTTAAAGAGATCTACCGGGATTTAACTCTGTTTCTACGAAATTTCCGTGATCTTGCATAGATTTTCCCTCAATATTTTTTTACAAGGCTTCACATAGCTATTTTTATCGACCTTTCAGGGATGTTCATGGATATAGTTGCGAAAATTATGCAAAAATGTTACTATACGGTTTAATTCAAATAAAATGTCAGGTAGAAAACGGTGGTGAAAAGAATCTCTTTCAAACTGGACAGTATAATAAATTGTACCTTGCCTTTTCCCATCTTGGGGTCAGCTTCCAGTCTAACCAGATGCGGCTGGATACCAGTATTTTACACTGAGCGACTGCTATCAGACCTCCGCAACCCAGTTACTGGGCAATGCCAATATCAACTGGACAACTGGACAGTATACTGAGTAATTTCAAAATTTACCAGATATTATCAATAATAAGTTTACGTAAAAGTTGTCGAACTAAACAAAATAAACAATTAATGGTCCAGATTAGCTCTCGATCGAAAGCTCAACTAAATGACTACCATAGGGGGAGGCGGTTTCCCTGCAGTAGGTACCCATAATACAGGCTAAAACTACCAGTAAGTTAACATACCTACCTGTGCCATTTTTTGTATTTTACATCACCGAAGCTGCCCTAGATATACGGTTTTCTCCTAGCTCACATTTTCACAGATTATTATTATAACCTGATACTGTACTGCTATATATTCTAGAGAGAAACGAGCGATGGCAATATTTAAGATGTACGCAGACTAGGCGCCGCACGCGTTGTAATTTTTTGGGTTTTCATACGAAAAATGAATACTTACAGCTTGATGATAACATAACAAGAGTTCCTTTAAGATTCGTTGTCGTCCAAAGACATAAGACGTATTAAGAGCATTACAAAACTAAATGAAGCTGAAAAATAGGAAAGACACAATATTGAAAAAATACCAGATGTCATTTTTATTCAAATTCAGGGATAAAATAGTTCTCGTTAGGTAGGTTTCTTCGTTTGACAACACATCGATCCCTACAAATCAGATTTATTTTTGTAAAACGGGTTTGACGCACGCTTTGTCCTCCAGTCTGTATACACCGTTATAAGAGGCGTATACTCGGAGTTTCGTAAGAGATACCTACAAACGTATTCAATTACGTGTTTTTTCTCTGCCTTTTTATGGCCTCGGCGTCGTAACTCGGATCTTTTCTAGCGTAATTAAAAAAGTTTGTTTCCCGTTTCCTAAAGGATTAAATTCCATAATTTATGTAGCTCTTTTCAGAGCATTTAATAAGCATAATAAAACCGTATGATAAAGATATACAAGGCAGCTTTTAGGAACTGTAAAAAACCATAGAATTGTATACTATAACGGAACAAACGGGCCAACATTAGTTATAAAACTATTGGTATACAAAACACACAGCAAACAACTTCCAAACACACATATTAGATTGGTATAATAACATGTTTGCACAATAAAAGCAGTCCCCGACCCTTGCACTGCTCAATCAAACAAGGAGCACAATGCTTGCCGGCAACAATCAAATGCTCGAAAAGAGTTTCTTGAGTGAGGCAGACAAAAGGCAAAGCGAGATGGGTCAAGCGCGACATGTCATGGTTTTTATGGGGTAAATGGCATATGCTTGTGGGGGTTACAGACAGTGGAGACAAATTTTATGGGGATTACAGATACGGATAATTATAACTATTTTACACCAAGAAATTTCATCTGCTTCGTGTAAAGTACGGATACTCACCAGCCACACTTACATCGCCAAGTTCCGATAACGATCTAAGACAGCAGAGGTACTACTGCCGTGTCAATGATACGGGGCCCCCAAGCTAAAGGGGCCCCGACGTGTGTAAGCAAAAATTCGAAAAATGTTATCCCTAATCTCACTCAAACTCTTAAGTTGTACACCAAACTCTAAATTCTTAAATGCTAAATTCAGCACACCCCAGACACTCCATACAACTATGGACCATGGTGTTTTGGTATGATGTTCTCCATTTGAGCTTCGCCGCAGTCGGGTAGAAGGGCTCCCCGACACATTTTGATACAGGGCCCGTCTAGGACAAGCTACGCCACTGTAAGACAGCATAAACCAATATGCACGGTAGCTGTCTTAGCCACAAGCCCCTTAATCTTCGTCACCTGCCTTTAGAGTAGTTAATACTAGTCTACAAGCAACAAAACACGAAAGCTCATTAGCCGTAGGCCAAAGGCCGTCGTTTCCAAAGGCCGCCCTCAAACGATGCAACGTATCCTCACTTAATCAATGAGATAAGGCGGTGACAATTCCACTCGCTAGAATGCCCACGAAACAAAGGGGTGGATATTGGATTTGTGTAATTTTGGTTTGTAATTACGTTTTCATGGGGTTTGAAAATTTCGCCTCGCTTGTTTTGAATAAAGTATAAATAAATAAATATAGGATGTAATAATCATCATTTATTTTTTTGGCTTTCCATTGAATATAGTACAAAGTGGAAATCTTTAATTTCAAGTTTTGTAGCTGTCGTAAATATGTACGTATAATTGATAGGTACTAGGCTAATTCTCTGATTTCACGACAATCACATGTCCGATAACAACAAAAAAAAACTACCCACATTATGTGAGATTCAATAACTGCAAAAGGGTGGAAACACATTTAGCTAGATAAACATTTAAATACGAATGAGTAAGTCTAAGAACAAAAAAGTAATTTTAAAAAAATATGCCCAAATGTCACTACCATCGGTGTCTTTCACTCTAGTTACGAAGAAAATCGTTTTAATTTTCATAGAAGTCGTTGTTTGATTTAGTTGTAATTTATTCATTTTATTACACATATTATTAAAAGTAATTACCTGTATTTTTGTAAATACTAACCGTTTAGTTCAATGTGAAATAATTATAATTGACTTTGTCATCGGAAAAAAGTCATCACCGTAAGCAGAAATGGGAACGCAAATATCTCTGTAAGTGTAAACCCTACTCCCGTCCTTGCACCCCGCATGCTTCTGCATTGGTCAGGTGACCCTGAAGTGCCTACGGAGAAAGCTGTGTGCGCAAGTAAATAAAAAATAATTACGATATTTTGCTTCAAATTCACGTTTGTCACGATTTAGTGGTCATCGCCGTAACTTTATATTTTGGGTGAGTATGTCGATAAAAAATTTATTTGCACCTTTATTACGTAGCTTTTTAGGACTATTTTAACGAATAATTATAATTTTTATGTTCATAAAGTTTATAATAACGGCATTAATAATCAAAATAGCCTAAAATATCATTACCATCAGTGTCATTACCATAATTTACCATCAGTTTTTAGAGTGACGGTAATGACAATAAACTGATGGTTGTGACATTTTTAAACGGTTTTAATTAGCTTCACTTCGTATGTTTGTTTGATTCAAATCTTGCGACAGATTTTTCAACTACTTCTGCTTAACCGTTTCTCCTGAAACTTCGCACACAAATTCAACTCTCATGACAATACAATATTATAATAATTACAATCTTCAAACCTCAAATCCACACGCTGCACGTACTGCAAGATAAAATCGTTTAATATAGTAGTTTTTTAAGAGATTATTTATTTTTCTTCAATTGTTTACTTATTTTTTTTAAGAAAAGGCTGCTACTTCTTTCACCTAGAACTGATTGCTCTTGATTGATCTTGGTACTTTCAGGTACTATTATCTCCAAGGTAAAAAAAAACCTTATTTTAGATTGTAACTGCATAGAAAACGTTGTTTTAATTAGTAATAACTTCATTTCAATATTTTGTTTAACTGTACCCTAAATTTATTTCGTTTTATTTTTGATCAATTATGGCACTAATTTGATTATGAGAGACCGTAGAGTTTATTTTGATTAAAAATAAACAATCAACAAAATCTAGCGTTCTGTTTTAATTAAATTGGGAGAAAATCATTCAAAAACTTCTAAAAAGTCATTATCAGTTAAACTTAAAAATTACTTTCAGTACAGTAATCATTACCATTAGATGAAATATCATTACCGTAGCAAATAAAAAATTCAGTGACCCATATCTTCGACATTTATCGGTGCAATTAAAAAAACCGGCTCATTACTTATGTATATAGTCATATTTTGACTCTACATCAAAATTTTGAAAATCTAAAATTTCTCTTAATTTTCCCAAATCGGATCGAAATCAGAAAATTAGCCACTAATCATTCGAGAGTATTCTATCAATTCTACTCCATTTTACATCGCAGTCCTAAAAAAGACTGTAACTCTGTACGCAGTAAAGAAATGTTACTTTGGGATAGTGCCATAATTTGTTCAATATCTATTCGTACTTGTAGATACTGTTGTCTTTCCTTAGACCAATAATAGTTTAAGGCATCTATGGGTCTTGAAGCTTGAAGCTGACCAGCTTCCAGTCTAACCAGATGCAGCTAAATATCAGTATCTTACAAGAAGCGACTGCCATCAGTCTTCCGCAACCCAGTTAGTGGGCCATGCTGATATGCTAAGGTTAGACCGGTTGTCAAACTTCCGGGCTCCTGACTTCCCGTAACGACTGTCATAGGTAATCCTAAAACACCCGGGACCGACTGTTTAACGTGCTCTCCGAGACACGAAGGGGTCTTGATGTGTAACGAACGGTTACTCATCCAGGTACTGACCGCGGCAAGCGCAGCTTAACCTCGCAAATCGTATGATCCGCCCGGTCGGTAATTAGCCACGAGCTGAATTTAACAGTAATGTAAAAGAAAATACCTACGTATCAAATTTTAATCCTTTGTTTTTTAGGAGAAATACCGAAACATCTAATTAAGTTAACATTGAAACAGGAACAATAAGCAGGAAAGCTGTGCTGTTATTTAATACCAGCCAATCGGCAGAAATCTCTACACAGGCTGTCAAGAATTCCGCGTCCGCGCAAACAATAAACAGAAGACAGTTTTGGGGTTCGATCTGCTTTGAGATAACCTCAACAATTCGAGCCGTACCTTCGTCAAACTAAGGACACCGCAATAACGCTGACATTGGAATTTATGTCGACCCCAGGCACCCCCTTATCCTGCTGAAATGGTCACTTTGACTAAAGTATCTGTCATTCGAAATAATACTAAGGACTTGAAACGCGACTTAAGCATACTAATTTAGTTTTGCACGTCGTATACACAATCCGTTTAGTGTACTGGAACTGACGGGGGTCCATTGAATCTATTCAGACGATATGCTTGACTCGTAATCTTAATTTAGAAAACCAATAGATATTTATTAATACAATAGACACTCTCATCTTCACGTGCATAGTGATCCCACCATCACATTCCTTCACTTAGGCCCTTATAATAAACTAGCGACCCGCCCGGCTTCGTACGGGTGCAATGTAGATACTAATGTGGGGCATATAAACCTTCCTCTTTAATCACTATATCTATTGCTGAAAACTGCATTAAAATCCGTTACGTAGTTTAAAAGATCTAAGCGTACAGACAGCAGGAGCGACTTTATTTTATACTATGTAAAGATAGCTCTCATTTGGGAGATATTACAACAGCAGCATTCATTTTACAGAAGAATTCCATACATTTGACAACTTTTTTTTAAATACCTCTCAAGTTATGTTAAAACGTTTTACCCCGTGTGGGGACGGGTTAGAATATAAAACTTCTTCACCGCACGCTGGGAATAGACACGTATTGTTAGATTCAACGAAACATGGTAGGATCTATACGGTACGCCTGGCTAGCTACCACTCTCACACTAAAGTCCGGCGCCAAGCAGTTTACTGTGTTCTGTCGTATGTATGTGAGAGCCAGACGGGTATAGGGGAATACCTCTATGCCTCTGTTCCTTGGATTCGTGTGCTCCATCTTAGACCCTGTCTATGCTTACCGTCAGGTGAGATTAGAGCCAAACGCTAGCAAGTCAAGAATAAAAAATAAAAATCTACACTTAAGAGTTATCTCTCAAATGAGAGCTGTTTATTAATACGGACGTTAGTCTTTGTTTCATAGAAAATGTAGTTATATATTTTCTTTCTTTGTTTTTTATAATTAAAGATAACGTATATAGTTGTAACGTAGGTAGCTTAAGTAGGAATGGTCTTGCGCAAACTTTCCGTAAGTGATCTTATTATATTAGACTTAGTACTGTTTCAAAAGTTATAAGAAGAATATATACTCTTTCATTAATGCTGTTTACAAAAACTTTCTTGTTTCACTTTTTCTTTATCTTCACTGTTCTTCTCAAAACCGTTTAAATAAGCCAGGCCGGGAGTTGTACTGGTAATCACTTTTGGAGACAGACTCGCCAAATTATGCATCTCACCTGTTTATACTAAACCTTTACTCGGTTATAATCCACAAGAAACTCGAAGGACAAGTTGATTAAAAAAATTATCTCGGTTTGAAGAATCGTTTAAGGTTTTATTTAAGTACGGGTATAATAAACATCATAACATCAAGCCTGTATTCCCCGAAGGGTTGGGCAGAGGTGTATAGTAACACCCTCATTTTGCCGTTATGTTTTAGTCCTACGTAATAAGGGGCGATCAGTAGTCGCGCTTGCCACCACTAGACCAACGAGGCAGTTAAACGGGTAATATTCATCTACTATCAAGTATTTCTATTCTGAAACCTACACACCCCTTATACTTTTTCAAGCCTCACTCGTATGTTGGAGGAACAGTAAACCATTATTGGTTCCATATTTTCCTCGTTAAGTTTTATAAGACAATACGAAGATTGTTTTTGGACTAACAACCATCAGAGTATTTAAGCGCAGAGGAAATTGTATTCAATTTCGCAATGTCATTTGGCATTAGCCCAAATTGAGACTTACAGAGCCAGTTCGTTCCGTAAAGACTCTAAGTGTTCTCTAACGCATGGACGATACCTATAACACCCGCACTACCAGATGTCCATTAACATGAATCCCCTATTATTATAAGGGTGGCCAGTATATATTTGCAGTTTATGGCAGCGCTGCTAACCCGCGCCGCAGCGGAGCCAGTCATCTTTTCTGACTCCGCAGTCACACCGATAATTCAGCCCTCATCAAGCTGTCTCCCTACCAGTCTTCCCACCAGCAACGCCCTAAGCCGAGGTCTGAGTCCCATTAGGGGTTGCCCTTAGTGCTGTTGTTGCTAGTAGTCATGATGTTAGTAGTAGTAGTTAACTTAGGTTAAGTATTTAACTCGTCCCCCATTGGTTGGAGACCCCTCAGGTCTCGCCAATAACTGCCCGGTTACGTAGTAACGGTCGCAAGACCATGTACAAGAAGCAGAATAGAAAATAAAAAGTGCTGCTAAAAAACTCAAATATGACTAAATATCAAATACAAGGTGTAAAAAGGCCCTCCACGAAGCCGTCAACCATGCATTCAGTACATCAAACTAAGTAACCCTACGCAAAAATTGTCGCTGGGAAACGACTTTTGTTTTTTGGGTGAAAAATTTAGTTTTACTGTAAAGCTCAATGTAACGCATTCAAAACACTGTGCTGATACATGCAATGAGTAGTAAACGGGTAATGGAGGTATTACAAATGCATTTGCAACCTTCAAAACTAGTATTTTTTTTTAAAGTTGTGAAAAAGTTGGAACTTTTACCTCCAATATCTCCGTAACTAGAAGGTTCCCAGGCATAGTCCAGAATAAAAAAAATATCGCAATGACGTGGAAAATAAGTGCCTTTCGGCTTCGTTAAGGGTCTATTTACACCGTTTATAATGACGAATAGCAATTTATGAAATTACAGGTCATTACAATTTAGTTACCTCTTCCTCCTAGCCTTTTCCCAGTTATGGAGCGACTGCCATCAGACCTTCGCAACCCAGTTACTGGGCAAAGCTGATATTCTTAAGTTAGACCTGTGGTCAGACTTTCGGGGTCCTGACTACCCGTAACGACTGTTATAGGTACCTATACTTATGACACCCGAGACCGACGGCTTAACGTGCTCTCCGAGGCCGGAGGATGGGTAACCACCCATCCACGGACTGACCGCTACAAGCGCAGCTTACAATTTAGTTGATTATTATATGAACTTAAATGTTAGTGTTAAGTGAACCAAGATAAGGCCATTCTTAAGTAATTACGAGACAATGTTCATTAAAGTTAACTGACGTTTCTGTGTGTGGGAGTAACTGTAATAGAATATTGGGAATTGTGGCGAATTTGATACAACGGGTCCTCGCATTAACGGTCTCGCGCTGTGTGGTTTTCCAATAGCCTCCAACCTACAACGTGCCTGTTCAGTAAACTAAATGGGGCTAGGCTCGTGGCCAACCTACGAGTTTTGTTTCCATAAAAGCCTGCTTTGTTTGCACACTTGAGTGTGAATCTATCCCACACTGCTTGACTGTGTTTACGCTTGACCAATTAATGGAGTTTGTTCACTTCAGCGTGTTATAGAAAATATTGCTAAGTGTTTTTTATTTGTTAATCTTGTACTAGATAGTAATAGACATTAAATAATTGTTTCGTTCCTTTAGGTTTGGGATCTGCTGTTAGTTTGAAACCACACAGTTCAGCCATTAGTGATCATGAATTTATTAGTAACCGCTTACTACTACTAAGCAATAAGCGTTTAATAATCTACGCAGAACTAAACGCTTGACGTCTATCAGGTAATCCATGTTTCAAACTGTAGGTACTATTACTGTATCTACTCATTACCTATGCATACTTCCACTTATGTACCTAATTTACGAATATAGTATATTGATTGTAATTAATGATACTTATAAGTAATAAAAAAGCGTGATCACATTATCAGTCGGATACCATAAAGAAATAATAACGTTGTTTATTTTTCTCATTTCAACAAAATTGTGTCAATAAAATTCTCTTACCGTCCAAAAGTAGGCACTTCGCATTCGCACGCTGTAATAAACAAGATATTTTCGCGATAACATTCGAATAATACATTGAAAAGCTTCATAACGTCGACGCGATTTAGTCGTGAACTTTTCGCCGGATTTCGGAATATATAGCCGAACAGCCGAAGCCCCGTAGGCGAACCGCGATGTCAACGTGAACGAAATAGAACAAACTCCCAAATGGAGAGAGAAACAATTCTATTGTGTAAACGCGCATCTGCGCCCGAACCTTTCTCGAGTGATATTCTTACACGCCACACACTACACGGAAGTCACGGAACTGTATCGGTATTAGTGAAAACACATTACAGAAAGAGCGAGCCCGGCTGCGTTCATGTCACTGGCCTTCAATATAAAGTAGCAGACTTGCTCATATAAAAGTCTACGAGATAAAATGTTTAGAATAGCTGTTAATGTTATCTTATTAACATTGTCACTAAAATGCTTTTATTTTAGTATTCTATTTATTAATACATATTAAGCATCTATTTCTTATTTTATTCTCATGGATAATGTTCAATAAAGTTTTCCTTTGTCCAATAAAATGTTTCAATTTCTTCTCCGGATTTTCTTTTGTTTTCATTATTCATTTATTTCCATAATGTAAGTACGCGCTCTTTTACTTTATGTGGGAGTTAAGTATACAGCTAGGACAGTGTACATGGAGTAAACAAATATGTTTATTAGGTTTCTCAAACATAGACGTTTCTGACGTCATCATCGTAGCGTTTTTTCGGGTACCTATGTTCGGTTTAAAAATTGTGTGTCATCGCATCTGCATACAATAACTAGTTATTTGCTTATTTATATGAATAGCTTTAATTTAGTTGTTGATTCAATATTGTTAATGAATAATTGAGATAATTTGTTGACGAATATCATTTTCAATGGATGTTATAATTGAATATTTTTCCGATAAACAAAAAAAAACCTTTTTTACAAAACCATGGTCCGTATCAAAGGCAAAAAATTTGGTTACACAACACAATACTAATAGTATTGTTATACTTTTTGTTTTTCTTAATCCTCACTATAGATAGGTACAAAAACCACAAAACAAGTTCCGCGTCATAGACGTTTGGACACACCACATCGTGTGGCCGGTTTTTACGAGATGAGCTCTACAAACCATACACATACCTAAATGTACCTATATGAATATAAAACGACTAAAATATGTATATGCTGCACTAAAAAAGCAACGAGAAACTCATAGATAGGTACTCCCTTTTTATTAGGTACGTTACTTATAATTAACAACTCACAATATTACTGTAGTCGCCAGCACGTAACTTGGTAAAGTTTTAGCGTAGTGGGAGCAAGTTTGCGCATGTACACTTAGTACAACCAAAAAATGGTCACTTTTATTGCTTGACGGTATTCTATGGTTATTGCCATATTTTTATAAACATGTCTGTTTAGAAGAAATACGGAAAGGAGAGGAATTATCTTATCTACTCTTGCCAAGTTACGTGCCGACTATACCGGCTCGAAGGACCAAAATATTTAGAGCCATATTTTATTCTTAGTTGTAGTACTTCCTGAAAATACTGTCTACTCGGATTAAAAGACACAAGTAACTAATAAATATTTAATCATTATAATTAATTGAAATGAGAAATGCGATGTTGTTTGGACCGACTGACACAAGAGACAGAGCGAGAAAAGCTATTGGTAAAAGATATAAGATTTAATATGAAATACCTACCAAACGATCATATTACATTACAATACATGTCAGTTTAGGGTTATCATGGTATTTATGATAGGCATTTGCCGCATTTGACAAGCATTTTAAGGTTTAGACAGGCGTGCGGCCGGCATTACTCTGAGACAAGCATAAGGGTGCATTCAAAAAACCTCTATGAGTGACGATACTTAAGTAGGTACGTACGGAACACACTGTGTAGTCAGCTCCGCTACCAACCTTGCTAACTGCCTAATCTTTGCACGACACGGCATGAACTATTAGCTTGTCGACATGAGAGAGACACCTACAGGCCATTTTTTGTAAAATCAGGCATTCCACCATTTTCAAATAGTAACCCAATGTCAGTTGTTATACAGGGTTACTGGTTATTGGTCACGATCATGTGGCAGGATTGTTGTACATGTTATCCACTGTCTAGTAACCCAGTAATGCTTTATGTAAAAGCGAACCATTTGCAACCAAAAACCCTGTTAAGAACATCACTACGCCCAGGCGACCGCGGGCGGGAGCCGAGCGCGCACCGGCTGACCGGGACGGCGTCATCGTCCGCCGTACTTCTCTTAATACTTGTTTATACGCAAAATTATTGTAAACCGTTTTTTATTCCATATCGAAATTATCACTTCAATACAGTCCACTATACAAAGTTACCGGTGTTTCATCCTCTAAAGACCTGTAGGATATACCCCATTTCAACTCAACCCTGTAAATATACTATTAGCACTCATAGCGAGTACCCGCTCTATTGTAATATAGCTGTATGTTTACACATCCCACTTCAGATTTTCCTCTATATCTTATATTTTTCGCCTCCAATGAGCCCACTTAAGCACGTCAATCTCATAAGTAATACGTTATATAGGGATGTTCGAGAGCTCTTCTGTTGATATTACTCCTTTTCCTTATTTTGAACTTTGGGGAAGTTCCTAATGTACGTTTGTATTTAGGGGATCCTATTGTAAACACACCCCAGTAATTTGTTTATTCGTACTTCAGTATGTTTGTCTGTTAAGGTGTATGTTGACCATTTTCTGGGAAATAGAACATGGGGAACCAATATGCCTATAACGTGGATATTCAATATTGTCGTGTGGTTTCCGGTTAAAGACAAACTATCCCTTGTCTGTCTCTAACTGTACTAAATTTATTATGTAAAGAAGAGAAGGATTATTAACAACACTCGAATCACCAAGGTGTTTGCCAAGAGTGTTTCCTTCACGACCGCTCAATGTAACAATTTTTAAATGTTCCTATCCTCCTCCTTTATACAATTCATTAGTGGCTGTAAAATGTGAATTGATGCTGTTAAGTGAGTTTAGTTGAACCCTTAGTAGAACCTAACCCAATCCAAAATTTCTGGACTGATGTAGATTTTTGACATTACTTCTATTGAATGTCTGTCAGAAACCTACATCAATCCAGAGACGTCTACCTCAAAACTCTCAGCTGGCTATAGTCAGCTGCTGGCCAGCCTTCACAATTTATTTTAGCCTCCTCCACGATCAACACGAATTGCTAAGGTACCAATTGCAACAGTAGGCAGTCAGATTGATGATTGATAATTGTAGTAACTTGTGCAAATTATCCTTCCTTACATTTTGTTATTTACCTAGTACGTGGCAGTGTGGTTTCCAATCGACAACGAATAGACCACTCATTCTCTACCTCTGGATAACGTTAAAGGCAATTAAAAGAATATGTCGGGTAGATGGGTAGCAGCGTCCTAAAAAAACAGAGATACCTACTACTATCACCATTCTGTTTCTTTCTTACTTTTTTTAAAAACGTTGCCCCACACTAGGATTTCTCCTGTATCGTGGTTGTGTATACAGACACAAATATTCACATGCACTAACCCCCAAAACTGGAACAACTATTTGTAGGCCATACAAATATTTGATCCGTGCGGGAATCGAACCCACGACCCGTAGCGCAGAAGCCAATCGCTTAGCCACTGCACCAAACGTGCTAATCACCACTTGACATAATGCCTCGCTAGATACCGTTTTACTTGCCGGTGTGATTACCCTATTCGATGCCCACGTGCCGTATTTGAGTGGGTTTTTCGTGCCACCTGGCAAGTTATTTCAATGTAACTATAAAAGACACAACAGAATCTTATAGGGGTGAATCTTTCGTTACAGTTATAGCTAATATCAGTATGTCAGGATTGGGAGCATGGTAAATAAAGTAAATTAAACCAACATAGATTCTTCACCACTGAGAGTACTTTTAATTAGATTACTGATTAGTTACAGAAGCTAGTTCACAATATATCACAATATAATAATTAATACAAGATCAGAAAATGAGGACAAGCAAACCAGATATAAAAGGTCAGACTTCTTCAGCTGTTCGACATGGAATCCTCTGATTCGTCGAATGACCACTGTTTTTATAACTTCGGGTACGTTGATTAATGTTGACGGTTACCCTCCTATGTCAACATTGTACAGTGTTACCAGTTACCGATAACGTAACTCTAATTCCAGCGCGCACTTATTCCTATATTAATCTATTAACATCATTAAAAATCTCTACAGCTCCGATCGCAAGTAACCTATTTTCTTTCATAGATAAACTAGTAGCACCAAAACACTCGGCTTAAAAATTTAAATGTAACAGACTCATATGGCGCAGCAGACTTCCTGTACACCAATAACAATTGGCATCGGCTACGTTATTGTTTCCGGAGAGGGTTGGGCCAACCATGAATATGGAACTTGACACGGTTCTCGCATAAACCACTATTTCGCAACCCCGCCTTCTATGTAAAATGTAGGCTGCGCTTAGGCGGATTTCGGAGTTCCATTTTGTTGGAAAAGAAAATATATTGATAGAAAAGTACGATTAGCAAATCGTTTGGAATGTAGATCACACATGAGTGTCAAGTAAACAGAGTGTAAATGAAATCATGTAATTTCTTCAAACCTCATGATTTACTGCTGACATAGCTAAATCCTGCACGGGATACTTTTGGTTTAAATAAAAAAAAATTACAAAAAGTAAAAATGTGTTCTTAACGTGAGGCATTTTAGCGCCCCGAGCGAAATGCGCGACTATCGCTCGCCGCGCGGTCATTTATCTCGGGGCGCTAAAATGCCTCACTTTAAGAACACATGTTTACTTTTTGTATTTTTTTTATTGAATCCAAAAGTATCTCGTGCAGGGTTAATCTATGTTAGCAGTAAATCACGAGGTTTAAAGGAATTGCATAATTTCGTTTACACTCTAGAGTTAAAAATATCGTGTATAAAATTATCTTACACGAACTGTTACGACAGGACGAGCTTGAGCCTACATAGTATAAAGCCTTTAATTCTAAGCCAACTAACGTCCATCACTTAACAAAGGTGTCCCAACAGACTACTGCCGCTGTCTTAAACGGCTTGGTGACTGCACAAGTATAAAAATAAGTTTTTTTTGCATGTTACTCGTTAACATTACTGGCAGCAATTAGTCTTGAAAGTACGGTATGTTGTTATTAGCGCACAGGAAGATACCGCCTCCCCTTATCTTGATACTATCAACCATAATGAAAGACTCGGAAAAAGTAGAGATGGCGTAACCTTTACTAATTTAAAAATGTTTCTATTAAAATTATTCTGGCTAATGAAGACCAATTATAAATAAACATAACATAACATCACGCCTGTATTCACCGAAGGGTTGGCCAGAGGCGTATATGTATAGTAACACCCTCATTAAGCCGTTATATTTAAGTCCCATGTAATACGGGCGAGCCTATTGCCATCAACCGGGCACAAATCTAAACTCCGGGCTGCACTTAGGAATTCCACGCGGAGCATCCCAATAACACTTTGTCCGACATGGGGATCAAATCCAGGACCTCACGATCAGCAGTCTCATCAGCAGTGTCAGAATTATGAATAAACACTAATTTTATTCTGTACTAAGGTTCGGTTCGAACTCTATAGCTCTTAGGATTTCCAAAGAAGCAATTGAAAGTCGCAGTTGAACTGGTGTGTTAATTATTTTGTCTCCTCCTAGTAAGGGTAAATAATAAACTAAACAAATCTAGGACCTAAGCGATTTCAAGCTATTTTACTTATTCAAAGCTTTTCGGCCTAAAACAGCAACAACAATGTCAAGCGTAGGTCTACATTGTTCTAGAAACAATTTATTGTGACTAAAACTATTTTGTGGGACGCGTACCGTGGCGTGTACACTGTCAGTGTTTGGGAAAAGAACAATATTTATAACGTCAACCTACAACAAGTTATAATAAACTAAAATAGTTTACAGTGCGGCCCGCGAGAATACGTTCCTGATACCATTAAATTTAACGCTAATCTATTTTTAGTTTACCGTTATAATATGAAACACGGTCTGTCAGGAACCAATTATCTCAGGGGCCACATTGCTTTTGCGAATCCCGCGACCCCGGCCGTACGGTCAGGAGGAGGAACACCGTTGGTTTTTAGCCGGTAAGAGTCCGGCAGACCCCGGGCGAGGGACATACATGAGGATTTAACAAAGAGAAAAAAAAAGGGGGGGGCGCATTCTAAGTGGCCTAAGAAGTGAGAATAAATTGCACAATAATAATAGTTCGATACTCGATACTTTCGTGCCTCGGAGGCCACGTTAAACCACCCGTCCTGGTGTGGTCCCGGTTAAACCGTCCCGGGTGTCATACAAATACTTATGACAGTCGTTACGGGTAGTAGCAGCCCGGAAGTCTGACAACCGGTTTAACCTTAGGATATCGGCTTTGCCCAGTAACTGAGTTGCGGAGGTCTGATGGCAGTCGCTCCGTGTAAAATACTGGTATTCAGCAGCATCTAGTTAGACTGGAAGTTGACCCCAACATAGTTGGGAAAAGGCTAGGCAGAACAACTCGATACTTCAAAGATGAGTAATTTCAAATGTATTCATTCGATAATTTGAGTATCTAAGACGACATAATGTGAAATGAGCAGTGGACAACAAAGCAATTTTAAAGAGCTATCCTAGTTCACTGTGATCGACGTTATTATCGACCAATTTCCATTAAATCTTAACCATTTGGTAGTCGTGTAACTATAGTAGGGGTTGCACCAGCTTCGGTAACATATTAATAGTACAGACTAAGCTGTGTCTAATGCATATTTGTGCGTGCTGCGTGCCAGTGCGGTAGATTATACGTCCACTATTTTGTAGACACATTTATCCCATCACTGTTACGGCCATGCTAATCTGGGAGTTGCATGTTGTAGGACATCACTATGCCTGCTATCCTAACTTAGAAGTAAAATATAGTATGCGCAGGAGATGTTTCATGGCTGTATTACTCTCGATTTCATGACTCCACGTTGAAATTTAATTGTATATTTTTATGTGTCTGTAATCTACTAACACTAGAATTTAAGTAATATTGTTACTAACCCTATGGACTCCGGTCTGAAATAAAATACTTCTATTCTATTTTATTACCGGACAATTGATATTTGGTTAGAAGAAATTTTCCGGACTGCAACTGGCCGTGCGCTATATAATATCATATAATATACACTATACCTATATACAAGTTATTTATCATGACAGATAGTTTCTGAGCTTCGCAAGCTTAAGACAAAAAAAAAACAATGAAAAAAACATCTAATATCAAGTGAAGAACATAAATAAAGATTCTTAAACAATATCCCAACTGTAGTATCCGTCATATTGGTCCCGAAATATCGACATAAAATCCGTATCAAATTGAATTCCGCCGAAACCAAACTATAGAAGAAAATTTTTAATCTAGGTAGATATCTCAGATCTACCTATCCATAAAACAGTTACATTGCTCACTTAAAAGAAACCAACCCCAGTTGGACTATTAGGCGAATTGAAAGGGACTGAGGATGCTTTAGGGCTCCGAATGAAATATAGGCCACACGCTGCCGACGAAAGTAAAGGTAGGTAATAACGGCAATTTCAAAAAGCCAAATGCTCACGAGTTGAGCCGAAGATAAAATAAAAGCTTTTAACATAACGTGAAGAATGTATAGGTTCTGAATAACGAACTGAGAATATCAACATATTTTGTTTTAGCACGAGCATCGTACCGTTTAGATATATTGTACAAGTTAATTATGTTATTATATAATTTAACGACACCTCCCTGGAGGGGCTCCTGATTTATTACCAACCGCGCGGATCATACTATTTGTGAGGTTAAGCTGCGCTTGCCACGTTCAGTCCGTAGATGGGTTACCGTTCGTTCCACATCGAGTCCCCTCCGTGCCTCGGAGAGCACGTTAAACAGTCGGTACCGGGTGTCATATGAATACCTATGACAGTCGTTACGGGTAGTCAGAAACCCGAAAGTCTGACAACCGGTCTAACCTTAGAGTATCGGCATTGGCCAATAACTGGGTTGCGAAGGTCTGATGGCAGTCGCTCCGTGTAAAATACTGGTATTCAGCCGCATCTGGTTAGACTGGAAGCTGTCCCCAACATAGTCGGGAACGGGCTAGGCATATAGATAAATAATTTGACGACAAGTTTGGTGCATTGGCTGAGGGGTTGGCTTCTGCGCTACGGGTCGTGTGTTCGATTCCTACACGGATCTAATATTTGTATGCCCTACAAATACACTGGCCTGCAAAAATAAGTATCACACTTTTAAAATTTCAATTTTTTCTAAACTATAGAAGTTAGAGATTTAAAATAAAAAACGTTTTATAGCCATTTTTATCAGCTTTCTTTGAAACTATAGTAACAAAGTCAAACTCTTTTTTGAGTCCTTTTTGTTTCGAAAATATATCTTGTGTACCTAAAAAGTTATTGCAATTTTAAAAGTGTGATACTTATTTTTGCAGGCCAGTATAGTTGTTCCGAGTCTGAGTTTTTGTGCATGTGAATATTTGTGTCTGTAAACGCACCCACGATACGGGAGAAATCCTAATGTGGGGCAACGTATTTTATTTAAAAAAAATATAAGAAAAACTGAATGGTACTTAGATAAAACCTATGGATTTAGCTTTTTCTTCATCTGCGCACGGACCCCGACAAAGTTACATATTACATTTACAACCTCAAGAGTATATTGCTGATGTGTTGCCAACCTCAGAGACATAGTTTAAAGCCTACGAATTTATTACTATCTTCTACACGGTACTTAAGCTAGTAAGAAAATGGTTTCGTCTGGCTAATCTAACTTTATAACTTTTCAGTGGAACAAAACTATTCCAAACCCATTATTTCACCCATTTCATTGTGTGGCAATGAAAGAACCATTCGGAAGAATTATAGGCTGTATTCTGTATGTTTTATTGAATTTCTGTAGAAAAATTCTGGAGACTGGTCTAATATAAATTCAGTGGGCACGTACGTCGTATCGCATGAGCAATACGTTTCTCTTTTTCTGACGACGGAGCTCCAAAAACAAGGAATGGTATCAGAAACGATTCATATAAAATATTTTGCTGGTAGCAATAAGTCTGGCAATTCAATATAAATCAAAGATGTTTTCCAAACTCGACACTTGTAAAACTTTGTAATAGATTTACATAATTCATCTACTTATTTGAATCACAAAATTTTAAGACAATTGGTAATAAAATTATATTCATGAATTGTTCACAGTGCCCTTTCTCAATCCGTTCTAAATGTCCTTTCAATAAAATATTTTCATTCAGGTTTCATAATAAAATGTATATTGGTTTTAGTGAATCTACATAACTCACTCAGAATTTTCCTAAACCAATAAAAGAAAACTTTGAATCGAAATAAAAACTTTAAATGGACAAAAGAAAGTTTTTAATTCTGTTAAGTTCTGGACAGGCGGATTTATTTTCATCTGGAAAATACCAACGTTGTGATGGTGAACATGGGTCTTCAAGTGATTATACAATAACTAGGTAGGTTTATTGGAAAGAATATTTTAATAAACGGTCATTAGAGAAGGGTATATGGTATAAAACCATACAGTGTGAACCTCTTCGCGTGCCCTGGTTCATGAATAGTGATGTTAGTAGAAAACTGATTGTTACTGCTCTTAGACTCAGATCTGGACACATTCCATGCAAAAAGTTTGCCTTCATGATGAAAAAAATAGCTTCAGCCAATTGTGAGGAATGTGGAGTTGTTGAGGACCTACTACTCATATTGGACACATTCCATCAATAGATGTTCTATTGATGGAATGTGTCCAATATGAGTCTAGTAGAAATACTTTAGTAAGATCCCTGAATTTGAACAGAACTGATGTAGGCATGTACCATACAATTCTATCCCAACCAAATGGCAACGATGCGAAGGGTTTGTTCAAATTCATGGCTCATGTCATGTCTTGTGAAAGTACAATTGTTTAGGATATGATGGAACTGACATACGCTATGCGTAAAAGACCCTATAAATAAATAAAGAGAAAAAAAAAAAGAAAAAACTAGGTAGGTACTGAATTAATAACTTATGGCCAAATACTCAAACGCTACTAAATTTTAAGTAACCGCTATTTTCGTGCTGCCACTGTGACTTCGCCTTAAAGTAACAGAAACAGTACGAGCCTTAACGACAACTTAAAATTGAAAAGAGTTTGAGTATTTGGCCATAAGAATTCCAAGAACGAATTATCTTTCAGGGAAAAATATTTTCTTCACCATGCAGCTCGACAAAAGCAGAGAGTGTATAGTCGCCGACACGTAACTTGGCAAGGTTTTGGCGTAGTGGGAGTAAGTTCGCGCATGTACACTTGGTGCAACAAAAAAATGGTCACTTTTATTGCTTGTCATTATTCTATGGTTATTGCCATCATTTATTTTTAAACATGTCTGTTTAGAAGAAAGAAAGAAAGAAAGGAGAGGAATTCTCTTCTCCAATCTTGCCAAGTTACGTGCCGACGACTATACCTAAATAGTAAATGCTGATGCCAATCCGCCTACTACAACTCTTTTGTATCAGCGTAAGACACCATACTATAATAAATAAATAATATAATAAAAAGATGGCTAGCCGGAACCACAATATAGGTATATATTACCATATCCACTTTACATCATAATAACTGCGTGATAATTGTCGTATACACAAATAACGTTTTATTTCAGTTACAACTGCCTCGTTGGTCTAATGGTCAAGCGCGACTGCTGATCGTGAGGTCCTGGTTCGATCCCCAGGTCGGAAAAAGTGTTATTGGTTTTTTCCGTGTGGAATTGCTCAGTAGCAGCCCGAAGTTCGGATTTGTACCCCATTGATGGCAATAGGCTCGCCCCCTGTTACATGGGACTTAAACATAACGGCGAAATGAGGGTGTTACTATAGGTACAGTTATACACCTCTGCCCAACCCGTCGGAGAATACAAGCGTGATGTTATGTTATGCTTTACTTACAAATCTGAAAACCAAGTCCGAGCAATGAACAGACAGGTGCAAACTAATCGGGCAAGTTAGTAAAACACTATGTATTGAGCCATACAATATTCACGGCGCGCATTCCAAGTAGTGATAAATCTCTGACTCCGAACACCTAGATCTAGCTTCAGGCTTAATCTTTGATCTACCGCTAAATTATATTGTTACGTGTTGACATCGACTTGATCAAGATTATCACGTAGTCAGCTAGATTAGACTTTACCTGTGCATGTGTCTATCTACCTATATACTTAAAAATATATTTTTAATAAAAAAATTACAGACCAAACAATTTCGTGTGATTTCGTAAAACCATATGATGTATTATTGATATAAATTAACCACGCACAGGATTTTACTTTATTAATTAAATTTATGTTTTTTTGTCTCGGGATAGTGGTTAATAATCGTATCTAAACCGCCTGACAAGGCTCATATAAAAATATATGAGAAAAAACCGGAAGAAAATTTTATTTACCTATGTCATAGAACATTTCAGTGCCATGCATAGGTACCTACCTAGACAAATGGAAGTCCGATGAGACAGCTAGCAGGCACGACTAGTGCGGTATCGCTCCGTGCAGTCAATTAACTCAGGCTGCTACAATGCATTTTATTTTTGAAATTAGTTTATAGTTGAATTCAAACATATCCCATGCAGGATTAATTTATGTCACCAATAAACCACGAGGTTTGAAGGAATTACACGAATTCGGACACACCCGTATAAATAATATATGTAACACCTAACATAATATCACGCCTGTATTCCCCGAAGGGTTGGGCAGAGGTGTATAGTAACACACTCATTTCGCCGTTATGTTTAAGTCCCATGTAATAGGGAACGAGCCTATTGCCATCTACAGGGTACAAATCCAAACTCCCGGCTGCTACTGATGAATTCCATATGGTAAAACCCAATAACACTTTGCCCGACCTGGAGATCGAACCTGAGATCTCACACAATCAGCAGTCGCACTTACCACCACTAGACCAAGGAGGCAGTATAATGTAACACGACATAATTATAATGGGCTTTTTGCCTACTGTTGTCTACTCAATCTTCTGACAAGCATAAAATAAATGAAAGGTAACTTAATCTCTAACTGGCGAAAGTCGTGAACTGATTTGAACAGTACATACCTACCAACATCTAAGGAGGTGAAACATGGATGAATTCAACTAACGAGGATAAAGTCGCGAACAAAAGCTAGGTATAACTCTTTTCATAAATAAGGTAGTTATTTCCATTAATAGCAATTAAAGTATCAGGTACTGTTTCCATTTCTGTGCAGGTGTAGTCGCAGGCTCGATAAGTTAGTCAGTGATCAAAATACACGGACCGCTCGTGCAGTCAACGTCAACTGCTTGAAGCTGCCATAGAGCAGTTGAAACTGACTGCTGTAGCAGTCGGTTTCAACTGCTCGACAAGTCATAATTTCAAATCAGTAGCAACATGGATTTTGAGGAAGAAGCAAGAGCGAGAGCAGTGGACAGCTCGAGCGGTCAGTGTATGCCTGCGGTCAAGCAGTCGCTGCTTGACCGCACGATGAAATTTCACCGTGCTGCTGACCGCCCGGAGCTGTCGCAACTGCTTTAGCGGTTCTGTGTATATATGTAAATAGAAGACTGTAGTTCACTTTGCAGTCGCAGCTTGAAGCAGTTGATCCTGACTGCTTCAAGCTGCCTGTGTATGGCTAGCCTAAGGCCCGCCATACACGGACTGGTCGAGCAGTTACCTACTGATCAACATACACGGACCGCTCTTGCAGTCAAGAGTCAATAGCTTGAGGCTGCCATTGATAACTACTCGAGCAGTTAAACTAACTGCTCGAGTAGTTGGCAATTTCAAATCAGTAGAATCATGGATTTTGAGGAGGAAGCGACGTGGAATGAAGAGCGCGGGCGGAGGTAACTGCGCGAGAGCAGTCGACAGCTCGAGCAATTTCACTGTGCTGCCAACCGCCCGAAGCAGTTGCAACTGCTTGAGCGGTTCGTGTATGTATGTACGTAGAAGTCTGTAGTTCACTATGCAGTCGCAGCTTCAAGAAGTCGATCCTGACTGCTTCAAGCTGCCCGTGTATGGCCGGCCTAAAAGTGTAGATACGCGAACTTACTCCCACTACGCCAAAACCTTGCCAAGTTACGTGCCGGCGACTATACCTAATAAGAAATATTCTGCATGCTAGTATAAGAGTTAAGAAAAAATACGCTACGTGTTTGTCTTCTCAGTTTACGTAAAAGGCAGAAACATTGTACCTATTAACTCAATTCTAAAGAAACAAAAAAAAATACAGGTAAGGCTGACTGATGTCAGCACAAAGAATATCTAATTCAAATTCTATTTACAACGTATTTTCTTAAGGTAGAGTAGCTATATTTCTCATCTAAACAGCCATTTTACGAGTACACGCTTTCTAGTTGTTTTCTTTGAATTTTCGACTGTAATAAAACAAATAGGTACGTAGCTATTGGCCTTTCATACTTTTTAGCATTGAAAGGTCACGTGTTCTCGTTATAGATCCCGTCCTAAACTGTGGTATACAAACTACAAATTGAGTTCCATTCAATCGAAGCTGGTTAGAAACGGGTATTGAATCTCTCTCCGCCGGTAACAACCTTTTGATCCCTGGCGGGTTACATAGTTACCTACTTGGTAACAATTTACTACTTGAAATAACTACAAAAAAGTCACACTTGTAACAACCGTTTTCAAGATCATTTTCCATATAAAAGGTCATAATCATATTTTTTTTTTATTTGTGTATCATAGGTAGTGAATACAGTTTTTAAATTAAAGTTCATAGGTCGCTATGTTATGCCAAGAGGCGTAAAAATATGGTTGTGTGCAAAATAAAATGGACGTAGTTTAGCAGAAAGGACTCAATCCACAAAATTGTTAAAAATGAGTTATTGGTACCAAAATGGTCTATAAGGTAGGGCCTTTCATTCAGCAAAATAGATCCAAGAAATAAACAAAGGAAATGCTTTTTTTGTGACAGGGAACAAAACCACATATTATACAGGTATTTTCTTTTTATTACGTATAAAGACCCAACCTGCTTAAATCATCCAACTCTATATTTTCCTAAATAAGTCCAGAAATACACAATATAACCATCAACCACCGATTTACCAAGGATCTGTAATTACGTAACAAAATCTGAATGCAGCATCACTGAAGAAAACCACTCTGAACTTAAAACGTCAATAACTCAAAAGTGACTTCTGTGTGGGTTGAGTCCTTTCTGCTTAACTACGTCCAAATATTGATCATACGAGAGGTAAACATAAATGATTTGGTAGGAATGTCAAAATTAATAGAATGATGATAAATAACTAAATAAAAATTAAATTAAAAATTTAAAAAACCTCTGACTCAAAAAAGAACCCCTAAAAAGTAAAAAATAAAATGTGTTTATTGGCCATTTAACTTTATTAAAAGTACCTAGTAATATTTTGATTCAATCGTCGTCACGTCGGAGGACCGCTAAGTAAATTATCATTACCAAGCTTCTTTTTTGTATTCTGTTTTTTTTTAAATTTATTTGGTTAGCGGTCCCCCGACGTGACGACGCTTGAATCAAAATATTACTAGGTACTTTTAATAAAGTTAAATGGCCAATAAACACATTTTCTTTTTTACTTTTTAGGGGTTCTTTTTTGAGTCGGGGGTTTTTTAAATTTTAAATTTAATTTTTATTTAATCCTTTTTAAATTACTAGTAGACACCATCATCCATCTAACATCTACTCATTAAGATCATTCTTATGAGCCCAAAGATGCTATATCTGCTATAAGTTGCTGAGGGGTTGGATATCCTGCAGACTTCTTGATACTGCAGCATCAGCTCAAGGTTGCCATGTCTTGGAAATACAACCAAAGTAACAGTACGCCAAATTTCAAATCAATCGGACCAGTGAAAGTTGGTAAGATCCTTTCGTCAAATAGGAAATGAGCTGATGATCTTCAAACGCCTGAACAGATCTTCATAAATTATAGCTAACAAATACTGATCGAAACGAATCCAAACACGACATATATCTGCTATTATTTTTTCAAGAGTGTACTAGTGTGCTGGATATCCTGGCTGCAGCATCAGCTCATCATGTCGCCACCATTGAATTGCATGTAGAATCAAATACTGATCAAAACGAATCCAAACACGTCATATCTGCTATTATTTTTTCAAGAGTGTACTAGTGCACTGGTTATCCCGGCTGCAGCATCAGACCAAGAATTTCATAATCTTGCATAGTTATATAGCATACATGAGTGTTTCAAATTTTATTTCACACGTATGTTTGAAAGTAAAATAATACACACTATGCGTCTAAGAACCCTACCGCAGCTAATACAACAGCTGATAACCTTGAAATGGCTGAACCGATTTTAATAAAACATGTCTAAGATCACTCGCTAGAAAACCAGCTTTCAAATAAAAAAAACCGCACTCAAATCGGTTCACCCGTTTAAGAGCTACGGTGCCACAGACAGACACACACACAGACAGACAGACAGACACACATAGCGGTCAAACTTATAACACCCCTCTTTTTGCGTGGGGGTTAAAAACAAAAATTATAAATGTCACAATATGGAATAATTTCTACAACCAATGCATAAATAAATAATCATGAATTACAATTAGTCACAATATTCGATTAAAAATTGTTTCTCCAGTCAAATACATATGTCTACATTAATTTATCATTTAGAAATTCATCAATCGTATAATAACCCTGTTTAGTATAAACAATTGTTTAACACTACTTTGTCGTAAGACAGTAATGTTTCTGAGGTACCTAAACGTATTGTGAGTCTGATTTCTGTGTTTATCCTAATCCTGCCAATTAAAAAGCAATACACAGACGGCTAACATGACAACCTCCTCCTTTACGAAGTCGGTTAAAAATGGCTACCGTTATACAAGTTAAAAACAAAACACACGTTTCAGTGGTTTTATTCGTTTTTATATAATATACTATGTTTAAAAGCTTTTGAACCAATACTGATGCCAATAAAGTGCAATCGGACCTTCGTAATACCGATAAAAGAATTCGCGCGGTGAGCTAAATGTGTTTTCTTTTTCACAGAACATTTTCCGCACAGTGTTTCAGAACAAATTGTTCTACTTTTGGAACAAGCTGCGACGGAGCACAGATTCATTATTGAATTTAGTGGAAATAAAACAATAGTACTGTACTGTACAATGTTGTAGCGAAATGTGAACAAAATACAATTTCCAATTTGAATGTTATAAGCGATGAAGCCAATTTTGTTCCTAATGCGATATTGTGTTTACTACCAAATCTAGTTTTAGGATACAATGTTGAACTAATATTACTCAGGTTACTAATAACAGTGTCAGAATACGTCGAAAATTTCAGTGAGATTCTGGGTAATTATAATTATGTTCAACAGCCTCTGTCGCCGGCTTATACAAGGTTAGTCGGAAAGGGGGTACTAAGCCGAAAGGGTGTTAAAGTACCTATAATAAGGGATAACTTTTGTTCTACAACTTTCCCCACAACTCGATAGTTTAAGAGAAATAACTTTTCAAAGATTTCGTAAAAAATAAGCTAAAATCTATCTGTCCATAGCTATGATCAGCTGTGTTTACTATTTAGGTCATGTTTGGGGTCACGGATTAGAAACTTAATTTTCTGAATTCATAACTAAAGCAGGTATGTTTTTTTTTGAAAAATTGAAATAATAATCTTTTTGCATGCAAATAAAAATTATCGAATTTTGAAATTTTAACACTTGTTATAAAATAGTCATCAGTGATACTTTAAGTGGCCCGCGGCTTAGTACTCCGTTTCCGACTAACCTTGTATAAAATCATCATCTCATAATTCAGCGAGACGTAATAGTAGAGACATAAATCGATGCTAATATTTTTGTTACATCGCTTGTAAAACACAATATTATGTTGTATCCATAATTATTATTTATTATAAACAATTATTGCTCCAGGTTTATTTATCACTCTATGTGTACTCGCATCTTATCATTTCATGGTACTTTCGCTGGGCTAATTCTCAGGATTCAGATTAAAATATAAATATTATTATTTTCTATCCTGATTAAAAGTAAGTACCTATTACATGAGCGTAGATGCAAACGGAATATCTGAACTTTCTAGTAGGAAACTTGATAATAATAAGTTTTTATTTTTATTTAAATGTGGCTTTTTCTGCTATCAATATTATAATCGAACGAATACAATATGGCTACGTAATAACTGTAATTAATAGTGCACATTCTGCGAGGAGTACATTACAGTGGGCCGATGAAATATTAATATTGAGAAAGTTTTAAAACACATCATGTAAATACCTACGTTTTTACAAGTAAAACCATTTTTAAGCCACATTTTTTTAATAATTTAACCAAACGAATCAACTAAGTACACTTTCAACAGAAGCCGCCTGAGCAGGCCCAAACAACTAAAAAGTCATCCTACATAAACATTATTTTATCAATAGGTACAATTGTTTGTGTTGCAAAATGAAAACTTGTTCAACAATGTTCATTTTAAATATATGAGATTCAGTGGTTTGACCTTTACTTCAAGCGAGTGTCGGACAAACGGGCCGGAGCGGTAGTGGTCTGGTATTTTTTTTTTCATTCCATTTTCTATTGGACTAGATGTTCGGCGCTTCTGTCAGCAGTAGAAGATCAATAGATAAATGGATTTTGGATGGTTAAGATTTCTTACCCTATCTTCTAAGGTACTTATAGGTAGAAACTAACACCCATATTCTAAGACGTTCCTCCAAAACTTACTCGACATGAGTCGAGGAGGAGAAGGTGTTTCCGAGGCCGTTCTGAGTCGAGTATGAATTCGACTCAGAACTCGACTCAGGCCTCGAAAACACCTTCAAAATTGCATTCTTAGCCGCAATTTCGAGTGAACTTTGAGGTTCCTCGACGGAGTCATTACGTCATAATTTGAATAATCTGCATCGCGCAAATAACGCCGTGATAAAAATTGTAAGGATTATCATAAACATATTCGACAGTCTCCAAAATTAACTTTTATTACATACGAACTTTGACACTTTCTTCCTTAAGGTAGGTTCCGAGGTACCTTGAGTTTGACAGATAATTCCTTTACCTCGACTGAGGAAAAATCTCGAGTCAAGGACGTTAATGTCAAGTCGAGGTGAAGTCGAGTCGAGTAAGTTTTGGAGGAATGTCTTAGAATATGGGTGTATAAGTACCTTATCCGTTCTGTTACGTCATTGATTTACGTGGTTTTAAGCAGGGACTGAATGCGGTTACGGTACGAGGTTACAATACCTTTAAAATACCCTGACACTGTTTTCTTATATAGGTTGGCCCATACCTTTATTTAACCTTTTTACGATTTATGATGAATGAATCATACTAATGCTATCTGGGGCGTCATAGTGAAGGGCAGGGTTGCGCGGCGGTTCATCAATGAAAACCCTTATTTATAAAGGTTTAGGTACCGTTACCGGAATAATATACCACTTCGCATTTTAAAACTATAATTTCGGTATCGAAATGTATTTAAGTATCGTAACATATTTAAGTATGGTGTTCCTCCAACGAAAAGGGAGGATCTTCCTACCAGACGTGTCTTATGCCTGGCGGGCTACTACCCAACGGTTGATGTTGGGAAGTCAAGTCAAAGTTTTTTATTTCAAATAGACCAGATATCAGGCACTTTTAAAACGTCAAAACTAGGTGCACGGTTCCAAAAGGTAGGTTCTATGGAGAAGAGCCGGCAAGAAACTCCATGAATACTCTTTTCAAAATAGTAGTTCATTACAATCCCATTACAGTAGTGTGAGAAATAGAATGAGAATAATGCAGGTCAATGTAACAAATAAACTCACATAAGAGTAACAAATGGAAAAATATGCCTTCTAGGATTGCCATAGCAGTTATGAGCTGACCAGCCTCGACAGACGACACCCGTTCACGAACATGACGTGAACATCCGCATCGGTCAGCTCAACACTTTTTTTTTAGGGAGGACCACTCGCTATTCAACAACTCACTAGAGGTTAATACTGCTTAACCGAACTATACTGTGGTGGCCAAAAATTATTTTAAGGCCCCCAGCCAGGGCTTACAAACTATGGATTTAAATTAAATGATTGGACACTAAGGGCACCCCCTGTGGGGTTCGGGCCTCGGCTTAGTGGGTCATTGAGGGGGGGGGGGGGCAACTAGGGTCGGGCTGGGTTGGATTATTTAGGGGCTGTTTTAACGCTACAGGCTCAGCTTCGCGGGCTGGCTCGTCGGGCAAGGGTCGGGCTGTGGGTCAGCTCAACCATATTGTAAGTTGTATTATATACTATCCGCGTGTCAAAGATTGATACCGCGATGCAGGATTTGTGACATTCCATTTGACAGTTGTCATTGTTGTCGCTGTAGTCTGCTAGACAATCGTCGTGCTGCGTAATTCTTATATGGCGTGATAGATGTCGCCACAACATCATACCTACCTTTTAAAGGTATCTTAATTTTCGAGATTTTCAGTCCCTGGTTTTAAGCGATAGTAACGAACTGATCCTCACCATACTAGCGACACCTAATGTAGCAGTCTATAGCAGACTTCGTGTCCAGAAATAATTGTGATTTATTGTCTCATTTCGTACCATATAATAATTCAACATCTTTGCTAGCAAGTTTCCCTGTGTAGTCAATATAAAAAGAGCAATATTATGCCACTAGCTGTTTCTAATTGGGAATTATCTATGGCTAACCGACCTCGTTCGTCCTCATTCTAATTGGACACAAAACATAGTCCCTCGTATTACAAGAGATTGACTAAGAAAAACCCAATTTTTAAAATACAGTGGTGGTCATATAATTAAGAACGCCTATTTAAAGACAAGATTTTTTTAAACAAACTAGTATAACTTATTGCATATATTATTTTTTAATTCTCTGGGTACCGCAAATCTTTTCCATGCTAGCGGTACATTTATTTGTACACATGATTAATTAAACAATGAACAGATACATTTTATATGTTGCATCTGAACCTAGTATTACAACTTACTGGCTGGCCAAATAATTAAGAACGCTGAATAGTTCATTTTTTTATTCAAATTTAAATAGAGAACACTCAGTGGTTAAGTCAGTTTTCGAATAACTTAGGCGCCATTTAGTGCTGTAAATCTCTAAAACGTGATAACTTCATATAAAAACAATGGGGAAAAATAAAACGCGATAAATCTGCAAGGGAAGTCATAATAAAACTTCGCGAGTTGAATTGGTCTTATAAAAAGATAGCTGACCATCTGCAATGCTCGAAAACGATGGTTTTCCATGCTGTGAAGCATTTTAACTCGTATCAAACGCCTTCAAATATTCCGCGCGTACCTAAACGGAGAAAGACATCTCGCCGAGATGATCGAAATATCGTTCGTTTGGCAAAACAAAACCCTTTTAAAGGATCTAACGAGATAAGGAAAGAATATTTCGGTGAAAATAACCCTTCAGCGATCTCGGCACGCACTATTCGAAGGCGTTTGGTAGAAGAGAAGTGGCATGGAAGGATGGCAAGGAAAGTACCCATGTTGAAACGGTGCCATAGGCAAGCCCGTCTCGCTTTTGCAAGAAGGTATGAAAACTGGTCAGTCAGACAGTGGAAAAATGTTCTTTTTTCTGACGAGACAAAGATAAATAGAGTGTGTTCTGATGGAAAACGATACGTACGACGCCCTCCGAATAAAGCATTCGACTCAAAGTACACAAAAGTGACATTAAAGCATGGCGGGGGAAACGTGAAAATTCGGGGTTGCTTTTCTGGTTATGGAGTTGGGCCTGTTAGGCTGATAGAAGGAAACATGGATCAATTCCAATACAAAAATATACTGAAGAAACAATGTTACCCTATGCTGAAGACGTGCTACCGGTGATTTGGACATTCCAGCATGATAATGATCCGAAACATACTGCACGCATCGTTAAATAATTCTTCATAACACAATCAGTTTCTGTCTTAAACTGGCCAGCTAACAGCCCAGATCTAAACCCAATTGAACATCTTTGGTGCGAAGTCAAGAGAAGTGTATCAAATCGCCAGTGTGGCAATTTAAGAGAGCTGTATGACGTTTTCTTAGAAGAATGGAATTCAATCTCTCTTGCAAAATGTCAAAAATTTATAGAGTCAATGCCTCGCCGGTGTAAGGCAGTAATTAAATGCCGTGGGCATGCTACTCACTATTAATTTTAGTACAAAATATATTAATTTGCCTTTTTTAGTGTGCATTCTTTCAGATCCATGTAATTTATTTAATCTATGTTTCATTTAAATCAATTCTCAAACAGTTTATTAATCGTTCTTAATTATTTGTCCAGGTTCATTTGTGTTTGAATTGGTTACTATGGAACATAAATGGAATTTGTAAAAAAAAATGCGATTTTATGTCTCTATTACTAATTCAGTTTGCTTTATCAATGTGGCTACTTCATAACAAAACTAATTACTTCTATGAAAAAACACAAAACTACATAATAAACCATGATTTTATTCAAAAATTTCTAGAACTACAGATCGTTCATAATTATATGACCACCACTGTACATAGATCCGTCCCTTTTTGACTGACATGACGGAAGTGATGGGTTATTTTAAATCTGAGTTTGTTTTAGTTTTGATTTAAACCAACTTCTGTATCTTTACATAGTATAAAACAAAGTCGCTCCCGCTTTCTGTACACTTAGATCTCTAAAAATATGAAACGGATTTCAATGCAGTTTTCAGCAATAGATATAGTGATTCAAGAGGAAGATTTATATGCCCCACATTAGTATCTACATTGCACCCGTGGTTCGGGTCGCTAGTTTGTAATAAGGGGGAATGTCTTAAGTCTATCAATTAAGTGGTTTACAAATATAACCTCTAATTATACGCAAACAATTATAGTCTACAGCCTAGACAACCAATTAATCATAATTATAAACATACATAACATCACGCCTGTATTCCCCGAAGCGTTGGGCAGAGGTGTATAGTAACACCCTCATCTCGCTGTTATGTTTAAGTCCCATGTAATAGGGGGCGAGCCTGTTGCCATCAACTGGGCACAAATCCAAATTTCGGGCTGCTACTGAGGAATTCCACACGGAAAAACCCAATAACACTTTGCTCGACCTGGGGATCGAACCCAAGAACTCACGATCAGCAGTCGCTTGCCACCACTAGACCAACGACGCAGTTATAATTGGACGTAGTTTAGCGAAAAGGATCCAACCCACACAGTTATGAGATATTATTTTTTTAAGTTTAGACTGTATTTCTTCATTGGTTCTTTGATTTAAATTTCTTGGTTTTCTTGTAATTAAGGGACAAATGTATAATATTTTACTTGTTAAAATGTTATTATGTGTAGTTTGGCTTAAGAAGTTTAAGGAGTATTTTAATATAAGTAACTCATTTTCGATAATTTTGTGGGTTGGATCTTTTTCGCTTAACTACGTCCAATTTTATCTATGTTAATATTTATTTTCAGTACGACTTCAGGCGTAACATCATAATATTAATGTGTAACATAACCTTTTATGAAACAAGCCATTAAAAAATAAATTTGCCGTCAACTGTTTCCCTACATGAACCTACTGAACTTTAACGTTTAATGCTGATGGCCCGAGGGCGTATCATAAAAATTTCCTCGTATAGGCGCCGGCTCGGCGGGCTATTAACTATAATGTGGTGAAGTCGATACATAGCCGCTATAATATCTGCTAGCATGCACGCTTACCGTGTCTGCTCTACCTATTTAAATATAAGTTAAATCAATAACTTCAATGAAGACTGCCTCGTACGGTTGGGCACAGTTCCGTGTGGAATTCCTCAGTAGCAGCCTGGATTTTGGATTTGTGCCCAGTTGATGGCAATAGGTTCAACTCTTATTACATGTTACTTAAACATAACGGCGAAATGAGGGTGTTACATACACCTCTGCCTAACACTTTGGTAAATACAGGCGTGATGTTATGTTATCTTAACCAACTTAACCATTATGGCAGTTAGATTAACGAAACAGAAGAAATTATACAAAAATATACTAAATAGGTACAACTGACTATTTGCCCAACGAAGAATTTGTCTAGTTGCTAATGCGCTTGAGTGTATGAAATATTCATCGTTTTCGTTAACAGGGCCGGAAAAACACTGAATTCGAGAAGCGAATACATTTGGTCGACATTACGAGTGACCGCAGCAGAACGATTCGTTTTGCTTACCAATGGTAGCATTTTTTTAGCGAAACTGGGCATATAAATAGACTCGTAAGCTAATTTTACTGCGATAACTACTTCCATATGCTAATCCACAATATGTACCCTGGTCTACCTAACTTTTTTCCCAACTATATTGGGGTCAACTTCCAGTCTAACTAATACCAGTATTTTGCACAGAGCGACTGCTATCAGACCTCCACAACCCAGTTACAGGGCGATGCCGATATCCTAAGGTTAGGACATTCGGGCTGCTGACTTTCCGTAACGACTGTCATAGATATTCGTATGACACCCGGGACTGACTCTTTAACGTGCTCACCGAGGCACGGAGGGGTCTCGATGTGTAACGAACGGTCACCCATCCACAGACTGACCGCGGCAAGCGCAGCTTAACCTTGCAAATCGTATGATCCGCGCGGTTGTTAATTAGCCACGAGCCCCGCTAAATATAACCGATTATTTGTATGATTTATTTTTCTCGCTCATGCAGCTATTAGGTAACTATCGTCTATTTATCTATACTAATATTATAAAGAGGAAAGATTTGTATTTTTGTATGTAAGGAATAAACTTAAAAACTACTGGACCGATTTCAAAAAATCTTTTGCCGTTAGAAAGCTACATTATTACTGAGTAACATAGGCTGCGGGCGGAGCCGTGAGGACACAGCTAGTTCCGAATAAATCGACCAACGATTTATCAGTCGTCTGTGTTCTACCGAAAACTACAAAAAACTGGAAACCACCAAATTATAAAAGTTTCAATAATTAATTAATTTCAAACCGGTGACAAATGAATCTTCATAAAAGCTTTGGCAAAATTTTATACTTGCAAACAGCTGGCCTGAAAAGGGGTTAACCGCGGCCCTTAGATTTTAGTATACAGACCTTTTTGCTAACACCTATTTAGGCGTAATTTTCGATCGTACACGTAGCGAGTTGAAAGGCTTCCTTTTTGCGGTTCGCTAAGATCCCACATAACGAGCCTTCCTCTCTTTAAGCACATAATAAACATTATTCAAAAAAATATCTGTCGCAAGATTTGAATCAAACAAACAAATATACTAAGCTAATTAAAACCGTTTAAAAATCTTGATATTCATATGCATTTATTATTTACCAAGCTTAAACTTTGAGCGTACCTACATGGGAATCTTTGTAACACCACTTCTATTCGTTAATTCCTCTTTTCATTGTACGAGTGGAAAATGTGTTTTTTATTAGTATTAACCTTTCGTGTAGGTACAGTCACGTGTAATAATATATATACAGATAGCGAACTTAAAAAGCTAATTTCTTTAAGAGAATAGATTATAACTAAGAACAATTCGAAACCATAATTCGTATGTATTTTTAGAAACTAATATGTGTGTAATATTTCATAATTCTAATAGATATTTTAGAAGCAAATCGCTTTTGAATTTCTCTATGTGTATACATATTATTACACGTGACTGTACTACGTGGGGTATGACACACCCCAGTCCTCGAAAATTCAATATTATTTGAAAACTATATAAGCGCGGGAGTACATGTTCTGAGTAGCTGGAGATGCGATGTTGCCGCTTCGATTGGTGCCATTACGTTAGTCCGGTGACTGCCGCCAAGCTAGCTATGCGCGTTTCAAATGCGCGCGGGCATCACACACCCCACCTCGTTCAGCGCGTCGTTATAAAAGTATGTTGCATAATTGAAGATTTTTTGACTTTTATTTGTTTAAGTGTCCTATATTAGAATTCATTGTTACAGATATCAATTTATAGAGGAATATGTCTAAATTGACAGACTCAGATATATTAAGAGCACTTGTAGATAAAACAAATGAGTTTGAGTCACAAAATGAGAATTTTGAGGAAGAATCTGAAAATGACTCCGATCATTTGAGATCGATCTTTGATAATTTTGAAAAAAGGACAGAATAACCAAATAAGTACTCGTGTAAAAAATGTTACACGCCAATATGTATGGAACATGCTGTTTTTTTGTCAAGACTGCGGTAATTTTGATACCAATGATCTCCATTAAAATTAATGTTTACTACGTTTATTTCTAGTTTAGTTCTTAGTATATTCATTATTGATTCCTAAATTTAAAGAACTGTGATAATTTACATGTGCCATTTTAAATTACTTAGTATACCAATAAGAAAAAAAAGTTGTATTCTTAAAATTAAAAAAAGTTATGTTTTTGTTATTTTATTGATAAAACTAATAAAAATAATAAATTACTTCGTTTTTTTATTTAAACCTATTGAGTATTGATTACAATGTACAAATATTATTACTCCATAAACAAAACACTCAAATAATTGAAACTTACTAGTTTTAAGACATTTTACATTTTTGGGTATGTCACACCCCACCTAGTATAGGACAGGCTTTTTAGTCACCTGGTACACGAAAGGTTAATTGCTGATTATGATAAATGGTTCTACAGTAGTGCGGTTCGACTTGGCAGAAGCACTGCCGTGCCCCCAGCTGATAAGCATTTATTTTTGTAATACACCATTGCTTTAATTGTCATAGTTAATTATCCACTTCAATTTCTTTTTTGTGTAAAGTCGAGTCTTTTCAGTAATTGACGTTTACCGACTCTTTATATGATTACATAATATCAATCCATACATTACATAGGGTATTTAAAAATGTAATTTATAACGTACATACATTGATGAAGGATTTAATTAAATGAATCAACGTCGTGAAACGTTTCAACGGCATGTTTTAAACAAATACGGTAAGATTATTAGGGCTACAGAAGCTGCAGAGGGCAAGAATGATGAATTTTAAAATGTATTTTTATATCAGATAGACTGACAGCCTCTTTCTGGGGCAGACTGAAGGTAAGTATTATGTCGCAACTTCGGAGAGGCGTATCCAGTAGTGAACTGGTATAGCAGTCGTAGTTTATGATGGACTCCAGTAACACTTGAAATGTCGTAGAGATAAATTACGACAACATGTGCCGCCCCTCCAAATTACTATTTCAATGTGTTTAGTCACATCTTTACGAAAGAGTGTGTATGTAGTTGTAAGCATTCATCGTCAGTAGCAGCCCGGCAGCACACATGCGTTGGGAGTATTGGTGGTGCTTTATAAATACTTTCACAAATACATTGAAGCGTTTTGAATTTTGGAGGGGCGGGACATGTTGTCGTAGTTTATCTCTAAGCTATGTGTAAAAAGGTCAATAGAAACACCTAAATCATGTTTAAATAAATGAAATAAATACAAACCTAATATTTGCCTCCTAAAACACCTAATGAAAACAAAACAAGGAAATACTCATTTAAAAAGTTTTAGAACTTCTCTAAAACGTAATACGATTTTTATTCTTTTCAAACTTAAATGGCTTTTACCGGACTTAGTACAACCATTCGGAGTTACGCCAAACCGTGTGCGCGACTCCCTTAGTTCAAAACTTTGATATTTGTTTAAACACTTCACCTGTATAACCTGTAGCTGTTTGAGTTTATCCAAATTATGACGCTCGCCATGAAGTTAATTAAGCAAGTGAGTGCCTTTTTGATGATTTTTTAGGCTCAAGTAGGCTGATATGTAATGTGCTGCAGATATGTTATTTCAGTTTACTTTTATACACTCGTGATGTTCTTCAATTAAAAACATGCATCCCAACTTCGTGTATTAACGTCTAACAACTGTCATCCTTGACTAATTTCAGTTGTACAAGTAGGTACATGAATTTTCCCTTAAGCATTTCCATAGGGTTAATTTTTTGCCGTAATAAGAACGTTTACTAACTAATCTTGTTAATTACAGTGCAACCTTAATATAATGTACCTCAATATAACGACTTCCTCGATTTAACAAGTTCTTCGTAATCCCCTTGAATTGTCCATAAGAGTCAATATAAAATTATACCTTTACATTGCGAACATTTTTTGGAAACAACCTCTGTATAACGTATTTTCAACTATAAAAAAAGTGTATATACCTCTAATTAACGAATTTTGTCAACCCAAAACCTTTATATAACGTTCCCATTCATGACGCGACAGGTTTCGACACGATTTTTTCGTAAAACAATCGTTGTTTGATGGAAAATATTTTTTACACTGCTGCTCGTCACTATTGTTAAAGATTCAAGTTGCAATGGCTCAGAAACGTAAAAGGCGTTCCTTATCAGTCGCTGAAAAGCGGAACATCATTAATTATGTTGAGGTGAATAAAACTACATATTTTTTTACCTCTTTATATCAAAATTTAGACCAACCTAACCTCAATATAACAAACCTCAGTTTAATGAATTACTTGATATAGGCAACGAATATTTTCTTGTTCCCTTCCGATTTGTTATATCGAGGTTGCACTGTATTATCCTAATCCTGACCAACACTACGCTCCTAAGTTGTGCTTTAATGAGGCATACTGCCAATCATTTTACACTTGGCCTATGGATCAACTTTACTCAAAAAGCTTATAGCGCCCTAAGAGTTCAATTTAATAATGCGTACAGGGCGCTGATGGAGCTGCCGCGACACTGTAGTGCATCAGGAATGTTCGCGGAGGCGCAGATAGATGGATTCCATGCCATCATACGCAAGCGAGTTGCTTCACTGATGCAGCGGTCGCGCGGCAGCGCCAACAGTCTCCTGACTACTGTGGCAGAGAGGGTCGATAGCCAGATCCTGAGACATGGACAGTGATGCATGTGAGACCGCTCTTGAATGTCTCAAAATAGGTTTAAATTACCATTTCTATGCACCTAATAGTTATTAAGTCAGATATGTATTCTGAAATAAATGATTTATTATTATTAATAAAAAAAAAACACCAATTGAATAGAACCTAAATCGAGGTGACACATTCATTTCAATTGTAAAACCGAATTACAACTTGGTTTCGTGTCACAACGATAAATGGTTTCAATACGTCCCAAATATGTGGATAACAAATGTCGTCATTTCAACAGTATCCACAAACGATCGTTTACAGCCAACATTATGGGCCAATATCATCCGAGTGTTAACGCGGATGGTCATAAGTCACGCTTACACGATCACTGATAACTGTGCTCAATATAAAGGGCAGACTACATAACCTTGTATTCGAAAAAAATATTTGCTAAAGTTCAATAAAGATTTATTTCCATTTAGAATACTCTTGTACGTTGCAATTTTTATGTAATAGGATTCTTTTTATCCCGGATAAGGATCGGGAGAGGGTATAGGATACGATTGGTATAGAAAAGGCTTAAGGGGCTATGCTCTGCCGTGGGTGGTAAAATGCAAATGACAACAGCTAGTTAAAAACTAAAGGATAGATAAACTGCAAAACACAGCATTGAATATAAACTAAAAAAAACAATAGATATAAACATATTGATCCATACCAAGCTATGGTGAAAAAACAAAAACAAAGGTTTACCTCCCATCAGTTACTTTCACATACATACATAAGAATTCCCGAATTTCCTGAAAACATGGGACGGAACGTCCTTAAACGAATAATTACGCGTCAGAGGAATCGAACACACAAACGGCAGTTTGGAACAAAAGTAGCGATGCAGCTGTTTTTGTCGGAGCCAAAAGCCATGAATTTGAATTTGTATTTCCAAACCCCGTTTGTTTTTGGCAATTGACAAGTATTCATACGTATAGTCAAAGTTGTTTATGGAAAATGCGAAAAACAAGGTTAATGTCAGTACAATATTAAACGGCAGGTGGGGTCACACATAAATCAATTTCTTTGCTTAAACAGTGCCACGCGTTCACCGCAGGGGCAGAGAGTGACACTCGATTAACGTTTGCTTTACCTACTTTATTTTTACTATTTTTCGTTAAAAATATTGTGTGAGTAGATATCGAAGTAATGGAAAGTGCATCGTTATAAATAAGTATCAATACAAAATCCCATGTTGTTAGTGTAAGTTGAAGGTCGACAATGTAAACAAATTTTAGGGCAACGTATTTAATTTTGCACGACATCTGTTTAAATTCAGTAGTTAGTAGATATAAAAAATGTTCAACATTTTAATGAGACGTACTCACTAATCAACGCGGAGCTCAAACCATTAGATCTACAAACAAGGGCATGTGTTTCACTTGGCTTCACGGACTAACGATTTTTCTAAATTCTATCCCCTTTCAATTATTAGAGAATTTAAGTTTCATACGAGCGAAATCTTTAGCAACAGCTAGTCTATTGATAATCTATAAAAGGAGCTCAACTACCATAAAAACTTACACTCTGTCTGTTCATCGCTGATATCTATTAATTTCAGCAAATCGGTCTCAAGACGTAACGTGATAGGAAAATGCTAAGCTGAAGCAGACAAATCCTTCAACAAAACAATCAATAATGCAGTCTCTGTCTGCTATTCCATTTGGCAGCAATCCTACACGTTATCGATTTGAGAAACTATGTTTAGAATCCAAATACATATTGCTCAAACTTAGACACAGATCAACTGCTGTGAGCACTAACATCCAAGCCATTGAGCTGATCTACAACAATGTCCCGAGACCGGTGAAATCAAAGCAGCGATACATGATGGATTTATAGCGAAGTTTTACAGCTCTAGTTCTATTTAATTTATAAATACATTGTAAAATGAAAAACTATTCTGAAAACTTCTTATTGTTTCATGGCCTTTTTTGGAGTGAAAAAAGTCCTCATGTTACCCTCCGCTCGGGTAAGGTGAAAGGTTATGCCTGACCCTTACTGATTAAAAACTCACGGAGTTCATCCCCCTGACCGTTGGCCGGGGTCGAAGGATACGCACATGCATGCACCGCCACCCCTGCAGACTGTTTCATGGCTTAGGTATTTAATGTATCTAGACTAATATTATAATGAAGAAAGATTTGGATTTTTGGATTTTTGTATGTAACGAATTAACTTAAAAACTACTGGACCGATTTCAAAAATTATTTCGCCGTTAGAAAGCTACATTATCATTGTGCAACATAAGCTACGGGCGGAACCGTGAGGACATTGTTAATAAAATAATGGACCGATATTCTCTATGACATTTAAAAACCCGCAATAATCTGGACAGTTATATTTTCGCAGTCCATGGTGCTTGCTTAGGCTAATGAATACTATGTTTTATTTGCCGTTGAACAAAATAGAACGCATTTCGTTTTGAATTTATAATATCACCATAATGAAAATAGAGACTATGTGCGTGCGAATGATCTAACAAAACTGTTTTGTTTATGCCCGGCGGATTTCCACGCTTGCCATACTTGCATCACCGCGCACATTAGCTTATACCGCTGACAACTACTGAATAATGTCATTTTAATGACAATGCATCATGTTTTGTTAACGCGAATTAGTTTGCGAATGTACTAATTAAGCGTATTTACTGTTAACGGAGTGGAAATATTGTTTTGTTTTGGTAGAGTATGGAAATCACTAGTGGTTGTTGTTTAAACAGACTACATTTAAACCTTAACGCAAAGCAAATCCGTAAAAGTAAACATACCTAGTTTTATTTAGATCCATAAAATGTTCTGAATCTTCGCATAACTAATGGTAACATCTCATAAGGTGAAGGTGAAAATAAATAATCTATATTAACTACAACGATGCGCGTTGTTCTAGTGGTGGCAAGCGCGACTGCTGATCGTGAGGTACTGGGTTCTATCGCCTGGTCGGGGAAAGTGTTATTGGGTTTTTCTGTGTAGAATTCTGACGAAGTTTTCTGTAGCAGCCCGGAGTTTGGATTTGTGCCCGGTTGATGGCAATAGGCTCGCCCCCCTATTACATGGGACTTAAACATAACGGCGAAATAAGGGTGTTACTATTCACCTCTGCCTAACCGGAATACAGGCGTGGTGTTATGTTATTCTTCATTACACATGTCATGTCGATATTCCTCGAAGGGGTAGGCAAAGGTGTGTGTACAGTTGTACATCCACATTTAGCCGATGGTATTAATCAGTCCCCTGTAATAGAGGCGATCTTATTGCCTATTATCGATTGTATTTTCTATTATTATCGTTTGTGGCTGATACTAAGCAATTCCTTATAAAAGCACTTTGTCCGACCTGGAATTTGAACCCATATCCGGTTCATCAGCCGTACTTACGACCACTAGAACAATGTGACAGGAGATTTTTGTCAATAAATCATTATCTAAATCTTATTCTTTCATATTCTATATTTCTTGTTCTTTTTTTAAAATCTTTTTGAGAACGAATTAAAGGTTTTCGAACTTAATGCGAATTAATACACAGACATTTAATAATTGACTCATTTGAAGAAGAAGAATAATATTCTCATTTGTATTAGTAATATCAAAGTTTTGAAGAAAGATAGACATTAAAATTTAAATTTTATTCAAGTTCTTTGGTGTGTAAGAAGTTATTCAAAAGCATAATATTTTAAATTTAGGGTTTGTTGAAAATATTTATAATGCTCTTTACAATATTTAATTGGTCATAATAAAAACCATGTGAAACTGATGGTAAATCTTTACTCCAAGAGAATACTTTTTTATAGTCAATGTGTTCACCAAAAATACTAATAGATATAAGAACATAATGAGAAAAGTTTACGACGATAGATGAGACGACAGTCTCAGTTAGATTTTTCAAAGATATGATACAATTTGTTCCGCAGAGAACATAGATAGATAAAAGAATTTTGTAGTATTTTATCAAGTTTTTAATTTCACAGGTAGCAATAACATGGAGCTGTAGCACTTAAAACTAACTCGTTAGTTCTTGCACTGCGATTGTGTTATCCAATTGTGAAAGCTACTCCTGTAAAAATTTCCTTTATATTTAAAATTCTCCGTTCTCATTGTGAATCAGCCCAAGCAATGCCAGAATTGTACGTGTAATCAGCACTGGTACGGAAAATATCACACAGAAACATAATAATGACGCAATAACCATTTAGGGGAACATTTGCATTGGCCAGGTGTGGCTATTTGCTCGTCTGTGTTGTAATAAAAACGTTATATTATAATTTACAAAAATATCTACCGGCTAAATTGCTGAAAAATAATTGCCACCTTTGGTAAGGCCGGATTTTCTTGTAAAACCCCTGTAAAAAATTGAATGGCATTATCAACTTAAAATCATAATTTTTAAAACAGCAACGAGTTCGCAATATCTTGCAGACTTGACTGTCTCGCTAATAATATTTTGTGAACCCCATCAAAATGGATTGTCAAAATTCTAAGAAAATAACAAAGTTATTTCCCATTTAAGATTAATACGATCAAGAATCGAGATTAAGGAAAGAATTTTCTTTACCAAGGATCGTTTATTTTATCTTGGATAGAGGTCATTTAAATTAGATTTATTTGACATTATTACCTAGATCTGTGAAATTTTGGTTGGAGAAAGTAATTTTCCATCTGTACTTAATTGATCCAAATTCTGACCTGTTACAATATCAAGCGGTATGTTTCATTCAGATCATCACGTTAAAAATATTATTAAGACAAACAATAAATATTATTTAACTAAAATAACAATCTGTCAACTAAAGTTACTAAGCTCTAAAATAGGCTGTAGGCTTAAAGATAAAATCGTCTTAAAACTTTTCAGCCATTTCATGCCTTCGGCCTACTACGCCTCTGACATAAATACTTCGAGCTCCTTCAATTAAATCAGAACTTTGAATCGTCAAGTTTTTCTTCAATTTCCATGTGCCGAACATTTCCGCCATACTGCTTTTGATCGTTTATTTGTGTTTCTTAATGGGAACACTCATAAATAGATTTTCAAAAATTACTTTTACGTGATTATTAAATGTTTCTACCTTTTTTCCACGTGTAAATATTGAATCCCATTTGGTCGTCATTCCGATTTATCAAATTATTCCCCACTTTGTACTAAACAAAAGGCAATAACCAACCAACATGATAAATGTTTGACAAAGGGTATTTCAAACATTCGTTAAATGCCTACACCGAGGTGTAAGCGGAACACCTGATCACGCGAAAAAATACCGCACTCACTACCTCTCGTTCATAAATAGGTGAAACAGGGATTCGCCAACTGTGCCACGAAGTACTGGCGGCATGCCATAATCAATTCTGCTCAGGCAACATTTATTTTGCATGTGGATAGCGCACTAAAACTCAAATAATTTTAAGGGAAAGCTAAAATATCAAACCACAATTTCAACGCTTGTGGGCTTTCAGTATATGAAATGTACTCTGTGAGTAGGTCTTTGGTAAATGAAGGCATATTTTCTAATTCTATTTACCTACATTGTCTAATAGGCACTTCCTATATTAAAAGTTTACTTATAACGTATTTTCAAAGAACGGTTGTTTTCTTGGGACCAACAGCTAATACACCAACACCAGTTAATTTTTGAACAAAAACCAAGCGCGCCAGTTTATAAGAATTGGAACGGGATTAATGTGAAATAAATTTTGTTTCTCAACAAATTTTGAAAGGATTTTCGTTTAAAATTGAGTATTGATAAGAAAAAGCTTTGGAAGTGTTTATACGATGTAATTGAGCTAACCAATATTGCGATTGCGGTTACGTCTGTCGGCTAGTCGATTGAAATTGCTCATGAAATTAATTCCTCCCTCAAGGTGGTTGTGGTTATTACTCCGCCTACGCCTCGCATGTGCTTGTTACGTCACATGTCAGTAAATATAGATTTTATAAATGGATTTCTTAAACTTAATCTTAATCCAAGATAATATTCATAATTATATCATTTTGATAAAGCAATTACTTTTTTCGGGTGTTTTAGATCGATTATCTACTCCACAAGTGTTTTTAAAACTTTCACATCGTACAATAAAATATATAAATTGTAATAAAGCAGAACAAGCACTTGGAGATAAGAATTAAGTTTTAAGCTTAACAGATTCAGGTAGGCTTTTCTGCCGACGGACTCCAGTACAATCATAAAACGTTAATCCAAAATACCCAAAAAACGTCCTGTAGAAGCATTTTAGACACGATTAAGCAATCAGTTTGGTCGTTTAATTAAAACACTTTGTTTACGCTGTCGGCCTTACGGCGACTTTGATAAATTGCCGAGAATTAAAAGAGATTCTCCTTTTCTATCGTCTCTTCTTCATCTAAAATGTCTGCCGTTTGATTACATCTGATTTTGTTTCACGGTTGTACCGACACGATATTAATGGTATACGATTCTTTGAAATCGACATTTGAAGCGTGAAAAGCTTTTATCGAATTGTTAAAAATGTTTGACAATTTAAAGCAAGCTTTTAATAAATCTGTTTGAGTTTTTTATCCATCTCTTATTGATATCGACCATACTTCTACTCGTTTAGCCTGTCATTATCCACTCCTGGATCTAAGCCTTCTTATAACCACGCCATTGACTTTCATCTTTTCCGGAAATTTCTGCCATGTCATCCGGCAAGTGATCGAACACACTACTTCAAATAAATATCCTTATCTACTACAATGTGTACGTCCATATTGATAATAAATAATGCACATAAATTATCTGAACCTCTATCATACAAAGTTTATGACTCGTGAAAATACTTTTCGCACACCAAGCGAAGATAATGATCAAAAATCACACTCGAGGGAGTCGTATCTAGTTCCCTATTAACATTTCTAATATTTACGTCGAAAAGAACGAATATATTGCTATTTAAATATATAGGCATCACAGCTGCGAGATAAAAAAAACACTATAGGTACGAACTTTGAACAGCTCATTGAATTGAATAAACCTATAACTGCCCAAATATTAATAGTTTACGAACAACAGGGTTTTTGAAAGTCCTGTCTCAGCGACAAATGACACAAGACCTAATTCTTGCACTACGTCTTTTGAATAAAGCTGCTTAAACCCTTATCATTTCGTAAAAAAATTACACCTGATTTTCTCTTAGCGTCCGTAATCCTTTTAGATAAGTAACTTATGTAATTCTACAGCTCTGAGTATATAAAATTAATATGCTATTAAAAGTAAACCAGAACCTCTGCGACTACAACACGATTGATAACTTGAACCTTTTGATTCATTAAGTTAACCTCTTTAGTTCTTCAGTTCAGTACTTTGTTCCTATTTGTGTCTTTAGATAATGATAAAATTACAACTCTTTATAAATTTGTTTTTTCCAGTGGTATCTACTCGCTTTGAGCTTACATGACCAAATCGAGCAGAATCTTGCGGCCCAAAGATTAACAGTTAACACTAAATGTGTCAACACGAATACCCATTTTACAATCCAATGATTACGTGGTAAGAGCAGAATGAATGGTCTTTATCCGCTCCCGTAGGTACAGAGGAAAGGTTAAATTAACAAGGCATCGTTGGTCTTTGGGCATCGGCGAACTCCGTAACGATTTATGTTGCAGATTTAAGTTGAAAGATGTAGCGTGCCTATCGAGAATGTGTATTTTTTTGAAAAAACCACTAATTCTTTAGTATTTTTAAAACCTAAAGTGTGTGCAGCAGTAAAAAAGATGAAAACGTTACATTTAACATCGATCTCGTTCTATGCCGCCAATTTTTTTTTTAACAAGGCTTACGATCTTACGGCAAGCTCCTAATATTTCTTTAACAGCCTACATAAGTGGGTGACAGGAATATTTAGGAATATTTGCCTTCAATTTTATTTTCTACCATTTCAAATCTCTGAATGTAACACCATTGTCAACGACAGCAAAGAAGCACTCAGTGTGATTATCAATACACTTTCCCCCTAACATTTTCCAATAAAACTGTCATACAATTCATCTCACAGTAAACAAAATATATGTTGTAATCCAATCTTTTCACATGGGCCACTTTACACCACATCCAATAACAGAGATTGTAATCGTTCTCATACGTTCAAAGTTCAATTCCCAATCTTATCCGACCTAGGGGTACGAAAACAACGATCGTGCTGTACTTGAAATTCCTAGTCCAGTTCCATAGAGACTGTGGCCAATTTGGCTTTATACTTGTTTTTATCTAACATGCCAATTGAACGCTTCCACTTAATACTTTTCTTTATTATTTTATTGTTTATACCTGTTGCTACATATTAGAATATTCCACGTTTTATTATATTTGTATTAAAATGTTTAGTGCTGTGTAATCTCGGCTACGGATCGATGACCACATCTGTTTCCCATTTACCATCTATAATGTGGGTCTTCTGTGTCCTTTACCATACATATAATAACCCGTTCTACATTACATACTCGTCAACACAATCTTGATTCGTTGCTTATTTCTATAACATTTGCACGCAAACAAATTTCCGGCAGATATTAATAATCGATTTCAATAAAATATCTCGATTGATGTAAGTTTTTGACAGAAATTCAATACAAGTAATATCGAAATCCTACATTAATCCAGATAGGTATTTTGGATTGAGATCGGTTATTAATATCGGTTGTTAGCGATGACCCGTCAGTGTATTTCTTGACTTGTGTAAAACGATTTGTTTAGTTATCTTCCCACACAGGACATTAAAGCAATTACAACCTTATCAGGTAGTTCGAGGTGTTCCAATTGCGGTACCCAACATCAATTTAAAGGGAGAACAATACGACTTTGCCCCTGTAATTCCCTTTAACACCTAAGCGTTTTTCGATCGCACATTATACGGGGCTTTTCGGCAGATAAATAAACGAACCTGCCATTAAATCGTACACATTGTTCGGCCTCTTTATGACCTTTTGAAAACACCAATAGACGTTACCACGGTCTTAATTTTTAGCTTTGCCATTTAAGGAATTTATATTGCAGCGAGGAGAGCTATAAAAAACTTCGTTAAGCTATTGCGAGGATTACCCAAATTAACTTTAACACTCCCTTTTATTGTTTCGGCTCCTTTAGATTTTATTATTTATTTGATAATAGACCATTTCGGATGCCTGTCTGGATTTGGCGAATCGGAATTTGGGACTGTAATGGGATCAAAACATTGCAGCACGAAGTTTGACGGTTCGACGTCAGCATGTATTTTCACGGCTTTGCACAGGATCCACATTCAGCGGCAGTGTATGAGTTAATTATAAGTTGCGGACCCGTTCGTCGTGTCTCCTCGAAGTTCTGGTATAAGGCTTCTTAGCATACGCAGCCTGATATGCACGAAGATGGAATAACTTCGTAATGCAATGTCTAATTTAAACATGCACATAAAGTATAAACCTTATTTAATTTTCTGCATCATGCAGCAGATGTTAGATATCTACATATTTAACATTATTCATATTTGTAATCAAACTGCACCAGCAAAAAATAAGTGCCTAGGTGAAATGAACACAACGTCACAACAAAATAATTATTCATATAGAAATTACCTAGAAATGCAAATCCAAGTATTTCAGCGTCAAATTTTATTTTGGCTTTACCAGCCGTATGTAGGTAACTGCGCATTCATTCATTGTCACACATGAAATGTCGCTACTAACAACACCTGTTCCAAATTCCTCTACATATTTTTTTCAAACAGCCGTATTTTCCTATATACGAATAACACATACGTCGGTGTCATTCGTGCCTGCGATACGACATAGGAGTTGATAAATGACATCATTTATTCCAGCCTGTACACCCTTCCACAGTACTCGCTGTATACCCGCTGTGTCCACACTTGATATATTAATCCAATCCAGCGTACCGAAACGATCTGTATCGGAATATCATGCTTTTAAACATGTTTGAGAACATGCTAGTTAACTATTAGAGATTTTAATGTCACTGGTTTGTAAGTTGTAACATCTTGTCGTTGTCAAATTAATACTTGTAAAACTGTTAACTATTTATTAGAGTCATTGATACCAAATTCGTAGCAATGACTTGAAAGATTCAGTCAGTGCCTTTGTAGTAAACTACATTGCTTTCTTGAACCTATAGAATAGAACATTCAATACACTAAAAATACTTAATGCTAAAGTACCTTTCTAAAATATTCTTTTTTCGCATCGATATAGCCTTTAATTTTTTGACCATAGCATCCATACAGTTTAAATTGCTTCCTGAGTTACCACCAATAAGTCATCGCGTGCACAGGTTGGGCAATAAATTTAAAAATCATATTGGGAATTAATTTGTTGTTACAATTTATTTATATGACTACAGGTGCCCGAGTAGCAGGATTCTCAATACTATTAGATCTTGTTTTGTCTCCTCAGTCTACATTGCTGAGGATGGTAATGCCGTCGAATGGTCACGCTGCTAGTTACCTACAAGCAGGGCCGGACTGGGACCTGAAATCAGCCCGGGCGTTTGAGAGACGGTCGGCCCAAGCGATTAGACGGACGACCTATTTTTTTTTAGACGCTCCCTTCACTCTTTCTCCTGTATCTTGGGTGCATTTAAAAATTTCTCCGACTGTGTGACCGGCCCATCGGGCATTTGCCCGATTTGCCCGTATGGCCAGTCCGGGCATGCCTACAGGTATTGGACCGAAGTATGTGTTTTAAAAATAAATCCATCTCGCATCCGCAGTTATAAATCCACATTTTCGTGACTACAATCTGTAAAATCGCGAAAACAATCTTTATTTCGAAAAATAGTCAGTGCTTCTCTTGAAATAGAAGGGAAAATTGGTATTTCTTCACGTTCCTGCCATAAAATACGTATTTCGGAAAGCGGAGAGGGTTCTTAGCGCGTTGCCACATGTTTGCAACTTCACAATTTAAAAATAGAGGAACGAGATATACGACAGGTGCGGTGCAATTGATATACGAATATCGTAATATGTATTTTACTTGCCAAATGTAGGTAACTACATTCTATTCACGTTAATCATTGATTCAAAACCGACCCATGAAGTTCTGCTAAAGATTACCATAATTGAAAATTGTAACGTACTAAATTCTTAAAAAGCCCTGGTCTACGCGCAAATAACATGAAATAAAAATAACTGAAGAGAACAAGAATAAACCACATGTCCAACCGAACCATCTACAAAAAACAGGGTTCTAGGTAGTTCTAGGTACCTATAGTCTGTCCCAAATAAATTTTTCACTGGCAGCGTATAAATAATGTACTCTGTTGGCAGCATTGAACGGCCTTGTTGTTATGTAGACCTATCAATATCAAACACTCAATCAAAATGTCAAAGTCTACATTAACCAGTAATTTAAGGTATGTTGTAAAGCCAATTAATTTACAATATACCATTCAGCAACTCCTATTGCTGACTGTAAAGAACAAAGTTTTATCAGGTCTACATTCGCAGTGGCGCCAGCTGGTGTCGATTTTAGAATTACTAAAAAATGTTGCCATTTAGCAGTAGCATTGACGTCAATATGGATATCAATGAGCAACGACCAACCACTGACCATAATTATAAATAGTGCCACCAATTTATCTGTTCAGTTAACAGCGTCGCTAGTGAACAGCTTGCTCACTAGCGGCGCTAGTGTGCTCAGGAATACTCGACTAAAGTGAATCTCATAATCGATTTATTTTCAATAGAATAAACATAATTTTGTAACTTGGCAACATAGTGATCATAGTAAATATAGTTTGTGGACTTTGTGGTACCTTTCTGCTGACAGTGCTGACTGTCAGTGTCAATCAACTACTGTCAAGTGTTGTCAAATTTTTTGTTTGTTTTGATTTGTGTACAAACTACAAAATATGTGCCCAATGTGGAAAAGAATTAAAAATTCCAATTATTTCTTAATATCAACAAAAGAAAATAGATTTATCGAAATATGCGTCACAGATTTTTTGGCAGTATGGAAAACACTGTATTCTGAAAAAGAATTCCTTGCTCAACTGAAGGTATTCGTTTTACTAATTTCTTCCTTGTTCTTTTGTTGCTCATATACAATGTTGAAACCAATTTAAAGCAGAATAATAATATGGTAAGACTGTACAGATTTAAAGATTGGATAAATCCAATTTTAATATTTACTATACTACAAGTATGTGCTTGACTGTGCCTGACCCATTTCTTGAGAATGGACATGTCACTTTGTACTGGGATCGATCTATCACCACTGAGAGGACTATTTTTATTTTTACCAATGAGTCTGATATACATAGAGGTGCTAGATAGATCAGAGTGCTACTCTTGCTGATATCACTGTCATGAATACTTAATTGTAGACAATAAGTAAGTATTATACTTAATACTATAACCCGCGCCAATAAAGAAACGAATCTAAAATGGCGGCACTAATCATTCCATCTCACGCGTACATTATTCCTGTCTTTAGTCACACACATCGGTACAGCACGCATAAAAATAATCAGTCTCTGAATCTCTTTCTAAATCGTTGTTAAATTGTTATTTGTTACTATTCATTATTTTCTGCTAAGTTCTCTCGTTGTTATTGACGTTCGTTGTTGTTTATTGTTAACATATTTGGTGGTTACGTTAAAAAAATGAGCTCACATAAACGAGGAAAGATTCTTCAAAATCGTACATAATGTTATAAAATAATTTGAAGAAGAAAAGAATCTTGAACAATGTCATCCATTTGATGACCAAGTGTGAGTCGGCCTCACGCAAAGGATTGCAGCCACTATTCAATATAATATTTTATTTTAATTATGTGCTCATAATTAGATGTTAGGTTTTATACGTCCGAGGAAAGTACGGAACTTGCGGTTCGCAAGTCTGTTCGTAGTTGGTCGGCTTTATTAATAACTTGCTTACTAACTTACTACTTTTCAAACAACAAAGGCTTTTAATGAAAAAATATCACTAATCAGGCAATCGTTTTGCTGACGGTCCGATCTGTCATTACAAGTACAAACCGCCATTTTAGATTCGTTTCGTTATTGGCGCGGGTTATACCTTCATTTTGTTACTTAAAAGTGATTAACTTGAACAGCATACAAGTCAAGAAACAAAATAAAATAATATGTAACAAAAATGGCAAATGCTTTGCTAGAGTGCTAAAATGTAAAAAAAAATGTTTTTAACCAACTTTTTCAAAGCGGTGGAGGTTCTCAATTAGTTTATATAGGTATATAGTTTATTCTGTGTGACCGACTTTGTTAAGTAAGCCCAAAAAGAAGATATTGCCTTAATCAGGGGTGGGTAAACTTTTCTCATCAAGGGTAAAAAAAACAGAGTCGATCTTATGGGGGCCAGAACTTCCATGACATGATAATAAAAAAATTCTACGTATCTCACTTGTTCTCATCCTACAGTGGAACTATAAAGGCATATGATAATAATAACAGAACATAGTAGCGTTGACACAAACAGTGCAGGTATCTACATTTATTTCCGAGACTATTCAAAAGGTTCCTACAACTATGATTGTTGGTGGGCTGGATTAAAATGGTCTGCCGGCCGGAGCTGGCCTGCAAGCCGTAGGTACTTTGCCCATCATTGGTCTAAATTCACCTAAGTATTTTCAATAGGTTATTCTGTAAGAAGAGACTTACAAACTGCTGCTAATTCTGTGTATAAAATACTTTTTACTAACATTAATACTTAACTTTTTCAGGAGAATAATGATGGACTAGAACTACAAAATGATAGCGATTTTGTTCAGAAAGGATTACATTTATTATCAAATCTTGATCAGTTGAAGAAATTAAGTATAGAAAAAGAGGAAAATGGTAAAAGTTTGTTTATTAATATGACAATATCATTTGGATTTCCTTTTGACCTTAAATGTAAACTTATGAAGGGGTCGGAAGAATTAGTAAGTATTAAAACAGTAATAATATTAAGTAATAGATATTACTTAGGGTTGTCTACTGTTCTTAGTCTATAGCAGTCTAATAATGAGCATGGCTGCATAGTATTAAAATTGTTTTTTGTTCCATCTTACCAGGCTACTCAATACACTCCTTATGTTTTATAATTTTTGCACAGAACATTTAATATGTATAGTTTGTTCTTCAATTCAAAACTAAATCCATTGTACTTTACAGTATTTCCAGAAGATCACTCAGCCTTTTTTGAAGACAATTGGTGACTTACGAGCAAGCCAGAGTGAGCTGAGACGATTATTGATAAAGAAAGACAGTGAAATAGAAGAATATAAATGCGAAGGCGGAGAGATAGTTCTAAGTAAGTTTCATTTGGTAATCATTTTTTAATAGCAGTTATTTTGATATTATCTAATAATTAATAGGTAAAGACGACGTATGAGTATCATAAATAATGTCCTCTGTTGTACTATCACTCGACCTCATGTTTTTTTCTTCAATTTGAAATGGGCCTTCTCCATCTTCTCAAGCCCCTTTTAAGATGAAATTGCGTAATTCCAAATTTAACATTAGGTCCTCTTTTTCTAAATGCAACAACAATCATGTATTAAAACATTTCTGATTGCAGCATGGTCATTCTGGCAATGTTCCCTACTTTGCCACAATCACCATGCGTGGCAAACAGATATCCCAACGTCATCAACTGTTGTTCATGACAGGATACATCCAATTTTTATCTAGCGAAGTAAACAAACAGCTGCCTAAAGATTATAAAACTTAATATGATGCTTACATAATAAGGACAGTTATAGCACAGTTAAATGGCCGCAAATAAAAAACTTATGTATAATAAGTAGTAGAATGCCTTGTAAAAGAGCTCTTCTGGGAAAGTCCTACCACCATACTTATATCTGCTGCCAAACAGCATTGCTATGTTCCAATTTGAAGGTTATGGTGGCTGGTGAAATAAAAAAATTAGATTTAGATTTGCCAACCTATCTCTGGGTGTAAGGCACAATGCAATATCATGTAGGGCATGTCCTAGGTACCCATGACCTATAAGGTACTGCGGTTGGAGTAGGCAGAGTTTATCGCATAACATCAGGAAAGACGAATACCATCACTTACTGAAATAAATAAAATGCAATACACTACGTAGCTGCTAAATAAGGACCTATCAGGCCTACCACGCCACTATAATGAATAGCCATCGGGGTATTACAACTTTCGGTAGGCAGGTTAATTGATCTCTTTAGACTTAAAAAAACCTTTCTCATTATGTTTACAGGACATCTCAAGACCGTGGCATTTAACGATGAAGAACATATGAAGAAACATAAGGTATATGAAGAAAATTTTGGTGCATTAGATACACTCACAAGTGTAATTGAAAAAGCTGTTGAAATCCCTCATCAAAATGCTTTGTAAGTAGCTTATTATATTATGTATTAAGAAACAGAAAGATTTACTACCCATAACCAAGATAACCAGCATTTTAATTTAAAAAAAATAAGTATATTATTATTGTCAATTTTTCTTATGGGGTGACATGTTCAAATATAGGGTGTAATCAAAATCATGTAATTCCTTCAAACCTCGTGACGCACTGCTGGCATAGATTAACCCTGAACGGTATACTTTTGGATTCAATAAATAATCAAATTACAAGAAGTAAACATGTGTTCTTAACGTGAGGCATTTTAGCGCCCCGAGTGAATTGCGCGGTATCGCTCGCCGCGCGGTCATTTAACTCGGGGCGCTAAAACGCCTCACCTAAGAACACATGTTTATTTCTTGTATTTTCATTTTTTTTTATCCATTTGTATCCCATTCATGGTTAATCTATGTCAGCAGTACATCACAAGGTTTGAAGGAATTACATGATTTCGTTTACACCCTGTATGGACGAACCTCCTTCAATAAAGATTAAAAAAAAGTAACTATAGTTAATTAATAAAATGTAAACTCTCATTAACAGGAAACAAGAACCAAATGTAACAGAAAATCTAGGGCCTGCATTAAATATAAAAACTGAGCCTGGATCGAATGTAAAGGCAGATCCAGCATTGATCACAAAAACGGAACCTTTACCAATTATAAAAACGGAGCCCAATACAGAAGTAGTAGAACCAACGAGTGCGCCAGTAATAACGGAAACAGTAGTAAGCACGTGTAAACAAGAAGTTAAGAGAGAAACAACGTCTAGAGCCCACATCCCAAGAAAAAGATCGAAATTCAACTTTTGAGATCAAAGATTTTTTTTATTTTTTTTTATTTAAATAAACGTTGCCCCACACTAGGATTTCTCCTGTGTCGTGGGTGCGTTTACAAACACAAATCTTCACACGCACAAACATCCGGACCCGGAACAACTATCTGTAGGCCATACAAATATTTGTTCCGTGCGGGAATCGAACCCACGACCCGTAGCGCAGAAGCCGATCGCTCAGCTACTGCACCAAACGTGTCGTCCAAATTTTGTATTTATTATTTCGTAAGCTCTATGGGGCCTATGGTTTACGTAAAGGCTATGTCATACAGCGCTCGCTAGTTTAACGATGCATTCAGCGGTGTCCCACCATGCAATTTATTTACATATCTACTGATAATTATCAGCGAAATAAGATAAATTACTATTCTGTGGTCAAAAATTTAATTATTATTTATGGTTATTTTATAATCTATAATGTAATGTCTGAAAAGATTATATAGATTATAGTTAGATTTTAGTTAGAAGTGATAAAATCGTCGCTGCGCCTGCAAAATCCACTGTGTTTTTTTTTTTTGCAAATCTATCTTTGATGCTATTTTATAATAGTTCTCAAGCCACGTGCAACTGTAAAATATGTTTTCTAATCATTTATTTTGTTATCTTCTTAACCAAATAAATGATTAACTAACAGATTTTACAGGTGCACGTGGCTTGAGAACTATTATAAAATAGCATCAAAGACAAATTTTGAAATAAAAACACAGCGAATTTTGCAGGCGCAGCGACGAAATGGAATGTCAAGATAAGTTTGAATTTTAATCATTTATTTCTATTTTTTGATAAAATTTGTAGTGCTACAACGTACAACATTTATAATATACTTTACATAACGTCGCACATACCGTACGATATGAATTTATTTATTTAATATTTTCTATATGAGATGAGTCTTTGTGTATTTTTACTTTTTTTTCTATGGTTAACAGGACTGGGTGTCGAAATAAAATAAACCATTGTATTTTTATATTAAATCTTTTATTATACATTGAACTGTTAAAATCTAATGTTAGATTAGTTGTGCTAATGTAAAAAATGTTTAAGCTAGTGCGTTTTATTGGAGACGAGTCTAACAATCTAAAATCTAACGGAACAATGACTAAGCTTAATGATACCATTTTATTGATAATAAATTAACTTATTATTAATACAAAAAGCTTTAATGCAGTCGTTTACTATCCATGGAGTGCGTAAATAACTCGTAGTGCCTACTATTAAATATTATGAGATGATTCTGAAATGTTTCATATTTTTTTCTTTCAGACATCAAAGTCGGATGCATTTAAATTATCTAAACTATAATTCGTTGTACAGAAAAATTAAGTATACATGTTTAGCGTATTTGGAACTGAGCAACATTCATAGGTAGGTAGGTACTCTTCAAAATTTTTGGCAGTATCGGTTTTTGTACTCTAAAGACACAGTTTTACAATCCAAATTCATTTACTCAGTACCTACGAAGACAAGTAGGACCATTAAACCACTAGACCCAAATGTTGTCTGTAAATATAAAGATAAATAAAATAAAAATAAATAAAATTAACAGGAGGTAGTTGCGATTTATAGTATTTCTATAGAAATAAGCGATTTGATGCAACTCTACCAATTCATGTGTTTGAACATCAGTGTATGGAGCAATGTCACAATCTTTATGAATTGGAGTAGGTAAATCTTCAATACAGATCTGACAACAAAACTTTTCAACGTGAAATATAAGAAAAAAACACTTTTTTTCATAAAGGAGTAGTCTACTTTAGCTAACCATAACATTTAACTAAGTAAAAATTTAGTTGTAACAGACCATAATAATAAAAATGATGATCAGAAGTCGTAGCTTAATTTAACAGTAGGTATGTATTCCACTGTCCAGCAGTCTTTGGGGCCAGCCCTATAACATGATCATCTTTCCCTTTATTTACTGACAACTGTTACTTTCAAGACTTGTAGACATAAAACATTAGTATTAAGGTGTGTGTACGCATCTTCGAACGCCCACGTATCTTGTACGTAGACCGTTATGCGAGCAAGTCGTACGCCCGCGGGTCACCCAGTACCTGTCCAATAAGTTGCAAGTGTCCGCGGGTCCTAAACATTTACGCAGAGCGCCTACGTATTTATAAATACTTTTAACATCAAAAGCTTATAATTATGTCTCCAATACAATCGCACTAGTTGTAACGTTTCGCCGAATGAAAATGCAATTATTATTAACAAACGCTTCTAATACAAAACGACTCCTATTTTTTTTTTAAATTCGTTAGATATAATAATGTGCTTTTTATTGAGTCTATAATATTTGCTGAGCAAGTCTGATAGTCGCGTAGGCTTTATTTTAAATACATTTTAACCTACAACATTAAAGGCCTTCTCAGTGTCCGTAGTTTTTTTTTTAAATAGTTAATAACAAAAAGAGATAAATAGCACCAGCATTGTTCGTTAGTCTTGTCATATGGTCTTGGTCTGGTTTTTAAACTTCCCGTCTCGTACTTTCCACAGTAATACCTACAATATGAGAAGCGCCAATTCCACTAGTAGGTAAGTAATTGCGCAAGTTGACGTCCTGTAACTGATTTTAAAACTGTGGACACAACCGCAACAAGGCTTCTGCATGTTTTACTAACAAAGCGAGTACTTGCGCACAATAACTTGCGCAATTAAACTTGCGATTGGATTTAGCGCTTAATTATTGGGTTCTCATATCATAACTATTGTAAGTATTATTAAGTCGAAACGTCGCCGTCGACCAAATGATGTCATGTATTTTATTTTATAGATACACGCCTTTTATGCTTTTGTTTTCTTCTGCCTAGCGTCATTAGTTCCAGCTTTTGCCAGCATGCCTTTTAAGGTTTGGCTTAGGTACCTAAATAGATAAATAATTTTTATTCATTTATTTGTGAAATTTGAGCTTTTGAACTTCTTAAAATTGACTTTACTCCATATTGATTAACTACATTCGAATATCGCTATGAGTAGGTATAGGTAAGTAGTAGGTAATGAAATCTAAAACTATTTATATCTAACTTATTTCACATTATTTTCTTCAAATTTCACAAATAAAAGACACATTAGAAGTTTATTTTCTAGACAATTTCATGGCTGGTCTATTTATCCTCTTTTTATAAGATAAATACTCCCATTGTATCCAGATAAAAGAAAAATATGGAATGCGATTCTTCATAATACTTCATTATTGGTGCATTCAGAAATCGCGATAGATCTTGCACGCAGCGGGCCTAGCATGAACTATAGTGACGAGACAAATGTCACGGATTTAGTTTGACAGTTCTGTGTTCATGGATGTTAATATGACTAGTGGCGCTCCATTTCGTGCACCTTTTTTTTCAAGTTGTATGTCCCATCACGATAGAGCTGGCTAGGCCGCCAGGTTAGCACAGAGAATGCAAAAAGCGATCACTCCTACCCTCTTACCAACGAACTACGTTTTTAAAACCATTAATTTATGTAAGAGGTAAAAATTAACTAAAATCTAAATGTTATTTTAGTGGTAAGAGGGCGTTACAATAAGACTTAAGAAAACCGTTTTCTGGTTAGTCAGCGCACTGGTAAATTATTGGCTAGCGAGAAAACGCTTCTTTGATCGTCCTGTCGTATGATTTGGGCTTTCGCCAATGTTTACATCTGAGATATAGGCAGGTACTAAGATTGTTTTAATTCTAAGAGAGCGTTTTATATTCTTAGCTTAACTTATTCCACGTGAGATCGGCCTCCTCCCAGACATTAGTGCCGATTCTGTTACGCACTAACTAAACTTAATTAAAAATATTGCATCTTTTAGTAACAGGCAAAACAAGAAAGTGACGGATCATTTTTAGAGCTATCAAACTAGTTTACTTGTTGAACATCACCACGTTTCAGGCGACATATACTTATGGTGAGGTGTCGTCTAAATATGTTTGGAAATTTTAGTTCAACCTAATTTGACAGCTCTAATATTCTTCCATCTCTTTCTTGTTCTACCTGCAAGTAAAGGATAGCAATATTTTTAGGTAAGTTTAGTCGGTGCTCAACAAAATGAAGGCCATTGTCGTATTGTCTATTGCACTTTTTCGATAGCTTATTCCAATAGCCAATAAATAACATGTTATAAAATGGAGCTTAATAAATCAGTCAAACCCGTATCTCAGGTGAAAACATTGTCCTTATCATTCGCCTGCACACGTGTTGCGGATTACACGTACGCAGAAACGCTACATGCTACTTATGGCTAACAGCTACACTTTGACACATCCGTCTCCGATTCCGAAGGTTTTATTACGTTGTCTCTTTCCTTCAGCTCGAATGCATCAGCCTGAAAAGGAATACTTAATACAGGTTCTAATGTAACAAAAAAAAATCCTGTAGGGTTGAGCCCCACCTGCATTATTTTCTGCACACGAGAGAATCGAACTATGGACGCGCACAAAAACGCAGTGGTGCGTAGTGTAACGTTTTCCCATAGATACCTACCTACATGAATCTTTTTTAGTATTCGGCTCGGTTAAAGCACACGGGGCTCGAACCCCGAACGAACGAAGTAGTTGTTTTCATGCTCACCTTGGTCTCCCGGTATTCTCTTATTTTCCTGGCTAACGTCAGAAACGCTTCCTCTATGTTTATGTTGCTTTTACACGATACCTCAAAGAATGGCATATCGAAGTCATCTGCTATCTGGAAGTCGATATATTTTTGTTATTTTAAATCATTCCAACCGCATGAGAAAAGCGCTCTAAAATAAATTTTAAGTACAAAGGTCCACTCCATTATCATGACCATGTGATGGGTTGTACGACTCACGTTGACATTTTCGGAGGACGCAGTAACGTGGAGCTAATATTCGCTTCAAGACGGGCTACTTATAGTGTCCACTTAGGTACATGGATAGACCATTGCATCAAGCCCAGCGCAGACGAGGGAGTCCTCGGCCTACTTTTTTGTCCGTGAAAATAAAACAGAACTGCAACTCATAACGCACACGACAGACTCAAAAGTACCTACTGCGTACATCCTATCACGTACGAAAAGTACGTACACCGAGAACTCGTCTGCGCTGCTTGCTGCTTTACCTATACTACATGATCTGAGATCATCAATCAGCTTAGCATTCAGATTATGGCATTATAGTGTAAGGATTGATGAGTGACCTAACATATTTTTAGAATAAATCCTAAGTACCCACTTACACGCACTAGGTAGGTACCCGCAAAGAATTAAACACGGAAGGCCAACGATCTCTTCGTAGGACGTGGATATAAGCCACCTAACCTAAGCCTACCTACTACCTTCTACCATAATTGCGTGATGTTTTGGAGATGACCTAGCAATTGAGCACTAATTATAATTCTGATTGCACCGATAAAAATCAAAACGTGATTATTTGTATAATGTTTTAGTGAGGCAAAGAATCGATCAATACCATAGATTTACAAGGCCGTGTATAATGGATCACGAAATTTGTTAAAAAAAAAACTGTAGAATTACCTTTTGGCCCCTCTCTTTAGGTACTGCTCTATGGTTCTCGTGTACATCGCACTTGTTGCCAACTAACACCTTGATCACATCGGGGGACGCGTACTGTGAATACAAAACCAAGAGTAAGATTAAAAGTTTATTATTATAAAAAGTAGTGATAGCCCAGCGGTTGAACGCTTGCCTTCCATGCAGCAGGAGGGTCTGAGTTCGATACCGGCCCACACCTCTGACTTTTCAAATTCATGTACGGATCAGAATTTGATTATCACTTGCGTTAACGGTAAAGGAAAAACATCGTGAGGAAACCTGCACACCTGAGGGCTCCATAAAGTTCTCGATGGTGTGTGTAGTCTACCAACCCGCACCAGGCCAGCGTGGTGGACTAAGGCCTAAACCCTTCTCATTCTGGGAAAAGGCTCGTGCCCAGCAGTGGGACAGTAATGGACTAGTTATAGTGTTAGGTATGTATTATACAACAAATTTTGAAGTCTATTAAAAAAACAATTTGATTCGCCCATGAACATCACAGAAAAAATATACGTCTAGGTATAATTCAATCAAAGGCACATAGGTAAGTGGTTTTGTACATTTATTTACCAAGGTGAGTTATGATTTGTCATTGAATAAATCAAAGGAAATTACTCTGTCCCTTAAGGTTACAATTGTGACTGTAATCGTTCTTACCTCGTATCATCTAATCGAACATTTATAGTTTTTTTACTACAATCACGTTTTTATATGAAACCAGCACTCAAATATCAATGAAAAATGCAGCTAGATTAAAAGTAACGGTGCGTAAAATATCTGTACGCTTCAAAAAGATATCTTGGTTTATCTCTTACCTCTTGAATATTCCTGAGCCAGTACGACAGATGATTGAATGACTCCAGATTGGTGATATCATACATAAGTATAATGCCCATAGCGCCGCGGTAGTAGGCAGTGGTGAGCGTTCGAAACCTCTCCTGTCCAGCTGTGTCCCATATTTGGAGTTTGATTGGCACGCCGTCTAAGTTTATTATCTTCTGTTTGAAATCTATACCTGGAAATGTTATGTAGGTAAGTAGCTACAGTAAAAAACACATGCTTAGTAAACACTGATCAGTTACACCACAGTATAAAGTTAGGCCACGCCCCAATTTTGTTAGAAAAACGTATTTCCCGCTATTTCTTACAAAAATATGTTCGCAGCAGAACGGGCTTTGGAGCCTATCCACTAATGTTGGTGCATACTACATCGCACCTCTTTCCTATGCCTGCTCTTATTTCGTCTTGAGTTGTACGACATACGATGGCAAAGAAAGGTTTACAGGAAAATACCTCGCTTGTATACAATACTGTAAAAAAAACGCGAATGCCAATGTTTAACTTCACTATGTTTCACCGCGTAAAAAGTTTCTAGAAACAATGTTTCGGTGCTTTTGCCATCAAAAACTGTTGGGTTGCGGTCCATTCTTAGGCGAATCCCGCGACCCCGGCCGACGGTCAGAAGGAGGAACACCGTGGGTTTTTAGCCGTTAAGAATCCGGCAGACCCCCTCGCCTACCCCGGGTGAGGGACATCCATGAGGATTTTCCAACGATAAACGAAAAAAAAGGTACTAGTGTTTACCGCAACATGTAGGTATCAATGTTTCTTGTTTCTGTCACAGTGTTAGTGATTTTCTGTTAAGAAAGGAGAATCAACCGTATTTTTTCTGGATTTCTATATTTATTTTATCATTTACCAATACCTAGTAGAGCAATACATAAGTATCTTATTCCAATTCCGACTTACACCTACAGAATACTTAATTCTATTCAATTAGATGCCTTAAAAAAATCAACTCAGGCACTTCTGATTCATGAAATCGGGCTATTGTTATGCCTTTTAAAAAAACATTAATGACATTAACCTTCACTAACAGTCGTTAAAAAAGTCTATCAAGCAACTTATTTATAATCATCGTGATTTACCATCGGTAATGTTGACTTTATATCTTGTTCACCGACAAATATGTTATCAGTTTATTTCCCTCGGCCAGAGGTAGGTACTACCTATCGGTGATGACTCATCACCGATAGTTAGGTATTTCAAAGACAACTCCGAAGCCGTTTCGTACCGAGCCCGGACCAGTACCTTCAGGATCCTATTAACATTCCATCATAAAACCATAAGGCATAAAATGAACATATTTTTTGAAGATGACTGAATCCGAAGGACGATCGGCAATTCGGCATGCCTTCGAATTACGAAGAATACAGAGTAGGTACCTTAGAGCTCGACACTAATTACCAACCGCGAGGATCATACGATTTGCGAGGTTAAACTGCGCTTGCCGCGGTGAGTTCGTGGATAGGTGACCCTTCGTGCCTATGACAGTCGTTACGGGAAGTCAGAAGAAGCCCGAAAGTCTGACAACTGGTCTACCCTTAGGATATCAGCATTGCCCGGTAATTGGGTTGCGGAGTTCTGATGGCAGTCGCTTCGTGTAAAATTTAATAAAATTAATTTAATTTACTAGTATTTAGCCGAATCTGGTTGGACTGAAAACTGACCGCAATATAGTTGGGAAAAAGCTAGACAGAACATGAAGAGAGCGCCTTAGACAGCTAAATAATGAAACGTTAGATTTTTTCTGGATTTGATTGTGATCTACTACAACTCATTTCCTATTCGTTTATTATATGAAAATAATAGATGAATGTTCATCATCTACACTTGTAAAGAACTTCGTCGGTTTTATATTTTTACTATGTAGGTATACGTACAAAAATAGCTTTCATCTAAGCCCTCTTAACAATGCACTCTCGGATTTAACATGAAAGCTCTACTAATGTACAGAAGACACCTGATCTCCTAAAAGCTTTTGATATCTAAGTGCATTTGCACATAGGTAGGTACTAAGTTATAAATGGTTTCTAGTAAGATCTCCCAACATCGTTTATTCGTCGTGAGTTAAGACAAAAGAAAACTTAATACATTTTGTAGGAACGAGTTGTTTCTATGTATTTAACTACACAGCTTACTAACATTGGTCGGGCACTAACTTTTAACTGTAAAATGGTCTGGAAAGGGAAGTCCTGTGCATATAAATATTTAAAAGGCTATTTCGCGTCACATGTTCCATTGTTCCCCGCTTTACATCCGCAATATAAAATATAATCGCAGATTCGTTAAGTTACAAAACGGCACTAAAATACAGCATCACCTGTCTGACAAAGGCTCGTAAAACTAAAAATAAATACATTTACTTACCTATAGTGGATATGTATATATCGTAATATCTCTCGTCACAATACCTATGCACTATACACGTTTTTCCTACATTAGAATCACCTAAAACTAATAATTTATACGTTGCAGAAAAATCTAAAGCCATTTTTTGTTTACTTTGTTGTTGGTACGCGAGCGATGGCCCAAAACATAGGTGGAACTGTCAAAGTAAGAAAAATCAATGAGGGTAACTGCGCATGTGCGGGGTCGCCCGTTGTCTTACCTTGCAACAAGTAATAGGTACTATAACTACTAGCACAAGCTGGTTCAACCTGGGTTTCCCTGCACCGGTCACTGACTTGTAATATACCTTACTATTTTAAAAGGAATGCTTGTTATAATTAGGTAAGATAAAAATATTTTTATTACTGATGTGCTTGCTCTGTACAAAGTAGATGCAGTAGCTGTAAACATTGTCGTAATATTTATAATAATTCAATCTTTATGCTTTTTAAAATTGGGTACAATTTAGTCTTAGCTAAATCTAGCTTTTTTGTTCCTAAGACATCAGTAGGTATGTTTCAAATCTGAAAAAGAAAGACAATAATCTTATATCTACCAATGTTGATTTAATCAAAAACTAGACAGAACAAATTAGGCCGAATGGATTGACCTCACAAACAATGTAATGTGGACGAGAGCCTCAGGTGCGACGGTATTGTCTTTTCAATTCAAGACTGTATTTTCTTTTTCACCTTGGCCTTTTTCCTGAGCTCACATCTATTAAGATACACAGGCGTTATAGGTACTAAGCTACAACGCATGTTCTTATAATTGATTACCACCCTGGGATCATCACTATAATATCAGAGATATGGCCAAATATTCAAACACCGCTTAATTGTAAATAGCCGTTAAGTCTCGTGCTGTCACTGACACTCTAAGGTGAAATGAACGTGACAGCACGAAATTAATGGCTACTCAAAATTGAGTAGCGTTTGAGTATATGGTCAAGTTATTTAACTGGTAATGATTTTTCATAATTGATTTATTAATTGAATAAAGCTTAGAAAAGATGTGTTGTTAGATTCATCCTGATAATAGGTAATTGACTATGCCTGGCTGCATTTATTTTAATGCAAGTAAAGAGTGCTGCCAAGGCAACGGGATATTCTAAGGATGAACATTATAATTATGTAATCTAATTAAGAAGCCGATACAAAAGTCCCTGTTGTGTCCGTAAATTAGATTTACTACTTATCCGCAGTTAAGTAATGCAATAAGCAAGTTGAATATAATTTTAGTCGAGCCACAAAGTATAGTGTTATACTTAACTAGCGACCAGCCCCGGATTCGCACGGGTGCAATGCAGATAATAATTAATATGGGGCATATAAACCTTCCTCTTGAATCACTCTATCTATTGCTGAAAACTGCATTAAAATCCGTTGCGTATTTAAAAGATCTAAGCGTACGACGGCGGGAGCAACTTTATTTTATACTATGTAAAGATACTACTAATTTTAACCCGTATTGTCCAACTGCAAGTACCTACCAACTAAGTTCTTTTACTCTTTATTTTGCGTAAGTGTGGGCCAATAATATTATCTAAGTATTATTAATATTTCAACAGGGCATCGTAAATAAGTATATTTTTTATGGCTATAAAAACAAAGTATAGGTATGTCTCACTAGTATTTTTTTTAATCCATCGTAGCCTTTGTTTTTTTCTGCAGGCGTTCCAAAATATTGATTAGAAGACAGACCACTGTGGATAATTAAGAAGAGACTAACTTTGGTAGATTTTTCGCTTATTGAGCATTTTCGATCTTTGACCCTGACATAAGTACTACACATTCCTATAAATGTACTTACAAAACAAACCCGTGTCTGGAAGACATTAATGAATGAGAATTATTAGGCAATTGGTTTCAATTCAATTATCCAAGTTAATCAGTGAAAAGCCTTTGGAAACAGGACAAAGTTCATAAAAAAACGATTAGAACCAAAGCCTAGACCATGTTCATTCCGGATATGTGGGTGTACAACATTAAGGGTTCCATTTATATTACTTAAACCCACAGGTAGTAGGTACTCGTATAATCAGTTGGATACATCTTGTGGCCCTGTGTATGTAAATGCCTTATGTATTAAATGTCCAGGACTCTGTAGATTTCTTATCTCACCCTTTGTTTCGCTACGTCTGTATTTTCGTCTGCCATCCAAGGTATCTCTTCAAGGTTACATTTTATTATTCATGTAAGTAAATAGGCGAAGGGAGTTTTCATTTTTTGTTTGTGCATTTTTTGATTTTTTACAATGATTTTTAATAGCTTCATCGTAATGGAAGCTGGTGTTCGCATTTCGTACGCAAGATTGAAGGTACGAGGCTGGTATGTGGGAAATATCTATACTTCTATACTAATATTATAAAGAGGAAAGATTTGTATTTTTGGATTTTTGTAGGTATGTAACGAATAAACTTAAAAATAATGGACCGATTTCAAAAATTCTTTTGCCGTTAGAAAGCTACATTATTACTGAGTACCTAACATAGGCTACGGGCGGAGCCGTGAGGATGCAGCTAGTTAGTAATATTTCGAAAACAAAAAATGTTTGCAAGCCGGTCGCTCATAATTACTTGGCGAGGGAGCAATAATGATTGCTTGATCCGTATCGTTTGATTGTAACTAAAAATAACTGATAAATTAACAACCTGGGAACAGTTTATTACATAGGTACCTAGTACCTAGCAGTAATAACTACTTCTACTCCAACAGTAATACTAATGTAAACACGAGCAGCCAATAAAGATTTACTCAAACTGTAATATGTTACGTATACTGACATCTTATTGGAAACGATAAAACATCAAGGCTGTTGACCTTGAACGGAGACGCAATGTTTACCGTAGGTCAGTGACGCCAATTATGTATAATGCTGCCGCGCGGTGCCACTCGCTACTGTTCCGCTACTTAGCAGTACCTATATACGATCGCTCCAATGATAAAGAACTCCATACATGGAAATAATTACTAATCAATGCGAGAACCGTTAGCTACTGACCCAATTTACAAAAGTTACAACTCAGGAATTGGATACTATTGTTTTACCTACTTTAAGTAACGAGGCTATGAATGTTATGAAGGACACCTACCTATGTATTATTGACATCGAAATGTTTCATATCAAACAATCAATCAATGTCATTGTTGGAAGCGGTGATCGGATTGAGCTATTTCTCATCAGTGTTGAGTGGTCAAAAGGAGGGCGTCATACGTCAACGTGTATGGCACACATGACTGTCATTCCGGGTCGTACGATGCGGCGCCGCGCATGAAGAACAACAACTTCATTTGTCAAACAACCGCAAGCCGGGGAGCGCCGCGCAGCCGCCGGCGCAACTTGATGTATTGCAAATGGCGGTAATTTTGAAGTTCGCGTTCCGTTTGCTATTCAAAACAGTATAAACTGCCACTGTACTACGTTTCCCTATAATTTCGCCGCCAATGACGAATGCTCTGTTGTTTAAGTGCCACTCAGGTGTATCCGAATGGATTTGTTGTAACACCCCACGTTTCATAAGTAATAAGGTATAATTTTGATAATTTACTCAAAGGGAAAGCAGGGTTCTTATTGCTACAAGTTTGTTTATTGAAATTTAAACACCTGCGATGTCCTGGAGCGTTAGAAATGCCCTATCATGTTATTATCTGAGGAAAGGCTATCATTATTGCTATAAATATTTGTATAGTTGAAGGAAATTGGGCCTGATCTTATTCCATATCTATTACACAAAGGAAGCAATAATTTGTTAGGAAAACAGCGAGAATTCCGTAATGAGTAATGACTGGCCAGTTTGCTGGTCACTATCGGCATCGTCTCACTATAATATCTATTAGACTATCACTTTCGGTCGTCGAGTGCTCTATTGTCTGCGATATGATCTTTTTTTCTTTTAATGAGCCTTTAGATCCGGCTGATCGTTACCTAATCGGGTACACTGACGCACTTGTGGGAACTTCGGGTTAAGCAATTTGTTTCACACTAATCTTGGATCGCGACGTTGCCTGCATGGCCGTTGTTTCGTAACTTTTAGAGAAAGATAAAATTCTGTTTCGTATTGATTCTAGGTATCGCTTGGTTCTACCATGATCAAATTTATCTTAACATCTTCCATGTGGTACCTATGTAGTTGGACACGAAAGAAAGAAAACCTTTTTCTTTCTTTCATCTGGAAATAATCCAGTCAACTATCAATTTTTACTTGGCACCCTTCATATGCACAACTAAGCCGCTAAAGTAGCTCATGAATACAAGTTCAAGTTCATGACAGATGAATAATGTATGGGATTATCTTCAGTGTCTGGCCCAGTTTTTCCAAAAATACTCGTTATGACTCATATTTCTTTAAACAATATCCAGTGTTCTGATTCTGACAGCCTTAGCGTTTTTTCTACAAACTAGTACTTGTCCATTCCGTGGGCTCTTTGTATATCAGATTGTGTTTCCGCGAAATCATCATTTATTATCTAGACAATAAACAGACGTTATGCAATGACTAACTTATAAATGTGTTTTTCTTGGACATCGGATAAATCTGTTTAATAATAATCTCTGATTTCAACCGTGTTTGAAAACGCTCTGATTAATAGTATATCTTCAGCTGTTATGTTTTACAAAACTCCGTTTGCTACAATTTGAACATTTTCATACAGGAAGTATTTATTTTGACGACACGTCTGGTGCAGTGGTTGAGCAATCGGCTTCTGCGCTACGGGTCGTGGGTTCGATTCCCGCACGGAACAAATATTTGTATGGCCTACAGATAGTTGTTCCGGGTCTGGATGTTTGTGTATGTGAACATTTGTGTCTGTAAACGCACCCACGATACAGGAGAAATCCCAGTGAGGGGCAACGTTTTAAAAAAAAAAAAATATTTGCTGTTTGAATGTATCGTATGACATGTTGTTTAAGCGATTGCACTTACACAATGTTATAGTTTTACGCATTTCGAACAATAGCTTCTAAAGTTCAAGCTTTACAACAGAAATAAAGGTCTACAGGATCAAGGATCGATTATGTTTACCACTATTTCTTTGCTGCACCTGAGTTTGTTATTGTAATATACATACGTATATCGACCTTTATGGTGGGCAGGATACGGGTTGATGTATGGTTGCAGCTTCATGTCTGTTTTAGCGAGGACCTACCGGATCAAATGTGGTTTAATTTACAGGATATATTTATTTACAAATTAAATCAACTACCCAACTATGTCTAATTATACATGAATACTTGTATAAAGCTTAAAGGCTGTGTTCAATTGTACGTTACAGACACTATTCAATTGGTCGCTCGCTTATGTGCATCGTCCACAATGCACATATTTTCCTTCGTACATGGATCTTTTGTGTAACTCGGCACGTTTGCAAGTGTAGAGGTCGGTGGCTGAGGTCACCCCTTCGCGACGGGTTCCGGGAACATATGACAGGTCTCTCATTGTTCGCAAATTGTTCCGCACAAGGTCCCCGTGTAAATGTCAATCCGGCGCCGGCGCCGAAGCAGCCACCGCCAGTTGTTTAACAGAACTGTTTACTATCGCTAAAAATAGAATGTGGTCGAGTTCACGAGAATTTTATGCGGAAAAGAAATAATGGATGAAGATGCTTCGTTAAGTTTTGTTCGTGAGAAACCGTTTTGACCGTATATGGGAAATAAAACTAGATATTTTTATCAGGGTCATCTTACACCTTTTTAGTAATAGAAAGTGCTTTATAGAGATACCAGATTAACTCCATTATACTTAAGTTATAGCACAATTTGGTAACCTATAAGGGCTAGCATCTAGTCACTCTGAAGAAAACGTAAGACATTGTTGAATTCTAGAAAAAAAGAGTGGTTTACCTACTTGTAAAATTGCTGACAAAACTGCCAATCTCCAGACACCTTCAGAAATAAGTAGACACAAAACACTAATACTTGTCTGCTTGCTGAGATAGAATCAATAGCAAAAAAATACATTAATAGGATTTATTTCAACGATGTGTACCTACTATGTTTCCATACAGATCTACTTAGGTGAAACAGAAGAGCGTGATGCACAACATTTAGAATAGAACAAACAAACACGACTTCTAAAACTGTAATAAGCAGAAACAATAACAATACAGGGTGTAAACGAAATCATGTATTTCCTTCAAACCTCATGATGTACTGCTGACATAGATTAACCCTGCATGAGATACTTTTGGATTAAATACAAAAATAATTACAAAAAATAAACATGTGTTCTTAACATGAGGCATTTTAACGTCCCCAGTTAAATGACCGCGCGGCTAGCGATAGCCGCGCAATTCGTTCGGGGCACTAAAATGCCTGACATTAAGAACACATGTTTACTTTTTGTAATATTTTTTTTATTGAATCCAAAAGTATCCCATGCAGGGTTAATCTATGTTAGCAGTACATCATGAGGTTTGAAGGAATTACATGATTTCGTTTACACCCTGTGTAATAAGAAAACAGCTCCAGAAAGCTTAAGATTTACTAGAATTACCAGTAAACGTCTATAAACAAATCTTCACGCGTTACGCATAGAAATACTAGGTAATCGAAGTACTCACATATTTATTTGTTTAATGACTCGCTTGGTAGAAAAGAACTCGTCCTGCACGGCCAAGAAACGACTTCTATTTGTGTACAAGATCGATACCAGTTGGAATCGAGTACTAAGTATCGAGAAACACTCATGCAGTGAATAGATACATACGATGAGGCCTGTTAATCATACGTTAGTCAATGTATCTATGATCTAAGTTACTGCCTATGAAATTTAATAGTGTTCGTCCTTTTAGCACTTAAATGGAGAATATATCAAAGTCATAGATCGACTCTTCAATGGGATGTGTAATGAATACTAGTGTGCATGTTAAGGAAGTCATGGTACATTGAATATTAATTACTAGATCTTCGTTGTGTTTTGTTCTTAATATATTGTAGCTTTTTAAATAATCTTTTTTTTTGCCAAACGCATCATCAGTCGGTTATTTCACTCCTAATGACGACGTCTTAATAGGTTGGAAACAATTGGCAGTTAGGTGAACCTTTTTGAAAATGGGAAATGTTTGCATAGAAAACACTTTGTTTACAACGAATACGAATTTCACCTGTGTGCTTCAAAAATAAATCTTTTCCTAAGCCCGCCTAAACAAGACAACTTAATTTTTCGTGATAGTTACGTAGCCAGACCGTTCCAAATGCAAATGATTTCTATGAAACTGTCTCCATTGATAGTAGGTATACAATGAGCGAATCTTGCGCACCATTGGAGCGATGGCGGAAATACGACAGGTATGACACCACGCTTTTCATTATGGTGTTATGAAATATCACATAGAAAAGAAGTATTATAAGCCCAGTAAATGGATATTTGAATACCTTGATATGTTACAAGCACCAATCAGATAGAGAGCTGAGAGTTTGAATGAACTCCCTTCCGCTTCTGATTAGCTATAAATGTATAACTTTTAATAAAAGGTTAACGAATTCAATTGCCTCCAACTTCATTGATGTCATGTCTATATTGTCATTACTATTGCGGTTCACACGATTTAGTCTAAATGATGTGTCGTTTTCGAATAATTCGGAATAAATCGGAAAAACGAAAATTACATGAAGCAATAATAGTCTTACCTTTTTATTTAACTTTCATTTTCAATTTTCTAGTTTCAATGGACAAATTCAAATACTTATTCACCTGAATTAAAATTCCGTCAAATAAAGAAGTTATCGATTATGTTAATGTAGATCTGCTGCACTAACATGCATTGATAATAAACCACAAGAACATGTTATCACATAAAAACTTGTACATCAATACAGCTATTAACATTATTCAATAACTTTATGTCGTAATAAGGCCTAGAAATGTTTAACTAAGAGCAGCTATTTAAAATAATACTGAACGTTGAAAAGAACATGTCGTCGGTGAAAAAGTGTAAAATAAAAACAAATGAATTCATGTCCATAAAACTATTTACGACGATGCGACTACAATATTTTAAACAACGCCTTGCACCATTAAATTAATGCGAAATAGCGCGTGGTGAGTGTACACAAGCACATGTCAACTTGACTAATTTGTGAGCAGAGACTTTTAGTTTTGGACTTATTTCCAATTTTATAGTCTGCGACCTCGCTTGAAAAATTTTATGTTAGAAAATTTACAACTCATTCCCCTGTCCCTTTGAGTTACTGAGGTTTCTGCCGTCACTTCTCGGTACGACTGTAAACCCTTTTATAGTCGCAGGTACTTTTTTTCTCTACAGTCAACTACCACAGTAAAATATTGTGATATATGACTGGCAAAGATTAGGATTAATTAAGCCCGGAGACTGCATACGAACGTGGCGCCACTGTTGCGACACTGTCAGGGTAAACATTAGCGTTGGCTAATATAAAACACTTAAAAGGTCATTACGAAACAAATTTCTTAAGATAAACACATTATTATCCATTCGATCACGTAATAAAACAAACACGGTTACCGCTATAGCCTGATTAATAACTATAAATCTTTTCGTATTTGCAAGAAGGAGACAAACGTTTGTCGCAATGGCTAACGTAACTCGAATAATTAGTAAAATCACGATTTATCCCACTTTCTAGGTCTCTTCCGATTTGCACTATCGATCATCGGAAGATATCGATCTTATCTCTCGATCAATTACTTATTGCGTAGTGGGAAACGGTACATTATGAACATCTACTTATATCTGATTATCTGCAGCGATCTCTTCTCTAATTACTTAATTGTACTATTAAATGTAACTATATCATTTAAAATTATTTCACGCTTATATCTAGACTACCTATGTTTTAATAAATTGTTCTAATTATTAGGTCTGCATCAACCTTTCGTTTTATTGACAAGTCTACCGACCGCATTTCTTCGGGGTTCATTCAGTTGAACTCTTGGTATTTGTTGTAAAAGTTATATTTTATGAGAAACAGCGTAGATTATAATTTATAAATATTTATTTAAATGTCACGCATTATTTTTATAGTAGCTATAACAGTGATAGTGGTGGTAACCCGTTTATTGCCACAAAATTCCTTACTCAAAAAACTGACAACCGAAATACAAATTCTTCACGTTCCATTTTTTGGAACAAATTTTTTTACACGCATCTTAGATAAGTGTGTCTAACATATCCAGTAGGTAAGTAAGTAGCTATTAGTCGGGTATTCGGGGCAATGGCTTGCTTATATCATCCGCGTAATATGATAAGTATGCGCCTACTTACATTAGAGGTCAACGGTCATTTTAGCATCATACATCACCGCTTATTCCGCTGTCAACAGTCAATTTGCAAGTTATAATCATTAGCAGTTTATCTAAGCATACTCCTTAAAATTTAATTAATAGTAGGTGGTATGGTCGTTACAAGAAGTTAGAAGCCAACTAGACAATTGTCAGACTTAAGCTAAAGGTATCAGGTAGCCCCAGTAATTGAGTTTAGGTCTGATCATCTTAATCGGTATATAACTGTCCCACTGCCGGACACGGACCTCTTCTCGATCGAAGAAGTCTTTAGGCCTTATCCACCATGCTAGCCTGGTGCGGGTTGTTAAGCAGTGTTTATTTATACGACCCTGCCAGGTTATAGCGTTATAAAATGAGGCCCAAACTGACACGGAATTTAACAACAGTTTACTTTTCCTAGATATCGAAGTTCCGTGAACAAAATCTATGTGTAAATCCTCCTTTTTAATAAAAGTTATAAAGTAGCCGTCTGGTTATTATGTACTTACCTAATGCGTAATAGTCTTTATGAAGTTTATGATTATTTACTGACACATTTGTGTGAAAATAAGAACGACACTTCGAAATTTTCTAAAATAATTTCTGAAAACGGATAGGCAACAAACATTCTACCTACGTTCAAGTGAAAACGAGAATGTCCAGAGAACTAATTCGACAAATTAGAATGGATTAAAGATGAAGTTGCCTCAATAATTGATCAAGTGCATAATAATTACGAATTAATAAGATCGAAGGGTTAAATATCAGATATCATATACCTATAACTCTAAAATAAAATTACAATTAATCATCGATACCACTTGAGAGAAAGTACTGACTCACTTCACGGAATGTGATCTTCATGTGCTTGTTACTAATAAGAAAAAAAGTCCAATGCGTCAGTTAGTTGCGCCTGCGTCACTGTTACATCACTACAAAATGTCCCGTCACTGTTCCGGAGATCCGCAATTTGTAGTTCTTACTTGCAATTACATTTGAAATTCTGGTTCGGCGCGTCACACTACCGAAATTACTACATACCTACTTGTCTTATTTTGCAATTAACGTTTAAATAGGATTACATTGCGATAGGTTCGTAGAACTAACCCATGTAATTTGGAACATGTTGATTCATAATTTTATAGTGCATCTAGGAATATCGGAGTACATTTGCATGAGTCATTGCTAGTGAAACGGATAGTTATAGGAGTTACTGGTTGGTGATACGATGGGTAAGGAAGTAACCAATACACAAAAAACATTTACTGCTGAATGTGGACCGGGATATCGACTTCCCTTGTCTAACGAAATGCACAAGTGTCTTTTGTCTATTCTTATGTGATGTGATGCCCATAGTTACCCACGCTAGGCACGCGGGTTGACGACCTCAGAGACAGTACTCCCGCACCGTTGACTTGAAGGTTGAGTCTATAGATTCTGTAGCCACCTAAATGAGTTGCTTTCTTTGGCAATTTGCATAAAAAGATGAACATTGATGAGCTTCTTAAAATATATATTTGCAACAATTAAGTATTCCAAAAACGGTCGACTCGTACTCGTACTCACTTTATATATTTTTTTAGCTTCATCCGCTGAAAATATCATCTTTACCCAAGGGAAATTATACGGGACATGTGAGCAGTAAATAAATAACTTACACCGACAAACGACTTCTCCTTGACCCATTAGTGTTGCGAAAAATTGCTCGTCAATAAATGTCAAGGAAACGTTAATGGGAACACTATTTGAAATTGATGTAGATCAATGATTGCTTGATGAAAGTTTTATTAGATTATCATCATCGTGCTCTTAACTAAATGGATTTTATATCAAATATATCAAAGTATGCCAAAAACTGTGATCTGAGGAAATTCCTAGAGATTTAACTGATAGTATAGGATCCCACTATAGAACGACCTTCACCGAGCTGGTTAATGGATGAAAAGTATTTTATATCAAATTAAATATGTCAATAAATACCTACATATTGCAAATGGGTTGACTAAAAAATTTCAGTCCAGAATATGTTTTTGTTTTTTATCATTTCACTGGTTTGGTTAATAGACAAATTCCATACCAATCGAAAGTACGAAGCCTATAGAATATGCAAACGTTAGGTTGACTATTTTTTTCCCGTCACAACTCTTGGGTAGGCAGGTTTATATGCTGGGTTTATATTGATGTAAAATACTTTTCATCCATTAACCAGCTCGGTGAAGGTCGTTCTATAGTGGGATCTTAGACTATGAGCTTACCGTCTTTATGGAGAAACCAGAAGAGTTCAGTATTGGACTTTGAGCCAGTCAGAACTCTAGCTAAACGGGCTTGACTTTATTACTATGACACATTTATGCCCATACAAATTTATTTCAGGCACAGAGTAAGAATTATAATAATTTTCTTTCGAACGTTTTAATACGACTAACCATTTCCCAACACTGGCGCATTTATTTTAATTACAAATGCACGTTCTGACCCGACTACATCGAAGCCAAGAAGAAGAGGTTATGACTTTATGAGCTAAGCTATGTACAGTGGGCAAAACAGGTAGGTACCTACTTACTACATTCGTATTTTGTAAGTTTAGTTTGTAGGCAAGCCTTAGCCATCACTTGTCCAAGCGCGACTTGTCCACACTATTTCTATGACCGTTGCCTGCGTTTAGATGTTAGTTTTTCTCTGCTTTCTTAACTCTTTTATCGTGTGTACATTACCTACATACTAGTGGAAACTCACGTCTTGTTTTATAGTCTCGTCCACTGCTCACTACCAACATTCTATAGTGTCTGAAGCCGGAAGTTATGAGCGCACTTTACTCACCATAACGGCCCCATTTGAATGAACGTCGCAGATGTTTCACCATGGCGAAGCTAATGCTATTAAACGCTCGTTATATTTGGAGATAAAACTTGGTATTCATCTTCTACAGCTAAACATTTTTATGGCTAGCTTTCGGAATCCACTTTGCTGATAGGAGTACACAGAATGTGTACTTATTGGAAATCGCATCATCAATTCATAACATGGTGGATTCTCGTTTTACACGGAGCTACTTCACAACCCTAAGGTAAGACGAGATTTCAAGGCGAGATTTCGGTTAGGCAATCCAATCTAAACAGGTGATAATGCTATAATCAGCAGTATATTATACTCATATTGCGATCGCTAACTAACCTACTAAGCGTAGCCAGTTGCCATGTTCCAAAATTGCTCGAAGCGTTCAATGGGGGAGACCTATGTTAGTAATGGTCGCTGACTAATGCAAAAGATATGAAACCTTGCATTATAGGTCACCTTCGATTGTAAACGATACGTAACTAATCAGTGTTTACGGAACAAATAGGTATCGTAGTTGGTATTTAGGCCGAGGTGTAGAGGCGCCGCCGGATAATCCCCGAGACAAAACGTTTTGCTGTGACCAAAGTAACTAGGGCAAAACGTAATGGCGCTCTAAACTGACTCACTGACCATTAAACTGTTACGCAAACACAAATATTTGGATATCATAAAAAGAACAGATTACGTATGATTTAAACGATGCTACTTGATACCATGCTTCCCACAGTACACCCACGTAGAAAGTTTTCTGCTTAGCTCCCTTTGACATATTGTTTTGAACATTACTTTCTTTCTGGTTTAAGAAAAATGATATAGCTACAAGTTACGTCTCCTTCCCTTATGAATATTAAGTCGACTGAGCCATAAGGTCATCCTACAGTTCATGGGAATGGAGATCGCAATTAGTGCAACTAATGAACTCGTGTTTTCAATAAATTTACATCTAATCGAATGCAAACTGTTTCTTTACTGTGGCAGTCGTGGTGTCCTAAAGGCTTAGACACAATTGAATTTTGCTTAAATTACTCAAAATGCTCCTGTAGGTAAAAATAAATACAGTGCGTGCAAGACTCATATTACTAATTGTTTTACCTTTGTCTGTGCAGGCCCTTGTAATTAATTTAACAACCCATACTTACATCTGCAGGTCAAAATGATTAACAACAGAACCAAAAATACCAGGTTTCGTGTAAAGGAATCCGATTTCTTGTAAATAACATTATACCTTTTTCAGTAAAAACGTACATATGTATAGACACATAACGTCTTGATTTGTAGATATGTTGGGAACGTAACAAAGGAACATAAAAGTGTAAATGGAAATTCTTTTACAAATAAAAGGTCACGTTGAGACCGTGATATTTAAGATTACTTTTACAACATGGTATTCGTATAAATCAAAGCGACATTCGGATGAATTCACGGAATATTATTGTGTTGTAAACTGACACTGAGCATTGGTTCTACTAATAAAGTTGCATCAACTCAGATTACTTCTTCAGGACATGAGCCCATAAAACAATAGAGGAAACAAGGAGAATAGCAGGTCGTCCTCAAAAAAGCCTTGAGTGGTGTCATGATGTGTGAAATAAACAGAGATACTCTTCGAATAAACAAACGGACAAGCTATTTAAAAAATAGAATAAGTATTCAAAAGCAATTCACAGACACTTTATTTCAATTTCATTCATCTGTCACCAACAATCGTGAGGTCGTTGCCTTAACGATATTTCAATTTCGAATTTTCTCTCCAAATCGGCACTCTACTATCAATCAATTTATATTTACAAGTAGATACTATATAGATATAAAGTATAGACTTACTACTTCAAGTTATGAATGAATATAATACCTACTGATTTTACATAACAACAATAGCGCGTGGGTTGTATCAAATGATTCAATTGTAGGTAGGTATATAAAATTCCGTAGTGTGGATACTTTCATTACTAGTGGAGAAAATATTTCTTATGTAACATTTGGATGATTAAATATATATGATAAATATATAGGTAATTAAATTAACACGTGGGCTGTGCATTTGGTAGGTTTGAGGATATAAACCTTCCCCTACTTACGTATTTCTTACATAATATTACGACGAGAGAGATACTATAATAAAGATGTTTATTTGAAAAACCTAAAGAAGCCTTACCTTGAGGTAGGAGGAGGTAGGCAGAGCACAAACCTGAACTACCAATAAACTCGAATTATTTTGATTGAAATAGAAACTAATTTAACGATCAAAATATTTACCTTAAATCAAAGTGAAATCTACGGCAATAAAGTACGATACTGTTGTACGGCATTAGTATAGGCGATATTATGCTAATAACACTATCCAACGCGACTGCAAGCCTTGTCGACGTAGGCGCCACCTACCTGCGCCGGACGGAACCGTGTTCTTGCCTTTACATCATTTCATTAACATCTTACAAGAACTTTCATGTAGCCCACCACAGTTTTAATGGAGACAGATATCTGTTGCATACAAATCGCTGGGTTTTGATGACAGTTTATTTAAGAAGTCAATAAAAAACCGACACTTTTGCATATTTGTGTTCAAAAGAACTGTCAGTCTTGCATAGTATTTGCAAGTCAAATTTAATGATCTGAAGTAATGGCTTGTTCTGGAGAGTTTATTGCCAGAACCATTTGCTAGCTAAATTGGGATCTTCTTCAAGTTGTTTTCACTGCCTCCAGGTCCCATCGCATAGTACCTATTAAAGATGCGAGCCCATCACTTAATTTATTAAAAATTTCAAGTACAGAAATATTTTATGACTCAATTACTTTTTTATTCTTCTTTTTAGCATGTCGTTGGCAATCTAAATTATGTCAGCCCAGTTTTTATTTTTCACTTTTTTTATTTAAAAATGTCTTGTAGGGTATTAACTCCAGTTAACCCTTCTAATAAATCACTATGATATTACTAGCTACGGCCTACCTGGCCCATATTGACAAAGGGTGGCGATTCGAACTCGCGGCCTCTCGCCAGTCTATCCGCTGCGCTGGGCTATTGTCGGTTCTACACTCCTACACACACACATTATGACGACATTATTTGAAGAAGCGAACCGCGTATACGGAGTTTATTTGAGTTTATCGCCTACTAACAAAACAACCTGTTTCCCTAGACTCTCAAAATACAGCTTTAGTGGAAACACAGCTGATACACAGATTGATTTGCTTAGAAAATTCATCTCTTCTTTGCTTTCATTGTGATTTTTCAAAATAGATACTAGGTATTGGGCTCGTGTAACGAAAAGGAACTAAAATAAAAAAATATTTCACATAAACCAATACAGATGCTTATGAAAAGTCGAATTTAGATGCACGGTTCCAATTAGTCGTTTCCTATGGAGAAAAGCCGGCAAGAAAATCCATGGTTACTCTTTTAAAAATACCTAATATCTTTAATAATTTCAGTGGATACAGTACAATGATTTAGGATAGTGAGAGAACAATGGAGTCCTGACTACAGACCAATGAGTAATGTAGTACAAAAGTTAACAAACAAAATAAAATAAAAACTATATGAATAACAGTAATTTACAAACTTATAGATGCAGGTCCACAAAGTTCTCACATTTACAAAAGTGAAAAGGAAGCTAAACTATCTAAAACAATTGACATAATTAGATGTCATCAAAACTTAGCTAGAAAATCATTGTAAAATAATATAAAGATATCTTGAGAGTAATGTTACAACTAAAAAAAATAATCATAATTGAGGATAGTTAATAGACATACACATATGTTGTTAATGAAGTTCCAGGGAAGCCACATGTGCAAGAACTAATGCCAAACATCCCTGTCGTCAACGTAGTCCTTAGTCTTATAAATAACAGTAAAGTAGGTTTTACTACTTGAAAATAAAGACGAGGAAAATTTTTAATTTTACAATATGAAAGTTAACAAAAAATATCATTATGGTAGATAACACCATTAAGATCTTTGTTTCTGAATGAGCTCATCACATGTATGTCACGGGTACATCAAAATAATAATACAGGGTAATTGAAAAAACACCCGAAACCTCTTAGGAATAACTTTGTATTACGGCCCTGAATAACCATATACAGGGTGTAAACGAAATCATGTAGTTTCTTCAAAGCTCCTGATGTACGGCTGGCATAGATTAACACTGCACGGGATAATTTTGTATTCTATAAAAAAAATAAGTAAGTAAGTAGTCTCCTTCCAGGACAGACAAGATAAAGAAATTACAAGACGTACCGAAAACGCCTGGAAGAGCTACTGGTCCATGAAAGAGCAATTCAAGAGCAATTTGCCCATATCACTAAAGCGCAAGCTCATGGACATGTGCATACTCCCCATCTTGACATATGGTGCACAGACTTGGTCTTTGACCAACATCCAGAAGTCTAAACTCAAGATTTGTCAAAGGGCTATGGAGCGCAGCATACTTGGTGTTAAATTAACAGATCGTGTTCGAAACACAATGCTGCGCTCCAAAACTCAAATTGTAGATGTGACTCAAAAGGCCGCCCAGCTGAAGTGGGACTGGGCAGGACATGTCTGCCGTATGCCGAACGAGCTGTGGGCCCGTATAGCACAAGACTGGAGCCCCGAGACAGCGAGACGGGGTCGCGGCAGACCGCGGAGAAGATAGCGGGACGAGTTGGATACCTTTAATGATAATTGGCATGAAACTGGACAGAATCGTGACAGATGGAAAGAATGGAGGGAGGCCTTTGCCCAGCAGTGGGACAGTACAGGCTAATTATAATAATATAATAAAAAAAATACAAGAAGTAAACATTTGTTCTTAACGTGAGGCATTCTAGCGCCCCGAGTTAAATGACCGCGCGGCGAGTGATAGTGCGCAATTCGCTCGGGGCGCTAAAATGCTTCACGTTAAGAACACATGTTTAGTTCTTGTAATTTTGGGGAGTACATGATTAAGGAATTACATGATTTCGTTTACACCCTGTATTCTAACTGAGACTAGACGCTGGGTTTGCGCCGGCGCGGCGCAGCGGGGCTGCGTAGCTAACATAAACGGCGCAAGCGGTAAAATTTGCGCAAGTATACGCACATTTTACACAATTCAAATAAACAAAAATATCCTTTTTTGGCCTATCCGTTTATTTTTAGTCAAAGTCGTAGAACAAACGTTGTTTAGGATCATGATACGAAGTTACCACTAAAAGGATTCGGGTGTTTTTTCAATTACCCTGTATATCGTGATTATTGTTTTTGTGCCGGATTAATAGCAATAGGATCGCCCCCTATTACATGGGACTTAAAAATAACTGGCGAAACGAGGGTGTACTAAAACACCTCTGCCAAACCATTCGGGGAATACAAAGCGTGATGTTATGATATTATGTTATAGTGATTCACTTTTATTTTGTGTCGCCTATTTTAGAGAACAGGTTAATTCTACCTAGAAACACTATAACATCTATATTCGATATCCTGTTTTCTATCTATCATAAAATATATAAATAAAGCCTGTTTCTAAACCAATAAATCGTTTATGACAGGCATAAAAACGAACTTTATTTCCCCTGCAATATTTTCAATCATCGAGCCAGATATGAGATCAGAGTTACTGATAATAATCATAATATTGATGATAGTTCATTCATACGAATTACGTTTGCTTACTGAACAATAGTTTATTGTGCAATTATGCTATCACTTGCATTTCATCTCATCGACAACCTCTTCTAAGACGACCTACGTGATTTCAGATATGTTTATTCTTAGATCACCATACATTACTGTGTACTATCGAATTGTTAATTTTGTTCAGTGAATGTAACAGGCGTTGTATTCGTAACAAAACTGTGTCGTCGGTTCGGCGTCGTTACGTCACAGCGATCGTCATCTGTATAACTGTCAAGGTGCTCGTTGCGTAAGCGCATCCGTGAGGTGTCATTGACATTACGGATGTTATGTGATTTGTGAATAAGGGATCTGTTAGTTTTGGCAGTGAGAGTAATTTTCGTAATCACGCACTTGTCGGCATTGTGCTACTGTTTCTAAGAAAGTTTGTTTTGGATAATCCACGGAATGTTGAGGTTATTGTGATTTATTTTAGAACTTCATGACCATTCATTGAAGTGATCATCAGAAGCCCAGGTTAGATATAACCAATAAATATGAGTCATTTACCTCATCTTTTGCAATATACACACATATTCTTAAGGCCTAGCCTGTCCTCCCCGAAGACGTAAGCAGAGGTGTTCTCCTATGACAGGAGTCTGTACGTTTCGCCTCTTGTATTAAGTCTCATGTCATAGGTGGTAGGTAGGTCGTGTATTTACAATATACTTTGAAATTATTTAGCAGTTTGCGTGTGATGCGAACACAGGAACCAGAAATGACACATAAACCAATAAAAGGTCTATACCAGGAGTCACCAATTAGTTTCGCTCGGGGTCCGTTTTAAGAAATGAAATGACCATCGCGGTCCGCACAACATTTTATAGAAAAAAAAATATTAACAAAGATAATGCGGGGTATACATTTTTATTAAATTACGTAATCTGTAGTGCAAGTTGCTGTGTTCTCGCGGTCCGCACAAAATGTGTCGGCGGTCCGGATGCGGACCGCGGTCCGTCATTTGGCGACCCCTGGTCTATACTAAACAGCTTCGGGAAGATTCAGGCTGTAACAAAAGAAAAGTTTAAATCAAAGCAGTGAATCATGATTGCTCGTTGGTCTAGTAGTGGCAAGCGCGACTGCTGATCGTGAGATTCTGAGTTCGATTCCCAGGTCGGGCAAACTGTTATTGGGTTTTTCCGTGTGGAATTTCTCAGTAGCAGCCCGGAGTTTGAATTTGTGCCCGGTTGATGGCAATAGTCTTGCCCCCTATTATATGGGACTTAAACATAACGGCGAAATGAGGGTGTTACTATACACCTCTTCCCAACCCTTCGGGAAATACAGGCGTGATGTTATGTTATGAATCATGAAGTGTAATAATTGGTATCGACTTTAATTGTCTCTTAGGGTCCGTACACCGCATTCGTAACGCAGAAAACTGCGACGCAAATTGCTGCGATGCGATTTCGTGCGGCAAGGCATCTTCCTTCCAAGGTTCGGGTGACCAATACCTCGACGATCGTCAACTGTATTGAACGTATTTTATACTAAGCAGAATAAATTTGCGTAAAAAGATTTGCGCACTGCTGTTACTGATAAGAAGATATACGAAAAATCTATTACGCGTATCAATTCGTAAGTTCTTGCGATGCGTCGTGCGAGCTCGTATATTTCTACGATGCGATGTCGCATCGTAGTTTTGTGTACGGACCCTTACTCCATACTTGTTAAAACACTATAAAATCGATATTTCTCTTGTTTACTCCGGACGGGTACTAAAGCTCGCAAAATAATATAACTTCGGTAAAAAAAAAACAAAACAATAGATAATATAAAATTATAAATAAATAGATTAATAGTACATTACTGCCGCGGTCTGTAATGACTGCGTTGCTGGCAGCACTGATGATGGCCGAAAGCGCAGTGTAGCGCAACTCCAGGCCATCACAGCACGGTCCGCATTGCAGCTCTTGATGGACAAGCTGGGATAAAGGCCGAGATTTTTTTTTTTTTTTTTTGGAAGGACCACTCGTAGTATAAAGCTCCGAGAGCTTTGTTACTACTTAACCGGACTATCCTGTGGTGGCCGAAAATTACTTTAAGGCCCCCAGCCAGGGCTTACAAACTAAGGATTTCAATTAAGTGACGCGGCACTAAGGGCACCCCCTGTGGGGTACGGGCCTCGGCTTAGTGGGTCACTGAGGGGTGGGCAATCAATATCGGGCTGGGTTATATTATTTGGGGACTGGTTTATTTCCGTTACAGGCTCAGCTTCGCGGGCTGGCGTGGCGAGCAAGGGTCGGTCTGTGATGTTACTGGGGAGTCGCGAGGGGCCTCGGCGGCGAGGCCGGAAACGCGGTTTGTATCTGTTTTTGTACCTGCGACGTGTACTGGTTTCCCTACTACTCTCTTGGATGAGGGTGATGGGGTCATCGGGTTGGAGGAGGGTATGCCTAGGGCGCCTAATCTTGGAGATTCTAGATGGTGTATAACGGACGGCCGATACTACGAGGGGGTTGGGGTGAGTTGCGGCTGAGTCTATGAAACGCTTGGTAAGGCGTTTAATAATCTGTCTAACTGTGGGGATCTTAAGGTCGACATGTAGTCGTTCATTCGTGAAGCACCACGGTGCACCCGTGGCGCCTCTGAGAAATCGGTTCTGAAGGGTCTGCATCCTATGGATTCGGTGGGGCCTAGTATGCGCGAACACGGGGCACGCGTAAGTCATGATAGGCCGAATGCACGCGGTGTAGATACGCAATTTGCACCGAAGTGACAATTTGCTGCGGGCATTCAGCACGGAATGAAGCCTACCGAGAGCGAAGGCGGCGCGCGAGCGCACCGTCCTTATGTGCTCAGCAAACGATAATCTACGGTCGAGAGTGACCCCTAGATATTTGGCATGCTCCTCCCAGGGGATCGGCTTGTCAAACATCATGATCGGGGCGGGGTTTGGCGGGCTGATTTTACGCGGTCTAATAAATAGGACCGCCTGGCTCTTATCGGGGTTAACCTCGATCCTCCATCTCCGGAACCAATCGCCTAGGCTTTTGGCGGAGTTTTGGAGGGTGCGAGAGATGAATGAAGGGCTATATCCCGAATAGTAGATGGCGGTGTCGTCAGCGAACAAGGCTAACTGCGCCCTTCCACTCTTCGGGATATCGCTCGTGTATAGGGTAAACATAAGGGGGGACAGCACAGATCCCTGAGGGACACCTGCGCGTATCGGATGGGGAGCGGAAAGCGCACCTTCAATGCGGTATTGGAAGGTGCGATTCGACAGAAAGTCTCGTAAGATGAGCACGAGGCGATCGGACACACCGAGCCGGTATAGCTTGTATATCAGCCCGTTGTGCCAGACCTTGTCGAAAGCTTTCGCTATATCGAAGAACAGGGCACCAGTCATCATGCCGCGCTGAAAGCGTTCGCTGACATGTTCGACTATACGGTGCACCTGTTGGACACAAGAGTGACGGGGACGGAAGCCAAATTGCTCCGTAGGTATGAGACTCTTTGCCTCGGCATAGTCTTTGAGACGCTTATAAATAAGCCTCTCGTAGATTTTGCCTATGACATTGAGTAAACTAATGGGGCGATAACTACTGGGGGACGATTTTGGTTTGCCTGGCTTTGGGATACCAATAACGGTGGCCCGCTTCCAGGACTGCGGAAAGATGTTGTTTGCCAGAGCACCATTGAAGATGGCGGTCATTAGCACTATAAGAGCCGGGGGGAAAAGTTTAAAAACCCTGTTGTTGATTCCGTCAGAGCCAGGGGCCTTCCTAGGTTTGAGTCCCCTGATGACCTCCGTCACCTCGTCAGGTGTGACAGGGGGGAGGGGTCATCCGGGTCTTCATCGGGGGGGAGTGCGGTACGGCGTTCGACCTCGGCGTCCACTCTTGCGAGGTGAGCTGGGTCTACTGGCTGAGTACTGGGGGAGCATTGGGCCTCTAGGCTGTCGGCCAGGCATTCGGCCTTAGCGTCGTCTTCGAAGGCGACACTTTTATCGGGGCGAGTAAGAGGGGGCATAGCGGAAGTTTCAGAGGAGCGTAGCTTCCTCTGTAGCTCCCAGAAAGCAAGATGGGTCGGTTCCAGTTCATTGAGCATCCTATCCCATTGGCCGTTACGCAGCTCTTTGATGCGCTTGCTTACTTTGCGTTGTAAGCCGCGCATAAAAACTTTGTTAGCGACGCATGGGTAGGACCTGTAGGCACGGACTGCCGCGTTCTTCTCGGTCACGAGGGCACGCACATCGTCCGGGAGATTCCAGCGACTAGTAGCCGCCGGGGCCTCCCTTGAACATTCGTTCAGGACGGTTTGTACGTGACCCGTGAACAAGCCGATCGCGGCTTCCGTATGCTCTACAGTCTCAATTAGGTCAGGAATTTGGTCTAAGTGAGGGGACGTGGTAGATTTCAGCGCTTCGCTTACTTTCTCCCAGTCCGTGACCACTTTCATGCGGGGGGTATATGACGGATCGTATGGACCGGATCTAGGAGCGAACTCCATGATCACTGGTCTGTGGTCCGAGTCCAATTCGTCGATCGTTTCCATCGAATGCAATCGCAAGTTTACATTCTTCAGAAGCGCGACGTCCAGGACATCAGGACGTTGATCGGGGGCGAAAGGGAAGTGAGTTGGATGCATCGGAGCGATGACATCAAAACTGAGGGGAGAGCAAAGACTGAATAAGGCCCTGCCTCTGGAACTGATTGTGTGAGAGTTCCAGGAGGTGTGCTTGGCGTTAAGATCTCCCGCCAGAAGGACGGAGTCACCTAAGCCAAGGAGGGCGGTCAGATCGTCTCGCATGGTGGCGTTGATCTCCACTGAGTTGGCAGGAGGGAGATACGCTGAGACGATCGTGATCGGTGGGTGTCCTGTCATACCTAGCCGACAGACAGAGACTTCGAAGTGAGCGAGTGACGGTGGGTCCATAGGAATGCAGTAGAGGGCGTTTCTATAGTAGATAAGAGTACCTCCCATGTGGCAGCGTGACCTGTCATTACGAACTATGCGATAGTTCGCAATTTTCGGGTCGCGCATGTGCGGCTTAAGGAAGGTCTCTTGCACTAGTAGAATATCTAAGTGATAGTCGCGGAGGAAATTGGCGATCTCATCACGTTGGGGAGCTATACCGTTGGCGTTAAAGGTCCCTATCTTTAGGGATTTCGGTTTGAGTCTAGAGATACACGCGGTTTGGAGCATTATAGGTTATTATGGGGGAGGTTGCGGAGGGCCTGTGTAACGTCCGGGTATGAGTTAAATACCCGGGCGAGTGCTGAGAAGTCGCCGTTACATGCGACAATGTCCTTGGACATTTGGATACCCCGGGGGCTATAGAAGACCCCGAAGGTGCTTGTGATTACCCTGAAGGGGTCTAGGTTTTCCGCTGAGGGCGGGGGGCGTCTGGGGTCCGCAGAGGGCGGAGTGGGTCTGGGGGCCGCTGAGGGCGGGGGACGTCTGGGGTCCGCTGCGTGCAGTGGGGGTCTGGTCGCCGGGGTGTTAGGGGGGGCCGTGAATTGGAAGGGCGGGAGGGTAGGAGGGCGAGTCGCTGCGGGCGCGGCCGCTTTGACGATGGGTCTGGGCTGGAAGGGGTTGGGGACGGGTTGTGCCATCAGGGATGGCAGGGGGTACGCGGGGTGCGGTACGGTGGGCCTAAGTGCGGGGAAATGCGTCTGGTGGTTAAACGCATTCCACGGGTAAAATATTGGGGGGGGGGGCCGCGGTGGTTGGGCGCTCCCTTAGTTGCCTCTCCTGGCTACGTTTTGCCAGTTTTGGGGCGGTTGACTTAGGGGCCTTCGGGCACCCGCGGTAGTTGGCGGGGTGCCCGGATTCGCCGCACAGCACGCAGCTTGGTGGCTCCGTGCAGAGGGCGCGGTCCTTGGGACGCGCGCACTGTGCGGTGGCGTGATCACCCAGACACTTGACGCATCTGGGCTTGCCGAAGCAGTTACGTTGAGCATGTCCGTACTGCTGGCAGTTGTGGCATTGGTTGACAATGCCACTGATGTGGGGGCGTTCGACCTTTACCTCGGAAAGGCCGCAAATCGTGGTGATGTTAAATATGGGGTGGTGTCCGTCCACCGGGTCGCACACCACCAGGACCATATCAAAGGATTTGCCGTGGTTTTTTCGATGCATACGGTGCACCTCGGCGACGGGGATGTTTTGAGACGCAAGGTCTTTAAGAATCTCCGAGGAGGGGATAATGACTGGGACGTTTTTGATAACGACCCTTAATTGTCTCTCCTCCTGGAGAGTGTACGTGTGGTAGGGGATATTCCTACCACGGAGGAGGCGGCTCAGCTCACGAAAGTCGTTCGCTGTGGGTACCGTGACTTTAATGCCCTGTTGGACGGCATGGGCTTTTGAGTAATTTATCCGCAGCTCTACGCAGGCCTTGGATACTTCTAACCACTTCCCCTTATCGTGGATGAACAAGGGGGGAAGGGGGTAGGTCTTGGCGGGGGGGGTTTGCTGTGAAGCAGCAGTCGGGGGCAGTTGCCGGGGTGGCAACTAGCATCGGGCTAGCGGAACGCGGGGTTGCCTGAGGGGCAGGGGTAGCGGGGGGAGGGGTGGCCTTAGGGGCCGTCGTTTTTTTGGCCTGTTTGGCCGTAATTGGGGTCTTTCCAATTCTCCTCTTCCTCTTACCGACGACTGTGAAGTCGTCTTCGGAGGATGAGGAGGGGGACTCCGAGGCGGAGGGGTGGTCTTCCTCCTCGGAGGCGGAGGCCGCCTCCTCGGAGAGGGCTGTCTCCATCTCCTCTACTTCCGCTGATTGGTCCTGGGACGTCAGCGGGGGTAGAGGGGGTGAGGGAGGGCAGACTTGGGCAAGGGGGAGGGGGCTATCAACGCGGGTGGGTGATGTTGCCGGATCGGCGCCGAAGTTCAGTTTGGCGACAATGTCTCCGGGGAGACTGCCGCCCAACTTACCTATCAGCGCGGGCTGATCCCTTAGGATCGCCCGCACAAATTCGATTAAAAATTCCATGTCCGACATGGTAATTTTTAACCGAGAACTAATTGGAAAAAATTCCGGGGAAATTAGAGGGGGGGTGGGGGGAGCCTACACTCCTATCCAGCCCCGAGGAGACACTTGCGTGTCGCCCCGGGCGAACAACACCACAAAAGCCCTCATAAAGGCCGAGACAAAAAAAAAACAAAATAATAGATAATATAAAATTATAAATAAATAGATTAATAGTATATTACTGCCGCGGTCTGTAATGACTGCGTTGCTGGCAGCACTGATGATGGCCGAAAGCGCAGTGTAGCGCAACTCCAGGCCATCACAGCACGGTCAGCATTGCAGCTCTTGATGGACAAGCTGGGATAAAGGCCGAGACCGAAGGTCGAGGCCTTTATAGCGCGGACAGCAAGGGCTGCAATGATGACCAAGCTTGAAGGCCGAGAGCGTGGCTAAACTAAGCTCGAGGCCATCATAGCGTGTCCAGCAGCGCAGTCATTGCGGACCAAGGCTTGTATAGTGCTTTACTCAAACAATGCGAGTAATTTAAATAAAACTAGATTAGTATAGTAAGAATTTATTTAAAGTAACGATTTGTTTCTTCTCCGGTCTTTAGTTATTTTTTTTAAATTAGTCTTTAATGTATGCACAGCCTGTATAGACAGCTAAATTCTGAATAAAACTTTTTGCACCAGACTATTTTTGAAACAAAACTCGACAATAATGGATTTTCAAAGGAAATTGCTGGTGGCTAAAACCCACCAGCAATGAAATTCCATACAACTTTGCTGGCGCCTATTTAAGAAGCGCGGAAAGGTCTACTTTGCTCAAAGAAGGTTGTCAAAATAATGACCACATTACAACCATTTTTGAGTAAATATATAATATTATTATCTTTTATCCTACTGAATTCTCCGTGTTTCCTAATAGAAGTAGTGCCATGGTTACGGCAATAACAAGCAATTAGTAAAGCCAGTAAGATTCGATTACGAAATAGCGCAATTCATAATTATTGTTTCGAAACTAATTAAGAATTAAATGAGCGACAATGGCCTAATTGCGTTGTTATTGGGTGCTGACGGAAAGTTGGCGACAAAGCATACCTACTTCAGTTAATAAATTATCACAGATATTATAAATGATAAGGTGATAAGTCAAGCTTGGTATTTGGGATACAGTGGGACAGGAGCGATACAGAACATTGACATCAAGTTTTTACAGAGAAGCTCACGGTGCTATATTAGTATACGATGTGTCAAAACCAAAGTCCCTAGCAAAAATGAATGAGTGGGTCGAGGAACTTCAAGTATACTCCACTAAGAAGAACATAATCAGCTTAGTTGTCGCCAATAAGATTGACAAGCATATCATTTTGGGACCCAGTGCATAATATAAGAAAGCATATTGGGTCACCCGCGCGACGGCGCAACGAGAATTCCCAAGGAGGATTGATGTCAGGCAGGCGGCCGGTCATAAAACAATAAGCCAAAACCTCTAACAACATGGATTTATGAAATAAATGTTTTGCCGACCTCACCTAGTGAGGGATAAGGACAGGAAGAAGAAGAAGATTATAAATGATAAGGTGGGTTTGTTTGTCTGTTTGTTTTATCTCAACGATCAATTGATGCAAAAGGACATGCGAATTTTCACCCGGAAAACCTTAGAAATTTTCATACAAGAACAGATATAGTAAAATCTACATAACATAAAATAACATCACGCCTGTATTTCCCGAGGGTTTGGGCAGAGGTGTATAGTAACACGCTCATTTCGGCGTTATGTTTAAATCCCATGTACTAGGGCGGCTACCCTATTGCCATCAACCGGACACAAATCCAAACTCCGGGCTACTACTGAGGAATTCTACACGGAAAAACCCAATAACACTTTGACTGACCTCACGATCAGCAGTCGCGCTTGTCACCACTAGACCAACGAGGTATAATCTACTTCTAGGCTTGAAGATTCTCAAAAAAGACAAACAGTCACTTAGTTACATTGCAAACACAAAAGGTCATCGCAAATAAAAAAATCTTGATTTATGGCTTAATAAGATATAACAATGAATTTGAATCGGTATTCGAGTTCTGTATTGAATCTAGAGAAATGCTGTTGAAATGATCGATAAGTTTTTCTGTTACAAATATCCTAGACAGTATAGGTCAGACTCGAATGTGTCCAACAGACAACCCGAGCCTCTCCTTTATGAACACGTGCAATATTTACACAATACAGATTAATCTTCGGCATTTCCCAACCAAAACTCAAACACAACAAGAAAAACAAAGATCGGCTATTTTGTAACAAATTTCACGCGCTCATAATTTTACAATGTTAGCTTACGTTACGTAAACGCGGTGCGAATTCGAATCGAAGAACCAGATCGCTTGATTTATGGCGTTGGCAAACTGTGTGTGGTGTCGTGACGTGTTCTAATCATATCGAGTTAAATGGCTAATGGACACTAATGGAAATAATCGGGGGAGAAGATCTGACGAGGACTGTCTGCGACCGGGCGGAGAAAGTGACAAGTTTGCCACTATTAAGGCGTAGCACTGGTGGTTGTTATTTGTCGTGGATGTAACAGATTTTTTTTTTTTTAACTGACTTCCAAAAAAGGAGGAGGTACTCAATTCGACTGTATATTTTTTTTTGTATGTTTGTTCTGCGATATCTTTGCTAATTGTCAACCGATTTTAATGATTCTTTCTTTGATTGAAAGAGTATTCTTTCGAAGTGGTCCCATTTAAATTTGGTGAAGATCTGATGAATAACTTCGGAGATAGACAATTTGAAGTCGGTTTTATTTTTGTTAAAAAGTTATTGATGTGAAATTTCTAAACGGCGGTACGGGTGTGAGAGCGGCTGTTGCGTGGCGACGCTTGCGGTGGCAGGCTCACGACGGCAGACGTTCGTAACTCGTCGGCTCTCTTCGATTTGATTCGGCCAGTTTTGTTTTTCACTAAATGAGTTTCTATGTTTCACATCTACAACTTTAATAAATACCTACTACCTAATTGTTTAGTTGCATTTAACACAGTGCTATAGCTACTCATAAACTTCTTTTGTTTTGATATTAGGTAATCAAAACGAAAGTATCCGTTTTTCTATAATAAACAAAATACTGCACCTATTACCCAATGTTTATTTTTATTCTCACGAATCCGATGAATAATCTGATCGTGATGGGTCATTGCGATGTTCGTGGGCGGTGACTGGCTACACTTTACTATAAATCTACAACAGGTGCAACTACTCGATCGATTGTTTACGACAGCGATAGAAACCGTATAATAAATGCGTAAATAATGTTTTAAAGTGCAACTTTCAATTTGATATCGTATATTTTCACTCTGACTCTCGTTTTCTCAAACTTTTGCCAAGAGTCGTTTTTACGAAAACGTGGGATGTTTTCTAGCTAGCTCTATGGTCATATTGGTCATGATATGAGCATAGAGCTAGCTTGGGCATTAGTTTTTCACAAAGTGTAGCACTCTGCAAAAGCAGGTTACTTCAGAAAATTAATTTCAAAAGTTTACGCCTTTACGCAGGTGAATACACCACCCCTGTAATTGGGTGCTTTTTTTAGGCAGGATGTCAGATCTTCCCCTTCCCTAATTAACCTATTACAAAAATTACACCAAAAAAATGTTGTTAAAAAGGAGTTCCTTTTTAAATTGATTCTGTCTTTTATTTAGTTGCGAAGTTTATAGAAAAAATCGAATGTGTAATTTATTTATTTTGCATATGCAAATAAATCTTGTAATCTACGAGAGCTCTCCCTTAAGAACATAATTTAATGTACAGATAAAATTGAGAGGCTAATTTGTAAAGCGTTACAGTTGCGCAAATATCAATATACTACATGAACTAGTTTTGTACACTGGCTTTGCATGGGCTTCGTGCTAAGTCTACCAAGCGATTTACAAGTACATGGGCTTAATATACGAAAAAAAAGTTTCCTAATAATTTTACAGAATATTAAGACTAGAATTTATTTTTATTTATATTTGTATTCTACTGAAAACTTTAAATATTTCTTTGGAGGTTTCAATGTTATATTGATTTCAATGTGACAGACAAACAAACTCTCATTTAAGTGACATGGAACTATTCCTTCGCAACATTCGAACTACTTTTACTGGGGTTTAATTTTTTTCGTCTTATGTAAGAGACAAGTCACATTTCGTGATCAATGTCTTAAGGATAAGTTTTCGGTAATTAGATGGCATTAGCATATTGCATGAGATTATAATCTCTATATTATTGCGATTGAACTGCCTCGTTGGTCTGGTGGTGGCAAGCGCGACTGCTGATCGTGAGGTCCCGAGTTCGATCACCAGGTCGGGCAAAGTGTGATTGGGTTTTTCAGTGTGAAATTCCTCATTAGCAGTCCGGAGTTTGGATTTTTGATCAGTTCATGGCAATAGGCTCGCCCTCTATTACATGGAACTTAAAAAGCATAACATCGAAATGAGGGTGTTACTATACACCCTCTGCCCAACCCTTCGGGGAATACAGGCGTGATCTTATGTTATGTTATTATTTAAGCCGTTAATATAAATGTCGACAGTTAGCAAACATTTAACACATTCCATATTGAGAACATTTTGTCAAAATCGTGTTGCTACATTCTTGTAAAAATATTATCAAATTCTTTCATCGCAAGTTATATAAATGCTGCGAACGTCTTGCAAAACGTTAGATTTAAGAAAGATTTTCCGCTTGTTGTATAGCATCATATTTCTAACATCATTATTGATGCAATCAATAACACATTATTCGTTATTTATGTGTTGTCTTAAGAGCGTGAAATTTTGCGTTCATTACTCTGAGATATAAAAAATCAAAATGATAAAAAAGAAACCTACAAAATATTTATTCAACAAACAAATAACAATAAAATGTGTATTACACAAATAAAAAGCATTGTACGTAGGCATACAGTAATTAATGAAATAAAAATATAATTATGTGTATAATGACGCACCTATTAACGCCTCTAGCAACGCATTTTTTTAAATATATATGGCAATCAAAAGTGATGTTTAGTTATTTGCGTATTACGCGATACAGTGTCTGTCAAAATATTTTGACGGGCCGCCCGTAACCGATCCACTGGCGGAGAGTACGCAAAATGCTACTCATTAATTACATCCGACATTACTAGTTTTACTTTCATTAGTTATACAAGATATTTACATAATTTTCTATTTGACTTAATATAATGTAACTACTGCCGATGTCCTTTCTACCATTTGCACCATAGATACCTTTCGCGACATTAGAAAAACAGTCTTCTTCTTTTCTTGTGGTTAGTGACTAACCTGGTGTCAGAGTTTACGCCACCCATCGGCCTCTGACTTGGCCTCACATGCCATCGAGAAATATCTCTTAGGCATGCTGGTTTCCTCATGATGTTTTCTTCGCCGTTTTTAAGCAAGTGATAATTATACAATACGCACATGATTCCGTAAAGTCAGAGGTGCGTGCCTTGGGTTCGAACTCAAGACCTATGACTTGGCAGTCCGACGGTCACACCACTAGGCTATCACTGCTGAAAAACAGTACAAAATATGGACTGTATGATTCAAAATAAATTAAATAAAATGAGTATATTCTGAACAGTTTTGAATAATTCAAGGCACGTAAATAAAAGTCTATGAACAACACCCTATACCTACGTACAAAGTACATCGCACAAATTCAATAAATCTGTATTCTGTAGATCCACATATTAATAAAATATCGATTGTTGATAGTACACGACTTTGTCTTCGAACGGCTTTCCGATCGGTTTATTCGAGACAAGAACTTTTATCTTAAACATATTCCTTTGCTCGGAGAGATCGTTGCGGCCAACAAAAGGGCCGAAAGTTATGTTATTGCAAAATTGAACGGCTTCATAAATTGTAGGACGTTTGGCTTTTGACAGCCGTCCCGGGTATGCTTTACGTGCAACTATGCTCCCGTCTTCCGTACTAACAGCGACTTGTATAGTTCATAGAACTTCTTCCTTATCTATTGTTTCAATCTCGTCGTATTCTGATGGCGAATTCTGATAGTTAGAGTCCGGGTTACGGTGATTGGTTATAACCTGATATGATCGCCAAAATTCTCACTTCTATGTCACTTTCCAAGCATGTTAACAATCAATGTTGCTTTTTGACATTTATTAAGTTGCAGGACATGACATTTGTAAGCTCAAAATATTAATACATAAATCAATTACCTATCTAAATAGCACTCGAGTCATTGTTGTATTGAACATTGAGTATAATGGGTAGGAATTGTGAGAATTTTCTTACAGCGTTGGTACATCATTATCCTATTACAAGACGCACGAATACACTGGAAATACCTTTTTCTGGAACAAAAACGAACAGCCGGTTAATGCTCGAGTTCACAATGAGCAAAGGCGTGACAAGATAAAATCTAGGGAACACCGTCGGCGAATTAAAATAAAATATCGCATTGAAAACGGACTGAATAGCCTTTGGGACAACATTAAGCGCAATTACTAGAGCCGGGTCGCTATTTACACGTATTGGATGGGACGCTTTAAAAAGAACACGTGATGTGTGATTGCACCCTCTTCAATAATGAGTTTGTTTGATATATCGGCGGCGTATACGCAATTACGCGCCTATTTGAAATGCTCGCTCGAATCGCTCGTTTATAATGAGATATTTCTCCAGGCAACTCTAGTAATTTGAAAACGCTTTATATATCACAAACGTTGGTTGATTCCTCGCGAAAATTACGTTGAATTTCTTACGATTGCTATAAAATGTTATTTATTGCTTTATGCGATGATTTTACACGCATAAATTATTGCTGAGCTTTATTGTAGGTATACGACTTCAGGCGACTTGTAAATGAGTTATCGAATAGAACAATTTAAAAGTATCTTATTATTTTAATAAGTATAAAGTTTGTTGAACGGTTTACCTATCTGCAGTACGCATAAATATTACAGAAGCGATAAGTTAATGAATGGCTTCTTTTTCAAAGGTGTCTAACTTTTTAATCGTAGAATTTAACATAATTTTTGCCTACCTTGTCCTAGGAATAACATACCAGATAATTTACTACTTCTATCTTGTTATATATGTATATATAGAACAGAAGAAAACGCGGAGAGGACATCGAATATTACAGGCTAAATAATTCTTAGCCTTTTACTTATTTCTTGCAAAATCCATTTGAAGATTATTTCAGCACCTACCGTAGTAATACCACCAATATTTTATACTATGAACGATGCTTGTCGTGCATTTACGAACCAACAATACAAGGACAGTCTCTTCAAGTAACGACAGCAAAACATTAGATGGAGAAACCGCTACAATGACGATGTCATTTTTATTAGTATACTTCAATAAAATCTTAAAATAGAATCAATAAATTAAATGAAATCAATGAACTTCGCTGTTGAAGGTGAAAGTCTCTTCAAAACTGTCAGACAGTCTTTAATTAAATAAAAGTAATTTCACATATAATTCAAAAAAAGTTGATTGGAAATTAGTATAGAATGCAGATATGATCACGCAATTGAAATATTTTAATTCGATCTGTCATTGGTTATCGCGTTGACTGCATTCACGTTATCACGAAGAAAATAAACTTTACTTCATTTAACGAGAAGCTGATAAGATCTCAGACACGCGAAAGTCAGTGATGATCTCCCAATCGCCTAATTTGTTTTCACTTTCTGTTACAAGTATTTATTGTTCCCGCGACTGTGAGATATTATCTGCCTGACAAATGGAAATATTACGTCATACGATTACTCTTACGTCATTTGCGTAACGCTAGTTCACTTTTTCTTGTGGTTTCGCCTGAAGCTTATAATAGTTGTGATTAAACGATAAATAATCAGTAGCCTTTTGATGTCACTTGCAAGAAAGCTTCTCATTGATGATATTTTCTAAACAATTGCAGTTAGTAATCATTAGTGATTTGCGATGTTGACAGGCCATTGATAGAAACATCTGTCAGTGTCAATTAGTATTAAGAATCGGTAAGGTGCATAAGAAAGTTCCTATTGACACATCAGTTAAATAGTAATGTTTGCACAGTTATCAGCTTAACAGCGCGATGATGGATTGCATTAAGTCATCATTGCGGTACACTGTCAAAAAGACACGTAATTGGTTAGAGATGAAATTACCCTTTGTCATAATGATTGTTTCTCCTATTGCCTTGCCTGTTGTTACTTGTATGAATAGGACACAATAAATAAACAATGAATCACCTCATTATTATGGAAAGCCGTTATAAACAAGTTAATAAGAACTGACAATAATATCACAAAAGACAGCTGGGTGTTACGACGGTCGTTCTTGGCACTTACACTGTCTATGCTATAAATTAAAACTGATTTGCGAAATGTTGTAATCAGCATAAATAGTTCAAGGCTTACAAGATTTAATCCAGACAACGACATGGCTTAGTTTTCGATTTTTCTTTGAAATCCTGCGCTTATCTTTTTGCCATTATAGTGACCCAGATAATTGTCATCTTTAAATAAAACAAATGAAGACATTTGGCAATTTTGTTTTTAATTTCACAACTGCTCTTCTTCTTTCTTCTTCTTCTTTTCGTGTGGTTAGTGACTAACCTGGTGTCAGAGTTTATGCCGCCCATGCGCCTCTGACTTGGCTTCACATGCCGTTGAGAAATATCTCTTAGGCATGTCGGTTTCCTCACGATGTTTACCTTCACCGTTTTTAAGCAAGTGATAAGTATACAATACGCACATGAATCTGAAAAGTCAGAGGTGCGTGCCTTGCGTTCGAACTCGAGACCTATGACTTAGCAGTCCGACGGTCACACCACTAGGCTATCACAACTGCTGAAATGGACTTTCTTATTTTGAGACATTTTGGAATCATTTAGATCTCTTCAGAGTTTCAGACATAACTATAATAACAAAAGAATTATTTCAACCCTGTACTTAAACTAACCGATAGTGTGTGCCATAGACACAACTTTATAATGCATTACGAAGTTTAAGTACCTACTACTTAATGTACAATGTTTCATAAGAATTCGATGGGTCGTTTCGTGTACGCTGGACAGTCAAGCTGTCACTCAAACTGCGTGAGTATTGTCCAAGCTTTCATCAGTAAATTCAAATATAATTTTGTCGTCTCAATTATTATAACAGCATAAGGTTCAAAGTTGTATAACCTTAAGAATATAGTGCACGAGTTCGATATCAGTACATCTTAATTGCGTAAGGGACGGGACATCGCTCAGCGGCCCGGCCGACTGGAGTTTGTTTTATTATTTTTAACACAAATATTTATTGCTTAATTAAATTAATGTTTGTTAACTTTCTTTGGAAATACAAAAAGGCATAAGATATTTGCGAACGAGCTACAAGAAAGAAGACACTTCAAGTAATAAAATCAAATACATTAAAACATGCCTTCTTGAGATTTACGTACTCAATACATTAGGTTCCAAACGAAATGTTTATTGTCGCTACTGTTCCTCGTGACAATGTACATTCATAAAAGTTGCGAAACTATTATTTGTAGAGGAGCTATGAAAGATGTCAGGATTAGGTGCGAAAACATAAACGGTGCAACTGTCGTTACTGTGTCGACAAATCTGTCGTGTGCACCCGGCTTTCACTGCCATTGTTGTCATTGCACTGAAGACGGTACTTTCGCCTGACAAATTCAACTCCGCACTGTTTGGCTTCGCGACTTTTAAATATTTCGACGTTTCGAAACACTTGTGAAATTCTTCCTTGCGTCACACAAAGAAAAAATAGTAGGCGCCTATGTTTATTTAAGTATTTCTCTCGCGAATATAAGTTTCTTTTTGGTCGCGATGTGGGAACGGATACAACAGGAAGAATGTTAACAATCCGGTCGCACTGAGGATGCTAATTGAGTCTCGGCAAGCGTTACCAGTCTGGACGCGGCACCTACTATATATTTTCATAATTTCTGACGTTTATTGCGAACTCTTATCGAAACCGTTTTTATAGTTGTTTCCTTATGAATATACGTGCACCAAGGCCGGTACCAGAAATCGAATTTAACTATATGCTCTGCATAATATGCCCCGATCAAGATCAACTCTTTTACAATATTTGACGTTAAAGGAATAGTTTCTTCTAACAGCTTTGTTCGTTTTCTTAATACTAACATACTAGTTAGTCCTAGCCTCATCACAGCTCGCCAACCCGCACAAGGCTAGCGTGGTGGACTGAGAAACCTAAACTATTCTCATTCTGATAAGAGGGCCGAGTCCTGTTGTGAAACAGTAATTGGCTGATCATGCCTTGCAGTCCACTATTGGACATATCCCTTTCAAGTTGCCTCAATTACCTTAATTACCAACTTCGGCGGATAGACCACTCCAGCTGTCTTCAGTAATAAGTCGTTTCCTAGCCCATATCCAGACATGTATGGAACAGCAACTACAAAACTTACTTATTTTAAAATGATTCATATTTTCAGCGAAGTTAATTCAACTTAAAAGGTAGAAAATATAATCTCATATTAAACTGTCATCACAAACCCATGGTAGAGGTAACAGGCGACACTTAATGATGACGAGTCGGGCGGCTGCATAGGAACGCAGCTAAATCCCAACGGTGCACAGAATCGGGTGCATTTATTTACATTATTATGTCGTCCCGTCTATTTCTGGTTCACCAGAGACGGATTGAGACGTAAAAGAAAAGTCTAGGAATGTGGCAAATATCTGAAACGATACAATAAAGAAGACAGTTACTTTTTAACCGACTTTCAAAAAAGGAGGAGGTTCTCAATTCGATTGTATGTTTTTTTCATAGAAAAATTGCCAAATTCTATTTGATTATGCGAATTTCTTCCCGTATACGTCGATTTAACTACTCTATTAGTTGGTCCAAAATAACTACCCTCCCATTAACTCTAGTTAATTTATCAAACATTTCCAAACATGAGAGAAAAATGTTAATTAGGTAATTACAAAATGTGCATAAACATAAAGTGTAATTAACTATTACGACCCTTTATTAATACTTACATATAGATTAAGATCTTAATTGAAAGTTAATAGCTTAATTGACAACTATATCAATATTACAACTATGGTAGCAACTCGTAAAGTTGAAAGAATACCTAATGAATAATAAAACTGTTCCCAGTACGGGCCTGACTTATCGACCGACAAAGACAGGACAAGGTAGGTTACGGATTCAATAAAATAATGTATGATCTTGACATAGACAGATAGATGTTATAACAAGTTTACATAGAGACCGCGAACATTTAGAACATTATATTTTATCATGTGCTAACTTAATTAGGTATGATAATAGTGGCGTTTCGTGTCTATCAAAACAGAATTCGTGACTACCAAAAAAAGTTGAACAGTTCCAATCTCACCTTGATCTAAACTTTTTAATATGCTTATCTAAATTTCTGTTCACGAAATTGGCGACTTGATGTCGTCGTAATTTAGTAAACAAGGCTGGAAATTAAATTTATGTCTAAATCGAGACAAACAGATAGCAAAGACACGAAGTCGCCGGAGGAAACTGTTATCTCTCGATATAAGATTGCAGAGCCCGATAACTTGATCTATCGGAAAAGTTAACGAACCGTGGTTGCATTAAGATTCTTATAATTTTGTTACGAGAGGCTGCGTTACTAGAATCTTTTATCTTTATAAATAAAATGTTAATAAAAAATAATTTCTTGGATAGATATTTTGCCATATCCATAAATATTTACCTTTTTTCGTTGTTGTTTTTATTGAGATATCTTCACCCCTGAATCGCTAACATACTTTATGTTATTTATGTTATAGGTGCATGTGTGTTTGGATGGACCTAAATGAAAATATATACGATATTTTGTCTCTTCAGGCAATTGCTTGGTAGTTACCGCCCGTTCACACAGCGGATCCGTTTCAACGGATCCGTCGGTACTGGATGTGTTGTTCACATCTGTGCGGACGGATCAGTTAAACAAATGGCAGCTGCGTCGCATCTGGCAGATAGGATACGATAAAAATAACGGATCCAGTATTTTTTACTGAATTCGGAATACCTACTGTCGTGCATGTAAACTCGCTTATTCAGTCCACCATCACCAAAATAAAAACGGATCCTGTAAACAGTTTCTGTGTGAACTAGCTGTTACAAGATAATTTGAGGACAATGAATCAACAACGGTATCTGGAAATATCAGTCTGGTAACATTGACCTAGCCTATTCCTAAGAGGAAAGGGAACAATGATCTTGACTTCATTCATCATAATTATCTGCTTCCTATTCATTGCTTTGGACAGCGGCATCGTGTTGCCAACAGCACTAATTGCCGTCATGGAAATTAAGAACCCTTGACTACAGTCCAAGTTTGCAACATTTTTATTTTTATTTGTGCAACTCATTCTCTAAATATTTTACGGATTTGTTTACTAACATAAATCAATTCAATAGTTTATAAACGACTAGCTGTGTCCTCACGGCTCCGCCCGTAGCCTATGTTAGTCAGTGATAATGTAGCTTACTAACGGCTAAAGATTTTTTGTAATCGGTCCAGTAGTTTTTAAGTTTATTCGTTACATACAATAAAAACATTTTTACAAGAAATTTAAACCGACTTCAAAAAAGAATAAAATAATTACCATATAAAATTAACAGTTTCAGAAGTCGGTGCTGATCCACGCTGAACCAAATTGAAGGCACCGACTTCTGAAACTGTTAATTTTATATGGTAATTATTTTATTCTTTTTTGAAGTCGGTTTAATTTTTTTGTAAAAAATGTTTTTACTTTTTTCATTTTAGTGGCCTTAATTAAAACTCGGTTGGACCTACTAAAGACGCTGCTCGTAACATAATCACATCATCACAATATGCGTACTGTTCGTCATTGAGGAGTTCCATTGTCTATCTCCGAAGTTCTTCATCAGATCTTCACCAAATTTAAATGGGACCAATTTCGAAGTATACCCTATCCATTAAAAAAAAATCATCAAAATCGGTTCACAATTGGCGAAAATATCGATGAACATACACAAAAAAAAAAAAACATACATACAGACGAACATAGTAACCTCCTCCTTTTTGGAAGTCGGTTAAAAATACAAATCTTTCCTCTTTATAATATTAGTATAGATAGTATAGATATCAGAATCGCTTTATTTTTACTTTCTACGCTTGACTACCTAAAACACTAAATTGATGATTTATTACTGCAAAATAAACACTATAAAACTGCACCTTAATCGGTTCAATGATTTCCAAGATTAACATCCCAGAGATACACGAGTAGTAAGTAATAATGAAAAGTTGTTTCATACAAGTCGGGACGATGCAAAAATAGTAACGCGCTACTGGTTGTAAATAATTACGCACAGGCATTTCTTTGAATGCCTTGTATGACCACTCATCAGTGTTAACAATTTGTTTAGTTTTGTTGTGGCCAGGAATGTAGTCTATCGCTTCACTTCGCCGTCATTAGTGCATACCGCTGGACTCAGAATACCCCGAATAAAACGAAAGAGACCAGACTAAACTGAGAGGCGTAGCTAAACATTCATCTTGCGGCATCGTTTCAGAATACCTTATTTGATGAATAAAATCTGGTTCCTGCAGATGAGTCACTTTTTTATTTCCATACTTTAAAATAATTGTTTTGGTTGACAAAACCACGTTTAATCATATACGCTTGACCCGAAAAACAGCTACCCGAATATAGGCAGATGATATTAAGTGCCATGAATCAAAATAATTTCAGATGATAAAATCAGATGTAAAATAATTACTACGCCGTATTGATAACGGCTACCGTATATTTATCATATTAATTAATAATACACTTGACAAAAATCCTGATACTTGAGCAGAGCTCCGAACATGAAAAACGGATATAGCTATTTTGGGCGACGAGCCGGTAATAAATAGTTTAATTCATTAATTATAGTAGGTTGGTACTGGACATTTCCGTATTTGACCCGACTCCGAACGGCAATTATAGTTAGATAAAATCTTGATTATGTTTAACATGTAAATAACCAAAAATAACCCACCATCCACAGTTCAACAGCTTTTACATGAACTTTAAGAAAAGGACATTATCACAAACATTTCTACTCTTTGCTTATGATATAAAAATGTCTCTCTATACCATTACTTTAAGATTTTCTAACTTTTTAAGAAAATTCTTACTGATTTGTGTTGTTTACATAACAATATTATAGGTTCCGATTGATTTTGATTCATATCTCATTGCTTGATGACAGTACTTACAATAGGTAGGTACATAATTTGTGTTTTTATTTTTTATATGTATAGGTATAGTTGAAGTATTAAACGTCTGCATTCTTAACTTTGGGATAACGTTAAGGACTATTTTAATTTATTTGAGATGTTCCATATAATTGCCCTGTCGCTGTATGCTGTTGGAGATGAAGCTCTCCCTAAAGGGGACATAATGTCGCTGTGCGTGCGGGTCATTGACCGCAGAGTGAGCAATCCTAACACAGATGACATGACACGGTAGCCCGTCACTGATGGCCACCATTTGCAAAATGATCAATGTACTTGAAATTTATAAAAAAATAGCTTGACTATTAATTTATACAAATTAATGTCTTGGTTGGTTACCAAGTTACGAGAAGACTCCCTAAGTCAAAGATCTATCGGCTGCTAAACTGTACGTGTAAGTAAGCATTCATTACACGACTACTTGACTTTCACTGTCTGTCCCGGGGTCAAGTTTACATGACTTCCGATACATGTGGGTCACATCACCTCGATACGATCATTAGTTACATTCACAGCACATCGTCATAATCAACCTGTCAACTGCCACCTTATCATTTGTACGGTGTAACCACTGTACCGAGTCCGGACCCATGACAGTACCTACTTGTTTGCTATTGTCATTCACACATTGTACAAATATGTAGGTATTGGCGAATACATAATATCAGCACGTTACTTTCTTTTGACCTACATACTTGGGACTGTTGATCTGTACGTAATGTAAATATTGGGTTTTAATGTTTTCTTTTAATACTAGGTCGTCCTCATTTCAATATGATTATTTCTATTAAATAACTGAATGTAGTAATCAATTTTGTGAGATAGATTGAAGAAATCTGTGTTAGACTTACCTACGAAGTTAATTTTGTTGATACTTTGTGATTCAGGTGCAGAATCTTTTTGTGACACGTCAAGAAATGTAACGGAATATTTGTTTAACGACATTAAATTAATTCATTTACTCAAACCAAAAAAAGCATTCTTACAAAATATGTGGACAATGACAAGAGTAATCACATCAGAGAACATCGTAATAAAAATACAACAGGTCCAACAAAAAGTAATACGAAACGTCCAAAAATAATTGCAGTAACATTTTTTCTCCTGTATTACGTGTGCGTGTTACGCGGAGGCAGTAACAACACGGGAGGCGCTCGCGCATTCTACAGGTTACCCAGTATGGACGCGTACGCATCGCACTTGACGCGGAACCTGCGCGCATTCGCCAATCACATCCGTCTGCTTAACCTATTAAATCGTAATTTTCTATAATAATGTTATCTTTATATTCTTATTACGTAAGATGTGTGCAGTAATGTCCTTTTTTTGTATATTCTTGCCCATAAGGTAACACAAGTGTGTTAAGTTTTGTATAAGTACCTTGAAGAGCTTTTTGCAACCTTTTTTCACGCGCATAAAAACTTTAACAGGTTGTATGCAAGTAGAGAGTTTTAAATAAACACATCTTAAGTGGAACACAATGATTGGTAATAAAATTAAAAACTAATTTATTTATGAGTATTTTCCTTGATTAATGTCATAGATAATGCAAATGTATTTTGAATTGCCGAACGTAAATAACGATGAGAAGACGACAACCGCAAAAACAATAAGTTTAATAATATTATAACCAACGTAAAAATATTTAGTAATGATCATCGAAGTTTTAAGTAGGAGATAAACATCTTACGGATTTCAACAACTCATCCCCTCGAGTAAATTGGTTGTCTCATTTCAATTTTTTTTTTGTTGACAATTTTTTCGACGTGAACAAGGCATTTTGCCAAAACAACCGCTCATTCATCCTTGTTTAAGTTTTGCAACAAATTTATTGTGTACAATAGCTATAAACACAACTCGCGATGGAAGTAAACAAGGATGACGAGAGGTAAACAGTTTAATACCTTTCAAACATTCAGCTTTCGTTATTTTTTACTTTCCACATAACAAAGATCACACTCTCGCTGTCTTCCTGTATACTTTACATTACAGACATTTTTATACAACTATGGTGTAAAAACAACAACATTAAAACGGTTCGCAGAATTTAAGGAAAATATTTATATTTTCATTTGCGTGTTTTACTGTGTCTAAACGACTACAAATCGCTGGTTAAAAGGATGGAGACAAAGCAAACATAGATCTTCATAATAACATAACATCACTTTGTATTTCCCGAAGGGTTGAGCAAAGGTGTATAGTAACACCCTCATTTCGCCGTCATGTTTCAACTCCGGGCTGCTACTGAGGAATTTCACCTGGAAACACTCAATAACACTTTGCCCGACCTGAGGATCGAACCCAGGACCTCACGATCAACAGTCGCGCTTGCCACCACTAGACCAACGAGGCAGATCTTCATAATATGTGAAAGCAGAAGTTAACGTGGACCGGAAGAAGAACTTAAGGTAGCTACTAATAAGATTTATAGCGAATAAAGGCGTGCCAAATGGATAAGTAAATAGCGAGCCCTACAAATGGAAATATTGCCATAATGAACATAGGCATGTCGTGTACTAGCTATTAGCTAGGTAGGTAGTATCATCCAAAGACCGCTACAATGATCCAAAAATTTTATTACCATGCAGTCGGCTACACTTGGTGCTATAAGATTGCCGCAGTAGATTATTATGGTAGCCAAGTTGTATAACGATGAGCCTTTGATCTTCTGTTCTTCTCTTCTTGCGTGCGACGGACGTACTCAAGTATCGTCACTCGTAGATACTCTTTGCATGCACTTCTTCTGATATAATCCTTAACAACAACTGCTTCGTTGGTTTAGTGGTGGCTAGCGCGACTGCTGGTCGTGAGGTCTTGGATTCGATCTCTAAGTCGGGCAAAGTGTTATTGGGTTTTCCGTGTGTAATTATTTAGTAGCAATCCGGAGTTTAGATTTTTGCCCGGTTGATGGCAATAGACTCGCCGCCTATTACATGGGACTTAAACATAACGGCGAAATGAGGGTGTTATTATGCACCTCTGCCCAACCCTTTGGGAAATACAGGCGTGGTGTTATGTTATATTAACAACAACAGCAACAACAGATGGAATGATTTATTCGTAATTCGTTCCCAATATCAAACGGTAGTTGACACGTTCATACATGTTTTATTCACTTATTTCCAATACTGTAAATAAACTACATGTTAGACGCAGCCACGAGGTCACAGGTACATTAGGGCAGTAACCTTGATCGTATGCAAGATCCCTGATAGTATAGATTCGGTCTGGGGGCCTATTAAGCTATGCCGTCTTTGATCTGGCAAGTCGCAGATGTCAATCGGCAGACGCAAGTCGGACGCATACTCCTAGTTTAGGCCTTGTCACTAGACTTGACGGACACACTAACGAACGCAGATGTTAGGCGGATGTTTTGAGAATAGGTATTTATTACATGACCAATTAAGTGATATGTGTTGCTTTAATTTGTAATTGTTCACGGTAGGTCTTTCATAGAGACTCCTTAGAAGTAGAATAGGTACCAACTTTTGTTTTTTTACCGATTTCATTAGCTTCAACTGTCTTCATATTTCGAATTACATGATTTCGTAATCTGATTGGACTATAACAAAGTAACGAAAGTCAAAAACTATCATTCCTATAGTGTTCCCAGTGTGCTAAGAAAGTACCCGTTTTAATCATTCTGTGATGAAATGCCAATTAAAGAATGTAAAAAAGTCACGTTTACCCTTATCACTGTTTTGAGGTCGCCTTATTTTTATCAGGTAGGTCAGCATATTATTTTAGCGCTTTAAAAATTGATTAGTCCGAATGATGCTAATATTACGTTATACTTACTTACATGAAATTCGTTAGATACGAGTAATAAGAAATAGAGAAGTAAAATTAACAAGCAACAAAGAAAAAAGTTGACACACCACACCTCAAATTCTGATATTTATTCAGAATTTTTGAAGGTAGGTATGTATTCTTTTTTTTTTATAAAAGACTACATGACCCGGTGAACCTCGTACCACCTAAAATTGTTGATGTGGCAATTCCCATACAAAATTACATATTTCGATTTTTTCAGTTTCGGGTGTTTTTGCTTTTTCCAAATTTTCCTAAACCACACCAATATTGAAGCGATCAAATCAAAACTCAAATCGGTCATGCAGTTTTAGAGTCTTTGCGAGACCAACGCATGGTAATAGATTTGTATAGGTATATAGATTAAATATGTTTAATGATGATAATATTTTTCTAAGAATTCTATAAATAAAATACAAATAAATACAACAACCCTTTTCCTTAGGCAAGTTGATTGACATGTCTTGCTCTGAATGTCGATTAGGAAATACAAATTTTTAGATTTCAATTGTTGTTTCTACAAAATCTAGTCATTAAAAAACTTAAATTCCTCATAACAGTAATAAAATATATTCTAGAAAATATTCTGTTGAGGTACCCCGCTATTTGGCAACGTTACCAACATATGTAATGTAACTACAGTAAGTTTGGCAGAAGTGGCCAAATTCTTAGAAGTCCGGGTGTAAGCATACACCGGCTTATCATATAATATGGATCACTGGAAACGGTAGCGTGTAACAGTACCCACCAATATACTAGTCAAATGAGCACTGTTTATATTTTGTGAACTACTGCCGTTATGAGGTAGCGGACTGAGACGAGCATAGCGAACTTGACCTGTATTTAGAGATTAAGGTGAAAGCATATTTTTGACAATAACATAACATCACGCCTGCATTCCCCGAAAAGTTAGGCAGAAGTGTATAGTAACACTCTAATTTCGCCGTTATGTTTAAGACCCATGTAATTTGACAATATTATTTAAAATTGTTAATTATTTTATTCTTGCTTTTTCGGTAAAATGATAGGTATGCACAATAAAAATGTTTCAAGGATCCCTATTAACTGATTATCATGAAATGATTACAAAATTAGGTAAGTTTTGCGTCAATTAATCAAGTCCGTCCAACAATAGCGCGTTAGACAAAGAGATTAAATGACTATAATGTCTTTGGTGACAGGTGACAGAAAGTTATCAAAATATATGACGAACATGAAATTGTAGAGAGCTATTATTTTATAATTTAATAACAAGCTCTATTGTTCCACTCTCATACACACAACAGGTTTTTTGATCGCAGTTTTGAATAGATACTAGAACAATGTTGATTGTTAAAATATACCAATTATGTGTAAGCAAAAACAAAGATTTAGATGTGAAAGGATAGAGATTCATGGATAGTACATTGATTACCCTATACTAAATGAAATCTTTGTGATGTAACGCAAAATTGTGTCGTCTTCCTTACCCTTTGCATGTTATCCTCCTTCGTCCGTACTTATTCCTCGTTACTAAAGATAGTGACTCTTGACTCTCAAAAATCCCCAAGCCGCTCCGCTCGGTACTCTATGACCGCCCCACGCGGTTCGGTACGTTGCATTCCCGGAACCCGCCACAGTCACCTGCTGCGACACCAACATGATAAATAAGACACACAATTAATTGCTTCCTACCACACCCGATACCACTAAATCACAACACATATTAAACTGTCGTCTTTTAATCGGTTTTATCATTCACACTGACATTTTTTCCATCTTAATAGTTACAGCAGTATCTAATAAAGCTGCCAGTTTGCATTGCACGGCCCGTATCGAACTTATTTATGAAGTCCAGATGAATGTTCCACAGACTAGGTGTGAGTCATGCTTTAAAATTTAGAGTTTAAAGCTCCTGCAGTTGTGTGTTATGTTATTGTACTGTGTTGGACCGTTTGCAACGCGTAATTAATGTACGACCGTTATTATAATTTACTAATGCACTGTAGCTATGTTATTTAAACTCATATAATGCATTCATTTCAGTTCACCCTTTCTTTAAAATGAGCTCGAATAGTGTCTACAACTGATTCCCATTTTGCCTTTCCGCTAGAGTTCACGTTGATATATTTTTTATCTGCTAATCTGTGGCCGAATTTTCAATTTATTAATACAATCGAGGTTAACACATATTGTGATCTACACCTGATATGGACATTGCCTATCTCTACAAACATAGTATCCATATTAATATTGTTACAAATCTACATGAAATTCTCCAATAAATCTTAAAGTCATGGTAACAAAAAGTCAAGAGTTACTCGATTATTCTCAATAATTATGTTCCTAGCTTGATTACTCCCTAATAAGTACCTACTAAACCTAGTTAATGTTATTGAGTTTTTCCATATGGAATTCCTAAGTAGCAGTCCGGAGTTTGGATTTGTGCCCGATTGATAGCAATAGGCTTGCCCCCTATTACATGGGACTTAACATAACGGCGAAATAAGGGTGTTACTATACACCTCTGCCCAACCCTTCGGGGAACATAGGCGTGATGTTATGTTATGTTATGTTAACCTAGTTACTCTAACCATGCTTGCGGCTGTGGTTCTGTCCATGGTCGGGAGCGAGACTGCGTGGGAAGCCATCGCCTCCTTTTGCGAGGGGGTGATGGCGAACAAGGAGGTAGCGGAGAGGGAGAGGGAGGCCGCTTCTTCTCTCCCTTCTCGCGCTAGACGCACCGGGCGCCGGAGGGCGCGTGATGATCTCCGGCCACCCTAGTGAGTGGCCTGCGGGCGGCGGGAACCCGTCGCCCGACCAGTAACGGGCCCAGGGAGCAACTGCCCCACCACAGGAGAGGTCCACCAGAAGAAGCTGGTGGACCGAGACCTGCCGGGGTCGCGGTGCATGCAACAGCGAATTCCGTGACCCCGGCCTTAGGTCAGAAGGAGGGACACCGTGGGGTTTTAGCCAGTAAGAGTCTGGCACACCCCCCCGTCTTCCCCAGACGGGGGATAGTCCATGAGGATTTCCCCACGTGAGAAAAAAAAAAAAAAAAACAAAAAAAAAAGTTACTCTAACCATGTCAAAGCTTACAATTTATTCTCACATACATAACCCAGTGAACATTGTAGTAAGTACTACGAAATCAATAATAATGCTTATTTGACCATTAAATCTGAATTTAGTACGCTCCTATTCCATGTAAGTGATCAAGGTATCAATTATAAAACTTCTAAGAAAAACTCGTGTCTTGACAGATGTCTTACAGGAATGCGATCCCTGTTTTTGTATCCATATAATGGATTTTTAATGGTAAACATGCTTGGGAGGTAATGGAAACGCAAAAACTACTTTTACAATCTTCCATTGGATTCCGATGTAATAAATATGACATTTACTCAATATTGCTTACGCTTTCAGTAAAATTCTTATTTAAATTACGACTTCATTTATCAGGTTCTGAATATACCCAATACATCCAAATTATAATGCATACATGTTTTTAATATTACACTTAGTTGTGGTGTGTTACTAACACCCGGATGACGAAAACCTCTGAAACCACCTATGACGAGATAAAGAATAAATAGCTACTATTATTTACACTGCCTCGTTGGTCTAGTGGTGGCAAGCGCGACTGCTGATCGTGAGGTCCTGGGTTCGATCCCCAGGTCGGGCAGTGTTATTAAGTTTTTCGTGTGGAATACCTCAGTATCAGCCCTGAGTTTGGACTTGTGCTCGGTTTATGGCAATAGGCCCACCCCCTATTACATAGGACTTAAACATAATGGCGAAATGAGGGTGTTACTATACACCTCTGCCCAACCCTTCGGGGATTATAGGTGTTATGTTATGTTTATATTATTACTAGCGACCCGCCCCGGCTTCACACGGGTGTAATGCAGATACTAATGTGGGGCATATAAACCTTCCTCTTGAATCACTGAAAGCTGCTTTGAAATCCGTTACGTAGTTTAAAAGATCTATACGTACAGACAGCGGGAGCGACTTTGTTTTATACTATGTAAACATTTAAATAAACCCATCCAGCTAATAAAATGTTGCTTTCAAAGTTGCTTTAAGAGACACAGAAGGACGACGCGCTCATAACTCACTGCACTGCAATAAAAATGCACTACGATGCTTAGAGTGAAATAAATTGTAACATATTGTGATTGCTCAGTTCACCTTGTATTAGTTACGGTATTGCGTCCCATTTCCAACTGCGTGATTTATGTACCCCACTCTCAAATACATAACATCACATCACCAGGTGATTCAGGACACAGTTTACGACGTTTTCCAAACAAAGACGACTCTGTGAGTAGGTGGGATGGAACAATCGATCGACTATTATGAAGCGTAGACACCACCTTGTAAAATGTAAGAAAAACGTTCAGTAGGTATTAAATTAGATAAATAAATATTATGACAATTAATTATGATCTATAAAACTGTAATGTTAACGTACAATCGTAACTTTTTTCATATTTCATATCGATGACTAGTAAGGATACACAAACATTCAACATACATTTTGCGCTATTGTTTATTTAGGTAAGCACATGTGCAATTTTGTGTGTATATTTCGATGACACAATTCGGCTAAGAAACGATGTCGCGACGAGAATTAACGCGACACCACTCCGCTCAACCTCGCTAACTCTGCCAAATCGATTGTTACACGTCTCTCATTACGACATAGTTGCGAAACAATCAGCTTCCTTAAAATAGTAATATTTGAATATTTAAACGGGAATGCCTTATGAGGACATCACTAGCATTCCGGTATTGCATTATGATAATGTGCCATTTTCAATGTGCGCATCGGAGTCGTGCGCGCCGCAGCACGCGCCCTCTCTGGCGCCGCTTGCGAGCTTCAAATACTAAAAGACACAAGATACACTGGCCCTTCGTATACAATTTTCTACCTTACAATATGTAAATAAGATAAAATTTTGCTGACTCCAATAATAAAGATAACACTGCACGCAATCCTAATACTCCTCATGCCAATAGAGACAATAAAGCTCAAGTTGGGTCCATTGACTTAATAGGGAAATATGTTGATTATCATGGAATCTTTACATTACGAGATGCAGGAATGTAACTTTTATTAATAGGTTGCGTTTTATTGTACTATAGGTGTCGAAAGTGACAGTACAATATGAACAGTAATCCATTACGTACCTAGATGTTTATCAAAAATATTTGGAATTAAGTCACGCGTGTGGGATGTGAATCGGTGTTTTTATGGTAATGTTATGGCGGCAATAGAAACCTTCTCCCGACGCAGCGAAATCGACTAAACAATGTGTTGTTTCAAAACATACCATTGTAAATTTCCCATCACTGATTTTATTTTTATTATCCAATATACGTGTGTACTATGATTATACAATCAAATAGTCTTGGAAGAACAAATGAAAGAAAGTTAGGAAAGCTGGTTTGTTTCACCGGAATAATAACAGCGGGTATGATAGATCTAGGGAAAAACAACAAGCAAATGTTTTCAAATTTCACCTATGGAATGTTTACTAAACCTATTTTACTATTTGGAACAGGAAAGCAATTTATATTACGTAGTATTAATACATGCAAATATTAGAACAATGACCATTGGGCTCACTGGACTAGAGCGAGTTGAAGACTTGTGATGTAAACCAGACATATTGTTCCATTTGGGAGATGAACAGGTGGAAAAGGACAGATGGCCGAATTTAGCTATGAGGTTTCTGGTTTAATATGCGAGTATTCTAGATATTTTTTTACGGCCGGCTTGTAGAGAATTTCTGAGAATATTAGCATAAAACAGATATGCCAGGACGTTCGCGCCCTCAGCTGTCATACAAGGTACCATTTATCTCGGACAAGGTTGATACTCCGTCCAGTTTCCCCGGTGCCGTTATTACTACTAAACGTTGATAATGTGCTACGAAGAATATTAGATGAAAACGTATAGTTGACTTTTAAGGTAGGTAAAAAAATTCATAATCCTGTGTGACGGAAAATTTTGAGATTCCCCCGCATGTGGTCAGATTCAACGCCGACACCAGCATAGACGAAAAAAGCTAGACTGATGAACGCAAATAAGTGATAACTCATTTAACTTTAGACATGTGTACAATAAATAAAATTAAACAGTATTTTACCTCCATTTCCAATAAATGTGGTACCACGAAAATATTAAAACTAAGGAAAAGTTTACGTGGATAAATTTAATGTATTGAATAAAACACAGCTTCTAGTAATACGATATTAATAACTTTCTTGTTAACCTTTGATTCATTCACCCAAAGAGTTTCTAGCGAAACCAACGCAGCTAAAAATCTTATTTCCGTATTAACTTGTAATTAAATTCCTGCCACATTACACTTAACTGCTATCCCTAAGGTGTCTTCTTACATAATTTATACATATCAGAAATAAGTTTTCTACCTGTACATCCGCAATTACCGGTTCTATCTTTCACGTTGGTTCCTGACAGGCACTGAAAAGAGGCGCATTTATCACTACACTGGGCCTTCTATTGATGTACAAGACGGACGATGAATACCACGTAATTTAAATCCCTCTGTTGAAATCTTGTGGGTGGTTCGCCATCAATCCTGTGGGAACTGCAACCGAGTGTTAATTATAAAACATTTATCCTGTCTTTTAGTTACCGTTTCTGCGATTGTTTGTGCACGACTCGACTCGAGTGTGGGTGTCTGCATTGCTTAAGTATTCCTGGACGCATTTGTTGGATTCATCTGGTCGGAAGATGCGTTTTGTATCTTGTTTTACTACCAAACTGCTGTTTAGAGTGTTTGGTAATTGGAGCCAAAATATACAGCATATTTAGTGGAAAGTATTAATATAAACGGTGTAAATAGACCCTTAACGAAGCCGAAAGGCACTTATTCTCCACGTCATTACGATTTTTTTTTGTTCTGGGCTATGCCTGGGAACCTTCTAGTTACGGAGATATTGGAGGTCAAAGTTCCAACATTTTCACAACTTTTTTTTTAAAATACTAGTTTTGAAGGTTGCAAATGTACTTAAAATACCTTCATTACCCGTTTATTACTCATTGCATCTATCAGCACAGTGTTTTGAGTGTACATTGAGATTTAAAGTAAAAGGAAATTCGTCACCCAAAAAAAAAGTCGTTTCCCGGCGACGATTTTTGCGTAGGGTTACTTAGTTTGATGTACCTACTGAATGCATGGTTGACGGCTTCGTGAAGGGTCTTTTTACACCTTGTATAATGAGAAAGATTATTGTTTTTTGGATCATCTTATACATGAATATAATTTTTAACTACCGAAGATAGGCTTCACTTAACAATTACAGCAAAGGGTAGATGGTGAACCTTAAACAAGATATTTGGCAGGCCCAGTGTTCTCATCTTAAAATATTTCATAAAAGGGGTATTACTGACTTCGTACAATCGGCTAAACCTTTTTTTAGACGCTACTACTAAAAGTATGGTTTGTTATAATAATCTTCACAACGAAAACAAATAATTTACAGCTGATGATGTCATAATATTATTTTAGAATGAAGCCTTAAAAATATCTGCACCCTATTAGAGAATTTCCTAGTAGAATTTCCTAGTAGAGAAAATCCTAGTAGAGAACTTTGCAGCTACGATGGACTTGGCATATACCTATATATAAAAAATCCTTAAATAAATAGATAAAAAAAAATTGCAGCATAATAATGCTCGGTTCCTAAATCCAAACACTAGTCGTATTTGCATTGTAATGCACATAATGCAAGTGTTCCTATAAATAATTCAATTTTAGAAGCGTTTTTTTACAAGCGGATGATACGAACGGATCAAAATGCCTGCTCTTTACGGAATAGAATAGAATAGAATATACTTTATTGTACACCAAAATTGTAACACAGCTCATAGACAATAACAAACATTAAAGGGTACAATGGCGGTCTTATCGCTGATAGCGATATCTACCAGACAACCTTTGGATGAACAGGAAGTCAATGAATAAGATAGAGGGGTAGTCCATGGTGTACTGCTGCAAAATATATACTACACACTACACATAGACATAATACTTACACACATATATATATATATATAAATTTTGTAATATATATATATATATGATATATAATTATGTGATAGGAAAAACAAGGTAGATTGATGATCAGGTACTGATTTATGAGGAATATATAATACTATGCTACTTTATGGGGACTAGGCTTCATAATGTGTAAAGATAATACACGATCATCTTTAATAATCTCGGTAATACACGAGTCTAAGTTGTAACGAATAACGGACGGTAAGATATAACAACTAGGCACAAGCCTGTTTCATCCCAACATCAATTTATTCGCTATAAAAATTATAATTAAGCGTAATTTTTCCATGTATCGGCTGTTACACGGCGCGGGTTTCGCTTCAATACGAGAATCATGTTTATAGAAAAGTGGATCTTTATTGAGCGGTGAAAGGCGTCGACGTACTGGTAAGTACTGGTAAGTTACCATTATAGCTGTCACGGCGGTCGGCCGGGGACATTTGTTTAAATTTATGCTTGTTAGGGCGAGGTGACTGAAGGCACGGCTGCTACACGACATGACTCTGTCGATAAGCTAATCATTCCTTAGCATGCTTGTACACTTGCGTTTCTTATATTTTGACGGTTTTGTTTTTCTGTGCAGATCGCGTGTTTAGGAGTGATTTAGTTTTAGATTTTAATGGAATCAATGCATTTTTACATATAGAGTTCCCTACCAAAATCAGTAAAACGGAATATATTGATTGTTTCAATATACGATATCAAAGGCTTAGTAAGTTTAGGCTTAATCATGATTATGTATGTATAAGTATTACTTAAAATAATCCATAATCTCCATAAAATACTACAAACTAAAATAATAATTGTACGATGACTTTCTATTCCCAAATTATAATTATCATCAGAAGAGGGCCCCAATAGTGTCTCATGCTCTACTCCTTAGTACGGAACGCTGTTATTGAAGACCAAGCTCTCACTTAATGATTGATTTTTATTGGAAGTAGATACGTTTGGAGCTGGAGCGTATCAACTAGATTATCTACTAGAGTTTCAAAATAATAACCTACTCTAGTTTTTAAATCGTGAGTTGTGAAGAAATTATACATATTTTTGACAGTTGATCTAGTATAAAAAACATCCAGTTTATATCAACCCGTAAACGGCCACGTATATTCCAATATGTTCTATAACAACGATCTTCATTTAAACTGTTCCAATAAAGAGTCGTCATTATTAATGTAGTCATCACGTTTGGCAAAAGTATTTATAATCAAAGTATATATCGAATATATAAGTAATAAGATTAACCGAAATAATTGCTTTGTAAAGATGTGACGTACTTATTTTGACATCTGACTGGAATCAATCTAGTAAAACTACATATCACAGAAAATAATTTAATATATTGTCAAATTATTAGACTTTTAAGTCCGGTGAGGTTATCGGTTGGGAATATTCTACATCATCCGGGATTTCGTAGTATGCGTAGGGATTTTTTGAAATGTCTGTGTCTGGATTCGTCAAACAGAATACGGGTGAATCCCTCGACATTTTTCCTTAGTCGTGTTTTACGATGACCACGGTAATAGAAGGTGGTTTATTCTTTGCCGTTAAGACCAGCACTCTAATTGCGAAAAACGACGGCAATTGATTTGATTTTGAAAATGTTCAATGGCCATTGCAGCGACGAATCTCCTCGACAACTATGGACCACACATTAAATATTTTGTTGTCAAAATTGAAGCTAATATTAGGTCCCCACCTATGAAATCAGCGTTTTGTATGGAGAATTTTAAAGAAGTTGCATTTTTCATACTAACATTTTCTTAATTTATTTAACAACTATGAACACTAATGTTTTAAAACTTTTATGCACTAATGTTTAAAAACTAAGATAACGTATGCCACTTAGATTATGCGACAAAAATAAGTTTTGGCTAAGTTAAAACAAAAATAGTGGTCATTTCTGCTAACAAAAAGACGAGTCATTTTTAAGGTATTTATTTATGTTTAGAAAACTATAAGTAAATAAGGTTTTTTTACTATTGGTAGTTGTCTATGATGGTCATTATTCGGTAAAATATCAAGCAATTGATGAATATTTTAAATCATAGAAGTAACGAGGTTCTCTATTTGTGAGAAAAAAACGCCAATTTCATAGGTGGGGACCTAATAATTGCGATTGTGTTACGCTTAAGCAATAAGGGTTCAAATCTTGTTACAAACAACATTTGCTAATGTGTAATTATAGTAAGGTTCATAATAGTCATGCAGCTGGTGGTCAACATGCGGTTTCACGTGCCATTTTAACATAAACAGATTATATAACAAACAGATAATCTGAATGTAAACATTGTGGCAAGTTAAATAACTTCTGCCCGGCTTCTCATACAACACATGGGAACCCTGGACTTTTTTTATTTTTGTAGATATTCCTAATCTTTAACAGCGAGTGAAATCTGAATATATGACTTGCTTATCAACTGGCACAAGTCGTAAAATTGTCAAAGTCAACTGAGGTGAAAGGTCACTATAAGATAACCGATGGGCTTACAACCTTTCTCTGCATAGTAGAATTTTATCAATTTTTAATTTTAAATCAAACTTGTTTTTATAATCGTTGGTCTAGTGGTGGCAAGCGCATCTGCTGATCGTTAGATCCTGGGTTCGATCCCCAGGTCGGACAAAGTGTTATTGGGTTTTTCCGAGTGAAATTCTTCAGTAGCAGCCCGGAGTTTGGATTTGTGCCTGGTTGATGGCAATAGGCTCGCCTCCTATTATATGGGACTTAAACATAACGGCGAAATGAGGGTGTTACTATACACCTCTGCCCAACCCTTTGGGGAATACAGGCGTGATGTTATGTTATATGTTGTATTCAAATTATGGTTTCTTTAGCCTATCTCAATGCACCGGCCACTCCAAAATCTCATTTACTTACATGCTACCGAGTTAGTAGCACATTTCGGCATTAAACATATTAATTTGAAATAACATAGAAATAAACAAGAATCATGAAATATTTTCTTCGAGCTATCCTAACGCCAAAAATATCGTGAAACTGTAATGCGTACTTCAGTCTATGCGCATATTTAGCAGCAATAGTGTATTTAATTTTTAATATGTATTTACTGTAATAGTCAGTAATAAAGCGCTTACTGTTAGGTACTAACGCATTAGCTTGTTAACATGTCCCATCACTTTGCATTATAATAGGCCTATCTCAAAAACTCATGCTGCATAATCTTTTACAAACGGTAGGTATACTGTTTTTTTTGTAACTCTTTTTCTTCTTGTTTTCGTGTAGGTACTTAGTAACTAACCTAGTATCAGAGTTTATGCCGCACATGGGCTTCAGACTTAACTTCACATGCCGTCGAGAAATATCTCTCAGATAGGCCGGTTTCGTCACGATGTTTTCCTTCACCGTTTTTAAACAAGTGATAATTATACAATACCACATGAATCCGAAAATTCAGGGGTGCGTGCCTTGGGTTCAAACTCGGAACCTATGACTTGGTAGTCCGACGGTCACAACACTGCTATAACTGCTATACTACTCTCTTCATTTTAACAATATGAATACTATGAAGACAGATTTTTTAACCAACGTACATTAAACATAATCTTTAGTATCTAGAATATATCTGTAAGAACATTTGCGTGTAAATGTAACGTGTATATAAAAACTGTATTAAACGATGTTGGTTTCTTATGTAAAACAACCTTTATTAAGGTGTGAGTACATTATCTTCAGTATGTATAATATTATATCAGTAACATTTGCAAGTAAATGTAACGAGCGTATTAAAACTGCCTTTATATGATGTTGGTTTCTGATTTCCCTTACTGCAGGCTTGGTTCTATCTAGCTGTTTCAATATGCCTAATAGACTTGCCTGTTTCCAGTTATCAGTAAAAATACGACACATGGAAGTGAAATGCTAAATAGTTTAATGCACTTCCCTTAGGTAAGCCACTATTTACTTACGTAGTAAAAGTAAAACAAAAGATAAACATGAATATTTTTTTTATTAAAGTATTGTCGATAAACATAAAATTAGATCATTCATATGACAAAATAGCACATTATACATTAACAACATACTATAACAATATTCAAGGCATCAGATGGTCCATAAATATACAAAACGTAGGACAGTCTTATTTCTATTAAGTAATCGACGTCGGAGTGGTCATTGCATTTTAATACAAATAGAAAATTTTATGCAACTCTGATATCATAATGCAAACTCTCAGTTCAAAAACATTACGATGAAACTATGTGCAAGTGACATTCAATCGAACGTCTAAAGAAAATGGAGTAGGTATAATACATGAGGGTTCAATCAACAAAACTCTTTTTCACGGGTATCTAGTTGTGGTTTAGAAGCTAAGTTTTCTCTTAATAATAAGTGCAAATCTTAACAATTAAAGTAAATTTATGCGATGCAATAACAAATACTTACCTAAATTGAAAAATTAAAGTTTTATAGCTGTGAAATCTTTAGAAGCAATTATGTCTTTTCGGAAATCAATTAAATAATCATATTTCAGTCTGATCATAAATATCTATTCTTAATTCATTAATTGCTTGTAATTAATTAAGTTGTAAGTACTTAATAATACAATGATACAGTTTCATATAAAATGTCTATACAATATTATATACCTACTAAAGAAAATATAAGGTCATTTTTACAATCCACTAAAGGGTACAAAAATTAACTCACGGGTAACGTCCAATATGACTTCTATGCAAACAATTGCATAGTTTATCAAAGAGATGTTCCGCCCAAAATATTACAGTAACATTAATTACGCAGGTAGGTATAATAAAGGTCAGATATTACACTGTACATAACTTATGAGTAATCTGGCATCAGACGGGCCATATTTCCACGTATCGATCCTAGTATCCATCTTTATGTATTCTCATCTTTCAAGCCATCGTAAATCCACCTTAGCTTCGTCCCAGGCCCGGCAGACAAATCTCTTCGATCCGTATCGACAGAGATAACAAAAGCTTTCTGTAGTAGGTACTACAGAAATAAAAACAAAACTCCTGTCGCGGAGTGAACAAGATCCAGTAGTTTTGGGACCGACAGATCATATGCTGAGTGATGGTCGTTTCTTCCTGACGCTTTTGTTGCTCAAACCGAGGATAGTGCCGATTACCTGTGCGAAAGAATTAGTTGTCATTTTATGTTTTCTCTTCTTAATTAGTGGGGTGTAAAAAACCTTCACTGGCGTAATTTTTTGTTATATAAAATGTCAATGTTTTGAATGAGCAAGTATAATGAGCTACATAGAACTCACCTTAGAGACAGAGTAGGCGGCGAGCTTACGCCTGGGCGTGGGCAACAAGAGCGCAAGCGCACGTGCCTCGCGCAGCAACGCATGGAACGCGAGCGCCGCGCCTGCGCAGGACTCCGCCGCCGACACCTCATAGAATTGACAGCCGAACCGCAACGACAGCTCCTGACCCTCTTCCGCTTTGACAACTCTGTTGTACAAATAAATACTTCTGAATTCTGATGGTACTTTACTTTGAAGCACTGTTATTAAACGCAATTGTAAAAAAATATCAGGAAAATGTCAAGTACTTATTAATTTACATAATACGCACAAGGACTTAAAGAGTAGTAATTTATGTGACCTCTTCTTGACCTTTCCGGTAAATTGACCTACTCTAACATGATTAAGTAGCCTGGCTGCCAGAGTCCATACACTATGGGCAAAAAGAGTATGTAATATGGTTGTGCAAACCTGGCATGTTCCAGGTCACGCTTGTTGCCCAGCAGGGTGACAGCGGTGCAGCCGGGCAGGCGGGTCCTTTCCAGCAGTGCCAGAAGCTCAGCGGCAGCCATGAACGAGCGCCGGTCGCATACCGAGTATACAATCGCGAATGCATCACCCCAGCGGAGGTGCTCCGCTAAACAACCACGTTTCTGGACAAAGATTTATTTTGTTACAGTCGGCTTAACTCAAATAAAATCAAATAGACAGAATATCAAATTCCACTGCGGTACATACGCCTATCAGAAAATATATATTATATACAGGGTGTAAACGAAACCATGGAATTCCTTCAAATCTATTCTTGTTTTTTTTTTATCCAAAAGTATCCCATGCAGGGTTAATTTATGTTAGCAGTACAGCATGAGGTTTGAAGGAATTGATTTCGTTTACATCCTGTATACAGTTACGAACTTTAAGTACATCACATTACTCAATAACGCGATACAATTTCGTTATCATTTTATAAATATTTACCCAATAAAGTATTTGTAAAACCATAATAAAATATGAAATGTAGAAAGTGTTGATATAAATCATGAATGTACACGAGGTGCGTATTCTATTACCGATGATATCAGCAAATATAAAACACTTACGGCGCACCCGCACGTATCTAAAACTTCCACTTCAGACGTGGCGCCGTCGAACGCCGCCCTATGTTGATACAGGAAATCTGAAACAAAATCTTTATTTGACTTTGCACAACAATCAACACTCGACCCGTTCTCAGTATCGACCTCGTAATATATTGACTTTCTGAAAGATGCTATCAGTCACTCAGATCTAGGTTACAACCCATAATGCACTCGCTCGATACGCCAAATGAGTTATTAAGTGTCACTGATATAAGTACAAAAAATATGCAATACATCAATCGATTGGGATTTCGAGAACGTAAAGATTTGGATGTTGATAACTGATTAAATAATGAAAGTGTTTTAGGACGCAATATTTATAAAGAAATTGGAAAATAATTTTCCCTTAAGTAGTCACTTTAATGTGATTGAAATATCTTGTAGTTATCTTATTTATTAATTTTTGACACAATAATGTAATATGCTCCAAAGGTCGACGGCCTGCACAGACCGGCGCCGGCGTCGGTCAGCCTTGGCACTCCGGCGCTGCATCTTGCCAATATCACAAATAAACCGTCCATTGGCACTCAATGCGTGGCATTTATGAGTGCCCTCTGTAAGGGCTCATGTTCATTGGTATTTCTGTCTTTCGTACAACACAGACACTCCTCGCATATCAACTAGGTGATCAAAACTAGGAGGTGTGCCAGTGAAAATAACTATTATTACTGTTATAATGACCTTAATACACAATAGGGGTGTTTATCTGATAGAAACTTTTTTAATACCGGTTCTGTGTGATATTGTTAAAAATCTACATCGGCATATCCAATTGAGTCTTGCAAAAACGTGCACCAGCCTAAATATACAGCAATGCTATTCATAGATTAGGAGAATCCCAAAGGAAATCACGTAAATTTTCCGTGTTTCTGCGCCGAAAAGTATATAAACAAACCTCATACTCATAGTATTAACTGTATCAAGTGTTGCTAAATATACTCACCGCCAGTAGAGCTGTACTCCCCAATGTAGCGCTTCGTTAAATACCGAACCACCACCGCTGCAACAAAACAAAACACATTCAAACAATTTCACAACGTCTGTCATCTTATCAAACTAAAGAACGTGTATTTGATTACACTTTTAGTTCAAACTTTATCTAACAAGATAAAACACATAGATTAATTGAAATACAAGTTGGTAACAGAGAAAGCAGCAATTAGCAGGGACTCGGTATGGTGTTACAAAATTTGTGCCCCTCAATGAATTTATAACTACAAGCCTCAATTAGAGGGAAAGTATACAAAGGGCTAAGGTGTACTTAAGTTATTGGTCAACTACCAAACCAATTAACACTAAAGACGAGATAAAGGGTTAGATTCTGTTTACAATCAGTGTTTTATGGGGTTTTCTTTTATTTATATGAATATAATTACGGGTTTATTACACTTATGTAACCATTTCTTAAAATGGTAACGTTTATGGCCTTGATTGCCTATAACTATTATTATTTAGATGCGTTCAATTCATTATTATATCACTGAATAGATCATCTTTAGCCTGGACTTTACACAAAATAATTGGGTATACTGCTGTATTATTTGCCATTGTATATATCGCCGTCCCCGGAGAATATAATGGCATTCGCAAAAACACAACATTTTCAGAACAAAATAAAAGCCGATTTTTGACGACTGCTTTCCAGTTACAAGCAGTACTTGGCAAGCAATCGTCAAAAATAGGTTTTTACTATGTTCTGAAAAAGTTGTGTTTTTGTGAATGCCAATATAGGTATTCTCCGGGGACGGCGATATTATGTATTCTGTATTGAACAGAAAGATCTTACGCTTTAAAAGAATTAAAGTTTTAGCACAGTTTATTGGACTTAATTGTTTTTATTTCAGACTAGTTGTGTCCTCACGGCTCCGCCCGTAGCCTAAGCTACTCAGTGATAATGTAGCTTTCTAACGGCAAAATAATTTTTGAAATCGGTCCAGTAATTTTTAAGTTTATTCGTTACATACAAAAATATAAAAATACAAATCTTTCCTCTTTATAATATTAGTATAGATTAACAATAAATGCAAAGGCACCCTGTCCTAAGATGTATAATTTATTTTAAACAGATTATATCCCGGATAAAAAACTAAGGACTTGATCATGTAGGTCAAGTTGCGAGCAGAACTAGTATAATTTAATTAATATTATTAGTTTAAAAACTGCCCATGTCTCGCTCCACATACACGCTACGACAGTTGTGTAAATGTGTATCGAGCCGTTGGCACAATGAAACATGATAAACTGACATGTAACTCTAAACTAATAAATACGGCACGTACTAATGTATATTGTTACGTGAATATCGTAGTTTATTGCGCCTAGAGATTTCCAGGCCTATACAACAGTCTTATAAAGTTAGTATTCAACGAGTTTCTGATGGAAACAACGCTGCTAATAAGATGAATTTGAGCTTTGTTGACCATTGCCTTTTAGAGTTTTCAAATAGTTACCAAATATTTGGTACAAAGATAATATCAAGAAAAACACACCACGAAACCGCTAACCCAGCATGGTGACTCAAGGCTACCTTCTTTTCGAGATTTGACATTCAGAGGCTGCTGATAATAATGATAAAAATAATGTAGAAACCAGTCTAGCACCGTTTTTTTGAACCATTGTTTATTTACTTGTATGGAAGTTTATGAAATAAATATAGCGACATATTACATTTGACAACAAAGCTCTATGTCATTGTTTCGAGAGGCTAGTAACCTGCGAGGGATGATGTGGTACTTTCCATGCTAGTGACCAAAAGGTTCTATCAAATAATATTGATAGTTTTATTTTCTATGTTGATAAATATTCAGTCTCGCAACAAAACAAAAACAAAGGACTTCACTTCCTCATGTTCTACTGACGCGGGAGGCACGCGGAGCTATATCAAGACTGGGCTAACCGAGCCAGTATATAGTTTAGGAACAACACACCTAGTAATACCGTAAATCCTGATTGCACATAACTACTATCAAGCTGCTATTCCGCCTACAAAAACTACAGTAACCTATATTTCCTAAGTTGACTCACACTCTGTTTACATTATTGAAATCTTATCGAACCACAGCACTAGGTCGAACAAATATTTATAACCTAGAACTATAGACACTTCCAATATTTAGATAATCAAGAAGAATATGGCCAATATAAAATATTCAGCTACAAATAATAAATAGCCCGTTTAGACCTGAATTTATCTATCAATAAGCAGATCGATATCAAACAGCAGATCAATCATGTATTTCTGATTAAAATCAGTTCCGAGACATCGCCCCAATACACATCATAAACCGTAAAATGGATTATAAAATGTCACATCTCATCAGCTGCACGGTTTATTGAGATTTGCTTCTCTATCGAATGTTAGGAGTTAGCGGGAAAACGATAAACATGTCATTTCAACAGATTTATTATTGAGCTTCTGGTAGCATATGTGGTTTAAATGTCAGTAAATGTGTAGGTACCATACATGTTTTATGTTTGTGTTGTCAGACCTGTCGGGTCAGGAGCGAGGGGCGTAGTGATGTGTGCTCAGATTCAATGAACCAGCTCAAAACAATCGATGTATGTTAATTGCGATTTCACGGTTATCTATTGAGGTTGTCGAACTTTCCTTTTATGTGCACTCTCCTGGCTGAGCATCCTTTATTGATTTAGTAAAAATAATCTGCTTGTTTTATTTGCTAAGCCATGCACCTACTTTTAACACCAACGTTATTTATTTTGTTTCACATTGTGAGTAAATCATTGTCACGCAGGTAGAACGCAGTTTATAACCAGGAAAAATTATTAACGATTCGAGCTTTTACCAGAGATAACGGATAAAGAAAACTACTTCATAACTTCATTAACAAAACTGGCCCTCTTACTGTAAAGCGTACACAGACAAGTATTGCAGAATCTGAAAACCCTTATCAATTCGTGCAAAATAAACATGCAGCTTGAGTCTTACCAATTATACTAACGAGTACTTTCACTTGAACACTGATAGCTAGGCAGTTCAAGGTGATCCGCAGCCACATTACTCTACAGATAGCGCCTCATACCATAAATCTAGGTTAAATTTGTAACAAGTCCGAACGGTCTTCAATTCGCAATGCACGAATGCATCCGAAATGGGTATTCCTTATTACCATACAGTGACTGATGCCCCAACTACTGGTTTGAGATTGGAGCTTCGCATACATAGCGAGGCTTATTAAGATCTTGACCGTGAAGCGCTCACGGCTTTCACGCGTTTATAACTTTTATATTCATTTCCAGAATAAACTGGAGTGCGGTAACGAGACCCATAACGGGACTCGGGGAAACGAGGGATTTAAGCGACGTCTGGTGAGCGAATACGGTAGCTAAATGTTAATTAAGAGCATCGACGAGGTGATCACAGCCGCGATCCGGCAATCCCGGTGTGTTCGCCACGCTACAGTAATTGGGCGCCACAGAGTTGCATTTACATTTTTACGTACAGTTTATTTCCGTAAACGCCACTTAATTAAGTGCATGTCTTTCTTTCTGTGCGTCCAGTAACTACTGTTCTCTATATCTTTATTGAGGCCTATTAAAATAAAAAAGAAGCAATTAATTTTTATTTGCGCTAATGTTTTAAGTAAGAAGCTTTCTCTCATATTGTTAATTTGTTATATCGACATGCTAATTAGAATTTCACCGCAGTTATTTTTGACAGGTGACAATGATGAGCTTTGCTTGACCTGGAAGTCTAGAAAGGATTGACCTCATAATTCAGTTCAAATAAAGGTCTAAGGGGGCATACGGTCGCAAAACTTTGGCTGACAGATATTGACAGTTAAACAAATCGAAGAGTGGAGCTTGTGTGTAAACATCGATATGTTTCAATGAACAAACAAAAAAGTGAGAAACTAAACAGCGAAAGTAAAAACAGTAAAGTCAATATTATTGCAATATTTTTGAACACAGAATTAACATATTTGTATCATTACAATACTACTGAAAAAACAGAAAAATAGTGTTGCTCGTATTGTACAAAAAAAAGCATGATTTTAAAATATCAACGCTTGACTCTAATATGGCTTGAAGCGAAATATCATAACAATACATAGAGCAGATGAACAGAAAGATATTTCTTTCTTCGCTATAAATACATTTCTAACTGTGCGAATTCTATTTGGAACGATGACGGAGCGATCGAATATTCGGTCCGCAGTGTATAATTATGTCGTATCGTAAGTGTAGGAGAAACTGAAAGAACAGAAGACCCACTTTATAAAACGCACCATTAGAAACTGAATGTTGAAGATAAGGCAAAGTACAAAAAACGGCTGACATGGGATCAGCATTCCTAGGTTTTCTATGTGAGGTTTACAATCATCCCCAACTGAAGTCACGAGTCAGCGGGATAATTGTGAAACCCATAGCTAAAACTAATTGAACAATAAGTTTCAGCAGTTTGGGTCGGGACTGTTTCGTTTTGCATCATTTTTGGTAGCGACGATTTGTACCATATCTCATCGCGTGTTTATTTCTAAAGCATGGGTTTTCTGTAGTTTGTTATTTGGTATTAGAGTGAGTGTGCGTGGTGCGTGAGGCGGGTGTCCCGGCAGACGTCTGACCGGGTGACTCACTGCGCAACGGCATGCGGTTGAGCTGCGCGCGCGCCGCTATTAATACTACTGCAGTTGACATTTACTCGCTCTCGATCTATGATCCCGAAACGCAATAAGAGTTTTATGTCATCCGTAAAGTTGCATATGATGCATCCCAATATGCCTTAGGGTACAGCTTCAACGATAATCTGGGTCACACACAAGATGAACAGATCTTAATACTAGGTCACTACGTTTATGCCAAACTTGAATTTCAAAAACTGTTCGGTACTCTTTGAAGCAGCTTCATCAAAACATGTTCTACTCCCAAGATTTCATGTTCGTTTGTAACAGTTACATATGCATCGCAAGATACTTTATAGCACAGCTATTAGCAGAGTTAATATACCTATATTTGTTGCAGTAACTAGACAGGTAGGTACTTAATAGTCATAATGGTAAATTCTTGGCACTCAACACCTTAATGCCGATAGCCAAAGTAACGGTCACTGGTACAGTACACGTGGCAACGCACATATTACCTTTAATAAAGATTTGTTTTTAACGTTTGTCATAATATTTTTAATGCACATATAGTTTTGTATCTTTTTTATTGTATTAAAACTCAACTAAACTTCAACTTTGTTATTAAAACTCTTACATTAATCATGATATAAGTTTCTGTTTTGTCGCGAATCGAATTTGTTTTCAAGCGCAGATCCACCGTTGTGGACACGTTGGGCATGCCCACAACCCTAATAGACATGTGACGTCACACTTTTACGGTCTATTAATGTCGATAGTAATTTAGAGTCTAAATGTGACACTGTGATGTGTAATTTTTGTGAGCGAACAAACTAACATTTTACAAGTTTATTAATTTACTAGTGTTCGCCCCACGGCTTTGCCCACGTGGAACTATACACTGTACAAAATCGTGGTCAGGACGTCATATATTTTGTAAACATCTCCTATGTAGGAATGCACTATATCGATCATGAGCGAGTTCATACTCCGACTCGCACTTAGCCAATTTTCGGGAGGCTGTAACCTTTTTTGAGGGCTGGATCAGCGCCTGTTTGTTTTGACCTCTACAATCATTAAAAAATCAAGACTTCGGCAGTAGCCCGCCAGGCATAAGACCCGTCTGGTTGGAGGATCCTCCCTTTTCGTTGGAGGAACACCATACTTCGTTCCTCCACAATGACATAGGCTCGCACTCTTTTAAATGGTACTTAAACATAACGGTGAAATGTGTTACTATACTCTTCTGCCCAACCCTTCGGCCAATACACGCGTGATGTTGTCTTCGGAGGATTAAGTTATCAAGTTGACACTGTCGCTCGTTCCAAATTAAGTTATCTCTCGCTGCACCTATAGGAAAAACGGGTTGTCTTTTTCTTGTCAAGACATCGTGTAAAAGAGACAAACAATCATTCAATATGTTTTCACTTCATCATCATCATCATCTTCCTCCCCTGGTCCCAAGTTACTTGGGGTCGGCGCAATATGTTTTTCTCTTCCACTCTTTCACTGTCAGCCGTCTCATTATCATTTACTCCCTTATCTTTCGTTTATCCTCCCTCACACAATCCATCCATCTTTTCTTAGGTCTCCCTCTCCCCCTCCATCCATCAACATTCATAATCATCTCTCTCTTAGTCACATGTGTTTCATCCCTCCTCATCACATGCTCATACCAAGACAAACGCTTTCCTTTCAACTTTTCTGTCACTGGTGCCACTGTCAAAAAGTTTTCACTTATTGACAATTAATCACTAAGATCAAAATGTCAAGAGCCCATCCATCTTTAAAACACGTCAAGAGGTTGCACCATGAGATGTGTTCCCGACGCCACTTAAGTTGTGTTTACATTAATTATAATTACAAAAATACTTGTAATTACTGCACGGTTACCGGTAAGCCACTTGGAATGTAAGTGTGTCGAGAACCTAAGAGTAAAGTTAACTTAATCACATAATCAAGATGTGGCCACTTAAGATTGATTGTTCGTTGCGTTTCGTTGCGTAATGCATTGGGCTTCACTAATACTCGTTCAAGCATAGCCTTGATGACTTAAAAACCATGGGAGAATATTTTTTGGAGTTGGGATACTTGAGATTCCAAATAAATTCAGAGAAGATTGTTTTCATCTTTCTAGTCGTTGCACTTTGGTAGGTGCATTCATACTTTCTGTTACAGGCCTTTAATAAAGAGATCCGTATGTAAAAATCAACATGAACCGTAACTTGCTGTATTGATTAGGTTCTTAAATACAACATAATTTTGCCTCGTTATTCTAGTGGTGGTAAGCGCGACTGCTGATCGTGAGGTCCTAGGTTCGATCCCCAGGTCGGGCAGTGTTATTGGGTTTTTCCGTGTGGAATTCCTCAGTAGCAGTCCGGAGTTTGAATCTGTGTCCGGTTGATGGCAATAGACTCGCCCCCTATTACATGGGACTTAAACATAGCGGCGAAATGAGGGTGTTACTAAACACCTCTGCCCAACCTTTCGGGGAATAGAGGCGTGATTTTATGTTATGTTACATACTTTTCCATGGTCACAGTACAACAAAGTAAATAAGGTATTGCAATCATTCTAACTCTAATCGTCGTTTATGGGAATTGGGAAGACGTCCATGTAATGTGGAAGATGGTGTAAAAAATCTTCTACAAAATGTTGTGTACCTATGTCTCAGGATAACACACCCATAAAATCTCAATGGACGCCGAAAGTCTAATCCAAACGTCGAAATCGAGGTGTAAATAAACACTGCATATTCAACGTTTATTCCATCGCAATAATAGAAGCTAACCGAATAACATGAACTATATACTTATCTCATTGGGTGCAGATATAACACCCGTCTAATCTATATCAGTATAATTAATTATCATTATCACTTCTGATACAGTTCTGATTGCAATAAAAGAAACGTGATCGCTGACGTTCGAGAGTGACTACATGTGTCAATACATGTTTCAGGTATTGCGATAAGTGGTTCAAATTTGCATACGTGATTATTGAATCATGAACTAGGTTTATTGGGAGGTAGTTCAGATGCGAAAGGTATTACGTAGAACTTGAACCTTTATGAAGAGGTGTGAGTCACAAAAATGTATGATAGAGATAATGAGAAGGATGTATTATTGTATTTTCCTTATCTGATAATATTAAAAATGGCATAAGATTAATAAATTATGATTATATACGTTATTTTTTTTATTAATACTGATTTGATGTAACCACGTGCAGAATATACGCAACCTGCTGAACTATTTTCAATGAAAACTAAACAAAACATGACTAGACTAAATCCGGGTAGATATTGATCTATAGATTCTCGTCTAAGTCTGTGCAAACATTGCAACTATTTATGTTCTAACACAAACTCCTTGCTTATAAACACTCCAATTGAATTTATCGATTAAAAATCTTAAAATACCAAACATCAAAATGTATTCACGTTTTAAAATCACAATTCTACACGTGGCCATTAAAACTCAAGTGACGGTAACATTGCTCAATGAGCGGCATCCGTTAGCAGTTCTTACCTAATCTTTCTATAATTGTTATGTTAATATATTGGAGTGTTTCCGAAAAACGACATCCGACGACTATGTTATAAATCAATTTCACTCGTGTTAGCTTTCGCTAAGTTATTGTTTATACTTTCTACTGCATAGCTAACACGTCTACATAATACTATATCAAATGGTAGCATTTGATAGTTTCCTAACCGTTATTAATTGGCGATTAGTGACGTTTGAATGTTGAATGACTCATTAATGGTCTGCGCATGATTTATCTGTTGTTGCGCAGGAGACTGTTTGGTAGTCAAATTGTTTGGAGTATATCTCCGTGTCTTGTGTTAACACGTGCCTATGTGTTAAATAAAATGCAAAGTGTGCATGAAATCAAAAGTGTTATAGAAATTTTGTTGCGCAACTGTTTTGTGAAGTGTAATAGTGTTACATTTGTAACATAACGTGTTACAACATGTCTGTTACTTTTATCAGTTTTCTGAAATATGTCATCGTAGGCATTTTATTTTAAATTATAAACTCCATCGAAAGAACAATCCCAATCAAAATGTTAGACAGCTAACATCCTACTGACGGGCAAAGACGAGCCACTTGCGTTGTGGACCATTTGTTTTCTGTTTTGTCGAGATGTTTCCGCCATCTCGTAGTGGTTGCGTAAGCCCCAACAAGCCACCAATATTACAATTATTCCAATGCAAAGTACAATGAAAGTAGCGACAACTACATTTAAAAAACGAGTCGTTACCGTTTTTGAGGATCCGTATTTTTTGTAATACCTACTCTGAAAAAATCATCATGAATTGAATAAGATTTTCAATGGAATTCCGAATTAAGTAGGTTATCATGAATGGAGAGCAGTCGGCTACTAATTTTGTTTACTGTATATCTAACCATCTGGAAAATTAACCTTAGTTAATATTAAATAAGATGTTACGATAAGTCGGACTAAGCTAGGGTTGTTACTCAAACAGTCACATCGTTATTAATTAATTCAGGAATTCACACTCGTGGAAAGCCTAATTTTGGCAGTCTGAGACGCATTCAAACCTGAAGATTTGAATGAATAAATCTGGGGGCACGGCAGTTTCCCCGCCAAGACAAGCCAAGCGTAAGGTGAAAAATTTATTCACTGTTCATTACTTTTCTGTTATTCAATTGCTCTTGTAGTAACGAAATGACCAAGCCACATATTATTTTGACTAAGGTGTATAGCTTGTGTAGTTAGAGCTTGTAGAGTTAGGGCGTGTAGAGTTAGAAGCTTGGCTCTACATGAGATCTGATAACTTTTTGACAGTGCGAGCCGCATGGTCTCGTCTTGGCAACATTCTACATAAAAATGTTTTTGGTGGGATTTATTTTTGCTAGCAGCAAATCGTTTTAACATTAATTAGGATTTGCTATTTTTTATTTTAGTCCAATATATCACTCTTCAAATGTCTTCATAAAGTGCATTTTTTTTACCGTCTCACCCATTTTTTTTTAATTGTTCGTTCTAGTTCTTTCGGATCATTTAATGTTTGACAAATTTAATGGACACATGTAATAGAATTTTAATTCGTAAACATATATTTGTGATCAACGTTGCCAAAGAACATTACGGATAATTGTAAAAAAACAAAGCCAGAAAAATACGCCTCTGTTACTTTTAAAAACCGAACAGTTTTTCGCGAACGAAAATTGTAGAGGTGAGCTGTTATCGGGCGGGCTCGCGATTTATTACGTATGCTTCACCCGTAACTGTTGCAAGTACGTGTTAATAGTTGTTTAAAAGTGTTGCCCATCCGCGCCAGGTATTTATGACCGCTCCTCCCTCGCAGTTCCGTCTCGACTCGAACAAAGATATCCAAAGACGCGACGAATATTCCGTCGCATTGTAATTCTATTTTCATTTTAGATATCTATATTTATTGCTACATATATTTTACATATGTATAAACTTGACTTTAGTGTAGACATGATTTATGACACTTTTTATATTATTATCTAACGATTTCGTAATATACAAGATCGTAGTGGTTTTTTCTTAGCTCTAGGTCGAATAGTAGTTTAGAATAAAAAACATTTAGAGTGCGTCTCATCGGACTTTATAAGATTCAAATAAAACTCCAATGTATGTTCATACCTCGTCTCACAATAACTGCTTTCCATCTACTTAAGAAAATAAAAATCCAAAACAGGAATGATTTTTAAAACGATTAGGCGGGTGAATATTCGAAATTTTTTAACATTATTTTAACAAATCATTCTTCTCCCGGGTTGTTAACGTTATAGTATTGTCAGATTGTTTTTATTCTTGTCTTATTGCTTGACGGCAGCGGTATAGTTTGAGTTTTCATTATCATAATTATAGTATTAAACATCTGCATTCTTAACTTTGGGATGATGCTAATGACGTTCTCAATTTTTGTTAATATTTTTCGAAGAATGGCCCAGGCATATAGCTATTCTAGATGAAGAACATTAATTGACTTAACATCGAGCCAATAATAAACAGCTACGGATTCATAAAGTAATCAAATTAATACTCCGTCTTACAAGTTACTTGGTCGTCCAAGAAAACCGAAACCCCAAATTGCTGATATTTGGACCTATTTTAGAAGCATAATCGTAACAACACATCATATAACTCAAGACTTTTTAAGACGAATCTACACGTTGACCAGCTACCGATCAGTCCGTCACTACAAGTTGTTCATAACATGGCAGTAACAATGTTTTTGTGTCTAACTCAATATTCCCACTGTTTTGGCAAAAAGACTGCAATGAGTGACTATTTGCGTCCGGTACTCACAATACGTCATTTGATGACGAATATTACGTTTACGTTATGATTTCCGCTGAACTTTTAGTCGTAGTACTATTTCGTCGCTGACTAACGTGTTTTGGAACAGTTACTCCAACTCTCCAACATCGATCCCACGCTTCAACCATTATGTTGCTGAAATCGACTCGTGTGTGACAAAAATCTATGAAATCACACGTGAGTACAATTTTAATCGTGAGTCAATGGACTATTAGCATGCTACTCAAATTTAGTCTGTATAAAAATAGTAACGTTATTAAAAACAGCAATGACAAATAGTCGGGCCTCGACTGTCTCCAACATACCTCTTGATCTGCGGAGGTCAAGCGGCTGCGCGACTGTCATCACGATATTAGCTCGTGTTAACATCCTCAGAGAAAGACCTACTAACAGAATTGTATTTGGACGCATCAAAAACCATTTTAGGATCCATATTTCGATGTTTGGCCTTAAATATCATAACGATGAGAATAGCTCCAAACGTGTTGGACTATGCAGTCACGTGTTGTAAGTACTACGCGTTACGTCGAACGAGCTTAAAAGAATACAATTTATCGGTAAAATTTATTTACGTTACGTTTTATTTATTGTTAGTTACACGGTAGCCGTATGTTTTTTGTTTAAAAATAACTATCCTATCACTTATCGTGGGTGTTGTAAAAATAACATATCGTCACCTGTTGCGAAGTAAAAAGACCACCACTCATCCAGAAGATTTGAAACCCACAAAACACGGGATCTTTATGGCTCGTACCAATGAAATGAGCAAGAGTGTCTACCATCCACTTGTATATTGATAAAATTCATAGTTCCAACACCTGATTTGCTTAAGGGTTTAGGGAGTCAGGTGATAGATAATACGTAAAAGTCAAATCACAGCCGTCGACTTCGACGTCGACACGTTTTGATTTCTGCGCGGGTAGTTGGTTCCTCCAAGCATGCGAGCGTGTCACAGGTGTCGAAAACATTTGGACAATACGGTGCAGCATCCACCTGTAAGCTAAATAGCATCATACCACTCAACACATACAAATTCACCGTCGTCAATGTATATAGAATAATAGGTGTCGTTGACCGCAATCGGCAATTGACATTCATACCTATTAAAAATCTTTTCGTCCTTTCTTTAGGTCGTACTGCCCGTAAGCCAAGTGACTTATTCTCTTTCCAGAATAAAATACTAGTCTAAGAACAGATTTCACAACAGACGGCCGTAATCATTGCGATTCAGATAAAAATATACAAAATACAGGTGTTTTCGTCCGTTGCGTCAATTTCAATCAAACTCAGGTCGCCAGACAGACATAAATTGGCTAAAAGTCAAGAAATCAGCATATATTGTCTGGCACTTTGTAGCAAATACCAACATTGTATCGAGTAACTATGTATGTAGAATGAACTATTATCTTCCTCTTAGCCTTTTCCCAATTATCTTGGGGTCTGCTTCCAGTCTAACCAGATGCGGCTGACTACCAGTATTTTACACGGAGCGACTGCCATCAGACCTCCGCAACCCAGTAACTGGGCAATGCCGATATCCTAAGGTTAAACCGTTTGTCAGACTTTCGGTCTTCTGACTACCCGTAACGACTGTCATAGGTATTCGTATGACACCCGGGACCGACGGCTTAACGTGCTCTCCGAGGCACGGAGGGGTCTCGATGTGTAACAAATGGTCACCCATCCACGGACTGACCGCGGCAAGCGCAGCTTAACCTCGCAAATCTTACGAATTGAGCCAGGCTCTTTGCGTAAACTGCAGCCAGGTGTCTAAGTTGGTTAAACAATTGTTTTAATCAAAGCGTCGCCCAATCTGCGCCATAAGGCCACAACACCCTCAAATGCTTGCGATCTACATACTCGGTCACCCCTCGGCTTGACCAGCGTGAGAGCGACGGGCTATATCTCTTTTTTGACAAGGCCTATGTCTATTGTAGACTACAATAGACATAGGCCTTGGCTGCCATCCGTCCGGATTTCCCCAAAGTCCTAGTTTGGGAGGGCGTCCGGGGGGATATCAAAAAGTGTCCGGCAGGAACACGCCCGTCGCGTTGGTAGTTTCGTTCGTTTTCTATTCCAGCGATTAGATCCACGCAGCACACACAAACGTACATACATGACTTAGGTACGATTTGTATTTTGGCTAATTTAATACATAATATTTTTTTATATTTTCATGGTCGTCCGTGGAACTGATGATGAATGTAGATGAAGCGAAAAGGGTTTGTCAGGGTCGTAGCAGATGGAAATCCGTAGTCTCTGCTTACCCGAATTGGAAACAGGCGTGATTGTATGTATGTATGTCCGGGATTTACGAAATCTTTGTCCGGTGTCGGTAGTTTATATAATGGGAGCCCTAGCTGCAGTCTACTGCAAGTCACAGTCCATCCTCAGAAACCAAAACATCACATGTCAGCCATATAAATCATCTCGTGAAATAAAGTTAACAAGGTTAATAGGCGTAGAAGTAACGACCAATTAAAACTAACTGTATGCTTGCGAATCCATAACCTAAGCTTAAACATCCGGCGGTAAACACGTTTAAGGCTTGGGTGGATGTACGATTTTAAATCGTACAAAAATGTTGCTCAAATTTAGATGATGTACACAGATGGACTGGGCGATGTACACATAAGGCCTGTGTGCTGGGCCAATGGCCTGTGTGCTGGGCCAATGGCCTGTGTGCTGGGCCAATGGCCTGTGTGCTGGGCCAATGGCCTGTATGCTGGGCCAGTGGCCTATGTGCTGGGCCAACGGCCTGTGTGCTGGGCCAATGGCCTGTATGCTGAGCCAGTGGCCTATGTGCTGGGCTAGTTGCTGTGTGATGGGGCAGTTGCCTGTGTACTTGGCCATAGGTCACTTTCACAAACAAAACATCCCGTGAATTTGGTCGAGTTGTTTAAATAAACGCTCTTTCCCAAAGCACAATACGGCTTGTGTCCAAGGCCTTTGCATACAAAAATCTTCGAAACATTAAAAAATACCTCGATGTGGGAATCGAACACGCAACCTACAGGTAGAAGCTCAGCCATTGCGTAGAAGGGCAATGAACTGCACATGCTGCACACGAAACCATTAAACTAAACCGACTGCTGTTTTATCTACTTGTGTAGGTTGTGCCATTGACATTACTTAAGGAGTAGTTAAACCTACTTCAAACGATTTTCAATTGAGGTATTTCATACTTACATAATACCATTTTATATAACATTCATGTGTCACCTTTACTTATATCTCGAACTTAACAAAGTTCTGATCGATATCATGGATAAATACTTCATGGTCATGAAGCCGTATGTCGTACATCTAGTCTATGTACGTCTAGTCGTAAGAATATCCTAACTACGTAACCACAGTACTTATGCATTGATTGCTTGTCTACTGCCATTGAACGCAGTTGACTCTTTCACACAACCGGCGATGGACGATAAGCGGCAAAAATATTTATGTATGTGTATTTTTATAAAATTGCGAAATTCCTCTTCAAAATGAGTAATAGTTACTCGTAAATATAATTTAGTTATCATGATTAGCTAAGCAAAACATGTATCACATATTGCAACTTTCTTTGTTACCAACATTTCAGGTGTAACACCCAGTAAATGTCACTTATCAGTCGTCAGGTATCACCGTTGATAACCGGTGCGCATACTATGTCAACAGACTAGTGGCCGATTCCATGGAACTGATCCAAGTACATACAACGATAACATTATAATAACAAGTATGCTCTCTCATAAACAAAACTACCTATTTGCTATTTTATTATTGCGTTTCATACTTCCGTAATATTTACGGGTAAACATGATACATCTGCGAAATATTCCGTGATAAGATAAGTACTTAGTAATAACAAGTTCGCACAACGCTACTAAAATGTAACCGAACATTATTTTTGTGACTAACATAAAGATAATCATTCAGGTTTTACGACGACACCAAGTTCCAGGATAGGGATGCAACGAATGTTGTTGTTGGAACCGAAGTGCAATCCGGAGGTTGTGTAGTTAATTATAAGGAGTTAAAGTAGGAGTCAGAGTTGCGAACTCATTGGGAAGTTCCTCCGTTAGAGTCCAAAGCATAACTGAATAACAGCCCTATTAATTCCCTACTTAATCAAATAATCACGTTCGACCATGCGCTGCATTGCTTGAATCTTAAGGTTAAGCCTCTAATGCAAAAATCGTCTGGAACTAAAGCGGTAGTTGATGGTGATATTTCAGTCAGGAGTTCTGATCTTTCGAAATCAAAAGCAAAGCGTTGCAACAACCCTATCTCAGACGAGCAAAGCCACACTCAACGCTAGTTTTAACATAAAAACTGAAAGTGTTAAGGGACTTGTGAAATTTGCCACCTATGCGTCAAAACATGTACTTATAATGTTATTGTTGTAAAAAGTAGAAAGTTTTTATATAATTTCAAAGAACGCAACAAATGCCCTAATCCATTCAAAAACACAATTTGGCCATAAAATCATCGAAGTATAATATTTCCTAATAAAAATTACATAATATAAATTTCACCTATAACGACTGGTGTTGTAATATAATATAATCCTAAAGCAATTAAAGAAGATCACAACAAAACCAGTCGGCAAAATGGAAGGCATCCATGAATAACATCTGTTTATAACTAATCTATAGCATGGCCCATAATTAATTTAATAATCCTAATAACTACCTCAGGGCATTCAAAATAAAATAAAAGCTTTTCTCGGGCTATTAGAGATAATTGATTTCGGCGCTCGATTAAAAAGTAAAAAAGCCGTAATTATCGACAAGTTGTTAAAGCCGAATTACCAAAGGTTCAAATATGGTTTCGTCGGGAAACTATAAGCATGCCAGTCGCATAAATCACCTGCTAATAACAATTTTAATGTTTTCCTCAGGTTATTCTTACCGGACTTGCCGCAGCGCGCGCTCCCCAGCACCACAACTCTTATTCGATTAACTGTCATCTTCATTAGTCCGTTTATAAAGTCACTGCACTTAAATTAAATGTTTGTGCATTTAAAATCTGTTAGCTGAAAATCGTTTTCGTTTATAAAAATGTTCGAAACAAGATCGCGTTGGCGGCAATATCAGCTGTTATTCAAAGATGGCGGACGCACGCGCGCACAACGCACCTGCTTGCGAGCGACTGCCGTCAAACGAAATTGGCGCAAGGCGCATTCAGGCACGTCTATTACTACAGTGAGGAGTGAGAGACATTTGAATACAAACTCATTTGTCTTCGACTGAATTTTTTGTTGCAGAAATGGGTGCATTGATTACCTACTAAATTATTTTTAAAAAGTATAGTCATCAGAAACTACTCCACTTCTACAAGGACTGGCATATGTACCCAAAACTTCATTACGGTTGCAGGACAAAAACACCAATTAAGTTTTATTAATCAAGAAGAAATGATGGTGCATTATTTTTCTATTGTTAAGATTGCTCACAATGAACATTTTGATGGACATGAAGACCAAGCATTAATAGTTGACGGTAGACTCTTCACCTACAGAATACACCTATAAACTTGGTGTGCCAAATAAACGAATGTAGCGTGCTTTACTTACAAGATCGAAAGTTACCACACACGTTAGCAACTATTAGAGTAATTGGGCTAATGATGATTGTCTGTACAATATTTTTTGCGCGCTATTTAAATCTCTAGATCCAATAATAACGTTGATGTTTGCACAAAAAACTATGACAAGCGTTTAATGAAATGTTTGACAGAAACTGACAGCAATCTGGGAGTCGTCAATTTGTTGGGCACAAGAGGCGCAGGGTGTTTTGTCGCGGTACTATCAGCAAATATTACGGTTAGGAGAGTAGACTGTGCGCTTAATCCGCGGAATGTATGCCAACAGCCAATACGCGCCGACATGTGATATGATATAATGTACAGTCCACGACTAAAGTGATACATACAACCAGTAGCCGCTGAGTAAATTGTTTTACATTAACCTTGTATAAACAGCTCTATTTTATAAATAGAGATTTTTGCCATATTTGATCATAGACTTTCATAAAATACAAAAAGGTACAGCTTTATAGCCTGAAAAATCTATGCTGTTTGTATTGAGCCAAATCAATTGAGCAATGGAGGTCGAAGTATGGCTAGCAACAGCAATTATTGTGTACCAGAGCTATACACTAGTTGTACAAGCAATGGTCACAGAGATGAAATTTACTATTGCATAGTTCGCTTTGTTCATGAATATTTTAAACAGGGCACATAAGTGCTCTGCGACCACCTCACTGACTTAGCAAGACCTGTGTCCATTGTTCAGACGAAGACTCGGATAAATAGAAGTGACTGAAGGTATTTGAACTAGAGGGTGAGAAAATTGGAAAAAGAGACATTTACGAACAAGTTTTCAATGATGATAAATGATATTTATTTCTGTAAATAAATCTGTTACAGACTCTTTTACAAGTCAATGTAATGTTTTTTTAAGACTAGATGGCGCCGGCATTTCCTATCTGACTAGCTCTGAGAAGAAAAGCCGAAACAAACTCAGAGATCAAGTTCTCTTTTAAAGTCCAGACATTGTGGTATAAAAATGTATGGAGTGTAACAATGTAGGGCAACGTCTGGAATGGCCTTTTTAGGAAAGTGCCATAGCAGGGTTGAGTTCAGTCATCGCGTAGCTCAAATCTTATTTTAGGGAGCTCAACAACCCGACTGCCGCACGATGCTACCAATCAGCCGGACATTTGCGTAGGTCACAATATAAAATGTTTCTCCGTCTGTATACCCGAAACATAGGTAGCCCGATATTTTTAGGTCGTGCAACATAGAAAACACTTTTACTATAAACTGTATCTAATGACACAAATATTCATAATAAATGCATGCAGTGTCTAAAACGTAACTCTTAGATTGACTAACTGCCAATATTTTACTAATTCTTATCTCTATATATGCACCGTAGAAATATTTCACAATATTTTTACCAATCTTTAAATTCAAGTCGATCCATTTTTGTTGCGAAATCGTTTAGATGGGGAGATTTTACTGTTCCTTGCATTCTACAGTTTTGTTCTGTTTTAATAGGACGCCCTAACGGTTTCATATAGAAGAATTTTAACAAGCTCTTTGTTAGCGTGCTCCTAATGTCGTGTGTTGGTAGTTAGTGAAATAGACTGGCTGTCGCCGGTTGACTGAATAGCTATCAAAACATAAAAAGATAGATGAGAAACGAACGATACGGTGCATACGAAGTAGACAAAGATGAAATTTTATTTTAAACTAGATACGGGGCTTACTTCAAGTTAACTGGCGAAACTTCCTAAGGTTACTAGGTATAATTGACGTAACACATTCAAATATAAAAATACCTAGATAACAAGATACCTAACGAATACTGTAGTGAAGGGCGCGCACGTAGTAGGTCTCTTGTAATCTAATTTAACAAAATTTTTGCCCATGAAGTTTCGATAGTTAATTTGAAGTAGCCCTATATTAAAGTTTAAACATTTAAAGTCATTAATTTTTTTTTTTTTACAAAAGCCACGTCATGTCTAAAAGATAATGTTCTGTCTAGATTTTTCCCAATTATTTTAGGGTCAGCTTCCAATCTAACCAGATGCGGCTGAATATTTTACACGGATCGACTGCCATCAGACCTCCGCAACCCAGTTACTGGGCAATGCCGATATCCTAAGTTTAGACAAGCTGTCAGACTTTCGGGCTTCTGACTTTCCGTAACGCCTGTCATAGGTATTCATATGAGACCGACTGTTTAATGTGTTCTCCGAGGCAAGGAGGGGTCTTGATGTGTAACGAATGGTCACCCACCCACAGACTGACTGCGGCAAGCGTTGCTCAACCTCGCAAATTGTATGATCCGCACGGTTGTTACTAAGCCACGAACGATTTTCAAAAAAAATATAAATATGTCAATAAATGCGCTATCAATAAATTCGCAGAAAAACAATTTATCTGATGATAGCCGGCAGATTAGAATCCGAACCTTAGAAAAACATGAAATCCTCAAATAAATCATGCAACACCTTGTTTCACATTTGGTTTTACAATCCTTTGTGCTTCCAAGTCACGAGTACAAACCCTCAAAGGTACGCTAGAAAAATCGCAATGGAATTTTAAATGAAACTTGAACACTGGCCGCTACAACATTGTAGACGAGCCGTAAGTTTAGAGGCGTCAAAATAAAAATGTAAACTGAGATGCGAGGCAGACGATGCATGTGGAGATTGTAAGACTTCTTTGCGGTTTGAGACTTTGAGCCTTACAATAACCCTGGCGAATAGTGGCATGTAAAATGAAATTCTATTTGAAGTACTTTCTGGAATAAATGAATGATTAACAGAACAAAGGGAAAACAATACAATATTTCATGAAATTGACATAGGATAGACTCGTCGACTCGAAAGTTGAAATGAATTATTTTCAAATACAAATCTAGTGAAAATAAGTAAATTATTCTCATAATTAGGTCTAATAATAATTCATAATATTACACTGGAAATGTTGAATTATGATGGGTAAGAAATTTAAAAAAATGCATTAGTTTTACTTATATTATTGCACTAATACTTAATTATTTCTCTCTCCTCTTAGTCTTGAGACTTTTTGGCTTTCGAGCAGGGCGTTTAGCAGCATATATAGTAAATATATTTCTATAATGTACTTCGAGGTTGACGTCGAAAAATCATACGTCATAATGTTTATTTCCATACAAAATATTATTATTACTAAACAGGTTATCAGATTGACCCACAAAACGTTGATAAATCTTATCAAATCTGTAATTGATAACAGATTAGTCACCGTCACGTTTTTATCGTTACTAGAGTTCCGATATTTGTTCTAGTTATATTTTGTTATACAAGGTTAGTCGGAAAGGGGGTACTAAGCCGAAAGGGTGTTAAAGTACCCATAATAAGGGATAACTTTTGTTCTACAACTTTCCCCAAAACTCGATCATTTAAGAGAAATAGCTTTTCAAAGATTTCGTAAAAAATATGCTAAAATCTATCTGTCCAAAGCTATGATCAGCTGTTTTTAGAATTAAGGTCATATTTGGGGTCACGGATTAGAAAATTAATTTTCTGAATTCATAACTAAAGCAGGTATGTTTTTTTTTGAAAAAACTAAATTAAAGTATTTAATTTATGCAAATAAAAATTATCGAATTTTGAAATTTTAGCACTTGCTTTAAAATAGTCACCAGTGATACTTTACGTGGCCTACGGCTTAGTACCCCCTTTCCGACTAACCTTGTATATTATATGTGATAAGGAGAGATGAAAAGCATGTGGCTAAGAGAGTGCTGAATATGAATTTTGATGGATGGAGAAAAACGGAGACTAAAGAAAAGATTGATGGATTGTGTGAGGGAAGATACGAAGGAAAAGGGAGTAAATGATAATGTGACGGCTGACAGAGAAGAATGGAAGAGAAGAACATATTGCGCCGACCCCAAATAACTTGGGACCAGGGGAGGATGATGATGATGATGATGATATTTTATTATAATACATATAACACCATTCAATTAGATACATTGTTTCACTCCATTAACAATAACGTGAAAGCGAATTCAATTTTATGTATACAGAAAAATGATAACAAAAAATAACTAATAATTAAAATTTATATAGGTACAACAATTAATATGAAACACTTAGGAAAGAAAAACAATATTAATGATTTTAGTGCTGATGCACCAAAAGCTGCTAAAGCAATTACGTATTTGTTAAAATAAGAGGACACAGAAGGTGCCCTAAATGAGTAGAAGAAAAAACTAAATTTGATACTACTGTACCATAATAATAATTATAAATAGGGACATGATACAGGTATTTATCTTATTATATGGAGCACGAAAAGTAGCACAGAGATGCGGTTTCGTGTGTCGCGCATTGAAATGTTGCCAATATAGTAAATAATCTTCCCAAGGAAAATATATAGGCAAGTACTCTATCAACGAGTTGTCATTCTGGGAATCGACGGCTACTGGGAATCTCATGGATTTGAGAGCTTTTTTAATAGCAAGGATCATATTCGACCCCATAGACAAAAATGTTGGATATAGTATTACCAATGCAGAGTCATTTCAGAGAAGGGCATTTAGTCAAAATATTTTTTTCGAAGAAAATTATTTAGTTCAGAAAACGTTATGTATGAATAATATTTTTCGAAACAGTTTTAGGAATTGCCTCAGATTCTGTTACAATGCTTCTGAGTTATTTTAGTATCGAGTCATACAAATAGTGACGGGGTTAATCAAAATAAATTAAGTATCTAATTATAATTAACAAAATATCTATCAACAATAATCATTAATAAAATATTGAATTACAATCAAACAAATATTCGCTCTTCCTCTCTCTTACTAAACTATGTTGTGCCGGATAGAGTCAATATTTGATCCTATAGTCTTTAACCTACTTTAACTCCTTTATTAGGTCTAAAATAATAAAGGAAGGAAAGACGGAAGTAAATGATTAATAAAATTAGTTAATATAATTACACATTATGTACCTCTCACTATAAGTATAATTCTCGGTATAATATTCAGAAAGTCTCCTTGTTACTAATATAAAGGTTTATCATTAGATTCGTAAGTAATTTTATCATTATTTTTTCTTTGACATGTTTTAGGTTATAATTGTTAACTTTGAAAAAAGCTATAATATCGTGGATACTGTTTTTTTTTATTTTTTATATTTCGTATGTTTTAAGTTCAATTTTATATCTTTTGCGAATGCTGTGCATGTCTTTTATTGATATAAGCACCAGTCTATGTATCTTGCTTGTTATTTGTCAATGTTTGTGTTTATGTTGTTGATATGCCTTATTAAATAAATAAATAAACCTACCACCTGTTTTAAAATTACATTATGGAATACAATAAAGAATTGAGTATTGATTACTGAAGGCATGAGTGACATAAATTTTATGTATAGGATTTTTTTATTTTTAATGGGTTTGCTCTTGACTCTAGTCTAGGTCAGAGGAGACAGAGACAAAGTCTACGATGGAGTGAGCTTACCCAGAAGAAGCCTATTAACTCTAACTTTGAAGAGATTCAGGTTGAATGCGTTTGGGAACACAGACGCAGGTAGTGAGTTCCACTCTTTTGTAATACTCTTTTGACTTTAGTTTTTAACCGACTTCCAAAAAGGAGGAGGTTACTATGTTCGTCTGTATGTATGTTTTTTTTTGTGTATGTTCATCGATATTTTCGCCAATTGTGAACCGATTTTGATGATTATTTTTTTAATGGATAGGGTATACTTCGAAGTTGGTCCCATTTAAATTTGGTGAAGATCTGATGAAGAACTTCGGAGATAGACAATGGAACTCCTCAATGACGAACAGTACGCATATTGTGATGATGTGATTATGTTACGAGCAGCGTCTTTAGTAGGTCTAACCAAGTTAAGGCCACTAAAATGAAAAAAATAAAAACTTTTTTACAAAAAATTTAAACCGACTTCAAAAAATAATAAAATAATTACCATATAAAATTAACAGTTTCAGAAGTTGGTGCCTTCAATTTGGTTCAGCGTGGATCAGCACCGACTTTTGAAACTGTTAATTTTATATGGTAATTATTTTATTCTTTTTTGAAGTCGGTTTAAATTTTTTTTTAAAAGTTTTTATTTTTTAAATTATCCTTTAAATTATGTATTAAGCTTATGTATTTCCTGTCAATACACGACGCTCCTACTACACTAACAATACAATTGTGTTCATCCATCGCGACGGGTGACTGAAGAGGCCCCGCAGTGGATCCTGTTACCCGACCAACGGGGATTTTATTCGGTAGCCACCCGATCTTAATCGCGGCGTAAAATAAAAAAGGACGAACAAAATTCAAAACTAATTTCCGTTGTACACGAACGAGTTTTTATCGAGTACGTGTCTTCACTTAATTTTTAATTTATTTTCCTTTAAGCGGCGAGGGCTCAGTACCAAACTATATTTGGCTTAAAGAAATTGGGTCAGGTTACCGCGAAGTTTTCTGAATGTGTTTATTACACTGCATATTATTTTGAATTACTTGGTTACCAGTTACCAGTTATTAACATAACATAACACCTGTATTCCTAGAAGGGTTGGACAGAGGTGTATACACTTTGAACGTCAACATTCCACCTTATGAAATAGTCTATGAGACAAGTTCACGGTTACAACTCTATGTAAGCCCATACGAATCTGGCGAGATCTGGATTTCACAGTTTAATGATTAGAGCTTTGATATCTAGTGTTCGATTTATGTAATGTTAGGTTCAGTACATCAACCGTCAATGAATACTAAATAAACAATATTATTACAAAGGGACCATAAAGATTTTGTCTCTTTGTCATCTAGATCATAACATTACACCACGCCTGTATTCCCCGAAGAGTTGGGCAGGGGTGTATATTAATACCCTCATTTCGGCGTTATGTTTAAGTCCCACGTAATAGGGGGCGAGCCTATTGCCATCAACCGGGCACAAATCCGGACTCCGGGCTGCTCCTGAGGAATTTCACACGAAAAAACCCAATTACATTTTGCCCGACCTGGGGATCGAACCCATGACTACAACATCAGCAGTCACGCTTGCCACTCTAGACCAACGAGGCAGTAGTTATTACTTGGTAATAACTGTTCCTATAAAAAAACAAAAGATGATTTTGCGTGCATAAGTAACTCACGGATTGGAGGGTCTATTAGACTACGCAAAGAATGCACTAGCCGTAGTTTTAACCAATAACGATCGATAAAATATAGCAAGCACGCATAAACCGCATAAGAAAATAGAAAATAACATAACATTACGCCTTGTATTCCCCGAAGGATTAGGCATAGGTGCTTTAACTGGTATCGTCTTGTTTTCCATAATATCATTTGTACTATTACTGTTTTCCATAATCGTCCCCCCTCATAATATTTATTTGCACTATTACCATTTATACTAATAACGCTTGCCGCCGAGCGCCAGATTTCCTCTATTGCAAAGCAAGCATGCATGGCGATTGCAGGCGCTTGTACTGAACTAGCATTGTTGTGCTAGTATGGGCAAATTAATATTATGATGAATAAATGTTATAGAAAACGACGTTATTGAAAATAAAAAATATAGCAAATAAATTTATGGATTAAAATTATTATAACACTTGATCGATTATGACCAATGAAATTAGTGAAAATGATTTTATGTGATTTCACTATTAAGGCAACTGAAGCGTTATTTCTAATGAAATTATGACAAATACAAGTATGGTATATAAAATTATTGCATTTTAAATTATGGCAAACATTAGTAAACCACTTTAACTACACCCTCGTTTCGCCAGTAATGTTTAGGTTCCATGTAATAGGGGGCGAGCCTATTGCCAAAATATAAAATAATAATTATATATAAATAGAAAAATTATACATAATTATTATAAATTAACCAAAACACTTACGTAACGCGAAGAAATTTCACATTAATAAGGAATTTGATTATAAGTAGTAATTTGTATCATTATAATATCGACGCTTATTAAGTCTCATGAATATATTAATGACGAATAGTAATCAGTTATGTATTTTATTGGATTCTGGTTAAATTTCTTGTTATGGTATAATAAAGTTAATTAAGACGTGTAGCAATTAGATCGAAATACCGTTAAAAGTCAAAGTATGAAGTACGAAATCTTATTAGCTCAATTAGATATTTACATTTCCAATTATGATTATGATTTCTGTTACCAGCTTCGAAGTTTTCTTTGAAGACGTTACGTGATGTTTGCGAATTAATTACAAATTGGACAAATTTACCCTTTCCTGTGCAATTTTTAACAAATAACTTCATTTGTTTATTTTGAGACATCTATTTTATCACCATGATTTAGGTTACTCTTTCAATATGCGACACATCTTTTTGGCATGATGTATGTATCCTGATAAATCCTAAATCAAGTAATGAATATAGATAAAAAAAATACAGCCTTACCTAATTCGCTTAAATGCTAAAACTGAATCGTTGATGTTTTGTTAAGTTGGAACTTGGAATGGTAACTTAACGCCAAAAAATTTGAATAAAAGAAAACTTAAAACATTCGAATAAAACTAGTATCATTAAAAAACAACTTTTTGAAGCTAACCTTTTATATTTACATTAATTATCTTCCAATTACAGCTTCCATGTCGAAAAAGTGGGTAGTTTTTTGTGACAGACTTGGCCTAATTTCTACTGTCGAGTTTTTTGGACGGGTCATCGCACGTGCATTTATCTCCATCAGTCCATCAGCAGCATGGACTGAATTATGCAAATTACCCGTTAAGAACAAACATTCGTTATAATTGATGGTTCCGCAGATTTTTACCATTAATATTTTCGAGCTGAATTAGTTTTTTTACTAATCGATTCAGACAAGATTCTCAATGAAATTTTAAGTAGGTCGTATTTTGAAGTCGACTGAAAGTGTTACGTTTGTTAATGTTATATATTATATGAGTTTCATTCCGATCACATGTGAGAAGGAACTCCAAAAAGGAAATTATTTTTACCGATTTCGCAGTTCAACCGTGTGATTAAAGTAACGGTCCTTAATTATTTTTCTCTTTATAGAATTTAATGACGAACATTATTATTATGTGCTCAAACAGTCCTTAAATACGAGTATGTAAGAATTTACTTAAAATGTCAAGAAATATGTAACGTTTAATGGAAACCTCAATTCAGATAAAGATTGGCAAACTTTATTTTATCGTGAATAATTGAAAGTTCTAGAAAAACAAACGCATTCTTGTTTTATACAAGGTTAGTCGGAAAGGGGGTACTAAGCCGCGGGCCACTTAAAGTATCACTGATGACCATTTTAAAGCAAGTGTTAAAATTTCAAAATTCGATAATTTTTATTTGCGTGCAAAAATAATTTTATTTTAGTTTTTTTCAAAAAAACATCATACCTGCTTTAGTTATGAATTCACAAAATTAAGTTTCTAATCCATGACCCCACTTTGTGCAGTAATTATTACAACCAATTTCGACATGGTCTTTTTATTTCAAGTTCTCTACTGCTTTATAATAGTTTCACACTATTACAACGTTTTTTGAAGTAGATACATTAAAAGATCCTCCACATCTTTAGCGACAATAGCTAAGTACGTCTGACGTAGCCTGGGCAGTCGGCTCCACTAACAGCCCTGCTGATTGGATAATCTTTTCACCATGGTAGGAGCTTTACTCGTAAAGCTCATGTTGACACGAGGCAGAGAGTGACAGAGATAAGTTACAGTTATAAAAGATAAAAAAATAAAATAAATAAGATGCTTCTATCCCGCCTACCCTATCCTACCCCGTTCGTGCAATTTTTTCACATTCAATTTCACTGTTTCTTCAACCAATCAATAAACGTCCACTGAACATAAGCCTCAATGAACAAGTAACGTAGCTGAAAATACCGGTCTCTAAATATAACACTGTTTTTTAATTTGATTACCTAATTATTATAACTTTATGTAGCTACTTTACCGTGAGCCCTGACGCGCAAGAACGCTTTTTCAACGCGCGTTAAAAAAGCGTTCTAAAAACAAATAGCAAGCCGTATACATATGTGTTCACATGATAGCGCTTTTTTAACGCAGCTGATCTATTGTTCTCTCTTTAACGCACGCTAAAAAAACGTTCGTGCGCATCAGGCCTAACAAGTAATTTTTTTGCTTTTTAAAGACATGCGATACAAAACTATTTTGTTTATTCTTTTCCTACTTAGATTAAGTAGGTACGTAAGATGACAAAGGAGGATCGGCAGTTCAGCCTATATGAGCAATAACGTTAAGCGATATGTCGTTTGAAAGGTTTTTTTTATATTCTACAACTTTTACTATAGCGTCATGTCTCAAATCGCTGTGGGAAAAAAGTGTTAGGTTAGGTTTAGGTTCAAGACTGGGAGGAGGTGGGATCCTGACGGGGTAGCGGTGCATGCTTATGCGAATCCCGCGCCCTGGCCGACGGTCAGGAGAAAGTACATAGTGGGTGTTTAGCCGGTAAGAGTCGGGCGGACTTAAGAGGGTTTCCCCACGATAAAAAAAAAGTTACATTGGCTTAGTTTTTTATGTATTAATAGGTACATAATTAATATGTTTAATATCCATTGCAATATCTGATAATAATCATTAAAAAGCATAAAAAACGTTAATATGAAGTTTCATTTTATTTGGCCATAACTTTTTTCCCACAGCGATTCGAAACTTGCCACCATAGTAAAAGTTGTAGAATATAAAAAAACCTTTCAAACGACATATCGCTTAACCTTATTACTCATATAGACTAGAATCTATACATTTTTGCCGGTCTTCCTTTATAATAAGAATATTAGTCGTAGAAATTGGCAAGGATTAATTGATTTATAATTGGTATCATCCAACATTGATCTTTGTGAAGATTCGTATTACGCAAAGTTGATCGAAATTTTGAAAAGCCAATAGTTAATTTCAAATCGCCACTTTCGTAGCAAGTAGAGTGACATAGGCCACCTGAGTTTATATCCAAATGCGTCATATTTTTTACGCTTTGAGCTCTAATAACGGCAAAACGAAAACAATACCTAACGTAATTGTTAAATAGATATTTATTCTGTCTCTTCGTTTGCGTAAATTTGTTTAACATGTGCGCATTTAAGAATGAACGGAATAGGGAGAATCCTGCTCTTGTCATTGAATTCGTAAAACTTATTTGTTTATACAGTCATACATTACTTAGTAACTCTCCTTTACTTTGCACATACCTATTGTCAAAAAACCCGGGAAAATCCACGTGCAACTTTATCATCCATAAAAATAAATGTTCTATATATATATGAACGTAGGTACATTGTTACTCGCATATGGCGAACTGGCATTCCAGCACACACTTCACTAACAAGAAGACCTACAAGTCTCGTGAGATGCGCGAAATAATGCGAGGATGTCACGCGAAGTGCCGGATGTCCCCAACCAAGGTACCAGACACCTTACACGTCCAAACAAACGATACATTCTGCGCGCACGCACTCGGTCTGATGAACCCGAACGATTACGTCAGTACACGTGGTAAGGGATTTATATACTCAATTTATTTCAACAGTGTTGTTTTTTTGAGCAATTTTTTTTAAGTTGTAGGTCTGTGTACAGGTATTTTAATAATTATCGTATTAGGTACCTACTGTGGATGAGTTTAATAATAAATAATGGTGTTTATTCTGTTGCGCTCTTTGACAGGACTAAACTAAGGATATTTGTCTCTTTCTGTTTCAATAGAAAAGAAAGTGACAGTTGCGTTTAGTCTAGTTTAGTAGTGCCAAAATGTGCAACAGAATCAACACCACTGTTTTACCACTCAAATAATGTTCTTCTTGAAATTCAATCCTTTATAAATCTTTTGTAATTTGCCATATTAAACACAAACTCTATAACAAAAACATACGTACGTACTCAAAACCAATAGCTATATCGACCTACACGATGGGCTCTAGATTAATTGATTCAATTTTCCAGTTCAGCGGAACCTCATTTTTCTAAGTACAATCAAGATCTGAGATGGCCTGTACGCTGACAATATAATTAACCTAGCAATATCCAGGCTATGTGGAACATGTTAAGTAATAATGGCAGCTCCAATTACTCCTGCGCATATTCTGAGAAAATCACACAATTACAGCAAATATTTATGCGAATATTTTGGTTGAATGCCAAGAATTGTTAGATCTATTGCACTATAATAGTTATTACAAATAAACAGAGATATCTAAGGATAATAAATAAAACTCCAAAGCTTATGATAAATAGTATAAACTTTAAAAGGATTTTTATTAAGATAATAGGAACTCTTTTCATACTTCCTTCATTCATGGACCTTTAAAATATGTACATACATAACGGTATCGATCGCTTATTGTTTTATCGCTCCGTGCCATTCCGAAAGGTCGATAATTTTTTATTGTCACTGTTTCAGATTCGCAAATAATTCTTGCTTTTATTTGCTCCGAGAAAGTTGATTTCTCCTCTTACCTTTAACCCTATAAATAAACGTACTAGTATTAAACCTGTAAGCTTGTCGTTAGTAGATGTTCATTGGCTAATATAGAGACTTTGCCAATTAACATTTTTGCTACATTTGAAAGCATTTTGAAAATTCACGCACCTACTTTTCTTTTTACTTTAAGATAGGGTTTATCAGCAACATAACATGGTACGCGTGAGCAAGGCAACGCCATAAATACGGCGGCGCCGGCGCAGCGGCCCTATCGACGAACACGCCCTCTAGCGAGCTTCGCACCACCGCGTCATATCGCTTTAGCCCATGTTACCTCATATGGAAGTACACTGGTAAGACTTGGAGACAAATCCTTAGCGAAAGCCACACCGTCTAATAGTTTTATTGTAATTTTATTTTCTTTTATGGTTGTGAAAGAACCATAAAAGAACCAATATCTGCGGGGACACCATAATTCTGCTCTCGCCGTATAAGCTCTTACTGTGATAACATGTTTTTACATGCACAAAGCAGACATAGGTGTATTGATTTTATTTTCAGAAAGCGTTTCTAACTACTATTTGATCTTTGACCGCTACGTTAGTAGGTACGCAGTAATACAATTTTTATTCTTATGCACGTGTTAAATGTATGAATGCCAACAACAAAAGATCAGAACGTCACTTGAAGATAAGAAGCTGACACAGCTGGAGCTCTAAGAATAAAGGGCGATAGCCTTTTAATTAAAAGCTGCGATCAATCAATTCCACGTAAAGTAAATACAAATCAGAACTGACTTGCCAGTAGGTAATCTGTTTACAGTCAAGAAATATTCGCAAATATATTCAGCATTACAAATCAAATAAACATGACAAATAAGAACCAATTTGTTTGGAAGTACTGATGTATATTGAGCGGTTGGAACAAATCCATATTTGACATCGTGATCAGTGTGCGTGCAAGTTCAAGTAAGAAAAACAACCGCGTGGATAACATGACGAATAACTGTGTATGATTTCAATTAGTCATGCGATTATTTCTCGTTACTCAATACGCGAGTGTACGGGGAGGAACACAAAGAGATAAACAAAGCTACACGTTAGTAGCTGACGCCACTGTAACTCATGCTACGATATCGAACGAGCTCAGATCACTTCTTAGAATGCAATTCGAGTTAGTGAAATATTTATTTACTGTATCAGGTTCTTGGTGCACATAAATATAACACAGCTTTAGAGCATCTCTGATTTCGTTGTAAAGTGCAAGCTTTTTAATTATAGCTTTGTGCTGGAAATTATTCGTCGTCGTGAAGCGCGTGCGCTTTACTATAGTCTATGGGACGCTAATAAAGTATGGAGATTGTTTTCAATTTCTATGTCATCTTACAAAAAATATATAACATACATCTGTTGATGCCATGTGCACATAGCTGTCTATGGATTAACGGATTTGAAAAATGCAATAAAAAATAAGACTGTCCACGATGTTTTTGTTTGACAGAATGCAAAATGGCCAATTACTGGCTAACGGTTATTGTATTGGGTGCTAATAGATTTATTACTAGCGGCCCGTCCCGGCTTCGCACGGGTGGACATTTTTCCCGTTTTTGCAACATTTTTCATTTATGCTCCGCTCCTATTGGTCGTATCGTGATGTTATATAGTCTTCCTCGATAAATGGAATAACCAACACAAAAAGATTTTTTCAATTCCAACTAGTAGTTCCTGAGATTAGCGCCGCCAAACAAACAAACTCTTCAGCTTTATAATATTAGTATAGATTAAATGTATAAAATATTTTAAAAGAGATTAGGCCTGAATTAAATAATTCTAGAAAGAACACCCTCAGACTAGGTGGAGTGACTCTTCGTAATGAGAGAAGCTATGGATCGAGATCAGTGGCGTGCTATAGGAGAGGCCTATGTTCTGGCTGATGATGATGATAAGGAGGAAGAACGACACAAACAAATGAGAGCGCCATCAAATTATTTTTGCGCATTGCCACGCTCTGTCTTCGCGGCTAAACAAAGGTCAAGAAATAACCCTAAATGGACCAACACTAAGTATGAAGACGCTCAAAGTCACATAGCTGTTTTGTGTGCTTATTCATATTAGATTGGTAATTATTTTTTAAGTAGCTAATAAAATACGGCCAGCAAATGGCTCCTTAACCTTAATTGGCAAGTGACAGTCCCTGTCTTAACGTCAGTCGCGAATCCACACAACAAATTACTAAGGGTATCCAGTGTATCTTGGCCGTTCATGGTGGCGCTGCTTGCAAAGGCAAATGTTCATTTATATCAAATTCAGTGCATTTAAATTTAGTTATTATTTCGCCGCGTACCAAGATATACTAGACAATTGGTAATTACCAAAGATTAACGACTGTGACAGTTAAAACCCATTAGTGTTAATAGACAAAAAATATTAACTTCAAATCTTATTTAGCTCGTGACGTGCAACGGTAGTAGGTACCTAATATTTGACTTTGATAATTAACTTTTTATTTTCGGTTTACTCAACTGGTAAACAAAAGTGTGTTACTAACTCAAACTAGAATGAGTGCACTAAAATTAAAAAGTAAATCAAATACAGTCGAAACAAGTTTCCTCGTTTAGCTACATTACAATTAAACTCATTGTCAAGAAATAGATAAGTTTACACTTTAGCTATTCTAATCTGTGGATTAGAATAGTTAGTAAAGACCCCCAAAATGTTTCGGTACAATCCCTATTTTCCACCCTCCATTTCCAGACCTTCCTTCAACGCAATGTCGTCAATGCAGCCTACTGCAAGAACATTCCAAAAGTCCAATACCACGTGTTTATTGCTACAGCCTTAAGGCTCAAAGACTGCTCATCTCTATCGGTTCTAAGGGAGTCAATGCAGCCCTAGCTAACGATAAACAACTTGTTCACTGATGACAGTACAACACTAATTTTCACAGAGTCCAATCCAAGTCCATCGTCCATCCAAATCTTTAACATGACTAAGAGTTACCAAAAAAAAATTTGAGTATGAAGGCATAAATCACAACTTATTAAAATATTTATTTCGTAAACAGTGTTCAATACGTTCTGCAAGGCAACTGAGCGAGGGGTGTGTAATCACGAACTCTATCGACACGCCGGGAAATGCAACCGAGAAATTATCTGATCCCTCCCATAACTTACGCTAAAATACTAAAATTGCTTTCGAGAAATCTTTTAGACAGATCTTCACGCTCTCAGCGCTTATTATATTCCATTACGATACCAATAATAGCTGAATACTATTACAACTCTCTTTAAGCACTAGTTATCGACCCATCTTAATTAAGAATGCCAATATAGATTATTGAAATGCGTTCAATATCAATAACCTGATCCTGCTATACTTATCCCGTTAGTGTCCCGTTTTGAAAGTGGATTGTAAAACAGTTTGCTTTGACATTGTAAAAAAGTTATTTGGGTTCAATACACTAAAATAAAAACGCTCCTTAAAATTCCTTAACTTAACTTTCAGAAGTTTTTCCAAAAAGTATTACTTTTACGATGTTATATGTCCTGTTACAAACACATAAATATGTTAGCAGAAATATATTTATCAAATGTAACCTGTACCACAGCCGTTTCTGTGCGGAACCTCACAAACATTACGGGTACATAATCTCACTCGTTCGCTTTTTTATTTTCCTGCGACCGTGACTATCTGAAGGCTAGATCGGCGGTCACGGGAAATAAAGTTACCGCTGGTAATATGACACTTGAAACCTGGGATACGACCAGTCATCGTCCATTATGGCTTATTCGCAACTATCTCGCCTTCATAATGTATCTACTTGGATTTTGCTATGTCATTTAGAAAGAATTTTATGCATTTCGTTTTGCTTTGTTGTTATACAAAATCTTTCTAAGAAGAATTAGCTTCGGGTCTCGATTTGCTATAAATTTTATACGAAATAAATCTAATTCTCACATAACATCACCCCTGTATTCCCCCGAAGGGACAGAGGTGTATTTTTTCATCCTCATTTTCCCGTTATGTTTAAGTCCCATGTAATAGGGGGCGAGTCTATCGCCATTAACCGGGCACAAATCCAGACTGCTAGCTGCTACTGAGATATTCCTACTGGAAAAACCCAATAATACTGCCCGGCTTGGGGATCGACCCCAGGACCCCATGCTCAGTAATCACGTTAGCGACCACTAAACTAACAAGGCAGTCAAATCTCATTCTCATACCATTCAAGAATGTTTAAAGTCATACTGTTTAAGTTGTCAAGTTACTAATGCATACAATTCAAATTATCTATACTAATATTATAAAGAGGAAAGATTTTTTTTGGAAGGACCACTCACAGTTCAACAACTCTCTTGAGGTTTATACTGCTTAACCGGACAGTCCTGTGGTGGTCGAAAATTACTAGCCAGGGCTTACAAACTAAGGATGTAGGAAAGATTTGTATTTTTGTATGTAACGAATAAACTTAATTAAAAATTTAAAAAACCCCCGACGCAAAAAACTAACTTTTAAAAAGTCAAAAATATCATCGTTTAGCCATCAAATTCGATTGAGTAACACCTATATATTTTAATTACAGAAATTGATGGATGGCACGATAAGGTTTGCTCGTTGAAATGGCGATATAATATCGCGTCGGGGTACCGCTAAAGTAAGTCAGACCCTTCATTTAATTGACCATCTATTAATTTACTAGCTAGCTAATTTACTTAGCGGTACCCCCACGTGATATTATATCGCCATTTCAACGAGCAAACCTTATTGTGCCATCCATCAATTTCTGTAATTAAAATATATAGGTGTTACTCAATCGAATTTGATGGCTCAATGATGATACTATTATTTTTGACTTTTTAAAAGTTCGTTTTTTTTGCGTCGGGGTTTTTTTTAAATTTTTAATATATTTTTATTTTAAACTTAGTATTAAGTTAAAAAATGTACACTTACTTTTGGCAAAAAAGCACGTAAATTGTTAAGTAAATATATATTTCATAAATAACATTTAGTTTTTGCCACCATTGCATTGTATGTAGAATCAAATACTGATCAAAACGAATCCAAACACGACATATATCTTCTATTATTTTTTCAAGAGTCTACTAGTGTGCTGGATATCCTAGCTGCAGCATCAGCTCATCATGTCGCCACCATTGAATTGCATGTAGAATCAAATACTGATCAAAACGAATCCAAACACGACATATTATTATCTGCTATTATTTTTTCAAGAGTGTACTAGTGCACTGGTTGTCCTGGCTGCAGCATCAGACCAAGAATTTCATAATCTTGCATAGTTATATAGCATACATGAGTGTTTCAAATTTTATTTCACACGTATGTTTGAAAGTAAAGTAATACACATAATGCGTCTAAGAACCCTACCGCAGCTAACAAAACAGCTGATAACATTGAAATGGCTGAACCGATTTTAATAAAACATGTCTAAGATCACTCGCTAGAAAACCAGCTTTCAAATAAAAAAAACCGCACTCAAGTCGGTTCACCCGTTTAAGAGCTACGGTGCCACAGACAGACACACACACAGACAGACAGACAGACAGACACACATAGCGGTCAAACTTATAACACCCCTCTCTTTTGCGTCGGGGGTTAAAAACTACTGGACCGATTTCAAAAATTGTTTCGCCGTAAGTAAGCTACATTATCACTGAGTAACATAGGCTACGGGCGGAGCCGTGAGAACACAGCTAGTTGTTAATAAAATAACAACAATTAGAACCAACTGCCTCGTTGATCAAGTGGTAGTAAGTGCGACTGCTGATCGTTAGGATCGATCCCCAGGTCTGGCAAAGTGTTATTTGGTTATTTCATTAGGAATTTCTCAGTAGCAGCTCGGAGTTTGCATTTGTGCCCGGTTGATGGCAATAGGCTCGCCCCCTATTACTTAACGGTGAAATGAGGGTGTTACTAAACACCTCTGCCCAACCCTTCGGGGAATACAGGCGTGATGTTGTTATGTTATAATATTCTACTAATTACTCCTAATTCACAAATACCTACTTAGGACCTTATTTCTATCTTGTTTTCAATTAACATCAATCAGACTGTGTGCCATCTTCCCTCTTCCTGTATACGTAGGAAGAGGTGACAAATGGTTTATAGCAGGCGAGTATGTAGCAAAGATCAACTCGTACACTGATAGCATTTTAATGGAAAAACCTCGTTTAACTGAAAGCAATCCTTCGAGAAAACATGAGGTCAGGTGAGTGACATAGATGTACAAAATTGTCTTATGTTGACTATACAAGGTTAGTCGGAAAGGGGGTACTAAGCCGCGGGCCACCTAAAGTATCACTGATGATTATTTTAAAGCAAGTGTTAAAATTTAATAATTCGATAATTTTTATTTGCATGCAAAAAGATTTTTATTTTAGTTTTTTCAAAATAATCATACTTGCTTTAGTTATGAATTCAGAAAATTAAGTTTCTAATCCGTGACCCCAAATAAGACCTAAATTGTAAAAACAGCTGATCATAGCTATGGACAGATAGATTTTAGCATATTTTTTACGAAATCTTTGAAAAGCTATTTCTCTTAAATTATCGAGTTTTGGGGAAATTTGTAGAACAAAGGTTATCCCTTATTATGGGTACTTTAACACCCTTTCGGCTTAGTACCCCCTTTCCGACTAACCTTGTGTACGTAGCGTACAATAATCGTTTCTAAAAATAGCGTTTCGCAACAGGGTGGAAACTGTCAAGATAAAAACGATTTTTCAATATAACATAACATAATATCACGCCTGTATTTCCTCAAAGGGTTGGGCAGAGGTGTATAGTAACACCCTCATTTCACCGTTATGTTTAAGTCCCATGTAATAGGGAGCGAGCCTATTCCCATCAACCGGCCACAAATCCAAACTCCGGGCTGCTACTGAGGAATTCCACACGGAAAAACCCAATAACATTGCCCGACCTGGGGATCGAACCCAGAATCTCACGATCAGCAGTCGCGCTTGCAACCACTGGATCAACGAAGCAGTATTTTTCAATATCGATCAAGTAATTTACTCGCTGTAAGAACCTACTTACATAGGCTGTTACAATCATGATCATGGCCCCACGAAAGCCAAGTAGAACAACCGCAAAACAAGGAACACTCGTTGTACATTTCTATATACCGCAGAATTTCCTTCAGCAACTCAAAGTGGCATGATCCAATAAATATTCTCGTATTTAGGTTCGATTTCCGATCGGTTTATTTCAACATTTAAGTCGGATCACGAGTGCTTTCGATACGGTACACGAGAACTGTTTTACTTGAACGATCGTTTGCAATGTTACCGCAAGTAGACCGACCGACACTTTCGGATGGTTTGTGGAGATAGGAAGGGAAGATGGAGTAAAGGTGACGTTAGCATGTGTAATTCGTATGTTGGTATCATTGTACCTTGTTCCTAGTAGGACCGTCTCCAAAAAAGCTTGTCATACTTCCTGTGGTAGGAACTTCCTACCACAGGAAGTATGACAAGCTTTTTTGGAGTTAAAAATCCACACCCTATGCAATATAAGTCATAGAAGCTTATAAGAATACCAAATCACAAAGAGCATATCTACCTATAGTTCATCTGTGCCCAAAGTCTAAACCAGTCATGAAAGTTGGTACTTTAAATCGGTTTTGAAAATTTGAGTAATACTAGTTGGAACAGACTCTAAGCGATGACTGCTATCATTAAAAATCCTCGGCGGATAGGAAGAGGTGATAGATGTGATTATTTTAGATATTTCATTTTCACGACGCTGAATAAAACCTTTTATTCTCTTTACTAAACATGCGTGTTTTCGAACATCCAACATAAATGTTAGGTAACATCTCTTATCCCACATAAATTCCACCCAGCCATTGAAAAGTAAATGCCCTACGATACTGGACCATAAAATCGATTTAACATTGAATACCAATTTCCATTACTCAGATATTGGCTAACAGATCATAATCGTGAGCTAAAGGGAGCGTATCCATGCGTTTGTTGTTCCAAGTACATTCGTATTTTAGTTGCGAACAGGGCCCGTTAGCGGGTGAAGAGTGGCGAACTGGCGATGTTAGCGGTGTGGTACAAAGACTTCGTGCTCCATAAATCGGAGAGACTATGACCTTCCGAGGTGAGGAGCAGCGCGGCGCCCGGCGCGTCATTGCGGACCTAAATGCCGATAGATATCGTTATTTGGGATTGGATCCTGTTTCGATTGTAAAATTTCAATTGTAATTGTCTTCAACTATTTTTTAAATTGTATTTGTTCTCATCATATTTTCTGACAGTTTTAATAAGGAGGCTTTTGTCAACAAAGTGTAAGCCAGTTTTTTCGAAAATAGTTTTTCAGCTTTACATTACAAGTGAGTGGTCAGATAGAAGTACTACATCAATAAGATCCAAAGTATTATTTTTAAATTAGCGACTTCGATCTTTCCTAAATCCTAGTTAGAAATCCAAAATCCTAGATAGAGATTTAGACGAGACACTGGCAGTGTATCGAGACTTTATCAACAATTGAAACAGATAACGTTTTCCCTATTTATTATTATATTGAGTCATTTCAACAACTCTCTCCTTATAAGGTCACTTACACACGTTCAATTCTAGCCTCTTCAAAACTCCTTAGTAAGAATGACTTATAGCAAGATAAATAAGAACAGAAAATAATTGTCTATACAACTTAAAACTGAAGCTTGAGTGCAAAATATTTGCAAAATCACGGAACGGGTTACAAAATAAACATTAGAGCGAGTTCAAGTAGCAAATAAATTGAGTGCTTAAGGCAAACATTAGAAATTGGTTTTACTTTAAGGAAAACATGAAATTTCAATTTGCAGTGACAAAAAAATAAAGAACGTGACATAGTTTTAACTAAGTTTGTGATTCCGGACAAAGAATTGGCTGCAGTTAGAATTATAAACTTCTTCTTTGCCGTAGTCGGGTAAAAAGATCAATAGGTATCGAAAAAAAGCGACAAAGGAATTATTTTATGAGGACAGCCAGCTGCATCCTCCTGTCAACTCAACCTATACTTTTTTTTATCGTTGGAAAATCCCGATGGACGTCCCTCGCCCGGGGAAGGCGAGGGGGTCTGCCGGACTCTTACCGGCTAAAAACCAACGGTGTTCCTCCTTCTGATCTAAGGCCGGGGTCACGGGATTAGCTATTGCATGCACCGCAACCCCGGCAGGTCCCGGTCTCTCCTTCTGAGAAGCGCGCACGGAACACTGCGTGCAGCCTTCTCGGGCCTGTTAACCTAATCTTGAACCTGACCTTATCTAAGCTTAACCTATCCTAACGCAATCCACTGCTAGACATAGGCCTCTCCCAACCTGAGCCACAATACTCCTTCCACCGCCTGTGCATGAATAATTGACCTCGTAGTTACTCATTGGTGACCGTTTTATTTTCTATGCATCAAAACATATCTTAATAGTTTTAAGCTCAGATGAAAAAAGCCGTCCTTAGAGTTTTCAATGCATATTTATATTGTTTTTAAAATAAACCAGTAGTCACCTGCAACTTCTTTTACGTGAATTTTGGAAAGTTCATCGACGCTTTTACAGGTTTTTGAATTTTATGCATTTGAGCGTCGTATGTCGGCTTGTTGAGCTCCCTAAAATAAGGTTTGTGCTACACGATGGCTGATGCATAAGTGCCGTCAGTTAAGACAGATCAACTTATACTTGCTATGGCACTTTCCTCTAAAGGCCATTCCAGACGTTGCCCTACATTTTTACACTTGCATAGTTTTTATACCACAATGTCTGGACTTTAAAAGAGACTTTGATCTTTGGGTTTATTTCGGCTTTTCTTCTCAGAGCTAGTCAGATAGGAAAAGACGGAGCCATAATCTTAAAAAAAATATTACATTGACTTGTAAAAGTTTCTATGACAGATTTATTTACAAACATAAAAATCATTAATAATTTATCATTTGGTCTGCGAGCGGCTTCTGAGGCCCCCGTGTAAGTTTTGTTAATAGTTTTCGCTACTACTGCTTTCGGTTTAAGTCTATTTATGAACTAGCTGCCCGAACAGACTTCGTTCTGTCAAAAGTTATTGGCCTGTAGTGGGAAAAGAAAAGTGTTCTTTTTACTATTTTCCACGCAATTTTTATGTTTTTTCTCTCCATGAGAACCTTCCTTGTGCCTTAAAGAATATATAGGTATTTTAAAAAGTAGCCGAATTGGTCGAGCCGTTCTCAAGTTTTGCGCTTAGCAACACATTTGGCGATTCATTTTTATTTATATAGATATAAAAGTAAGCAGAAACGCAGTAGCAGTACCAGCTTCCTACAAAACCACTAAGTCTCATGATGCAAATGGTGCTAAGTTAAGAAATACGTAGTACAGATTTAATGCCAAAGTTATGAAGTTGAGTACCAATTAATCTGAAAAAAAAAATCACCTTGTTTTGTTTCACTTAAAACCCATCAATATACTTAACTCCAGGCAAAGGACGACGTCTTGTTAAATAAATTATAAGTTATAACTTTATAAGAGCCTTATTATGTTGACAGCGTACATCATTGACAATGAATCTGATAAATGGCCGGTGAGACCAAATTATAAGTTGATGACACGATAAGAAAAACACGAGATGATTATCTTATAACCTTTTATGATAAACTCTTAACATTTTACTTCGGTTTTTGTATTAAGAAAACAAGGTTGTAATTAATGAGTAGGTAAAAATTAGTAGGTACCCCCTTTCCGTGCCCCTTTCCGTCTAACGTTGTATTGACAAGTTATAGTTAGTTTTACAAAATCTGAAGGTGGTTAAGGTTTTCGTCAGTCGGCCACACCATAGGTGGCCCGTCTTCTAAATCCTCGGAATCCACTGCTAGATCTTAAATTAGTTCTGTAGGCTTAATTTTGTCATCACTATAACCAATATCCTTTGTAGGTTACAGTAGAAACAGCCCTAATTACGTAGCCACGTTTAGCAGTAAATGTCAAGCTGAAATAACCTGTTTTACTAATATGACAAGTGGCCACCTACGACACCTAGTCGACACCTACGAACATTACGTTAAGTAGTTTCCTGCTGTTGACACCTAGTTGTGTCACATGATCACATCAAACGAGCATACGATCAAGGGAAATACAATGGTAATGTCCTTTCCTGATCCGCTTGCTTGGGCCTGAATTGTCGTTCAGAGATTACTATCACAGTGGACCATGATAATTTTCTATAATAGCTTAAGTCATGCAATGTCATAGTTTTGGTTTCGTTTTATTTAATTTAGATAGGTACCTACTAAGCTCGAGGGCTCGTGGCTATAACCAACCGCACGGATCATACAATTTGTAGGTTATGCTGCGCTTGCCGCGGTCAGTCTGTGGATGGGTGACCGTTAGTTACACATCGAGACCCCTCCGTGCCTCGGAGAGCACGTTAAATAGTAATTCCCGAGTATCATACAAATGTCTATGACAGTCGTTACGGGAAGCCACAAGCCCGAAAGTCTGACCACCGGTCTAACCTTAGGATATCGGCATTGTCCAGTAACTGAGTTGCGGAGGTCTGATGGCAGTCGCTCCGTGTAAAATACTGGTATTCAGCCGCATCTGGTTAGACTGGCAGCTGACCCCAATACAGTTGGGAAAAGGCTAGGCAGGTAGGTACCTACTGAAGCTGAATTTGGTAGAGACTGGGTCACCATAAAAGTTATAGCTAGTTTTTAAATTTTAATCCTGCATAACAAGTAAGTAGTTACACCAGATCTATCAGATAGATCGCACCACACACTAACATGTGTGAAAACTGATGTTATCAATAAAACGTGCCCATGTGCGTCGCTAAGTGATAGCAATTGTGTCCTACAATTATTATTATCTGCATCAATTGAACAATTACACTTTGAACGTCAACATTCCACCTTATGAACTAGGCTATGAGACAAGTTCACGGTTACAACTCTATGTAAACCCATACGAATCTCGCGAGATCTGGATTTCAGAGTTTAATCCTTAGGGCTTTGATACTTACACCCATATTCTAAGACGTTCCTCCAAAACTTACTCGACTTGACTCCACCTCGAATCACCCTTTTTCACTACCATCGGTAGTTATAGTTGACATAAACGTCCTCGACTCAAGATTTTTTCTCAGTCGAGGTAAGGAATCATCTGTCAAACTCAAGGTACCTCGGAACCTACCTTAAGGAAGGAAGTGTCAAAGTTCGTATGTAACAAAAATGAATTTTGAAGACTTTGTCGAATATGCTTACGATAATCCTTACAACTATTTATCGCGGCGTTATTTGCGCGATGGAGATAATTCAAATTATGACGTATTAACTTCTCGAGAAACCTCGAAGTTCACTCGAAATTGTGACTAAGAATACCTACAATTTTGAAGGTGTTTTCGAGGCCGTCCTGAGTCGAGTGTGAGTCGAGTAAGTTTTGGAGGAACGTCTTAGAATATGGGTGTTAGTGATCGATTTATGTAATGTATGGTTCAAAATATCAACGAGTAAATGAGTACTAAATATAAAATATTATAAGAAAGGGACTACAAAAGTCTTTGTTTCTTTGTCTTCTAGATCATAAAATTACATCACGCCTATATTCCCAGAAGGGTTGGGCAGAGGTGTATAGTAACACCCTCATTTCGCCGTTATGTTGAAGTCCCATGTAATAGGGGGCGAGCTTAATGCCATCAACCGGGCACAAATCCAAACTCTGGGCTGCTACTTACAATATTATTACAAAGGGACTATAAAGATCTTTGTCATCTCAATCGTTTAAGCAAAAAACTGTACCTAGTTTGGTCCGACTTTAAAATGCACCAACAGGCGTACATCAAGTTTTAGGAAGTACTTTATTATGTAAAGTATATACCTGGATTATAATACCAAACCCTAAAAGCGTCTGTGTAGTCATAATAACCAAGCGATAGCAATAACCAACCAACGTAATTACACTTCCCCGTAAAAACCAGTAATTTCCTCACAAATTTTATGTAGGTACCTTTAATGGTCCATTGAGGTCTCTAGGACAAAAGTCATTCAAGCTACGAAACAATACTAATAAATTCATATCAGTTTCACGCACGTAACCTTTAATTACGTAAAGCATATTCCAAGCATGACGTTACATACGCGTGCCGATAATTACCTTAAACTTCTGACGTCACACCATTTAAATTATATTTAAATGTAAAATAATGCGAAAGTATTGACCAATTATGCATACTCAGCCCTGCAGTGTCTTGACCTTTCCGAGTTCCATGTCAACGGCCTGGGTTGGTCCAGGAATGTATTATGTCACAAGACGACACAAAAAACTAATTATGATTTTGCACGCTTAAGGAGAGTGAGCCTCCTTAATGTCAGTAGGTATGATATTAATAACGAAACAGCTTCAAATTGTCCGCTTGTACAATTGAGCGTAAAAGACTTTTTCCGAAATTCATTAATAACTAACTGTTCTCCCACGACTGTACCCGTGCAAATAATGTGACTACAGCGCCACCTATCGGTTACCAGCATAGCTACGAACCATCGTCTCGACAAAACAAATATATTGTGTAGATATGACCTCAATTGGTAAAGTCGTTCTTAAGTTATGGCGTGACCAGGGGAAATAGGGATTAATTTTTATATATAGGAATATATATAAAAATAGGTAGATGATAAAACCACTGGTTTTCTTCTTGGTTTTGTAAATACATTCTGTTTTAACCCGTGTCGATCGATCTTACGTATCATTATATATTCGTATTGCAGTTCTTAAACAAACATTAATATTTCCGATTCATACAAATTACATAAAGTCTTATCAGCATATCAGCACTACTAGATCGCCTCGCCGCACAGACTCATTCGTACTCGTCCTAAGATGCCTGTAACTTGTGACAGGTCGCTATTATTATAATACTATGATTACACATCGCTCGGAGCCGGGTTATTAATAAATAGTTAATACGTACCTCCCCACTGTCCACAAAGCGACCACAGACCTTAAATCATAAAGTAATTACCGTTCTTAGATAGGCTTTCTTCTTGAGATTGAGAAATGAGTCGTTTAAAGATGGGCAGAGATATAAATCACAGCTATTGTAGCTGGTAAAACTATAGAATGGATTTACTTGTCTATATTGTAACGAAATAATTGCATGTTTGATTGTGCATTTATTTGATCGATATACCCTTGGACCAAGGCTGCAAGTATAAACGCACGTTTAGACGAAACATCACGTTCAACATGGTAATAAATTACCATTATTACCATGTTAACAACTTACTAAAAGTCTGGCCCACGACGTAGTAGTAAAACGTTACGACGCTAAAAGAAAATAATCCGAGGGAAATTTATGAAAATTATTATTATTTGGCTGTGTTTGCCAAATTGCCATGATAACTCACTAGTTCACCCACTCCGTCATGTGTTTTCAAATACGTGCAAATGTGCGTAGAACAAGGGTACAAAATATCTATTAAGACGTAGAAATTTAAATTGAATTGAAAAATTTGCACAATTGCAAATGATAAATAATGATATGAATAATGACTTTTGGCAATGTTCATTGGACTTGCCCCACCTTGCTCGAAGTATAGCTCCCACTGCGAAGATTCACGATATGATTACAGGTATTACGTCATAAGATCTCTAAAATTCATAAGAAATCCAGAATGTCACCATTTCAGTCACCATAGTGCTTTAGTTGTCACACTCATCGCATCATATGAACTGTTACTCACCACCAGTATTAGACCACACTGCATACTGCTTAAAATGGATAATTAACGATAAATTTATTTTTAACAAATAAGGCTCTCTTCTATAATTCTAATAAGGCTATCTTAACATAGTTTTAACGTAATCATGTAGTCCCATAGATAAATAGGAAGCTATAGGTATACATATGCGTTGCAGGGAAAGTCATAGCGCCCAACAGGACATCATAACATCTCGAGCAAGCAAACCCGCGGCACGATAAGCTACATAGATTATAATTAAACCAGTAGTCGATAAATTGTGACCAACAAGGTTGCCGATGCTTTTCATTTCACTTTCTAAGAAATACATCTAATATATAACATTTGCTGTAATTTTCAGTAGTGAAGGGTTATTTATAGCTTATCTTTTCAATTTGAATTAGTAGATACTGTCTTTATAAACGGATAAGTTCTTGAGATAATTGAATATATTACACATTGATACATGTGTGTATCATAGAAAGGTAATTCCGTGAGATTTCTGAATATTTAGTGAAAAGGGAAATCGATAATTTTCTTGCTACGTCAGTCGCCACTTACGTCATCACATCACAGGAAGTGATCGTAAAATGTGATCGACAATGACTAAATTAAATTCAATACCTTCATTACCTGTACCTTATGGTAGTTATATTGTCACCACTTTTCCAGATTTTTTTTTAAATTAACTTTTGTGGACAATCTGAAAACCGAGCTTATGAGACCTTAGAATATATTTCATACTTATATCTTATTTCTTTTTCAGGTCACACAGGAAATTAAGTGTACCCGGCACCCATGTTACGAAGTCACATGTTTCAATAAAGCTATTCGTTTAATGACCGGTTTGTAGTGACAACGACTCATGCGCAGCGTCATATTGATTAGTGCCACATTTCCTCGATCGACTCTCAAAATATGCCGCCGGAAACGTGAATTTCACCAAATATAATTTTAGAGTTGTAATTTTGTGATTATCATCCATTACCATCGTCATCGGACGCCCCCAACCGAAGTGTTGACTGGTCTACACACACCGTGTTTTTGTTGTGGCATTTTCCTGTGCAAGTTTCGAGTTTCAGCTTAACGAGTATGTGTAGAAATTCTTTTATATTTTTGTATAGCTGAAACCACTTATAAAAATATTCCAAAGGCGTAGTAATATCCAACTATATATGTAAACCGTTTTGTTGTCGCTTTAATACTGATTACCTGATTGTCAAAAATATCTGGCAATGTATCTGTCTCCCTAAAATGGGAGATAAAGACATTCACACTCTTTATTTATGACTTACACTTGGAAACAACTTTTAAATTTTAATTAACATTTTAACATACTCTTGTAGTTTAACCAAATTAAGTTAAAGCGTACATTAAGTTCGGCAATAAATTATTCTTGGAGGAAAATACTGTTTATTAAAGGAACAGCAGAAAAATAACGCGTCGTAGTGACGTATAGAGGTAAGAATTGTACCTACACTTAATTTAAATCAGAAGTAATTAATGGATTCTTGTATGGATCAACAAGGGAAAGTGTTGTGGATACTTCACGGAAGGGATGTACAGACTTATTAAGATTTATTATTTATATTTACTCAGATATACTATGAGCTAAAATCGGGCCACCATAAATAAAAACAACCAAAAAAGTTGAAATAAAGTATAATGAAAAAAAAAACGGAGACAAGGCATTTAAAAAAATAAAAATCATTTATTCAGTGATCTTAAGTTGTCCCCTATTGTTAATATATTGCAGAATTTTCATACGAACGTATAAGAGTTTAATTCGCGGGCGGGCCGCACGTATTTTGACGAAGGGCCGTATGCGGCCCGCGGACCGCGGTCTGTGCATGCCTGCTTTACGGCATCTAAGATGTAGTCTTTGAATCTGAATAGCTGTGTGTGATTGTGTGTACCATTACAAATCTAACACACACTCAGATTCGAATATTTGTGTATTGGGAACATGAGACAGTCCATAGCACAGATGATGCTCAGCTGCTTCGGCTTTTCATCGTTTCGTGGAACTTCGGGGCGAGAACGGTCAGATGTTGTGACGATATCGAACCTATAATGCTAATAGAGCTTAAAATACCATTACAAGCCTTGAACTCAACATATCATTGTTAGTGACTTCGAGAAAAGGAATGAATAGTAATACACGTAAAAAACTTCTTAGCCAACAATGGAAAGGCAAGAGTGCAGACAATGTAACTAATGCAGAAAAAAGAATACTGCAAGCTATGGACATCAATATCCCTTTATTAACACTTGTGCGATATTCAGCCATGACACTGGCAGGCGCAGCGTTTATAAGCTATTCATCGAGTTGAAAGCGATGTCAGTGCGCGGACACGACGACTGGACAATCAGATCAAACGCATATCCTTGTTCTGTGCAGACAGACTACTATTTTTAAAAGCTTTTATTTTACTTGGAACGTTTTTTTGTATATCTTTTCGTCTCAATTAGTGCTCATATTATAATCCACATACTACATAACATCACGCCTGTATTCCCCGAAAGATGGGCAGAGGTGTATAGTAAAACCCTCATTTCGCCGTTATGTTTAAGGACCACGTAATAGGGGGCGAGCCTTTTCTAAAATTAAACTTATTTACGGTTTTAACTTGATTTTCTTTATATCATTTATTACGAATTGGGATCGGAATCTATCGGCTACTCTGTACCGTATCTGTATTGAATGCGAGAATGTCTTGATTATGAGTTACGAAGAAATTACTAAAACTTCTCGTGTTTGCAGAGGAAAGTAATTTCACAATGTTCTTGCATGCAGTAGGTACCTAGCTAACTGGACCCGCCGCCCGAACAGTAACAGGCCCGAGAAGGCGGCGCGCAGTGTTCCGTGCGCGCCTTTCAGGAGGATGTGGGGCAAGGCCCCACAGCGGAGAGGTCCGCCAGGAGTTAGCGGACCGCGACCTACCTGGGTTGCGGTGCGTGCTTATGCGAATCCTACGACTCCGGCCGACGGTCAGGAGGAGGAACACCGTAGGTTTTAAGCCGGTAAAAGACCGACAGAATCCCTCGCCTTCCCCGAGCGAGGGAAACGCATGAGGATTTTCACACGATAAAAATGTACCTAACTATTTAAAATAGTTTAAGAATTCTGCCAAAAAAATTGATTCCAAATATAAAGAAGATTATGCTCATGATGGAACAAGTATACGAAGATCTATGTAGGAAGCACATAGCTCTATTATCTAATCTAATACCTTTAAACGAGCAATTCTTGTATATAATCTGAATCTCGGAAACGGCTCCAACGATTTTCATGAAATTTAGTATGCAGGGGGTTTCGGGGGCGATAAATCGATCTAGCTAGGATTCATTTTTAGAAAACGTCGTTTTATCTGTGTTTTCAGGCAGTGAAAAACTGCTACAATATCATTAGAATGCGAAGGTATATTTCGCCGTCATCTACAATGTTATAATAGCTCAGGTGGGAAATCGGGCGGTCCCGAAACCAGAAGAACCCAGTTCGAGCCCAGATGGGTTACTTTTCCTTTTTTTTTCAAGTTCATTCTTTGTTTTTTCCCTTTTTTTTCTTTCCAAAAAACACGATTTATCAAAAAAATAAACCGAGCTAAGCTCGGTCATCCAGGTAGGTACTAATATTATGATGAGGAATAATGAGAATTATGTTATCATTCACGACACATTTGGTGCAGTGGCTGAGCCATTGGCTTCTGCGCTACGGGTCGAGGGTCCGATTCCCGCACGGAACATATATTTGTATGGCCTACAGATAGTTGTTACGGGTCTGGGCGTTTGTGCATGTGTAAATTTGTGTCTGTAAACGCACCCACGATACAGGAGAAATTCTAGTGTGGGGCAACGTTTTTTTAAATGAAAGAAAGAAGATTCAAGTCGTCGGTGTGCATCCATAGCATGCAACATAAATAACTCGACACAATACGGGTCTGTCCATAACACTGGCGACGCGATGTGTAATCTCACTTAGGTATTTCGTATAGGTACTTCACAGAAAAATATTTCATTGCCTTGAATTACAATTCATTACAAGTAGGTAAGTACAAATTTTGTAACATGGAACGTGATGTGGTTGTCATACGAATACCCGTCAGTCGAAACGGACAGTCGGAAGTACAGTCTAAGACCCAGTTGCACCAACTAACTATAACCGTAACCATACAATATTTATGTCATTGGGCATATCTGACCCGCTTTGCAAAGAGTGGCGGACATTTAAAAAAAATATTTTCAAATAAAGAAAATAATGTGTCCTTTCATTGTATATAATTGTTTGATTAAAAATCGATGGGAGAATAACGAACTGTTTTTTTTAATATAAAACATCGACGAAAATGTCAACTTTTTTCTTTTAGAAAACGTAAAAATTGATTCGCGAGCAAGGATTTGAAATGCGGCCCTCTGGTTAAGTTCACCAGTTCCCTAGATCACTTTAGTAACATTAGTACATCGACGACATACTAAAGTTATATTACAATATCATATATCATAGTATATCAAAGCCGTATGTCAATACATTCTGCTATATTTCATTTGTATCCGCCGTGGGTAAGGTTTCCATACTAAAGTGCCCAATGATCTTTGTATTGGATTTTACAGAAATATTGGCCTGGTTACGATTAAAATTTGGTGCAACTGAGCCTAAATTTAGGATATCAGGAACCCCCAGTAATTGGGTTGCAGAGATCAGATAGCAGTAGCTCCGTGATATTCGGCTGCATCTAGTTGAAATTACTGCCGATCCCAATAATCGATTTAATCCAAAATGTCTGGTTTGATGTAGGTTTTTGTCATTACTTCTATTGACTTTCTATCAAAAACCTACATCATAAACAAAACATCACGCCTTATATTCCCCGAAGGGTTCGGCAGAGTTGTGTTTAGTACACCCTCGTTTCACCAGTTATGTTTTAAGTTCCATATAATAGAGGGAGAGCCTATTGCCATTAACCGGGCACAAATACAGACTCCGGGCTCCTACTGAGAAATTCCTAATGGAAAAACCTAATAACACTGCCTGACCTGGAGATAGAACCCAGGACCTTAAGCTCAGCAGTTGCGCTTGCGACCACTAGACCGACAAGGCAGTCAAAACCTACATCAATACAGAGATTTTAGATGGTGATGTGGGTACTTTGTAAGAATAAATGAGAAAATCGTCTAAACGGGCACTTAAAGTATCATAGGTACAATTATAACGTCGATAAGTCAAGATGATGGCACAGACAAAATAATCGATACCTGCACTTTGACGTCACATCGCAGACTAATGTATTAAATCATACAATTCTTAGCAGAAATATACGTAGAACATACCGTAAGCATAAGAAGTCGTTGGTTTACAAACAGCTTGACGAGATGATGGCACTGACAAAGCGCCAGCGACCTGCGAGACTCATGTCACGATTGATGTCTGCGCGCTGATATGAACGTCGTACACTAAGATAGTTGACTGGAACAACATTCTTAGCACGCTTTACTTAGAAGTACTAAATAAAGAAATTGAATAGAGAAATTTTACACTGTGTTATAATTTCTGTCAGTCAGTTTTTTTTTAATTCATGTCCAAATCAGAATTTGATTATTACCTGCGTTAACGGTTAATCGTGAGGATACCTAAGAGGGCTCCATATAGTTCTTGATGGTGTGTGTAGTCCGCCAACCCGCACTAGACCAGGACTAAGGCCTAAACCCTTCTTATTCTGAGAAGGGGCCAGTACCCAGCAGTGGGATAGTAATGGGCTAATTATGTTACATATGTACGTTATTTTTCAGTTATTTAGCTAGCTTTAAATAGAATGGATAAGAACGTAGGAACCCTATGACGCAAAAACTTATATTGAAGTTTGATAGTCTAACAAAATATTATGCATTTTCTTGTACCTGTGTTTAATGTAACATTGTAACATTATAGTTCTATAACTAAGAAACGTACTCTAACGTATAATATCCACCCGCATTGCTCTATTGCGGTTTTTGTAATGGCCTGTCTAGCAGTTGTCGAATCATTCTTGTTACTATGTAGTTCCTTTACGTTTACCGCAGCTAAATAACACCGCTCGGTAAAATAGTCACGAATGCATCGGATTGAATAACCTTTTATTTTACAAACGGCTTCCTATTGCTCATTGAGGCAATAATTCACGGGTAATGACGTAATAGGATACATTGTTGGTAATTATGCGTTGTTATAAGTCAATTCAAATATCGTAACTCAATTACTCTAAACATTCAGGAAACGTCAACGTACGGTAGCGAGTACTGCGTAGGTATGGTGAAGGGCTTGCATAATGCCTGCGCTCGCGCTGATAGCGGCAGCGCGGCCTATCTACAAGCGCGCTGACAGAAGCAGTTAGGCCGTGTTCACACATCGCTTGTTAGACACCGCACAACTGCCAATTACCGCGACATACAACCCCCATACAAATTCACTTTCGCCACTGGACCCGGCAATAAGCGTATGTTCATGGGATTTTAAATTGCAAACGAGATGGTAATTAGCGAAAACAACTGCTAAAAGTCGTGGCTAAATGCCACCGAGGGTCCTGTATGGAAATTAGGGACAAATTACGTCTCCACTCTTACTTTCATTTGTATAACAACAGTTACATAAAACCAGTAACTCATTATTTCTTAATCCGCTTTATTATCATGTTTAAAGGGTTTGTGCAATTGTTTCGAATTGTATAAAAATAACGTCGATTATCAATTGGAGTGTATCGATTTTTGTTATCGATCATGACACGAATAGATCAAAACAGTCGGTCAAACGTATTCCATATCTAGAGCTGATAATCGTATGCGTGCCCGGGCCGAGCTTGCCACTTATGCAACTTATAAAATATTGCGAACTCATAAGCGCAGTGCGCCGCGGCAGCACTAAGATGAAACTGGAGATAGAGTTAATCTAATAAGTCAGATCTGAAGCCAGACGTCGACCGAAGTAATAACTCACAGTTGAGAAGCCAGAGGTTAATTAAAAATAGCAACTTCAATCTTACGTGTCAGAGATGGAGTTAGATTAGGAATCGTCCGATTTATCCTATCTCAAACACTAAAGCGCACTTATTTAACGGAGAAGCGTAATAAATTATGAAATTATAGTAAATTCTGAAAAGGAGCATGAGCGGGCTTTCTCCGTTGTAAAATAAAACTATGTAGGATATATAATATTCATACTAAAGATTTCATATATAATATCATTGATTCTAACGTGTTTGTTTATTGTGAACGTTGAGCAAACAAACAGCAACACTTTTGTAACACCCATTTACACTTCACAAGTATTTATTTCTTAACGTTCTTATACTAATTACGCAGCGTATAAATCAACTGTTGGTTTTAGTGCCAAATCTCTCGAACGTATCGTGTTGCGCCGGAGTACGTATAATATAACCTAACTAACGTGACGCAATTTTGCACTTGAGAAATTCAAGCTATCAATTCGTGGCGTTCTTAATCGCAGTCGACGGCCAGTCATCACTAATCAATTTGGCGTATGTTCTCCGCATCTTACACAAACAACTACGAGCCAGTCTTCTGGTTGCAAAGCATTGCACGTAAGAGCAATTACAAGTAGACTTTGAATGCGTGCGTAAATAACGTGCGTATAGTTGAAATACGTTCGCTCGAAACGACCTGCGTTATGTGTAGAGTGCCGTTATATCCAATTCCCCACCTTCCTTGTGTTAGTTATCAGATCGTTTAAAGTCCCCACACACCCCACCAACACAAGCAGAACCCCTGAATTTAATGGCTTATCGAACAAATCACGATCAGAATCGAATGTCGTACAAGGATGTGCAAAAATATGTGGGTGGAATTGTGAAATGAAGTGTTTTACGATACGACAATGAGAACTGCCAATAAAAAGGATATTATTTTAAATCAGTCAACGTAACAAAGTACCGATCATGTAACAAAACTGTTTTATGACGAAGTGGAACGTAACTGCTATTGATAACAACTAGTTTGAGAACATTATCCTTAATTGTGTTGTTGAACAAAGATACTAGTTGACATTAACGCTAAACGGAACGCGAAACAACGTAATTAATAATATGTCTAGGTAAGGAAATCAGCATTTTGAATAGATTTAAAGTAGTAAGCATCTACATAGGTACGACATGACTAGCGTACAAACGTAGCGAGGCGTCAAAGAATCTCAATCGTCAATCAGTTCGATAAACGCACAATAGCTTTTAAATTACATAAACAATTAGGCACATTATGAAGGGGGATTGACTAATGACTATTATTTAAACGGTTAGTTAAATATTGAGATTAAGGTCAGCAAAAATTTTTAATTGATCAAAAATGAATGATCAACGGAGAGATTTTTGGCAATAAACTTTTCTGCGCTGTAAAAAAAAACCACGAATTAGTTGCACTTCTAACCTAAGCTTATTGAATCAGCTGATTGGTCTTGTTGACCAAATATTAATTAATTATGATAATATTTTAATTACTTGTCTTTACAACTAGAGCAAAATTTTCTCTTTAATCAATAAAAAAATCAAACCAAATGGATAGCGTAGAAGCCAAGTGATTCAACTGACATTTTGGCCAAAATTCAGTTATGTGCATTTTAGCTTTTAGGAAAACATTAACTATTTTCAAAAAAATCAACAAAATTCTAACTGCATTGTATCTTGTTAAAACTACATCTTTAACTACTAGTGCACAAAACATTTGTAAGAAAACTTTGATGCGTTATCTCGAATCTTATAAAATGTCAGTTGGATCACTTGGCTTCTACGCTATCCACATGTAACCCACAACATACTAAACGCATGAAGCATTATCCCGCACCACTACCTTCGCCGCCTCACGTACGAGTACTAGAAACCTTGTACCTTACCTCAGATAAAGCATTGATTCACTGGACACATTCAAAGATAACCGTAAGTAGTGATTTCTACCATTTATCCTGTCAATCAATGCTTGAGTTCCTAACAAACACTGGTCAAAGGTTGCAGGTAAGCCTCAATCAAATCAATAATACGGGGAAATGTAACAGATACCTTGTAACACATACGATTTTATAGGAAGAACACTACTGACCCGCTTGTTTCCGTCAATCATATAAGAACCTACGGTAAGATATTGTTGCGTTCCGTTAGACAACTTTTATAAAGTACTGCAGCACGTTTCGCGCATTAAATAGAGTTGGTTCCTTGGAAGTACTGATGACTTTACGTCTGCTCGTTACGAACGTTCGTTAACTCAGTACCGCTGCCCCGTCGGTTATCACGCCTGTCCATTGGACTATTACCAGGGCTGGACTGGGACCTAAAATCGGCCCGGGCATTTGAGAGGCGGTCGGCCAGTGCTGGCAAAAAAAAATTCATCCCCAAGCGATTAGACGGACGACGTTTATTTTTGACGCTCTCCTCGCTCTTTCTCCTGTATCTTGGGTGCATTTACAAACACAAACAATTTGCGTCTTCTTTTTCAAGCAATAGGCGATAGTTGGACGAGGATGAGGGGCTCGTGGCTAAATAACAACCGCGCCGATCGTACGATTTGCGAGGTTAAGCTGCGCTTGCCGCGGTCAGTCCGTGGATGGGTGACCATTTGTTACACATCGAGACCCCTCCGTGCCTCGGAGAGCATGTTAAGCCGCCGGTCCCGGGTGTCATACGAATACCTATGACAGTCGTTACGGGTAGTCAGAAGCCTGAAAGTCTGACAAACGGTTTAACCTTAGGATATCGGCATTGCCCAGTTACTGGGTTGCGGAGGTCTGATGACAGTCGCTCCGTGTAAAATACTGGTATTCAGCCGCATCTGGTTAGACTGGAAGCTGACCCCAAGATAATTGGGAAAAAGGCTAAGAGGAAGGCGATAGTTGGACGACCTTTTTTTGACGTTCCCCTCACTCCTTCTATTTCTCCGACTGTGTGACCGGCCCATCAGGCCACACCGGCCCATCGGGCATTTGCCCCATTTACCCGTATGGCCAGTCCGGGCCTGACTATTACCCATACTAAAGAATATCTAAAGGTCATTCCAGACGTTGCCCTACATTGTTACACTCGCATAGTTTTTATACCACAAATTCTGGACTTTAAAAGAGACCTTGATCTCTGAGGTTCTTTCGGCTTTTCTTCTCAGAGCTAGTCAGGTAGGAAAAGCCGGCGCCATCTAATCTTAAAAAAAAACATAACATTGAGTTGTGAAAGTGTAAAGTGTAACAGATTTATTTACACAAATAATAATAATTTATCTAAATTAATTTCCTTTTATAAATAAATATTAAAGTGTTGCACTCTTGTATCACATAACAATTATGTACTTACGAACATATTCTAAGCACATTCACCTCGATGTCTTAATATAAAACAGCGAGCTTCCTTAATGAATGAAAGCCTACATACATTCGCTAACTTTATGCCTTATTAAGCATAATAACATCATGTGTGAGGCACCGTTTAATAATGCATACATAATATCGCTAACAACCTAACGGGCTTGGCAGAGTTAACATTAATGCTTAGACACTATTTTGTTTTGTTTTTTGTTTTTAAATAAAAACGTTGCCCCACACTAGGATTTCTCCTGTGCCGTGGGTGCGTTTACAGACACAAATCTTCACATGCACAAACACCCAGACCCGGAACAACTATCTGTAGGCCATACAAATATTTGTTCCGTGCGGGAATCGAACCCACGACCCGCAGCGCTGAAGTTAATCGCTTAGCCACTGCACCAAACGTGTCGTCTATTTGGAATCATGTTCGGCATAAATGGCGGTTATAAATACATTGAACTATATTTAGTGAAGTGTAATCAGACGAGCGCTTATCGCCTGCAAACAACAATTCTTCGCTTACTTCTACGTTTCACAAGAAAATAAGCACCATTTTATTTTTACGCTGATCTAGATCAGAATCCAAGAGATTTAGAAAATTGACAAAACTATGCAAAGAGCTTTTACATTAAGTTCCTATAAGCTTAGTTTCATAATGTATGCACTAACAGGCTGATATCAGCCTTGGATACTGCAATAATTCATATGGTTATTTCATTTTAATTTTATTTTATTTAGGAAACCAACAATGATACATATAAAATGTTACAAAATATGTATATTACAGTATTATAGTAGTATAATATATTATATTCAATATAAAAAAGCACATCCTGCTACAATCGCGCTGTACTCGAAAAAAATAAAAGTGAACTGGTCGCTAGTAATTAAGCCAAAACTCAACATCGAAAGTAGGTCGTAGGTATCTCTCACTGAAATAGTTTCACTCATCGACTCTGTTCATATTAAATTTTTGTGAGTTGAAGGACCGAGTTGCGTGTACTGTTTGCGTGCATGATCAATACAAGATTCGATTCCGGCACTCAGTTACCGACAGGCCCATCAATTCCGGGACACATTCGGACTTCGCAGAACTTTCGCCAGAAGCACGAACCGAATCTGATATGTATCGGCAATATGGTCGTTAATACACCATGTCGCACTAGGCTGGGCGTTGCAACATGTTACGTAGCAACACTTTAAGATATTTTTTGGCTGTGCAATTAGGTTGTGTGGTCAGTGTCACACACGCTAGTACTGAAATCGATACTGTACTCAGCTGTCATTACTTATCTCATATTGTGTAATCTATTAAACCTATGATTAAATTAACTCTGTTGGTGCCATGTGAGAGCAAATGCAAATGGGAATGTTCGCCATCACGAAGTCACGCCTATTATCCTTGACAGGTTAACTAGAGTTAAAATTAGTTTGCAAGCATTACTTTAATGAAACCACGTTTACCATACAGCTTTAAAAGCGAATAAAATTGTGGTAGAGTCAAGTTGTCAGACCATTCCCATACTGCGAGAACAAAAAAAAACTATGAGGATTTCATAGAACCTCCTTTTTTATGTTACTCCTACATCTATAAGAAAAAACATAATTAAGTCAGTCAAAAATAAACGCTATATTATTGGAAACAGTTTTTTTTTTACATACATACATAAACTCACGCCTTTTACCCATGGGGGTAGGCAGAAACTGCAGAACGTCACATGCTACGACCCTTACATACTCCTTTTGTTTCATCCACATTCATACATCCAGATGTTTTTTTGCATAAAAAATTATCACTTTCATTGCCAATAATATTTGTTGACAGGTTGTGTCAAGGCTTCTATTAAAGATGACGGATTCCTTCCGGATCAAAATGATTAGATTTTTATGAAAGCGGTTACGCTACTGGAACGGATAACTAACTTCCGCGCAAAAATTCTCAGTTACGATTTACAAATACCAAAAGCAATAAATGGAATGATTGAATACAGAGTGTTAAGAAACCTGAAGGTAACTGTAATATACAAATAAGATATTCATACAGCGTAGTAAATATAAATAAACGAAAAACATAAATAGCTAGTTGGAGGCTATTATAATAAATTATGTTAAACAAAAACTGCTCCACTGAGTGTTTGAGCGAATATTCCTCTCGATTCGTCTCAGCTGCGCAGGCGCCCTGCTGCGCCTATCTCAAGTATATCGCCATCATTGCGCCATTACTGTCTTCCTTCAGCTACTGTAGATCAAACTCGTGCGCAACCCGTCACATTCATACTTGTAACGGTCCCCTGCAACTCTATACAATTTAAATAATGAGAGAACTAGTCGCCGTTACGTGTGTAAATATAAATTAACTTCTGCTCCTTTAGCCCGGTCCAGTAAGCTTGCGTGTTTGAGACAAATACGTCAAATATTTGCCGCTTGTTAATAATATCACACATCTTTATAACATTTACATCTATCAGACGATTGCCCCACTTATCATAATAGCAATCTCCAAAATCCACGTGCGGTCGTGAAACATTTTCCTTAAAAATTAAACCACAACCGTAGAATGATTACTTTTTCTTGAATACTTTGCAGGGTTAACGTGTCAAAAGCACATATTCATAAGCCGATTCACTAGTTTTTTATCAGGGTCAACTAAAGTCCCATTACCCACTTTTAAAACTTTCAGCAACCGCGAAATAGTCACAAAAAAGCTTTGAACAAAGCTCTCAGACGTCAGAAAAGTTGAGAGGTTAAGCTTTTCATAATTCGAATAAAAAGGTGAAATTTAATAGATATTGTTACAAGTAGATTGATCGTATTCCTTCTGTATTATACGAGGCCACTGGTCATTACCATATGCCTGTTTAGAGTAATAAAAGCTATGATTGACAGTTGGAGGTCATTATCAGAGTAAAAGCTATAGAATCAAGTTACAAAAAAATTGGCACATCGTGTATGGCAGCCATCGTCTAGCCATCATGTTCTCATATTTTGAAATTAAAAGATTGTCATTTTATGAAGTTACCATACAGTAAGGTCTTTTACTTCAACAGAATGTTTATTTTCATTATTCTCCTTTGTCCAGTAATCATCATTATCATAGCCATTTCCGAAGTCTGTTGGGATAGACTTTTGGTTAAACCAGATGCGGCTGAATATCAGTCAGATTCTTCTTCTTCCTCCTAGCTTTTTCCCAACTATTTTGGGGTCAGCTTCCGGTCTAACCAGATGCGGCTGAATACCAGTACTTTACACGGAGCGACTGCCATCAGACCTCCGCAACCCAGTAACTGGGCAATGCCGGTATCCTAAGGTTAGACCGGTGTTTTCCCTAAACTGCGAAGTGAAACTTTTATACGAAAAATTTATTTTAATATCAGTCAGATTGTCTTGAAATAATTATCTTCCTAATAATATTACAGTGGTGTCTAAAAGGGGTCTTATCTTGTTTACGCTCATCCACCGTTTAAGGCAATACAGAAGTCAGTGACTTTACATGATTCAATATAATAACCCGCCTACGTAAAGTTTTTCACACAAAGAAGCCAAAAACATATCTCTTTACGTCCGCATTTACACATAACCCTGAAACATAAAAAAAACGTCTGCGTTATTCAATTTGAGCGTTTACGGCGACCATTTTGTTATGTAGGTAACTGACATTAATTGTTAAAAGTGTGATATTGACACGAAATCTTAACTTTCGTCATGCTGCAGGTGATTTGGAGAATAATCACACACGAAACACAGATTTGTTCATAAATTGATACACCGTTAACCTAATGGGTTGTGTTCGGTTAAAAGGCGAGAAATTTGTAATTTTTTTCGCCGCGAGTTACATGCATCCATCATCTGTTCTTTTGGGAGACCGTTAACGGCTGTCAGTACTTCAGCCTGGAGGGAAAGGCCGACAGAATTAATAGATTTCATACATCAAATTTCGTCCCTTGCATCGTCCTTCGTACATTTATTTAAGTATACCATGAATTTACGCGATAAGTGGGACTTGCAATAATCTCTTACGGTTGAAATACGAAAAATACAATGTGACACTGACATGGCAGGCTAACTACGACGACACGTTTGGTGCAGTGGTTAAGCGATAGGCTTCTGCGCTGAGGGTCGTGGGTTCGATTCCCGCACGGAACAAATATTTGTATGGCCTACAGATAGTTAGTTGTTCCGGGTCTGGGTGTTTGTGCATGTGAAGGTTTGTGTTTGTAAACGCACCCACGATATAGGAGAAATCCTAGTGTGGGGAAACGTTTAGTTTAAAAAAAAAACTGCAGTACAGTAGGTAACTGTGCGGGAAGGAAAAAGTAACTCGGAGAATGTATGAAATACGATATGATTGAAATTGTTAGCGAATTCTGGTTATTGAACAAGTAATGGGGCTGTTAAGTACGGGAGTGAGTAATTATTCATTGTAGAAGAATCAGCAGTTCCAAAATTCAAGTGTCTGATCAATAAATAAAACTCTAAGACCTTTTAACGCTAAATTATATTAAAGTGACAGAATTTATGTTTAAAATTGTTGGTACCTATATTGTAATGTTCAACCAAGCTTTATGCTGTGAGTAGATAGATACCAAGTTCTCAAAATACCTCAGGCAATATCTAGGATAGTAAATGTCGCTTTAAGAAAATAGACAGCTCTGATGAATGGAAATAGCCACATTCACTTTAAATACGTTTAGCGCCTTCGTTATTCCCCTCAGTAACATCTTTACTATACAACTAACACAATCTACGTGAACACAGTAAAACTGTAGCATAAACCCTGTTGGGACTAAGAAAGGAACATAAAATAGTTGTTGCTCGTATTATGCACGCCCCTACGATGATTCGCGAGGCAATAAATTTAATGCAGTGGACAGCAAAATTGTTGTTTTGACCGCACGACTTTGCAATGCTTTTATAAAAACTTTATGCTTCCTTTAATTTAATGGCCTATTGACAGAAAACGTTTTGTTGGTTGTCATCATTAAAATTATTACTCGTTTTATGTGGTGCTAATTGCTGTTCTTACGCTCTTACGCTTTGGTTGGCGTTTCGCTCTCACTAGTAAGGTTTACGGTCACTGACAGCGTTGTAGCTCGTAGTCAGTTGTGATGCAATAAATATCGTAATGTGGAGCGGCAATCCCACACTCGCGTCTTCTTTCCTAACACGGGCATCGCTGGGAGCAAAATAAAGCGGTCCCTGACGTTCGACGGGATGTCGTTTTACCAAAACGGGTGGCCACACTGAATAAGGAGCTCGCTCTTATACTTTTTAGCTTACTACTTTCTTAAGGTTTGTACGATGTAAAATCGCTTCGGAGAAAAAGAGGCGTAGAAATAAACTTGGCGCTTAGTAACAGTAGTCCTTACACCATTGCACTTTCTCAGATCCTGATACTCTAGTTTGAACTTAAAGATTGATAAAAATATGTGGTCATAAATAAAGATAGACTATAATCTTTTTAATATAACATTAAACAAATAAGACCAATTTTAGCAATGAAATGTATAGAAATAAGCTTTTATGAACCTTACCGGTCAATCAAGATGAGCTGAAACTCTACTTAAAGAAATGATTCAAAAGATATAATTATCACTTGCTTAAAAACGGTGAAGGAAAACATCGTGAAGAAACCGGCATGCTTGAGAGATATTTCTCGAGGGCATGTGAACCCAAGTCAGAGGCCCATAGGCGGCATAAACTCTAACACCAGGTTAGTCACTAACCACACGAAAAGAAGAAAATATATTCGTGACTTAGTGGGCCACTTTTGCCTAATGTTATATGAAATGGAGTATAGGTTATAATTAAATAATAAATACTGAAAAAAGGACGTGTTTTCATTTTAGCAAACAAGTATATTTACCCTTCAGGAAATTTCTTAAAATGCAATCTTATCTTTTCGGCATTCCGCAACTCCTTTACGGTACGAACATTTGTCAGGTAGGGTCGCTTTGAGACGCCATAAAAGACAACCAGTAGAATGTTCGCGCGTCTCTGTGCAAGCCGCAAACCACCATACACACCATGTACCACCGTTGTACTCAACAAACGCATTTATTATTCTCAGATAGACATGATATTCGCTATCTTTATACACGAAGAAAACAGAAACAAGTTTTGCCACTTATTTTCGTCTTTATTCTCACCGTGCATCTATGCATCCGTGCATCTTTAAATTACTCAACAGCCTTCAAAATAGAAAGGAACGTCTTTAACATTTACATATGATATGACCCCAGACTATGGTTATTAAAACCTAGTTTTGTTTAACCCACTCTAAAGACCCCAAATTTTAATTGTAAGTTTATACAAATAGTCAATGGATCTATAAACAGTTAAGCAGTAACCGTTAAACTTAATAAGAGTTCTAATGCATACATGTTTACAATAAAAGAGAAGTATACCTAATATAAAAAATAACAAACGAATGGCGTCGACGAAAGCTTTGGCCAAGCAATTAATATAGTCAAAATACCTACCTACATATTTTATTAAAGTTAAGGTAAGTTCGTAAAGCTAAACTAAACTTCGACTTATATAAAGTTCTTAGGTAATTGCATTGACTGTGTACGTAAATATAAAATTTATTACAAATTTTTTCTTAGTCCAAAATGCAATCCAGGTTCAGATACGACGCCGACTTCAAGCTGACGCTTCATGCCACGAGTATACTGATGTAAATTTTACATTAAATGTCGTCCACATTGTCGCTGGGTCAGTGATACTTCTAGACTTTGCGTAGTAGGTATTTATACACTCTCGGTTATTTGGTTGTGATATTACATGGGTTTTCACAACTTCACTTACACCATAAGAAAGCGACTGGGTCAAACTGAATGTGAAATGCGGAGAACTTGGTACTGACCTGTGACGCAACTTGCGGGAAGCCTCTTTTATTTAACACGGGACTTCGATAGGTTCACCTATTTATTATTTTGTTATAATGATATACTATAAAATTAAATGTTATCTAACTCTTCACCAAATCTATTCGCAGAAACATTTGTGATATTATTGGCAAAGTAAAAAATTTGCATTCTATTAAAAAATCAGGCCACTGCACTAATATTTACACATATGTTTCCTTTGAAACTTCGTAACGTGTGACGTAATAGGGAATTCCTTGAGTGGGTGTGACGTATGTACGACGCGAGGCGACGAACCGACGAAGTCCGGCAGTCACTCCTGCGCAGTGCCCTGCAAATGTCAAGAGTGCGGTTACGTAAACGGCCCAGTTACCGCTACGTACGACCTTTGCCGACACCTTTGAAAATTGACTCGTGTTTTAAGGAAATCTTGACACCCGTTATAGCTCGGTTTGGATTGGATGTCAAAGTTCACTATTGTTCTTGGAATTGAACGTAACAATACATTTATTGTTGTAGCGTAACTTTCGACGTAATCCATAATTGAATTTATACAAACGAAAAGGAGGTAAGTAAATAACTTGTAAGAAACAACACGAATTTAGGTCAAAGGTTGTAAGTGTGAAGGTAGATAATTATGTAAGCTACACGCCATTTAAGTTGGAGAGAGGTCGGTCATGGTGAGATTTAGTCTAGATATCGATTATCAAGCTCAATGATGTGTTCACAAATTTACAGGTCAGAATATGCATCTTTATAATCTATTCAACTATAAGAATTAGGTAGGTATTCTCGGTCGACATATACCTTGTCAAAAGGCACCCCAGCACCACTGGTGTACAGCAGTCAGTCCATTTTAGACCTCCATATACAGGGTTATTTGTAAAACACCGACAACCTCTCAGGAATATGTTACTAACATCATGATCAACAACTTTTGTTCTATGACTTTTAAAAATTCATCATATTTTAGTTCGTTAGATTTTCATACAAAAATAAATATATTTAAATTGCACGCTCTAAAGCGCCCCCGCCGCCCTAACCCCGCTCCTCTCGCTATTTTGCAATCGCTTTCTTTTGCTTCGCATACACATCGTAACATTTAGACCGTTCAATTCAAATATTTTTATTTTTGTATGAAAATCTGATGAACTAAAATATGATGAATTTTTAAAATTCATAGAACAAAAGTTGTTGATTATGATGTTATTAACATATTCCTGAGAGGTTGTCAGTGTTTTACAAATAACCCTGTATACAAGGTTAGTCGGAAAGGGGGTACTAAGCCGCGGGCCACTTAAAGTATCACTGATGACTATTTTAAAGCAAGTGTTAAAATTTCAAAATTCGGTATTTTTTATTTGCATGCAAAAATATTTTTATTTTAGTTTTAAAAAAAACATAGTTACCTGCTTTATTTATGAATTAAGAAAATTAAGTTTGTAATCTGTGACCCTAAATGTGACTTAAATTGTAAACACAGCTGATCATAGCTATGGATAGATAGATTTTAGCATATTTTTTATGAAATATTTGAAAAGCTATTTCTCTTAAAATATCGAGTTTTGGGGAAAGTTGTAGAACAAAAGTTATCCCTTATTATGGGTACTTTAACACCTTTTCGGCTTAGTACCCCTTTCCGACTAACCTTGTATATGATTTGCAGTTGCCTTACATTAAACTGATATACGAAACATTATTTCTTCGCCAACTAATTGATATTCATAAAATCGCATACGAATAAATTAAACATGACGTTTTAATAAAACAAAACTAGTGATAGTAAACATACGAAGTCGAGGCGTGTCTAATGTTTACATAAAATAAATTAGAATACAACCGGTTTATTGTTAATTGGAGCATAAGAACATTACCGTGTGTGAGTCTAATTTGTGCAGTGGTTACGTAATGTATGTGTGTGTGTAACCCGAGACCGGCTGTCCCCAAGCGTTAGCTGTGCCGACTTATCAATACTACATGTACTGTACATGTTCACACTTTTGCAATGTCTGTTTTGACCTTTTTAACTGACAGACTGAAAAAAGTCGGAGCTACTTTGCGCCGAGAGGGAAAGACTGTGCGTTATGCAAGGCGGAAGTAATAAGGAAATGGAAAAGAACGATTGTAAAGAACGGGAGTTGAAACAATAGGAAAGTAAGAGGGTGTTACCACTGCACATATTATATTTGACAGATATTTACAGTGTTAAACATACATACCTAAAGTAAGTCTAGAGCGTCGGGACAAATCCGGATGTAGGGTTAATTCGGTCAAATACATTTACCCGTAGAATGAGATAATATTTTTAATCGTTGGCAACTTACGATGCCATTTTTCATCTCCTCACTTCAGTCCGCGTTATAATATTTTGACGACACATTCTGCGGCAAATTCATTTAAACATATTTACCCCATAATTATCCGGAATTGCTACAATATACGTATATCTAATACATACCAAAAAGGCACGTAACAAACTCCGAGATACATCAAAGCATTTTATGGACCGCCACATCTCTTAGCCATACAGGATATGCAGAACATCAGGATACACTTGATGGTCATAAAGTTCAGCTTGTTTTAAATATAGCACCTAAGTACACAACAACAGTAAATCAACAACAGAAGAACTCCAACATTTCACGCGAAAGAAAAACTAAACAAATTCACACAATGGAAATTAAATATAATTGGTAAAAATTAAAACATTAAAGTATAAGCGATTAAAATAAAAAAGAACAGTAAAAAAATGTGTGTATAAGGCGAAACTCATTGTAAATTAATATCAAAGTGTTAATGGACACTCGAGACTAACAGTTACTCGATTATTAAGTTCAATTAATACGCGCATTAACTGTCTTTACTACATTTCATTTCAATTTATCGAATTGCACCGTTTGATTCGAGCTGAGGACACTCGCCTTCAACTATGATGTTTCATTAGCGATTATAATTGTGATTAAATCGTAAACGGATAGAACATCGTAATCGCTTGATTAAAAAAGCACGGATTGTCGTTTAAGATGTTATACGAGGTGTGTGTCACTTAGGCCCGGTATCCACTAAAGCGGAGAGGAGTCGAGAGGAGATGTATTTGAATAAACCAATCCGATTTCGTTATTTCCACATCTCTTCTCCGCTCAGCATGGGCGGAAATGGATCAAGCGGAAAGGAGAGGAGATGTCTCATTTTTCTATAGAATTTTGTGCGGCGAGCGAGCAAGTGGCGCGGCGCGGCAGAGCGGAGAAGTGTCTACTCCGGCGGCCGTCTTCCTTTCGTAGACAGAACTTGACTGGTTTCGATCTTTCACAGCTCACATCTCTGCTACAAAAAGCTCACATCTCCTCTCCGTTACACTTCTCCTCTCCGCTTTAGTGGAAATAACCTGCCAGCTTCGCAGTACTCTCCTCTCCTCTCCGCTTTGGTGGATACCGGGCCTTATGCGTTTAAGTAGTATTGCCCACTAAGGAGTGAAGACCCAAGAAGTTATTATGGTTTTAATTGATTACGATGAAGATATTCGTATGTAGCTGGAAAGAAAGTGTCATCGGTCTGTGAGAAGATTACGAAGAAACTGATTCACGTGAAGTCAAAGTCAAAGTATTTATTTCAATTAGGCACATAAAAGGCACTTTTGAACGTTAAAGTTACAAAGAAAATAGAATTGATTCTAGTTGCCCCTTCCAAAAGGTAGTTTCGTATGGAGAAGAATGGGCAAGAAACTCCACCGTTACTCTTTTAAAATGTCTTACAATATTTTGTATAGGTACATTAATTATACAATTATATGTGAAAACGATGCACCTAGAATAAAATTACTATACCACAAACAGTAAAAAAAAACTTTTTAAAGTTTGTTAAAGTTTTTTAAATTTTTCCTAATTTCATTGTTCCTAAACCACCCAGCATAGAAGCGAACAAAACAAAAAAAATCAAATCGGTCGAGCCATTTTCGAGTTTTTGCGAGACTAGCGCACGTCAATTGATTTTTATATACATGTAGAATGGGGTTGGTTGTTTGTATTGTATCCCTATTGTATCTTCACAGATAAACTATTAAAGTGAATATTGGGAAATTCAGCAGCATTTTTGCAATTCGGCTTGGCAGCTTGAAATTTCAGGAAATCCCGGAAATTCATGAAGTTGTCACTCAAACGTAGCCACACTGGTAATTTACAAACACTGATGTTTACAACATTATTTATCTAGTTAAACAACCGTTTACTCGAAAAAAATACTAGATTTTTAGGTAAATGGTTGTTTAACCAGAGATTAATGTTGGGGAACACCAGCCTAAAGGCAACTATTATAATTGTGTTTACCGATGTTTTAATAGCGTATATAATAAATATCGCTAAACGCAGTAGAAGTAGTGCGGTAAAAGTATTTTCCAACGTGCCGCAAGCAACTTACTAACAGATACAATCGTTACACTTTTTATCATTAGACCTAGAAAATAGAGATTTCTACAAAACGAGCCAATGGCGCCAATATTCTATCAGTAAATAGGGGTGGTCGGCGGCGCGGGCGCAGCGCACTAAATCACGCGCTAATAACTACCAGCAGTGATACGATCTCAGCTTTCAATAATAAACTTACCCAATTGTGCTTACCGCCTTTCATAGAAAGCACGCCGTGAAGTTCTTTACCGGTTTCGCTCCACAATTACTAGCAACAATGATATTTCCATTAACTATTATTCTAAATTGTTTAGGTTATCTAGATCAAGATCGGGTGGTTAGATAGAAATGCATTTACTAACACATAAGTGTGGAAACTTGTTAAGCTTCGTAAGACATTTGTATTAAATTAATTACCGTATAACGTTGGAATTTTTCGACAACACATTTTTTTCTAATGTCTGCAACTTTTTTTACTAAAAAGGAAAGCGTGGACTCGCTTGATGGTAGATTATGTTGTTACATACCTTACTTAGTGATCATAAAATTAATTACATCAATATTTATATATATTTGCATATTTTATTAATACGTTGTTCGTGGTCAACAGAAATTTTAAATTAATTGTAGAACTTTGTGAACGAGTGAGTTTGTTCCTTTATTCATTAAATATACATATAAATTACATTTTTAAATATTTCTATGTAATAAAAAAAACCAATAAAAATATACAAAGTAGTAGCCTACTGACATCCGGAACAGGGTCCATTGTTACTTTATTATTAATACTAGGAACACGGTTTAGGTGTTTAAAGTCTCCTAGGGCAAACAAAAGCAAAATACCGTAACTAATACTGTTATATTTTTTAAATAAAATCATCATCATCGTCATAAATAGCCTTGTTCTACCCATAGTTCCATCCCATAATTCTCCCCCTTTTGTGCCATACCTCCCATGTTCTTAATAAATAACTTAAACAAGAAACTGGGTTAAATCCATGCAAACAATTGGCACACCAAATACAATACCGTATCGAATAGTAAGACAGCAGGCTGTCAACTTCTTGCTTACAACAGTGATTGTACAACGCTTATAATAGTGTTTCTTAAACAGTAAATCAAAAAATCTGTGTATGTTCAGCTACCGCGTACAACTAATTAAGCGTTTATTACATTACCCGATTTTTAGGGCATAGTTGTAAGAGTCCCGACTGAAAACCGAAGAGACCGGGCGCTGTAACTGTTATAATACTACACTGAATTAAGGACCCTAAAAATCGGGTACTGTAATAAGCCCTTGAAACAACATCATTATCGATATAATTTACCCTTGTAAAAACAAACAAGGCACTTCATATATAAAGCATTATTAAAATTCGAAATAATACCCACATAATGGTGATAGCCTTAAAATAATCTAATGCGAGAGATTTATTTAAGAACATTAGTGACCTTCGGGGCTAATAGCCGACCGACTAAACAGTTTTATTGTGTCAATGTCGAAACTCTCATTTGTAGGCAGAATGTAATTCAGTTAAGCCGATAATGTGCGCTGTTGTGTTGAATGTGTTTTAATTTTCTTTTTTGTTTAAATAAAATATTAGATACCCCACTCTACGATTTCTCCTGTATCGTGGGTGCGTTTACAGACACAAATTTTCACATGCACAAACGCCCAGACTCGGAACAAATTGATCTATAGGCCATACAAATATTTGTTCCGTGCGGGAATCCAACCCTGGACTCGTAGCGCAGAACCCAATCACTCTGCCACTGCACCAAGCGTGTCGTCAACACACGTGTTTGAGTCGTCGTTATATAATTAAGCATATGGAAGAAAATATAAAGTAAACAGTAAAGGTAGAGAAATGGGATTGTAAATCTTACTGACTCGGGTCAACATAACATGATCACAATAAAAACTGAGAAACAACGGACAATGTACTACTTCTTCATCTCTCGTGTCAGCACGACCTATATGAGGATAGCTCATTCCGTAGTGAAAATATTTGCCAGGCAGTAAGTTTGGTAGAGAGGCTAATTGCAAAGACTGCACCGGACGTAGGTACTTAAGCATCGCCACTCGTGGAGACTACTAATAATAATGTACCACTTACTCATACACACATCTCACTAAGATAACCTTTAATAAGGCAAAGGGAATATATTTCCCACCAACTTTTTTGGAAGATGTCGCGAAAGCCTCTATGTTATATTTTTAAACCAAGCAATATTACATTTTTTTTTCTATTTTCTTTAATCTATATAAATAAAAATGAATCGCCAAATGTGTTCCTAAGCGCAAAACTTGAGAACGGCTCGACCAATTCGGCTATTTTATTAATATATATTCCTTAAGGCACAGGGAAGGTTCTTATGGAGAGAAAAAGCAAAAATTGCGTGGAAAATAATAAAAACAACACTTTTCTTTTCCCGCTACAGGCCAATAACTTTTGCCAGAACGAAGTCTGTCCGGGCAGCTAGTAGAACATAAAAATAAAGACAACATAAAAAAAACTTTCTTTTTAATTTATTAAAAATTGCCAAATCGTTAGTTAAGTATTTACTTTTCTTAAAACCTTATTATATTTAAGGGTTAATATAGTTTAAGTTTCTATAGAACTGCAATCTTTGCTATCTCTGGCATTATACAGAAGAGGCCTATACTCAGTAGATAAATAAAATAAAATAAATTTAAAAGTTTAAACAGACCCATGGATGGACGTAACCAACACATTACGTAGATGCATTTAGCTGCACTTTCCAAATCGTTTATTAAAACGTACGTTTAATAAATGATAGTCGAATAAGCGGCTTGCTCAGGCGCATCACACGTCACGGGGCACACGATAAATCTTCTTTTGTTTAGTACGTGTAATATGTTATAAACAAACACGCAGGCGGCGATGAGACACATGGGGCTCAACTAGTTTGCGCCCGTGGTGACGCCTGGACGTCTTGCAGTTGATATAGAACTATCAATTATTTATTAAGTTTCAGTATGCTTTTAATAAACATTTTAATAACTGGTCTAACCTTAGGATATCGACATTGCCCAGTAACTAGGTTGCGGAGGTCTGGTGGCTCCGTGTAAAATACTGATATTCAGCCGCATCTGGTTAGACTGACAGCTGACCTCAACATAGTTGAGAAAAAGCTAGACAGAACAGTATACTTTTAATAAAGTTATAGTTAGCTGCATCTCCAATAGCCTGTTGTAATACACCACTGAAAAAGATTAACATTTTCATAGTAGATTATTTTAATATACTGGCCTGCAAAAATAAGTACTACACTTTTAATGATCTTTACTTTTAAAGTGTGATACTTATTTTTGCAGGCCAGTGTAGTATTAGAGCTTCTTGTCAAAGAGCTCGTCCGAGGAAGTACTACCACAATACTTATTTCTACCGCCAATCAGCATTGCTGTGTTCCATTTTGAAGGGTATGGATGCCAGTGAAATACAGGCAAGTAATATTTTGTCAACTATGTCTCTAATGTTGGCAACGCATCAACAATCCTCTTGTAATTGAAGAAATCACACTAGGTGGTCTCAGCTACGAATGAACAAACCCCTAATTCCCTATAGCAGCTATAATCAAAAACAAAATAGAAGCAACTATAGATACTGAAATTAGGTAATTTACCTACTTGTTAGGTATGTGATTATTTATTATTATTTAATTTAGTTATTGTTGTGTTTGCTTTTTTTTTTTGAATTGTCATTTATTGAATTTAGGTGACATTAGTGATCGCTTTAAATTGTATTACACTATTTGCATACCCATGTGATGGTTAAATATGGAGAACATTATTATAAGGAAAAATATCTATGTTATGTATCTTACCCATGTTTGCAAATAAATGAATGATTTGATTTGATTTTAGAAGTTCCTCAATCTGCAAGCGAGTTCCATTTTCAGAAATAAACAGTTACAGTAAAAACCTCTGTGGTTCATTATTAAAATAAAACAGAGCCTGAAAGTATAGATAATACCCACAATTACGGACACGATGATTTTCAATGTAGATAAATACAAGGTCTTGTCTATTTCTTTTTGTGTGCAGTGAAAAGGAGGCGCCTAACATTATGATCATTAAGACGAACAATGTTCACGCATGGGTATGTGTTTAATTATAATTTGTAATAAGCTATAGTTTGTAGCGATAGTGAGTGATCGATTTATAATTTTTATTTAGAGATCATTTTGAAAAGAGATTTTTACAAACAGTTTCTAATGCAGAATACCTATTCAATGTATAAAATAAAGACATTATTACAGCCATTTAATATACTAGTCAATACAAGTTCTTTATTATTGCAATTAATATGACCTAACCTGTACCACATCCTGTACTTACAACTATCCCTTGCTTTAATGTGCTGACACATTAAGTAGCTACACTACACAGTTGACACTATAATTATTACAAAGCTATAATAACCAATTTCATTTTGTGTCAAAACACTTAAGCCACATTCGGCACAGATATTATCGGTATGACATACTGCAATAATGCCAACTTTTAATTGATTAAGTTGCACCGTCGGTCTCATTAATGGTGTTCCCACACTGAGGTATACAATGTAACGAAAAACCTAAAATAAATGTAAAAGTTATCGAAATTTCATAAAATGCTGCAGTGTTCAAAATGTTATGTTACATGTTATATACCTCGTGGCTAATTACCAACCGCGCGGATCATATGATTTACGAGATTAAGCTGCGGTTGCCGCGGTCAGTCCGTAGATGGGTGACCGTTCGTTACACTTCGAAACCCCTCCGTGCCAGTCGGTCCCGGGTGTCACACGAATACCTACGACAATCATTATGGGTAGTCAGAAACTGAAGCCCGAAAGTCTGACAACCGGTCTAACCTTAGAAAATCGGCATTGCCGAGTAACTGGGTTGCGGAGTTCTGATGGCAGTCGCTCCGTGTAAAATACTGGTATTTAGCCGGATCTGGTTAGACTAGAAGCTGACCCCAACATAGTTGGGAAACAACTAGGCAGATAGATATATGTTATATACTTCAGTGTGGGAGCACAAGATACGATCACCCATCAAGCAATTTATACTTGCTTTTGCTATTGTAACTTAAGCAGTTAGAATTCGAAACACCATTAAAAAAATAGACTTAACTGGACCCAAAAAACAAACAACAAACAAAACGAAAAGCTTACAATAAAACAAAAACGTCAGATTACACAACAAAAACTGATAACGTTCACACAAAACAATGGGCAATCTTTATCACCGTTTACCAGCCGTCACGATTCGCGAACGAAGTCGAATCCGCCCATTTCACAACACAATGATTAAATAATTAATAATTGCCGCCATTAGGAAGTAAAGGCCATATTAACCGGATTCACCGGTGGCTTACATAAAGCCTCTCGAGGAGCGATGGAGTACATTTTAGACGTGTACGCGTTAAAGGACTGTCACGACCACTCGTCAGCTTTTTAATGAGTGATTTGTCGTCGGAGAATGCTGTTGTTAAGTAAGGCTGTGTGTTCGTTAAGCGTTTTATTTTAATAAAAACGAATTATAGTTTTTTATTTCTAGCTAATTATTTTGAAAGTGTACAATTATTTTATATCCATATCAACGCCTAGTTATAAATATGATACCTATTTGATATTTATTTGGTTAATTAAACTAAATAGGGTTCAGTCAAATTTTATACAGTTCATTCTAAAACATTAATCACAATTCTAATATAAATCATAGATACATAGATACTGCTTAAAACACACCGATATTATAACAAAAAAACTTCAAACAATCACAGAACGTATTCAGCGCCAACACTTCTGAATAACGGCAACAAGATAAAATCAGGAGACAATACTGGGTAATAGTGAGCGATTAAAATACATCATGCACTTAGCAAGCAGTACATTTGGTACAACGAATAAATGTCATCGTGGACAAAGTAATGGGTCGTGAGCTGAGCTAACAGGAAAGATCGACAATAAAACGTGAATTAAGTGCTAGAGATGCTGCGTGTTAGGGTTAACCCTCAGATAAATAATACCTTTAAAAAAACTTTACAGTTAAACAGTTTTATCTTGCAGAACCCCTGCAGCATCAGGATTTGAGGACTGAAAGTTGAAATGTCATGGGAATTGAATTAATGTACGAAGTTTCAGGAGAATCGGTTAAACAGAAGTAGTAAAAAAATCTGTCGCAAGATTTAGATTAAACAAACAAATATGCGAAGTGAAGCTAATTAAAACCGTTTAATAATAGTGCTACGGTTCAACCTAGTGTTTAATTTTATGTAAGAGAAAGAGTTAGATCATTAAAAGTACAATTTCACCCTATTGAACTATTACCAAAGTCAGTCTATTGATCTCATCAAGCAGACCGTCTCCAGCTTCTACTAGCTTTCCCCTTCTTCCTTTTCTGCAAAGTCTACGCCATGAAAGCAGGACGCTCTGTTGTCGCTAACCTGTTTTCCTATCACGATGACATCAATCCTTCATTTACTTCATATCCAGAAGTAGGCCTTTTCCGCCACTTTCAATTCCCAGATTTCTTTTACTTTTATCAGACCTACGTATTTTTTTACGATATACCAACTTAATTCTCGTCTTGATTATATTATTTATTATTTGTGCTCAACTTGTACAAGTATTTGTTATCAACATAATAATTATATCGATACATCATCTAAACAATTTGTGTTTTACCACAGATATCTAAATACATGCTACCTTATAATAATAGGAGTGATCGCAAGCGCGACTGCTGAGCATGGGGTCCTGGGTTCGATCCCTAGGTCCGGCAGTGTTATTGAGTTTTTCCATTAGGAATTTCTCAATAGCAGCCCGGAGTCTGGATTTATTCCCGGTTAATGGCAATAGGCTCGCCCCCTATTGCATGGGAATTAAACATAACTAGCGAAACGAGGGTGTACTAAAAAAACCTCTGCCAAGCCCTTCGGGGAATAGAAGGCGTGATGTTATGTGTGTTTATATCTAAATACTAAACCACCAAAATCAAAATATATGTATAAAACAATTTATTTAATCAATGTCCTTAATATCCACAAAACAAAATAATAATATAATATTTAAATGGATTTGAAATGGTTATTAATTAACAACGTGTTCACTATCAGGACTAATAAAAGCTTTATCTCAGAACAAACTTATCATCTTGGCGCCATGTTTACAAGAAGGGATATTAATTTGACTTTCACAATAATAAGGTTCCGTAGTTACCTTAAAATGTTGACCTGGGTACAGAAATAAACTATGAGTAAATTAACAAAATAATAGAGAGCAGTGTTTCAGATTTAAGTTTACATTAGGTACTTACATAAACAATGTTAATAATATATTTTACCGTCGATTTTCAATGTAATTAGACATTTATGTAGAGTAGTAAGTAACACATAAGTGGTCTTGCAATTAACACTAATAAGAGTTGAGAAATGGAATTACGAGTAGCAATAACGCTAATAATATTAGTTTTAAGAATCGCGTGCAGTGTAATGGTAGGCACCGAGCCCATTACCAGCGATCACCGTAATAACCGATTCCACCGGCTCTGTTGGCTCTTGTAACACACTGCTACATATTATCACTTACATGGAATATCACAAAGTTCCTAATAATTCTGGGAATAAAGTGTAAATAATAATTTAATGATCCCCTATACTACGGAATCCTAAAAACAGTCGTCATATCTACGCACAAAGAAAAAGTTGGAAATGGGAATCATTTATCTCTTTGACAAATAACTAATCACAGATATATGCACCGCGGTATCTCGCCCACAGTTACACGCATTATTTACCATTAATTTCAATTCGATAAGGTACATAATTTTTCTATAGATTTTAGAAAACGATCGCGGTTTCTCCATACCGATATTAAACCGTTTCATCATATTTACTTACGCGTTCCATATTTATTATATGGCATAATTACGTAGAAAGTTTATGGAGGTACTGGTACGTCTCGTAGTAATTAGCCAAGGAAGATGAGTACTACTCTCTCTACCTATGTACAGCACTTATATAAATAATCATTAGAAAGTTGTAACCGGCTTGTGCAATACCGCCCTTAGATCGCCACGAATCCTGCGCCCCATCATTAACAGACTTTCACCAAGGAAATGCAATTTTCTAGAAAACGGTAGCGCGAAGACCATTGCAGTTTCTGTTTTTACCCGTCCGTGAGTCGCCGCGGGCTCTGTTACAGCATAATGCGGCTTAACTAGGCTTTGAGAAACGACCCACTTCGGCGGGAATGTAAATCGCTGTCTTTATTCCCATACGACCGCTGGACCGTCAAAAATGTGCAATTCTTGCATTCCTTCATCTGTATTAACATAATATCGCATCGTATAATCTGCATACATGCCGACATATCAATTTGCATAATAAACAGTACCATAGGAGATGCTCAGATATCCCACATTCCACACCCGGGCCCGTCCTTCACCTTTCGCCAAAGGAAAGGAACACGAACCCTGGCATCTCAAACAATAGACTAAGTCGACTTTACTTGCAAAACTTTCCGCGATACTGCGCTCACGTTGTGACACTGCTTTTTGTGATTTCTTATCTGGAATCCTCGTGAAATATTGTTCACGGACTAGTTCCACGTCTGTTTTGCAACTCGCTGCATCGTCAAAGGTTATCATGCACATAAATGGGATGATCTATACTTTAGCCTGACATGTCATTTTCACACGTCCGTCCGCTACCCTATTCTTTACACAAACAAAACACTATAATAATATGGTATTATTTCTGAAGAAAATCTCATAATTTACGTGAGGTTATTCAAGGCACACAATGGAGTGTTGGAGTCAAGGAAAGCTGCAACATATTTGTCTCAGCATGAATCAGTCGTGATCCGTTTATAATGCCTCCAGTCAACGCCTCGCTTGTATGTAATTATATAAAAATGTCGAGGGATTAAACTCCGAGAGGCGTAGGCCGACCACGCGCTCGTATGCATGTAAGTCGCCGTACACACTGGCTATAAACAACTTGACATTATTAAGCTTAAATAAAAAATATCTCAAAATTAAAAAAAGCAGTACCTACAAAATATTTTCCGGAAGACACGTCGATTTGAAATGATATTATCTATTCTATTTTTTTCTCACTACGTATTGAAACACAGTCAATGTAAACTACTCTTTACACAAAGATAACATTGTACAGATATTAACACATGAGCATAATGTATGCAAATCTTAATCTACCTTTTGTAAAACATTAATAATATTTTAATCTAATATTGCAACAACAGCTTTCTTTTAACAACTTTCATTCGCACTATTAAATCTTTCGAGAATGATTTAGTTATAAGAGAGCAGTGGGCCGTAACTATTGAGTAACCTATTATATCTATACCCATAAATAATAAAATTGCAAATAGCAATATTTGTTTGTTATAACATTGAGCGAAATCTTTAATTGCTTTTCGATAAGTTTGTTTATGTAATCGATATAGATGCAATAAATTATATTTCGGCATTCACTGGGTATTTTATTTTTTACACACATTAATAATAAAATTGTTTCGATTATGTAATTTTATTGCTCTACTACTACATATACCGGTTTATTATCTACTACAGAAAACTATACGCGGGTAAGTTTCAATCTGTGATGGGCTGATAACTATCAGGAGGCCAATCCTTAATTAATATTTTGACAAATCGCTCATCTCAATCAAGCCACATCCAAATCAAATATTTTGCCAGTTTTCGTAAACATAATGTGTAAAAACAAATTTACTTATAAATGATACAATTGGTAAATTTTAAGATATTAAATGATGCATTTTTCTAATCAATTGACTTTAATTTTTAGGTAGATACTTTTCTTTTTGGAGATTTGTATAATCCCCAAACTAGGATTATCCAGGTCTAAAGATATGACTTCCATGAAAGCCAAGATACACAACAAATCATGCGTTTAATTTTTGATTGCATATAAAGCATGCTTAAGGGGCGCAAGGCCCATTTGGACATCGAAAATATGGCTTTTACACTCGTAGGACAGCGTGTTGAGGTAAATATTTAATACTAGCCGTCAGTTTTTTCCTCCGATTACATTGCAATGGAATTCAGAGCAAACATTGCTAATATTAAACCAGGTCATGAACTAATTTATACCAAACATCAAAAAACCCACATTCACAGTTAGAATTTAACGCTACACTAAAATAGTGAAACATTTTCCACAACCTAATGAGCGAGCTAGGAGTGTCGAGAATCACCTCTCTGCCTCAGCGGGGAGTCATCAAACAAAACTGAGTGAAATCAATAACGTAATGAGTAAATTGCGCAACAAATCGCGGCTATTCATCGAGTGACGGCCCATCGGCCATTACTGAGGATCCACGAAAACAATATCGCTTTGAATGAATGGAAGTGCTACAATACAATTATTGTTATTGTTTACATAACATTACATCACGCCTGTATTCCTCGAAGGGTTGGAGATAGGGTTGCCAGGTCTCCGGCTTTTTACAGTTGTGTCCGGCCAAATATATACAAGTCCGGTCTGTCCGGCTTTTGTTAGGCTTTTGGTTAACCCCGCCCCGCCAAAAGATGAATGAAGATGCCGAACGAAAGCGCGCGAGCGACTCACGCGGACACGCATGAATCGCGTCATCGTCATCAACATTTTTTTTACTTAAAAGACTAGTGTTTCAGTATTTCAGTGTAAAATGTTCGGCTAAATCTAAATCTGTGTCCGGTTTTTATATTTTTGGGCCTGGCAACCCTAGTTGGAGATGGAGATGTATAGTAACACGCTCCTTTTGCCGTTATGTTTAAGCCCCTTAGGGGGCGAGCCTATTGTCATTAACCGGGCACAAATCCAAACTCCGGGCTGCTACTGAGGAATTCCAAACGGAAAAACCCAATAACACTTTGCCCGGCATGGGGATCGAACCCAGGACCGCACGTTCAGCAGTCGCGCTTGCCACCACTAGACCAGCAAGGTAGTTGTTGTTGTTTGTTTTATGTAATACTTAAGATTTATTTGCAATATGCAATTTAATGTGCCAATTTAAACTTTATGGCTCTTATTACAAAAGATGGTTTAAACCAAGACTAAGGTAAACCCAGATTTATAATATACCCATCATTTTCTAACGTCATATAACAAAAAGAGACGGGGCTATTTTAAAACCGGGGTTTTTCTTAGTCCATGTCTCGTAATAAGAGTGTATGGGTTGAAGGCAATTCTGAGCAAGCACGTCACGACAGGATTTTCTCAGAATTCTGTATTTAGGGACCAACTTAGTATGTGCACTTAATATTGCATAAACTAGCGCCTAAGTCTTCTTCCTGTTAGCCTTTTTCCGACTATGATGGGGTCACCTTCCAATATAATCAGATGCGGCGGAATACCAGTATTTTACACGGAGCGACTGCCATCAGACTTACGCAACTCAGTTACTGGGTAATGCTGATATCCTAAGGTTAGACCGGTTGTCAAACTTTCGGGCTTCTGACTACCCGTAACGACTGTCATAGGTATTCGTATGTCACCCGGGACCGACAGTTTAACGTGCTCTTCGAGACACGAGCACCTAAGTAACTCTATAGATTTTCAAACGTAACGTATATTCATTTATATTCAATCATTCACGGTCACGGTATATTCATTTATATTTAAATACCTCTGATATGAATTCCATCTTCTCATACTGAATAAAAGCATTATAATGATTTTCAAAAATCCTCCTCTCTAAATGACAAATAAACTTACAATTAGTTTGATGAAGTCTTTTGTTTTTTTTTATAGTATCGTGAGTCGTGCTTTACAAAAGGAAGATTTATCCACCAAGGAAAGCGTTTGAAGGATCAGTCCAGAAAATGCCATGCCATTCGATGCCTCTTTTCTAACATACGGAAAAATTCGCAAGTAAAAGCAAACAACTTGTTACTTACTTCTAGGAAGTAAGAGCTTATCTACAGTGAATTATTAAATAATGCAACTTAATTATAAACTCGCATTAAATAACAGATTCATATTAATAAATGAGCAGTGAAAAGCTAGTTAGCATCCTGCTTATTCTTGATAAGGTCAAAGGAAATTAACAAATTACGTATAATTGCGATATTTAAAGACATGTTCTTCCTCACCTTTTACTAGATTTTGCCGCGAAAGGCTTAAAGGGCCATGTATCTTGTCCACATTGATCGAAAGGCTATTTTCGTCTATGTCGCGGTTCCTGCTATTGTCAAAAGCTGTAGGTGCACTTAAACCTGGCCTAGTGATAAAACAAGTAAGTTGCTAAGAAAACTTTTTGCGGAAGATAAAATTAGAAAAATCTCTGAGTTAGTGGATAGTGGCACAGGCAGACGGATGTTTTGAATTATATATGAAGGTATGCAAGGAAGAAACCTAACTCTTGAAAGGGCATATAATGAAAGGTGGAAAATATTTCCTATCATGTAATGAGCATATCTTTTGCGTTTAGAGCAAACGTAAAGAGTAAATAGAATTCTTTGTCCATCCCTTTGTTTGTATCAATATAAATCAATTAAATTAAATAGCCATAAAAATACCACATCCAGTAAGATTACCATAAAACATCGTTGATATCAATCGCAGCAGACGATCAAGACAATAAACATAATAAACTCAAGGTTGAAACAAGAAAATATAGAAAATATTAATAGCAAGACAAATTGCAGAGGCGCACCGTACAATGCGTTGTCGCAACATACAGTTATGATCTTAAGCTTTCATATACAGGTGTAATTTAATCATAATGTCATATATATAGGATATGTGACCAGTATATCTTAGCACGCGACGAAATAGGGAACTGAATATAAATGTACTGAGTCTGACATATCTTTGCTTTTTGTATTAACAAGCAGCGCCGCCAAGAAATGTCAAGATATGCTGGATACACGGTACATCACACGCATTCACCTTGACTCAGAAGTACGTAGGTACCATCTATTGCGCACGAGTACCTTCATTGACTTAACGTTTCAAAACATTGATGTTTACGTTTACTGTGTAACATTTAATAGCTATTAGTGCTATCATATGTGACTTAATAATGTAAGCGATAATAACGAAATAATGGTTGATTGACTTGACATGAATGGTAGTTAATGAAAGCTGTCCATAGGTGTTGTAAAAGGCAACAAAGGGATGGGCCAAGAAGATGGGCAACCGCAGACCCATCCATCTGCGTTCAATTATTCATTTACCAAACGTAAACTTATCAGCCTATACTTTTGCCATCGGCTTTCATTTTATGCCACGTGGGAACGGGTTAGAATATAAAACTTCTTCACGGCACGCTGGGAATAGACGCGTGTTGTAAAATTTAACAAACCCCAGCACGCTTGGTGGTAGGATCTATACGGTGCGCCTGGCTAGCTATCACCCTTACATTAAAGTCCGGCGCCAAGCAGTTTACTGTGTTCCGTCGTATGTGAGAGCCAGAGGGTTATAGGGGAATTCCTCTATATCTCTGTTCCTTGGATTCATGTGCTCCATCTTAGACCCTGTCTGCACTTACCATCAGGTAAGACTAGGGCCAAACGCGACCAAACTCCAACGCCAACGCGACCAAAGCCAAACTCCAAGACTGTCCGCAGCGGTATTTTAAGAAGCCCAGATTCAGTAATAAATGTTTACGGGTAAGTACAATTTGTATGCAGTCTTTATTGTCCTTTAATATTTTATATCACAACCCAAAATCGATTTTACGACCAAGTAATAATAAAATTAAATAGAACTACCATTCAAGATTCGAATCCCACTTTTAAATAAAATGCTCTTAAACCGTTTAAAAAAAGGATACTAATAATAAAGAAGATTGTTAATAACGGAAGTTAAACAGAGCTGGAGGTAAAAATGACGTCGAGTTTTTTTCTTATCACTAACTTCAAACGTTTTACACGGCAGGAAACACGGGTTGATGCGTATCGGATGACCAAACTATCCGGGATGGTTATCGCGGGATCTGTTCCCGGAGTTACGAGCCATCCCGCGCCTGCAGCTATCGAACATCGGGAACAGGGCTGGGCACGACAGGTGTCCGAACACGATTCTAGTTTGTTTTTTAATCACACCGATTGAAACGGAATACTCAAAAAAACTTTGTTGGTGTCGATGTAAATTGATATTCTGACAATTAACTGTTAGTTAGTATTAGATGCAATAAAAAAGCCTATTAGTAGTAGTCATAACATTTTTATATCTCTATGGAATGCTCCCATGGTGCCTACTGCCTATTATATTCAAAACGCAACATTGTACGAAGGAATCAATCCTGTTACTTCTTACATAGAACTTATTAAGTACCAAGTTTCACTGAGAGAATATACCATGCAGCCTTCCCTATATTCCTTTGCCCGTTAAAGAATAGAAACCTGTATTGTATATACTTCTCAAGATTTTAATTTATCCGAATTTTTATTATAGACAACCCTAACATCACAGGATGTTTCAAATAACGGAAAACAAGTTGTGGGTATCCATAGTAGTAAGTACATACAAAGTGTTGTGATAGGATTACACTATTATTATATGGACAATAGGTGATAATTATAATTTCACTTATTCGGTTTTGATTTACCCATATAATATTTGCAATGACTGTTTTAAAAAGTTTCTTAAAGTCTTCACCGAGTGTCACTATCTCTTTATGTTCTTTACAGGTATTTCGATACGCAAAAACAAAGACCCGTCAAGTGTCGGGCGCAAATACGGGTGTGCGTAAGAAATTCGGGCGCGAAGTGTCGGAGGCACACACGGGTGTGCGTAAGGAACGCGCTCCTATGGTAACGGATTTTGTACGTTTTATTTTACTGTTTACACGAACCGAATTTATAGGAGCGCGTTCCTTACGCACACCCGTGTGTGCCTCCGACACTTCGCGCCCGAATTTCTTACGCACACCCGTATGTGCGCCCGACACTTGACGGGTTAAGAAATACGTGTTTCTAATTAATTACATACCTTATAAAATATAATCGGACAACAGTATCAAGGAACGCCTCTTTGGTAAAAGTATTCTTTTTGCAATCTGTCCTCCTAGCTTCGATTATATTATCAACATCTTAATTACATTAAGCTGTTTGCACAGTACCTAATCTAATAAATCATGTTCTAATAACGCAGCCAACAAGTTTGATATCTTTATTAGATCTATATTGAACTAATACCTATCATAAAATCGATCATACTATACATTTAGGTACAGCAACCACTGGTTCACGGAATTTTAATCGATTGCTGCTTAATTTGGGTATAAACTCGAAGTGATGTGGGTGGTTTGCACTTTATCACGTAATAATGATTAAGTTATTACTATGTACTAACAGGATCTGATTGGATAATAACGGCCAAAATTACCAATTACGTCCGTGCTAATCTAGAATGGACAAAAAACATTGATGCGTGGATACACTTTATTTTTTCTCCGTCCCAACTACCTACTTAACATGTATAAGTTCGGGGATAATTTGGTAGTCGTAAACGACCAAATAATAATTTGTTGCTATTTTTATTTCAATCCCGTTGCTTCTACAAAAGCAACAAGGTCAAAACAAAACATTGATTTCTTAAAATATGGTCCCAACCACAAAATGTTAATTCAAAGTTAACTTGCTAGAAGCTTAGATCCTACATCGCCCTTGTAAACAAAAGTTTTTGTTTTCTTGTTGCACGTAATTTCTATGATCAATCACAGTAAAATCACTCAGACTCAGATCAGAGCAGTACGAAATTGCAGTTATTTTCACTCGCCCATATAGTAACCGTCAATTCTTATTATAAAATGTGTTGAACAACATTCCAGCACCTTGTAATGAGCGGATGTCGGGAATCGATAGCAAAATTGTGGGCATATTTTATAATTTAATCACTATTCAAGCACAATTTTTTACCCTATACGTTAAATGTCAAGGTTCAATTTCTATCGATGTCGAAAATACTTTATTGTACATAGAAGCAACTGTAAGGTACAAAGTTGCTTTGAAAGTGGCCTTTATAAACTTCAGAATAGGTGCTGCATTTACATCTTGTGCAAGGGAGACTTGCAATAAATATAGGTAATAGAAGCCGGCGCCAGTCGTTTTGAGCGTGTGCGTGATAACATCACAGCTCTAGGCGTCAACACTACGCCGCTATTTAAGAAATCACTAATTTGTTGACTTCAGCAATGTTGATGCGTAACATTTCTGCTCAGATCTAAAACTATTTATCTACTACAAAACGTCAAAAAGATCAAAGCAATAAATTCGATGTAACTGTTACAAAATCGGGATAAGAAGAAATGAATCCTCAAAATTATGTAAGAATTTAGGTCGATACGCTTCCGTTCACAATAATGTTTTATGACTAAAATTCCACAAAGACACGAACGACCCAGATAGCAGAATAAATCTATCATCAAATTAACACAATAAATAGGTCTTTTATGTCACTTTTGTAGAGTTGCCGTATTGACGAGGACCGAAATAGACAGAGATCTATAGTACCTAAAAAGAAATGTTTGTTCCCCCGTACATGTGTGTTCAAGCCTCAAGGAGAAACAAGAGTGGCGTTCCGTGTAGCGCAAGTGAGTAATCAGCCCTTTGTTTGGTCTCAGACAACACAAGGATGCGCCAACAAAATTAAAACATATCCAGTGTGTACACAACGGAGAGTTTGTGCTGTGCAAACTTTGTAAAGCACTGACCTCAATTTTTCAGTGAAGGCGCTTTTGATTAACAACTGATAAACTTCCTTATTGCATGCTAATTATGGATTTTAGTGACAGAAAACACTGAATAATTTTCCAATAAAGCATGTTAAGATTCGCTTAATATTTTGAAATTAATCGTTGATATAGATTATGACAGTAAGGACACAGGTTTAGGGATGTGCTGCGCTTTATAAATAATTGCACATAATCTTCCTGTATATGGAGCTGAGCTAAAATTTGGACATGTATGGTGAACAAAATTATTTGTAATCACACCATCATTTTTATTTCAGTTACCAAATTATGTTTCCCACAACTATATTATTTGTAATCAATTGCACATGAATACGAATGTTGTTAGCGCAGCTCCGACATTGTCCTCGAGGCTTTGCCGCTTGAACTCATTATTACTCCCCATAACTCTTCGCGTCTCGTCTGGATCCGGTTTATATTGTTTCATACTTTTCACTGTTTATAGGCGATTTATAGTTTCCTACACATAATGAACGGTTGAAGGCACTCCGTACATACTTTGCTGCAATTTGCACGATGTTAGCGCCATTAAAGCTTGCCTTTTCAATATCAATCTGGTTCACTTAGAAGTCTTCCTGACGAGATTCTTGGAATTGCCTCAATTTTATGTTCGCAGTCAATAACTTGGTGAAATAACTTCAGAGAACTATTTTACTCTATATTTCTATGCATCGGGCACTTTTACCTGCTGTTAGCTTTTCTTCTTTACCTACACTCCTTTACCGGTATTAAGCTGATTTCACCAACTAACCTTGCATTAGTTGATGTCATAGCAATCTAATCGATTTTCTAAATATGCACAGAAATATAAGCTGAACCATTAAGTAATTAATCTTATAGCACAAACCCAGAGCACCAATCTCTATGCATCGAAGCCCGATAGATTGAGTCACGGTCCTGGTTGAGTCATGATTCAGATGTAACGCGTTACATGCGTTTGAGTGACACTATCGAGCGGCCCGTCTGCTGTTGTACATGAATGTAATAGCCGATCCTCTGGTACTCGCATAATTAATAATTCACAGCTATGTTATACTTGAAACATGTAAGGTGTCGCCATGACAGTTGTACCTGTTTGAAAATTAATCAATTTTAATCGCTTACTAGGAACTAAGATAAACATAGAAGCTATTGCCTTAGCAATAGGAAGTTAAGTAATCATGTGTTTTCTTTTAAGACTGCTATAATAAATCTTTCTCTTGACTTGGCAAGTCGGATTAAAATTTAAAAGACTAGAAGTTTGAGGACTCAATGCTCTATGTATCGTATCATAAATTCGACGATGTATATTGGATGTACCCTATAGTGAAGGTTATGTTTGATACAGTATTTAAATAAAAATCATCTTGCATGTAGTATGAAGATATTGTTTATCTAGAAAACAGCATCATCGTGTTTCCAATCAAATAAAATATATACGCATCACTATCAACAGCTATCCAGGTGAAAATGCAAACATTTACCGTAGCTTAACGGCCTCTATCGATACATTAGATACACGAAAATAACATGTTTGTATTATGAATCTCACTTTCATATCACTCACAGTCATAACATAACTGTGCTGTCAGATGTACAGTAGCGGATCAGCGTCATTAGCCACGACCACGAGACTTGATTTACGCAATATGTGCTTTACAAATTAGCCGTTTAGTGTTATCTACAAACCCGCTTCGAGCAGTGGACGTGCTGTATTTATTTGAACACATAAAACTTGCCTAGAAGCGATACGACTGTAAAATTCCGACAATTAATAAACGGATCATCAGAAAAAAACAGCGGTAACAAACTGCTTCGCGAGAATTTATGTTTGTAAAATACAAACAGACAATAAGAATATGGCCAGACAGAGTACAAATATAATTTATAATTTTATTGCATATTTTATTCAAACTGAACGTAGATAACTAAATGGGATCCATGTAAAGCCAAGTCATAATATAAAGAATTGCTGGAAGTTTAGATGCCGTATCAGAAACGATAAAACTTCAAAGACCATCTTCTAATCTCCACATCATAAAAATTGCAAGGGCGCGCGTACGATCCATATGAGTTACGTACATAACATTTCCAGTGTCTATATCTCTTTAAAAAATATTTCACTTTCTCCGATGAATCCGATAGGTCTTAACGACGACTTCTCATTCGTCAACTGTTGGACAGGTGCCTCATTGATTATCAGCATTAGACTCCATTAAGTGTTTAACTCGATACCATTCGCTTACCGGTTTTATGTTGTACAATTATTCAATTTAATCTCATAATTTTTTTCTCCAGTTACGACACTTGTGCAATGTTTATTAATGTTACGTTTGTTACCAGTTATTATGTAGAATACCTATGTGATTTCATAGTAAGTAGTATGGTTATTGGACAAAGGCTTTGAAATATTTCGTAACCTATAGATTTCCGGTAAGATAATGGATAGAATAAGTGATCAATTTTATTTGGGTGTCCATGTTCGCTACAGTACAGTTAGATTTGCCCAGAGAAACTAATTATTATGATGCTCACACTTCTTAGTCCATTCTAGCATCTTCATCATTTAGCAAGCGCCGATCAGTCCCTTTATCGTCTTCTTGGTTTTGTATTTACGAACTACCATGTGATCTTTAGTTCGTAATCCATTTTGTTTATATTATTAATGTTATACAGATAGATGATACTGCCTTACCTTCTATATATTTCTAGTCTGGCAGTTTTACATCTTGTTGCGAGTTTCCGTGTGGTTACGGGACCCTCTTATAAAAGTCTACCTATCCACTTGATAATGCCGCTGACTTGCCTTTTAGACACTCATAGGAATAAGTAGGTACAGTTGAGTATTCGTAGCCGGAAAACTACATAGCTAAAGAGTGCAGGACACACCTCCACTAGATGGTGAACTTCAAACTGGTGAAGATTTCGGGAAGATAGTGAAGACAAACGACCCGAATCATACCGTGGACGTCATAACGCTGATAATATGATGATAAACATTTTATAAAATTATTTTTTCACGTATTTTTTTTTACTTTGTTAAATAGTGAAGTGTAAGTTGGGTGTGGGTAAATCCGGCATAATCCTAGCGTTCACAACGGGAGACTACAGTCCATTAATCCTAGCTACAATCGGAGTTGACTACAAATGTAAAGTCATGGACGTGAACGGTGTTAAAGTCAAGCTTGGTATTTGGGATACAGCGGGACAGGAGCGATACAGAGCATTGACATCAAGATTTTTACAGAGAAGCTCACGGTGCTATATTGTAGCCACCAAGAAGTACATTGTCTGCTTAGTTGTCGGCAATAAAATTGACAAGCATATCATTTTGGGACCCAGTGCATAATATCAGCAAGCACATTGCGTCACCCGCACGACGGCGCAACGAGTATTCCCAAGGAGGGTTGATGTCAGGCAGGCGGCCGGTCATAAAACTATAAGCCAAAACCTCTAACAACATGGATTTATGAAATACATGTTGTGCTGACCCCACCAAGTGTGGGATAAGGGCAGGAAGAAGAAGAAGAAGAAAACATTTTGAAATCGGAGTGCCAAAACCATTTTCTTCATTTGTACAAAGTATGATAAATGATTGTGTAAACTCGTAAGTTAAACACTGTATGATAATAATCCGTTCTGAGTATTTTGAAGTAAATCAAGTGTATTATAAGACGAACTTGCAAACACAAACAATTCACAAGGACATGTCGCGGTTGTTGCGGCTACATACAAACTCGGCACTCTACATCGTAAACCAACTCTGTTCAATCAAGGCCTTCACGTTCAAAAAATATTTAAAGCTTCCTCAGAGTTATGAGAGTAAAATATTTATAAAATACATTGTAAGCACACAGACAGAAACTAAATGCACGAGACATTTCTAAGTGCGCTGAGATAATATTTTATATGACAAGACTTCACCACACAAAAGAACGTATTTCATTCTAAATACACTGTCGAGCCCGTCATTTATATCATTGTTTCATGTCCTATTGTTGATTGAGATTTCTATAACGTATGTCCACGTTTTATGTTCAGCTGCTCTTTAGCCTTATATAGTAAAGTAAATCAGAGATCATCTCGTTGGCATGGCTATCTATCATTAGATCCGAATCACGTACCAGTCCGATCCTCAGTCATGCATAAATCTCAATGACCGATTCCATCCGAGACAAACACGAGCAATTAGACGAAACTAGTAATCGTTTAATCTAAAGCGAGAGATGAAAGTGGCTGATAGTTTATCTACTGGATCAAGAATCCCAATGCACGGACGCTACGACTTACCTACTACATGTCATATTCTTGTCACTGCGATGCCGCATCTTAGTGTGTCGTGAATGATATCGTTTCTATACTTATTTCATTTCATCATTACGCTCAATTAAATACGCTTCGGGTACTCCGATTAGATTAGAATGATGAACATGTACGGTAAATATTAATAGATCAGCTTTATAGAACAGGTTATCTGCAGTGGTTCGTACGTCACTGGCTGTCCGCTCGGGGCGTGCTATCATAGCATCGTGTACATCATCGCAATTTTACACAGTGTCCTGTCCGATTACATCTAAAGCTTTCACCCGCCTCGTCGATTGCTGATTCATTAAATTCTTTAATTGACGTTAAATATCGCGATGATTGCGAGGGGTCACTCGTTCTTGACCTCACTTCTATGAATTAGTGACAAAGCTTTTATAGCTATTGAGAATTAAATACGTACTTTCTTGTCGAGTGGTTATTGAATCATGTCATTTATGCGTATTCTATTCATTTTATTGATTATTAAATTAATTGCCTTTCAAAACAAATTTTATGTTCTTCGTTAATTTTACTAGTCACTCGTGAGTCGATATTGTTATAGTAAATGAAGAGAGACTGTTTTATAAATACCAGACGAGAATTTCTCGTATGATATTAAACGTGGTTCCGCTACACCTGCACGGTGCACAGCGCTGCATAGGAATCTACGACGGAGCAGATAGCGATCGCTACCCTCGGCTCGACCGCTCCGCTGTGGCAAGCGGAACGTTGGCGCCACTAATGCGATCAAGGGATCCGATTTATTAGTCATATCTCTGCATCGGCCGATACACCTGTACGTGCCCGATTTAATGCCACAGCGGAACAACTAAGGGAACATTTTATTGCCCATTGCGTAACCACTGCACTTACCTATTACAATTTGGTTGTATAACCATTCATTTCTAAACCGTCTACTTTATAAATTGTAACGTATTTATTTATTGACGTGTTCTTGAACTTGATCGCGTTATCAGTAGTTGTAGATCTGACCGATTATTTTCAGCTCTGCCGGCTCAGTAGCGAACTGTTGGATATAGTTTGTATAACACCTGCTAGTGCATTCCAATGCGTAATTTCTCCAAGACCTTGAAATTGTACTCGTTGCTTTCACATACAGCGAACTTGTAACGTCACATTCGTCTTTGCGATAGGTTTTATCGGTAGATCGGACGTGGTGCGGGAGTGCTCCGACATGCAAGGTCGAGTCGTGGCGAAACTCTCTCCAGTCATTGACTACCCTGTTCGATCAATATAACTTCGACGACGGCGATACTTGTCCGACACAGACCGATGTGACACACGGACACTTCGCCAGTGAAAACAGAAACTCATTAGAGCTTTTAACGACATGTATACGAGGTGCAACACACTACGATCGATTTGACGCTATCGCAGCATTATGATCTAAGAAAGCGTCCGACGTCTGTAGTCATTCGCTTTCCAACGCTAAAGAATATATCAAGACAATCGGGATCGATTTTACGACACACAGCCGTGTATAGTGTACCGGAAATGGTTCAGCTAGTGAAATATCTACATTGCACCTTGTTACTGTCCGCTTTAGAAGACGTACAAGGTTTTCTTGTAGGAAAAATGAGTATTCGTTATGAACTGGAAAAATATGTTTGAACAAATGCTTTAACGCAATATAGTCACATGTATTGATAATTTTAATTAGATGTGAAGTGTGTAGTTTTGATGATCATCTATTACCAAAAAAATCGTATACCTACTCAAGGTTTCGAGTATTTTCCAATACTTGGTGTAAAAGAGTAGTATACAAGCGGTGCATAAATTAAAACTGTTTACGATGATTCGTGATTTCGAAACCTTAGATAATTCACAAAAGTGGTCGTATTACTTTTTTTTTAATATGTGTAAGTATATTTTTTCTTCTACTATCAATATACAGGATGTAAACGAAATCGTGGAATTCCTTCAAACCTCGTGAAGTGCTACTAACATAAATTAACCATGAGCGGAATACATTGGGATATGGATAAAAAAAATTACAAAAAGTAAACCATATTGTGTTCTTAACGTAAGACATTTTAGCGCCCCGAGCGAATTGCGCGGCAATCACTCGCTGCGCGGACATTTAACTCGGGGCGCTAAAATGCCTTACGTTCAGAACACGGTGGTTACTTCTTGTGTTTATTTTTTTATTGAATCCTAAAGTATCCCGTGCAGGGTTAATCTATGGTAACAGTACATCACTAGGTTTGAAGGAATTGCATGATTTCGTTTACACCCTGTATAGCGCCTATAGTTATGTAATGAAACTATATACATGAACTCTATATACATGAAAATGATCAGTTTTAAACTGCTTGCAACATCATCATCAGCTCTAAATGAAGATATCTCTTACGCTTCGGTGATGAGTGAAGAAATAATTGAAACAATTTTAATATCGTATAAAAATGTATTATAATGAGATAACTGTAGACCTTTACAAAGGAACACAAGCTTTAATCCATCCGTAATATAATATTTACAATGTTTATTTTTAATTTTCATAAATCTAATGCGAGGTGTATTACCGTATCATTTTATTTACAAACATCTGTTTTATTTACATAAATCATATTAAATTTTTATAAGTATAAATATGGCTGCTGACATTAACTTCGATATGCAATGTCTACAATAATAACTTCCGTCTCCATACTATGTATACATGAAGATATGTAGGATACCCACACATACGTAGATATAACATGACTACCTTACAAGTAGAAGTAAACTAAATTAAAATTAATTATATACAAACCAGTCTGAGGGAGTTCTATAGTACGTTTTAAAAATAAATTAATAATAATTTAAATGCTGAGCGACGGGCGTTTCTTTCTGACACTCTTGCTGTTTTTTCCGAATATTGTGCCAATTACCTGCGAATAAAAATGTATTTGTTATAATCACGTAATTTTAAATGAATAATTATTTTTTTTAAGTTTGGTTGCTTGGTTATTTCCTTTCCGTTCCGTTCATAGAGTGCAAAAATAACCACTTCCTTCAAATCAAGATACCTACTACTGAATTGCGGACGTCCTACTCAGAGATAAAAAAAAGAAAATAAAAAGGGTGTTGTTTACTTTAGCTTGGCCCTGAGTAGCGGCGAATGATCGTAGGCGTGATCGTTAACTGAGCTAATTAGGGTAAACCCCGAGGGAATGTCACCAAAGTACACGAAAATGCTCCTCTTGCTCGTACAGGTGATACAATAAGTTCACTAAACTCACCTTAGAGACTGAGTACGCGGCGAGCTTGCGCCTGGGTGCGGGTAACAAGAGCGCTAGCGCACGCGCCTCTCGTAGTAACGCATGGAACGCGAGCGCTGCGCCCGCGCACGACTCCGCCGCCGACACCTCATAGAACTGACAGCCGAATCTCAGTGACAGTTCCTGACCCTCCTCTGCATGGACCTCCCTAATCAATGCAATAAAAAACATACATTTAACACATACTTGTGTGAAAGGGGCTTAATATTCGGCTTCCCCAAACCTTGCCCACCTGAACGCAGTGTGTACCTCGCAGATAACAGGTGCAGCTTTGACAACGAAATAGCCATTCAGCTTGCCAGCCCAAATACCATGACATGTGACGAGTAGCAGCGTCACCAACCCACGTGACCATATGGGCATTTGCCTTATTTTAGGGATATGCCCTATAAGCAGAAATGGACGGCGATAATATGAGTCATTTTATGGCATCCATTCAAATATTTACGGGATTCAGACATTCAGAAAGAGATATTAACGTAAAAACTTCTTACCTGGCGTGTTCGAGGTCACGTTTGTTCCCCAAGAGGGTTACGGCGGCGCAGCCGGGCAGGCGCGTGCGCTCCAGCAATGATAAAAGCTCAGCTGCAGCGAGGAAGGACCGGCGCTCACACACCGAGTATACAACCGCGAAGGCGTCGCCCCATCGCACATGCTCCGCTAGGCAGCCGCGGATCTGTGAAGAGACATGTTTATTAGGACACTGTACCACAAATCCAGCCGTATCGGGGTTTTAGCAAGGCTCTGTATTGACTACCCCAGGGTGGTATATACCGGAATTACTCCTCTTTTAGGAAAGGTCCTAATTTAACAGAGGACTTTGTGCTTATCCACCACAATAATATACATTTTTTTATACTTAACAAGCGCTTTAGCAACGGACAAAACAAGACACCAATTCGTCGACTACATGAAAGACACTTGAAAACTTACTGCTACGCGTGGATTAATGGTCATATCAGATGCAAAACGTTTTGCTTATGGCGTTAACAATTTAAAAGGCTGTACGCCAACATCAAAAGTGATCATCGTAAAAAGTTGCGAAAATGAATCCATGGACCATTACTAATGACATTTTGTTTGTAAGATAAGATAATTTTTATTTGTCCAAACATGAGTTTACATACAAAACATTTGTCAGCATGCAAGATGTTAAAAGTAACAATACAGATCATCATGTTTGCTTTGATCAATGGCATACAAATATTAATACAATAATAAAATTCAAAAAATTATTATTATAATTACAGTAAATTGATCTAGAATGTCAAAAACCTTCAGCCAAAAACTCATTAAAATTATAATAGGCTTTATCTGCTAGAAAATTCTTTAATTTATTTTTGAACGCTACATCACTTAAATGCTTCCAACTTTTTGGCATTTTATTATACATTTTTGGAGCCATGCAAAAGGCACTTTTCCGCATAAGTGCTGTCCTATATTGATGTAAGCAAACCTTAGTAGGTATTATCACGCCTATTACGAGGAAATACTATGATACTTTCAAACTAGTATAGTGGTCAATCTATAACAATAATTAGCTTCTAAGTCAATATTTTATTCAAAGTTCAGAAACTTTCATTGACTTATGCTGCTGGCTGTACAAGGCTTCTTAATTATGGCTTGGTATAAGTAGATATTCTTAAAACCAGTGACAAGTTACTTACTGAATATTTTCAGTTTACCTAAATCGTAGACATTAGATGCCCTTACGTTGCGAAAACCCGAGGTTTCATTTATAAAATACTAGCTGTGTCCTCACGGCTCCGCCCGTAGCCTATGTTACTCAGTGATAATGTAGCTTTCGAACGGCAAAAGAATTTTTGAAATCGGTCCACTAGTTTTTAAGTTTATTCATTACATACAAAAATACAAATCTTTCCTCTTTATAATATTGTATTGGTATAGATGGTTTATTGAATTCAATTTAGGTACCTATTGCATAAAGAATGCATACTATTTAAAATATTATTTCACCCGTTAATCTCAATGCAACATAAACGTACAACTCGAGCCCGAGTACCTGGAATAGCTAAAATTGTAAATAAAGTCAGTGAACTTAACTTATAATTGTAAATAAAGTCGCGAGCCACAACTGGTACTCGGAATCTCGTATCGGGGCCACTCGCTGCACCGAATAAAATCACCGCTTGCGCAATACGAAGCATCCAATCCATTTTGTTCTTTTAGTTCCGTTATCGATGCGTTTAATAAACATCGTCGTTGTTTAGATGAAAACAAAACTGGTTTAAGAATCACTGCGCGCCTATATAACAATAATAAAAACATAACAATTACGTAACACGAATTCTCCCGTGTATTCTACCGCGTGGCGTAGGTTCGAACGTAGGATTTCGCCCGCAGGCACACCGATGCAGCAACGGCAACGATCGCATCTGATAAGCCGATACAAGCCACATAAACTTCGTCTAATTAAATTGTACTGCGGCCATCAGCCGCTACCAGCACAGCCCACAGCAGATTAACATCTCCATTGTTTAATGGTAAATTAAGTTTGGCCGTCTATCTCTCTCTTCGTTTGCTATTCGAGCTTCGGGCTTCAAGTTTTAATCTTATCGACGACGTCGAGCCTTTTGTTCGTGGTGACTGATATTTTAGTGTTAACGCTAAAAGCAACATTGTCGCTGACTCGTTACTTACCGCGCAATTAGATGTATCTAGTATTTCAACTTCTGAAACGGCACCGTCGAAAGCCACTCTGTGTTGATAAAGGAAATCTGAAACAAGAGAGTACGGTATAGAAAATGTGCATAACGATCGCTTTTGTACTGATATTGTTGTCGTCATTCGATAAAGACAGCATTTACTATGACACCGAGCACTGAAAGTGGTTTCCTCAACATTTTAATTCACGTCCTGAGAAATGCGGCGCCTTACTGACGCAAACACGTCATATTAAGGTCGGAAGGAAACAGACATTTCAATTTAAACACATAATACAAATTGAAGTTTTTGTAAATTAACTCAGAATTGACGTCACTTAAATGTCAGTTCCATAGTTTATTGAATTTGCCAATATTATAATATACAAGTTCATATTTAAATGCAAAACGTGATCAAAAAGTGATAAACACTTTTTATTGTGATAGTAATGATTTATCGAGTGAACTTTACTAACCTCCTGTCGAGCTATATTCTCCGATGTACCGCTTTGTTAGATAACGCACGACCACCGCTGCAACAAAAAGAGAACCAAATGAATAACATTGTAAGAAGCACGCCTTCATCGAAGACATATTATAAATAGGCGAACAATTAAGAGGTCGTCACTCCCAACTTTCTAGAAGCGAGTGGATCAAACACTGATTAGTCCTTTCACTCCTGGAATTTCCATCAAAGGGTTGTACACAATACAAACAGTTATCAACAACAATGACAAGGCAGGTTGGGTGAATAGAGTTGGTTGTAAGCTACCGACGAAATGAAGTGTGGAGAATCCTGCAGCCCATCAAAAGGAACTAGTGGCGCTATTCAAAAAGCTGATTGCTTGTCTGGCGAGACCGCTTCGGACGTGAGATTACGTTCGTACTTAACTCTTTGAAGTGTAATCGTTATAGCAATTTCTATCATTTGGATGATGAAAACGTGTAATTTGAATTCTGAACACGTAACTTAAGGTAGGTACCAAGTAGAAATTTACAAAACATGACATACCTAGTAGTGTTCATGGTATAGGGGTCGTTAAATATGTACCTAATGTTAATGCATATTTTAATGGGTACTAATAAGGTTCATGTCTTAATAATAGTTTAATACGAATGTCTTTAAAGATAAAACCTAAATGTGGTATGAACTTTAAAATGTAGCCACAAAATAACACATATGAATACAACACACATTTAAGTATAAATTGTTACCAGATTGAAACAAAAGATACTAATAAAATAAATCGCAGAAACAGAACACGAAAACGCATATCTACTTCACATTAGATAAACATCTGTTTTTGTAACAAATGCTAATTAACATTCCATTACAAGAATCGTTTACGACACCGTCTACGTCTGGATACTCCCGAATGACTTATCGCTGTTACTATTTGTGTCAGAATCTTGACCCAAGGCAGTTACACAAGAGTCCACAATGCTTTTATGCAACTGCTGCACGTTGTCGCATGACAATGGACTTGGAATGCATTCCGTACGCATTCTGGCGCAGACGGTTAAGGCTAGTATAGGAAATCTATTACCTTACAATACTGTGCCGTTCTCCGCATGACGACGTAACTATAAGGAAACGATTGTGCTCTATTACTTTAAAAGGAAAGCAATCCTCTCAAGGCCCTCCTGACTTAATTAATTTTCGATTTTCACTATGGAATTCTTAGATGTTTGTTTGTTGTAAAAAGGGTTGCAAATTATGCGCGTTGGATATTTCGAAAATATTGGTACTTAGGTTAATTATTTAAAAGCAGAAATATATAGGCACATACGAGCCCAAAGAAAGGTTACTCACACAGCGTCCGTATATGATGACATTTATAATTGAGAAAGAAGATCGATATCTCCGATATTTGATTGACGACCGGCAGCCGATAAAACATCGTCACGTCAATAAAGCAGCGTGCAATAAAACCTTTTCAAGCGTTGATAAAAATTACAACACTACACAATATATCGTAGTTTATGAAACACGATCGAAATTCCTCACTCTCATTTTTCCTTTCGATTTTTTCCCCATGTGCATTGAGTATTAAATGCATTACTTTCTCTGCGATCCGATTACGTACATAATCGTCGGGTGATAAAGTTTCATCGATCCACTTTTAACTGAAATATGCGGAATTCAATTAAAAGGCAGTTTTTATGTTGAGTTCTATATTATTTTTATGTTAGACACTTGGCATCTTACCAGAGCAATTTACGTTCTTCTAAATTTTACGACTCCCTTAATGCAGGAGGGATTTTAACCGGACTGCAGTACCTATAAGGGAATCACAAAATTCCTCGTGGGAGTTGATTAACACATACACTGTGCACTATTACGAATCATCATCACGTAATGAATTTGAGTTAAAACCTCAAGCCACCACAAGCAGTCTACATGTGAAACGGCTTTTTATTTTTATACATGTTTCAAAGCCAATGGAGGATAATGATACGCAGAAAATAATATGCACAAAGTCGACAAAAAAAAAGATTTTAAAAATTGTGTATAAACAGCACATCTGTCGATTATCATAACGACCGCACAGATGGAGTTGCGACCAGTAAGAACACCAAAAAAATTAGTAACTCACAAAGTGAATACCTACCTATACATAATTTCGAAACGATTTACCATCAATTTATAAGTAATAAATTAAACGCGCTTATTGTAGAGGCTCAAAAAATGATTAACGAATCTTCTCTGACGAGGTTCCAATAAAAAAATACATCAAATTATAATCACCGAAGCATATAAGACAAATTACTGTGATCAAACAACACGGCACCACGTGGGTTGATAGATCGTACGTTATCTTCAAGAACAATGGATGTAGCTATCGACAGGAATCTTTAGGGTAATTAATAGATTACTGGACACATCGATCATGTATCGAACTGACCATCATAGGCTCCAATAGCAACCATTATTACAGCAATTTGGTTCCTTTTTGATACCGGTCTAACTTTTAACTATAATTGTGACATCATTGGCCGGGTATTGTGGCGCAAACTGCCATCGGCTGACTTGAGTCGTTAAAAGTACCTACGATTTACTTTGAGCAAACTGTACGCCCATTTCGGAGGAACATGACAAATACAAAAATTTCCTTCGTTTTTATAATTAAAGTCGACGGTGTACTATTATTGATTTCGATCACGGACGACTTGAATAAATCCCCCTTTTTTATCTAACCGTTGTGTTGACCAATATTAATGTCCATATACAATTTTTATAAACTTTCTAGTAAAAAATCTTTGCGAATATTAAAAAATCTCGAGAAAAATATTTATAACTTTCTTTACTTTATTTCTGCAGTCACCAGTATCACCAGTCTTACTTATTGCAGTGGTTAATTTATTAATCGCCTACAACATATTAAGCACAAAAAATTAAGTGCATATTGATTACTTAAGTCATCCTAACACTTACACATATACCGAGAAAGTATATCCTTAAATAATTTTACTATTACATCCGGGAATAAAAATGTTCATACACGATTTCAAAATTCTTCAATTAAAATCACGACAAAAAGGCAATGCTTAAGCGAAACCTTGAAAGGTGTCGAAGTTACATATCTAATAAAGTTAAAATGGTGTCTTCAAAACTTAGGTATGCCAAATAAATAATGTAGAAACTCAATTTTATCGACACATTACAAGTGCATATGTCAGAATCCGCGAAGTGAGGACGACGATGCTTCAATACCTCCACGATGCACTCATTCATCATACTGTGAGAAGGTCGTCGCACGGAGCACTGCGGCGCGCCTACACATTGGACCAAACCATTAAAGCTCATACCGCAATCAACGTGGTTGTTAACATGGCATTTTGGCACCTTCGCGACAATCCCGGCAAAAAATACATATAAGCAGACCCTTCATAAAAGCAATCTTTCATAACATCAAAAAATTGTGGCTCCTTTCCAAATTAAAGTTCGTTGCTCTCCAAACACAATCCATTTCAGACAAAAAACGGTCGCACGTTGACATGTAGCACTCTGCGGGCAGACTCGTTAATTGAAATATTTTATTGACTCGACATAATTAATATTTTTATAGTTCCCATTTTAAACTGTCGGATAACCACAGGGTGTAAAGTTATTTCAGATAATATTTTTGAAAGAAGTACCTATATGACCCAGATACTCTAGAACGATATTAAGTGCAGGACACCGCCGCGAATTCGCAGTAACAGAATCCACTATAATGTGAAAATAAATGGCCTCATGAAGAATGATTTTCGAGAATAATGTCAGTACTAAAAGGTTTAATGAGTAGATAATGTTCCTCGGGGCATTTAACGACGTGAACGGCGTATCCGTGACAGACAAGCGCCACTCCCACGAGGCCGTTCGTGGACAGGATCTACATTGAAACAATTTCGCATGTCGGGCCGGCTCGCTCCCGTCTGTAATGAATTGCAAACGCATGCGTCTCGGAGCGGTCGCAGCCGGTCCGTCAGCCGTCAGCCGGCCGACAATTAGGGCGGTGCAATTACAACCAGTCGGCGGCGAGTCGGCCGGTGGGTCAGCGGCGCGATTTCCCGACGGCTGCGACGCCTGGCGCCACCAGACGACATTGTGTAACTCTTAAACGTCCGATCAACCATTAACGCTCCCGTCGAGGTCGTTGCACTACACATATATATCACATGACAATAATCATGTTCATGAAGCAAAATTTATAACCCAGGAACGTAAATCACCGACAATATGAAAAGCCACATACAGTAATCCTAACACTCATAATATCGAAAGCTATTTAAATGTAAAATTGTATACTATCCTATACTACAACAAGATCATACCTACACAGCTGACACGAAAGACGAAGCATAACATTAAGCAAGGTTAAATTTTATCAATGATGTTCATTGTCACAAAACTGACAAAACATTATTCACGCAGAAGAACTTTTACTCCCTATTGATTGAATTTTTAACATCGATAGAGATGAACTTGAACTGAGCTCAAATCGGTCATACAAAAATTTCAAAAAGAACATAGTTTTATTTACTTTAAAACTGCCAAGAACATAATCAATAGGTATCTGACAATAAATTGAAGTGAAGCTTGAAGTCCATCAATTTGAGGAAAAATTAACTTAAAACTTATTGATAAGATTAAAAGTGCGTTTATCTAGATTCACGATAATGTTTATGTTTGCAGGGCGCTTCAATACAGTCAGGAAGATTGTGGAGTAAGTATCAAGTAAATAAAATCAAACAGGCATCTACTTGAGATAAAACAATGCATTAGTCAAATATGCTACGTATCGTCATAAAACATTGACATAGAAGAATGCCATTGAATAGGCAGTTTATTTAGATAAGATGCGGGCAATTAAATATGTGTAACTCTATCACAGCTTAGCATACTGATACGATTCTGCAATGTAAATACAGGAAGGTATGAAAAAAATGCAGTGATGTCGTTGTTTACGTACAATAATATGGTATTTTGTTTGTTTATTTTTCCTAGCAAACCGACAAACAAAAATTGTTTCGGAATATTTAAGTCTTGGATTAAATCTTAAACTATTATTATTTTGTTTAATACTGCACTTCTATAAGTGGATCTATTCACTAAAAGGTACGTTAGGTACCTATGTACTAGAAATAATAATTTTCTTTCTCCAAAAAAATTCATGAGAATCATGACGAAGTCGACACAAACAAGAAAAATCTTATGTTAAATAATATTTGAAATAAAGCGATATAAACTTAAAAAAGTGACTTAAAAACATCTCTTTAAAAAACGCGATCAACAAGGCTGTAATTTTCATTTCCCGTTATAAGTTTCTCTGATGTAATAATAACACAAAAACTCCTTTTGGATGACTGAAATTGCAGGGTTTGCACCTCAAATTCGCACTCCGTTGACTTTAATAACGTATCCCTTATTTTATTACTGATGATAACAAATATTAACTGCATCAGATAAAACATTTGATTTTATAAATTGGACACTCAATGTTTATGTATGGACTTTAAATCCTATAAAATAATTAAGAGTTTTTACCGTTTTTAATATTCTTAAGTGACCTCCGTGAAATTTTAAAATATTATATCAACCTCCTTGGTACCACAATCGCAATGTTGTTTCATAATTTTATTGTTAATTTCTTGCTAAAAAATCATAGTCATGAATATGTAACAGATGTGAATTGTGAATGCTCTACTAACCAGACTTGCCGCTCCGCGGACTCCCTAGCACCACCACCCTTATACGATTCACAGTCATCTTCATTTGGGCAGCGTTGATTTTTCAATTTTATTCTACAAAAAATGTTTTAGTCGGACATTATGGCAGTAGTGTCCAGGATCCACATCAGTTTATGATCACAGTTTATGTTTATATCACGGTACACGTCGATATCGTACGAATCGATGTCAGTTATCGTAAATATGATCGAGAGATAGATTTCACAGAGCTGCTCACGGCCGTAAACTCGACCGAGTGCCGCGAAGTTTCCCGCGCGACTGCCGGCGTCTCTAGCCGGTGCTTGGATCAAAAGCGCGTGCGCAGCCTCCGTTCAAACCTCCGAACTAGCCGAGTATGCATACATCGGAATTTGTACTTCGTCCATACACATCTTACCTGATTAAAATATTCATAAGGTTGGACTTACGCCAATACTGTCAATGTTTCGGATATCGGAGACGAAGAATCACAGCGGGAAGCCAATCATCATTTTCAGAATTATTTGAACTGTTCGCCAGGAAAAACTTGTATTCTGATCTATTCCATTTATTTCTGAATAAGGAAAACTGGAAGAAAATTCATCAGCTCGATCCGGAATAGGCACGTCTGCGTCTGCGACATGTCAAGGTGAGAGCAATGCAGACGTTCAGTGCAATAAATTCGTTCGTGCTGAGACATAATTGGATCCGCCCCGCCCACGCTCCAGCTACCCTGCTTCCTTTATGGTACCAATACCTACCTATGTAGTTACTTGACTTTGTAACTTAGGGATATAAGTAGAAGAATATTTAAAAATAATATATAGCTCTAATAAAATTAAAAAGGAATGTAGAGTAGGTAAGACTATCTCGAAATTACTGACCTAAATTAATTAATAACTAAATTTAGATGTCCCATTGCAGAATGTAATTTCCAATCTTAACTCATTATTGTTTAATTAGGCTATCTGCCAATATATTTAAGCAAATCGCTGGATCACCTACCAACCAAAATATTTTATCCATAAAATGATTTCTACGATCGTTATTAAAACATAAACCATACCATCTTTGAATGACAGGAAAATTATATTAGGTATCTCTTCTAGATGATATCTACGAGTGGACAACCACGGATGAACAAATTAATCTAACGCCTGGAAATGTAACTAAAAATATTTACGTTAACAGACTTAATTCTACATGCAGACATAAAAGTAAAACGCGATGAATTACTTGTCAGTCTTCATTAGCGATCTCACAATATATACTTTCGAAAATAGAAGAAAATGCATTTGCATAGAAGTTAGATCGCTTCGTGGATTTCTCTACTCATTAAGGAAGGTTGTGACGTAGAAAAAAAAGTGCAGCGTGTCGACTTAACGCAAATTGATCGTTACCTGAGAACAACTTCCTCAAACATGCCACCTTACCGTATTTATGCAATCGGCGTCATACCGCTAATAGCCAACTCTTTAATTTAGATACTAAGATAGCACCATAAATGTACAGTTTAGCACCCGACCGTCACATAATTTATGAAAGCTCATACATAAAATAGCTAAGAAAGGAGCACAAGATTAATGTTTAACGCGTATTTAAGGATACAGATCATCGCATAACATCGTAAATCGATTACTCCGGTATATCGAGATTACCACATTTGCATGAAAATTATTGCCTTTGTTAACATACTAAATACGTTTTGCAATAATAACAAATTGGTCGGTTAAGCCGCAACAAAGCGGCGCGGCGCGGCGGACGCACAAGCGGATCATAATTTTTATTAATTTGTTACAACAGTATCGCCACGCTACAACTCGCTACTCTCGTTATTATTTCCAATATTCAATTAAGCGCGTTCTAATTAAATTACTTATCAGCTGCTTGGGTAACGATGTAAATAAGCATTTATTTATTTAGTCGTGAGCTGGACATTTCGCAAGCCGACTCGCGTGTCAAAACTAGTTTGTTAATGGGCCCAACAATGGCAACACTGTTCTGTTCACACTTGCCTATTAAACGATTTATATCTCTACATCTTTTAACCTCTTTAGAGCGGTGTACGAAGTTACAAAACAATACAAGGGTGTTTCACTGGCCGCAATGAAAAATCTAAAGCCATATTTCTCAGGATTACTAAACCAGATCAAAAAAGAAGTTTAATTGACTTTAATGCGATATTATATAACACTACACTCTAAGCGACTTGAGCGTGAGTAAGTGTGCGATTCACACAAGTTCATAGTTCGAGTAAGTATCATCAATCACTCGAGAGACTATTGTAACTGGAGTATTTCAATGTTTTGCCATATATGAATGGTTAGTTCAAGTGCGATCTTTGCGGTATGTTTTATTGTGTTGCCTTAAAGTTATAGACGAAACAATACGACAGAACCCTCATAAAATTACCTATACCCAGACCGAAGAATTAATAAAAGTAAATTCAATATCACTAAAGAAGACCGAAGACTTACATTCAAACGGCACTTTATGAAAACATATGTTAAAAAAAGAAACAGTATTTTCTTTGTGATAATAAATAACTGTTAATACGATAAACTAAATTGACAGTATTTAAAGTAATATTTCAAACAAAGAACAAAGAAATATTGATTTATAATATTGATCATAATCACAACACTCGAATATGCATCAGAACACATTCGGAACCGTTACAAGAGTCCTTTGGTATGTATCACAAAGTTGATAATGCAGAGTTCACACGGCCAGACGACCCAACACAGCCATTAAATAAAACCCAATATGTACCAACAGCCCCAGATGGGGTCACCTGATTGGCACACAACACTTTGTGGAACGGCCCTCCAGAACCACTAATTAAAAAATATTGACTCTACAAAATTACAAAAGCTCTTTCAATTGCAGTTTCCATTTAACTTCAGGGCCCAGCATTTTATAGAACTATATATTGTTCAGAAGATAGAAACAGAGAATGCTATAATAAAAACGTAAACTAAAGCAAATATTGGTACAATAAAAAATCGGTGATTTATCATTTAACAACCGTAACTCTCGCGCGGGTCATTAAAAAGCAGCCGGTTATTTTTAACTCAACCTTCGTAGCCACATATAAATATTTAAACTAATTACGTTTAAATGTTGGATGATCATGATATATCGGCAGGCTAACAACACTAAAATTACTGTCAACAGTCCCGCAGCCATGAGCTCATAATTCACAACAGAGGGACCAAAAACTTAAAATATGTTCGTTGGCTTTCGCCTTACAAAGATTCTCATAAAGTGTCATAATCAGGACTGCGTGGCTTGCATGAACGATCTCATTAATTTTATTAATAGTTTCTACATGACGCCGAATACTCGTTGTCATATTACACCGGAGCAGGAATAATAAAGACGTCGATAAATTCGAACATATCGCCCCCTGAGTTTTGAAACCGTCATTTTCTCGAGTTAACGACTGTTATCGACCGAGTTCGCCAAAATTCACTCAATTTCGTTATCGACATACGTTGTTATATAAAACGCAAATGTATGTAATGTAATGATATGGATGATTTTATTGTTATGTTCGTTTGTTTCTCGATAAAGACATTTAAAAAACTTGGACAAGTCGACACCTTGTGGCGCGCAGAACAGCCGCGATCCGCCACGTGTTCACTGTTCGCTTCGGAACCCAACGAGACATGTCCACACTTCGCGGATTTCACCGTCCACGCTCGATCATTATGTAATATTGTCAATATAATAATAAATATTAAAGTAACGTCGGTTGCTCCACACATTATCGTACACACAGAAATAAGTATGTCATTAATAAATAATCCGCTGTCTCGCATCTAAGATAAAATTCCTACGCAATTCGCGAGAGTTACGAGAATAACGTTGTGTCGTTTAGAATACACATAGTAATCAGTCTGGTATTTTACGCTGAGATTACATTCTGCATTCCTTCGACAACAATGACATTCTTCCTTAATGACATCAATTTGACAAAGAGCATCTGGTGCATATTGCTAAATCCCCATAACCCATTTTTATTATAGCATTAGCTGATTATAAAACATAATAGTTAGCTAGCAAATGAATACAGAAGCACGGTGTACAGTGTAGCCGTGCTATTTACGTCTAGTCGGTCGTTTTATACGATGCAATGATTCGTGAAGGTGCAACCAGGCGATGATGTTCAGACAACGGAGAAAGCATGAATCGTAGTAATAAATGCTACCCGTACCAATAAATAGCCGATCTAAATTAATGTACCAATAACGCGCGGGCAATCACTTGTGAAACATTTCAACAAGGAGGATTTGGCGATAAATCTATAAATAAACATGAATTGTGCAGATTTATGAGATATAAGCCATAGAAATTTTAAATATTTATAGACTACATTTTACATTAAACAAAATATTTTAGCTCATATGTAAATATTTTATGGTACGTGTAAACTTCTCCTTTTCATTCCCAAATTGTAAAATCATTTGAGATCTTACCCCTAGTAAACTTCCATTTCGAACGGACAAACTTTACAAGTAATAAAATCCAGTAATTTGACAAGATTGACGCCAACCTATCTGATCTGATTAACTCCTGCGTACAAAAACAAGTATGTTCGTCTATCATCAAAATGATTACAGTGTTCAATTCAAGCATGTTTATTACGTATAATTTAGACCACTATTACTGTTGATTGAAATACAGAACTTTGATTATATACTCTATTGGATTTTTGTTTAGCAGTTTAATCATCTCTTCGTCTCGGAAGGAAAATCCTTTTCTAAATTATCTTTGCCGCGTAGTCCCCTTCTCAGAAAATACTACCCCTTTCAAAGACTACATATTTTATATCTACTAAGATAAAAGCGATACATCAAATATGTGCAAATGGCCCTTTTGGGGAAAACCTATCTCCAGCATAGATAGGTATGTAGAGCCTAGAGCAAAATTAATTTTTGAGTAGTTAATCTTAACAAATATGTACAGGATAACGTATCTGCGAAAAAGTAGGTCAAAGGAGAGTTGTTACATGATATGTGCAGTACCAAAGAAACGGTAAGCACATTAAATCCGAAGAAACCTCGTCATCATATTTGGAACACAAATAATAAAAATAAACGGAGCCCGGACTTCAGTACGAGTTTTCTCCACATTGCAGACGACGGCAATTCATAAAGATAACGTATTGAAATGCGATTAACAGTTAACGTAATGCCTTTTGACGATGTAAAAACTTACGAGTCTTTTCAATGATAAAACATTATTTACGCTTTAATAAATCCCAACGTCTTCAAACTCAGATAAATGGATTACCGCGGGGTTAATGTGAAATGGTTCTTTATAGGTGATACATTAAGTTGAGGAAAAGGCTATCTTACACTGTATCTTGTTAGGTAAATAAATACCTTTAACCCAAAACCGTCAACGTGGGCACGGAACCGCCTGCAAACTGATGGCCCGTGGATATATTGTCATGCTCTTTAACAATTTCACTAGCCAATGAACCGTTTAAAGCTATAGAAGTCCCCGGCGTACACGACAACACCATTGTAACTGTTTATCTTAAGATGGACAGAACGCGATTGCTTCCTTACAAGTCTATTACATGAGTGTTACTTTTTACTAGGTACTCTTTACTGGTAACTGTACTGTAATTGCAGATCTTAATTTATGAAACTTTAGGTTGGTAAATAGGTAAGGAGATATCTACCTAAAATCAGACGGTGATGTGCAAATCAAATCAATCAGGCCTAAACCCTTCTCATACTGAGAAGACGCCCGTGCCTACCAGTGGGACAGTGGGCTGATTATGATTATGATACAAATCAGCTGAACCTAAGATTAAATTAAAATTGATCATAAAGTGCTAATATTATTATTGTTGGCGACGTAATAATGTGTGACGATGGGCGACCAGGGAGGTTGGCTTAGGGCGACGGTCGCGTCAACCATTTCTTTTTATTTTTTCCTTTTCGACTGCTTGTAGGTGGTCTTGCGGACCGTTTCTACGTAACCGGGCAGTTATTGGCGAGACCTGAAGGGTCTCCAACCAATGGAGACGAAAGTAAAATACTTAACCTAAGCTAACTACTACTAGGTACTAACATCATGACTAGCTAGCAACAACAGCACTATGGCGACCCCTAATGAGACTCGGACCTCGGCTTAGGGCGTTGCTTGCGAGAGGACTGGGAGGGAGACAGCTTGGTGAGGGCTGAATTAACAGTGTGACTGCGGAGTCAGAAAAGATGACCGACTCCGCAGCTGCGGCGGGTGAGCACGGTGGACCATGGACATGGACGCGACGGGCCTCACCGGCGAGGACGGTACGGCGGCGGCAGACCCGCCCCAACTCGCGGCATTGTTGTCATTTGTACTGTCTCATTTTACACAGTAATTGTTTGCACGCTTGCTTTCACTCGCCCATTTTCTACCATTCATGCTGTTTTCCTTATACCTCGCTTACAATTATGTTCAATAAGATAGGAAATATGAACATACCAGTTGATATGAGAAAACAAGACAACATCAAATATCGATGAAATGTCAACCTTGCGCCAAGAACCTGCTACAATGCTATTGTCAGTCAAATTACCGAAGAAATGGGATTTTTAGTTAATGATATTTGCAAATTCTTTGTAAAAATGGGATAGTCGATATACTTAGTTCTATTCAAAATTATTTTAAAGTAACATTTTTTTTTCAAAACGTAATAGTTGTGGAATGTTGGGCTCCCATTTTGATTCCTTAGTATTTAAATTATTAGGTTTATGCCAGCTTTTCTTAGAATATGTCCGTAACAATTGGTTGTGGATAAACAATAAGTCGTGAGGAGACACTCCCTCCGCCTCCCGATAGCGGGACCCGCGACGAGTAGGTATCCGATTTATAACCTAACTGTGATCTTTACAATATTCGTCAAATCTAACGCAATAAACTTAGGTAGGGTCTGTCGGTATGTTTCACCATAATGCTGTGAAATATTATTCATAAACAATTCTCGTCCCTTGCGTGCCCCATTTCGTCAGTGCCGTACTTCATTCTATTAAACCTTAATAAAAACAAAAAAAAATTATTTATTTAATGTAATAACTGTGTAGGTAACAGCATTGCAATGACATATATTTGGAGGTTTTAATTAATCAACGCCCTAATCTAATTGCAACTATTGCAAGTCAAAGTCAAACATTATTCACAACCTTGACACCGCTTGAAGTTGCGACAACTTTCCATCAAGTAAAAGAAATGAAGCCGCTGAAGCAGCGTCTCGAAATATTCTGGATTACAGAGGAAAGAAATCAGTGACAAAAGAGTGCATAACCACAAACAAACAAAATCAAACACCTGCGAGGCCTGAGGACGATCAGTGCGCGCTCACCTGCCGTGATTTATGCACGAGGCCCGCCATTGTCCTGTCGCGGCCGGCTAGCGGAAACTTATGAACTATCTAACCTCAAATGTCTTATGAACGAAACACTACCACTCTACATATGCACACAATTATTTATTCATTTATCTGGTATTTATATCTATATTTGAAACGGAAATAGGACCTATGTGAGTTCGAACGTCACCCGTGCACTATTGCTGTGGTCCTTAGCGCAATATTTATAGTTTACGTTAGGTATCTTTTAAGCTAATAAAAAAAATACAAATTAATCTGTAACAATCTATAGCAACCATAATTAGATAAACCAGTGAACGTTATAAAATAGACGCCATTTTTATAGTGCAGTAAAAAGCCTGATCTAGTCTGTGATCACATAACGGTAACTTATAGATATAATCCTTGGGCTCACGTAATATCTGATCGCTCAATTTATTTCTTTAACACTGGCTCTAATAGTAAGGACTCAGGCACTCAGCACGCTACAAACTATCGTTTGTTAAGTTAATAAGGTGGCTTCACAAGCCTATAAGAGACTGATTCAATTACTGTCATTTGGCCTATTAATAAATGACAGTACCTAACGACATTGATACAACCAAATTCGTCGATCGGTAGATCGGCACCCTAATTGCCGTAATCGCAATAGGTTTCATTTCAGCTATGAAAAAATCATAAGATCAGCTAAGGATAATCAGTTTTTTCTTTAGTACTACTTTAAGATATTATAGATCTGAATTAAAACACCATACGGTGTATCGACTGCTTTTCATACAATGCCAATTACTTAGAAATGAAAGGGAAATCAATAGGTACTTGCCTGATGGATGCGCTACGCAAATTATGTATAGTTTGGATCACTTCAGAAAAGAGAGCAGCGATTCACAGGCATGTTTAGAATCATTAGCGATCTCATTTAAACTCACAGCAAATTCGCACAAAAATATTGACGTACACATAAAGAGAAATGCAAATTATTTTTAATTGCCTTCCGGTAGAAAGTGGGTGAACCTGAACACGGAACGGGCCGGGCGAATCAGTCTGATTCTTGTCGAAATAATGACAAAGCGTGCAAGATTCGCACCGTCTCCGTGACAATCGGGAGCCGGTACAGCAGCGTCAGATTAACGCTAACTTCTGCCTGCTGGCTCTTGCAGTTCTTTTACTCAAAGCTTTCTTTGTACAAATAAATGGCTAAAGTACCCGTTTTTAAATTATTTTAAGCTAGTCTGTCAAAGAAGGAAGCTAGAAGGATAAAGATATTTCATAATATAGTGTGATGGTGTAACGTTCAGTTCTCCTTTTTAACAGACATCTAATGCGTGGCTGTACAATTAAGTCTTTCTGCAAATGGTACAGAAAGGGTACTCTCTATTCACACACGCTATATCTACTAAATTATGGAATAATGTCTGTTGACTCGAAAGCATAAACAGCTTCATAAACCTAGAGGGAAATGTGTAATGTTATTACAAAACGTGATCTTAGCGTGCACGTGTTACTTCATTCGGCCCAAAAATACTAAACAGAGTCATTCGTCTCTGTAATAATCCACAATCAATAACTAATAATCTGTTCCGCGTATGTGGGCGGGACCTGACATGCACCCATTTGTTTTACTTAAACGTTAATGCTCTTATGCATCGGTGGCGGCGCAGGCGCATCCACTCACGTTCGAATCATTGTTTAACGGTGATCCTTTCCGGGATTTTTATCTCGATTTAGTGTGCGGGTGGTTTATAAACAAAATGTATCCAGAGGTCACAACGTGCGCACATTATTTAGGCGTTTGATATAAATTAATTCCACGAGGACTTATGTCAATTTCAGTCTGCTGCTCTTAAAAAAATATAAGTAGATCAAAGATTTTCTGCGGTCTCTAACTCGCGTGGTGACTACAGATTTTGACAATGCCTTCTTTAAAGGAGAAACCTGTTTCGGAGAGGTCTGTTAGTAAATGTCTGCTGATAATCTGATAATGTAAACCAATTCCAGGGGCTATTATTACAGAGCTCAATTTATTTATTATTATTTATATCTAGAGATTCGTCAATCCTAAAAAAAATCTTAAAAACAACAGCAACACTAGTTACTATCTATTTTGCCTCATTAATCTTTGATTACAAACAATAATTAAAGTCCGGTTTCTAATTACTTGAGACTGTTGCACTCATCTCGCGCCACATCAGTGCATTATCGTTTAAATGTCATATGCATCAGATTTCTAAATAAATTATACGATACAGAAGGTAGCAGTCGGTAGCCGCCATAAGTGGGTTAGCACCCAAATTTCGTCACTCAATGTATTTTAATACTTGGTAATTAATAAACGTCAACCACACACAGATAGTGATGAAGCTTCGCAGTGAAACGCGGTGCGCTCAGCGGATAATTGCATTGTTAACGACCAATTCATACTCAAATATTGAAGGTCTAATAGTTATTTCTGAACATTAAATTATTTAGTCACATATTAATCAGGAGAATGGCGAAACTTAGCGGTCAACAATTAAATTTATAAAGTCATGTAACAATAAAAATTTTTTTGCTATATTTCTTGACATCTTATTGAATTCGATGTGCAAGCTGGAATGTGCTACTTATTGGGGTTTCTCTGTTAGATAATTATAAGTAACAGCTCGCAGCCCAGGATTGGAATTTTCCCTATGAATAACCATAAACTTGCCCTTTAACGCTAAGGATCTAGCGCTGTAATGGTACGTACCTGTTACGTGGTGGTGGTATTAAATCAACCTACCCCACACACACAGGATACACAGGCTTCATAGTTATGTTTTTTATGTTTGAAACTTACGCCCAATTTGATCGCTGGTATAACCGCTTGTTTTGATGCCACACAGTCAACCGATCGGTCGATAGCATTACGATTACGAAGACTGATAATCCTAAATGTTGTCTCGTAGTCGCTCTGTCAAAACGCTACTCGTTCATGTCTCGCAATAACTATATTACGTAGCAGGACCTGTAATCTGCATCTAATAGATATTTTGTAACGTAAACTTATAACTGTCCACATTAATTACAGCTAAACCATTAGTTTAAAATTAAATTAATAACTAAACCAGAAGCATTAGAGATATCTATGTAATAACTATGTAGATATGTTACGGGCGAAGTCTACAAGGTGTGCAGAGTTAACAGTGCCCGGGCACAGTCCTCTTTCCACAGAACTTCTGACCACAGTTAATAAAGATCCGACTATAAGTGGACTGTGACTGGTTTATAATGGTCAGAGTCAACCCTGCAACTTTACCCAACGTCAACTGGGTACTGTTGATTTTGCTTAATAAATCGATCTTTACCAATTATGCCCAGAGGCTACGTGCAAAGTCAACGCTGCCCGGACAGTGCTAACTCTACACCCCCTGAGGGCTTCCCTCGTAACAGATATTATAATATTATCTGACTAATGGACATCCCCATTCTCTTCACAGTTAAGAGGAGACTTATAGATTACGGTAGGTACTTTATGAAAATAAAGCATGGCATCCATGAGTACCACTACTCATGTGAAGTGAACTGTGAAGAGAATGGGGATGTGATGACATGACAACATGGTACCTACTGTAAAATTAAATCTCGGAATTTCCTTAGAATTAAGATCAAATAGTCGTAGATAAATAGTTTTGTGATTAATGTGTAATGGTTCCCGGCCAAGAATAGGCCACCCCAACTAGTGCGTGTCGTAAAAAACGACTAAGGGTTAACGTCAAGATGACGGGCAGCTGCATCCTCCTCTGCTAATATCAACAAACTGCGATCACTAATCCGTCTGCCAAGCCGGTGATTGTGGCAGTTTCCTCATTGAGCACGATACGTTCTGCCTAGCCTTTTCACAACTATGTTGGGGTCAGCTTCCAATCTAACTAGATTTAGACTGGAAGCTGACCCCAACATAGATGCGGCTGAATACCAGTATTTTACACGGAGCGGCTGCTAGCAGACCTCCGCAACCCAGTTACTGGGCAATGCCGATATCCTGAGGTTAGACCGGTTGTCAGACTTTCGGGCTTCCGACTACTCGTAACGACTGTCATAGGTATTCGTATGACACCCGGGAGCGACGGCTTCACTTGCCCTCCGAGGCACGGAGGGGTCTCGATGTGTAACGAACGGTCACCCATCCACGGACTGACCGTGGCTAGCGCAGCTTCACCTAGCAAATCATGTAATCCGCACGGTTGTTAATTAGCATCATTGAGCACGATGTGGTGATATAAAGACGCGGCTAGAGACAATCACATAAAGAAATGTTCGCTACAGTCGCTCTGTTAAGTCGCCAGCAGATTATTGATGACGGAAAGAAAGAATAGTCTATCGTTCCTACATCTACTCATCACTAAAACATAATATCCAGTTAAAATGTTGAAATTATATTCTTATACATCCTAAAGTATACACACATTTTCACTTTCTATTTAATTGTCTATTCAGTGACTATTATTTTCTTGTAAATGAGGAGCTCAGGAACAAAGTGTCATTTACACTTTTCATTTTTGTCCAAAAATCGAGAATATTTTTTCACAATTAGGTCTGTTTGCCTTGCAAACCTCACTTTTTGGTCAGAATGCGTCTTGCGAGATGCTATTTTCTCTTTAATATTGCACTTTTTGAACTGAATCTTTTCAGAAATCGATAAAATGCAAAGCTTTGAGTCAAATCGGAAAATAAGAAAGCTTCGAACCAAAAGTGTAAATGACACTATTTGTTTCTGACCTCCTCAAATAACATTTAGTATCATCTTATTAATTCGCTTGGTGGCAAAGGGTTGATTAAAGACACAGTAGTATTACCATATAAATATTTGTTTTATTGACTCATCATTAACTTTTTAACATTTTATTTGACATTTACACAAAAATCCCACATGTCTGGTTTGACAGTCCATGTTTTAAAAAAGTTTTCCTTAACATCTAACCATTTTTCAAAGTACCTTATTGATTTTCGTTTCATTTTATTATAAGGTATGTGGTTTATGTTCTCTTGCCCACAGATTATTTGTCTTAGATCATCGTTGTTACTTAATATGAGTAAGAATTGTTTGTATAGATTATATTTACTTATACACAAACTGCAGGCTGGTGATGTTGCTTTCTTTATGGTGACCCCGAGCTTTCTACCTTGCACTGCTACTTCCAGAAGCCTAAAATCAAATTGATTGTATAAGTAAAATACATCTTCATTTAATTTAACCAAAACATTCCATTATTTTGTGTGGTAAACCATAGCTTAGAATAAGCAAGTCTTTCTTCTCTTGTGACAATAATAAAATAAAAGGATTTTATCAAGATGCAGCATAATAACATACAGTGGAGTTCGTTTATAACGACAAAGGGACAGCGATATTTGGTCGTACTAAACGGACGTCGTATAAGCGTCAGTAAATACCAGATAAGAAAACCTAACTAAAGGCTGTTCTTAAGTCGCTATAAGCGGCTGGTCGTTATAAGCAAAGTCGTATTAAACGGATTCCACTGTACTAGTGAAGTTACTAAGCTTTTATCAAATAACTATGAACGATACTATTCCTGCCAAGATAGCAAGATGCAGCAACGTAGAAAGCCCACAATGATCTAAATATACTTGGCTAGTTTTAAGAATACAAATTTAAAACAAAAAAATAAAATAACTCACTGGCTATTTAATTTAATCCATGCTATACTTCCAGGGGCAGGTCTTATGTTGACATCGGAGCAAACATTTGGAAATATTAACGTAGTTTGATAAAACTCAGGAGCAACATCCAATTTGAACGGTGAACAAGCTGGTCTATTTAAAAGTGCTCTTTGAAGAGATTCCTCTGAATAAGGGACACCAGCTCCAAATATAAAATGTTTTATATAAATATGTCCACACAGCATACATAACAGACTGCCTTGGATACCTAATTGTATCCATTTCGCAATTTTATCGCTGCAAGAGACTGACAAAGTTCTGTCACCTCTACCTGGCTTTATTCTGACTTGACCAAGGTGGAGCTGTATGTTTGTACCCAGTTTCTTTAAGTCCTGGTCACAGTGAGGAAGACATTTAGCCCCTGTTCTATTAACATAAGCCTCGACTTTTTGTTTTTTAAAATCTATGCCACATGCATCATCTGTTCCACGTTTATGTGTCCTTAGAACATCACCATAATCTTCTTCTCCATATTCATTGTTGGATATTATAGAAGCATCCCCACACGGTAACTGAGATGAATAGAATATAAACTGAATATTATCTTTTAATTTTAACTGGCCATTTACATTTTGAAACGTAGATGGTTCACACTTTAAAGCTTTGTCAATATTTTCATACAAATATGATAAGAAACCGCGTCTAGCGATGACTTCAGCGTGACTATCGTTTAGTATGCTCCCATTAGGAGTCATTTTTGTAGCCCCAACGCATTTTGACCCTGTACCTAGCGATACTACTTCAACGTTGCCGGTAGATTTGTCGTATTCTATGAAACATGAGAGTACGGTCCACTCTTTTTCGATAGGCTTTCCGGTTTTTGGTAATTTATTGTACACATTGAAGCAGTTTTGCACTATTTTATCAATAAAAGTGTTGGTAAGGTTAGGCATAGTTTTGCGGCATCAGTAGTCTTTAACCTAAAATCGTGTTTATTTTAATTGAATTCATAATAATTAATATAGGAAGTGTATATTTAAGAGATTATTTAAGACAATTGGTGACATAAGTCACTTTATTTTTAAAAGAATTCATTATTTTGCACTACGGCTGTAAGTGTAAACAAAACAATAATTTGACACTGCCTGGATTTGACAGATGACAGCATAATATGGTAATTCAATCTCCGTTTCAAATTACGCAACGCAACAATAGTGATATTTAAGAATAGTAAGATTTTTTTACATTGTGGTAATAAAATATTGTCGAAAACTTCTGATCATACACTTTATTTATATTAAGAATTAAATCAAACTGAGTCACTTATAGCTTTCCTAGACATGAAGAATTATGAAGAATCAAGAAACCGATGATCTGACAAATATAATATCATGAATTGGAACGGAAAAACTACATTCCATTGAAATAATGAACGAATGTTGTGATTTTCAGCATAAAAATTAAGTACTAAATTTTAAAGCGCCGCATCGATTAGCAAGTTTTACTGCGCAGGCCCATTGTTCGCTCAGTACGTAAAACTTGCAGGAGTCAACTTTCTGCGGGTGTGTCCATAATTCAAAAGTCGGTTGCACAAGTCAACTTGTGCCGTTAAACTTGCTGTTGTAGTGGATTTAGCGTTTCGGCACCGTCTACAGTCCCACTAGCTTATCTATGAAATATTGTATCAAATGTTTCCACTCATATCATGGATAAATCAGTGGGACTGTATGTCTCTGACATCTACGTTGACATCGTTTCAATACGGTACAGGGGCCAAATTCACTATAACACAAAAACGTTACACGACTGCATTGCTATCCGAATGTGCAATCGAAACAAAAAGGTATTAATTTAAAATATACTGAACTTAACATATTATTGTCAAATGGCCTTTGCAAGCAGCGCCACCATGAACTGCAAAAATATTATAATTGTAACGCAGACACGTTTTCTGCGTGTTTTTCTTAAATGTCATCCAGTTAAAGGCCCAGTATGTAATACACTCGACTACAGATCATTGGTAATAGTTTGACATCGACATCGCCTGTTTTCCGTAGCAATAAGGTCGGCTTTCGTAATTTTTATAAAAACGTTGCCTCACACTAGGATTTCTCCTGTATCGTGGGTGTGTTTACAAACACAAATCTTCACACGCATAAACATCCAGACCCGGAACAACTATCTGTAGGCCATACAAATATTTGTTCCGTGCGGGAATCGAACCCACGACCCGTAGCGCAGAAGCCGGCCGCTCAGCCACTGCACCAAACGTGTCGTCAAATTAAGTGTTACCACTAACGTGCAGTCGCCTGTGTATTGTAGGAAGATACAGGCGACTGCGGTTGCATTTCGAAGGCGCAGTCCCATATTCAGTCCTAGTACCTACCTAATAGGGAGGGGGCAAAACTCTGAGTAACAACTGCTAGTTTGCGAGGGAATCGAACCCAAGACCTCAGGCTCGACAGCCGTGTTTGCGACCACAAAAGAAACGGGGCAGTGAAAGGTATTTTATTTTTACTACCTCAATAAGATCATACTATACCTATATTTCATAGTGATAGTGAAGTCAACCATAATAATATATTCAAAAAGGATAAAAGTATTTTAAAAAGAATGATGTTTTTATGACCATGAAAACTATGTTTTAATATGTTCGTCATCCCTGGAATGTGTGCAGATAGCATCAATGGATGCACATCTGTATCGGAATAACGATCGGAACGCCGACTCCGTGTCATGCTTTAACACAACATTCAATAAAAGTGTTTCACTACTTGAATAAGTAGGTATATCATTTGTTTATTATTTTCTTTATATACATGGTGTAAACGAAATCACGTATTTCCTTCAAACCTTGTGATGTATTGCTGACATAGATTAACCCTGCAAGGGGTACATTTGGATGTAATAAAAAAAATTACAAGAAGTTAACATGACATGTGTTCTTAACGTGAGGCATTTTAGCGCCCCGAGTTAAACGACCGCGCGGCAAACCGCTCGGGGCGCTAAAAGCCTCACGTTAAGAACACATGTTTACTTCTTATATTTTTTTTTATTGAATCCGAATTTATCCCGTGCAGGGTTGATCTATGTCAGCAGTACATCACAAGGTTTGAAGGAATTACATGATTTCGTTTACTCCCTGTATGGAATTTATTTAAAATATCATTATTTCTATTTTGCCTCTCACTTTTGAAATACTTCCTAAAACCTACAGCAGGTTTCAGGAAGTAAGTATTTTTCCGTGCTTCATCTGAACTTTAATTAGTTAGTTGCACAAACACGATTACCTATTTATAATTGTATCAAGATTACCTACGATTAGTACCTACCTACTTCTGATTATTCATAATTTTATTAAGATTACGATTAGTACTTCTGTAATAAGTCAGAAAATGGCCTATGGTACGAATTAAGGAGCCTCACCTGCACACAAGAAAGTAATACTTATAAGACCTTATGAATTACGACATCCATTCTAAGTACTGGATGGGCCGAAAGTTCCGTAAGGCAGCGTACCCAAGTTAGTAATTTTAATTATCGTTTGCACACAAATAAATAGTTAAACCTAATAATAACGGTGTCCAATAAATCAGGAAATATCTAAGTAGGTAATAAATAAAACACTATGCGAAGAAATAAAAGACTTAAATAACGCTTAAAAAGGCTGAGAGTACTTAGTTAGTTGAATATTTATTTGAGAAACAACAATAAAGGGCTCATCAATCACATAGCCATTGAAGCGGTCGAAGTTAACGGGAAGAAGATTATGACAACGGAACATCATACCAGCTTTAAGGGAGCATACCTACCAACAGTTTTCAATTTATTTTAAGTACTTCTACCTACGGTTTGATTGCGGAGGGCTTGGAAGAGGTTCATCCAGAGGCGTAGCTACCGCCGTATCAATTATACGGGGCCCCCGGGCTACAGGGGCCCCGACGTGTGTAAGCAAAAATTCGTAAAATGTTATCCATAATCTCACTCAAGCTCTTAGGCCGTACGCCAAGCTCTAAACTCTTGAACGCTAAACTCAGCACACCCCAGACAATCCATACAACCATGGACCATGGTTTTTGGTTTGGTTTCGTCCATTTGGGCTTCGCCGCAGTCGGGTAAAAGGGCCCCCCGACAAATTTTGATACAGGGCCCGTCTAGGGCAAGCTACGCCACTGAGTTCATCGATATGAAAAAAACATTGGTACCGTAAGTCTTATTGGTCGAGAAGCCATATATGAACCGCGATAGGTTGAGTTGCGTTGTGGTACAGTTTACCTAACATTTAAAGTACCACCACATGATACTTAGTGACGTACCTAGGTATTTTCATGCATATTTTATGAAGCATCATAAAAATAATACCTATACCATCGGTTACTAAATAATGTACCTATCTATTTTTATAACGATCAATATCGAACAGTCACGAATTAGCTAGCAGTCTAGATATCCTTCAATCTATAATACAAAAGTTATTTCGAATATTAAACCGTGAGAAATTTCAATCCTTGAGGTGCAAAAACTGTAGGTACCTACGAAACAATATCTCGAAGTGTGCTCGCATCTACATTTATCATAAAGTTGCCGGATACGGATATTAACGTTCCCAGTGTTCATTATATTGACCATTAGTGGGCGGTGATGAAATAGGGTAGTTTGTAATTCCATGCCTCATTATAGAGCGAGATGACGCGCCGGATCTTGGGATCAATTTGAATATCAAAGCGCTCCCTTCACGCGTTAGATTAAAATGCTATCAAAACACTCCAATAATACTTATGATGACTTTTAATACTCCATTCTTTAGCGATCGATAAAATCGATATTGTTCCGCCATAAAAAATCGATTTGCATAATATTCATACAGGATGTTTACGCAAAGAAAGCAGGTCGTAATTTTTATTTTAAAAAAGCGTATTTTTTTTCGTCTTTGGAAAGTAACTGTCGCATTTTCATGTAAAAGTTGAATAATGATGAATGATATTTTAAATTGAACAAAGAAAGTAACGTGAAGTTAAATCAACCTGTAGCTGAAACTGTTATTACATTCGAAACGTTTTAATTCTCAAGAAATGATACAGGAATAAATATTAACGACGACAACATGCAAAGGAAATGCATTATAAACGAAGGTAAATGATAACATTACAAGCAATTGACCCCGCTGAAAGACGACACGGTGACAATTGATGTATCGACAGCGTTTAAACAAGACATTACTTTCAAGCATTACATGTCGTAAAATCGAGTAAATAAGTCATTATCTGAAATTTTACATCGTATTTCGTGGGTTCAATATCTAGAAATACATCTACGATCTCCTGAACTGGTAATCAAAACCTTTCCTTAACGCCTCTATCCTCGTTTAAAAATTATTACAGTCACTTTGAAATGATTAGCGAGGCAAATGGGGTTTGAAATGGCTGTGTATTAAAAGTTCCCGGCGGTTACGCGTACCACATTATGGCTCATTACCGGAGTCCTCAAACACAGGTCTGGTCAAATTATGCAAGTCCAGCTTCCTGTTTTTGTTCGCAAGCTGCGGGTTTACGTACTTAGGTACCCGGAATACGAAATGCTTTTGTAAAATTATTACCTATTATAAATTTTCTAAATTACATACCCCAGACAGATTTTTGAACACATTTTGTTGCTATTGCAACTTAATGAGTTTCACTCGTTGTGTTTTCAACACAATACACGCAAATAATATTTGTTATTTTAGCAACGTCACGCCTTCTCCATAAACTGGCTTTACTAATGGTCCTTATTCTGTGTGAGTAAATCTTACCTTACACGTGCAGATATTATATAGTACAGATTTAAGTAAACATAATATTTAAGTTTAAGATCAGTGTAGTGCCAGCAATGAACAATTACGGCATATTACTTAATAATTTTCTTAAATCAAGAGTCAAGTGTTACAATGAAAACGGCCGCGAGCTGAACAGTGAAAGGGAAGGAAACAAAGTCAGGCGCTGAAGTGATCATTTCCTAGAGATTTCTATAAGCGTTGCTGTTTGTTTGTTTTATTGCTTCATCTGATTTCTTATTTCCGTATTTATATTTTACTTTAATATCAGTTTCGTTTCATAACGAACCAGTCTTGGTTGCCAATTAAAGTTTTTCTAATTAATTGGATAACTGAATGCAGGAAATTTACCTACAAACTGTGACCCTGGATTGGCAACACTAATATACCCAGTTTTTTTCTAAAACCATTAAGCGCTTATTGTTTTAACCACACCAATACAGACGTTCGCTAAGCTTAAACACCTAACGAGTACTTAATCTTCCATAGGATATGCTGTAGAATAATAATCATATAAAGGACATTCTATGGCCTCTTCTAAAAGAAAAAGGTCATCTATGCAGCTACAATTAAGGTTTAAGTTGAAGTTCAGTAAAATTCTAATAAACTTCAAAAAATCGTGCCATAACTTAAGGTCGTAGGTGATTCGTGAACGATAAAGCAGAGCGTTCCCAACACCAAAACATTGATTGCAAGCAGCAGTACAAGGTCGTTCAGACAACAGTTGCGCAATATTTGGGAACTTTTATCTAACATCTCCAATGTTATTCGTGGTCGTCATTCAAATGTAACATGAATTATTTAGTTTCCCAAAATTATGCAATGGAACAAATTGAAATCGTTTTGAATCAACACAGACCCCCGCTGAGCGCACCTCGCGGTTCCGCCCTGCAATAAAAACGTAGAAATATTTTATTGTAATTCGAATATTGGTTGATACATTTCGTAACACGAAGTACATATAACACGAAAGCTGTAAGTACGTAAGTGAGTCGTAAAAGTATTTCAAAACATAAAATGCAAATGACAAGTAGATACTTTTACTGAAATGACTAAAATAACATCGAACTTAAATTAAGGAGGTTTTGTTATTTATTTTATTATGGTGTAAAACAAAAAGGCCATTGGAGAAATACAGAAAACCTGCAGTACATTTAACCTCTTGGATAACAGAGTTGGTCGAGTGCTGAGGTGTCCAGTAAAGCGGGACCGGGCATTAGATATTTCTTATAGCGAAGAGACAAAACAAGACGTTAGAATGATAAAGTCTGAAGAAAAGGATACGGCAATTCTAAACTTATCTAATGACTAATGAGATACTTTTATTATATTTCCTTTCGACGTTCATTGTAGGTGTTTAAGTAAGTACTTAAGTGAGAAGTCGTATTTGAAAATGATGAAACATTAAACAAATTAATGTAAACCATTACCAACTTATAACACGTCAGTCATCCACATTTTCAAATAGAAATCAATCGATATAATCAATTGATAACAATAGAAAGACGTCGCTAATGTCTGATTAGGCTCTAATTAAATTACACTTATCATTGGTAGATTATAAGTCGCATTACGTGCATTTAAAACAGTTTCATAATTAGATAATGTAAAACTCAGCTCTTTATCAAGTACTAGCGACCCGCCCCGGCTACGCATGGGTACGATGTAGATACTAATGTGGGGCATATAAACCTTCCTCTTGAATATTAGGTAGTTTAAAAGATCTAAGCGTACAGATAGCGGGAGCGACATTGTTTTATACTACGTAAAGAATAAAGATTATACGAATTCGGTTCCATACCTAGTTTAACCAGCTGGAGACGCTGGTTTTAGTATTTCACACGGAGAAGAATGAAGATAGCCGTAATGATACAACACGACCCAAATCAAAAAAATTTCGATTGCCTAGAGCGTTCAAGCTTCTTTTTCCCTCTAACTGCTCGGCTCATACAGTCTCCCAAAGAGACGACCTTTACATCTGCAACGCTTCGGTCAATTACATCCTCAAATAAATCAATTCATTCACGTCTAGATTTTCTTCATTCTTTAATACACACATAATAAAAGACACAGTTCAATCAAAATTTTTATGCACAAGTCTTTTGATCAGCGTGTAGATTTCTTAAGCACGCTATACATTCATGTAAAAGCCATTTAGCTAAATGTGAATTGATGCCGATGAGTATGCCTTCACCCATTATCGATGCCGCATTGACAATGACATTGATAGCAATGATGACAAAGAACTTCGTGATCCGGCTAATGCAAGGAAGCTCAAGTGGGGTCAACTGGTGTAATGAAAGTACAGTCCAAATGCAAAACATAATCGTTTCTTTTCTAAAAAAAAATAGAATAGGAATGGGATTATTGTAAAAGGTAACAGGGTCAAGTTTCTTTTACGTAATGATTTTGATAATAATATGATTCTTGACAAAGTTAGAGGTAGGAAAGTGTTTCCTTTCAGATACATTTTAATTAGCTGTTTGATATTTGATCATTACTTGAAACTTGAGCTTCGATCTGCGTGGTATGAAAAAGATGACAGAAGACCTGATAATGTTGACAAGCAATAGTGTTTTTAAGCAGGGCCAGATTTAGGGGAGGGTAACCGGGGCAACAGCCCCGGGGCCTCCACAAAAGAGGGGCCCCCACAATAAAGACTTCGGAAAAAAAAAAACAAATTCAGACTAGTAAACAACTTTTCCTTTCATATTTTTTTTTCGCGTTTTATCTTTACCTACAGTACTTTGTACAAACATGATTACAAGGGGCCTCCACTCTTTTGTTGCCCCGAGGCCTCCAGACCTCTAAATCCGGCCCTGTTTTTAAGTGTAAATAAACACTAAATCTAAGCATAGTTGCTTTACTTACGTACTAAGTACCTACTTGTGATAAAACCTATATAGGTACATATACCAGTGTCTGCTGTATTAATCAAACAGTTAATCTCAATACAAATTATATAAAAGCACTTCTACCAGAGGAACATTTCGGTTTCAATACAGCAGATAACAAATCAGAATCGTGCCGGGTCCACATTAGCACGCGGCACGTTCCGGCCCGCGCAGCATCTGATAGGTAATACACCAGCCGTAATGCGCTCCCTGCTACACTATTTCAAATGTTATTACAGTTGCCATGTTGTTCCTGCCGCGTAGACAGCTCATATCGTACAGAGTAATCGCGAACCTCGCCCTACACCATCCGATATGGACCGCCCGATTCCTTGAAACGAGTATTGCGTGAGACGGAAGCACTGATGCCAGTATAAACATTGTTTAACCCACGTTTGTGTAATCTTGAACGCCAATTCGCAACATAAACAGCACAAAATCAAGGAAATGAAATACAATACACCAAACATTAAGCGAACATAATGTATAGCTCAATTTCATAGACCATAATGTCTTAATGCAAAACCAACAGTTGTAAGCCGATTTGTACATAAATTAAGCGCCACTTAATATGACAATTTACGAGCGTAGCTAACACGGCTCCGTGTCTTGTGTCTGCAAAGCCGGTGGACCAAGCCGACCAGAGATCAATTAATTTTACTTCTAGTAAGGACATCTTTATGTGTCCGCTGCGCAGAGTTTTAACGGTTCTTTGTAATAAGCGTAGGACTCCGCAACTCGTATGTCAACATGGTATTAACGGTTTCGAAATTATGCTCACCAGAAATAGACACCTAATATAAATAACTAATCGTTAATTTATTAGTTTACATGCCATATTCTGAGGTGTCCTTAAAAAGGATTATGGTATGCTATAATCGGATTAATATTAATTTATTAATTTAAAACAAGCATTATAACGGAAACGTTTTTTATAAATTAGAATTACGTATGGAGTAGACCGAAATTAATAAAAAATACTATTGACGCGCCGCCTTCATTACTTGTATTGCCCTCTAACGACCTTTCACCTAACCAGGAAGGACTTGCTCTCACAAATGGAAATGTTATGTCCCAATCAAGAAATTTCCTAAATGATTTACAGTCATAATGCATTAAATGGTAATACACATAATAGGTTCGAAGTACTTCGTAGCTTATTACAATGAACAGCAATTTCTTCAACTACCTACTGTAATGCGAGCGATGCCAAAGCAAGTTGCCTGTAATAAATTGACCACGGGCGTAATAAACTTGGGTGGTCTAACTATATTGATATCATTCATTTGAATAGCAATGATGGAGTAGCAAACACATACGCATAATTATTACATCGCAATAAATGCGGTACGCAGAGTTATACTACAATCACTTACTCAGTGGCCAAACAGCATCGATATTAATTTATAAACTCAAGCCATGTAGGTTGTAGAAAAATTGTTTGAGGACAAAACAATTAACTAAATTACGAACTCTGTGGTATGAGAACCGTTGGTCTATCAGGATGTAGGGTGGCTGCCTAAGTTCATACCCATAGAAATCTAAATAATAAGACAACGTACCTACCTTAATAAGTGATCTATAGCTACCATCTTCTTAGGGACTAACACCCATATTCTAAGACGTTCCTCCAAAACTTACTCGACTCGACTCCACCTCGACTCAGCCTTTCTCACTACCATCGGTAGTTATACACCCATATTCTAAGCCGTTCCTCCAAAACTTACTCGACTCGACTCCACCTCGACTTGACTTATACGTTCTCGACTCCAGATTTTTCCTCAGTCTAGGTAAGGAACCATCTGTCAAACTCAAGGTACCTCGGAACCTAGGAACCTACCTTAAGGAAGGAAGTGTCAAAGTTCGTATGTAACATTTTATTTTGAAGACTTTATCGAATATGCTTACAATAATCCTTACAACTATTTATCGCGGCGTTATTTGCGTGATGCAAATAATTTAAATTACGACGTAACAACTCCGTCGAGGAACTTCAAAGTTCACTCAAAATTGCGACTAAGGATACAATTTTGAAGGTGTTTTCGAGGCCGTCCTGAATCGAGTATGAGTCGAGTAAGTTTTGGAGGAACGTCTTAGAATATGGGTGTAAAACATGAGCATTCTTACAAAACAAGAATGTGTACACGTAAATGTTATTTTATTTGAATTATTCTGCCCAGTTGTATCTCATCTTATCTAATTGCAACCGCAATAATATACCCGTACCTGCCCATACAAATAACAGAAACTAATTTTGAGGCTTCGCCTTCGTAGTGATAGTTGCATTATTTTCAAATCCTAGTTAGGTTGGTGAATAGCATTAAGATAGGAAAGGATCAGTAGCTATTATATGACCGTAGGTTCCTGTAATAACGTTGCAATTTATCATGTCTCGGTCACTGCCCGAAGATGCTAGACGTGACGACGAAACAAGTAGGTACCTATCTATCGACATAGGGTATAGCAACCTTGTTACATTCGAATTTATTTTGTGTGTGTGTGAGCAAAGGATCTTAGGCTAGTTTATAATTTTTTATCGGTTTAAGGATTTACTATCTTACTGTTGTCCAAGTTATAAGTAGGTACTCATTTCACAATTTTCTGATAACGTGCATTTTGAATTTTCTTCTACGCTAATAAGAAGAATAATTATTAATACCTTAATTGTCTACGCGTATGTCTAGCTATACATCGTACCTTTTTTTATAGTGGAGAAATCCATCATGGATGCTCTCCGCCTGGGAAAGACAAGGGGTTTTAGGTATGTCTGACTCCTACCAACTAAAAGCACCACGATGGCCTTCCTCAGCATATAAGGAGGGGAGCACACAGGGCCTGATTTACCTTAGACACTATAGATAGGGTTGTGGAGGAACGAGTTATGGTGTTCCTCCAACGCAAATGGAGGGTCCTCCAACCAGGCGGGTCTTATGCCTGGCGGACTACTGCCCAACAGTTGTCTTTTTTTTCTATTGGATTGCTTGTAGATGATCTTGCGGACCGTTTCTACGTAACCGGGCAGTTATTAGCGAGACCTGAAGGGTCTCCAACCAATAGGCCCAACGATTGATAACGATTTGGTGCCCACTAAGATACCAGGCTCTTTCTTTTATTTCCTGTGACTTAGTCTATAAGTAACTGTAATCACTATAATTCAAATAATTGTAATTTAAAATATTGTAATAATTGTAATTCAAATAGTTCTTATAAATTGTAATTCAAATAGTTCTAATAATTGTAATTTTACTCATAATAATTGTTGTAAATTAACTATAATTTTGCATGCCCGTAATGAGGCTGAAATATGTCCTGTGCTATAACCTAATTTAACATCTTGTGTACCCACCATATTTCAGGCAAATAAATAATTTGATTTGATTTGATTTGGGTAGTTCATGGTGAGTCGCTGTAGTCTGCTATACAATCGTCGTTCCTCCACAGGGTAAAGCCTGGGGGCGAGACGAGAAGGGCCGGACGGCTAGCGCGGCGCCTGTCTATTTTGAAAATCACATTTCAAATAGCAAAAACCCAGCTTTAGCAGAAACCAAACCAGGTCCAGCTATACGTACGAAGCGGCTGCTTCAGGTGCCACCGCACCGGAGAGGGCCGAGAGCCGAGCAAAAATGTCAAAAAAAAACAAAAAAATACAATGTTTCTAAAAAAAAAACTTACTCAATTTTAACTTAATAATAGTTTCCCAGACAATTTAAACTGTATTTAAAAGGGTTTTAAAAAAACCAATACTTACCTATTGTAATAATTAGATAGAACGTTGCGTTGACTGATCTCGTCATTCTCATCATAAAAAATATATAATTTAATTATGAATCTTTTTAAGAATTTCTGATTTGCCTTAATTTAATCTTCTTCTTTTTGTGTGGTTAGTGACTAACCCGGTGTCAAAGTTTATGCCGCCCATGGGCCTCTGACTTGGCTTCACATGCCGTCGGATAATATCTCTCAGAGATGTCGGTTTCCTCACGATGTTTTCCTTCACCGTTTTTAAGCAAGTGATATTTATTTATTTATTTTAGAATCTCCAACAAAATATATACACAAAACATTACATATTGTTAATACCCAAAGTGTTTCGTAGGTGTACTCCTTCAATTACAGGAGACCACAGCATACACAATAAAATGAACAACTAAGCTAACAAATTAAATAATTAATAATAAAATAATTTTGAAAAAGGAACATAAAAACACAACAAATTCTGTTAAATAATAAAACATAGAATAATAAAATACCAAAAATTAAAAATAATAAACATGAACATTACAATACATATCATATCATACAATACGCACATGAATCCGAAAAGTAAGAGGTGCGTGCCTTGGGTTCGAACTCGAGACCTATGGCTTGGCAGTCCAACCTTGATTTAATATAAAACCTTGATAAATGCATGATGGAATCAGGCGTTACTTTGCGGAAATCCATGATCTATAAATATACAATAAAATATTTAGTGTTAATTCCGCGAAAAAACAGTTGATCAAGCCTGAATGCAGTATGCAGCACCGCCCTCCCGCCCGCAAATATATGCAAATGCAGAAGGTGCGATTAATAACATGCAACACACAAGCAAAACAAACCGATACGACACGTGTTTCGCCCCTCCACGGGGCATCCTCAGGTGATGTTGACTCGTCGACCGCTTGGACGCGAATGGCACGACTGCGTAGCGCGCGCCCCTTTATACATCGCCTCGACCTGTTGTTTGTGTCGAACTACCCACACAAATACGTAATAATGGGGATGAAACTAAATTAGTTTGGTCATTCAACAGTGTATATCTATCTGTATTATGTTTTAATATTTCCAACTGTTCCAACACACACAACCGGAAACTTTTATCACATACATGCAAAATACTATAACTATTATTGTCGCTTAAGGAATGGCCGGTGTCAAGTAAATGTTTGGCAAAATGAGATCTTTCTGGATGGCCATTCCTATATGCGGCAATATGTTCCTTATGTCTAACATCGAAATTACGGCCCGTCTGACCTACATAGACTCCGTTACAGTCGTTACAAACTAACTTATATACACCGGATTTTTTTGAATTTTCTAAATGATCTTTAACATTACAAAGATGACGCAAATTTTGATCTGTCCTAAAAGCAACGTTAACGTTGTGTTTTCTAAGGGTATTGGCAATTCTATCTGATAATGGGCCCATGTAAGCCAGACTACCAACATACTTATTAATACGTTCGGGGGGACATGCGTAAAGTAGTGAACGAACCCTTTCATTCTGCTTATTTTTAATTAAACTATCAATTATTTGTTTCGAATAACCGTTTGTAACCGCGATCTGATAAAGGATTTTAAGTTCTTTGACGTAATTTTCCGTGGACAGAGGTAGTGACATTAAACGATGAACATAGCTGCGGAAGGCAGCTAGTTTATGTTGTAAAGGGTGACAAGATGAAGCGGGAATAATGGTGTCGGTATGTGTGGGTTTACGGTAAAGTAAATAACAAACTAGACTTCCAAATTTACCGTAAACCCACACATATCGACACCATTATTCCCGCTTCATCTTGTCACCCTTTACAACATAAACTAGCTGCCTTCCGCAGCTATGTTCATCGTTTAATGTCACTACCTCTGTCCACGGAAAATTACGTCAAAGAACTTAAAATCCTTTATCAGATCGCGGTTACAAACGGTTATTCGAAACAAATAATTGATAGTTTAATTAAAAATAAGCAGAATGAAAGGGTTCGTTCACTACTTTACGCATGTCCCCCCGAACGTATTAATAAGTATGTTGGTAGTCTGGCTTACATGGGCCCATTATCAGATAGAATTGCCAATACCCTTAGAAAACACAACGTTAACGTTGCTTTTAGGACAGATCAAAATTTGCGTCATCTTTGTAATGTTAAAGATCATTTAGAAAATTCAAAAAAATCCGGTGTATATAAGTTAGTTTGTAACGACTGTAACGGAGTCTATGTAGGTCAGACGGGCCGTAATTTCGATGTTAGACATAAGGAACATATTGCCGCATATAGGAATGGCCATCCAGAAAGATCTCATTTTGCCAAACATTTACTTGACACCGGCCATTCCTTAAGCGACAATAATAGTTATAGTATTTTGCATGTATGTGATAAAAGTTTCCGGTTGTGTGTGTTGGAACAGTTGGAAATATTAAAACATAATACAGATAGATATACACTGTTGAATGACCAAACTAATTTAGTTTCATCCCCATTATTACGTATTTGTGTGGGTAGTTCGACACAAACAACAGGTCGAGGCGATGTATAAAGGGGCGCGCGCTACGCAGTCGTGCCATTCGCGTCCAAGCGGTCGACGAGTCAACATCACCTGAGGATGCCCCGTGGAGGGGCGAAACACGTGTCGTATCGGTTTGTTTTGCTTGTGTGTTGCATGTTATTAATCGCACCTTCTGCATTTGCATATATTTGCGGGCGGGAGGGCGGTGCTGCATACTGCATTCAGGCTTGATCAACTGTTTTTTCGCGGAATTAACACTAAATATTTTATTGTATATTTTTTTTTTTTTTCTTGATAAATGCGTTATCTTGCTTTATCTTTCTTTTTTTTATCGTTGGAAAATGCTCATGGATGTCCCTCGCCTGCAGAAGGCGAGGGGTTCTGCCAGACTCTTACCGGCTAAAAACCAACGGTGTCCCTCCTTCTGACCTAAGGCCGAGGTCACGTGCTTCGCTACTGCATGCACCGCAACCCCGGCAGGTCTCGGTCCACCAGCTTCTTCTGGTAGACCTCTCCAGTGATGGGGCAATTTCTCCCCTGCCCCAATTGCTTCTGAGAGGCGCGCGCGGAACACGGCGCGCCATCCTCCCGGGCCTGTTACTGGTCGGCCGATGGGTCCCCTAACCCGCCACCCGTAAGCCAATCACTAGGGTGGCCGGAGATTGTCACGCGCTCTCCGGCGCCCGGTACGTCTAGCGTGAGAAGGAAGGAAGGAAGACGCCTCCCTCTCCCTCTCCACCACCTCCTTGGTGACCATCACTTCCTCGCAAAAGTAAGCGACGGCCTCCCACGCACTCTCGCTCCCCACCATGGACAGAACCACAGCCGGAAGCGAGAGGTCACTACCCACTGCCGCAACCAGGTCACGGCGCTGCGCTGTCCACGCAGCGCACACTTACAGCGTGTGCTGCGCCGTGTCCTCCCGGCATTCCACACAGCATCTTGCTTTATCTGGTCCAAGCCATGGTACCTATAATGAAACAAGGTATTCTCGTACCCCGATACACTACTACATTATGATTTGTCACGATTTTTCCCACCAATAACAGCAAAAGACTATAGAAGCCGAAAATTGGTTCATCAATACGTACGATAAGAGCACTTCCCTCCACGCCACGCTACAAAGTCATCGTACTTTTTTGACGGCTATTGACGTCGTTGATGGCCCGAGCACATTTTGGTTTGAGGTCTATAGCCGCCGATGGCGTTCAAAAGCTTAACGTACCAGTCTCGTGATCTAACTATCACGGGCAGAGACTACCTTGTTTTATTATACCACGGTCCAAGCCTAGAGCAACGCGGCCAACTCCGATTCATAACAATAACTACAGCAACATTACTTACTAACAAAAAAACAAAACATGACTAAAGCATGCTGTTCTGAGGCGGCCGATTCACAGAACATAATATGGGCCGATTACTCATGCCAGCCGTTAATCTGGGCCGGTACAGTACATAACCACCAGACAATGTATTTTTATATAATTAAAATTAAACAATAAATAAAATAATAAAGTATTGTTTATAACTCTATAATAAAGGATAAAGATTAACTTACCCATTGGTGCCATTACTTGCAACAATGATCGATAGACCCGTTGCCATTAGTCGATTATTGACCAATCCTTTTCACAGTGTTATCAATTTTAAAAAATTTTTTTTTTTGCTTTTGTCATAAGTTTCATTTTATTCTGTTTCTGATACGTAGTATCTATAGTTAGTCTGTGTGTTACTGTCACATTTGTGTTGGTTGTGTGACATTTCATTAATTCATTTAATGATTCAATCACAATCAAAGCTGATCAAGGCAACCTCAAAAGCGTTTTAGCTAAAACCAAAACTCTACAGAAATGGGCAATTGGAAGCTAGAAGTCGGAAGAATGGCTATGTACACATCATTCCCCGTCGCTCTTTTTTTCTTCTTCAATCAGCCAACATATTTCGAGGAGTGGGTAACAAATACTAAGCGTCAAATCTTCCCACCGGAGAACATGAAAGACAGGGAAGCTATTCAGCAACTCATCAAAGATATGAGGAAAAAGCAAATGGAAGCCCTGGACAAGGAATAAATGGGTACTTTATACTTGTGTAACAACTGTTCGTTGTTGAATAAGGTTGTTATACTCAAGACTGTACATAACAACATATTTTTATGGACTGGTAGTGATGTTAGTATTTTTTTTAAATAATTATAACCAATATAATATGTAGGTAAGTACTGTTCTAACTTTATCGCCTAAGCTGAAGAGTTGCAAGTTGTTTATCTTTGAAGTATGTCCAGCATATCTATTGGCGATAGAAGGATGGAAAATTAATAAAGCAAAGAACACATATGTACAAATATTTATTAGATATAAATACCAATAAATCTTGACAGAAAACTTAATCTACCTTTATTATTTTATTTTTATGCCAGTAACTCAACACTACTCCCAACATAGTGGAACACAATGAAGCATAAATTACATAAGATACACCGTAGAACTCTCCTATTAATCCTGAGACCATAGGAGCAACTACACCAGCCAGTGACCGTACACTGTTTGAAGCCCCTATTAATGTTCCTCTATGGTCACCATGACTCCTTTTTAAAACCATTTCTAATGTAACTAATCTACCGATTGCATTTGCGGTAGCTAGTGGTATTAGCCAGAAAGCATACACAATAACATTAAATGATAAAGTTAGTCCAATTAAAGATATGCTAGTAACTAAAAATACATGGAAATTTCTTGTACTATAGTCTTTGTCGTGGATGTAAAAGCTATTTATATAACCTATGAAGAAACTTGATATAGAACCTATAATACCTTGGAACGATATTACATAACCTATATATTTTGGTGATAGTTCATACTCAGTTTTCAGATAAAGTGAGTAATTTGAATAATAAACACCCATTGCAAAACCAATTAAAGCTTTGAACATGAAGATGTCCCAATATTTGGACCATTTTATATAATACAACTCTACAAAGGACTGGTGGACACTACAGTACAACATATTAACTATACTTGTTGGCACTTCTTCATTTACTGCTCTTCTTTTTGGTGGTTTCTTATTTAACTTTGGAAGGAAATAAACTAAACCTGTAAAAAAAGGGATTAAGACAAATTAGTTATGTAATGATTCATGGTTCTATTACAATACAACAACAATTTAAAATTTGAAAAATTTATACCAAATAAAATATCAAGATTGATTAAAACAAAAAATAAATTTGCCTTTCTTGTTGATAAAAAATTGAACTACACAACAACGGTTAACTAGCAAGACCTCCTAACTGACAGTTTTTGACAAACTGCTTTTTTACTAATTCTCCAGCAATTGCCCCCAAAGTTTGCGCTGATATATTTAGTAGGCATTTCCACAATAGTAAAAGTACCCGAAATACTGCAAATTCTATGTAGGAGATTTTTCTATTGCATGTTCATGTGGAGAATTAGTAAAAAAAAGCAGTTTGTCAAAACATGTCAGTTAGGAGATCTTGATGGTTAACCGTTGATAAGGTGTTTTAATATGAATTTAATTTTTATTTGTAATCAATTGGATATCAAACTCATATTCATAATATGAATATGCAAACACACATTAGAAATTGATGGCAATTAACATAATGAAAGGTTAAGTTTCTTACCAGCATTAATGGTGAAACATATGCCAACAATAATGGCAATCAACGTAAAGCCATTTGCCGGATCATCCTCAACTATATGGCCACCTATCACAGGACCTAATGTAATACCAACACCAGATATGGCTGCCATCTTGCCATATATTTCAGATTGTTTCTGCTCATTCCGTTCATAATCAGGTACTAAAGCTTTGGTCAACATCTGTGTCTGCTTAAATAGACCTGCAATGTTGTCATTAATTTGATTATTCTTTTCTTACAATTATCATTTTATAACTTCCAAGTAACAACAACAAGCGATGGCAGCAACCATGAGATAGATGTTGAAAACAATTTGTTATTTGAAAAGTATTTATGATCAGGCATAGAACTTTAGTTTTTAACTTAGACTTTTTCTGGGATTAATTATGATTTTTTTATTTAGTTCCTGAAAATGTACACTCCCTTAAGTGTGAATAATGAAAACTAACAATTTTTTCAGTACAATCAATCCTAATTAAGTATGAAGTATCTTTTGATGACAATAACCACTAGAAAAAAAGGTTGCTCTTTTTGTATTAGAGATTCATGTTTGTTTTGTATTTGGAAGTAGAATAAGGAGTATGTAAGGACCATAGCATTGGCATTATGAAGTTAGTAGTTTAGTTACTGCCTGATGTTATAAATATATGTATGTAAATTAACTTATTCTTTTATGTACCTAACACTGCTCTAATCACCATTATAACAAATATTGAATTAGTTAGTCCAAGTACAGTGTATGCTATACCACATACAAGCAGTGTTAATATCAAAATAGTTTTCCGGCCCTTCAGGTCACTCAAACTGCCCTGAAAAATATTTTTTTTTATTAAAAAAAGATGCTTGATAAATTTTATATTTATGATAATTAATGATAAGGAACCAACACTTACAATAAAGGGTCCGGAGCCGAGCTGGAATCCAGCATAAATTGATCCAAGTAGTCCCACATACAAATGATTACCGCCCATCTCTCGAACATGGCTGGCCACTAATGGTACTATCAAACCCACTGCCAAAAGGTCCTGAAGGTATGATAAATTAAGACAATTATTAACAAATAAGAATCAAATAAAGTTTTTTTTTGTAGTAAATACTAACCAAAAAAGCCACAGCTTGTAACAGATAAATTGTGAATGACATGTTGATTTATTGTATTATTCTATATACTAGAAGTAATAACACTACATAATATTAAGTAACTTTGTAATCTTTGTACCATTTAAAGAACTAAAAAACATAAAAAATAAGTCGCGAGTTGTCACTAATGTTGTTATCATTATCAGTTAGCACTTGCTTGACAAAGTTGACAACGAAGTGACATTTTGCAGTGCAAGTGATGTGCACTTGATACAGTCTTCATTTCTTTAGTCTCATGACTAAAGAATTTTATTCTTTGGTCATTATAGAAACTATTCATTGGGCACGGTGCACACTTGCAGTGTCAGTGTCGATTTAGTGAAGTCTTGTCTCGCGTCAATGAATCCTAATATTCTACTTGAATTTCATAAGTTTTTTATGATTATTACGTACAATAAAGAAGGTATGTAATACAATTCTAATTAAATATTATTGCTGACTATAGTGTTATAGCCTGTCAAACAAAAAAGAGATGGAAAATTGGGGACACCCCACTAAATACACATTTTTTTGACTTTCTGATCACTGATCTGAGATCTGACTGTCTATGCTGACACCAATGACCCATTGTCTGACACTGACAGCTTCTGTCAAATTTGCGACCATAGATTACTATTTTGTTTGCGACTGCGAGGTTATAAAATAAAAATACCTAGGAATAAAATTAAACGTAATACGACGCTAAAATTATATTACTGTATTCAATAATATCATTTTAAAAACTAATGAGCACTACAAGGTCTTTGGTAAGTACTTACCCCTATCTTACAAACAATACAATACTTTAAATTCTATGCGCACCTATTTTTCTTAGAAAATGAACATCCTATTTTTATTATCGCTCGTTTTCTTTGATAGTAAATAAAACCAATAATATTTACATTTGGTTGAAGCTCTTAAACCTAATGTACATCAGTACAGCAAAACACCATGAAATTATCATCTTAAAAGTTTAACTGAGCAAATACATTTATAATAAGAGAATTGTTTCGAGCTTTATATATTTCGCAAACTATATTTTGACTGTTAGGTACTATGAGTTAGCTAGCATTGTGAGTGATTATTAGAACTGCTTGATTTTCAGGTTCTGCAGACCTTTAAGAGATTACACAGAACCAGGATGAAAGTATTTTCAGGAGATAAAAGAGCACTGATAGCTGGAAGAATAAAAATAAATGAGGAGTTTCATAAAAACAAACATATTACTAATGACGATGCTATAAAGGCTGTATGTTTTGCCTTTTTTCATTTGGACTTTTCCATATATGAATAATAATAATGCACATTATTTGTATCTTATTTTCTTGATTCATGGAACTTGACTCAATCACTTATTTATATATTTACAGATGATCAAACTTGGTGAAGATGTTGAAATAGAGCTCAGAACACAAGTGATTCAAGCTCGGGAAATTAAGCCTGGTGTATTTGGTATGTATAGGCATAACGGCTTGTGGTTAATTAACCACCACACAGATCATATGATTTGCGAGGTTAAGCTGCGTTAGCTGTGGTCAATCTGTGGATGGGTGACCGATTGTTAAACATCAAGACGCCTCCATACCTCAGAGAGTGTATTAAATTGTCAGTCTTGAGTGTCATACGAATACCTATGACAGTTATTGCGGGTAATCAGAACCCCAACACCCTGACAACACATCTAACCTTAGGATACTGGCATTGCCCAGTAACTGGGTTGTGGAGGTCTGATGGCAGTTACTCCATGTAAAATACTAGTATTCAACCACATCTGGTTAGGCTGGAAGCTGACCTCATAGTTGGGAAAAGGCTAGGAGTAAGAGATTTGATGATGATAATTAAAATCGATTTTATATTATTTAATATTCTAATAATAGATTACGATTTTTAATCTTTTAGCTATAGTTATACCTACTCTTTATTTTTTTACAAGCTTGTGTATTTTGTTTTACAGAAGCAAACATTACTAAAGACACTATGAAATTTGAAAATATTCCATATGATGACAATGCAGTATTAGATGATGGGACAACTGTGAACAGGCCTTGCTGTCAAGACAAAGCACAAAAAAAATAGGTAGTCATTATAATGTGCAAAAATTCATAAGATGTAGCCAGAGAAGCAATGTATAAATCATCAGTTTATATTTTTGTCTCAAGTTTAGTGAATAAGTGTAGTTTTTTATTTGTTGATTAGTTTTACTCTATTACATTTTTTGTAAATAAATAAGCAACAAAATCAGATAAAAAAGATTGTTTGTTTAGTAATCATAATTATTGTGAAAAATATTGCAACAGCAATTACCAAGAGGGATGATACAACCAAGATGGTTACATGTTACATGGTAACATATTATAAGAGTGCTTACTGTGTTTCAAATTGTAATTAGAAACAAAGTTTATGCGTCAGCCAAAGTTTATTTTGCATTACCAATAGAATGTATGAAAACAATGGTCTAGAAAGGAACACACTTCCATGCAGTAGTGTCTCTCTCGCTCATGCGGCCACTGTTCATTAATCTACTGCATTAGTGGTATTCAGTCATTTTTAGGGTTCCGTTTACTAAGACTTCGCTCTCTGTCCGTCCATCCATCCGTCTGTCACCAGGCTGTATCTCATGAACTGTGATAATTAGACATTTTAAATTTTTACAGATGATGTATTTCTGTTGCCGCTATAACAAAAAATACTAAACAACAGAATTAAATAAATATTTAAGGGGGCTCCCATACAACAAATGTGATTTTTTTTGCTCGATATTGATAACGACAACAGGTAAACGCTTCAAATATTCACAGAATATTTATTTATATATTCACTTTAAAAATAAATTATTAAATTAAAGTAAAACAAATATTTAAGGGGGCACCCATACAACAGACATGATTTTTTTGCCGTTTTTATAAATAATGGTACGCAATCCTTCATGCGCGAGTCCGACTCGCACTTGGCCGGTTTTTTATTGTACATTGTAAAAGGAAGTCTACATAGGACTATCAAAGTAAACAACCCAAATTATATTACTGCTTTCAATATTTATTTTATTATTGATTGTTATTTTGTTGAAGAGTTCCCAACTAACCACAATAATACATACATATTTTTGCATATAATTAAATTATTTAATCTTAATATGAGTAACAGTGGCGTAGCGTGTATATCTTGGGAAAATGATCATGGATGATTCTCCCAAGATTGAAGGCGAGGGGGCCTGCCAGACTCTTACCGGCTAAAAATCCACGGTGTTTCTCCTTCTGACCTTCTGCCGGGTTCGCAGGATTCGCCTAAGCATGCATCGCAACCCCGGCAGGTCTTGGTCCACCAACTGCTGGTGGACCCCTCCTCTGTGGAGCCTCACCCCACGACCTCCTGAGAGGCGCAAGGAGTACCCCACATCACCGGCGCACCAGAACACGTGGCACGCCGTGACCACCACGGGGACCAAACAGGCACATGGGCGCCAGACTACTCCGTATCTGGGAACCCTTGGTACCCCTGCGACGGGTCAGGTTAGTGGCCCCGCCGCCTACCACTTTTCGGCCGCAGAGGATAGGGAGAGCGGCCAACGACATACCGACACTCGTCTCCCACTGCATCCGCCATCTGACGGTGGCGGTCCCGTCAAGGCCGCGGAAGGAGGGAGAACGGCGCACCGTAATACCAGCACTCCTCTCCCACCGCGGCCTCCAGCACTCAGTCGCGATGCCTCCCATAAAACATCGTTACATTAGTTTAGTGTTCTAAAATTTACAACTGTTGTAGTAGTTGTTGTTGTTGAAGGTTGAAAAATGTGTCCATTCTAGTGGTTTAAGCTCATAATGATCTTTATTCATAGAAAGGCAACACCGGAGCGAACAGAACGACGCTCTTCAATTCACAGATAACTTGGTACAACTATATATGCTCTTTGGTGCTCTTTGGTCATTGGTTTGGATTTGTCTTTTCTATAATTTTGACAATTGATTGGGTTTGACATTTTGACATTGACATTAATAAAGTCCTCCTCAGGCGGTAGTGGATTTTGCATAATCGATATAGAATTTAATTTTTCGTTGGATTTTGGTAAAAACCAGTACTTAATTTTATAAAATGTTGACGAGAAAATTAGCTTCAAAAGCTATTCTTCTCCGAACCCTAAAATATGCTGCTGATAATGTGAAACAAACTAAAAGAAATGCAGGCCATGGGTAAGACGGCTGTTATGTCATAACAAGAACGCATTGAATTAAAAGTTACATTTATTTAAGAAACTGATACAATTATTAAATATTTTTTAATGAATTGAATCGAAGTTAAACTAATACTTATAGAACCTTTTACAGAATGTTGTCAAAACACTAACAGGTCCTTGATAAACCTATAACAGTGAAGCAATTTAGTGTTGTTTTGACATTGATTTAAAAAAAACTAATCTAAATATATCTTTTTTTAGGGTTTGGACATACCGAGTACCACCACCATTGCCCCCGAGGAAGTCAATAATATTAGCAGAGACTTTTGGAGCATTAGCCTGGTGGTGGATCTTATGGCATTGTTTTACGGAGCCTGAACACATCTTTGTAAGTTTTAATAATATTCAAATTATTAAACAAATAACATAGTATATTAACAAAGTGTCTTTTGTATACAACTGGTGCCTATAGCATATTCCAAAAGCGCTAGAAATATAGGAAGGAGTCTTTATAAATCCAACCTCTCCACATAGGGATGTTCACATTGCAGAAGTGAGTACTAAGGTGTACTGCTTATTCCAGTCTCTCAAATGTCCCCAGAAATTCTTACCATTTCAAACAAAGGTTATGCTTGCGCAGTCTCTTCTACTACAATTTTAAGACTATGCTGATGTCTGTGTTCTTGATGTAACATAGGAACTTCTAACTAAACTCAAATTCGTTCTTTGAAATTATGACCACATTTCAGAATTTCGAATTTGACTAAAATGGCTACTAAATAGTACCAATTTGGCAGCATCAGGATACTCATGTTCTATCTCTTGTTTTCTTCATTCTTCATATTTAATTGTAGGTCACCTGTATATCTTCGAGAATGCTTTAAGTACCTTGTTCTCCATCCGGAGCAAACCTTGCTGCACGGCTGCTTCTTTTCAGCTCCGTATTCCGCATCAGTCTTCCAATTGTTATAATGATTATTTTACTATTCATGCAGTGCATCTTTGGAACTCTCCCACACTCACTATGTGACAGCCCTTGTCTTAACATTTTCAACACTCTGAATGACTGATAATTATATAAATATTATTAATTATGTAGATATACAGTATTTTCATAGACATTTTTGTTGTATATAGATATATTATATTTAATTTTATAGTGGTGTCGATTCCGTTACACATTTTGACACTACTAAACTAGACTAAATGCAACTGTCACTTTCTTTTTCTATTGAAACAGAAAGAGACAAACACCCTTAATTTAGTTTAGTCTTGTAAAACTGCCCAACAGAATCGACACCAGTACCTATTAATAAGTAGACGTAAATAAGACAGTTGTACACTGGAGTTTGCCCCCCTCAGCCTTATTATCAATCTCTATCTATCACCCAAAGATTTGATGGTAGTAGAAAACACATTAAAACACAACTTTCCGATGACGACGATACTTAACATAACATCACGCCTGTATTCCCCGAAGGGTTGGGTAGAGATATATAGTAACACTCATTTCACCCTTACGTTTAAGTCCCATGTAATAGGGGGCGAGCCTATTGCCATCAACTGGGCACAAATCCAAACTCCGAGCAACTACTGAGGAATTCCACATAGAAAAACCCAATAATACTTTGCCCAGCCTGGGGATCGAAGCCAGTCGCGCTTGTGCAGTCCCCTACACCACCACTAAACCAACAAGGCAGTTACGACAACAGTAACAGGCAGTGACGATACTTAAGACAACGAATTGAAAATATTGGCGGCAGGGATTTTAATATTTCTCAGCAATTACAAAACATTCTGAACTTATATTTATACACTTCATTTATCATGTCTTTAAGATCAATTTTATAATTGCTTTACATGATTGGATAACTTTTACAGCACAGAAAAAAATATCAAAAACTGCTCTTCAAAGACATTTTCATTTTACAGGGAAACGAGACAGATTTCAACCTCAATATTTTGTACATAGTTTAGTCTAAGCATACACTTCAAAATAATAATTCGATTTTATAAAATTAGCTATAGTCTTTGTTTTAAACGAAAAATACTGTTTTGGCGGTTACGACCTTACGGCATAAGCTAGTTCGCGTGCGTTTTTGTATGCAATCAATTCCCCCTCAGTCCGCTGCTGACTAGTGTCAGCGACAGGTCTGTGTTATTGGATTTCCCGCGCGCTATCGACAGTAATTGTATCTTGATCTGAGTGATATTTAGTTATTAAAAGTGGGGAAAAAAAACTATTAAAATTATGGTTACGTATGTGTGTATAGCTACAAAATAAAAATAAAAACATACAATGAAAATAATATTTTAGAAAATAGTCGTCAGAACAGAGACAATCCATGGAGTCGTCTTTGGACTTAGGTAAAAATAAAGCAATGTCAGTCGATTCTTTGGAAGGGTATTTATGTGTACCTACATGGTATGAATCTAGTACTAGTCTAAATAACGCATTCTAATAACGCATCTGTTATATACATAGGCACTGGCCGCTATAGCTTTGTCGAAATTTCCCAGCGGCGCAGCGGTATGTCGGCTACTTTGAGTGAGCGAGATAGTAAACAAAGTAGTAGCGCTAGTTCAGTGACTAGTGCCTACTGTAATGCGGTATCTTCGGCTCGTGAACTTTAGCAAAATAGCTGTTCGGGAGCACTTTTTAAGTTTGATTTTCATTGCTGTTTTAGGTGATATTTATGTGTTTTTTTTATCGCATTGGGATAGGCAACAATAATGATTTTATCTATACTAATATTATAAAGAGGAAAGATTTGTATTTTTGTATGTAACAAATAAACTTAAAAACTTCTGGATCGATTTCAAAAATTCTTTTGCAGTTAGAAAGCTACATTATTACTGAGTAGCGTAGGCTGTATTTATTACTGGAATAAAACTTCTTACTTGGGCGGACACGTGAGGACACAGCTAGTACACTATAAAGTAAAAATATCTGCAAAAAAAATTAATAGTAAAACATTTTTTTTATAAACAAGCTTTTATTTAAATTCTCTATTAACAAGAAAACCTTTAAATTAAATCAAACCCATCAATTTGTTACATTATGCAATCAATTTATTATGATACAAAAGTTTGTCGCGAGATTTACAATTTCATGAAATACATACATTTTTTCTTAGAATTACTTGTGTCAAGGTCAAGTTATTGTATTCTTGTTTATTTAGTATCTAACGACAAGCTTTAATATCATATAAATAAATTTATTGTATAATGTAATAAATTGATGGGTTTGATTTAATTTAAAGATTATTTTCTTGTTAATAGAGAATTTAAATAAAAGCTTGTTTATAATATTTTTTTTACTATTAATTTTATTTTTTAGTATTTCATGGTGAAACTTAGCACGGACTTTCACAATTGAATGCGCATACAAAATGTCATGTCTGTGCTGCTATCCATTGAGGAGTTCCCTTGTCAGGACCCAAACCTGAGTGCAGCATGTCACGGTAAAACTCAAAACCGACTATCATAATAAAATGCGTACACAAAATTTCGTGTCTGTGCTGTTAACCGTTTAATACTGGATCAATGGTACACGCATACATTATGATGTCCCTTTCACCCAGTAGATAATTTTACACATTGTGAACACCAGTTCTTTTTTTCATTCATTTAATCATCAAATTCTTATCTAGGCAGTGTATCCGCCAAGTTCTGTCCACAGAGTCTAAGCTTAATTTAACTAAATACTATAGAAGTATTGACAAAAAGAAAGCTTCGTTTAACAATATATTATGAAAATATTGAAATATTTCCATAACATACATACAATTTCTATCTCCCTATTGGGAGATGTTCGATTTTTGGGTCATTCACGCTATGTCAAATCGATAAACTCCAATAACGTAACTCAGAAAATATTAGGCCTGCACAATAATTGCAATTTTGAATGTCTAATAAAGCCTCCTTGAACACCTATACTAGTATACGTAGGTATATCAGCATCAGCCCATTACTGTCCCACAGCACTGTAGAGTAAGTGCTTTCTCTCAAGAGGGGTTAGGTACATGGAGCCGTTGCCGACAGCATCAGCCTTCGGACCATGAATATTATAGGCAGTTATATCTATTTAATTATATCTCCAATAACTTACTTACATAACCTCGTTTCTGCCTACCCCCATGGGAAAAAGCCGTGACATTATGAATGTACTTATGTATATATTGTGACATTTTCCCCATATTAAATATCCTAAAATCTGAATACACTTCTTAAAAAATATTTAAAATAATATTTCTACAAAAAAAACGAAAGGAGACTCTATGACGTCTATGTTCCCGAACGTGGCTGACAAGCGCGCGAGTTAGGGCGGTCGCCCACGGCGACATTTAGCAACACAAAAACGCGATACTTATACAATCGCTCACATAATTATGATTCTGCATCGCGACTAACGCAATACAGCAGCGATACAGACGCGATACAGCATTGCCACAGTCCCGATTCGACACGCTGTAGTGACGGCCTGTGAATGCCTGTGGACGCTACAGTTGTTAGATGGACTCATATCAGTCGACACAACATTGGTCGCATTGTCTTTGTTGCTGCTTTTACGGAAGCAATCAGAGCGTAACCGTGGACAACATAATACAGAAGTGACGCTTATTCGACACCGTTGCGCGTTTGCATTGATAATGTCGCGCGTTTGCATTGATAATGTCGCGCGTATGCATCGATGCAGACGTGATGCTTAATCGATACAATCGCGTGTTGCAAATGCAACCAACGGCCAAAAGTAGCGATGCAGAGGCGCGCTCACAAAACGCGCGTCTGTATTGCTGCAAAAAGTCGCCGTGAGCGACCGCCCTTAGACTGCGCGGGCTGCCTTGCGCCGGTCCATCGCACTACGTAAAGATTATCGGTGTGTGCGAGGATTGCGGGGCGCGGGGGCCGATTTGAAATTATTTGTTTATCACTGCGTCGCCTTAATTACTTCATATTATAGTGTGTGACAAATGTTATGACCTTACCTCATTATTAGCTGTATTATTAGCTTTGTCAGTGCTGGATTGGAATCTAATAATATTATATTCAGATAAGGAAGTTAAATGGAGACTAGCATATTCCCAAAAATATATGCCATAAATATATCCACAAATATAATATTAAATATATCCCATATTTTGTAATAAAATACTATGTACCAGACACAAAAATAAATAACTTTTCTTTTTCAGGGAGAATTTCCATACGTTGATCCCAGCACCTATACTGATGAGGAACTTGGTATCCCCGATGACTCTGTTGGATCACTGTTACAGTGAACATCGACATTTATTTTATAGATAATTCTAATGTATCTTGATGTTAAATAAAATTTATTGAGTTACCGTAGGTCTGTATTCCACTTCTGTGGTTTCCTTTAGAATAATAAAGTAATAAATTGAACCAATGTATTTATTACAAATCATGTAAGTATATTAAATAATGTTCCCATATCAAGAGTTACACAGGGTTGTCAAGGGCTATGCGTGGAAAGCCATCGCCTCCTTTTGTGAGGACGTGATGGCAACCAAAGAGGAAGCAGAGAGGGAGAGGGAGCTGTCTGCTCTTATCCCTTCCCGCGCCAGACGCACCGGAGGGCGCGCGTACGCGACGACCTCCAGCCACCCGAGTGTGTGGCCTGCGGGCGGCGGGTCAGGGGACCCGCCGCCCGGATTAGTTCGAGCTTGATTCGCGGCGCGTAATCGCAAACATACGTTTACGCTACCTTCTGCGATGAGCCATGAGTGTGGGTATCCACACTCATGGCTCATCGCAGAAGGTAGCGGCATGATTTTTCTTATACTACGGTTCATACCTACTTATATCATATGCGAGACGCAGTGACGAGTGGTGGCCGTCAAAGAGTATAATAATTACCTATATAGTGATCATATCCGTGTTTTTGAAAATAAGCGTTTCATGGAATATCGAACTTGAGTTAACGCTGCTAAGTGTTATCAAGATCAATTCTTTGGCAGTCCAACCACAAAGACCATAAAAATAAGGTGCATGATGCTGATGCAAATCAGTGCCAATCTATAATAATATTATAAAGCTGAAGAGTTTGTTTGTTTGAACGCGCTAATCTCGGGAACTACTGGTTGGAATTGAAAAAATATTTTTGTGTTGGATAGTCCATTTATCGAGGAAGGTTATAGGCTATATTACATCACGCTACGACAAATAGGAGCGGAGCATAAATGAAACATGTTGCAAAAACGGGGAAAATGTCCACCCGTGCGAAGCCGGGACGGGCCGCTAGTTATAAATATTCCTGTGCCTGACTCTAATTTAAAGAAGAAAAAGGATTGACTAATGTCCATTTTACCTATTTATTTTTAATTTTTTAAACCGCGATATGTGATAAGTTGTAGCACCTACCTATGTTATAGCGCAAAGCGTCACATCAGCATCCGTTTTCGTTGAGCTGAAACGAAGCTGCGGAACTTTGTGCGAGTGTGGGGGACACGTTTACGTGCGGAGTTCATAGCGCGAACGAATCGCGGTGTGCGTAAATGCACGGCGTGGACCGCTCGCGACTGTAGTAGAGCATGCTAGAGCTGGTGCATTACAGTAGCGCGACAGTACCAAATGTAAACTGTAGAACAATTGTACGTGGCGATCAACGAGAGAAAGCCAAGCATGGGAATGCGAAAGCTCAAAGCAGGGCCTCAGCCTAACCATTTCGCACTCGTCACACTCTGTGGGTTCCAGGTTTTACTTGTACCATGACTTGTACTACAGTACGTTCACAGTTATTTTACCTCTGACATTTGCTATCGCCTCTATCGGCCTCGCTAGCAGAGATGGCGCGGCGGCGTGCCCTTCGAAAGAAAAAAAATTAAGCATCTGTTTATTAGTTATTTACTCGTCGCAAATAAACTACAAATGCGTGATTCCTATAATTTACTGACCGTTACTAATTTAACTAGAGGTGAAATAACTGTGAACGCACTTTATAATGACAGTAAAGTAGTAATGGTTTATATTAATCATTATAATTATTCTCTTTGGGTGTAAAGAGTATAATAAAATCACTACGTTATTTTGGATGTCAGTAGAACACGGACGAACGGACTATAATAAAATCAAAGTAAAATATCAAAAATATTGTAATTTTTTCAAGTTACAATGTTTTGTTGACGACGTAAATGTGGAATAAATTGATGTTATAAACGAAAATAAAGCAAAAGACAGATATCTCGATACAACAAATCACAACACGGCGTAGAAAAAAAAGTTTGACGTGTAACGTAAATCAAAAACAGTGAAATAAATTTCTCCTGCACGCTTGTTTGTCCTAATTTTTGTAAAATTGAAGCTATTTGTTGGAATTTAAACAAAAAATGTGCAATCGCAATCGTATGTTCAATTAATAGTGTTCTTGTGATAATGTGATGTGTTTATAGTATTCGAAATGGAGACAAATGCAAATCAGAAGGGTGAGTACATCGCCACTCGGAAAGGTCTAGTCTTGTTTGTGTATGAATAACTGTATCTTGCAAGTCTTGTGTTATGTATTTGGCTAACGTATGTTGCCCTAAACGTATATTTACGATGCGTCCGCAATTATTTTGCATGTGTACGTTTCATAGTGAATAGGGATTTTGTTACTGTTTCGGGCGTCATACGACGAAAATAAGCTTATCATGTTTTTGATGACTTTCTTATCGCTTTAAATTTGGCGTGAAGACAGATTGAAACATGCAAATCTGCCACTATTTTTGATAAGTACAACTGTTGCTCTTCTTGAGTGTTCCTGTGTCGAGAGTATGAGTCACTTTGTTGGCATTGTGATGTCGTGTGCATGTTAAATACTAATAAGCAAAGTGCGATGTGCCAGTACATTCGGATAACATCATGTCAGGTTAGAATATTTTTAATGTTGTTAAACATTTATAAAAAAATTGTCACCTTTTATGTAACTCCCTTCAATGAGTGTATAGTGATAGGTTATGTTTATATGGAAACAATAACTATATAAAAGACTTTTCCTTAGTCTGTTGGTAAAGAATCTTAAATATTAAATATATATAATCAATATTTAGTGAAGTAAATGTTTACATCCGGTTAGTTAAATGTACATTGTATAAAAGATGTAAAATTACTTTCCTATTTGTATTTTTTGTTTCTGTAACTTGTAAGAAGGGAACTTTCTGTTATCTTATTATTGTAGTACTTATGTTTAGATAGCCAAAGATAACACATAGAAATAAACTATTAAACATTGCCTTTCAACAAACAATAATATATCAAACCTTAAAATAATTGATAATTGGAACCTAAATGTAATGTTATTAATTCATTATCTTAAGTTGATCTATGTAAGTGTAGCCAGATAAAATATAAATAAAACAGGACATTACCTACATCATAATATTTTATATCAAGAGGCTTTATATAGTTAAATAAAACAGTAAATGTAATATTACTAGATTGAAAAGAAGTTTATAATTATTTAATAAGTAAGAACCTGCTTGTCTTCTGTGGACTTCTGGATTATTTAGTTTTTGAAACAGGTCTTGTTTAGCTTAAACTATGCAGGAGGGTCTAAGTTAGATCTGGATACCTGACTTATTGAGCTCATGCCACTCATTGCTTGCGTTAATGGTGATGGCTAACATTATGAGGAAACCTGTATTCCTGAGAGCTGAGAGGGCTCCAAAAAGTTGTGTAGTCTGCCAACCTGCACCATGCCAGCATGGTGGACTAAGGCTTAAACTAAACCCTTCTCATTCTAAGAAGAGGCCCATGCCTACCTGTGGGATAGTGATGGGCTGATTAAGCTTATGCATAGAAGTAATAAAATAATGTATCTAGTCAGCCTATTGATAGATAAATGGGATATAAGAAGATAAATATAGAATTTCTATTGTGCAAAATATACTACACAATAATAATTAGAAGGCCCTTAATTAGTATAAGTATTAGTTTAACGGGCAGCTTTTGCGACTGCCCCACAAAGTGCGTATTTAGTGTGCGGGTAGGAAGTAATCTTATTCGCTCCACGAATTATGCTCCACTTATTCAAAATTTTCAAGAAAAGCTAGCAAACTTTGAATATTGGTGACAATCTCTCAGTGGCTAATTGTGATGCCGAAGTACTTGACCCTGTATATGGCAACTTCAGGGCAGTTCAGTAGCCGATGGGACGCTGTTACAACCTCCATGCAGGCTCTGCATAGAGGGCTGTCTGCAACTCCTATATCAATGATATGTGTATTAAAAGAAACATGGCCAGTGACGAAAGCTATGACTACGCAGCCCTTTTTCAGCAGTGCATGTTGACTGGCTGATAATACCACAATTATAATAGAAATAATTAATATGTTTAGTTAATGCTAGGAGGTTCTTTCTAAAAGAAACATTTATCAATTAATCCAAATATCTAAGAAGTGAATCATCTATTTAATAATCTACATGTGTTACTCATCAACCATGAATTATTCAGTAAATATACTTTATCAGTACTATCAGACCTATTAGGTAATCTGTGGTCCTGTGCTACACTGCTTGTTTTTTTATCATTTTTGAAAGGTGACTTTATTTGTTTACAGATCAATACTATTGAGATAAAGTCTCTAGTAATGAATTTACTATCAGAATAATAATTTACTTGCAAGTTTGGATGTATGTTTGTAACTTAATAGAGTAGTTGACTAATTTAACAAATAAATAAATGATTGGTTTATTAAAAAAAAATATGTTTAAAGAAAGTATACTAAAGGACACAATTGCTGAAAAATATAATAAAATCAATAAAAAAAAATTCGATATTACACTTTGTGTTTATGGAGCGGGCATTTTCTGTCTTTATCGCGCGAAACGGACATTTGACAGGTGTGATGATACTATGAAGTTCATAGGGTATGACTGTCTCTGTAGTAAACAATTTTAAGTTAATTATAACTTGGGCATTATATTCAATATTTCATTGGTTTTTTCAGGCTCTAGATATGTAATGTACTGTAAAATGGGGTGAATAGGGATGCAAAGGTGAATCGGGACGAAACTTTAAAAGGAATTTTTATATTGAAATAATATTTATACTGGCCTGCAAAAATAAGTACTACACTTTTAATGATATTCACTTTTAAAGTGTGATACTTAGTTTTGCAGGCCAGTGTAGTTTGTTGCCAAAAAGGACTCTAATGTGTTTAGTGTATTAAAGTTAATGAATAAGTGTCCCTGTTGGCAACAAACTATATTATTTCAATGCTAATATCCATTTTAAAGTTTCGTCCCGATTCACCCTTCATCCCTATTCACCCCATTTTACGGTATCTAATAAAAAATAAAATGTCAAATACCTACTCTAATTGATTGCTCCCTTACTACTGAACTAGTGTTGCCGATCGATAGGCGAATATCGATAGCAGTACGATAGTCTATCGATAGTTCAACGATAGTATGACTATCGATTATACTATCGATACTATCGGTAGTATCCATACTATCCATAGCTAAGAAGGTGGCAATAGTGCTGTCAGAGTGCAATACTATCGATACTATTGAAGTTCAGAAAAGCAATACTATCGATAGTATCAAAGTTCAGAAAAGCAATACTATCAATATTATCGATACTATCGAAATACAAGCCACTATCGATTCTGTATAACTGTCGATAGTATTGATACTATTGAAGCTTCCAAATAACAATACCAACGATAGTATCGATACGATTGATAGTATTATCTTTAGCAGCTTCGATAGTATCGATATTACCGATACTATTGATGCATATCAATAGTATTGACGTGAACCATGCTATCGATTGTATGGAGTATGGAGTAGCTGATTTTCAATTTAAACTATTGATTGTTCGGCAACACTATACTGAACTGCTGATGATTGCTAAATAAAAGTAGTAACCAAGCTATGAATTCCTCCATCACCATGGTAGACTAGTAGCTTGGAGATGCATTGTAGCTATGAAAACTTAAATAAATGCAACCTGTCTGCAGTTGGCTTGCTCAAGATAGTTAGGCAGGCAGTCTATCAGTATCCACTGTTAACGGATTAGTATTAAGTTTACAATTTTTTTATTATACGAAGACGTACATATGTGTGCAAAAAAGAATAACAAGGAACAAGATCATTTGTGAACCATATCATGTGTGCTTTATTACATATTCAAGGTGGAGCATAAACTATTCATATGTTTTGTCGCAGTGTCGTGTATGGTGAACTTCGCGTACGACGCGTCTGAGACTGACGAGCTGACAGTGAGGCCCGGTGACGTCATCCGTGAGGTGGAGCGGCTGCCCGGCGGCTGGTGGCGGGGTGAGCTGCGCGGCCGCCGTGGCATGTTCCCTGATAACTTCGTGTCAGTACTCGAACACGCGAATGCAAGGTGAGACAAAGTGGGTCTTTCTAGCGCTAGTGCGACACAGTATTATAACTTACTTAAATAAGAATAGGATATACGTACTGTGTGGTGGCGGCCACTATATTATACATCATAATATATGCACCAAGAATGTAGGTTCATATATGATGCTGCCAAGAAGCTTGAAACAAAATCTATCGAACGGTACAAGTGTATAAGTACCTACGCGATGCGGGAATCAAACCCTGAGCGCAGAAATGAGGTGCCTATATCTACGAATCAATGTCAACAAAAAAATAAAAATTTAACTCAATATTTTCTGTCTGTATATTATGTAAAAGGAGAAACTGATTGACTGACTGATCTATCAACGCACAGCCTAAACAGCTGCACTGGGGTTAGAAACTAGAAATTATGGCAGTAGGTAGGTACCTTTTATAATGTAGGGAACCATTAAGGAAGAGTTTTTGAAATCACACCCCTAAGGCTGTTCATCCATGAAGCGGAGAAGAGTGGAGCAATGCGGAACTCATCAATAGAATTGCACAAAATCCACGTCTCCGATCCGCTCCTTCAGAATGGGTAGACTGTTAACGATTGTATGAAAATCCTTATTCCTTGGGGTTATAAACTTGAAATTTGGTATAAACACCCTTCAAAGTAAATAATGAAAGACGGATGTTTTGATTTTTGAAACTACCTTTAAAAAGGGCGTAACGGAAGTGGGTTAAAGTTTGTAGTGGTGAATTATGAAAAGGTCTTCATTTTTGGTTTACGAACAGCCATTTCACAAGTATTAAAATTTTAGGCAAGCGAAGCTGCGGGCAAAAGATAGTTGAATCTTAAGAATGATCTTTTCACTCCAGAAACTAAATTCTTTATTATAAAAATCGCATATTCTCCGGAGCAGGTTTTTTAGATTTACAGGTAATCTCATAAAACGAAATAGACCCAGGTCTATCGCGTGTTACTTTACCTATCTCACGCGCGGCACACACGCTAAAATTGTTTCGGCTTCTTTTTACCGTGTCCAATTCACAAAATAACCTGTTTTTCATTAAAAACAGTAGTCACTATGTCTTGTGGTCTCTACTATGATCTGTTGAACTCGTCGTCATATTTGTTGATTTTGTAGAAAATAAAGTATTCAAGTGGTTAGGTGCGTAGTACTCTCAACCGGCGTGCGTGTATGACAAGATGTATGAATGTGGATGAAGCGAAAGGGGTATGTAAGAGTCGTAGCATGTGGCGTTCTATAGTTTCTGCCTACCCCCATGGGAAAAAGGCGTGAGTTTATGTATGTATGTATGTATGTAAAGTATTCAATATATCAAATCATTTACTGCATTAGGCGTTCACTATTATGCAAAAAATATCAATAAACGCAACTGTCACTTTCTTTTTCTATTGAAACAGAAAGAGACAAACACCCTTAGTTTAGTTTAGTCCTGTCAAAGTGCCCAACATAATCGACACCATTACCTCTCTAAGCTGGCTTTGGGACAAGCTTTAATTTATTCTTCCGAAAGTTACTCCTTCGTTTGGTGCAACAAACTTGCAATAGTATTATTGATCTACAAACTTACTAGACCAAACAAAACAATGTGCATGTCAAAGTTCAATACCAACTGCAAAGATTGATGCTAAGGTCACCAGTTTACAGTTAGCTTGTTTCAACATCGTCCGGTATCCTGCGCCGTCTAGCCGCACAGTTCCTATTCCTACGGAACTGGTTTGTGTACCGATATGAAATTACCATGTGTGTCTGATGTCTAGTTCACTGACACACATACATATTAACATTTTTGTTTTAATTATTATACTCGTTTTGTTTTTATTGTTATTTTGATTTTGATAAACTACTAATTTTGATTACTGGACTAAACTGACTTCAACATGGTTGGGGAAAGGTTGTGTTGTCGCTGTTAGGCAGTTTTAAAAGCGTTTAGAAATAGGATAATATCTCTAGTATTAATTAACAAACGCCTCCATAGAAATATAGAACATTGACGTTCATTGAAACATAAGTAGGTATATTCTTATGATGATACGTTTTCCGTACCATACAATAATAAATATATTCTGCTACCTAGTAATTATCCAGTTGAACATTTCAGAAACGTGACAATATGAAACGGAATACTATATCATTTTAACGCTCAGTAATCAATTGTCTATAAAAAAACGTAATACTTGTACCTATTGTTGACAAAGACATTTTCTATGTTAAGTTACACACATCGCACATACAACGTTATACCGTTTTAGTCATACACTTGCTAACACAATCAGTGATGTCATTCTCTTAAGGAATGATTATATTACAAAGTATATGCAGTATGGTTTTAAAACTTCGAAGAGGCACTCATTATTACCTAGTTTTAATAAATTTGTTAATGTTTTTAATGTCGGACGACATCCGGCTGTGTTGCTATTGGCTATCCGCTCTCGAAGAAAGTCGTTCAAGAACCGCGACCGTTAATTGTAAAATAATTTGATAAGACCATTAAATTATATTTTCGATTAGTAGAATAATAATGACGGTACGTACTATCTAATCAGTTCGGATAACGCGATAAGACGCGCGGTCCGCCAGTCAGTGTTTGTTGTGTGGCCCTAGTGATATATTTTTGGCTGTCTTAAGTTTTTTTGTAATAATAATCCAATATTGGTAATAACAAGGTGAAATTAAGAAGGTAGGTGATTCAATTACGTTTTTAAAACCCCGACAAAAAAGAGGGGTGTTATAAGTTTAACGCGTGTATCTGTGTGTCTGTCTGTGGCATCGTCGCTTCCAAACGAATGAACCGATTTTGATGCGGTTTTTTCTGATTGAAAGCTGATATCAGCTCGATCGAGATGGTTCTTAGCTATAATTTATGAAGATCTGTTCAGGCGTTTAAAGATCATCAGCTCATTTCCTACTTGATAAGAGGGTCTTACCAACTTACACAGCTCAGATTGATTTGAAATTTGGTTTACTGTTGCTTCGGTGGTATTTCCAAGACATGGCAACCTTGAGCTGATGCTGCAGCATCAAGTAGTCTACGGGATACCCAATCCCTCGGCAACTTACAGCAGATACAGCGTGTTTGGGCTCATAAAAATGGCCTCAATGAGTAGGTGTTAGATAGATGATGATATCTACTAGTGATGTAAAAGATTTGAAATTAAATTTAATATTTAAATAACCCCCGACACAAAAAAAACTTTTTTGTTCATAGTTTTTGATTCTACATTGTGGTTTTAATGTATAAATTTGGTAAACATAATAATATACGTGTCAGTTAAGTCCGAGAATAATGACAAACAACGATATAATTACAGTTGATATAAAAATTACTAACTGTGCACTTGTCAGGGGGTTTCCCTCACATGATAATGTTGCAATTTATATTGAGCAGGTGAACATCGCCATCAGTGTATCCTTTAATAGAATTAGGTTCGATTTTACCAACGTCGCATAGCGTTTATCTAAGGAATAAGTTGAGGCGTTTTGACAGAATTTCTATACAAAAGCCGTCAAAACGTCAAATTATTCCTGAAATAAAAGTCATCCGACGATGCTGTAATCGTCATTTAGGGTCTTTGTATATGACCGGACTTTATTTAAGGAAATTACATTTGATTCTCATTTCGTAAACTTACGCGACGTTAGTTGTGTTCTTGAATTCATAAACATTATTGTGCAGTCGTTTACATCAGCTACTGTCAGAATACTTATAGAAATCATTGCCCTCATTTCTTTGGCTTCTATGTTGTCAGTGAATAAATATGAAAGAAATCAGTCTTGTTAATCAATTACTAAATTTACATATCAAACTGAATTCATTTCTGAGCTTCTGCTAATTGGCGCCAATTTCACATGTTCAGCCAACGCACTACGTTTAGCACGCAAACTTGATAAAAACTGATGTCGGCAATTTATAAATAGTGTTTTTAACATTCTGAATATTATATATTATATACAGTGTAAATATGTTCTAAGTAAGTAAAGCGTCACGTCTGTACAATTTAGACCGGCGGGCGCGCAGGGCCGATGTCGGGCGGTGTTCAGTTACCAGCCAGCGAACCCGGACGAACTGCCTCTGTGCGTCGGTGACGTCCTCGAGGTTCTCGGAGAGGTAATAGACTTTTATTATTCTGAATGATTATATAATTATAATAATAGTATTGCACGTGATATCAAGTTTTGCTGCCATTCCTATCTGCTGCTCCTTGTGAAATTTGATAGAAAACTTGAGATTGTACTGAGTGACTTTTATTGCAATTATGAACCAAAAACAAACATTTGATAACATACTTTTTTGATTATTTGATATCGTCGAGCTAATAAATATTGTACAACCAAAGGAATATTAGTACCTACCTAAATTAATAAATCAATTATGACTCATTGTCATAACAGGTAATCGTTTTCTAATTTGTATCACTAGTTGTTCAATTTAGTCGCTTCTTGTTAGTGTCACAGAATAGAGAGTGACTTAGTGACCGAATATACAAATTTATTTTACCACAGTATATAAGTTATTGCGGTCTTAAACGGGTGAAGGCTGCAAACCCAGTTGTTGATGTATTCGTACGCGTCAGTCGTCGTTCTTCAGTGCAATTTCAAAACGTTATCTGTTCGTGTTTCCGGAAGTTTTTGTATTTGATAATATAGTTCAACAAAACTTTACATTGCAAACTTTTTGTGACCTTTTATCGTGCGAGGTGAGGTGAGATTTTACCAACACCAAAAATAGTGCAAAATGTTTAAGAAGATACTGTTGTCAAAGGCTGTTTTCTTCTGGATTACGTTGACGCGTGTGTTAGTTAGGTGTTAATATTATTGATTTCGTGTGACCGTGCAGGTAGAGGAGGGGTGGTGGCAGGGTCGCCGGCAGGGCCGCGTGGGCGTGTTCCCCTCCAACTTCGTGGTCATGCTGGACCCGCCGCAGCCCGCGCCGCCCTTCGAGCCGGCGCCAGCGCTCCCGCCTAAACCTGGTGAGTTCACGATATTCTTACGTATTAATAGCAGTAGTGTACTTGATCACCAGCATACAGCCTCTCGCAGCCTCTTATCTCTCAAAAAGAACCGAGTAACTATAGTCAAAAAGTGTCAGTTCTTGCTGTCACTGCAGACCGCAGAGCCAACCTTCTTGCTCAGGCGACGTTGCTGCGCATGACAGGTTTGAAGAATTGATGTTAGTAAGATATATGGTTATTTTCCCGTCCTTTGTGAGTCGTTGAGAGCCCCGTTAGTCTGATAGTGCACCTTGATTGATGGGGGCCATTCAAGTATTACGTAAGCACCAAAGGGGGTGAGGGGGTCTTTGCTTAGTTTATTTGCTTTTGATGACATGGGGGACGGGGTGTTCTGGATGATGATTACGTCGGCAATATTTATTTATTTTTCTAGACTTGAAAACTGCTGCTCAGGAATAACAATAAAGAAAACTGAACAGATTAAAAAAAAATACCAATGTTTACGTAAACATAGGAGAGGAGGGGTTAAGAGCTTTTCTTCCCTTTGCTGACAAGGGGGAGGGGAGGGTCAAGAATTACTAAAATTCTGCTTACGTAATACCTGAATGGTCCCATGAGATCTATAAAGTCCTTTGGGGTAGTTGAATATGGTCACTATGTTGAAACACGATAAATAAAGATTTAGTGGCATTGGAATACAATACGGTTTTTTCTTTGCTAACCTAGCACGAAGAATATTTACAAAAAAATATATCATAGTAATCTGTTAGCTATGAACAAAAACATGCACTTGTAAAAAATACTATTGCAGAGATTCTACTCATACGATGGCGGTAGGTATTTGTGCGCTATTACTAATTGATATTTTTCTCATAAGTGTTTTAGTCACGGTGAGAAACTTTATATACTTGTACAAAGCTAATTCGTCACTCAGTCTCATTGATATATTATTGCTATATTTACGTTAATTGAGGCAACAACGTTTTAAAAGGGGACGCACGGCTTATCATTTTGATGACTGCATCTTCCGTTGCATGTTCCGTTTTTAAATTTGCTCGTGAATAATCGTGTGAGCCATAGTTTTACAAGTCAAAATGTTATCGTACACAACATTCAATATTAGTTTTTTTAAATATTATCATAGCGTTAATATGTTTTATTATTGTTTACAAAGATAATGGAGATCTTGTTCCGTACAAAGCCCTTATTGTTGTCTGTGTTTTAATCACAAAATGATAACAGTAAGTTAGGTGCACAGTAATGATGTAGAAATTTCGTGAATAATATATGACACTATTGTGTGTCACTCATTCAGCAAAACGACTGAGTGGGTCGAGCAACTTCAAGTATACTCCACCAAGAAGAACATAGTTTGCTTAGTTGTCGGCAATAAGATTGACAAGCATATCATTTTAGGACCCAGTGCATAATATCAACAAGCACATTGGGTCACCCGCGCGAGAGCGCAACGAGTATTCCCAAGGAGGGTTGATGTCATGCAGGCGGCCGGTCATAAAACAATAAGCCAAAACCTCTAACAACATGGATTTAATAAATACATGTTGTGCCGACCCCACCTTATGTAGGATAAGGGCAGGAAGAAGAAGACTATTGTGTGTCAGACAAGATTTTACTGTTCGACTACATCTTGGTTTCAGTGAAACTGATATGACATTGTAGCTTTTTTCGAAGTAGTTGATTTAGTTTCCTGTCCAAATACGACTTACATTGTTATTCAGATTCAGTTCGGTTTCAGACATAGTTTTCACATCAAAATCTCGTCAATAACAGCAAGCAATAATAAATTGTATTCGTACACAGTAAAGGAGCTGTGTCGCGTGCTGTTCCCGTACTCGGCGGTGAACGAGGACGAGCTGACGCTGTCGGAGGGTGAAGTTGTGACCATCGTGTCCAAGGAGGCACCCGACCGCGGCTGGTGGCGCGGCGAGCTGAACGGCCGCGTCGGACTGTTCCCCGACAACTTCGTGCAGCTACTGCCCTCAGGTGAGATTGTACAAGTGTGATCATAATATCTGACATGTGATGACTGCGACTGGTCGGGCTGTACCCCGACAACTTCGTCAGGTTGGTACTACCCTCAGGTGAGAGTATACAAGGTTAGTCGGAAAGGGGGTACTAAGCCGCGGGCCACTTAATGTATCACTGATGATTGTTTTAAAGGAAGAGTTAAAATTTAAAAATTTGATTAATTTCTTTCGTGGTCTTTTTTTATTTTAGTTTTTTCGAAAATTCTTTATCCCTGATTTAGTTATGAATTCAGAAAATGAAGTTTCTAATCCGTGACCCCAAATATGACGTAAAATGTAAACACGTCTGATCATAGCTGAGGATAGATAGAATTTAGCGTATTTTCTATGAAATCTTTGAACAGCTTTTTCTCTTGAACTATTGATTTTTGGGGAAAGTTGTAGAACAATAGTTATCCATTATTATAAGTACTTTAACACCCTTTCAGCTTAGTACCCCCTTTCCGACTAACCTTGTAGAGTACAAGTAATCTATATCCGATATAAAAATCACCTCTAATAAAACACGGGAAACTGAGGTGACCCATTTCTGACCAGTGACCATGCGTAACTATGGAAGTATGTATTAACCAATCAGTTAAATAACCCTCGTTGCCTTGTTGGTCTAGTGGTGGCAAGCGCGACTGCTGATCATGAGGTCCTGGGTTCGATCCCCAGGTCGTGCAGTGTTATTGGGTTTTTCAGTGTGGAATTTCTCAGTAGCAGCCCGGAGTTTAGATTTGTGGCCGGTTGATAGCAATAGGCTCGCCCCCAATTACATGGGACATAAACATAACGGCGAAATGAGGGTGACACAATACACCTGTGCCCAACCTTTCGGGGAATACAGGCGTGATGCTATGTTTGCTAAATAATCCTATCGCAGTTCAATGCTGTACACAAATTGCTCCCAAATTGTAATAAGTATGCATTCTTATCATTAATTAATTTAGCTTTCTCTGCTCTTTATTCCTCCCGTTCTTTATATGTAAATCCAATAACAAATACGAAAATAGTTTATTACATCATCTCCGTAACGTCTTGAATAGGAATCTGCGGTTACTGTTATGGTATTGTTCCCCTGAGCAGTTATGAATATACCCTGTGAGTAGACATCTATATGTACAGGCAAACAACGGATATCAATGGACTACGCAGGGAGCTGTGATTGTGTGCGTAATAACTTTTTATACGCAAGCATGCTCAAACAAGCAATGGCAAAAACTTGGCGCCTCAACACACGCATAACTATATTAAAATACGAATGTAATTTGTTGCCTGTAAACTTATTTCTTTGGTTGACTGTACAAGATTTCATTGTAATAGAGATTTGAATACAGTAGTACAAGTATAATGTATTCAATGACTATATACACATGTCAAATAATTTTGAATATTTATTATAAATATCTGAAAGCATTTTCGCATGATTTCTGGTTCTTATTTAGGTAGTAGAAGATCGTACTTATAAGGAATCTTGTCGTATTAAAATAAATATGTATGAACGGTTTGTAACCACGGTTTTTCAATAACTATTTGACATGTAAAGCCAATTTTTAAACAGGCTTTAGTGTTTCGTTAAGATATGTATTCTGATATTAATTACCTTAATATTCGTATGATGGGTCTTCCACTATAAATAGAAAATGATCAATGAGTAGACAGCGGTATTTTATAAGTCTAATTAAATTCTATGTAATGATTTTATTATCTTATCGATAGTGATTTCGATCTATTTATCGTACAGTTAATACTGTTGACAAAACCGCTTATTAATGACTACAACATATATAGAGGGGTCCTATAACAATATTGACAAACCATTGTACCTATTTCACAAATAAAATTCTGATTTTGATTTCTTTAGTAACTGAACTGAATTATTACTAGTAGAAGTCAAGGTAAATGCGAGGCTCGTGGTAAAATGGTAAACGGTTTAAGGCTGATATGATACGATGTAAAGGGCAATACATTTGTTTGTTTGTGAAGAAGTAAAAAGTAGTTTCGAAGGCACCAAAATATTTATAGTAAAAATACACAATGGAACTTAAAAAAAAAATATATAAATAAAAATACATAATATAAAGTTCTAACTGAATTTTAAGGTAAATAAACTTTACCGTGTCCTTACAACTGACAGCAGTACCTAATTGTACAACGCACAGTTAGGAAAAGCTATGAATATACTGTACAATACGAACTTGTAAAATATAATACGTATCGTGGGCGAACCTCGAATCAATTAAGCGATGATATTGCGTTGTGTGACACCCATTAAACAGATTGCACTTTAATTAACCGCCGCTCGTTTCTTAAACACATCAATCTTGCTGCAAATTGCATAATTGAAAACTAAAACCGGGTTTATTACAAACAAAATTACATCACATAGTTGTCACACACATTCTTAGAAAATCAATCATAGTTTATCAAAAGTAAGATTACCTATAGTAGTAGTCTCTGGCTACTTTAAAGGTGATCTTCTTGTTTCGGTAGGTACAGTAGAGGAATAAATAGGTTCGTCAGTTTTCAAAATCATTCCTCCCACATCGCGGGCACATGTTACCTTTTCAAACTGTTGAATGGAACAGACCAATGCATGGAAAATTATGTTTAAATATTTGGTTAGCAAAGATCAAAATTGCCTTTTGCCTCCATAATAATATGACGTAGTAGTGCCATATAATGTCTTTGATTTGATTTAAGGAGTTTTGTTGTAAAAACCAATACATCAATCAATTCGATGATTAAATAAATTGACATTACTAGTGGTTGTCATCATGTCACCATTATAATATTTAATATCCTGTCAATAAATAATTATATTTTCATTTCTATAATGTTGGCAATACGTAGTCGATAAATAGGTGGTTTCTTGCACTGTGCAAGCAAAATTAGACCTTAAGGTGTATAACATTTTCGTTTCCCCACTGTACAATGACAGATAAGTGATGTAATAACCACACCCACCTTGACAGTATTTATAGTATGTTGTAGGTACTCTGGCTCCTAAACAACTTATCCGATGATGCTTAACTTGATCAAAACTTGTTTTGATATAATGATCACACAATTAGTGATGTCAGATTCAAAGGTAAAGATTTTGTGTTTAAAAACAAGACGCAAAACATCATTTTTAACACTGGTGCATTTAATTTTAGTCTGGATCTATGTTTAATATGAAATATAGGACATATTTATCATGACCCAATAACACATATGTTTCGACGAGTAATAAAATTAACGCATTGATGATACATAAAGACCTCTGTTCTGTATAAATCGAGGCCTTTAGCTAAATACGTAATCTGATTGACTTTCTAATTTACGCGATGTACTGTCGATATTTGCACGATTTATTTTAGTATATACCTATAACATAACATCACGCCTGTATTCCCCGAAGGGTTGCGCAGAGGTGTTGAGTATCACCCTCATTTCGCAGTTATGTTAAGTCTCATATAATACGGGGAGAACCTATTGCCATCAACCAGGCACATATCCAAACTCCGGGCTGCTACTGAGGAATTCCACACGGAAAAACCCAATAACACTTTGTCCGACCTGGGGATCGAACCCAGAACCTCACGATCAGCAGTCGCACTTGCCACCACTAGACCAACAAGGCAGGTATTATACCTAGTATACTCTCTAATGTATTACAAGGTTACACCAATAAGTCCGGCACAAACTCATAAATACGTATGATAACATAATCTTAGGTGACGTAAACTTTGTAACACTGCCCGAATGCAATCGGTTGCAAGACACGCAATATTATTAATTAATGCGTATCAAAGTTAGCGTGCAAGAATTGATATATGCAGATTTGTATAACAGTGATCTATTTTCATGGATCTAGTCTTTTATTTAAGTTCATGTCTAAAGCGTTTGTTTACTAGCAATTTAAATGGCGCAAGTTGACTTTTACAACCAATTTTCACTGCGGACACATCCACAGCCATCGGGTGTCATACGAATACCTATGACAGTCGTTACGGGAAGTCGGACGCCCGACGTCTGACAACCGATCTTACCTTAGGATATCGGCATTGCCTAGTAATGGGGTTGCGGAGGTCTGATGGCAGCCGCTCCGTGTAAAATACTGGTATTCAGCCGCATCTGGTTAGACGGGAAGCTGACCCCAACATAGTTAGAAAAAGGCTAGACAGAACAATCATAAGCCAGTCGACTTGTAGAAGTTTACAGACTTGCCTGACTTATGGCAAAACTTAAATTTCAGTGTAAACAAGTCAAGCACTTGCTTCAATAACTTTTGTACTTTAACTTGTTGGATTTAGCGCTTAACAGCAACATCACCTTTAATATTGGTGACCTATTTTATTTCTGTAATTGTCTAGGACTTTTATTGTCACTACACGCTGGTATAAAAATTCAAGATTTGTCGGAAAGGGGGTACTAATCCGCGGGCCACTTATAGTATCACCGATGACTGTTTTAAAGCAAGTGTTAAAAATTCGATAACTTGTTTCAATGCAAAATTATTATTTTTATGTTTTTTTTTAATCTTCATCTCTGCGTTAGTTACGAATTCAGAAAATAGGTCTTCTAATCCGTGACCCTAAATATGACCATAAATGTAAACACAGCTGATCATAGCTGAAAATAGATAGATTTTTTATGAAATCTTTGAACAGCTATTTCTCTTAAACTATTTACTTTTGGGGAAGTTGTAGAGCGAGTTATTCATTACTATGAGTACTTTTAACACCCTTTCGGATTAGAACTCCTTTAATTCTACAAGGTTAGTCCTGTAGAATTAAAATAAAATAAAAAACATCCTGGTCAAGACATAAATGTTAAATGAACAAAAGGAACGGTACAGTAATAAGCAGACGACTAGCTCTAACGTACGTTAACTAAGGTACCTATATTTATTTAACAAGATAAAGCAAGTAGCACATGGTTCCATACAACCTTGAAAGATGTACATGTTGAACATGTTATAACTTCGATATTTTTGCATCACTAAGTTTAAGGATATAGCTATTGCATTCTTAACAATAACATTGTATAATTTAGTGCGCGAAGTAGTGTCGTGAATGCGCCAACACATACACAAAGCCTGTTGGTAAACAGTCCGCCTACTCTAGTTTAGTATTCGATGTTCTGCTATTGACATTTCTCATGAAGGTTGCGAGCCGAGTCGTGATTTTGCGTAACTTGCCACACCACGCTGTGTCTCGACACTGTCTTTTTATAACTAGTTGCCTCACTATCCGCGTTGGTGTAACACTAATGTTGCACGTTGCTCCACTGATTTCCTCGATATTGTGAATTTCTAAAATGGTTTTTGAAAGTGAGTCGTTTTTTTTGGGAGGTTTTATTTATGTATGTGAAACTTTATAAAATGTTTGTGTGTTTTGTGTGATATTTTCAAATGAATTTTGGAATAATAAAGTGTTCGTTTAAACGCGTATAAGTAGTTCTTGTTATAACTTAGTGTTTTTTTTAAATACATTGTATTGTTGCTGTGTAGATTATGTTGCATTTTAGAAATATATTTCTAAGTGAACAAAATTTGTTAGCCAAAATGTGTAAGTTGAAATAAAAAAGTATTTATAAGAAGGTTTAATTTAATACTAAAGTATATTATTGTAGTTTTCAAAAATCATTATTAAGGACAATAAGATTTTAAATAACTTGTTTGGCAATAAATAACATCATGTGGCCTTCATAAATTTATTGCTCTGTCCCTATAGCTATCGATATTTTAAGTCTTTAGTAACTAAAGTACCTATTTAAAGTGGTCAGAAAAATCACCGATATTCTATTACACTAAGATAAAACTAAGGAATCCTACATTTAATTACAGTATCGACAGAATTGGAGGAGAAGAAGCCAGATCGACCGCCGGCCAAGACTTCGAATGCTATCTACCCCATCCTGAACAAGTACTCTGAGAAAACTGCCTCTGTTAAGGAACTCACTACGTCTAAAATAAGGTATTTACTTTTCAACTACACGACCGACCTTATCATGTAATAGATTCAGCTAATAATTTCGTTTGTAAGTCGTGACCGAGATATTAACTAGTACATTAGTAAAAATAATTTTCGAATCCAATCATTCCTTAACTTAGGTATGCATTTAGGCCTGATTTTATCAACGACGGAAAGCGTTTAACCAAAGAATAAATTAGACGTTTTGACAGCTTTTGTATAGAAATTCTGTCAAAACGTCAAACTTATTCCTTGGATAAACGCTATCCAATGTTGGTAAAATCTGGCATTAGTAGGTTATAATACCACTAGCTACCTATTTATACCTAACACCGAAATATCACCATGCATGTATATGATTAAATTATGGTCCCAATATACTTATGTTAATCACAACAATATAAAAATACCAAACAATTTGAATGATGCAAATGATGTTTCGGACACAGTCGTTTAAAGTGGGCCGAAGTCTAACGGTTTAGCCGATCATTTATTCTTATAAGGAATTCACCGTAAAAGATGAGGCTTTAGGTGTTTACAAGACGTTTCTTTTATGACTGTTTTTATGTTCCAGCGTACACAAAGATAACACAACAAGTAAGGAGACCAGTACACAGAGTACGGTCACGCACACAAACAAGAGTGAGTCTGAAAAGATAATACACAGCGAGACGGTCAACGATGGATCTTTGGAACAAGTAAGCATTGCGTTTATTTGCATACATACTCTCTATCGACTCTCGATCGATCTCTGTCGGCTGCGTATGTAATGGGCAAATGCTCAAACGCTACTCAATTTTAAGTTGCCGTTAAGTCTCGTGCTGTCACTTTCACTTTAAGGCGAAGTGACAGTGACAACACGAAATTAACGGCCACTTAAAATTGAGTAGCGTTTGAGTATTTGGCTATAAGACTGAAAAGGGACATTTGTGGACTAATTATGTTCTTATTTCTTAACCTAACTACCTGGTTTCTTAATTATGGAAGTAACCTTCAAATTGGGCCTGGTTTAAAGTTTTCATACAAATATTATACTATAAGGGAGTGTATGTGGTATATCTCTCAAAACTCTTTTCTAGTAGCTCGTGTGTAAATTATTGAAATTCAGCTGCATCTGGTTGACTGGGAGCTGAAATTAGTTGCAGTTGATGTACTTAATTGGGAAAAAGCTAAGCTGGTGATTGTTCACACACATTTAAAGCATCCTAAAATTATTGAACTGCCTCGTTGGTCTAGTGGTGGCAACCGCAACTGCTGATCGTGAGGTCCTGGGTTCGATCCCCAGGTCGGGCAAAATGTTATTGTTTGGGATTTCCGTGTGAAATTCCTCAGTAGCAGCCCGGAGTTTGGATTTGTACCCGATTGATGGCAATAGGCTCGCCCCCTATTACATGGGACTTAAACATAACGGCGAAATGAGGGTGTTACTATACACCTCTGCCTAACCCTTCGGGGAATACAGGCGTGATGTAATGTTATTTAAAATTATTCGAAGTATTGTTGTCTCATCCTTGAGTGGTATAGCCATTGATTTGTGCATTGGTGCACTTATTAGTTACCATTCTAATCTTACTGCAACAGTTTATATAACTTGTAGAGTCCTAGCGATTGTTGGAATCTTCCAATACTTTACTAAAAAAATATTATTATTTATTTATTTCAGGTCAAGAAACCTCCAGTGCCATTAAAGAAGAGTCCCACGCCAACGTCAGGTGTGGGCGGTTTGTTCAGCGGGCTCAAAAACAAAATGTTATCTTCTACTGATAAGTAAGTACAAGGAGTCCTCTTGAAATCCTAATGTTGCATGATGTAACAGCAATTAAATTGTAATTGTTCAAAGCATGAAAGTATTTTTTCATAACCGGCGAAATACTTTCTATGTATTTGGTTTTAATTTACCAATAACGCGAAGGATTTGTTAGAATATCAAGAAGTGATGATAAATCCGTAACACGGGCATCCAGATTAAAGTTAGGCCCCTTATCCGTCTTCCGTGTTATGGTCCTTACGTACCTGGCGCAGCAATTTTATAGTCAGACTGTTGAAGGGGTTTGAGGCGCGGGGCGAGGAGTGTGCATGCAGTTCATACCTACTCCTTCACTTTAGATTTACTCTTGAACATAGTTCCGAAAACCAACTTTGATTTTAATTAAATGCCATTGAAACAATGGAAACTCTAAATAATATGAAACCAATTAGGTGCAAGTGTTGCGTTTAAACAGTAAAAACTGACAAATCCAATGTCAATCGGTTGCTTTTATTTTAAAGAGGAACCCTTACTTTTTCTATTACCCATATTTTCATTGATTGTTATTTTTATTGATGATGATCATCATATTTCCAGAGAGAAGTCATCATCAACGACGGTGTCGAGCAGTGGCAGCAGCAGCGGCGGCGAGTGGGACCGGCCCGACGGCGCCGCGCCCTCCAAGGTGACGTCACTACCCAACAACGCCAACACCTTCGACCATGTGGAACGCAACTCCTTACTCAACGACCCAAGGGCTGGCAGGTATGAAAATAAATCTAATTATTTACGACTGTTTACAGTTTACTCACGTGCATTTTTTGGGATTGCGAGTTGCTCGATATCGACTTGCGACCTCTAATGAGCGTAATGCGTTCATTTGACATTAAAAGCTAACAAATATAGTATATAATTTGACATTTCAGAGTAAAAGCACCGCGACGCCGCCCGCCCAGCCAGGCCCTCCGCGACGATACTCCGCAACAAATAGGATTAAGCAATGGACACGAAGGTAATCTACTGTTCTTATTATAATTATGATCACTAGTCCGCCTGACAACTGGTGGTTCTAGTATTCTCAGTGACGATTTGCTATAACAATTAGTTTCGTAGGCGATGTTATGTTTATATTTATTGCTAATCCCTGGCGATTATGTCAATATTCATAAATTTATTGGTCTATTAGGCGGCCCATTTTCTCCAATGGATATTTAAGGACTGATATTTCTTTGTCAGATGGTACGAGTGCTTTTGACCTAGTTAGATAGTGCACGGCGCGACAATTAGGGTACAGCCTAGTACAGTCATTGTTATTATAAATCACGAAACAGTAATTTGCTATATCGGTTCATACCCTAATAGGAATGTGCATTTCCCACCAACATTATACTCGATTGGACTTAAACCCAAACTAGAACTCTGGTGTACAATAAATCACTGCAGTGCCTAACATAAGATAAGTCTAGCCTTTGACCGAACACTCGCCACCGTACATGTATGAAGCACGCACGCTTATCTCTGATGAATGGGAATCTATTTGACACTAATTATATTGGTTGGCCCATTTTATACATATGTAACTGTTTCGTACGTAGGTATGCGTATTTCTTAGGAGTTAAAGGTAAATATTGAAACGATTTCAACTCAAACCTTTTATGGCACTTTCCTCAAAAGGCCATTCCAGACGTCGCCCTACATTGTTACACTCGCAAGTTTTTATGCCACCATGTCTGGACTTTAAAAGAGACCTTAAATCTCTGAGTTTGGTTGCGCATTTCTTTTCAGAGCTAGTCAGAGAGGAAATGCCGGCGCCATCAAGTCTTAAAAAAGTCATTACATTGACTTGTAAAAGTGTCTGTATCAGATTTATTTACAGAAATAAAAATCCTTTATCGTTTAGGTACCTTTCTGTCAAATTTCATAAAATGCGTTTCGGCAGTTTGGCCGTGAAGACGTAACAAACAGCCAGACGGACAACTCACTTCTGCGTTTTTTATATTAAAAATGTTACATCGAAGCAATAACGCTAGGATATGTTGAACATCACGTGTTCGCGTTGTTTTTTTCTTCCATGATGCTAATATCGTTCCGCTTGTCTTCGCTTCGATAGGCAGGCATCTTAATAATTGATTGTTTTCGTTAACCTTGGCCTTGTCCAATACAATACAAAATACACATAGAACGTTACCTTCAACTGAGACAAGATACCGATTGTCGCGTGACACTTTGACAGATATTTCATTTGCTCTAAACATAGTCCGCTCATAGGCCGGCTGCGATATTAGTGGTGTCGTGCGATTTTATTCGCAAAATCAGCGTACTATGAAACCAAATAGAAGCGCGAGACCTGCGAATAATACAACGGATAATGGATTTATTTGTTTTTGTTTTATTCGTTGCGGTGAAAAAAAAACGCAACGCAAATCGGCGCACCGCCGTGCGCGCTTACTCTAAACGGTCCATAGAAATATATGGTGCTCGGAGTCATCACCACATTTTGTCGTGACGTAGCTAAGCCGTGCTGCCGTCCTTTTTCTAAAAGGCCGTTAAGTGACATTTTGTCAAATTTGAGTTTTATACAAGGTTAGTCGGAAAGAGGGTACTAAGCCTTGGGCCATTTAATTTATCACTGATGATTGTTCTAAAGAAAGTGGTAAAATTTCAAAATTCGATGGAAAAAATAACAAGCAAAATGATTTTTAATTTAGTTTTTGTTTAAATTTTTCATCCCTACTTTAGTTACAAATTCAGAAAATGGAGCATCTAATCCGTGACCCCAAATATGACCTAAAATGTAAACATAGCTGATCATAGCTAAGGATAGATAGAATTTAGCGTATTTTTTATGAAATCTTTAAACAGCTATTTCTCTTAAACTAATGACTTTTGGGGAAACTTTTAGAACAAAAGTTATCCATTATTATGGGTACTTTAACACCATTTCGGCTTAGTACCCCCTTTCCGACTAACCTTGTATACTACGTGAAAGCGCAACTTTTTTTCTATCTTTTAGTCTGGTTCATATCTTTCTATCCTGTGTCAGTTAGGATATCCAGGGACTACTTACACGGCTAACTATATAATCTTTGGGATTGTACAATCCTGAAATACGGTTAACTAACACAAAAACTGAACTTTTAAAAACAATATTGGTTTCGTAACTCATTAAAAATTATACTATGTAAGCTTAAAAGTAGCCCAATAATTTGGTATAACAAAGACACGTGCAGTATGTCTTCAGAATTTCTAAGGAAAACGTTTACCTCGTTTTTGCTCTTTACATAAAGTTAGGTTTACTCAACGGACTTTTAGAAACAGGACGGCAGCGTGGAAAAATTTGAACTTAATGATCTCATTAAGTTCAAATTTTTCCACGCTGCCGTCCTGTAATAATCTTATAAAGACGTTCAATACTTATTTATCGTGTTTATTTAACACTGGTAGTAATAGCGGTCATCTTTCACACATGTAGTTCGATAATTGATTTATAATATGTATCACTTATAAACTGTTTAATAAACATGATTATAAATATCTAGCGCAAAGCGATAACGCAGGGCTTACCAAAAGGACGGCTACGTGTTTTACACTGACAAGTCAAAATAAACCTTATTGACTAAACTTAGAACTTAATTCCGCAGTTTGCCGTCGCTTAAGGGCGGACGTCGGTTGTTAGTAAAGCGTAGAGCAAGTCTGCCTCATTACCGATATTACTGTTTTTACGCACCGTTTTAGAGTAATAAGTTAGCGTGGTATGGACATGTGACGCAGAGGGAATAAAGTCATGTTACTAGAAGAGTATTAAATATGAATGTAGATGGATATACAAATAGAGGTAGGTCAAACAAAAGATGGATGGATGGATTGTGTGAAGGATGATATGGGTAAGAAAAGAGCGAGTACTGAGGTGTCGGCTGAGTGAATGTAAGAGGAATACGTGTTGTGCCGACACCACTTAGTGTGGGATAAGGGCAGATAATGATGACTGTTTTTACGCACCGAATATGAACATTTCATAATTTTTTGCCATATTTACGCCAAAACTGATTAATCTAGGAGATGTTTACAGATGTAAAAAAACATTAACCGTATTGGCCCACAAATAGGTGAATATAATTTATTTTCTAAATTATCACTTGCAACAAAAGATGAGTAGTCAACATACAACATAACATTATTTTTCTTACAGTCGAAAAACCACCTGAGAAAGCGGTTCGGACGGAGCATCAAGAAGCGATGGAAGAGATCAAGCCTCGTACTCGCGAGTGGGAGAAGCACAAGGCGCCGTGGATGGAGGAGCTCAAGCTCAACCAGGCCAAGAAGACCAGCTTCATAGCGGACGGGAAGACGCGACTGTCCGGGACAGAGCCCGGCGTCGGCAGCAAAGCGGGCGGCGGCAGTACGGACAGGTAAACGAACTTCTCGAAACTTGGGAGTCATGCTCGAACAATTTAATTTAACCTTTTCTAGAGTAGAGATAAACTACGATAACATGTCCCGCCTCTCCAAATATCAAAACGCTTCAATGTATTTGTGAAAGTATTCATAAAGCACCACCAATACTTCCAACGCATATGTGCGTGTTCAGACAGCCGTCAAACAAAAACTACAACTACATACACACTCTTTCGTAAAGATGTGACTAAACACATTGAAATAGTAATTTGGAGGGGCGGGACATGTTATCGTAGTTTATCTCTAGTATTGTTTAATTATTGGCCGATAAAACGGGACGAAAATCCTATAAGCAGTCCATACTAAAGTAAACAATGTGAGTTGACTTTCCTTCTGCTGTCTTTAAATTTGGGGATGCTTTGCTTTTCTGAATTTTCAAATCATTTAGCATTACCAAGTGATTTTGATCGATACAATTTTATTTCATACGAAGGTCACAAAGATGTCCCGAGATCTTTTGTTTCTGCTTAATATAAACATTCTAATTCATAATTTTCAGAATCCTAGACTGTGGTCTAGAGGAAAAGAGATCAACTCATTCTATGGAAATGTCTAAAAGCACATCATCGATCAGCAGTCGAATGTCAATACTGGAGAGTTTTGAGGAGGTAATGTGATAGTTTGACGTTGCTAACATTATTCATTTCATTAATTGTGGATACAATTTAATAAGTTGTATTTTCTTTCAGACTAAAGTGCGTCATTCGTTAGACTCTAAGAAGGACGCAACGCCAGCCCCCCGCGACACAGAATCGCACGCTGTGAAACCCGTACAGTCACCCACCGCTGCAGGTACTAATTATTTTATTAACTACGTAACATTGATTGGACTGCACTACATCGCGCACCTCGTATAATATATTCTTACTAATGTACTTACTACGAAAATATATACTGCGCACCGTATCATATGTTAGAAATTTAAAATATTAAGGCCTAGTTAATGTATCTTTAAATAAAATGTCATTGATTACAGGTCGAACTATACTCTCAATGCTCGATGAGATAAAGAAGCCGCCCGCGCCGCCCCCGCCCTCCACCGCCCCGCCCGCTCCCACGACTGTCCCGCCCGCCCTCAGCACTCCGCCGCCCACCGCTCACATCGCCAGTGACAAGTCACCCAACGCCAAACTGGACAAATCACCCATAATCACCGACAAACAGACCGAAATCACCGCACTTAGCAGACAAACAAGTAAAACGAGTACTATTGAGAGAATAGAAAAGTCATTAGAAAAACTGCCTTTGAATGTGGTGAGCGGTGAGAAACCCAGCACAGGGACGTTGGAGAGGCGAATGCATTCCGTCAAAACGGAAAAAGTTGAAACAAACGACGCATTGATTGCGCAGCTCAATAATAGGGTGAGTAGTTACTGAAATCATACTTTCTCAATTTAACGCTGTTGGACGTGGGTTGCTTCAAAAATCGAAGCTATTTTTGCAACATTTGGTAGTCCTTCGCCCATCGGTGACGTTGTTAAGTATCACCAGTGCAGAGCGGGCTGGGCAGTTAAATTTGTTATTGAGGCACCTGCCTGTCATCAGTCTCTTTTATCAGCGGCTGCGTGAAAACTAAATTGACGTTTAGGGAAACTGCATGTTTTGTGGTAAGAGGATAATTAATGATAAATCTTTTGTAGATATCAAACTTGGAGAAGCTCATAGAAGTACAAAACACAGTGTTCAATACGGCGATCGAGGACTTGAAAGCCAAGCTGAGCCAAGAGAGTGAGAAGCGGCAAGCGTTGCAGGCCGAGCTAGAGAAGCTGGCCCATTGTGTGACGCAAGTGTAGCCATTGCTGCGGCCTCCACTCGAGCACAACGTCTGCGCTCGTGGACGCGCCAACTCAAGGGAATACTCTAGCTATGTTCATTTCTAGTTAGGCCCAAACGTTAACTGCCGTGGATGAACGCGGTTTTGAGAAAAACTAATACAATTCTTGACACAGACTAAAATGAATACTATATTACTTTCTTCTATTCCTTTCCACTGTTGAACGCAGACTTTTTCTGTAATGATAAAAAAAATATCCTATTCAGGAGTTTTCCGGGTTTATTTCGAAACCGCGTTTATGTTATTACGGCGCAGTGTTTTTAGTTAGGCCCAAACATAAGACTTCTGCTTATCCGTGAAGTGCTAGTTCGCGTGTGCGCTCACTTTATTTCGCGGCCGGTCCTATAGTTTACAAGACGGCCTGTTGTAAGCTGCTTTATATTCAGATAAAGATTTATTTTTTGTAAGTCAATATTTGTAAGCTTTTACAATATTCTTGATGGTGTATAATTTTTTTTTTCAATGATTTTTATCATTGACTTTGGCGATGCAATGAAGCTCGCTCAGTGATCGTGGTACTTATATAGTCAGTTTTTGTTATTTTTCTCATTTATTTTTACTTTAACGGTCACTAATAATAACCGTAGTGTCTTAAGAGTAATTTTCATATCGTGTATATCAAGACCAGAAGAGGGTAACTACTTGTACCTTAATTGTTCAATATTTGTATATTCTTTATCAATGCTGAAGTAAGCTTTATTATTATTGCCTGTTTTGTTGTTTTCACTGATGTATCGTTTTCAAGTTGTATTATTATAGCTGAAATAATATTTTTGTTACTTTCAATATTACATGTACTCTGTTAAGTGCTTTCGTCAGATGAGCGTAGATTATAGTAGCGTCGTGTACGTTAACAAAATTTTGTGCCATTTTATTTGAACGATGCACGTGAATATTAACGGAAAGCGTATTTTTATGTGTAATACAAAATTAAGTAACATGTGATGCAAGTAGATTACGTCAGCCTAACATTTTGTGATTAACACATTCCATTTTGACTTACATAGTATAGTATGTACGTATGTTAATTCGGTCTGTTATTGGGCGTATTGTATTAACCAAAGCTTCATTTGGAACGGCATTAACCTAACAGAATATGTACGTATATTATATTTTATCGAGATCAATATTTTTATGTAACAGTTAATATATTTTTGTACTTGTACAGAGATTGTTTACGTTTTATTTAGACACCGAGTGTACCTTTTGTAAGACATATCTCGATATTTATTTCTGAATTTATTATAAATCAATTTTGGATCATTATTTTATTGTAAACAAGTAACGCTAATTTTGTATGTAATTATTTGTGAAAATTTAACCCTGGTTGTGTTTGGCCATCCATTGTATACCTCGTCTTGGCAATTAAATTATTCGAAATAGATATATTATATAACAATTGAATCATGGCAACTGATTATTATAGTTGTTAATTAATAAGTAAATGCTTAGTATTATTTTAGAGGTTGTAGTTTTAGGTTACTATGTGATAGACGATGCCTAACTAACAGTATGTTTTAAACTAACTTTGTAAAACGTTCCAATGGCTTTAATCATGCACAAATTGAGTCACACAAACATTTTATATATTTTTTATTAGATCGGACTTAATTTCGACTTTACGAAGGTTTATTGGCTGAGATACAGTTTAAAACTTAAACTGAAGTAATATCAGCTCAGTAACGCAGCAAAATCAAAACATTTTTGTAACGATTAACAAATTTAAAACTGATAATTATTCAAACACACACCATGCAATCTTTCTCATCTATTTGTTCAATAAAACCGCGTTATGGTGATTGTTGGCGTAATATTAACTTTGAAAATAATGCAACGTAGTTTAATAAGTAGCTAGAATGGTTATAGTCGTTCATAAGCAGCTTTGTATATGAGACTTGAGATTCGTGTTGTATTATTTTTTACAGGGTTGTACCTGAGATTTTTATAGACTGCAGATTAATATTAATAAACTTACGTAATTATTGATCGGGTAGTCAATACAGACGCGACATTGGTTATCGAGTCATTTGCATTAATTGACGTAAGGCATCTACTCCCAGAACCAGAAATAAATTAATGTTGTTGCATTTGTTATGTATACAAGTTGCATTTCTAAAGCTTTTTAGGTAACTTTACATTTCATGATTTCATGAAGTCGTGTTATAAAAATAATAAAAGTCAAAATACAATCTCTTTTTTTGTTCGTAGCAGTTATTCAGCTTGTAATAATTTAGGTCCTAATTAAAAGGTTGGAGAGGTGTACTTACCCGAAGAATGTAAAGGCGGGTACGGACTGCTGTAACGTAATATGCAATGTAACGCACGCGTGGTGTGCACGGTTCGTGCGCGCAAGGCGTCCACACTATGGCAATTCTGTTACATTGCATGATACATTGCGACAATGTGGACGGCAAATTATTTCATTGCGTGTTACATTGCATGTTACATTTCGTAAGTCTGTACCCGGCTTAATAAGATCGCATAGCGAAAGTTGACCTTTCGTACAGTGTCGAAGTATGTCGGGAGAAAGATCCCAAGTCCTCATTCGGATAAGGATGTCGCTTGTGATACCTACTAACTTTTGCTTCTTGAAACTCACCAAGCTAATTATTTTCTTTTTTGGCAGCAATTTATTCAGCCAATCATAATTGCATTTAAATCATTATGTAAATAAATATAAACACATAATTACTACATAGATATTTTAAAAATGTTGTACATAAAAGCTTGGTGAAAAGTACATAACAATAATTATAAAGGTTTATATGATAAACCATAGGTAACATTGTATGATATAGGACAATTTTTGATGTAATTTTTAGTACTTAATTTATTTTTATGTATGCTGTACTTCCGACAATGCATTCCTACGATTTTAAACAATTCAAAATATTCATATGATTAATAAAACTAAATAATAAACTATGTTTATGGATAAACCAGTAATTAGTGTTATTTATTTATTATTCCTGTGACGAAACAAATGACTTTTTAATATCACTTGTAGGTGAGTGAAAATATCATTTGACGAAATCACAACCTCCAGTTTTGAAATAAGTTACTATGTAATATCGATTAAGTTAAAAGAATACCCTTTGGCAATATCAATCAACGCAGTCTACCGCAGTCCACTGCTGCACATACAGCAGGTAGCAGAAAAAATAACAAAATAAGTCATTTTGTAACACAAGGTTTTATTTAAATGCGTATGTCTCTACATATTACATAAATGAGTAGCTTAATATACAAACATAACAAAAGCACCTCTCTTAAAGACTGGCGGTATTAATTTTATTTACACAAATAATATTATTTAGATTTGATTTTGTAAACAATAATATTTCCGTTTTTAGGTGATTTCTACCATAAAGTAATAGCATGAATCAACAATTTTTTCAAAAGGCACTTGATGGCACCAATTTTAGATTAAAACTGTTCCAAAATGTTCTCTGGGCAATTTACCTACCTAGTTCACGTAACAAAGTTTATTCTTATAGAGAATGTAAATCCGTGAGCGAAAAGATTTTTATGTTTTATTTTCGCCAAAGTCCAGATTTATTTAATTAAGAAAAAAAAACGCTTTTATTCGGACCCAGAAGATAGTTTATATCTTGACAATATCTTGGGAAGAAATGTTCACCAATAACATGCAAAAGTCGAATTACAAGACTTGACCGTAAAGACTAAGGCCGGGCCCGCACTGGTACGGCGACAGCGACGCGACGGCGATTTCGTGAAAACAAACTCATATAAACATATGTCCGTGGCCGCACTGCAGAAACACAAGCGAAATTTATTTGTTCATATCGTAAAGAAATTTCAAATGTTCTACAAGTAATGAGGGTGTCCGCATTAAATAAAATTATTCAGCGACCCGCGACGACACTTGAATTTCGTACGACAAGCAGCGGGGAGACGGCGATTTGTCACGATTTGCAAAAAAATATGCGGTGATGTACCTGAGTGGCCGCACTGCCTCGCGGCGTTCGTGCGAAAGAGCGCGACATATTCGAGCGAAGAGGTGCCGCCACCCATTAAGCGACGTAGCGGCGGCGGCGTTTCGCTGGCTTCTCGCTTTTGCAATGCGGCCACCAATTTTTTCGCGTCGGCGCCGTCGCGTCGCTGTCGCCGTGCCAGTGCGGCCCCGGCCTAAGTTGCTAATATAATAATTCGATGACGCGCGTATATTTAATAATTAATTTAGCGACGACTGCATAATTTTAATCCTTGAGTATTTTTTTCTTAGGAACTAAGCCTAATCTTTGGCTGTGGCGGATCCCGGTGGACGGTCACGTGGGACATGACCACGCTCGTAAAAACATGCGAAAATTAAAAGAAGCAGGTGGTCTAGGTAGTCTGCCACTAAGTTTGACATAAAATCTATGAAAAATCTTATATGATTTTAAAAGTAGCAAGCACCAGTCTCAATAAGTAATATATTTTAATGAGAAAATCAATGGATTTGGGATTATAGCAACCAAAATTATTTTTAAGTAGACCATTTATAAAAATAACGAGCGAAACTTATTAAATTCAGTTACACACGTGAGTTATCATGCACATTTTTTGTAATCTTAATCAGTGATGGGCCGAATACGGGTTTCACCGAATACGAATAATCGGCCGAATGTTCGGTTAAAAGTTTACCGAACCGAACATTCGGCCGAATATTCGGCAGGATTTGGCGCGCTTTATCGTGCATTGCAAAAATTCAATTCTGTACTTGTCGAACGCATTGAATCGCGTGACCCTTCCCACCTCTGACGCTGCTACCCACGAACTGTTATTGTGTCATCTAGTTAGCGACAAAACAGTGGCACGTTAATTTATTTTTGAGTACAAAATCGTTAAAACTCAGTAAATTGCCAAAAAAACAACAATGAAATAAATTGAAGGAAGTGGTGGAACATTTGAACATTTTTCTATGAAACTGATGATAAATGATGACACATTTGATATGGATCTTCTTCTATGAATCTTAATTCCTATTTGTAAACCTATTAGCACTTTTGAGTAAAATACCTTTAAATGAATGCGGTCATAAATCGCTATTTACTATGAATCGATTGCCCTCTGAATGTTTGCCGGTGTACTTGTAATTGCATTTACCGTAGGCACCTGAAATAGAAACAATAGCGTTAATGTATAAATAAATAACCAATAAGTAATAACAATCTTGCCAGACTACACATTATTACCATAAACTCTAAGTTAATAATACAGATTTTAAAATGTCAAGTTATCTAAATTCAAACACAAAACCTATTTTATTAAAACAGCCGAATGTCAAAAGATTGGAGACAGAGATACTCAAGGCTGTATGAAATATATAGATCATATCGCTGACTGAATTCAATAGTGTAACAAGACAAAATTCAACAATTTGAGAAAAAGCACAATTAAATATTCGTTGACAAGTGCGCGCGCACATTCTAGCTCGTTTTGAGTGTACTCTAAGGAATAAATAGTTGATGTTTAGTTTTTCTATATCTACGTTAATGCTTCAGTTGCCAGCAGTAATAATATTGATGTTTTTTTTTGTTATTCTGATTAATATGAGGACCAGAAGATGGTGACTTCGATTTATGCCAGTATTGCATTAATTTTTTTAACTTTTTGGATTAATGCCCGGACTAATCTTATGAAACTAACACGCTGGGTCTTTAACCTTTTAACCGCTTGTGTCGCATTTATGCGACAAATATTTCCGTGCCCCTGCCGCGCGTGTCGTATTTTTGCGACAAAGAACATGCATGGTTTTTTGTTATTTTTTCGTCCTACGAACTGCGTGGTACAACTAAAACGATTATTCAATAGATATATGATTTACAACAATTACTTAAAATTGTTTCATAGCTCTAAGTATTGAAAAAGCTTAATATATTTATTGTAGGTATTATTTTATCGATTCGTAGTCGGGCGCTAGGGGCACGGCAATTGATATTTAGCCACGCGCTTAAAAGGTTAATGCATAAAATAAAGTACGTAATTTATGACAAGAATTCATCACTAACTCAAAAATTCAAAAATTTTACTTGTGCCACTAATGAATTCAGTCCGCGATATCAGATTTTAAACATACCTGTTAACATGGACTTCCTAATCGTCCGCGGCATTCATCGACAATCCGCGTCTAGAAAACTACCTAATTGGTGGTCGCAAACATCGCAGTAGGATTATGTTATTATTAGCGCTCATCTTAACATTTTCTCTCAGGCGTCGGTTACCCCGAACGAGGACTTTTGTTGCCGGGACCAAACAGAACCAAAGTAAATAGGTAGGTAAACAATATTTCAAGACAACCTATACCTCTATGTTTGCCTAACGCGCCTAAGTCCAGGGGCAGTGGCCGCACGGGTGGTCCTCTAGCTTGTAGCGACGATGTGAGAGGTGCATCGTATTCGTCGGTGGGCGGTCTGCGCACACGCATGAACTCGCCCCGTGTTGCCGCTTCCTTTCGCTCCTCCGAAGATACGCGACGGGAGTCCAGAAACCGCAAGTTAGGTAGCATGTATATAACGAAATGCCTGCACAAAAGATTAATTTCATAAAATATATAAAAAAATTGCTAATTAACAACCGCACGGATCATATAATTTGGCAAGATTGTGCTGCGCTTGCCGCGGTCGATCCGTGGATGGGTGACCATTCGTTACGTACACATTGAGATCCCTACATGCCGAGGAGAGGACGTTAAACCGTCTGTCCTGGTTATCATACGAATACGTAATAATAGACAGTCGTTACGAGTAGTAAGAAGCCCGAAAGTCTGACAACCGGTTTAACCTTAGGATATCGGCAATGCCTAGTAACTGGGTTGCTGAGATTTGATGGCAGCAGCTCTGTGTAAAATACTGGTATTCAGCCACATCTGATTGGACTGCTAACATAGTCGGAAAAAGGGTAGGCAGAACGATATAAAACAATATTATTCTCTTTTAAACTTAATTGTGGGAGACTAGCAAATATCTGACAGATATATGTATAAAACGGATTGCTTTGGTAATAATAAGGTCAAAGCTCCCTGAAACGACGCAGGGAACTTACACATTTTTTTATTCAAGTCTAAAAGTGTATTTCTATACGTAAGCTGCATTTCATGGTCACTGGTGTTTTCAAACTGGAGATTATATTTTTACCTTCGTCATTCAGAGGTCTTCTAGAAAGTTAGATTAGTGCCTCGAAGTCGATATTGCATAACTTGCGAGTCGATAAAACTTTTAATGATGCCCCACGGTTGATACACTCTATGGGTACTGGGTAGGAGCAGTTAACAACAAAATGTATCATCGTGTGAAGTTTCAAAAGTGGTTTCATGATGAAAACTTGTCAATTATTATTTTATTAGGTTCATACTTTAGTCAGAAAATAATATCCTATAATATAACTTATGTTGAAGCTTACCTATATCTCTGGTAGTCTGAATCATCTTTATCGATATCTGATAGTTGATTGGGACACGCCTTGTTGCTCAGTAGACTCAAGTAAGATAATAAAGGGAAGTGCTTGCTTATTTTGTTTATCAGCTCCTCCAGGTGGATTATCTGTTACAAAACATGTTTAAACCCCTATTAAGATAATACAACGACCGGCCGTGACAAAATATTGCCATTAACACCAGGCTGCGCTAGGCGAACGGATTTGCGTTATTGATAATAGTGCACAATAAAATGCGCACAGCACATCGCCAAAAGGAATCGTTTTGCTTTCCCAATGGTAGGATTTTTTACTGTAAAGCGGCATATAAATGGGCTCAGCAAATTTTATCTGTAACAGCTACTCAGGTACGGGAATGTCTAATATGCAAAGCTGTGGGTTATTTGCTTTATTACCTACCAATTCTACCAATAACGCTCGACATTCGGTAAATCATAGGAATCGGCCAATAGCGTTTTTTACGAAAGCACGGAAAAAAATTGCTATCGTCTAATTGGCTAGTTTCAATGGCATTCCGCACAAACCTACTAAAGTATGTATTGATGTAAATATCTATGACTTACGAGAAGGTACAAAAATCAAAACTTCGCTCGACGATGAGCCGACCGCTTCTGACGCGAGACTTGTTACTTAAGTACCCTCTACAAACTCGTTAAGAAAGATGTGACCTCTTTATTATGATTTTTTATTTCCGGAGCTCTACAGTGTTGAATGAGGATCACAGTTCCTAACTCTTTTAATACAAAGTTTTTAATAGAAACATCTTTCGCAAAAAAAAAATGTTAGAGAAAAGAGTTAGCTCCCGGCATTAATAATTCAGTTATTGTAAATTTGTTTTCGCATGTTTCGTACACCTCAAAGCAAAATTGGAATAAAAAATGTTTTAAGATTGTTTCTCAGACAGCAAAAGTAAACCTGAAAGTAAAGAACTCCTATTAACTTCGTAATAAAACTAGAAGTCAATTTCGTTGGTTTTGGAAATCAAGCGAAACTTTTTAAGTACATGTTCGACATTGTTTTAATGAATTTAATCATGACTTTATGTATTAAACATGTTCAAGGTTCATGTTCTAAACGAGTTTTGCCAAACTGTAGGTGCCTAGGTGGTACTAATTATAACGCCAAAGTGATCTCTTTGTCTTCGATAGAAGTCATTAAAGTTTTTTCGAACAAGAGTCATGTAGGTACCTAAAGGTGTCCATTTTGTTTTATTGCCGTTTTGATTTAGTTTCTTTAAATAGGTAGGTTAGATCTAGCCAAATCTGTTTTTTTTTAGCATAATGTAGGTACCTATCGACGGTCGGCAGTGAAAACCTCGAAAATAAAATTTTCTTCAAAAGCGTTTTATTTGTTCTTTAGTTTGATAAACTCGTCATACACGTACTAGTTCAACAAACTATCAATTCAAATACTTCTAAGCTATCTATCTATGACGTACGATGACAAACTTGTATTAACATTTATTTTGATCGGCCATTTTTTTGCAGGAGACAGTTATTTCTATCTCTTTTAAAAATTTGTATTTTAGGTTTGGTTTTCACTGTTGACCGACGCTATGTAGGTTTAAACATAGACATGTTTCGCTGGTAAAACGAAAGCCGCCGAATAAAAATAGTGATGGGAAATTGAGAACTTATCAATAGCACGTCTTGTAGAAATACAGGTTACCTAATCTACAATCCAAATAAGAGTAGGTTTGGCCTTAACCGGAACCAGTCGAATTCACTTTTAAGCACATCTTAAACAGAATTTAGTTTGACAGCTAAATCGTTACAATATTGCGGAAGGTCATTCCTCTATATTTGAATCGCATAGCAGAAACGAAATTGTTTGCACTCGTAATCACCTCATTGTTGTTAAGTGAAAGTGTTTTCAAATTGGTCAAATAGGGGAAGGATATACCGTCACCCAGCTTATTGTTGTCCAATATGAGCTCCTCCAGTCTGCCGAACTGTTCCAATCCTTTTAACGTCTCGATACTGTTATAACTGTAAGCAAACTGATAGTTAAAATGTTTGTACCTTAGACTTTACTCGAAGAGATATAAGCTCTCAAACAACAGTTCGTCGTCTTTGATTAAGGTCACTCATCAATCAACTCGGCGCCGTATCCTAAATTCGCAGTCCACTCCTGGATATCGGCAAGTATAGGACAAATTAACGATAAAGGAGAACTTAGAAATGTACTTGGCATCGATTAAGAACCTGTTTTAATTATACTAAGTAACAAATAAACTACAGACACATCGGTCGTGATAGGCTCCAACTACCAATCTGAAGTTATAGCTAATAAAAATAAGAGTCTTTATTTATTTGTTAATAAATATACAAGGTTAGTCAGAAAGGGGGTACTAAGCCGCGGGCAACTTAATGTATCACTGATGATTGTTTTAAAGAAAGTGTTAAAATTTCAAATTTCGATGTTTTTGTTTCCTTTGAAAAATTATTTTTATTTTAGTTTTTTCAAAAAATCTTCATCCCTACTTTAGTTACGAATTCAGAAAATGGAGCTTCTAATCCGTGGCCCCAAATATGACCTAAACTGTAAACACAGCTGATCATAGCTGAGGATAGATAGAATTTAGCGTATTTTTAAAAAATCTTTGAACTGCTATATCTCTTAAAATAATGACTTTTGGGGAAAGTTGCAGAACAAAAGTTATCCATTATTATGAGTACCTACTTTAACACATTTTCGGCTTAGTACCCCCTTTCTGACTAACCTTGTATTGTTAACTTAAAACCTTTAGACCATTTCTGAATTTTGCTTAGTCCTAAGGATTTCCAGAAAAAATAATTTAGTTCAGCCGACTTACTCTACCGGGCCACAAGTAATACTGCATAAAATTGTCTATATGTAGGTACTTTTAAATGCATCAAGTATTAACTCCATACAAACCTCAGATCTAAACATTTGACTTTAGCACCATACATTTTTTGTAAAGCTGGCGGTATTCTTCTGCAATCTTGACCGCAGTAGCTTAGCTAAAATAATAAAATATTCATATATCATACGACATTTTAAAGCATTTGAAGTGGTAAAAAACTTTTTAATAAACGATAGTCTTGAAGAACGTAGTTGACTGCGAATGCGGAAGAGGACTGGTAATGGCAAATCTTGAGAGGTATCGGCTTCTAAATTTACAATCAAAGGTTTACCAGAGTACCAGTGTATTGCGATAGGCTAAGTTAGTGAGTCTTGACTAGATTAAAATAAAAGTGAGCAGTATTTTTTACATAAATTTAATTAATTAATATAAAAATATAAGTAGTTATATAGAAATAATACCACAGAACTATATATTTTATCATTGATTTGTACATTGACAGGCTTTGCATACCTATTCATTAAATTATTAAGGTTAGTACTTAATTCATATTATGCAAAAAATAATAACTTGACTATTTTAGTTATCATTATCGTCAACAAGGTATATACATACATAATATTAGGTAATTTATAAGGCGATTAATTCTTAGGAGGAAATACAACATTCTGTACCTACTTCCAAATACGTATTGGCAAGAGAGCATTATAGTCCTATGTAGGTGTATACCTACACTGTCGTATGACAGGAGTATAATGTGGCAAGACCAAATCTAATCCACCCAGTTATTTTGATCAATCAAGGCTCTTTCATAGCGCCATAAAGTTTGGATGAAGAGTTTTGTTTGCTCCCAAAGGCATGCCGGTATGTATATGAAACTTTGACATACTTTTTTCCATTACGAGTTCGCAACCGCCACCTAGCGGTTTATAAAACCACGAAATGATGGAATATATCACAAATGTAGTTTATAAAACAATAACTTTGTAACAATTGGCTTAAGCGTTTTGAGATATGTTGCAACGGAAAAACTGACAAATCAGCATTATTCAGTAAGCTAATAGATAAAAATAATGATAATAAATTTTCAAAAAAAAACAAGATTTTTAATAATAAATTAAGAATACATACTAAACTCCCTCATATTGGAATCAAGGGGTCGATTGCATATGTGTACTTCAGTATTCTACTCTGATTTAGATGAGGGTGCATAGTATAAATACAAAAACGTCCATAACTTGCGAAACTAATCAGCTAGAATTATCAATTTTACATTTTTTCAATCTCCAGACGATACAGAAACTTTCTGCATTAGCCGAATTGAGATCCGTTTTGGGTCTACTTTTCCTTACTTCAGGACAACCGTGCACAGCAGGGCATAATTGGTTTGGGAAACCGGTTCGAGCTCATCTAAGCTCACCGTCGGCGCTGTATTTTAGATGACGTAATGAAGTTCATATTAAGGCTTCTAGTTGAACTTGGCTGCGTTTGTGGATAGAAGCGTTTGTCAAGATAGGTATGTCTGAAAGGAATAGCACCAAAAAAATTATGGTATAGAATAAAACTTATGGACATCAAAGTTAGTTATTGCTCTGAGCGTTAAAATAAATAGCTAGGAGCCGTTTAACGGATGAAGAACAAAACAGTATGTAATTAGGTTGCCGCTTAAAAGGTTTAGTACCTATGCTGTAAAAAATTTACATCCTCAATTCTATGTAGAAGATAATGTGTATTATGGAAGAACTTTACCGTCGTGTCACTTACCGGTTTTATTTGCACCAATCGTACTTACTTTATCTTCACTGCGGGTCATTTTATTAGCCTCATAACATCATATTTATTACCCACGATATAACAGATGCGTGCATTAACTGTACAGAACAGTATTACCGTTACCTATTATATTATGTGTTCCCAGATCAAGTTATGGCCAGTTTTATATGTAGGTACTTAATTTTTTTTATTGAAATTAGATTTTGGTTGTAATCAAAGACTGGAGAGTGTTGGCTTGAAAATGAGCAGAAGCAAAACGCAGTATATGTTTTGCGATTTCGGCGGTCTCTCCAGTCCTATGCCTATTACTCTCGCTGGTATATCCTTACCAGTCTGCTCCGACTGCCGGTACCTTGGGTCACTCGTCCAAGGGGATGGTGAAATTGACCGAGACGTTACGCATCGGATCAACTCAGGTTGGATGAAATGGCGACAGGTCACAGGGACAACTTGTGACCAACGGATGCCCCTCAAGCTGAAGGGCAAAATCTACAAATCCATTATAAGACCTGTCGTGCTGTACGGATCAGAGTGTTGGGCCGTGAAGAAGACGGATGAAAGAAGATTACACGTAGCGGAGATGAGAATGTTGAGATGGATGTGTGGAGTGACGCGAATGGATAAAGTAAGAAATAAGTATATTAGAGGAAGTTTGAAAGTGGCACCAGTGACAGAAAAGTTGAAAGGAAAGCGTTTGTCTTGGTATGGGCATGTGCTGAGGAGGGATGAAACACATGTGACTAAGAGAGTGATGAATATGAATGTTGATGGATGGAGGGGGAGAGGGAGACCTAAGAAAAGATGGATGGATTGTGTGAGGGAGGATATGAAAGATAAGGGAGTAAATGATAATGAGACGGCTGACAGAGAAGAGTGGAAGAGAAAAACATATTGCGCCGACCCCAAGTAACTTGGGACCAGGGCAGGAAGATGATGAGATTTTGGTTGTAATCAAGCCTTTTTACGCAAAAGTAGGCTAGGTAGCTAGTTTTATTTTTATTAATCTTGACAAGCTATAAATTATATGTTTGGCAGTGAAAAACAATATTATTAAGGAGTAAAAAAAGATCGATTCGTTCTTGGTTTTGTAATATGGGCCTTTTTTGTATTTATTAAGTAAATAATGTAGTCAGACCGGTTCGCTTTGCTAAGTAGTATCGTAGGTCGGTCATCGTTCTTGTTTTATAACGAGGAGATCATCACCGAGAAAAGCGTGCCTTGGATACCTACATAGACCTTGTGTATAAGCTGTGTCTCAACAGCACTTACTTCTATAAAACTTATTCTCAGTTTATTTTTAGAAGATCAAATAATGCAATGAACGGTAGACGTAGGGTTGCCACCCGTACTATAATATATACCTAGTATCGTACTATATTTCAGTCAATTGTACTATACTATAGAAAAATAATATAGTGCGAAAAATACTATATTTTTATCCATAATTCAACTGTAGCGCTTTTTTATGTTAACTGTAAAAACGGAAAGAAGAAAGAAATAGAGTATCTATTAATTTAATTAAAAATGAATTGTTAATTTATTTCAATATATGTATATATCTCAGATTCCTATAATTATTTTAAATCATTGATGGCCAAAGCGAAGAGCAATAACAAATAAACATGGGACAATACATAATGATAAAAAAATAAATGTGTACTTTTTTCCTGAATTACTCAAAAGTACCTACTATGTTTTTGCATCTTTTTGGGAAAAATACTATTATATTTGTACAAAAAAAGGTGGCAACCCTAGGTAGACGCCTTGTGTACCTACTTATGGAATAACTGAGGCTGTAAGTTCACTGATAAAACTAAAGGGTTAACTTCTCATTTTGATAGAGCTACCAAAGCTTACTAAATAGTTACAAGTCCAATGTCTAGCCTTGAGCCTTCTAATCTAATAGTGTGGGCAGTAGATAATACTAAAATAATTATCTTAGTAATACATACATAAACAGTAGGTATACATACAGAGCACTCAAAAGCGATAAGTGATGCAACAAATAGGTACTTACTACTTTTATAAAAACGAATACCTACTGAATATACTATTCGGCGAATACGAATACGCTTAACATAATTAGTCAAAGGCAATAAACACGCTAATCAATGCTAACTCCTGGTATATTTTTATTTAAAACGCAGTGTTTGAAATATTTTCGGCTATAAATAATATTGTTGATAACAAAACTCTTTTGTTTGTCAGCTGTTGAAAATGAGGCCTTTCTGAGGCCATAACAGTGAAAAGTTTTTTGGAGAAATATTTCCAAGATATTTTTTCGTACCAATGTTCACAGTCGCGTTGATATTCGGTTATCATGATATTCGGCGAATACGAATATTCGGTAATTGGCTGTTATTCGGCGAATATTCGTATTCGTCTCACTAGCAATAACCTCACCTGGATTTTTTCTTCCTCAATTAACATACTAACATGAGACATTTGTTCAACAGTTCTACGATTAGGTAACACATAATTTTCGATCGTTAGTAGCTGCAACTTATATTTGTAGCGTGAATTTAACACTTTCTCAGATGGTTCAGTCCCCTTCAGACAAGTCATATTAACCCCATACTTAGTAACAACTACTATCCATTTGATTATGGCCAAGGGAAATAGATACGATTCGAAATATGTATAGAGTAATATGCCAACGTTTAAAACATTGCCCAAATTCTTCGATAATATACTGGACACCGAATGAGTATGATATGGCATCTTGATATTTGATGATTTAACATCTAGGTTCCTTATACACTAGATTTATGTTTTTTCACAGTGAGGTATCTAAGAACATTATTTTGAACGATGCACATTCATATCTCTTCAATGGCAAATACATTTGAAAACGGCTTCCGCATAACACTTAAAATCACACCCTTCACTGTTTTAATAAACATATCAAACTGTAATTAAATACATAATGCAGGCACTTATGGTAACAATATTGTGTTAAAAGATAACACTAATAAGACACACATCTAACTAAACATGTTTGTGAAAGATTAGAAAAGTAAAACTGCATTTTCTTCGTCTATTTATGGCATACATACTACATAATTTAATTAGTGCATACTTTGTTGTAAGTTATTTCTTAACATGATTCTGCTAAAGTATGTCAAGTTTGCCAGCTAAGTTTATGGCATATGTGCCACAGTTCTATATCAATTACGAGAAAGGTGCAGTTACAATTGTGTTTATTCATTAGTACCTACAAGATCCAGATTTTTTTTTATGAAAAACAAAAAAGTTTGTAAAAAATTGTAGTACCGTAGAGATTTTACATAATCTCTAATTGTTAATTTGTAATATACTTAAGTTACTTACTTGGCCTTTTTCAAAATACAATGCAGTATTATTCACGTGGTTTTCTTCCATTTTTCCAAAATAAATCCTAGAAACAATGTTGATTTTGAGATTATTATTACCTACTTATTTAAGTACTTCACATAAAATCACTTAAACTTATTAAATTACTAAGCAATAACAAAGAAACAATCACAGAGCTCTTAAACAAACAGATTAATTGTTGTTTACTAAACTATAATACAACGTTCAGACTACAAGCGATGGATTCTTAATACAATAAGTACTCATTACTCACACGAAACTGACAAAACAGAAAAAGAAAAACAGAGCTTGGCTTGTTTACCTGCTTGACGTGACGTGCTCGATTCGATTATTATTTTTGTTGACAGTTATTTGACATTGACGTTTCAATTACAGTTGCTCTATCTTAATCGTTAGTAGAGTTTAATAATAATCGACTAATATCAAGCCATCGCAATGGTCAGTGATGGCCCATTCAAATGTATCTTATCTTGTGGCTGGCCATATTGAGGGGTCGAGTCGTTCCCTTTGCGCGGTCATTTTCATGTAATATTTTTTGTATATAACTACCTATGCACAATTAATAAAATTACGTCTTTCATATTACAGGGCTATTTGTAAAACACCGACAACCTCTCAGGACTATGTTAATAACATCATAATCAACAACTTTTGTTCTATGAATTTTAAAAATTCATCACATTTTAGTTCATCAGATTTTCATACAAAAATAAAAATACTTAAATTGAACGGTCTAAATGTTACGAAGTGTATGCGAAGCAAAAGAAAGCGATAATAAAATAGCGAGGGGAGCGGGGTTAGGGCGGCGGGGGCGCTTTAGAGCTTTCAATTTAAATATTTTTATTTTTGTATGAAAATCTGATGAACTAAAATATGATGAATTTTTAAAAGTCATAGAACAAAAGTTGTTGATTATGATGTTAGTAACATATTCCTGAGAGGTTGTCAGTGTTTTACAAATAACCCTGTATACGTACAATAATTATAAAAATCTCGAAAAAAAATATATTTCGCTGGCCGATCTATTGCGTCCAGCGAATTGATAGAGACTTCTTTACAGGGCCTAGGGTTCGACCTACCACGAAATCCAGGATAATTATTGGCGTTATTTTTTACGCATATACTCCTATGTACATACTTATAAGTTTATATGTAACACCGCCATGAACTGCTATGAATATGCGTGAGCAGAGTACTCATTATCGTTAATCGATAACTTATCGTTTGATAATATTTTGAATTGGTTTATATACTTCATTAGCGCGTATGAGCTACGAGAGCGTCTAGTAAATGCAAATGTGAAAGATATGATTTTAAATTGCCCGAGTTAATGAAATGAGAAGTCATAAGTCGCAGTCGGTTATGCCACAACATGTTGGTTACAGAACATAATATAAGTAGCACTTTTGAGGCGTTGTGTTGAATTGAATGCTGTCCCTTCTCTTACTTCGTCGCACAGCTCGCACACATTATTGATATTGATGTTCTGTTAGTTAATTATGTCCAAGGTTGATTCCAACGATGAGGTCAGAATGTGTGTCTGTCTGTATACAGCGTGACTCGTGATAATAATACCTAGGTATGCTTAATGATGAACGCTCTAGACCAGACAATAATACGTAACTCCGTAACAGCGAATATGTAAACTTACATGGCTGTGTATGAGTTACTTTTGTTATCAATTGTAAATTATTATAATTTGTTTAAGTGTGGCTATTGGCTATTGGTAGATATCATATACGGTGTATACTTGATGATACAGGTCCTTGTTGTAAATAGATAAGATAATTATGTTTGTTTATAGCTTTAATTAAATAAAATAACTATAAGGTAGTTATAGTTTGACCATTCAAATATTTTGTATAAAAGGTAAATAAACCTTTGATCGTGAAACATTTATTTTGTTTTAAGAACCCATTCAACATGTACCTACCTACACATTTCCCCCTGGGATTTGTTATTTTCTTTGTATTTTATATTATTTGCCAGATACCAGAACAACACAATGTGTGACAAATGGACAGACAGCACGCTGTAAGCTGGGTCCTGACTCCTGATAGCAGCCTTTGGGGATGGAACCCAAAAAAAAATGTTTTTCTATATTTTGCTAAAGGGTTTATTCTATTAATTGATTTTTACGGTCGCAACTCTTATTCAGTGTAGTACCTATAACAACAGTTAGGGGACTCAGTCTCTTCGGTCTTCGGTCAGGATTCTTTCAACCGAGTCCTAAAAATCGGTTAGTGTAAACACTTAAGACGGATCAGGTTTAACTGTATTAAATAAGGTTGGCTTTACTTTGGCAATTTTGTTGTCAGCAGCCATCGTGAGGACTCAGTCTCGGTTGACACCAGAAATAAGCGGCTAAATTAGGGTCCTCACGAAGATTTGGATTGTGCTTAACTTGAGGTAAAAGGTTAGCCTGTGTGTGTAGGCCCGTAGCAACACAGTTTTACAATCCAGTAGTAGTACCTAATATGACTTGATACTTAGGTACATACGCATTTTGAAAAGGGTCGTTCGATGGTGGTTAAGTCATTTATATTCTAAGATTATAAACAACATTAATTTTATTAAGTATCTGCTGTTTTTGCCGTTTGATTTAGTAATAATAATGTTTGTCATTTTTATCACATATCGTGACTTGGCAATATTTTTCGTTGTGTCACGGTTACAAAACGATTATAAAGTACGATTCATACCTGGCGAAGCACATCGGAGTCGATGGAAGCGCAATTTACAATCTTCGAAGCGCATCGTCAGGTGTGAATTATACTTTACCCTAATATTTATTTGGTTCGGTTATCTATTAGGTACTCGAAATTAGACTCGATTGCCTTGTTGGTCTAGTGGTCGCAAGCGCGACTGCTGAGCATGGGATCCTGGTTTCGATCCCCAGGTCGGGCAGTGTTATTGGGTTTTCCATTAGGAATTTCTCAGTAGAAGCCCGGAGTCTGGTTTCATGCCCGGTTCATGGCAATAGGCTCGCCCCCTATTACATGGAACTTAAACGTAACTGGCGAAACGAGGGCGTATTAAATACACCTCTGCCGAACCCTTATGGGAATACAAGGCGTGATGTTATGTTATGTATACGGAATTCTAGGAATGCATGCCCGCTTATGACGCTTCTTTATTTTTTGAAAACAACACAGTGATTAGATATTAGGTACAATTTGTATAAGATAGCATGGTACACATTTATTAGCAAAGTAGTTCTTTAAAAGCACTTTTGGGTGGTGATTGGAGTTTATGATATAAAAACAAACGAAGTTATTTTAGTTATTATGTTTGAATGCCATATCTTACAATTGAGAGTTCGGGCACACTGAAAAATATATCAAACACACATTACCTAGGTAGATTTTTTAACATAATCAATAGTATGGGAATAGACGGCTCAAAGTGTGCACTACTTATTATCATCCTATTAAACGGCGTTTTTTATAACCGTATACAGATCTTTGGAGGGTGTTTGACACAGTAGATCACGAAGTTTTTAACATTTAACTTATCAAATTAACCTCAGGCAAATACTCTACGTACCCGGGTCACCGGGAATAATCCCTCTAACTATAGACCTATCTCTGTGCTTCCAGCACTAAGTAAAATTTTTGAGAAAATTATGCTTGATCAGATGATGCATCATTTTAACCTAAATGGGATATTGCATAGTCACCAGTATGGTTTCACGAAATGGAGATCGACTACAGACGCAGGAGTGAAACTAGTCACTCAAATTCTGGAATCCTGGGAGAGCTCTCAGGATGCTGTAGGCATCTTCTGTGATCTCTCCAAGGCTTTCGACTGCGTTGACCACACCACACTTATCTGTAAATTACACCACTACGGAATTCGTGGACGAGCTGCTGACCTCGTTTTTTCCTATCCATCAAATAGACAGCAAAGAGCGTGGGCGTCAATGGTGCTATATCGTCTGGGTGTCTGGTTAAGATGGGCGTGCCTCAATTCTTGGGCCTTTTCTATTTCTAGTTTATACATATAAATGATCTCCCTTATATGATGTCCAATATATTTGATGTAATTTTATTTGCTGATGACACTTCCCTAATTTTTAAAATAAATATAAAAGATAGGCACGTTTTACATGTCAATGACAGCCTAACTGTTATTTCTAAATGGTTTACAGCCAATAATCTATTACTTAATGCAAATAACACAAAATGCCTTAAGTTTTCCCTACCAAGTAGGTTTAAATTTAATGCTCGATGGCAACAAACTTAATACAATTAATGAAACCGTATTCTTAGGTATAACTATCGACTCCAAATTGCAATGGGGTGCTCATATTACTGCCCTGTCGGCGAGGTTAAGTTCTGCTGCATATGCAGTTAGGACAATTAGGCAGCTGACTGATGTGGCTACAGTTAGGTTAGTGTATTTCGCTTATTTCCACAGCATTATGTCCTACGGCATTCTGTTGTGGGGCTCAGCAGCTGACGTTGATTCGGTTTTTATTTTACAAAAGAGAGCAATCCGTGCGATTTATAACCTGGGTTCCCGCGAGTCCCTTAGAAACGCGTTTAAAGATATTAGCATACTAACTTTGCCGTCACTCTACATCATGGAAAATATATTGTATGTTCGAAAAAAATTGCATTTGTTTAATGTTAGGAGCGATTTTCATGATAAAAACACCCGGCATAAACATAAAATTGTGGTACCTAAAGTTAGATTAAGTAAAGCTAGTAAGTCATTTTTAGGTAATGGCGTACGTTTTTATAATAAGCTGCCAAAATCTGTAACAGATCTTACCGAGGGAAAATTCAAAACCCATATTAAACGAGTCCTCACTCAAAAAGCATACTACAAGACTAAGGATTACGTTGACGACAGGGATGTTTGGCATTAGTTCTTGCACATGTGGCTTCCCTGAAACCTCATTAACAACATATGTGTGTGTCTATTAACAATCCTCAATTATGATTATTTATTTTTTATTTTTTTATTGCTATCATTACTCTCAAGATATCTTTATCTTATTTTACAATGATTTTCTAGCTAAGTTTTGATGACATTTAATTATGTAAATTGCTTTAAATAGTTTAGCTTCCTTTTTTTCCCCTTTTGTAAATGTGAGAACTTTGTGGACCTGCATCTATAAATTTGTAAATTACTATTATTCATATTGTTTTTTTATTTTTTTGTAAATTTTTTGTACTCAAGTCTTTTAGTACTTCATTACTCATTGGTCTGTGGTGGACTTCATTGTTCTCTCACTATCCTAAATCATTGTACTGTATCCACTGAAATTGTAAAAGATATTATTTTTAAAAGAGTAACCATGGAGTTTCTTGCCGGCTCTTCTCCATAGGAAACGACTAATTGGAACCGAGCATCTAAATTCGACTTTTCTTATGCACCTGTATTGGTCTATGTGAAATAAAAAAAAAAGATTTTTGATTTTTGAGTTCACGTCCTCGGAAGGCTAATTAAACAGTCATTATAAATAAGTTTCATTCAAACCAATGCGTGAAGATGTCAGGAGTTCCCCAGGGCTCTCATTTAGGTCCGATCCTGTTTAAGCTACTTCACTTGTGTGGACATTTACCCGTTTTAATATAATAAATTAAGACGAATAAATATCTAGTGTATCGGTGTACCGCAGTGTTATCTAACCATGTTTAGTAAAACTTCAATAAAAAAATATTAAAATATAAGTGGATATTAAGCATAGCATATTGATAAACGATGTCGAATACGGATTACGTATTACGAGCGGGACAGGAGCAATACAGAACATTGGCATCAAGTTTTTGCAGCGACGCTCACGGTGCTATATTAGTTTATGATGTGTCAGAACCAAAGTCCGTAGCAAAACTGAATGAGTGGGTCGAGGAACTTCAAGTATATTCCATGAAGACGAACATAGTCTGCTTAGTTGTCGGCAATAAGATTGACAACCATATCATTTTGGGACCCAGGCATAATATCAGCAAGCACCTTGGATCACCCGCGCGACAGCGCAACGAGTATTGCCACGGAGGGTTGATGTCAGGCAGGCGACCGGTCATAAAACAATAAGCCAAAACCCTCTAACCATATGTATTTACGAAATAAATGTTGTGCTGACTGGGGTAGGCAATCAAGCAGGTGGGCCTAATGTGGGATAAGGGCAGGAAAAAGAAGAAGATTAAGCATAGCATATCAAATCATACTCTCAGCCTATTATTGTCCCACTGCTCGGCACGGGCCTTTTCTCAGAATGAGAAGGGTTTAGGCCTTAGTCGGATTCGGGTTGGTGGGCTATACAAACTATAGAGAACTTTTAGGAGCCATCTCAGGTGTGCAGGCTTCCTCGCTTCCTTACAGTGGTTTTTCTTTTCGTTCACCATTAACACAAGTGACAATCAATTTCAAGTGGACATTAAATTAGAATAACAGTTTATTTTTATACCATTTATTTAGAAAACTTAATATAGGTACATAATCTCTAGTCTTATTTTATTAATTCCTTTCAATACGGAATCCATGTTTGTTTTGATTTACATACACACCTACCCAGAACCTACGCATACTTAGGTTATAGGTACTACAAAATATTACAGTTTAGCGTAATTTAATAAATTATGTTACAATACTTCAGAACTTTTTAGGAAAAGCCATGCTAACGGTTTTCACTTCGGTGTAAGCTGATAGGGCGTCCATACCGCTGAAAAGAAGAAATACTCATATTATCAAATCATTTTTAATCAAAGGATTTAATTTTAGTTATGGAGAGATGTAGTCAATCCAGTTACTCTTTTGTGACATTTTTTTTGCCTCGTCTTTCGAATATTAACTCTCAGAGAAGTGTCTTCTTACGATTAGAAATTGGATTTACTCTATAAAGTAACTTTAGGTTCAGTAAGAGAAAGCAAATGAGTTTGTTTTGATTTGATACTTACAATTCACGACCAATTCCAGAGTCTTTGAAGCCTCCGAATGGTGCTTGCGGGGTTAAAGATAAGTAGGTGTTGACCCTGTAAAAGAAAGTTAATTATTTCCGATGATTTCGCTTCATAAGGTAAAATATATACACAATATCCGTTACTTTTAGGTTTCTAGATCTGATTTGCAAACTACCTAGTTTTCCAAAGAATATTTATATTGATATCATAATTATACTCAAGTGGGTCAATCTCTTAATTGAAAATTGCTTTCTACGGATGATGGAAATAAAAAAATGCACGTGCAAAAATAGCCACAGTATATTAAAATGTCTTACCAAACTGTGCCGGCCTCAACATGTTTAGTGAACTGCAGAGCATTGGTAACATTCGTTGTAAAGATTCCAGCTGCCAAGCCATAGTTCGTATCGTTTGCTCGGTCAATAACTTCTTCTAAGGTGTCGAACTTGAGAATGCTCTGAACAGGGCCGAAGATCTACAAGAACAAAAATCAGAATAAGAGTAACGAAGAATTCTTTAAGTTATAGATTTAAAAAAAGCAGTACAAAGAAGTAAGGGTCAATTAAATTATCTACTATCATAAATATCTTGGGATAGTAATCTACAGTCAATCGGACAAAATAGCTTTCAGCTGCAGCTTATTTAATTTATAAGCCATTAGCCATTGCATTACCTCTTCCTTTGCAATAGTCATTTCATCAGTGACATCAGCGAACACTGTAGGCTGGATATAGTAGCCAGATGAGCCGACTCGTTTGCCACCGGTCAGCAGTTTTGCACCTTCTTTTTTACCCTTCTCGATGTATCCCAGCACTTTCGTCATCATCGACTCATCAATCTAAAAGTAAGGATCTCCGTTAGAAATGCATGAAGAGGAAAATACGTTAACCACACTCATTTAGTGGTCACATATACCTAACTTCGGCAAAAGACGGGGTTCCAGGTTCAATCACATGGACATACTTAATTGACTGATCTGAAAATCTGAAGAATTAACCTACAGGGTTGAAATATTTCGTTAACAATTTTTGAATAAACCTGTTTTTGAAATCTAATTAATTAAAAAAACGTGACTATAACAAACTAATCAGAAATTGTTTGGAAGGGATGACGACAAAGAGAAATGTATACTTAAAGATTCGGAATGTAAAGATAATGGTTTTTTGGTATTGACATGGTCACGAGCAACAACTTCATTTACGACTTACCTGTGGGCCGTGCTGTGTTGTGGGATCATTCGGGTTTCCAATCTTGATAGCTTGTGCGTGCTTGACAGCTGCTTCCACAAACTTGTCATAGATACCAGATTGAACGAATAAGCGTGAAGCGGCTATACATATTTGTCCTTGATGGAAGAATACTGCGTTAGCGGCAAATGGAACCGCCAAGTTTACTGAAATACATTTAAAAGGTCAGTAGATATGAAAATTGTAAAATAATTGACAACAAGGTTCTTGATAGTAAATTATCAGATAGCTTACAATCAGCATCATCCATGATAACAAGAGGACTCTTGCCGCCAAGTTCAAGAGTAACCCGCTTCAGATTATTGGCTCCAGCTGCTTGCTGAATCAGTTTGCCGACCTGTAAGCATGGTAACATTAAGTATCCGTATCCAATATAAATAGTGTCACGTGACAATTCTCATCGGGAAAAAGTTTCTTCGCCTTATTCAAGGTCTAGTATTCGAATCTAACTTTAGGCAAGTGTTACTTAGGATCTCCCATCAATGTGTCTACCTAAAATTACGATATTAAAGCTGCTCTTTTATTAAAGGTAGGTATGATTGGTGTAATGGGGGTGTATAGCAATAATATAGTTCAACTTACTTCAAGCGAGCCAGTGAAAGAAACTTTGGCGACGTCACGGTGATGGGTAAGAGCGGTTCCAGCCCCAGGTCCGAAACCATTGACCACGTTAACAACACCCTTGGGCACTCCTGCCTCAGCCAGTAATGCCGCCAGAACCAGCGCGGTTAGCGGAGTCTGCTCCGCTGGCTTCACCACTACGGTGCAACCTATGCACAGAAAGGAATTCTTTAATATAGAATTTGAGATAAAGTGGATGTGCCTTTTACTGTTGATGGTTCTTGTGGTGATAGCAGTATTAAAATTAACTAAAATTAAGTAAATCACCTCTCCTTCGTTGCGTTCAATTTCCCGCAAAGCTTATGGACTATCTACGGGAACATATTTAAATCCCTATAGTAAGAAATCGTACTGGTATAAATGCGTAGTAATTCGGTTTGTATAGTGGGTTCTATGTCTCCCATAGACGTTTAGACTATACATAACTATAATTCTTTAATCTTCTGAACGCCAACGACGTCAGTGGCCGTCAAAAAAGGACGATAAATTTGTAGCGTGGCGTAGAGGGGGAAGTACTCATACCTCTAATCTTCCAAAAACACTTTGAACATGGTTTGCTCGATAATTTACTTGTATAGACAATTGTCTCCCCACGTCTTGGGACTGAAGGTCATGCATGAGTAATAGAGTATGACAGGCTAATGACTGCTTATATTAACGTATTAACTTACCTGCCGCTAAAGCAGTGCAAACTTTGTTGACAAATAGGAAAACAGGACCATTCCACGGTAGAATTAAACCGCATACACCCACAGGCTGTTTCAGGGTATAGGAGAACACCTCGCCATCTGTTGATAAGGCAATCATTATTGTATGTACTTTTTATGTAGGTATTTTTATTTCGTTTTATTTAGATATCTTATACTTCTTACCTGCAGAAAGGGTATCGCCGTGTATTTTATCCGCTAAAGCGGCTATGTAACGAGCAGTATTGGCAGCTCCTTGAATGAATATCTCTGAGAAATTGAGCACCATGCCGTTATTGTAGGACTCCAGCTCAGCGAGGTACTTGCCGTCTCTTATCAAGAGATCGGAGAACTTGCGAATGATCTCTCCGCGTTGAGACGCGTCCATCAACCGCCATTCAGAGTTACGGTGGAAAGCACGCCGCGCTGCGGCCACCGCCAGGTCTATGTCGGCCTGAAAGTATTGATTTAATTCTAATTTGCACTATGGATTTTAAATTCACTATCTTCTCAGCCGGACCCAGTCTCCTTTAGAATAACTCTTTTAGAACAAGACATTGTGTGACCCTGGCCTTTAACCGCTTGTCTACGGTGGTGACCCGCTGTAAGGATAGTCATGTGATGAGTAGTAGTCTACCCATCACATGACTATCCTAGGCTATTAGGCGGATTTTCGGAGCCTCACTCATTCCGAGGCAGAAGACCTTAATGTATGGTATATAATTAAACCACGACTCTCTTTAACGGCCGATAATTAATAACAGATCTCAATCCAAAATCTCTGGATTGATATAGGTTCTTGACAGTTTTTCAATACAAATAATGTCAAAAACCAACATCAATCCATAGATTTTGAATTGGAATCGATAATAACATTGGCCGTTAAAAGAACGAATTTTCAATAGGAATCTGGTTAATTAAGATTATCTACGTTTAATTGATATCTAACTAATCGCTGATGCCATCAGGCCGCTCGCTGATCGTTTTTTTGTATGAAAAATAACCGCAAAATTAAGGCTGTCAAGTAATAACTTCGTATAGAATTAGTAATTAATGAGTTTTTCTTTTACTCGTTCTATGAGATCTTCCTTTGTCCTAAATTTCAAGATTCCAAGTCAACGGAAAGTATCCTAATGTGTTGATGTGTCAGTCAGTCAGTGAGATAGTCTTAGTATTAAAATTCAATTTGATAAGCGGTATATTTTTATAACATGACTATGAGGCTGTAGGCTTTAGTACCTATTTAGTATTAATTTCAACTCGATACCTCTAGTCATTCCTGAGAAAAAGGAACTTTACAGACAGACAGATAGGCAGGCAGACGGATGGGCAACAAAGTGACCTTATAAAGATCCGAGATTTAATTTTAAGTTACGGAATCTTAATAATCAGAACTGCTTCGTAATAATTACGGCCCGTAAAAACACAATGCTGCACACTTGTTATGGAAATAATTTTTCCTTAAGGCATATTCTTGGCACGTTTACATAATTGTTATGAACCAAGTAGTCAATTATTTAATTGAAAGTCATTCAATGTCGGCTTCTAATATTATAAATAACTCTTGAGTGTCTACTTATTCATTGTCTTTACGGTTTCACCCAATAACAAACATAAATCTGTTTCTTTTTTAATTTGTGGATATCATGTCTAAAGGTATGATATAATTATATAATTATATAGGTACCTACTTATTACATAAAACAAGTTTTTTTGAAGTTTTTGTTGCTTGGGTAATTTTTTTCAACACGCCCAAAGTAATTTTTGTCGAATTTCAAGTAAAGTTTTTTATTCAACCAATAAATAATAATTTTATAAACGCCTCTGAGTTCAAGGACTTCAAGGTTAGTACCTACTAGGATGTTTAGTCTAACGCAAAACATAGTCATTCTTATAGATTGGTATAGGTATTTGACCGTGATCAATTTTGCCATCATCCCCAAGCTTGGCAAACCGAGTGGTGATTAGTAGGTATGTAAATTGTTTTAAGCAGGTAAGGAGAATGCCGCTGCCCATTTGTAGCTACAAATTTTACATACCTTATCTCCTTCGGAGACTTTGGCGATAACAGATCCATCATGAGGAGAGCGCGTCTCGAAGGTTTTGCCGCTCTTCGAATCCACCCACTCATTGTCAATGAACAACTGAAAATAAAAGATAAATCAAATACTTACCTATCTGAAAATACACACACACATAAACATAAAATTATTACGTTTTTAGGGAAAAATATTTTCGTCCATCCGTTTTATTTATCATCGCCAGCGTTATCAAACAAATTGTGATAGGGGATCGAGATAGAACGTAGAATTCTAAGTTTGAAATCAATAAATATTTTGAAAATATGTTTTTCATATTTCGAACTATTAATTGTTTTATGTTATTATAATATTTATTACTTTTTACTCTCAGAAGTCTTCTCCTTAATTTATTGCAAAAAAATAGCATCACACGACACTTTTGGAATTGTAAAATGATCACAACTACAATAATTATATTTTCTGATGGGTTTTCATAAAGATATTTCCAAAGTACAGACTTTATGCCCACGATATATAACCAAACAATATTATTAATTTTTATTTCTCCGTCAAAATAATAAAAGCATTTTATTTTTAAATATTCTAACTTATTCATAGCTTTCACATAAACACTTGGAAGAGACACAAATCAAAAAAGCTTCTGTAAAACCTGTTCGCAAACCCGAATAACTTGTGGATAACTAACAAGAAACAAGATCGGGCTTCTAGTTTGAAATATGATTATTTAACTTATGACTCTATTTATTCTATGAAAAAACATGCAACATGGTTAATTTTTATACGGTAGTTTAATTAACAAGAATCATACCTTAGTATATTTGACTTCCAGTGCCATTTTATTATTTTTTTCTTTCTTTTTACAAAACGGCATAACACGATAAGCACAAACACTATACGACGGCCGCCGGTACCAACGCGACGATATTGAATGTAATGCTGGCTGACTGACACCCAAACACGTTTATATATGAACAGAAATATTTAGATGAGTCACTCAGATAACGTTGCTCGGGGCAGCCGCGAGCGCACCATAAACATTACTTATAGTAATATTGAATAAATGATGATTTTCTATCCGACTTTGCTATTAGTCTAGCTAGAATAGTTTCTCTTTGATGGACCCTTTGTAGGTCTCCGACACCAATGATGGTCAAAGAAATGGAGTCTAAATAAAAGAATATAATCAATTCTACCAAATAAGTGAACAAACTTTAGTTAAAGTTTAGTTTGTGTTATTACTCATTTAGTTGATAAAATGGCTTACAGAGGCCGATGCACCGAGACTGACGCGATACAGCATACACCGCGTTCATTTAATATTATTATTTTACTAGGATATCGTCATGTCCATCTGTATGTATAGTTACTTATAACGCCTAGGTACAATGTAATGAAATAAAAAAGTAAATATAATAAATTAAAAATCCCGACTGCTTAAAACATGAACTTTAAATAAAAACTTAAAAGAAAAAAAACATACACAGTACAAATAATAAACTCTAATGCAGAACTTAGCGACTTTAAGAGTCGGGACCCGTTAAAAATCTAGACCGGCTCAAAAATTTCCAATAATTGGGTCCCGACTGTTAAAGTCGCTATGTTCCCCATTAGAATTTATTATTTGTACTGTACTTGTTTTTTCTTTTCAGTTTTTATTTAAAGTTCATGTTTTAAGCAGTCGGGTTTTTTTTAATTATTTTTATACACTTCTTATTTAGACGGTATTATTTTTCACGTTAATAAGAACTATTATGCGATTATATAAGATTTTTATCACAGCTTTATTATAAATATTGAAAATTTAAGTCATAATGGTTGCTAATTAACTTTAAATCGTTATAGATCCTAAATGATCGTTCGAAATGAAAAATGATAAGAGAAACCTAAAGATGATTTTCAAATACTTATTCAACGATATCCTACATAACATGAACTATGTTATGTAGGATCATTTTTTGAAAAAGTACCATTTTATTTTTTTATAATTGTAATACTGTAATCTAAATCATGTAATTTCTTCAAACCTGGTGATGTACTGCTGACATAGATTAACCATGCACGGGACACTACAAGATTTAAAAAAAATACAAGAAGTAAACATGTGTCCTTAACATGAGGCATTTTAGCGCCCCGAGTTAAATGACCGAGCGGCAAGCGATAGCCACGCAATTCGCTCGGGGCCCTAAATTGCCTCACGTTAAGAACACATATTTAGTTCTTGTAATTTTTTTTATTGAATCCAATAGTTTTCCGTGCCACGTTAATCTATGTCAGCAGTACCTACATCACGAGGTTTGAAGGAATTATATTATATATATTTATTATATTATATTTCGTTTATACCCTGTATACCTAGTGACACTCGCGCAATAAAGACGAATCTAACGACATATCATTTATCAAAATCGGCTCAGCCGTTTAGTAGTTACGAGAGAACATAGGTACGGACATACATACATAAATACATACAGGTCAAACACATAACCCTCCTTTTTTGGCTTCGCCGCAGCGCAGTCGGGTAAAATTATATAAAAATATTATTATTATTAATTTTTATATAATTTTATTTCTAAGGTGAGAGTGTTTTTTTTATTCGCATACCCAAACGTATAGAATTATAAAAAAAAACAATATTAATAATTTTATAAAACCAATTCAACTTGAAAGTTTTATTAACAAATATTATGCAATATGTATACAGTATTTTTTTTGAAATCCAGTTTTACAAGACGGAATAGTGCTTTGTAATGCTCACAATGCTATAATTTAGTGTTTCCCAAAAGACTGATGAAATATACCGTCAATACAAACACGTAATCTATACATATTATAAACAAGTGTTTACTCGCGACTATGGGTTTGGAATTGTATTTTATACAGACTTTTCGTAAGTTTTTTTTAGTATCACAGTTTTTTAATGTTTTGCGCGACACCAATGCTATGCTGCGTGGCGGCCTTACCGCGTGTATCTGATGATTAAGAGATTAATTTCATAGTTTGCTGTGTAGACACAAATTTATTATTTTTTATGGTTTATTCTCAACCAAAAATATTTCGTTTTGTACGCTATAAATGGCAAAACATGCAGATCTACCTGTTATTTTAAGACCTTGCACATATTATTTGATGTATACTTATATTTTACAAAAAAAAATACTTACTTACTCCGTTTGGGTCCGAACCTAGTCGTGTTATCCCAAAACATGCACGTATGAACCTTTGTCTCCTTGCTCCTCCATTATAAAGATCCTTGAAATAACATATCAGAGTTTTTGTGCGTGGGACCTCCCACGCACAAAAAAAATATCTGAACGAACTCATTATTTAATGAAATAGGCAGACATGTCAATTTTTATGTCGACTATAAGTTACAAAAAGATAACACTTTGTTAACATGACATACCTAACAATTTGTTATCAATCAACAATTTGTCTTGATTGTTTTAAAGATAAATTTGGTATTATAAATAATACTGTCATCGTGATATATACTTGTAGATATATCGCACACCTAGATCTAAACTGAGGCAACTCAAAAATCTAAAATCAAATGAAATTGTATAACTTCTCTAACAAAATTTGCAGATATACGTATTTTTCGTCCCTTAAGAGGAAACGCGGGCTGCAAAATATTAATAATTTGAATAGGTTTTTACGATCTATTTCCATCCCACCTCTCCCGCAAACCTTCCCAATTGAGCGCGAAAGAGACACCTGCATCTCGGACTAATTTCTCCTGTGCAATATTAGCGAAATCGTACTTTCGTATTTCCCTGTTTCCTTCTTCAAATCTAACCGATTTTAATATTTTTTTCTGTAATAATTTAAGAAAGACTAACCAGTCTTTCTTAAATTATAACCATGTCTGCTGTATGTTTTTCTTTTATTTTTTTATAATATGTTATGAAATCCGGTGTCAGTCTAAAGGATTTTATCGATTTTCAATCAATCAATCACAGCGAAGACCTGCATGCCAATGGGATGAAGGGACCAGCTATCACTTGCATTAATAAAACAGCAAGTTGAAATGTAAAGGGGAAGAGAATATTCATTGAATTTTACTCTATTTTGTAGTTTTAGACACCTTCAAACGACCTTTAAAGCGGCCTAGTCGCCATAATGAGAAATAAACACAATAATGGTTGTTTTTTTTGGATAGAACATCATCATAAACGTTAAACATTTTGTCAAAGTACATTGTTTATGTTTGTGGTGTTTCTCACCATGGATACTGAATCAATAAAAAATACTTTTCTATTCTTACAGCCCTTTCTTCACCAGCAAAACAGTTTAGTTGACTAAGCCTGAGTTGCACCAATTAACTATAACCGTAACCATACCAAAATATCTGTCAAATCAACACAAATTTGACATAAATATGGCAAGTTAACAATAATTGTTAGTTGGTGCAACTGAGCCTAAAACTTTGAACAGTAAAGAGCCCGCGTATACGCTCGGCTTCAACTAAATGTTTCAATAGGAACGATCCAATGGTACCTACCAAATGTCTAATGGTGCGTCCAGACCTGACGAACGCGCCGTCCGCGCGCCGCTCGCGCGCACCTCGCGAGCGGCTCGCGAGCTGCGAGCGAGCGGCGCGCGGACGGCGCGCGACCTTTTGTACGAACATGAAATGCACGCGCACAGCTCGCGAGCGGCGCATTCGTGGCGCGTTCGTCAGGTCTGGACGCACCATAAGGTTATTTAGTATTATGTACAGTAGGAGAATGAAAAAAATCGTCTATTTTCAAATTCATTCCTTTTCCACATCACGGGCATTACTTTTCAAACTGTTGAATGGAACATACCAAGGTATGGAAAATTATGTTTAATTATTTGGTAGCAAAGATCAAAATTGCCTTTTGCCCTCATATGCTGAAGTAGTGCCATGTAGTCTTTGCTTTGATTCAATGAGTTTTGTTGTAAAAACCATGACATCAATCAAATCGATGATTAAATAAATTGACATTACTAGTGTCTGTCACTTGTCACCATTTAATTAAATTTTCACTTCAGTAGCTCAAACATGTAGGTTTTGCTGCCTGAAATCAGTGAGCAAAATGCGATTTTGCTCACTACCAATCCAACGACAAATCACGACAAATCACGACCAATCCAACTAAATGGTTTAATTGGTTTATCTGCAATACCGTCTGCGGAATATAACGTGACTTGGACGTAACGTATGCTGACGTCTATCCTTGATTACCTAATCTTTTATCACATTAAAATAATTTAAATATACCACATTATACACGACTGTGTTGGTATTGTTTTGCATATTATCATCATTATAATTATCATCGTAAACGTCTACGGCATCTAAACATGGGCCTTCCAATCACCCCCTACAATGAACGGTCAGTTGATATCTTCTTGGTCTGGTGCTCTTGCCATAATCCCTTACTTTTACGTTGGACACGGTTCTATTAACGAAATCTAATATACCGTAGCGTGGTCAGTGGCGTAGCTGGGCAAAGAGGACCATGGCCCCGGGTGGCTCAGGCGTAGGGGGCGGCAATCGCCAGGCTGCAGCATCAGGTCATAGTCATCAGGTCACATAACTGCATTATCATCGGGTCTACATAGGTTCTTCTTTAAGCACAATTTCAAATCGAGTTTTATTTTGAATCCTTTTGCAATCAACACAGCAACAGGGTATCACAGAATTTTCACCGCTTTTTGTTTAGTTGCGAAAATAAGGTTGTGGGGCGGCAAATTTTGGGTCGGCCCCGGATGGAAGAAATACACGCTACGCCACTGGGCGTGGTCCTATTCTACGTAGTGGCTTAGTTTTGCAGAATTATTACAGTCTTTGTTCTCATGTATTTCAGTAAAGATGAAATAAATAATTTATATAATATTTTTTATCTCTCATTCTTATGTAATTAGTATGAGATATGTGTTATCATCATCACATCAGCCGTCCATCATCCACTAGTGAACGTGGGCTTTCCGTTTATCATAATTATGGTGTGATATAATCAAATCAAATTAAATATATATTGGGAGCCTTGAAGTTATCGGTGATTATAAGAAAGTAAGTTGTACAAATTGCGTATCACAAATCGGTTTGATTAAAAACAAATTGTTCAATTATATATTATCAATATTTTTAACTGTGTTTGTGAACGTCGTGTGGTAGTAGAAGTACCTAGTTAATTTATTAAATTATCTAGTCTGCTTAGTTGTCGGCAATAAGATTGACAAGCATATCATTTTGGAATCCAGTGCATAGGTAATATCAGCAAGCACATTGGGTCACCCGCGCGACAGCGCAACGATTATTCCCAAGGAGGGTTGAGGTCAGGCAGGCGGCCGGTCATAAAACAATAAGCCAAAACCTCTAACAACATGGATTTATGAAATAACTACATGTTGTGCCGACCCCACCTAGTGTGGGAAAGGGCAGGAAAAAGAAGAAGATTTAGGAAACCCAATTACTAAATCAAATCAAATAACCCAATTATTAAATCAAATCCATCGTTAAGGCATGGCACTCTATTATAAACCATCTTAATATTTTCCAAGTATTTTGGAGTTTGCTTCTATTCAGTTTTACAGGTGCGCTGAACTGACGGAACCCTGAAAACTTAACTAGTCCAGCAACCTGTATCCTGTGGTATTTTTATTAGGTGTAAATAAATGTTTTTTTTTCTTCATCTGGTATCCAGTTACTAGATCCATGCCTGTAACGGCTGTCATTATCTGTAGTCGGAAAAGGTACTATTTTAAGAAATTGTCATGTGAAATTTTATTATGGACATTCTGTGCCATCTAGCTATTTTTCGTTTTTTTGTAAGAAATAATATTATCGTATTTCTAGGAATAAAACGCGAAGCAGATTTTATATTTTTGAAAAATTCTGGTTACAGTTAATAGGAACGAATAAGTTACCTACTAAAACAAATTTTCTTTATAAAATATAACGTAAGGGCGCTTTCAATTTAGACCGTTGCGGTGCCGAAAAGGTGCCTTTGTCGTATTGCGCACGGACGGTTGTTTGTTTTCATACAAAGCACGCGGTGCGGCAGCAATGCGGCGTCGGTACCGCGAACGCTCGACAACACGCACTGTTGCCGCACCACGTTCTCTGTATGAAAACAAACGACCGTCCGTGCGCATTACGACAAACGCACCGCTTCGGCACCGCAGCTGTCCGACACGAAACGTCTAAATTGAAAGCGCCATAAAAGTGCTTTTTAATTTCAAAATGCTGGTGACATACATGTCCGTATTACATAACATTTCAGTTAAATGACCTCATATACCACTACTATTCCGACCTTTGTTCATTATATTCGCACAAAAACCCGGCGGTGCGGACTACCGGAACGCCAAACAAATGTTGACAATCAAGTTCAAGGTTTGTCCGCGGCTGATCCGTTGGTTTGGTTAGTTACTAAGTACCTATTTATGTAGTAAAATATATGTATAATAAATATTTCTTTTTAAATAATGTCTATTGTAATCTTATCTATAGGTGGCAAGCGCGACTGCAGATCGTGAGGTCCTGAGTTCGATCCCCTGGTCAGGCAAAGTATTATTGGGATTTCCGGGTGGAATTCCTCATTAGCAGCCTGGAGTTTGGATCTGTGCCCGATTGATGGCAATAGGCTCGCCCTCTATTACATGGGACTTAAACATAACGGCGAAATGAGGGTTTTACTATATACCATACTCCACAGCCCAACCCTTAGGGGATGATATGTTATGATGTTATGTTATGTAATCTTATATGTTATACTATTTAGCACTACCTATCGCACTGCCTCCAAACTTGAAGGGTTTATATGTATATCATATATCATAGCATGCAAAGATAAAATTTATTGCAAAAGTATTTTGTGTCATCGTTCGCTATCGTGGTATCATTTTGATGAAAAACATTAAGTACGTTACTCGTTTGGCTAATCGTGACCCATTTTGTCAGCTGACAGAATCAATAAAAGTAAAGTCCACTTGGTTTATCAACTGTCGTGCTGCTTTTAGTTTGATTTCAAAGCTTGATAATGTCACTGCATGTAAAATATAACATAACATCACGCCTGTATTTCCCGAAGAGTTGGGCAGAGGTGTATAGTAACACCCTCATTTCACCGTTATGTTTAAGTTCCATGTAATAGGGGGCGAGCCTATTGCCATCAACCGGGCACAAATCCAATCTTCGGGCTGCTACTGAGGAATTCCACACGGAAAAACCCCATAACACATTGCCCGACCTGGGGATCGAACCCAGGACCTCACGATCAGCAGTCGCGCTTGCCATCACTAGACAACAAGGCAATTAAGTAAAATATACCAAGGTATATAAGATTTTATGTAACTATTTGTATTTTGCGTTGACATTCAGATTTAAAGATACAAAGCACTTTATTACCCTTATCTGTTATGATTATTAGACGAAGTATAAAGAGGCTCGTTGGCAACAGCTGGCTAACGTGAAACCGTGACGTTGCCAGGATCAAATCTTGAATTGAGGACTGTTCTTTACACATAGAATCCAGTGCTGCCAATTGCGGGGAAAATCCCCAATTTGCGGGGAATTGGGGGTCCGTGCGGGGAAAGAGCGGGAATGAACAAAATCGGGGAATTTCGGGGAATTGGGAGCAGTTCCAATATTTTCGGATTCGTGGTCGCAAATGCACTCAAGGCACAAGAGAGCGCAATTTAAAGAAATGAGGGGAGCGTCTAAAAAAAACGTCGTCCGATTATCGCTCAGGGATAAAAAAAGAAAAGAAGCGGGGAATTTCGGGGAATTGACAACACTGACGCGGGGTATCGAGAATTTTTTATTGGCAGCACTGATAGAACCATATAGGAGAACACTATTATAGTATTCCTATTGGGTTTGGCTGACGTATGAATATCAACCGGTAGCCAGAATGCCGGTATCCTAAGGAGAAGTTGTCACAATACTGCCATACCTTTGGATTGCAGATGTCAGAATCGTAATAATAGCTCTATGTAGATATAAGTGGTATTGGTGACACTTAAGCAAAACAAAATTATCAGACTTAAAACACTTTGTAAATGAGATGAGGATGATGTCAGAGTGTCTAATTTATATTCCACTCGCTATTTTCTAAGGCACAGCCGTTTTGCTTCGTTTAAATTTAAAATTATTCTACTCGTTTCTGGTGGGTTTACAAGTTAGAGCTAATAGTTTTAAAGCACAAAATATCCAATTTAATTAAAGCGTAAACTATCTTTCTATAAACAAGCGGATTAGTTTAATTTGATATCTTGATGTTGAATTAATTACAGTTAGTTCATACCAAATAGTACTTAATCAGGTTGATTGGATAGTGTTTTCGCGGATTCGGATCGGATGCAGTACACAGTCACAAGCACTTTTAGGTACTTATTTTTATCAATATTTACGTTATCATGTGACCAAGTGGCCGTTAACGGCCATTGTTTATTTAATATTTTTTTGTGCCAGTATTTTAATATTCATAATCCTATTAAATACCTACGATATTATGTCATGGCCTAAAATTTATGTATTTTTTATGTCATATTCGCATGTAATAAAATAAATCAAGGCAAGTATAACATGCTAAACAAAAATAAAAATTGACATATAAAATCTAAAATATTTTATTAGCAATTTATTGAATAATACTCACGCCTCCAGTCACCGAACGGATAAGCAGAAGTGTTCTCCTATTACCGCAGTCGGTACACCTACGTTTAATAATATAAATTTCTAATATAAACAGACGCTTAAATAATTAAAGACGCTGGCATTTCATAGCCCATTAATATCTAACTGCTGGGCACGGGCCTCTTCTTAGAATGAGAAGGGTTTAGACCATGGGTGGCCAACACGCAGCCCGCCGGGCGTCAACTTGTGGCCAAAAAGTCGTATGAACAAAATAATTATCTTATAAGACGACTAATACCTACATATACCACTAAAAACATCCCATCGTGTGTCTTTTTTGTCATATATCTCATTACTATGGGAATATTCTCAATACATCAACTCAACTATGGTTACCATTTCTTCTGTTTTAAAAAGCGCGCGAGCCGTTTCTCTTATGTTATCTTTGCATACCGTGCACGGGAAGCCATCGCCTCCTTTTGTGAGGAGGTGATGGCAACCAAAGAGCGGGAGCGGAGAGGGAGAGGGAGGTGTCTGCTCTTCTTCCTTCCCGCGCTAGACGCGCTAGAGGCACCGGGCGCCGGAGGGCGCGCGTACGTGACGACCTCCAGCCACCCTAGTGTGTGGCCTGCGGGCGGCGGGTTAGGGGACCCGCCGCCCAACCAGTAGGTAACAGGCCCGAGAAGGCGGCGCGCTGTGTTCCGTGCGCGCTTCTCAGGAGGATGTGGGGCAAAGCCCCACAGAGGAGAGGTCCGCCAACCCATGGCTTGCCGGCCTGCCGGGGTTGCGGTGCATGCTTTTGCGAATCCCGCGACCCCGGCCGAACGGTCAGTAGAAGGAACACCGTTGGCTTTTAGCCGGTAAGAGTCCAGCAGACTCCCTCGCCTTCCTCGGGCGAGGGACATCCGTGAGGATTTTCCAAAGAAAAAAAAAACTGCATGCTATGTAAACTGTGCGTATAAAACCCTTCCAGCTTAGAGATGCAGTGCAATAGGTAGTGCTAAATAGAGTTAATTGAATAGATAAATATACAAGGTTAGTGGTAAAGGAGGTACTAAGCCGCAGGCCACTGAATGTATCACTGATGATTGTTTTAAAGAAAGTGTTAAAGTTTCAAAATTCGTTAAAAAATGCCATGCAAAATTATTTTTATTTTAGTTTCTTCAAAAACTCTTCATCCCTGCTTTAGTTACGAATTCAGACAATGGAGTATCTAATCCGTGACCCCAAATATGGCCTAAAATGTAAACATAGCTGAGGATAGATAGAATTTAGCGTATTTTTTATGAAATCTTTGAACACCTATTTTTCTTGAACTAATGACTTTCGGGGTAAGTTGTAGAACAGAAGTTATCCATTATTATGGGTACTTTAACACCCTTTCGGCTTAAGTACCCCCTTTCCGACTAACCTTGTATAAGATTACACTAGACATTATGGTTTAGAAGACAAACGTGCTAAGAACAAAATAACTGAGTTTGAACATTTTAAAGCCAAATGTATTCTATGTCATATAATAAATAAAAGTTCGGCATACTGAAAAATATATCAATGCAGACACTGTCTGCCAGACAGGTGGTAGTTTTTTATCATAATATTAAGGGAGTAGAGGCGATTTAACGTGCGCACTACAAATTTTCATTCAATCGAACTTATACTCGTAAATATCAATATATCAAAACCTGCATTTGTTATTATCGTACACAGATCTTTGGAACAGTCCTTGATGATGAGTGATGTACAGTATCAAACACAGGTTTGATACTGTACATCACAAAGTTTTAATCAACTTTTAACTAACCAAATTAACCTCAGATGGTATTGAAAATAATATACCTACCTACTTGGGTCATCTCACATCCCCAGGTACTTAATTAAATCGTGGTTGTAAATAGGTTTCAGTCAAACCAATACATGACGATATCAGGAGATCCCCAGGGCTCTCATTTAGGGCCGATCCTGTTCAAGCTTCTCGTGTTCAGTTATGTAGACGAAAAGCTAAGAAAATAATTTAAAAAATACATATTCGTTTTACTATAATATTTTCTCCCTAGCCTTTTTCCAATTATGTTGGGGCCAGCTTCCAGTCTAACCAGATGCGGCTGAATACCAGTATAATATTTTACACGGAGCGACTGCCATCAGATCTCCGCAACCCAGTAAGTAACTGGGCAATGCCGATGTTATAAGGTTAAACCGGTAGTCAGACTTTCCGGCTTCTGACTATCCGTAACGACTGTCATAGGTATTCTTATCGACACCCAGGACCGACGGTTTAACGTGCTCTCCGAGGCACGGAGGGGTCTTGATGTGTAAAGAACGGTCACACATCCACTGACTAACCGCGGCAAGCCTAATATATTAACACGAATAAATATCTGGTTTAAGAGAGAGTTATCTATTCTAAATTTTGCAAGTCGTTAAACAAGAAAATATATTTGTGCATATTACATTTAATAATTATCATTTAAATCTTAACTATGTACTTACTACATATAGATAAGTACCTACGTACTTACGTAAGTACGTAAAAAAAGTATAACAATATAGTTCAAAAATAAACCTATACGAAAAGCGCACTTAGGCATCGAAGAACTCCTCCAGATCACTGTCATCTGGAAGCATGCTCAGAAGACTGGCAGCATGATCACGTTGAGTGGCAACGCTAATTCTTAGGCCAAACATCAAGCCAGCCCTCTGGTCGCTCTATGTTCTAGATACTACAAAACATTATCGTTAGCATAATTAAAATAAATTAAGTTATAATATTTCAGAACTTCTTAGGCAAAGCCATGCTAACGGTTTTCACTTCGATGTAAGCTAATAGGGCGTCCATGCCGCTGAAAAGAAGAAATACTCGTATTATCAATCTGTCTGTCGTAAACCAAAATAATTTATTGAGACATTTTTTTAAATAGAAGTAAAAGTTTTGCTTTTAATTCTCAGATATCTATTTTAATCGGAGTATTATGATTTACGGACAGATATAGTCGATCCAACTACCCTTTTGTGGCATTTTTTTATTTGATTAAAAGAGTGAATTCAATGAGTGTGTTTTGAACAACTACTTACCATTCACGACCAACTCCAGAGTCTTTGAAGCCTCCGAATGGTGCTTGCGGGGTTACAGCTAAGTAGGTGTTGACCCTGTAAAAATATTATTATTATAAAGTCAATATTTAAAATAAATTCGCATCATAGGGTAAAAGACACGCACAATATCCGCTACTTTTTGTTTAGTCATTATGTACCTGCTATCTAGACGTCCGATTAATAGACCAGGGTGCTTGGGGTGAAAATTGGGGTGAAAAAATAAATATTTTAAAACAAAAAAATTGTCTTTACACTGTAATTTTTTGATTTAAAATATTTATTTTTTCACCTTATTTTAACTTAATATCGAAAAAGCACCCTAATTTTCAATCGAAAATTCTCGCGCCAAAATATCAGCTTTATTAAAAAAGTCAGTGGGCTGGCTTTATGTTCGTTGAAATCTCTACTTTCTGATGGTGTAAAAAAAATATACATTACTATGGTAAATGTTCTCAGAAAATGCAAAGAAATAAGGAATATAATACTATGAAATAAGGTGAAAAAATAAATATTTTAAATCAAAATAATTACAGTGTGTTTGGGACATAAAATGGTAAGTTTTCACCAAATTTCGTGAAACACATTTTTTTTGTAAAAGATAAAAATAAAAAACCAAAAACTTGCTTATTTGAATTTTTCATATAAATTTTGAAGTTATGTGAAAAAAGTGTAAATACAAAAGTTGTATATCTTTTTATTACCTACAACTTTGCTGTGTAACTTTTTCCATAGGACTTGTAGTTTTGCCAGAAATCGAGATAAACCGTTTTTTACCCTTAAAAACGCACCCCCATCCACTTCCCGACCTCAGATCGCCCGTAATTTATTTTTCCTTTAATTTTTGTTATATTCTTTTCCTTTTCCAATGGGTTTCATCCTACTATTTTTTTTTTGGTTTCAAAAATTATCGACCCTGGTCTTTAAGGGATCAATTTATATTAAAAATTTTACTGTGTCAATCTCTCAATTCAAAATAGTTTTTTATGCATGATAAAAATAACAAAAAATATACACGTGCCAAAACAGTAGCCAAATATTTACATTTAAAGAGTAAATTGCCTAGTAAAATGAAATGTCTTACCAAATTGTGCCAGCATCAACATGTTTAGTGAACTGCAGAGCATTGTTAACACTTGATGTGAAAATTCCAGCTGCCAAACCAAAGGTCGTGGCGTTTGCTCGTTCAATAACTTCTTCTAAAGTGTCGAACTTGAGAATGGTCTGTACAGGCCCGAAGATCTGCTCGTACAAAGTTTAAAATAAGAGTAACGAAGAATTTCTTAAATTTCAGATAAAAAAGCAGCACAAATAAAAATTTAAAAAACCCCCGACGCAAAAAAAACGAACTTTTAAAAAGTCAAAAATAATAGTATCGTTGAGCCATCAAATGCGATTGAGTAACACCTATATATTTTAATTACAGAAATTGATGGATGGCACGATAAGGTTTGCTCGTTGAAATGGCGATATAATATCGCGTCGGGGTACCGCTAAAGTAAGGTCTGACTTACTGACTGGGGTTTTTTAAATTTTTAATTTAATTTTTATTTTAAACTTTTTAAACTTAGTATTAATTGCCACCATTGCATTGTATGTAGAATCAAATACTGATCAAAACGAATCCAAACACGACATATATCTGCTATTATTTTTTCAAGAGTGTACTAGTGTGCTGGATATCCTGGCTGCAGCATCAGCTCATCATGTCGCCACCATTGAATTGCATGTAGAATCAAATACTGATCAAAACGAATCCAAACACGACATATCTGCTATTATTTTTTCAAGAGTGTACTAGTGCACTGGTTATCCTGGCTGCAGCATCAGACCAAGAATTTCATAATCTTGCATAGTTATATAGCATACATGAGTGTTTCAAATTTTATTTCACACGTATGTTTAAAAGTAAGGTAATACACATTATGCGTCTAAGAACCCTACCGCAACTACCTAACAAAACAGCTGATAACCTTGAAATGGCTGAACCGATTTTAATAAAACATGTCTAAGATCACTTGCTAGAAAACCAGCTTTCAAATAAAAAAACCGCACTCAAATCGGTTCACCCGTTTAAGAGCTACGGTGCCACAGACAGACACACACATAGACAGACAGACACACATAGCGGTCAAACTTATAACACCCCTCTTTTTGCGTCGGGGGTTAAGAAGTCAAAATTATATAAATTATACCTACTACTTATCATAAATATCTTGGAATGATTTGATCTTAAGAGTGGATTCCGTTTAGAAATCAACTGTCAATTAGAAAAACTAGTTTTGAGCTCCAACTTATTTTATTAAGTAAGCCATCATTGAATTACCTCTTCCTTTGCGATAGTCATGTCATCCGTGACATCAGCGAACACTGTAGGCTGGATATAGTAGCCAGATGAGCCGACTCGTTTGCCACCGGTCAGCAGTTTTGCACCTTCTTGTTTACCCTTCTCGATGTATCCCAGCACCTTCGTCATCATCGACTCATCAACCTAAAAGTTAGGATCTCCGTTAGACGTGCATGAAGAGGAAAATACGTGAAAGTTTAGCCTCACTCATCGACTGGTCACAAATACCTAACTTCGGCAAAGGACGGGTTTCCAGGTTCAATTGGATGGATATACTTAACTGACTGGTCTGGAGATCGAACACAGACTAGATTTTTTTTGTTAACCATAGCGGTATTTTGGTTATTTTCTATGACTATTAATGAAACTGACAAGAAATTGCTTAGGAAGCAAAGACGCCAACGATTAAATGTATATTTTAGAAAATCTGCATTTGAAGATTTATTTGTTATTGACATGGTCACGGGCAATAGTTTGATTTACGACTTACCTGTGGGCCGTGCTGCGTTGCGGGATCAGTCGGGTTTCCAACCTTGATAGCTTGTGCGTGCTTGACAGATGCTGCCACAAACTTGTCATAGATACCAGATTGAACGAATAAGCGTGAAGCGGCTATACATATTTGTCCTTGATGGAAGAATACGCCATTAGAAGCAGATGGAACCGCCAAGTTTACTGAAATCCATTAAAATAAGTCAGTAGGTAGATATAATTTAATAGAATATTCGACCACAAGGTCCTTGATAGTTAATGATCAGATAGCTTACAATCAGCGTCATCCATGATAACGAGAGGACTCTTGCCGCCAAGTTCAAGAGTAACCCGTTTCAAATTATTGGCTCCAGCTGCTTGCTGAATCAATTTGCCGACCTGTAAACATGGTAACATTAAGTATCCATATCCAATATAAATAGTGTCACGTTATAATTCTCATCGGGAAAAAGATTCGACTACTCATTCATCTTGTATTCGAAACTAACTTTAGGCTAGTTATAGTAAGGGTCTTTCGCTAAATGATCCTATCCTAGATATTAAAACTGCTCTTTTAACTAAAGGTACGGTTGATGAAATGGGGTTATACATAGTTCAACTAACTTGTAGCGAGCCGGTGAAAGAAACTTTGTCGACGTCACCGTGATGGGTAAGAGCGGTTCCAGCCCCAGGTCCGAACCCATTGACTACGTTGACAACACCCTTGGGCACACCTGCCTCAGCCAGCAAAGCCGCCAGAGCCAGCGCGGTTAACGGAGTCTGCTCTGCTGGCTTTACCACTACGGTGCAACCTAAATACAGAAAGGAGTTCTTCATAATACATTAAGTAATGAAGAAGTTATGCTTAAGTGGATGTGTGTGTGTCTTTTAGCGCTCAGACAGTCAAACGGCACTTCTTCAGTTCTTCTTGGTCCGACGTCACCGGTAACTGCAGCCGTCGCCGCTTGCAGTTGTAGTTAATCCTGTCGGCGGCAAAGTGCTGCTCGTCTGTAGAACCCTTAGGTACTGTTGATAGTTTTAGTGCATAGCAGTATTAAAATTAATAATAAATCGCCTTTCCTTCTTTGCTTTTAATATCCCGCATAGCTTGTGGACTATTTAGGGGAAAATGTTATAATCCCTGTGCACTGTTGGAAATAACATTGGTAAATGCAGTACATACCTATTACTTTGTTGACTTATGACGCGAGAATAATCCGGTTTGTATAGTGGGCTTTAGTTTTAGCGAGCTGTTTTCGAATAATCCCATTGATAGTCTTATCTCCCAAAAACACTCCGAGCATGGTTTGTTCGATAAATTACTTATGTGTGGACAACTGTCTGTCCACGTGTTGGTCATGCATGACAGGCTACTACTTATATTAAAGTATTAACTTACCTGCCGCCAAAGCGGTGCAAACTTTATTGATGAATATGAAAATGGGACCATTCCATGGTACAATTAAACCACATACACCCACAGGTTGCATCAGGGTATAGGAGAACACCTCGCCATCTGTTGACAACGGAATGATTATCGTATGTACTTTTTGTATAGGCATTTTTATTTACATAACACGACGCCTTGTATTCCCCAAGGGGTTGGGCACTGGTGTTTTTTAGTACGCCCTCGTTACGCCAGTTATGTTTAAGTCCCTTGTAATACGGGGCGAGCCTATTGCCATCAACCGGGCACTAATCCAGACTCCGGGCTGCTATTGAGAAATTTCTAATGGAAAAACCCAATAACACTGCCCAACCTGGGGATCGAACCCAGGACCTCACGATCAGCAGTCGCGTTTTTGCCACCACTAGATTAACGAGGCAGTCAGTATTTTTATTTAGTTTCATTTAAATATCTTACACGTTTTTACCTGCAGAAAGGGTATCGCCTTGTATTTTATCCGCACAAGCGGCTATATACCGAGCAGAATTAACAGCACTTTTTACGAATCCCTGTGCTGTATTGAGCACCGCGCCATTGTCGAGGGACTCCAGCTCAGCGAGGTACTTGGCATCTCTTAGCAGGAGATCGGAGAACTTGCGAATGATCTCGCCGCGTTGGGACGCGTCCATCAACCGCCATTCAGAGTTACGATGGAAAGCACGCCGCGCTGCGGCCACCGCCAGGTCTACGTCCGCCTGAAAGTATTGGTTTACTTAATTCTAGTTTGCACTATGGATTTTAAATTCACATGATGATCTTCCCAATCTGACCCAGTCTAATATAGCATAACTCTCTCAGAACGAGTGTCCTTGGTCACCACCGGTTGCCCATTCATGCCATAAGCTGCCCATCACATCACTTTATCCTGGGATAAGGCGCATCTTCGGCGCTTTAGTCACGGGACAAAACACAATATTGTGGACTTTTTGATAAAATCACGACCTTGTTACTTGCCTTAACACTTTTCAGTGGAATCTGGTTAATTAATTAACGCTGATGACGTCATGACGAGCACATTGATCGCACAGCATCGTGATTCTGGCGATGTATCTTAAGACAAGGCAAGATTTCGGGGAGTTAGGCCATAAGACGGATATAATGTTGGCGTTCCTCATCGTTATTCATCTAATTGCAACATCTAAATGATAATTATCTACTACCTATTGAGAATGCAGTAACTGCTTCGTAATAACTACATTAGGTAAAAACACAAATCTGTCGTCATGTCATGCAAGCAATTATATTTTTCTTTGTTATGAACTATGCGCAAGGCGGAAAACACAAGCACGGTCGTCTCGCACGCGCAGTTAGATTGATTTCATTTTAGACCCTTTGGCGCTTATTACAAAAAGAGGTTTAAACCAAGACTAAGGTAAACCCAGTTTTATAATATACCTATCACTTGCTAACGTCATATAACAAAAAGAGATGGAGCTATTTTAAACCCGAGGTTTTTCTTAGTCCATCTTTCATAATAAGAGGGCCCGTAGCGAATCGGTGGATTATAATATCTGTGGCAATAGTAATCATTGTAGGTAGTATGGGTCAAGGATGTCAAAATAAATGTGACAGTATCTTTAAATGTTCGCAAAGGCATTAGTGTCCCGAAATCAACCTTATTTTAAGGTGTTTAATAAGAAATCGTTTTTATAGAGGCCTAAAAGTTCCGCCTGGCACCACTAAACTGTGGTGTTATTCAGCACGACCACCGGGGATATCCTTTGTATTTTTGTGGTACATATTCATGACAAAAATTGGACTTTAAAGTAAGATATGTCAAGAAACTGTTTTATTTTTTAATAATTTTGACGATAAATATTATATTGTATGACAAAAAAAAAATCCGCAAATACTTTACAATAATAGTGTGACACCAAACTAATAAATGTTTTCAAACTTTCGCGATTTGTATTCATTATAAAAATACTAAATCAATTTATAAAATACTAAATGAAATTTTCTACGCAATTAGACCCGATTTAGTATTTTTATAACCAAACTAGTACCTAATTTGTAAGTTCCCAAGTTTTTGGCACAGTAAAGAAACAGCTAATTAAAAGATGAAAAAAAATTGTGAGACAAATATGGATTAGTTTACCTACAGCAAAATATAAATCTTCTCATAGACCGCTGTAATAAGCGGTCGTGATTATTTTTTCCATTATTACCAAAATTTGATAAACGGATGGATTGGCATCCCATTATTACCAATCTAAGCTATTTTAAGCAGGTAGGGAGGACATTTCCTTGGTCTTAGCTAATACCATACACGACACTTTCACATACCTTATCTCCTTCGGAGACTTTGGCGATAACAGATCCATCATGAGGAGAGCGCGTCTCGAAGGTTTTGCCGCTCTTTGCATCCACCCACTCATTGTCAATGAACAACTAAAAATAAAATTAATATGAATTAATTGTTGTGATTTTGGGAAAAAATATTTTCGACCATCCGTTATTCTTCGCCATCGTTAACAAAATGAAAATGAACGTGATAATATTTGATTGGATAACAATATCTTATGTGCTATTATTATTAAGCTTGTCACTTTGACAATTCTTAATGTTAAAAAGCCTTTTGCTTGAAATTAAACTGTTATAACTAGTTGCTACCTTGTTGGTCTAGTGGTCGTAAGTGCGACTGCTGAGCATGGGGTCTCTGGCTCGATCTCCGCATCGGGCAAAGTGTTGTTGGGTTTTTCTATTCGGAATTTCTCACTACCAGCCCGGAGTCTGGATTTGTGTCCGGTTAATGGCAATAGGCTCGCGCCCATGCACATGTGCACATGGAGCTTAAACATAACTGGCGAAACGAGGGTGTACTAAAACACCTCTGCCGAACGCTTCGGGGAGTACAAGGCATGATGTTATGTTATGTGTTAAGTAGTTGCTGCTCAAAAGACATAACCAGAAAACACCCCAAGCTTATTGGCTTAGCTATTTAAACATTAAGAATCGACAAAGTGACTGTCTTGCTAATACTTAGCACATAAGATATTGTACATTGTGGATAGCAAATAAACAAATTAAATAAGCATGGACATGAATAAATTGTTAAGATTTTTTTTTACTTTTTATTGCAAATACTCAATCGCTTACTCAATCTTAAATTGCCGTTAATTTCGTGTTGTCACTGTCACTTCGCCTTAGAGTGACATTGACAGCACGAGACTTAAAGTCAACTTAAAATTGAATAAAGTATGAGAATACCAATATTTACCATCCAGCCCCACCATGAGATCAGCTCGATGGTACCATATTATGTATTGCCGTCAGAATTACATAATTATATTTGCAAAATTTCAAATCGATGCGATAGTTAGAAATAGGTGAAATTTTACTTTCAAAAGATTTGATTACAAATTAGTTACTACCTACTAGGTACTAGGTGAAACTAAAATAAACGTGTTAAAAAAGTAGATTATAGTAAAATTATTACACAATAGTTTATTACCTTAGTGTATTTAACCTGCGGAGCCATTTTATTTACTTTTTCTTTTTTTTTACAAAACGGCATAATATCACGACACGGCCGGCACCAACGCGATGATTTTGAATGTAATACTGAGATCCAAACACGCTTATAATATATAAATAGATATAATTATTTAGATGATTCGCCAAGATAAAAGATAACGTAGCTCGTGGAAGTAGCGAACGCACTAAAAAAATAAAAAAGTAATAATAATTTTAGTTGAATTGGCTCGTGACTTATTAACGACCGCACGGATCTTACGATTTGCGAGGTTAAGCAACACTTGCCGGGGTCAGTCCGTGAATGGGTGACCATTTGTTACATCGAGACCCCTCCGTGCCTCGGAGAGCACGTTACACCGTCGGTCTCGGGTGTCATATTTTATGAATACCTATAACAGTCGTTACGGGTAGTCAAAAGTCCGAAAGTCTTGGTCTAATTTTAGGATATTGGCATTGCCCAGTGATTGGGTTGCGGAGGTCTATGGCAGTCGCTTCGTGTAAAATACTGGTATCAGTCGCATCTGGTTAGATTAGAAGCTAGTCTCAACATAAGTAATTGGGAAAAAGCTAAGCAGAACGAACGAGTGGAATAAATGATGATTTCTATCCGACTTAGCTTTTAGTCTAGAATCGTTTTTCTTTGAAGGACCCCTTTTAGGCTTCCAACACTAGCGATGGCAAAAGAAGAAGGAGTTTTTAATGAGATAGGACTGGAGGGCCAAATCCGAAACTATTAGGAACAGAGAAAGTTATCAAAGGAGTCGTCGAGTTGGAGATACATAAACTGCATTTTTGTAAAAAGCTTTTTGTTTTAGCCATAGCCAAGGAATAGAAATCAAAGTATTTGCAAGCAAAAATAACAGCCTGTATTATTGCTGCTGATAAAGTACAAATCTTGTAAATGTATCATGTGGTAAATCATGGGAAACGGAATGTTTATACAATTTTATTTTCCTTAATTTTCATAGATGTAATTAGCTGTCTATAAATCAAAGGCAAAAAAAGAAACTTCAAAGCTACCTAAAAACACTGATTTTAAGACATTGGTCACGAAAACTCTATTGGGTGCCATAATAAATGTTGTAAATTTTTTAAGATTATACAAGCGTGCAATGAAAGCCGTAGTAAATTTTTGTGAGCAGTTAATTAAAGCAGCTTTGGATGTGGGATAGAACGATCACACATCTAAGGCGACTGCGACCAAGTCGGTAGTCACGAGAATTTCATAATCCTAATTTAATAATACGCTAGAACGCTATGTAAAAATGAATGTAAGAAAATTAATAAACAAGTTTATTAATAACTAGCTGTGGCTCCGCCCGCGTAAGAAGTTTTATTCCAGTAATAAATATAGCCTATGTTACTCAGTGATAATGCAGCTTTCTAACGGCAAAATATTTTTTTGAAATCGTTCCAGTAGTTTTTAAGTTTATTCGTTACATACAAAAATACAAATCTTTCCTCTTTATAATATTAGTATAGATTAGTATTAGTATAGACAAAAACAAAGGTATATATGTAAACAAACTTTAAAATTGATAGTTTGCATTTTACTAATTATAATACTTCAACTTTAAAATATTAGTTTGCACTATAATTTTAATGCTTCTAACTTCAAAGTCCCCTACAATAAGAAATAAAATGACTAACAGGTAGCTGAAAGGTAGGTTAGATTATGCTAACATAACCTAACCTACCTTTCAGCTACCTTTACTTTCTTCTTCTACCTTATCTACAGCTTTCTGTCTTCCAGCGTTGAGTGGTCACAGGTATAAACCTGGGACCACTCAACACACGAGCCGAGCGAGCAAAGCGTGCGATGCCGCAGGAGCGGCCGGCGAGTGTCAGAATGATTCACCGATCACTTTCCACCATTATGTCGAATGGGTGCGTTCAGAAATAAGTATTTTTTGATTGATTAATAGTGCGAACCATTATTTTTAAAGTTAGAAGTATTAAAATTAAAGTGCATGTATTATTTTTTTGTAGTGGAAAGGATTATTTTTGAAGTGTGCCATATACACCTTTTCTGTTGTTATTTTCATTAATTTTAAAGTACTTTTAAATACACCCCAAAATAAAACCAATGAAAAATAAAAGATTTTTTATTAACAAACGTTATGCAATCTAGATGCAATAATGTTGACTACGTAACTTATTTAAACAGATAATTTATCAAGATGTAATAGTGCTTCATAATGGTCTGCTGATACGCCGATACAGATAATAGCCCGTCAATACAAACAAGTAGGTAATCCTATTTTATGAAATAGCATTTACCTGTGACTTCAGAATTGGAATTGTATTTTTTATTGTTATCATAAATATTTAGGTCCGGTCAGCGAAAATGTAGAATTGATTAGCGATGCGAGATCGGGGGAGAAAAATGAGTCTTATTTTCAACAATGAGCTTTCTGCGTTGTTAAAAAATCAACAAGAAGTGCAAAGTGACCACTTCTAACCTAACTTAACCGAGTCACGGTGCTCAGACGATTTAATACCTGATTTTTCTTGCCGAAAATTTATTTCCATCACAAATCATTTAATTACTTCTCTATTTTTAAAGAAACTTTTCCTAAACTATTTTTAGTTTCACACTAAGGATTAGGATTTTGAAGGAAGAGACAAAACCTTTTATCAATAAGTAGATACATACATTATCACCTCTTTATATGTGCAGAGTAACGACGGAATTACCCTTCTAATCGATGTAGCTAATAGTAACATAGATTTACCTGAACTTTTAGGCAATATTAAATTGTGGTCCATAACATAGAAACCCATCATCTTAAGCAGTTTAAAAAGTTGACACAAGGTAGGTACTTATCGTAGGTACTAGGTAATGCATATTTTCCTTGTGCAACTAAAAAGATATAATTAATACTAGATACGTTTAAGGCTACAGTATTGATCTTTTCCACACCAGAGCACAACATTTCCGCCGTCTCGTATCAAATAATTTCTTATCTTCTCAGTCCGTGATACAAAATATATAATTCTTCCTCTTAGCCTTTTCCCAATTATCTTGGGCTCAGCTTCCAGTCTAACCAGATGCGGCTGAATACCAGTATTTTACACGGAGCGACTGCCATCAGACCTCCGCAACCCAGTAACTGGGCAATGCCGATATCCTAAGGTTAAACCGTTTGTCAGACTTTCAGGCTTCTGACTACCCGTAACGACTGTCATAGGTATTCGTATGACACCCGGGACCGACGGCTTAACGTGCTCTCCGAGGCACGGAGGGGTCTCGATATGTAACAAATGGTCACCCATCCACGGACTGACCGCGGCAAGCGCAGCTTAACCTCGCAAATCGTACGATCGGCGCGGTTGTTATTTAGCCACGAGCCCCTCAAAGCTAAGTTAATTAATATTTTTTAATTATATATCCTCGCGCTGACGATATCTCAGCGCGAGGGCGGACAAACTTTTACATAGTGTTCAATACGTTTAACTAAACATATCTAAGCAAAAAAAAACGAGATCCAAGTGCTTTTTTTCTAACCAAAAAATAATAACGTTTTAAATTACCGTACAGGTATTTAAATTACCGTACAGGTATTTTAGGTCTTTAAGAATAAACTCATCCATTTTTAATGCATCGACCGCCGCACAGTGTTGCCGAGGGCGGACAAAAACCAAATTTTAAAGTTGAATGTAGATGAAAAACAATTACCGGACTTGCAACTAGAATATATATGTTATAGGAATCCAAAAAATGGAGGATGGTTTTCTAATAAAAATGAGAAGATATCACTTGTCAAAGTACGCTGTCGACAACTACGGTTTCAAGAAGAGAAAATTCAACGTAATTCAAGCAAATACAGCTTTGATATTTATTGTTATTTGCATAATCAATAACTTGGATTCTGAAGTGCAAGGTATTGTCTTTTAGATATGATATAAATGCTCTTGAAATATAAACATAATGTATGTATATAGACAGTTTCAATTAACGACCAAAAATACGACTAAAATAAAAATTCACAAGGCTATTAGTAAGTGTTTTCCGTAACTTTCTATAACAATTTATTTACACAAATAATCTCTGGGCTTTATATTATTATATTGTAATAACAAAGCCTGCTAATACATGCTACCTAGGTTGTTATTTTTAATTGTTTCTGTAGGACGCGTGGATGAATTTACTCGTCGCGACCTTGTTATTTCAAGATCCTGTAAAGAATTGCAGTCAAAAGGGCTAGAATTATCAGCTATTTAGGTACCTAATCATTTAATTGAATTACTCGTCTGAATTTCGTAATTTTCTTTTATTTTTTTCATAACTTTTTTCTTAATCCTACTAATATTATATAGGTACCTATCTGAAAGATTACCTATGTGTGTGTGTGGAACTATTGTTATTCTATTAGAGGATTTGGATAAAACTTAATAGTTTAGAACTTGAAATTGGCTACTTTTTAATGTTTTATCCAGTTTAAGGCGAGTAAAGCCGCGGGACACAGCTAGTGCATAGTAAATTATGGTTATTCTATTAAATACATATATTTTCTATACAATACTGATGATAGGTAGTAAATTCACATCACAAATAATATTGTCCGTGTCTTACTATGAACCGGCAACACTGCGCCGCCGGGCGCGTGTTGCTTCCGTGCCGTGTTTTACCTAAACAAAGAAGAGAAAAATGTAAAAAAAACAAAATATGTTGAAAAAAATTTTTGCTTAAAAAAAAGGAACACTTGGATTTCGTTTTTTTTGCATAGATGTGTTTAATTAAACGTACTGAACACGGTGTAAAAGTTTGTCCAGGTATTTTGGTTGGACGTTATAATAGTAGTCTATGTTTGACGGAGCGTCATCTGACTAGCTGGTCCTTCTTATATTCTGATGATCTTATGTGAATTGTGTGAATTATATTGTGACTTAGCTCATGTAACTGACAACTAACTCAAATACAAGTACCTACTCTCAGTTGTAGAGTGTCTATGTTGGTTTTATTAACCGACTTTCAAAAAGGAGGAGGTTCTATGTTCGTCTGAATGTTTTTTTTGTGTATGTTCACCGATATTTTCGCCAATTGTGAACCGATTTAAAAAAAAATATGATACCCGTTTTGCTTGTGATAAGCAGACATTTTGTCTTAACTGTATGCTATACTCCTATCCAATTCCATAACCGTGTCTGCGACACATATCATATATCTATATATAATCGCACTATAAACCTGTTTACTATGCATTGTAATATACAAATTTCGTTATCTTTCCCATTCATAGTGTAAGTACGTAGATAAGCTTATCAACAGCTAACGACTATCTATGTTTATAAGTGCTATGCAAAACAAGTGATGTGTTCCAAATAGTTATTGTGCAGGCATCGCAAATCCGTTAAAAGTTCGAACTTTTTTACACTTACTGGACGGTCGGAACAGCGTGTCTATACCAGGTGTCCCAATCCCAATTCAATAGGACATGAAGGGAAATGTCTCTTGCCTAAGCCGATAACTGTAATGCAGAATGCTACAAGATTAGATCTTCCAATTGATATGGAGCTAGACTCTAGGCCTATATACCGAAGTTCTCTTTTGGGTTCCAAGGGAAAGGCGAAGAGTTGTAGGGTTTTTGCGAAAAACAATTTACAGTTCCTGTTTTGCAATCGTCTTCTATCATAGTTATCGATACTTGTGCACAATTGATATGCATAATTATCGTAATACCTACATCTCTGTAAAACCTTTGTAGAATAATCATTTATATTTATCGATTATCAGTCGGACGCGGACTTGGCGGTAACCGGGTCGATGTACGTCCCACTTAGGGTTACCAGATGAAAAAAACAAAAGTCCGGAGAAAAAGCCTGATTTCCATTGAAAAATCCTGAGATTTTTTACAGTTTTTATTTGCAATTACAGCCCAGAAGAGTTTTTTCTATTATGGGGGCTCAATGGTCGAATGAAAGAAACCAGCTAACGGTGTCTTCAGTTCGAGCTATACTCTTAATTCAATATAATTTGAAGAGTTTAACACTAGACTATTACCCGCGGTTTCACCCGCATCCTAGGGGAATTACTTGATGTACCCGGATAAAAAGTATCTATGTGTTAATCCAGGGCATAGTCTATCTGTGTGCCAAATCTCATCCAAATCCGTTCAGCCGTTTTTTTGTGAAAGAATAACAAACATCCATACATCCATCCATACATCCATACGTACAAACTACAAAAAAGGTATCTTCACATATTAAGTATGATAAAACTGATTAAGTACCTAGGTACTTAGATAAATAAGTATTGGTTTTAATTGTGCAATTATTACCAAAGGAAGATTATTTTTAGTTTGTTTAACTTCTTATTAAAGAGATCTTCGAAATGTCAGCTGTAGGTATTTTATTGAAAATTTTAAAAACCCTGATATTTCATGAGATTTGCATAATCCAGCCGCAATCCTGAGAAGAGACCAAAAATCCTGAAATCTCAGGATAAATCCTGAAATATGGTAACCCTAGTCCCACCGTAACTCTGAATGGCGGTTGATGGATGCGTCTCAACGCGGCGCTATCTCGTAAAAGTTCTCCGAACCCCTGCAAAGAGACACAGATTACCTCGCAGAGCTGGAGTCCTATAATAATGGTTTGGTAGGTACTCAGCATTTTATTGAGAATTATTCAGGCAGCCGTCGAATTCATCAAGTACTTCGCCAGTTTAGCTGACAAATTTCAAGGCAACACTATTCCAGCTGGTAAGAAGTAGGTACAGGTTACATAAATAAATGGTATTCACTTACGCATTTTATCTTTATCGGGGACCACCTGAGAGTTATCTAGGTACCATGTTACATGAAATATAATATTGCCTAATTTACCATCAAGTACATTTTAAACACACGGCTTAAAAATGTTTTTTGTGTTCATATCTTTGCAACGTGCCTTATCCAAGATCATTGAGCAAAAAATAAGATAACGCACAATATGTCGCAGTAACATAGTTAAAGCCGTTATTATAATCATATGTCTAGTGATATGATCACATGCCGGAAGATATATTGATACCCGTATGGAACGCGGTTGATCCGTTGCAGTGGGCATAGTAGTGAACGGAGTGTTTTTTGCCGTGCATGACACGGTCCTATTACGGTTCGAGTATGATACGTTGTAATGGGCAGACTCCTTTAATCGACCGATGGATGTTGACGAGCAATAAACTCGAACAAAGTTATTTTTACTATAACTTTTCTTTTGTGTTGTTATATATTCCTAGGGAGATGCTTACAAAACACTTTCTTAGAAGTATCTTCCGGTGTAGATACAATCATACGGCGAAAAATACGATCATATAACGAAATTCCATGTAACTGCGACACATACATATAAAAACATACCTGCTGACTAATAAACATGATTGTTATATTATTCGTTCCTGGTACTGACAGTTGCATTAATTGGGTACCCCCCTGGTCACTTTGGAGGCTCTTGTAATGTTCCTTGGCATTTGTAGTAAGTAGGGTGTATTAAAAGAGCTTTCACAAGTTAGAGATGGATGCCCAATGAATGCAGCTGTCCTGTACCAGGAAGGAATAATAATTATAACAACCATGTTTATTTGTGTTTTTAGGACATTTGACTTTATTTATGATTTTGCTGAATGGTACCATTACAGCTGTTGTAGCTTAGCTAATATTCGGCAGTTTATTTTAATAGACATATAGACACCCAATATAAGTAAAAATAACTAACCTAAATAAATAAAACATACAATTTATAATACACCTATACCAATACCTATTTACTCGATAACATATTACTCGATATACTATGTTGTTTTGGTTCTAGTATCCTTAATTAAAAATATTGTGTATTAAGAATAACAATAGTCAAGAATTAGGCACTATGTACTACCTAAGTAGACACATAAGTAAATTTACAAATATACTTTTATCCAATTAGAGCCCTCAAATATTGCAACACCTTTTTTTTTTTTTTTTTTTTTTTTTTTTTTTTGTTTGCGCTGGGAAAAAATGCAATTACGCATACCCGCCCATTTGGGGGAATGGGGGGTTATGTGGGACTCCCCGGGCGAGCCCGGTATACCCACTAAAATAACCCAGCGGCATTCCCGCATCGTCTGACTGGAGGGGGACTGGGAAACCGGCGTAGCCTTTACATCCAGTCCCAAATATTGCAACACCTGGAAAAGGTTGCTAAGCTGTACCTACTCTATATAATAAGATCTGTATTATTTTACCTTAGTGTGCAAATAAATATTTTGAGTTTTGATTTATTTGGTAGAAACACGGTAGGTACATGTGTTTTACAATAATGCAGGTACAGATCTACATGTTTCGCCGGCACAGCGGCATGCTAATTTTGATAACTAGGGGAGACCGGGGACAATAGTTACATTTTTTACTTCTACTTCATTTGCGGAGACACTATTCATATTTAAGAAACCTTGCATTTTAATTAAGAAACATAGTTTAATAACCTACAGGATTTTATTGTTAAATTGTACTTAAACCGTATAGAACATGGTGTATTTTGCTTTTGAAGTGGGACGGACGAGTATTACAATTAACCCCATACCCAGGATCAATTGTACCAGATTTATTAATGAAAGTAAAACGCAGAATAATTAATGAATCAGTCTTATTTATTTACTATCAAGTAGTTTGAACCTTTATAATCAGTCTTCTTCATAAGACACTGGATAATTATGAATAATTTTCATAAAATTAACACATAAACATAAAGTTGCGTTTTCTCATTATAAACTAAAAGTTTAACACAATTCTTATAGAACTATAATCACTTTGGTGTCCCTATCACAATAGCATTCAAATTAAACAAAATCCTTATGCCTTACATAACATAATCAACAACATAAGTTTGCCTACAAATGTAGCGTGTTACTATTGACACGTGGTACAATTACTCCCAAGGACCAATTTTTAACCGACTTCCAAAAAAAAGGAGGTTCTCAATTCGGCTGTATGTTTTAACTTTTTTTTTAATGTTTGCTACCTCACTACACCCTCATTTATGAACCGATTGGAAAAAATCTTTTTTGTTTGAAAGAGTATTCTTTCGAAACGGTCCCATTTAAATTTGGTGAAGATCTGATGAAGAACTTCGGAGATAGACAATGGATCTCCTTAATGACGAACAGTACGCTTAATGTGACGATGTGATTATGTTACGAGCAGCGTCTTTAGTAGGTCCAACCATGTTTTAATTAAGGCCTCTAAAATGAAAAAAAATAAAAAAAACATTTTAACAAAAATAAACCGACTCCAAAAAACGAAGAAAAGTCTAAAATAAAGACCATATTATAAAATTAACAGTTTCAGAAGTCGGTGCCTTCAATTTGGTTCAGCGTGGATTAGCACCGACTTCTGAAACTGCTAATTTTATAATATGGTAATTATTTTAGACTTTTCTTCGTTTTTTGAAGTCGGTTTTATTTTTGTTAAAATGTTTTTTATAATTTATATATTTCTCAGTCAGTTCTCAGTCTCAGTCGTTTTCTTGGCATCTGTGAAAAAAATATTTTATAGTTTTTCTAGGATTTAACATATAAAACATTGGGGTCAATTGTAACGCGGGGTCAATTGTACCGTAACAACCAACCCCGTCGACATTGTTACAATATGTCCTTCGCGGCTATTTTGGGGAAAATATAAAAATACTACGATAAAAACAAGAATAATACACAAATCATCTCGTTTGGCATTCTTTAGTTCCTGTAGTAACGAATGGTACTAATATCTGCGTATAGCATGCATTAATTTAGAAATTACAACGCAATTAAATGATGGATAATACTTACAGCGACCGCCCAAAAACTTCACAGCGACTTTGTACATATTCACTGTACACTGCCGTTGCGGCTGACTAGCGAGCAAGTCCGGACACGTACTAGCCATCGCCTCTGCGCACTCACACATCCTTACGTTGCGTAGTTACCGAAATATTCTTAAAGTTACTATTGCCCCGCGTTACTATTGTCCCCGGTCTCCCCTACTTTATAATATAGACTAGGAAGTTTTAGATTTACTATGAATTTAATATTATATAAGACTGAATTTATTTATTTTTTTAAACATTATGATAAGACACAACTTCAGGTAGGTACCTATTATTATTTTTTATGAACTAAAAATGTAGCTCAGTAGATAGGTACAGTATTGAAATAAAGCTGTGAACATGATATAGGTGCTAAACTACGTGCGTGTTACATGAATACACCAGCCGTTTGTTAGTCGCAGGTTTCGGATGAGTATTGTGTCGCTGCCATAGCTTCCAGACATAAATCTACATATACTAATATTATAAAGCTGAAGAGTTTGTTTGTTTGTTTGTTTGAACGCGCTAATTTCAGGAACTACAGGTTGGAATTGAAAAATTATTTTTGTGTTGGATAGTCCATTTATCGAAGGAGGTTATAGGCTATATAACATCACGCTACGACCAATAGGAGCGGAACATAAATGAAAAATGTTGCAAAAACGGGAAAAATGTCCACCCGTGCGAAGCCGGGACGGGCCGGTAGTCTACCATTGACACGGCGCCGCGCCGCGCCCTGCCGTCAGCCGGCGAAGATGTTTTAATTAATTCCCTGTGTATCCCATCAGTTCCAGTGAGTAAATTGTCGAGATTTAATACTTGCGCAATAGCATTAATTATCTTCTTCTTAGCGTTTAGCAGTGATAAGTAGGTATTCCAGTCTTAGAGACGTTTGGTTAATAATGTTTATCTAGATAGATTTACTAATACTTAAATAACTATCTGTACTAATATTCAGATATTATGAAGTACATACCGCTCCAAAATTCACTTGCTTTTATACATGGTGTAAACGAAATCATGTAGGTACCTAATTCCATCAAATCTGGTGATGTACTGCTGACATAGATTAAACTTGCTCGGGATACTTTTGGATTCAATAAAAAAAATACGAAGAGTAAACATGTGTTCTTAACGTGAGGCATTTTAGCGCTCCGAGTTAAACGACCACGCGGCGAGCGGTAGCGCAACCACAATCTGATGTATCATGCTCACTCAAATGTCCTGCTGTTAGTGGCGTGTTGAGTCGTTCAGATCCCTACAATATGGTTGACCTGTGCGTTAAGCTCTTGTTCGGGTGCTATCAGTCGGAGCTGTTGAGCTCAAAACTAATTTAAGGCTAACTCAAGGCTAATTTAATAAATAAGCTAAATGCTTACGTAGTCTTTATTCTACATTGTATTACAGGCTCCAAAACAAACCTAGGTCATTACGCCGCTCTACCAAGACTTTGTAGGCAATATAACATGCTAGCTAAAACTATAACCACAAATTTAGATATCAGTCAATCTCTCGATATATATGTATAAGAAATGTCTTAGAAAAGTATTGTAATGTTAATTAATGTTTATTATTTTTACATTTTGGTATTTTATTATTCTATGTTTTATTATTTAACAGAATTTGTTGTGTTTTTATGTTCCTTTTTCAAAATTATTTATTCGTTTATTCATTTATATTTACATATTATTTACATTTTTAAATATTTCTATAAAAAATATAAAAAAACATTTAAAAATATAAAAAATAGTAGCCCACCGGCATCGGGAACAGAGTCCAAGCTACCGGTGGTCAGGGCCTCAGAGAGAGGAACTTCCTGACAATACGTGCCGTGTCCAGAAGTACCGCTTTCTGTATCAGGCCTTTGACCCAGCTGCCCAACGAGAACCTCGTCAGATGGTGGTCGAGGCTCTTGGTTATTAAGCCATTGGCCGTAACGACTATCGGCACAATGACTGCTGAGTCAACCTCCCACATGTCGACAACCTCGTGTGCCAAGTCTTGATACTTAATTTCCTTATCTTTCTCGGCTTTCACAAGGTTCTCGTCATGTGGGACAGTGATATCAACAATCATTGTGAGACGCTCTGTTCGATCTATCACCACTATGTCAGGCTTATTGGCAACAATAGTCCTGTCGGTGATGATAGATCGGTCCCAGTACAATGTGATATGACCATTCTCGAGAACTGGGTCGGGCACATACTTGTAGTATGGTACTTCTGCGTCCACAAGGTTGTATTTCAGAGCAAGTTGCTGGTGGATAATCCTAGTTACTAGGTTGTGTCTGTGTAAATACTCACCGTTAGCAAGACGAGAACAACCGGAAATAATATGTCGAATGGATTCACCGGGACAGTGACATGCCCGACAGATGTCAACCGTGCCGTCCTTCACAATATATTTCCGGTAGTTGTTCGTCATCATAACTTCGTCCATAATTGCACAGACAAAACCTTCGGTTTCCCCAAAGAGATCACCGAAACGTAGCCAGGCTACGGACGCTAGGAAGTCTACATCGGGCCCATGAAGGGCCCGGTAAAAGCGTCCGTGAAGCTCCTTGCTCTGCCATACCTCCCTGCGGCCATTAGTATCCAGTACTACAGGCTTGCGCCAGTTCTCTTTAGCCAAGGAGAGCGGGGTGAATCCTTTGTCCACTGCGACTACATCTCGATGCATCCCCACGTCGGCTTGGAGGAAGTACTCCCTGAGGCTGCACACCTCGCGGTTGTGGAGGGTCTTAGCATTTAAAAAGCCTCGACCCCCACACTTCCTCGGAATGTACAGCCTCATCACCGATGAACGTGGGTGATGCATTCGGTATGCAGTCAGCAGCGTACGGACCCTCCTATCCAGGGCGTCAAGTTCAGTCTGAGTCCACTTGAGTATGCCGAAGGAGTACATCAAGACCGGCATGACCCAACCGTTAAAGGCGCGCACCTTATTTCCGCCTGATAAAAGACTTTTAAGTACCTTTTTCAGGCGGCCATAGAAGCGCTCCCGTAACGATTGCTTCATGTCGGTCTCATTGATGCCTAATGCCTCCGACATGCCCAAGTATTTGTAGGTTTCGGTTGAGGAGAGGGATCTGAGGTGTATGGAGTCCGAGAGTTGTGTTCCCACGGATTCCATAATCCCTCCTCGCTTTACATGCATGACTGCACATTTGTCCACACCAAATTCCATCCTGATGGAATTACTGAAAGTTTCAGTTACTTTCAGTAACTTCATCAGTTGCAAGTTGTTGGGGGCAAAGAGTTTCAGATCGTCCATGTAAAGGAGGTGGGATATTACCTGACCACCTCTTCTCAACCGGTAGCCTAACCCTGAACCCTCAAGCAATGTGCTCAGAGGGTTCAAGGCTAAACAAAACCACAGCGGACTCAGACTATCGCCCTGGAATATACCTCGCTCAATCCTTATTGGTTCTCCTCTCCCTTGAATTTGCCGACATCCTGGATAGTGAAGGACTGTCCTCCATTGCCCCATACATGACGTCAGGAAGGCGCATAGAGTTGTATTCACTTTATACAACTCCAGCACCCTCATGAGCCATGTATGTGGTACTGAGTCGTAGGCCTTCTTATAATCTATCCAACATGTCGACAGATCCTTTCGGGATCGGCGAACTTGTTGGCTAATGGCCATATCTATGAGGAGTAGCTCCTTAGTACCGCGGGACCCATTCTTACATCCATTTTGAGAGACGGACATTATAGAATTATATAAAATATGAGAATTAATTTTGGCTCTCAAAATAGACGTAAGAAGTTTATAGACCGTCGGCAAACATGTAATTGGTCTATAATTCTTGGGTTCCGCAGTACTACCTGATTTATGGAGCAGGTGGGTAACTCCTGTTGTAAGGAACTCTGGAAGCGACCCAGATTCCAAAGACGACTGGAATTGTGAGGCCAAACGAGCATGTGAACTGCGTAACCATTTTATCCAGAAGTTGTGCAGTCCGTCTGGGCCAGGGGATTTCCAATTCGCCATTGGACGGACTGCACTGGTTACGTCTTGGGGGACAATAGTAATGTCCCCCATTTCCTTAATCGGTTCACACGCTCGCTGGACCTCCTGCATCCAGTCACCTTCAGTGTGAGTGACAGGCATCGACCAGATATTGCGCCAGAATGTATTCATGACATCATTATCCGGTGCATCCACCGCGTCATTCACATCGTGATCAGGTCGCTCCCAGGTTCTGTATACCCACCTTTCATCGCTATGAAACATGCGATTCTGGGTATATCGCTCCACTCGCCGCTTATACCTCCGAATACGGTTTGCCCATGCATAAACCTTCTGCTTCAGGAAGTCGATGCGCTCTGTGACACGGGACATGTAATCTCGAGGATTGATATCAGTCCCCGAGAATGCCCGTCTCACAAACCGTATCACTCTAGGGCGAGTATTGCCCTCCCTGAAGCAGATTAGTTTGCCAATGAGCGCTCTAGCCTCGTTAATACGACGTTCAATCCTGCACTGCCAGGCTGGTACGGCGGGCAAAATTATTTTATTATTAATTATTTAATTTGTTAGCTTAGTTGTTCATTTTATTGTGTATGCTGTGGTCTCCTGTAATTGAAGGAGTACACCTACGAAACACTTTGGGTATTAACAATATGTAATGTTTTGTGTATATCTTTTGTTGGAGATCCTAAAATAAATAAATAAATTATAATGTTCTTCTGGCAATCAATAATAATTTATCTATAAAAAAATATTGCAACTAATTTAAATAAAATGTAACCATGTAGTCTACCGGCGGCGACGAATTGTATGCGTACTACCTATAATATTCACAATTCCTATAATTCACATACAATATGTATACACTATCTAACTAACCGATTAAAGTTTTCAACTTTATTTTTTATAAAAATAAATTCTCGATACAATAGTGCACTGTGCTTGACTGCCTCACAGGTACGTCCTATTTTATAACTTAAAAAAATATTATGTTGATGTGTCATATTGTGAGATGAGATGAGTTATGGAAGCGGGCATGCGCTCCCGTTTCAGAGCAGTGAGGCGGTCTTTTCTCATAGAGATCGCATCCACGGGCCGAGGCGCGCGTTATCGCTTCACGGTCACGGGTAAACTATTAACTTCAACCATAACATTTACTTAAAACGAAAAGTTTTCATCATATTATACCCTTAAATATTTTACATTTAAATAATTAAAAGACATGTTGCTTTATGAGATCAAAAAAATAACTTGTTGACGAAAGTATTGTGAAGAGTTAAGTTTAAGTTACAATGTTGTTCTGGTTGTGTCTAAACGAGTGTGGAGGAAAAAATATCATGGACTTATGCTAAAATCTTTGGTTTTGGTGAGTATTAAATACTAAGTTAGTTCATACTGCTTAACTTTATTCCAACAATAGCTATATTAACTTTTAGCGATTTAACAAGTTAAGTCAGATAGCTAAAATAATGCTGAATAAATATTTAATCTACTTTTGCCAGTGTTACTTATTGTGAAATTAATTACTTAAGGCGCTTGCCATATGTACTAAACTTGAATTATAAAATTAAACTTAGACTACTTATAGCAAAAGGCATTGTTCTCTACCTATCATAACAAAGTCATAAACAAACACAAGCGAACTTACTATGCGTGCCAACTAAGAATAGGATCGCGCTTGCTACAATTTCACACGATAGCTGTCAAATTAGTACTGACAGCAAAAAAAACTGTGAATAAAAAAATGATATATTTTTTTATTCATAGATTTCATTTAGATTCATATTGTTTATATTAATTTTTATAAAATGTTATTTCTTGAATTCCATAAATAGATAATTTTGGATAAATTTATAATATTTGGAAGCAGTATTCATTAAAAAATAAACCAATATATATAGTTAACTTCACGAAATGCTACTGGTCGCCCTAATATGTCGCCATAATAATAATATAATTACTGTGTAATTAATTTGGCGTAAAATTGATTAGAAATATCAAAAAAGTGAACAAAAAATAATTAAATTGAGTATATTTTCTTTATTTACTTTTTTGCACACCTTACGCTTTGGTAATGAAGTTCACGAGTATTGAGGAACAAAATGGCGTCTTGACAGTACCTACTATGCTTAGTTGGCACACATAGTAGGTACATGAACGCAGTAACGTTTCTAATTGTTTACGAACATTCATTGTTTTCACTAATACTGTATATTGTTATTAACGAAAGTATAGTTTTTTTATCGCTATCTATTTATAATACTGTATCGCGAACAAAATTTTTCAAGATTGTCGCAAAAAAATTCATTAAAAAAGATTAGAGGGATTATCAACACTCTTAGGAAAAAGTTATGCTGTAGACATGTGACTGGGCAAGATGCTATACAAACAAGAATAGTGTATACCCACTTCATGTATGTCATAAGAGGTAACCATCGCCTTAGGATGTAAATAAAAGGATGGAGAGGCACCAGCTCCGTTCATCTAGACACGCGGCAAAGTGTCAAGCCAATGGAAGTTCAAGTTCAAAGGAAAAAGGAACTGGCGACGCAGCAGCCGTGTGTTATATTACACCAACCATTTGAAGCCACTTTTGAGCCCTTAATAACTCAAAATCTATTCAACATAAACACATGAAATATGGTTCATTTATTAAAACTCCTTAGATTAACAACAACGCCAAATTTCAGAAATACAGCTCAAACGGTTATTGAGATATTAACGTCTAAAAATCGACATTGTTAACACTGACGGACTGACATATAGATCAAAAACCTAACCCACTTCCAGATGACCTAGAAAGTTAAAATTTGGTACCCAGCTGGGTAATTGTGTGTATACAAAGGAAAAAGTCAGAAAACAGTGAATTTTTACGATTTGAAATATTTTTCAAGCAATCGTTTTTTATTACCTAACGCCTTTCGAAATTATAATAGCAAAAACTTTTTCTTTCGCAAGAGAATAGGTTCCATGATTACATGATGAAAGATCGCTTTTATCGTTTTGTATACCAGATTGTTTGATTCAAGTGGGAAATAAAACTATAACTAACAGGCAAATGATAAAAAAATGTTAAAGGGAGGACTTTCCATATATTTATAACGTTCAAGAAAATGTAGAAAAAACGAAAACTATCCAGCGTAAACGTTTGATAGATCACTTTTGAATGATGAATAATAATAATTTCTGTACAAAAAGTAATGATATCCCATCAAAACATAAATGTGAAAATGGGAGCCAAGTTGAATAATAAGATTATCTTACTCTTCTAAAAATTTGGTTTGCTGGTAAAAACTAGCCAAGTCAAACTTGAATAAATACATTTCAGGATTATCTACAGAACTTGGCACCCATTTAGATCTCAATTCTTTTGTCGGCGAAGTCGACAACCACGCATATTCTTATTATTGAACTTGGCTCCCATTTTCACATTTATGTTTTTGATGGGATGAATAAATACGAGAGACGAGTTTATCCGCTCGAAGCAAACTAGGGTCAATAGATCTATAAAGCCACCGTCTGGTAGGTAGAACGTGGTCCTTGTATTATTTACTGAAGCGCAATAGTGCAATAGTACACTGTAATACATATTTAGTCTGTGGCTACTGGCTAACCACGAACGCTGTGTAAATGTGACATGTTGTGCCGATTTGTTCGGGGCTAGGATAGCAGAAGGTTCGCACGGAAAATAATAATGTAGGTTTGCATTCGCTACCAGAAATTTGAAGTTTAAATGAAAGTTAGAACGAGTAACTGCGTATATACGTGATTTCAAAATGATGGGCAGGCGTGACTGTCCTCCTTTGTGCTAAAAAAACACGATGCAATTATAAACTCCCTATGGTCGGCCATTATAGACGTCATTATAAAACCCATGTTCAGCATTGGACGTTTACGGGCTGTTATATTGACGATGATGTAATATGAGATGTCTCCTATAGTCACTATGACTGAAGTTATTATTATTACTCTGATTATGAGCAAAAATGTTGGCTTTTCAAATATTTTGAGGATTCCAGATAAACGTTTGAGAATATGGACAAATATGCAATGTATGGCAGTTCGCAACCGTATTCGAGCAATGCGTACGCTAACGACTTTACTGAAACTCTAACAAAATTTGTGCGCAGCATGTGCTAAGGCAGAAATGGATATTACGAGTATCACGTACCTAAAGTTATTACTTTTTTTCACTTACGATTTTTTGTTCGTAATGTATTGACGCATAACTGAAATACAGAATACCGTAATGATGTTATATGATGTCTGGCCTCACTTAAAAGGGTTATCCAAATTCAATCTGAAACGTGGCGCAAGGGGCTTATTCGATTACATTGTCTTATTGTAGCTACTTACCAATTCGGTTAATGTTCCATAGAAAAAACAAAATGCTATTATACTTTGGAATTCAACACTCTAAAAGGCAGAAAAGGGGTAATCAGATAAGTGCCGAGTTCAATATTCGTATCAAGGTAAATAGGTACTTGTTTTCTGAATATTAAGCCAGAACAAAAGGAACGTAAAGGCAGTGTCTACGTGCACTTGAATAAAGACACAAATTTAATTTTTAATTTTATATAATATTCGCTAAACTTTTGTATGCAGGTCGCGGTTCTTTGTTAATAAATCTGATTTATTGTTAACGCTAATACAGGGATTGCGTTCTTTTGTGTATCAGTTAGGTACTGTATGTATCATTGTAAATGAAAGGATTACATGCAATCGGAGTAAGTGTAGTGTCACAAAATGGCGAAATTATGTGTCAGAAATTCGGCTGCTATGTTTTTTTATATCGGCAGACTCGACATAGCCTGGCGTGTCGCAGATAATTTATTTGCAGGCGGAATCATCATATTCGGTGTGGTGTAGCGCTACACTAACAAGGTGTATCCGAATTCGTGTAATTCCTTCAAACCTCGTGATCTACTGGTGACATAGATTGACCCTGCACAGAGTATTATACAAATTTAACAAAAAAAAATTAAAACATGGTAGTCTTAACGTGATTAATTTTAGCGCCCCAAGTTAACTGACTGCGCGAAGTAATATCGCTCTATTCGTGATTGCCAGCTGTGTCGCTATACTTTCATTAATTTATGCGTGGCATCGAAATGTCCTATGTTTTTTTTTAATCCTTGTCAGTTGGTTTTGATACGATTACTTACCTCTACTGCAAAACAAAAAAGAATTTTATGTTTAAATAAGCTAAATCCCGTGCGGCGTTAATCTTTACCAGTAATAAGATCATGTGGTTTTAAGGAATTACACGAATTCGTTTACACCCTGTATATATTCATGCAACATACAAAACTCTTTTGAAAATAACAGTAATAAAATTGGAAACACATATGTATTAATTACAGAGACTAATTCAATAAGTCGTTAACTGTTATGCACTGTACATTTTGGTGGACTTACCTATGCTTATCATTAATAGGGGTGGAACCTCAGATCACAGTAACAAGGTGGAACTTATTAATCGCTAGCGACCCGCCCCAACTTCGCACAGGTGCTATGTGTGCTATTGTGGGACATATAAACCTTCCTCTTGAATCACTCTATCTATTGCTGAAAACTGCATTAAGATCCGTCGCGTAGTTTAAAAGATCTAAGCGTACAGACAGCGGGAGCGACTTTGTTTTATACTATGTAAAGAAAGTGCTTATCAGTTTTTATAGTTGTACGAATGTAGGTACGCATAGAGCAGCGGGGCCACCGATGACTCGGAGGGGAGTAGCCATTCAGAACATTTCCCCGCTGTCAAGTCACTCATGCTCAAAGTGCACGTTGCTCTAAGGTCCATCGTTACCATGTTCCTATCGTTTACGACCGCCAGTTTCGTAAATATCACTTTTCCATTCTCCTTACGTTTAGTAATAAATCCTACAATGTCCCAATTTTTATTTTTATTAATATCACTAATTCTGATATACAATGTATCCGGTCATGGACTAGCGATATTCTAAGTACTTACGTTACAACTATTTTAATACACAAATGGACTACACACTGGGGTCCAACCCACTTCCCCTCTATGTGGCAGCCATTTTGTTTTTTTCTTATGACATATCTTTAAAGTTTTGGTCTTACTGAGATAAAAATAGGCTTATTCGGAGAGTAAAAATATTGTCTATCGTTTAACATTATGAAACAAAGGCTCACATTTTCGTAACTAAGATAAAAAAGAAACTCCAAAAAAAATTATGCAAATCGACAAATTATTGTAAATTACTGCAAAAACAACCCCTATGATACTTTTTATTTTTTTACTAGATCGATAGATTTTGAGCTAAGCTACAATACAATATTAAATTTACAGCTGTATGTCTATTACTTTAAGAATGATTGTTGTTTGAACATAGCGTATGCGCAAGTACAAAAGGCATTTGTCGAAACCCTAAACAGGAAAACACTAAAGTGGACTGGACCCCCGTGTGTAATGTATTTCTGTATAAAAATAGTTGTAATATAAGAACCTAAAATATCGCTACTCCATGACCGGACACACTGTAACATAATTATGAGTACCTAGAGCAAAATAGACTTTCAACAGTTTCAGAAGTCGGTGCTAATCCAGCACCGACTTCTGAAACTGTTAATTTGCGTAGTTTTTTTTTACTTTTTAGTGTCTGTAATAGGTTGTTCTGTAAACTACAGTAAGATTTTTCTAGATTACATCAGGTAGAATAATTACATCATCCACGTAAACAAAAATGTTCATAAAAGAAAATGTTCATAAAATTAAAACTACTGGGCCAAACTATGTTAAATTTTTATGGGACCAAATGGCAACTGTTCCGCATCAAACTAAAGAAGAACACGTAGATCGGATCATAAATCTCAGCGTAACCGGTGTGCATACATAAAAAAAAACCAATCGAATTGAGGACCTCCTCCTTTTTGAAGTCGGTTAAAAAGGTCCAGAGATTAGGTATCTATAAAAGCTATTAGTTGCTTATGAGGAAATGAGTTTCAGTAAGCTAAAACATACAACGTCTGTAAGTAGGTAATTGAATTCTTCCAAGAATAAACAAACATAATGCTAAACTGATACTGTTACTTAGAATGTTAAGAGTATTCTTGTTTGTTTTTGTTATTTGTAATTCACGTAGAAATGGAACCATTCAATAAAATAGCTAATGCACCAGGTTGTCATGTAACAATAATATAATTACCATAATATCCATGTGGGCAGAGCGCGGTGGTTTATTAGATTACTATGAAAGTACACATTTTTCAGATGGTTTTAGTCTCCAAGGTGAATAAACTCTGTATAAGTTAAAACATACAAATATTTGTTTTAATAAATATGAAGTGTCGTCGAATATGAATGACAAGCAGTGATAATAAGAACTTCTTCACTACCTGTAGGTACCTATAGTTTCCTCATAAACAGCTAATTTGAAAATAGTTTAATGGCTATAATGGAAAGCGTTTGAATTTGATTGCACCATATCAAAGTTGTTTACCCTGATTAAACTATTATAGGTTTATAGGTATCAGGAATGTTTAAGACCAGGCCTAAAGCGATAACTCAGGGCTAAACAAATAACTCTCTGTCAGCGGCCATACAATTTTCACAAGTCCAGACTAAGTAAACAAAACTTCAATGTTGACTAAACTAATCTAATTCAATTAGTGCCTATGAAAAAGGTTTCACTTATCTTCATGTACTGGACATGTTCGTTGGTGGACTGTTTTCTCGTGTACGTTTATATTAATTTAAAAGTATGATAAAGCAAACCAATTAAAAAGGCGTCCACAAGCAAATTAGGTATAACGTGGGATAAGGTGGCCGGTAGACCGTAATTCCATTTTTGTAAAAAAATTAATGTACATATTATGTATTAGAGTGTTGATTATGGTTCTTTATATTATTTCATTACCTTCATGATCGTTCTTTTTTACGACCTTTAGGTGTCGTCCTAATAGGAAAGCGATCATTGATCATAAGACGCCTTATTTTTGTTATAATAATATGAGAAAATTACTTGTCATAAGGTTACGATCAAGTAAGATCAATGAACTTTGCTGTCCAAAGTGTAATAGTTTGAAGCCATAACTGTATTTTTTTTTTAATTTTTAACGTCAATTAAACGATGCAGTTAAATTTTTGAACGGGCTCTACCCCGTTTATATACAAAATCAATTGTTTAAACGGAGTTCTTGTTTTTAACACGTGTGTAAAACTATGTAGGTAACTAGGTATGTAAAAAAATCTTGGAAATCGATTTTCACCCACTTCTAACATTATTAACATTCAATTCTAGCATTAATGTAAAACTTTGCAAATGTAATGTATTTTATTGGTGAAGATTTGTAATTGGCCCAGGAATATTTTTAATTATATTACTGATAATATTTGGCTGTAAAACTTTTTTGCAATAAATAAATAAATATTTCACATGACCATACAATAATGTGGTATTTAATAACTTATCCTTTATTTAGACGTTTTCCATTAGTTAAAGAAAGGGTTTCGAAGGAACGTTGTATCAATATTTTGCAGGCTTCTATTCATCTGCCGGGGTTGCGGTGCATGCTTTTGCGAACCCCGCGACCCCGGCCGAACGGTCAGGAGAAGGAACACCGTTGGTTTTTAGCCGGTAAGAGTCTGGCACACCCCCTCACCGTCCCCGGGCGAGGGACATCCATGAGGATTTTCCAAAGGAAAAGAGAAAAAAAAAAGAAAGGCTTCATTCATTCATAAAAAATAGTTTGAGTGCGAATTTATCTTAAAATATTTTTAAAGTATTCGGTATTCGGTATTTTGAAAGCTAGTTTGGGTCTTATTGCATGACGAAGAACTTGTTATATTCGTCTATGCTTAGTTCTCTCGACAGTTTGAATCTATACCAATGACGTTGAAATGAATAGACACGCTATCTCTTATGGCAGCATGTGCGAAATGTATTGATGCAATAAGGTTCATACTACCGCTAGACAGCTGTCAATTTCAATAGCACTGTGGTTCCGGAACCACAACTCGTTGGTACCATGTTCTTCTAAACAGCGCATTTAGTACATAAGTACATATTATATCAATGATATACACACATCAAAAAATATTTGCGATCACTTTGAAAAATCGATTTTTTTTGTTACCGTAGATTATAACTACGATTTCTTCTTCTTTTTAGATTCTTTATTTAAAAATATAGATTTAGAATATAAAACAATAAAACAGTGCAATTGTTTTTCCATATAAAAAGGTTTTCAGTCCTAGCTTACGCTCATTCAGAAATCTGATTTAGTTCATTTTAACGGATTTAAAATAGATTTCGCGGAAAGTTGTGATTGAAAAATGCCAAGAGGATTATCAGAAGTTTTACGAGCAAGAATAGTAACTTTGAGGGAAGAAGGATACACCACGAGAGAAATAGCACGCAGAGTTGCTATATCCCAATCCTGTGTCGTGACCACGTTGCAGAGGTACCACGGGATGGGTAATTTAGCTGACCGACCCCGCAGTGGTCGCCCAACTGTTTTGACTGCTGCCCAAAAGCGCTATATTAGATTGCTGGCAGCCCGTGACCCAACAATCAACGCCACTAAAATAAAAGCAGAAGTTCGGGCCGCCTCTGGGCTTGAAGTTAGCACTCAGACCATTCGGAATTGCTTGCACCAGGCTGGATTACGAGCACGGTGGTCTTGGCGAGCTCCTCTGAATTCCCGGCAACGTCAACGACGGAGATTACAGTGGGCTAGGCTTCGGCAAAATGAAGAAGAAAACATTTGGCAAAACTGTCTCTTCGTTGACAAATCGCGAATCAGCACTCATCCAGATAACCGACGTGTCCGTGTCTGGAGAAGACCAGGAGACCGTGAAAGGCAAAGAACTGCCACTGGAACAGTTCAGCAAGGCGGGAAATCGGTGTCCTTTTGGGGTGGTATTATGATTGGAGCTAGAACGACTTTGATCCCGTATCGAGGCTTCATGACAGCAGACATGTACAGAGCAGTTGCTATTGATGGAATTGTCAGACCATTCCGAGTAAACCATGGGCACCAATTTGTACTGGTCGATGATAATGCGCCCGCCCATCGAGCTCAACGAGTCAATGCTGCTCTCCGAGAATACGACATCACAAGGTTAGACTGGCCCGCTGGCTCGCCTGAGTTAAACCCAATAGACCACGCGTGGGATGCTCTTAAGCGAGCTGTTTGGAACCATCAGCCACGTCCCCAGACAGAGCCAGAGCTCAGGGAAGCCGCTATTCAAGAATGGGACAGGTTACCCCAAGAAATGCTGGATAACTTGATCCTCAGCATGCCCAGGAGGATTTTCGCATGTGTTCGAGCCAGGGGAGGAGTTATATTATATTGAATATAAACGTAAACCTTTTATTAATAAGTTTAAGTTTGGTTAAACAGTCTTTTTCTTTCTATCAAATTTCTGTTACAATTACATTATGATTAATTACTCAATTTTTTTTTATAAAAAATAAGAAATAGTTTTATTTTTTAATTTCAAACTGGGTATTTCTATTTAAAGAAAAGACACAACAAAGAATTTTTCTTGATAAAGTTCAATTTAAAAAATATATCAGTTTATGCTAGTGATCGCAAACTTTTTTGATTTGTGTATAATAAATCTGTAGAAATGGAGTGCCCGCACATCAAAATATAAAGAAAAAATGGCGGGGGGTCAAAGGATAACGGATAAAATCCATTTCGATCATTTTTGATTTTTGTCTGTTGATCTGTTTGTCGTTTTGTTGGTTTGCTTGGTCACGCCGCCCGCACGTAAAAAGTACCTACTGACTCAATGCAGTTGATTTTTATAAACGAATATTGTGCGTATCTCGAAGTAATATTTAGTTTTCGTTTTATCGTAACCAGTTCCCTCAATCAAAACAGAATTTAAAGCAATCAAGAAAGAAATTAGCATCATTTGCTCAATAGATGGCGCTACGTGTAACTTAAATGGCGTAATCAATTTTCCGTTTAGTTTTAAATGTGTATATCTACTGTTTCCGGTCAGCTTATGTAATACTATGACCATTAACAAGGCGCAGGACCAGACACTACGCGTTGCGGGTACAGACCTTAGTTAGTGTCAGGTCAGCTGCCTCTCGCAAGGTTAGCTCCATGTGGCTCTCTACCGTGTACCTAAGCACCCTGAGCAATCTTTATACACATATCCCTGGTATGTCCCAGTCGCGAAAAATGGTCGCGAAAAATGGTCACGAAAAAGGGGTTTACCTTGCAAAGGTCCGTCAGCTCTGGTTTTTGGACATGTGTTATACCTATTTAGATGTTCTTATGAAAATTTCAATTTTTCGACCTTGAGTGAGCTCCGCGCGCTCCGCCATGTTATTTTTAACCTGCGACGCAAAAATAGGGGTGTTTATTATTAAACATTTATAATACGGTACTTTCATGTCACAGGTTAAAAATAAGATTTTGTAATAAATGTGCATTTGTCTATTTTAAAGCGCAATATTATGTCGTAAATTATTAGCTGTAGAAAAAATGCTTATGACGAGAACTGTAGGGAATTTAATTTTATACAAAATTGATCGAGGCTTAATTTGCTGTAAAACCTCATTTATATAAAAATAATAATATAAAACAAATTTTGGGGTCTTTAATTCAAGATGGAGGAGCGCGCGGAGGCCACTCAAGAGCGAAAATTTGAAGTTTTCATAAGAACACCTAAACATAACACATATCCGAAAATCAGAACTGACGGACCTTTTGCAAGGTAAAACTACCCGGCGACTGGGCTAGTAGTTCTACTGCTATCATTGTTTACAGGGAAATTTATTACAATGGAGTTGACTACTGATAGAAATACAACATATTTTGTTTCGTAAAAATCCTAAATTTCAAATCTAACAACAAAAAAACTACTCAGCTTAAACTGTTTGCAAAAATGGGATACATACGTTAGATCAATATTCACAAAATCAACATTCAAAATATCAACACCAAGAGATCGACCGTTGAAAAGGTCGGCTTACCACATCAAAAATTTACGATGTTAGCAGTTCATGAGATCAACAAATCATTTTACCAAACAGTTCACTAGATAAACAGCTTATAATATCGATTACTGTTTATTTATATCAACGCGACTTATCGTAAAAAAATCAAGCTCTTTATAGAAAAATCATCATCATCTTCCTGCCCTGGTATCAAAGTTTATTAATATAGTAACCAATACATATTAAATATGCGAATATTCGGCCGAACATTCCGTCCAATGTGTACCGTACCGTATAGAAAGTTTTCATGATATATTGTATGTGCATGTGCTCTCTCGGGTATAAGTTTAAAATTGAAGTTTAGCATACGTATATGTTTAACTTTGTCCTTGTTTTAACTGAAATCACAGATTTTTTACACAGAACAATTAATTTTAATCAAATTTTAACAAGTAGTGTATACAGAGGGGGATAAATCAAGAGCTCAGAGACATTATTTGATGACATACCTAATCCACAATGTTATTTATATTCACGAACAAACAACGTGTCGCTTCGTTTATTCGGTAGATTTGCAATTACTGGTTCCTTTCTTCGTATAATTAAATCGAAATCACACGAAAGAAAAACCAAAATGTTATTTTTAGCTAATGAACATTATTATTGTTAAAGCTTATGATTTCACTGGTTCAGTGTTTTTAGTTTTAAGTTGTAATAACTTAGGTAGGTATTATCTATTATGAAAATATTAATGATAACTCGGCATTGTACGGAACAAAAAAGTTAAAAATATATTTCTTTAATTTTAATGACATTACAGAGAGATTCTTAATTCAATGATGACAGTTGTCTATTTCTTAAGAAACTGGCTTATTGAATATGTAGGTATTACAATTTTTTCTCAACAATTATAAGCACGACACGTGTCATTAGGTCATTTTTAATGTGTTAGAATAGTTATTTGTGCAACAAGAGAGCAAAGTCGTTTTTTGCTGCAAGTGCTGATTTTAAATCCTGAGCAAGCGAAGGATCCAACGATTGAATCACGAGCGTAGCGAGTGATTCTAAAGTTGAATCCTGAGTGTGGCGAGGGATTCAAAGGCACGAGATGCAAAACACGACTTTGCTCTCGTGTAACACACATAACTTTTCACTTCAGCAGCGAGAACACTTTAGGAGATAAAATAATAAACAGGAATATATTGAAATAACTATTTATTGTGAATCAAAATAATGTAAACATTTAAAATCTAATTTAAATTAATATGTTAATTTTTTTTGAAATTTTAATAGTTTTGCGTATGTTTCAATATGCACTTTATGTTTTGTTTTTAAAGTAGCTTTCAACATTGAGTAAATACTCCACATTGTAGATGATCGCCTCGTCTGTGATAAATCTAAAAAATAAGATAGCAACACCGTCTCCGAAAAACTGCTTGCGCCCTTTGTAAGTCTCCATTCATTGAAGACATGGTATGCATTCAGATATTTCTCGCGAGACTTCTCAGGTAGGAAACTTAATTCTGCATTAATAACTTGTTGTCTTAACTCTTCCGGTGTTAAAATACTGTTCTCGTCGCTAGTTTCACTCATATTTTACGATTATTTTAATATTTTTTAACTTATTCAATTCTTTACGCCAGCCACGAAATTTTATTCCCGCTCTTTTATTTAAATTAAGGCGTGTTCGGAAATAGCACCCATGATATTTTATTATTCAAAATATATTACGTAACATTATTGAAACTAGAAATAAATATTTACAGGTATCAGGTATCAGTTTTATTTGCAGTAAATATTTATTTTCGTTTAAATACAACAATAAATTAAAAATATAATAAATTACATTAAAAGACATAATTATCTTTTTGCAAAATTTCTTTAGTTAGTACGAAATTCCGAACGTGTTTGTCTTTCAGGTCGAATTCAAAATGGGAACTTCGAAAGAGCTGGTCTTTGTCTCTCTCTCTTTCTAATGGCGGGAAAGAGATAGAGTGTGAATGTTTCGAATTGTATGATTAACCCAAGGCTGAATAAGATATTCGCGGCTTACTAAAAAAAAAATTAAAAAGTTACTTGGTCTCACTGATTTCAGGCAGCAAAGCCTACATGTTTGAGCTACTGAAGTGAAAATTCGATTTGTAGTTTTCCTTCTAGGTTACACAGGGTGAACTCGTATTCCACATATTCCTTTTAAGGCGTGATAGTGTGTCCTACATGCAACTTTGCACCCCATGTACCGTAGCCCAAAGGCTGATTTCGAGAAGTTGCAGTTTTTATAATTCTTTGAAATATACTCAGAATTCGTTATTCAATATTATTTATTTTTAGGCTATTAAATTGAATGGCTTTGATTTTCATATAAACTTGCAGTTGATACTTTAATAAAATGTTCTCTGTATTCGAATATTTAAATACCAAACTGTTAAAAGTACCTAATCATTTAATATTAATTTATTGTTTTAGTAAATCATTCAGGTACACGTTAAAGAATTATTTTTATCTCAATAATATACTATGACACAAAGTGTAAAAAATAAGTAAAAGACATCCTCATTAAACGTAAAAAAACTATTTAAAAATTCTTGTAAAATGATTAGGAATTGAATAAAATAGACGAAATAGAATTAAACTAATGTTTTATCATTTTGACGGTTTTAGATGTGCAATAATATGTATGCAGCTAATTCACGATTACAGCATAGTGCATACACTACTATTTGCACTGGCCATTATCTGCAAATTGTACGCGTTTCATAACGAGTTATTTATCTAGTAAATAGGTATTTGTAGCTTATCATGGCTCACGAATGCTATTAATTTTGAGATAACGGTTGGTTTGGGAGTTAGGATTCTCATCTTTAAACTAAATTAGAACTACGACCTAACTCACGGTCCCTTGACACTGTCATAGGTATGGTCATTGTTCTATAAGACGATAACATGTTTTAATTAAATTACATAACGTTAATTCGTTAGTTCAATGAGTATAAATTATTTAATTTTATTGATTTTGAAGAAAACTTATAGACTAATAACAGAATTATAATTTTGCTCAAATATGTGTACCGATCTAACCGTAGGATATCGCCATTGGGTTGCGGAGGTTTGATCGCAGTCGCTCCGTGTAAAATACTGCTATTGACCCGCATCTGGTTAGATTGGAAGCTGACCCCAACATAGTTGGGAAAAGGCTAGACGGAACTGTGTATAAAAACTGATAATAACGCTTGTAGCTTCCAAGTAAGCTAATAATAGATAGGCACTTAAAATTACAATGAAAGAGAAAGTAAAGAAAATAAAACTCATTCAATAAAAGAAAATTGTGAAAAATAAAACACTGTTTTACTACCTTATGTAAAAATAGGTACTGTTAGCTGCGGTCTTTGTCGCATCAAACAATATTCTAATATTTTATACACGTTCAGATGTTCTGCCTAGCCTTTTCCCAACTATGTTGGAGTCAGCTTCCAGTCTAACCAAACGCGGCTGAATACCACTATTTTACACGGAGCGACTGCCATCAGATCTCCGCAACCCAGTTACTGGGCAATGCCGATATCCTAAGGTTAGACCGGTTGTCAGACTTTCGTTCTTCTGACTTTCCGTAACGACTGTCATAGGTGTTCGCATAACACCCGGGACCAACTGTTTAACGTGCTCTCCGAGGCACAGAGGGGTCTTGATGTGTAACGAACGGTCACCCAACCACGGATAGACCGCGGCAAGCGTAGCTTAACCTCGCAAATCGTATGATCCGCGCGGTTGGTAATTAGCCACGAGCCCCTCGTTAATATTTTATACATACAAATATGTAATTAGATAACTGAGTATTTTCGTTCGTCACCGCAGTCAACATAAACTGTTTAGTAAGCATAAAGGACATGTTATGAAATGGGCTTAAAATAATTTTATTTTTGAACCGCTTACATGTGCGGTTTTTCTGATAGGGAAAACTGTCTAGGACGTGCTTACAAAAACATTTTTTTTTAAAAAAGCACCATTATTTAATCATAAAACATTTAAAATCCTGATATTTTTTTTTGTTAAATAACTAATAAACTGATAAAAAACTTAGAAATAAAAATGATATATATCATTTTTGAAAGCATAATATTTATCCTAATATTAAAATAATATTAAACGGCTTAAATTAAAATAAAATTAATGAATTAACTTAATGGTTTGGATGTATGGCATTGATTCCCTTGTCTCAATAGAATAAAAGAAAATATTTACTGTATGTCAGCAAGGTTGTCACTTTTCATCGTCAGTAATGTCATCAATGTCTAATCATGTCAAAGTTGTCACACAAAATCGCTATCTATTGTTGTTAAAAGCCAGGTCAAATAAAACAAAAATTCAAAACAATGGTACATAGTCAAAAACACAGGAACCACAGTCACAATAACAGACAACAGATGAATAAGTTGAATTGAATTTGACTTTTTGACAATGACTGACGTTGACAATGACAATAAATGTCATCCAATAGAAGTGTTGCCAGAATTAATAATTATGGGTTAACAACTGTGGGTTGCAACTTTATTTTTTAATTCTAATTATTTAAATTTAAAAAAAACAATAGAAGGGTGCTTTTAAAAATCATTAAAAATATATACGAAAGCTCCATATTTTATGTACTTTCATAAAAAAATATCTCTTCTCTGTTCATAGCCAAAGCCCAGCTTCCATACAAAAATATAACATGTCCTTTAAATGTCGCTATGTCCATGTTTTGGAAAATATCGATATACATAAAACAAGCGAGATGTTTTTTTTATAGTTTTGTGGAGTAACGTTGGTTGAAACCCTCTAGAACATTTTCAGCTTATCTCTGTAGTTCGCGGTGTGAACCGAAGTATGAAAAGAGGTGTAACGATGCTCGCCCGGCTCGCTCGCTCGTTCGTGCGTTATGCGACTACGCGCGCTCGCTCGTCCGTCTGTAGTTTTCGGTGTGAACCCACATAGTTTAACTTGCCAAAGCTTCGCTTAGTTTTTATAATTTCCCTCGCCTCGCTTCGCCCGCCAGCTCGCACGCCCGCCCACCAGCTGGCGGTATGGCCTGTGCTTTATATTGTAATACCTATTTATTCTCGGGAATTCATCTTAAGTTGGACGTGCATGTCATTTCATGCACTTGTTCAACTTTTAGCACACGAACCATATAGTTTGTGACTTTTAGCTATGATTGAACTTCTTTACACCAGCGGGCAATGCAATATTCAAACCGTGTATTGTCTGTACTTAACTGCCTCGCTGGTCTAGTGGTGGCAAGCGCGACTGCTGATCGTGAGGTCCTGGGTTCGATCCCCAGGTCGGGCAAATTGTTATTGGTTTGTTCCATGTGGAATTCCTCAGTAGCAGTCCGGAGTTTGGATTTGTGCTCGATTGATGGCAATAGGCTCGCCCCCTATTACATGGGACTTAAACATAACGACGAAATGAGTTCTTCTTTTCTTTGCATAGTATAAAACAAAGTCGCTCCCGCTGTCTGTACGCTTAGATCTTTTAAACTACGCAACGAATTTTAATGTAGTTTTCAGCAATAGATAGGAGGATATTCAAGAGGAAGGTTTATATGCCCCACATTAGTATCTGCATTCCACCCGTGCGAATCCGGGGCGGGTTGCTAGTTATGATATAATCAGCTATTAAAAAAAGTGATAGTTGGGCAAACAATCATCTCATCTGATGGAAAATGGATAGTTGGATACCGCCGCCTATTTACATCTATAACTCCAAGAAGATTACTGATGCGTTGCCAACTTTATTGATTGTGTAATTTTCTCAGGCAACTCTTTCATAAGGAGCTCTACTGGTCATATTTTTATGATCATGTAATAAATGTTATTTTCAGTTCTTTTTTCTTTGAACGTTATAACAGTAACCAATTTCCATCTTACTGTGTGTGGAATTCAAATAGATTGTATTAGGGAATTTAGAGTTAATTGACTATTTAGGTAGAAAATATTCCATTATTTCTAATGTATGTTCAGATGATTTGCTAAAAGCACCTGGCTCGATGAAAGGCAGATAATACCAGACTACTTTAGGTAGATTAGGTACTGTTCACACATACAGTTAAGTACTTCTAACTAGTGTGTGTAACGCAAACCTTATTGGTAGAGAAAAACATGGGAATTATTCTAATATAACCCTTAGAAATTAATGATAGCTTCAACTGAATACCTGTTTTCATCATTATACTACTAATAGGAAAACTTTTAGAAGTTTCTGTCTTGTTGTTATCGACGATGTCGTGTAAGTGGTGTTTTTCTTTACTGAAGAGAAAAAAGAAATAACGGAAAAGTAGCACTAATAGTTTTTTTGTAGATGTTATTTACTAAGTTAAGAGTTTACTGAAGTTTTAGGTAAAGTGGCCGTAACATTATGCCCGTACGTAACCTTGTTTTAAGTAGGGTAAATTCCAGCTATACCATTACTGTACTACCTACTAAATATTGTTAGAAGTTCCGGGATTCAAAGAATAAAGAAAGATTTCAAGAAATAATGTAACGAAACGCATTCGTTCCATTCTTCCGTGTAACTTTAAAATTTCTGTCTGGAATCTTCACTGGGGTTCAGTTAGCGAGCTAAACTAGAAATGGGCCGTGTTATGCAATAATGTGTCAACCCACAAAAATATGAATTTTGTGCTAACGTCATCTAGTTCTTTTGGTAGATCTACTCAACGCTTGAAAAAATGCCCAGAACTGTAGTAAATTTAATAGAGCGTCTATCAAAAAAATATTAATGCAGTTTGCATTTTTTCAAGAGTTGGGTAGACCTACCACTATAACTTGATGGCGTTAACGCAGAACTAATATTTTTGTGGGATGACATTTTATTGCATAACACAGCTCAAATTATGTCGCGACAATTTGTGTCACGTTATCGTGGTGTGTTCTAAGAACAAAACAATCACGACGCCAAAATATGTAACTACCTTTCTCGTTAAAACATTTCGTTTAGCCCCCTTTAGATACAACGTAATGATTTTAATTTCAGAGCTTAAACTTACATAACTATATCCAATTTACAATATGAACATTTGTGGATACAAAATAATGATACACTGATCACCTCCGAATTACATAATTGCAACATTTAATTAAGATTCGTCGCGTAACGTTTACGTTGCGAAGAGTATCTACAGTACACAGACATAATGCTTTATTGCTCAAGTCATCCGCCATGTCATATAGCGTTAGTATTCTTACCCTATACGTAGACCCGCCGTTTTACGGATATTTCTGTATTTCAAATATCCAGTAGTATTGGCGTGATGCTCGGACACAAACAGATAAATGAACATACAGACAAAAACTCTAAAAACTACTAGGTACTTATTTCTGCTTATGCGTGTAAACGGTTTTATTCATGTGCATAGTTTGAGAAAATAATTATTCAGAAACTACTACTTCGGTATCAGTATCGTCTCCAGTGAATATAGCCTTTTTAAAAAAATATACAAAGTACTGTTTTTGTTTTTTTAGGCTACCGTCTCTTTAAGACGCCAGTTGCTGCAAAACGTAGAAGTTACTGCAAAATAGATGAAAGCTTTTAGCGATTCATTTTAGCTATCAAACGAAAACTTTTCAATGTAGCTCGTCTCGTTTAAGATCTACAAAATGTACGAATTTAGTGTACAGAATTGAGCAAAATAATTTAGTAATCATTTTATTCGAAATCTACCTAAGTTTAGAAATAGGTATATACTAATATTTAAGTCTCATCTAACCGCAATATATACTTGTGGAAATCTTAGGATATCATACTACTTATAAAGATTGAAAGCACTAAATCTGTAGGAGGTCTATGTTCAGCAGTGGACACAATCCATATTGATGTAGATTGATCGACTGAAACAATAATGAATATAATATACATTATAATCTACAATTCTAAACACCATATTACGTCACCGTGCAGTGAAAACCTCGTAATTGCAATAAACGTAATTTTACAGGAGAAGATAATACTGAGTGGTCAAAAGAATTGTATGCAGCGTAATTTGTAAATTCTTCTCTTTTATTATCTATTCATCAATCTATTTCATCTTAGAGCTGTACACGTTCGTACTAAATATGCTTTACGAGGTTTCCTACCCAACAAATAAATAACAATAACAGCAATGAATTTGTGCTTTACGAGGTTATCACTGCACGGCGACGAATTAAGTAAGTACAAATTATACTGAGAAACAAATGTAGATTTTAAAAGACGTGTTTTACCATTACAAAAATTTGTTTGCGTATTATGTGAGGTAAGCAACTGATTTGTGAAAGTTCCTCTTGGTATTCACTACCATATAAATCCGTTGAATATAAATTATCTTTACTATTAATAATACAAAGCTATGCGAGTTGGTATTAGTAAATTGATAATATTTTGTTATTCTATTGTGGTGGTTATTCAGTCCTTCATAATGTTGTTAGTTGTTTTGTGTCGAACTTTGAGCGTAACACGAGTGTGACACGAAAATCCGGTTAACTTCCATGTTTGACAGTATTGAGGGATGTGACACTATTTACGCCACCAAAAATTCCACCCTGTATACAAGGTTAGTCGGACAGGGGGTACTAAGCCGCGGGCCACTTAATGTATCACTGATGATTGTTTTAAAGAAAGTGTTAAAATTTAAAAATTCGATTTATTTTTTTTCCATGAAAAAATATATTTAGTTTTTTCATAAATTCTTCATCCCTGCTTTAGTTATGAATTCAGAAAATGGAGTTTCTAATCCGTGACCCCAAATATGACGTAAATGTAAACACGTCTGATTATAGCTGAGGATAGATAGAATTTAGCGTATTTTTTATGAAATCTTTGAACAGCTATTTCTCGTGAACTATTTACTTTTGGGGAAAGTTGTAAAACAAAAGTTATCCATGATTATGGGTACTTTAACACCCTTTCGGCTTAGTACCCCCTTTTCGACTAACCTTGTATATAAAAATCAACTGCCGTGCGTTAGTCTCGCAAAACTGGAAATTTGCTCGACCGATTTGAATATGTCTTTTTGTTTTGTTCCCCTCAATACTGGGGCGGTTTAGGAAAAAAGAAAACTAGGAAAAATGAAAAAAAAAATGTTTGTAGAAGTTCACCGGGCAGCTAGTTTTCTAATAAAATGCACCATCTTTCTTTTTTTTCTCATAACATCATATTTAATCGTGAGTAATTTTTGCAACGAGAAAATCTGCTGCTAAGTATTATTTTCTTACCTAAAATATGCGAACTTTATTTTTGAAATTAGTAGGGTGTGTTACAACCAATGATATTATAAGTAAAAAGGTGTAGATAGGTTACCTACACAACATTCGATCTTCAAAAACGGCACACTAACACACACATAAATAACTAAATATTGCAATAGCACACTTCATTACGATTAGACGTCAAGACAGGATGGCACGATTCGATTATCGCGAACGAAAAAGAGACAAATGTAATTGCGTGAGTGAGCCGTCTAGTGTAGTAGAAACGATGTAGAATAAATTAATCAGATATGACATTTTACCTTACACCGTGATTTATGCCTAAAATGCGATTCACTGATGAGTTAATAAGTAATAATAATATTCAAGTAGGCGAACTCGCTATAAATATGCAACATTAACAAAACCGTAAACAAATTACATCCAAAACAGGAACAGCAGATTTTTTTTATAAAGTGTATCCCTTGCCAGACATGTACTTGTCTTCGACTTTAAAATGAATGGAGCATATTTTATTCGATTTATTCGGTTGCCAAAATTCTTCATTTCTCTGTTTGCGGACTATATCCACCCACTGGATGCACCTTAGTTCATTTGTTGGAAATCTAGAAACAATTAATTTATTTAATACTTACACTTAAAGATAAACATTCTACTTTACCACACACTAAAATTTATATTTTGATTCAATGTAGTAATATAATATTTAATTTATCCTCCCTCATCATAACAAAAATAAAAATATACATTTGAGTATAAATAATAATATAAATATGCCACCATTTGTACCTACTGTCAGGCAACTGACTTGTCTGTTTCTTAGGCATCATTTTACTTTATGATCGGTAATGACGTTTTAGGAATATAATGTTTGATTTGTTAAAATATTAAGATAAATAGGATTTTACGAATGATATGTGATTCCTTGACTTTTAGAAGTTTTGCTTGTATAATTTGTGCAATATCTCATAACACACGACGGCATTTTCGGAAGTTTAGGGTCACTTTTAATGCACTCGGTACGTGAAGTGCACCCGTTGACGCTGGCAACGTGACACTGACGTCAAGTCTGGCCAATTAGCCACATTTTAACGTGTCGCTTGCTGAGCTCTTATAACCTATCTACACCTTTTTACTTATAATATCATTGGTTACAACGCGTCTACGATCTGACATGCTGCATGTTGGGGCTCGTCTAGTGATGACGCGCCATTCTTTGTTCCTTAGACCTGGCACTTATTTAGGTTTCTTTATGAACTTTATTGTATGCCTATTGAGATCGCAGAACATAGCTGATCTATTTTAATTATATTGTGACACTTCCGGCATCTATGGTTCACAATAAATAATTATTTTATGGATAGATTTGTATTTATAAAAATGTAGTTCAAAGCTCAACCTTTTATTGTTTTTTGTTTCAGGAAATCAAGAAGCATTTTGACTGAACAAGTGAAGATGTGAATGTGAACATGCTCCATAATAACGAAAATGCCTTGGAAAATAACTATTCTTGCACAAACTGCCACAATTTTACCCACTATAATGAATCATATTATAACCATACTTACCCGGACGAACTCATATGCATTTTTCAAAGCGAAGAGGACTTTACATCAAGTGTTTTGAAAATATTTGTATACGTGATGTACATTACAGTGTTTGTAGCTGCTTTGTTAGGGAACGGGTTAGTGTGTTCCGTAGTGCACACGACGCCGCGCATGAAGACAGTGACGAACTACTTTATAGTGAACTTAGCAGTGGGAGATATTCTGATGACACTGCTCTGTGTGCCGTTTTCATTTGTGTCAATGCTGTTGCTGCGGTACTGGCCGTTTGGCGCATTTATGTGCAAAGCGGTAAACTTTTTCCAAGCGGTGTCGGTGCTCGTCAGCGCTTACACGCTGCTCGCGATATCGATAGATCGGTACATTATCATCATGCACCCGTTGAAGCCTAGGCTGGGCAAGACGGCCGCTAAGCTGGTAGTCTTAGCTGTATGGAGTGGAGCGTTCATTACAGCAGCGCCCATACCGCTCGTGTCTACACTACAGAGACCTTCGCTTTGGCACCAGGCTTGTGATGTGTATGTGAAATAATTAGAAAAGTACATAGTCTTGCCATAAATATTGTTACAAGGAAAACATAGTTTTTTTTCTATTACTTGAAACGTTTATTACTGCAGTGTGCGTTAGTTTATACAATAATATAATAGCATTTTAAAAACATGAAGCTCCTTCAAAATGTTTTCCATTGGCCTTAATACAATCCTTTAAACGTTGTGGCCAGTTATCGATTGAAATACGCACTTTCTCCATGGGAAAATTTGTCACTGCCAATATCATGGATTGTTTAAGGGACTCCAAATTATCTTGGCTTTTAGAGCATGCCATACTCTCTAAAAGAGACCATAAATCATAATCAAGCTGATTAAGATCAGGACTAGACGACGGTCATTCTCAGCTCTGATAAAGTAAGAAAAATTCCTTTCTAGCCACGCTTGTGTGGATCGAGCTTTATCTTTATCTGTGCCGAGTCTTACTGAAAGGACCATTCTTAGATATGGAACATGGTGTTGTTAAGAGGCTTAATTACCTTCTCTAGAATCGTATCTTGATCCACCTGGGCCGATATTTTGACACCTTTTTCACAAAAATATGGCTCAGTCACTCGATGTTAGCAAACACCCCATCAAACCATCACTGAAGCCGGATAACGCCCACGTTGTACCCTACTTACTAATTAAGAACCTTCGCTAGAGCTTTGAGCGTAAACTCCGTCATTACGCTTATTAAAATGTTTCTCGATATTAGAAAAAATCTCGTCAGTAAATAAGACATTTCTGTGACGTCCCTTTGCGTATCGCCTAAGAAGTTGTTCCGGTCTTACCACCATAGTCATTTTTAAATTAACGGTTAATGGCGGATACGACCAAACAGGAATAAATTTTATTCTCGGAGTAAATCGCTACTTACTCGAGAATAACTCAATTACACGTTTAACCAACTACAATTCGAGGAATAACGAGTCTATTCGGGAATAGTCACAATACCGCCGTCAGGCATGGATTAGCGAGCTTATTCCAAGAATAACAAAATGGCGTCCTATTGTTTTAAGCTGTAATTTCAACTCAACACAAGGTATTGTTCCAAAAACATATAATGCAACGTTTAAATAATTTGATTGAAGATAGTGATAGTGATGAGGAAGTTATTAGACGTCCTAGGTGGATAAAAGAGAGAATAGATTTAATTTTATTTTATGAGTATGAGGACTACGTTTACGCATAACGTCACTCATTTTATAAATAATGATTATCTACACTTGCAAAACGCGAAAATAAATACCACATGAACCAAACCGAACCGACAAGCAAAACTTCAAACATTTCAAATGATACTGAGACTATTGACATTGACCGCAACTTTTCCACTCTATAATACGACAAATGAGAGTTGTCATGCGTTTTGCTTCTGCACTCTCCCGTTTGTAGAACAACGTTTTTTGGCGGGTATTACATTCGTTCATCACATGTTCACATTCACTCCGCTATTCGTGAGAAACTATTCCAAGTATAGTTATACGTTAGATTGCATGGAAAAATGACTGTTGATTTATTCGAGAATAAAATCATGGAATAAATTATTCCTGGTATATTTACTCGTGTATAAATTCGGGTTTGGTCGAATCCGCCCTAAGTAATGACCAATATCACGAGAATATATAATTGGCGCGAAAATGAGAAAATTTCAATGAATATTCATATGACAATGACAGGCTCGAAATTCAAATTATTGTTTTTTTTATTATAACAGTATTTATGGCCAGACTGTGTATAATTGCCTTTTGTTACTAAATTCCACACGGCTACGAGTATGTATGAAGATTAGAAGTATCAAAAACGTTTGCTCTTTGAATTTGGGGGTCAAAGTCCCATGGCGCATAAAATTAATATTATATTACAAGGTTAGTCGGAAAGGGGGTACTAAGCTGAAAGGGTGTAAAAGTATCCATAATAATGGATAACTATTGTTCTAAAACTTTCCCCAAAAGTCAACAGTTCAAGAGAAATAGCTGTTCAAAGATTTCATAAAAAATACGCTAAATTCTATCTATCCTCAGCTATGATCAGACATGTTTACATTTTACGTCATATTTGGGGTCACGGATTAGAAACTCAATTTTCTAAATTCACAGGGATGAAGAATTTTTGAAAAAAGTAAAATAAAAATTTATCATGAATTTTTTTTATCGATTTTTTAAATTTTAACACTTTCTTTAAAACAATCATGAGTCATTAAGTAGCCCGCGGCTTAGTACCCCCTTTCCGACTAAACTTGTATAAAAATTAAAATCTAAGACAAATTTATAACAGTAACAACTATCTACATTAACATTTATTTATTTAATTAACTTTATTTTCTATTCAATGAATTAGTTACTGATTTTGTGCTGTACATAGGTATATCTCAAAATATATTTTTTAAATTAAAAGTACATTTGTTTAAACATAAAATAAAACAGCTAGATTTACTACAAAACAAATAAGCAGCTCGATATAGTTTTCTAAAAAACGTCATGTATATTGTATAGAGACATTTGTGGCGAGCAATGGTCCAGTCCGGAGCAGAGCACACATTACACCTACGCTCTACTCGTGCTGCAGTTCGTACTCCCACTCAGTGCACTCGTGTGCACATATGCACGGATAGCCCACACAGTGTGGGGCGGCCGCCCACCTGGTGAGGCACAGGACGCACGAGACACGCGCATGCAGCACTCCAAGCTAAAGGTTAGTAGAAAAATAGTACGATTACCTAGCGACTCAACATTCGTAGTCCATTGTTAGACACAGGCCTCGCTCACAACGAATCAAACTGGGAAAGCGTATCATCATCATAATAGCTCGTCTACTGCTGAACATGGGCCAATGACCGCTACAATGAACGGTTTAATTAATGGGGAAGTGATAATTACCGCGCTTGACAGAAGGATTAGTGATCGCAGTTTGGTACTATTCGCAGAAAGGAGGACGTTGCTGCACATCCTCTTGAAGTAACCCCTAATAGCCTATCCAAACGACGCGTTTTACGCGCGAGTCGAGTCCAGCATAGCCAATCGCGTGATTGTAATTGATACAATCCGTCCACCGATTGAATACGCGCGACTCGACTCGCGCGTAAACGCCTCATCTGGGCAGGCTTTAAGTATTTACTGGGAATACCACAATAAGGAAATGAGTGACGGCAAATTCTGCCCTTTTGCATTCGCGACCTTCTGCTCTGCGGATTGGCGCCGGCTTGGGGTATTTCGTTGGTGTACGTGCTGATACTCCGACAGACGATCACGTCGCCGCTTAGTCATAAAAAAGAAATCAATTTGTCATTATCAACAGACATTAATTTATTGAAATGCCCCAATTTAACGAATAGGCACGTGATGTTTGCTTGTCCCATAATTTATCATGTTCTGTTCCATATTTTGATGATCTGCTAGAACTCAAATTCTAAAAACCTAAAATAATATCCGAATTTAGTTTTTTTTAAACTTATGTAAATAAATACCAACTACGTATTCAAAGATATGGTTATGATAGATACGGTATGGCTGCTTAGGCGACTGATGGCTAATGTATGTTTATGGCAATTACTTATACCATTTTAATTTTCTTGATGATACATGTTTTTGCTTAACTTGAACTGCCTCATTGGTCTAGTGGTTGCAAGCTCGTCTGCTGATCGTAAGGTCCTGGGTTCGATCCCCAGGTCGCGTAAAGTGTTATTGGGTTTTTCCGTGTGGAATTCCTTAGTAACAGCCTGGAGTTTGGATTTGTGCCCGATTGATAACAATAGGCTCGCCTCCCATTACATGGAACTTAAACATAACAGCGAAATGAGGGTGTTACTATACACCTCTGCCCAACCCTTCGGGGAATTCAGGCGTGATAATTTATTGTCTTGTCTGCAGATGATCAAAATGATGTTGACTGTTGTTACCGTGTTCACGATGTGCTGGTTGCCACTCAACATTTTCATTGTAAGTAGTTTTATTATGACTCCTCCTGCGTAGTGTCCTTAATACTGAAATACTATAGGTAATATATACTATAGGTAACACGTTGAGTATTTGTAAGTGGCCCGCTGAACTTTTGTACGTTATTTCTCAAATATTTAAAAATAACCTGTCTAAATTCTTTCAGCAATCCGTTGCGATTTTATACGGGTCGCTCAAGTCTGACCGCGTGGCTCGTCAAAGTTTTATAAAACCTGCGGAAATTAATTTAAAAAGCGATCTCGCAAAGATTTTTGCTTGTACCTGACCTGAGTCCTGATTGAAGGAAACTCAAATAATACAATACAACTATCTAACTGGTCAGTTGATTTGATGATGTAATGTTAATTTAAAAATAAATAAGTAAGTCTAAGTAAAATTTCTTAGGCTGGTGTTCTCCAATATTAATTCTCTGATAAACAACTGTTTATCTAAAACTCTAGTATAATTATTTTACGAGTAAACTGACAAAACACCTTTGCGTTCCGAGCATTGAAATTTCAATTTTTTATTCCCTTTTTAAAATAATAGCGATTCGTTTGTATTCTGAAGGCATTCGGAATTATTGTGATAGTTATGAAAAATATATTTGTAAACCATTGACTGCGTCTGTATCGGTGTTCATGAATATGCGTGGCGTAGCTACTACGACGTAGCTAATGGCATTACTACGCCAGCGACGCTGCCGTAGCTGGGAAACTCATCCGCTACGCTTCGTCTAATTTTTTTCTTGATTTAATTATTAACTCTTATAATCCTAACGTGTTGTTTAACGTATTTATGGTGATGATAATATTTTCATACTTTACATCAGGTACTGTGGACGGTCCATGAAGACGATGAAGAGTGGAGCATGTGGCCGGGCATGCCATACATGTGGTTCGCGTGCCACTGGCTGGCGATGTCACACTCCTGCTACAACCCCATGATTTACTGCTACATGAACGTACGGTACCGACGGGGATTTAAAGAGGTAATTAATATACTTCACTGGTACACGCTGCTTGTATTGCATACCATTTGTATGTGTCCATTATCCATTAATTGTTATAGGTACATGATAATTTCATTTAACATTGTACTTAGTTATATTCATTAAATTAAAATCTGTACTCCCCGTTCCGCGGATATTTAAAAGGCGACTCACAGATTAGGTATATCAGAGTTATTTATTTATTTATATACTCTTTATTGTACACCAGGTTAATATAACACAAAAAACTATTTAAATACAAAAATGCACAATGGGCGGTCTTATCGCGCAAGGCGATCTCTTCCAGACAACCTTTGGATGGACTGGGAGAATGGAAAGAGAAAATCGAGCAATCTAGGTGTACAAGTACATTACGTACCTACATAATATTACTTAAATTTAATAATATAAAATACATGGCAAAATAATTACATAAATATGAAAAGAAAACATAAATAATATAATAATAAACTAATAAATATATGTATAAGAACGGAGGAGAGGAATAAAATAAATAGCAGATTAAAGCGACATGTAATGCTCCTTCACTGACTTTTTAAAAACTGGCAGTGATTGTGCACGTCTCACATTAAGTGGCAAAGCATTCCACAGACGAGCAGCTTGGACCGTAAAGGACTTGTCATAAAAAGAGGTGGAGTGCTGTTGTATTTTTAATTGAAGATTTTCTGATGATCTCAAGAACCTAGAATGAGAGTCACAGAGGAGCACAAGGTTGCACAAGGCGAGAACAACTAACTACAACTGAAAGTTAAAAGCGCCTGCAAAGGTATGTATGTGCGCTCCCCACGCAAGCACGTGCATCCCAAATATATTATAAAGTTTCTGTATGTACTAGAACTACATAAATTACCCAAGGGTAAAGTTTTACAATTTACCAAATCTATGATTTTGTTCTAAACATTGTGAATTTACACAGTGTATTCAAAGTTGGCGCTGGAGCACACGGACCATTATCTCGGTTCTATGCCGTGTTCTGTAACAATAGCCATTATCTAGGAAGATTACGGACCCGCTTTAGAACAAGTATGGCTGGAGGTTAAAATAAATAAAGAAAGAAAGAAATTAATTTGGCACGAAAGCAGTCAGACACACAGGCAAAAAAAAATCATAGGAGACAAAAAATAAAAAAATAAAAAGTAGCTGTGTGTCTAGCGGCTGCGCCAAATAGGTTCAGTTCAGCATAAATGTCAGACCACTAGTGCCTGACGCTGGTTTTCAACTGAACCCTTTGTGACGTAATTGATGTAAACCAGTTCCAAATAGATAAATAGCGTGCTTAAATAAATAAAAAATAAATACTGTTGACCCGTAATTACGGATGTCTCGGTGGTCATGCCAGTAAACTTAAACCAACATGTGTGTGTATATGAGCAGTGAATGTGTGTGTGAATATAGTTGTGTACTAGTTTATAATAATTGTGTAAACGGAAAGAAATAATTAGATTATATATTACTTATGAAATAATAAATAAATAACATAATTAAAATGTTGATAAGTAAATGTTAAATGTTACAATTACAATTTAAAATGAACTATAAACGATTCATAGTTTTAATTTGTCCTGTTCAAAGTAGGTCTTTGTTGCGTCGGCAAAGCAGATTATTTATTGCAAGTCACTCCAACGTGCCGCGAATGGCAGATCCGCAAAAGACAACTGCACGCTATGTACGACTCAACAAGAAAATCTTTCGCTCTGTGCAGTGTCTAAAACATATTGATATAAATAATTTGTTAGACTTTTATTCAGTTCTGTGTCCAGTATTTCTTATAAAGTGGAAGAATGATGCACGAAGATCAAAACCGAACAGATTAAAAAAATTGTAGAATAAATAAAAAAAATAAAATAAAAAGCGGTAGAACAAAAAATAATAATAATTAAAAGAGGTAAGCATATTTATTCATACATATTTATAATTGTGTAATTTGACTGTAACTAAAGAAATAAACGTTATAGACTAAAAAGTTCTACCCCTATTCCAGCGCACATGTAGAACGAGGACGGCGTTCACGACGGAGAGGAGCTGCAGCGCCGGGAACTGATCGTGCGGAGACACAATCATTGCGCATGTAGGCCAGACACAAGAGGTGGGTGGATAAAAAACACAAACACTTATTCACATAGGGAGGACTATACATATAATAAGGTGGAAACTAAATTATTTATGTATGTTTTTAGGTCTCCCCACAATGAGGTGTGTCCCCACAACCACCGACCACGCCACAACTCGCCCCCACAATGAACACCGTCAGCATCATCGGCAGTGTACAGCAAGCTGGGATCATTAATTTTATTTTGTCACGTCTAAATAAAACTGCTTCTAATTATAATTTATCTTGTACTGGTACTTTGCCCGCTACTTCGTTCGCGTGAATTTAGGACTTGCGCATACAAATTTCAACACCCTTTTTCACCCGAAACAACACGTATTTATTTGTGTTAAATAATCGAATTATTCATGTTCAATACTTTCACCTTCAAAAATACCAGATTTCTCATACAAACTTACAATTCCCATTTCACCCCCTACCCTTAGGGATTGTATTTACAAAAACGCTCAAAAACGTGTCCATTTATTTGTAACTAAGATATTATTTAAATTCATGATTTTAACTTCGAAAAAGCTTCCATCCCCTATTTCACCCCTTAAGGGTATAATTTCCAAAAACCCTGAAACATTTATACTATAATTTTATGTTTCTAACCAGATGTCTAAATATTGAATTCCATGGTTCATACGTTAAAGATTTCTCATACAAAGTTTTAACATTTTTTTCGCCCCCTTAGGGGTAGAATTTCCAAAAACGCTTAAACACGTACTTCATTGTTTTTAACTGAAAGCCCAAATACAAATTTTTATGATAAATTCCATCCCCTGTTTCAGGATTCCCCCTTAGAGGTAGAATTTCCAAAAATCCTATTTTAGTGGATGCTTACGCCACAAAAGGAACGTACTGTCCAAATTTCATGTTTCCGGCTTCAGTGGATTAAGCTCTGCGTTGATGAATCAGTGAGTCAGTCAGGACAAGTAATTATATATGTATAGACATAAAGGTAATCACGAAGTTATAGGCAAATTAAAAATAAACATAACATCACGTCTTACATTCCCCGAAGGGTTGGGCAGAGGTGTTTTAAAACACCCTCGTTTCGCCAGTTACGTTTAAGTCACATGTAATAGGAGGCGAGCCTATTGCCATTAACCGGGCACAAATCTAGACTCCAGGCTGCTACTAAGAAAGTCCTAATGAAAAAACCCAATAACACTTTGCCTGACCTTTTTTTTATCGTTGGAAAATCCTCATGGGGCTGCCGGATTCTTACCGGCTAAAAACCAACGGTATTTTCTTTCTGACCTAAGGCCGGGGTCACGGGATTCGCTATTGCATGTACCGCAACCCCGGCAGGTCTCGGTCCACCAGCTTCTTCTGGTGGACCTCTCCAGTGGTGGGGCAATTTCTCCCCTGCCCCACTTCCTTCTGAGAGGCGCGCGCGGAACACGGCGCGCCATTCTCCCCGGGCCTGTTACTGGTCGGGCGACGGGTCCCCTAACCTGCCTAAGGGAGGGAGGAAGACGCCCCCCTCTCTCTCTCCGCCACCTCCTTGGTGACCATCACCTCCTCGCAAAAGGAAGCGACGGCCTCCCACGCACTCTCGCTCCCCATCATGGACAGAACCACAGCCGGAAGCGAAACACTTTGTCTGGCCTGGGGATCGAACCCAGGACCCCATGCTCAGCAGTCGCGCTTGCGACCACTAGACCAACAAAGCAATCATACAACAAATAAACACTCTTATTAATTAATTTATTTATATTATAATTTTTTTATATTACATACAATGTACAGAACAAAGTATTGTTCTAATACATTATATGCCATTTATGAGCTAACACGACATTGGCCAAATAAATCGTTACATATAGTTACTTAAAACTAAATATTTCTGCAACAGAAGGAACAGCTCAATTCGAATACTATACTGGCCTGCAAAAATAAGTACTACACTTTTAATGATATTTACTTTTAAAGTGTGATACTTATTTTTGCAGGCCAGTGTATATCAGTCAATCTGGACCTACTTAATGTTAATGATGTACCTTAGGAACCCCAATTTTTTTTAATAAAAACCTGTTTTAAAGTCATGATGAATACAGTTTTTTTTCTGTTTTGTACAGATTTTATGTATGAATTCAAACTTAACACATATAAGAGATAATTTAAATATAGTTGGTATGTTGGTTTTGGTCAAAGGTACCTATTTTAACGAAAAGCTAAAAATACTCTTGATTCATGCAAATCCATTCTCTGTAGAAAAAAAAAATTGTCTGTCCTTATCTGAATAACTAATTTTCTCTTACTGTTCCTATGTTTGAGAAAAATCAAATAAGTATTCGATATTGTAGTTGTAGTTTGTGTCACATAATAATTTTATAGAGTTGTTATTCCAATAGATCCTCGGGGGACTGCTGTGTTTGAACAAAAAGGATTCCGGCCGGCCATTTCAGCGCTCAAGTATTTGTGAAGGTGTACCTTTATCCGGTAAGAAAATCCTATAATTTTATTTACGGAACTTTTTTTTGTAATTGGTTGTTTTTGGATAAACACTTGAGTTGGGTCGTATAAAGACATCTTTATGAGCCTATAACTGCGTGTTGTTGGACTTATTTGATAAATTCCTTTCAAGATTACTTACTTTTATATTTGCAATAAATTGCCAACCAAACAGTTACAAAGAATGGTTGCTTTTTTGCTGATAATTAATTCTTATTAAGGATTCCAACAAAATTATGTGACACTGGTGCTGATTGTGTTGTGCACAAACTTAACTTAATTTAGACTATTACCATCTTCTTCACTCTGATAAAATAAAAAAGAGACAGACATAAATAAGAGCTGTCAAATTTAGTTGAACTAAAATTTCCATACAAATTTAGTCGACACGTCGGAACGTGTCGACTAAGAACACGGTGAAGATCAAGGCGTAAACTAGTTTGACAACTCTAACTTAGTTCTTGTCTATCACCGTCATTTTCTCGCGCCGTCTATTAGTAAAGGATAGCAATTCTTTAATTTTAGTTTAGTTGGTGAATAAGAGAATCGGCACCAATATCTGTTGACTATTAACAATATTTGAAAAGCTAGGTAGGTACATTATGCGGAATATTTGGGTGTAGGCAGGAACTACAGAATGTCACGTGCGATACGATACAATATGAAATACGATCAATCTTTAAATCATTACGCTATTAAACCCGCAACACTTCCACTTTTGATGTGAAACATCTAATGCGGCGGTACGGGTTTGAGAGCTGCTGTCGCATGGCGACGCTTGCGATGGCAAACACACGACGGCAGACATTCGTAACTCGTCGGCTCTCTCCGATTTGATTAGGCCAGTTTTTTTTTTACAAAATTAGATCTTTGTTTCACATATGCCAAGCGTCCCGTGACGGCTTCATTTTTTTTTTCTTGTATTCGGTACGTAATCGCGCCCGCACACGTCTTTCCCTAAGGGCCAAGCTACAGAAGACAGAAGATACGTCGCCGATCTTCCGTTGCGTAATTTACTCGAGGAATTTTAGTAACGCAGCTTCGGTCAAATGTGTAAGGTGTGAGATGTTTATATGGAATTATGTGTACCGGCAGAAGATCGGCGACGTATTTTCCGTCAGATGTGGTTTGGCCCTTAGCACTTTAATTAACATTGTTCGAGCTCGCATATCTACGAGTGGGCGACGGGCGCTACCCGCATGAACAAAAATCGGTCTTATTGCTGTGATTTACATACAATAGTCGTTTACGAAGTCTTTTCAACTGTTCCTGGTATCTGAAACAACTGCTGGTACAAATTGGCGAATGGTTTTAAGTATATTACGTTACTGGAAAACAGCGCATTCAAATTACGAATGACAGTTATTATCGGGGGAATAAATTTTCGAGATTTTTACTTCAAATACAGTACAATCAAGTATTTCAATTTAAATCTTTAATATTTTTACTCTTAAATATAATGTTTCTTCTTAGCTCTCCTTGCTACGTCATCGGGTTAAATTCAAGAATGGCCTAACTGTTACAACTATCCATTTGACATATTACCTACCTTATGCGCTATAGTATTCCTTTTTCCAACATTATTAGTGGTAGCCTTATTTAGATTTCCAACAGCGTAACGTATAACGTAGCCCTTGACGTGGACGTTTTACATTCTACTAATTTCTATTATTTCTTTGCTGACAATTTTCACTTCACGTGTACCAAATACAGTATGCATTGCAAACTGGATTTCAGTTTTATGTTTGTGCAGGGCAAATGCAAATGTTTGAATTTTAAGCTTACATGCTGAATTCATAATAAACCTCGTTTCTTCGTTTTTTTTAATACAAGTAAACTGTTAACGATTCTATTAGATTACATGGGACTTGATACAAGAAGCAAAATGTGGGTGTAAAGACTCCTATAATAATAGTACACCTTTGCTTACCCCTTCAGGGATTGCAGGCATGACTAACAACATGATAAATTAAAATATCATTTCATTAAATTATTTATTTTTGTAATTAATTTGTGCTATAAACACAAAAATATTCAGTTTCTTTTTTATATTAGGCTGTTTGCCCTTTGGTCTTTTACCTGAGCGCGCATAGCTAACACGACCAGACAGAGGCACGGCGCGCGAAAAAATATCCACGCGCCATTTTTCACAAATACTTATCAAAATAACTAACTTAGCTTGTTAGTATCATAATGTACTATTATTGTATTAGATACCTAAAGTCGGTTTTTCCTCGCAAGTGTGTTGAAAAACGTCCAATGAAACGCGTGTGCATTGATCATTACACTCTCGGCTCCCTTATCGTATAATACCACCTTATGTGTAACGACCAACATAGCACACTTGTATCATAATGTACTATTAACGTTCAGTGCACGCTGGGTAGGCAGCCACTATTGAAATATTGCAGGCTTGTCAATCTTTTCACCACGGTACAGGGCCGATACGAAAGAAGGCCCACTCTCGGTATTTTTTTTGGAAAAATACTTCAAACTTACACCCAAATTTATATATTGTGTAGGTTGAAATCAACGCTTGATCACGAAATTCGACGTGTGCGGCTAGTGGCTTGGGAAATCCTTTATGATTACCTAACATGTTCGTAGATACTTAAATTTGTATCGATTCGAGAACAAATTTTTTCAGGACGATCCAATCATTTTTGGATAGTCCTGTGGGAGAAAAAACTGTTAGCTAGACTACAAATTTTGTGTTTTTTGCTTTTTATGTACATAAATTAATAGCAGTATCTTCTGTGAATTCGTTTTATGAAGTTAATTTAAAACTACAAACGTTTTTTATAGCATCTATTAGCTTCATAAGCATAGTTTTCCTACGATTTCAAGGGCAGTATATGGCGATAGCCACATAATGCTTAAAGTGCCCACTTCAATCCCTCAGGCGCACGTTAAGTTAAATTGCTTTTGAAAATAATGTTGAATCTAATAATTGTTTATAATGTTCCGTCCAACAAAACCACTTAAAAGGCAGAGTTGTATTTTATATCAAAAAGTTTCTAGTTACGACCCAGCTATGACACTGTGCCCGTAGGTATTGCGTAAACGAGCGGCCATTTTTATACCAAATATATTATTTTTTTAACAAAATAATAGTTTTTTACTAGTCAAGGGGTACAATTTTGCATTCTCTATTATTTCAGAACCCTGTTTTTTGTCCTATTTCTGTCAACCCTCACGCCATATTTGTCCTATCCAGTGATATCTGGGGGACATCTTTAGAGGCCCTTAGAGAGTTTCTTCCAAGCATTTCGTCTTGACGTCGCTTCACTTCATCAACAAGGTTATTTTGAATATACACTAAAACTGAAACTAGTTTGTTTAGAATCCCTAGGAGAATCGATTAGTATAGTTTTTATATTATAGTATATTTTGTTCTGAAAATATGTGGACCACAAAAGATACCTGAGACTGTCAGCTCGGTAAGTTTCTGTGTATTATGCAACCCCTGCTTGGCACCACTGTAGTGGTTGTATGTCGTGACTTTCTACTAACTGAAGTAAATAAACCACTAGAAAAAACCACCAGCACAATATTCCCCGCTAGTAGGGGTGTCTAGACCACCAGTTTTCGTAGTTATTCCACTAAGTTGGCAACACTGCATGGTACTCATCACACTCTGCACCCTACTGGGTAACTTAACGCTGCATAAACAAGCTCGTAACTTAGAGATATATTTAAAAAGTATGTTCTGGCAGTTCTGATGATAATCTTTTCAACGAGTCTCGGCTTTTGTGTATTCTAGCGGTTTTATTTCCCCGCCCCATATTATATTAAATTCTGTCCATTTTGCCGACCCACTAATCTTTCTTTTGGTGATTTTGCAAACTAAAGATAATAAAGCACTGTGCACAAACGATTCCTACGGCTGTGGGCATTGAGATCTACATTAAAAAAATAAATAAACTAATTTAACGACAGGCGCGATGTTGAGACAATTTAGAGGGTAATTTATATTTAATTTATTTTCACTACTTTACCTCTTAGAAGATGAGACTAATTTATTTGCAAAATTCATTTGTTTGATTACGATGGCTGAGGAGCTCTATGTACTTTTCCTTGCGGGACATACCTAATTAATCAATGTCTGTAAAAACGGTGAAGGAAAACATCGTGAGGAAACCGGCCGATGCTTGAGAGATATTTCTCGACGGCATGTGAAGCCAAGTCAGAGGCCCATGGGCGGCATAAACTCTGACACCAGATTAGTCACTAACCACACGAAAAGAAGAAGAATCTATGTCAGCTATTATGGTAATTTTTCAGATTGAGTTAAACACAATTCATAACGAAGTGAACTACTTCCCAAGTAAATGTATGCCGCTCAAAGGCAATTATTTAAGATGCAGTCAGTGCAACTGTGTTACAACCGCCGACTGGGTGTGCAGCCCATTTGCGGTTGTGGTTGTGGGTGTGGGACGGGGCATACCCCGTCCCACACCCACCGCGAACCATAGTTCGCGGTGGGAATTTGTTAACCCCGTGGTCAATTTTGAACTGTATATTTGTAGTCTTCAATATTGAATTTGTAAACAATGTCATGTATAGGTACCAACTTTTAATTTGTGTAATTGCTATGTAACTCAAACTTTGAAAATGTCTCTATTAATAAGTGTACTGATGAAACTAATTATGCTGTTGGTGTACTAAATACAAATTAAATTAAATTAGAGACAAAGTAAACATGTCAATACGGATCCTATACAATGAAAGAATATTTAGAAATATCACTATCTTTGAAATCACCGCACCTATATTTTTGTCCACAGAACTGGTTGGTGTGCATGGCACAGGAGGGACAACACAGCGTCGTGGAGTGGTTGGTTGCAGGTGCCAAGTGTCTAAGAGCTCAGGAGTTTCCTGCACCTCGATACAGCCTCGGCTATCCGGACACTCCGTGACGCCGCCTGTTAGAGCTGCCTCCGTGCGCTCGCAATTGTTCTAATAAATTAAAAGGACTGTTTACTTAAGTTTAAAATTAAGCCATCCACGGACTCTTTCAAATAATTTGAATGATAAGTCCAGTATTCTAATAACATCTTCCCTCCCATAGAATTCTTACTAGACATCTGTGTTCCCACTACTTCGTATCGTAGGCATATTCATGTTGTTAAATATTTATAATCACTTTACGTATAGCATAAAAACGTCAACGATTACTAAATATCACAATAGCTGTTAAAGTTGGGTCATAATTGATATTAAATATTATTTACACTGTTTAACCTAAACCACCTCTCTCCCCTAAATTATCTTTTGGCTATTAAAAGGTTATTTAAGCCATTATGGTACGTTTAAAATAATGAATGTAATGTCAAATAAAATATTTACGATTAAATTGCAACAGTTATTATATTTTTTATTCGAAGAAAAATATAAAAATATTTTTCAAGACATTGCTGCACAAGCGTCCATTTCATTGGAATTATTAGAGTAGATTTTTTTAATAACTTATCCTCTCTAAAATCAAATCGTCACCGGAAAGCCAATACTACTTAAGCGCCATTTTGGCTAAAATGAGTTATGTATTATATCGTTGGATTAGATTTTTATTTCTGTGAAGATTAGTTGGGATTTCGTATTTTATTCTATTATCTTCTATTGGCTTTCCAGTGACGAAATAATTCCGGCAACAACGTTCCTACTGGAGAAGAACAATCCCTACTGTTCTCCTCCAGAATTTTAATAGTTTTTAAGTGGTACCTATATTAAAAATACGGAAAAAACCGGCCAAGTGCGAGTCGGACTCACGCACGAAGGGCTCTGTACCATTATCTATAAAAACGGCAAAAAAATCATGTCTGTTGTATGGGAGACCCCCTTAAATATTTGTTTTATTTTAATTTAATTATTTATTTTTAAATTGAATATATAACTAAATATTCGCGTTATTAAGCGTCTACCTGTTGCCGTTATCAATATCGAGCAAAAACGAGCAAAAAAATCACGTTTGTTGTATCGGAGCACCCTTAAATAATTATTTTATTCTAGTTTTTAGTATTTGTTGTTATAGCTGCAACAAAAATACATCATCTGTGAAAATTTCAACTGTCTAACTATCATGGTCCATGACATGCAGCCTGGTGACCAGACGGACGGACGGGCGGACGGACGGATGGACGGACAGCGGAGTCTTAGTAATAAGGTCCCGTTTTACCCTTTGGGTACGGAACCTTAAAAGACAAACAATCTAATCAATAACAAACTAAAAGAGATAGGTACTTCCAAACATTATATATATTTCATGATATGTAAAAAAACTTGAAGTCTTCAATACCTACATTTCCTATGCAAACCCCGCGTGCCGCGCCGCGCCATCCTAAACTTTCAAGACAAGCCGGGCACTGTAGGTTTTATTCCAAAACGAACCTACCTGTTAAATTGATCATGCGACCATTTTCCCCGTAATATGTTGCATTTTTTTCGATACAGTCTTGAATTATAAAATTGTTTTAGACATAGAACATAAAACTAGTTTACTCAAAATCAAGAACTGAGCAAAATGACATGGTTTAAATGTTAAGGTAGATAATAATAATATTTGCTTTAAATGTTTACAGACTTTATTTAATTTTCTGTCATTATCTGTGTCACCTTACCCTATAAAGAAAAAAAAAACAATATGAATACGATCTTTAAAATTCAATTCCATAATAGTTTGTATTTTTTAAGATTACGAAGATTGAACATCCTAGTCGAAATTGTCGGCTTGGAATGTTGAATTAACATAATTATTTTGACTCTTTTTTTTTTACCCAGCTAAATATAGACCGTAATTGTTCTTCATAATTGACGTTGAGACATTTGTCGACAGAAGTATAGAAACATTTATTTTACAACACGTCATTTTGTATATTCTTCCGTCGACAAAACTCTTGGCAACGGTGGTCATGCTATGGCTGCTGCTCGCTTTTGTCATATGCGGACGGAATACGCGTCCGCACACGGAGCTTGCATTGTGAAGGATTCTACGGGGGCCCTCTGCTTGCCACTAAAACGTGCTATTGGAAAGAGGGTTTTGAAGCAGCCGTGTATAGACGGAAACCGCAACCACATCCACATAAGACAGAAAGCACCCTTAAATACAAGACACGGCTGGCAACTAACTGGCAACAAGAGCTCATTATTAAAAACTGGATTTTTCTAATGGGTCTGTTAGAGAAATTGTTTTCTACAAAAGGTTCTTCTAAAAGTACCCAAGTAGTTAAATTAATTAGAATTAGTAATTAAAGATATACAAACTTATACTTACCTACTTATAATATTTGGTTAAGTCCTCTCAGTAGGCGAGTTTGAAAGTGTATCGATGAGAAGTTCGGAGTTGGCGCTTTGTGGCAGTTTTATTGCCCTGTCATTTAACCCAATTAAATTTTATTATTATCTTAGACCAGTTTTTGTTCCGAGGCTATTAAAAGTTTTCTTATACAGTCGCAAATTATTTGTATATAACTATATATATTTTAGATAACGTTGAAAGTTCTAACATAATTACGTTTCCGTATAAATTTCTTACTAAGCTTATTGGCTCACGTCCTTACTGAATCAGGTGGGGTTCAAACTCACAATTCCCCAAACACCACTTTGAAGCCTTATCCATTGGTCTAGTACTTTTTAAATTGGACACGATATACTATTTTTAATACCATTCAGTTGGAATAAATAACGGTTCCGTTTATAAATATCCTCTTGTGTTCGCAATCTCAATATACCGCGGAAGGAAATTACAACGGTTTCTTCTTAGCTATCTGCCGTTACCGTGACACGGAGCAGAAATATCCGTCGAGGTCCTTTAATATCCGGACCTAGTTCTGTGATAAAAAGCCTGCCAAGTACGTGTCGGACCCCACATTAAATAGAGTTGACTAAGCGGAATACACTGATAACTCTCAGCAGGTGGTTTAGCGATTTCAGTACGATGTCATTTGGTTCACAGGGGAGTCGTTTTGTCCATTCCTCTGACAAAACTCCTTAATTGTTTTTACGATATTCCCAAGGTAAGTTATGGGGTACATTATAGCCGGAACTCAACAGCAATAGAATCTGAATATCATTGGACGACAACTTTTGCTCCTTGGATAATCTTGTTATTGATGAGTTATTCCGGAAGAGTCAGCTAGAGGCGCGTAGTCACCGCGTTGTATAATTTACATTTTTGTGCTAAAGATTTAAGAGTTATGTAACTCGTGTTTATGAGTGTATTACTCACGTAGCTGTTTCGGTGAGTAGTTACAGACTCGACTTAAACCCTTTAATCACGGGACCTTCATGTGGTGATAGCAAGCTGAATTGTGAACACATCGCGACGCCTAGCGCGTTGTGCTGGCAATGAGTTTTTGATATTCGTTACAACCAACCAAGTTTTCAGTGTGAAGAGTTTCGTTCCACACAGTATGTATAGACTGTGACACTACAGTGCTGTTATTGTTGAGCTTTCGACGTCCGACATTGGCGGTTACATGTTCGCGGCATGAATCGTTTTACTTTCGCTAGTACGGAAGCCTTATAACATTTGAAATAAGCCGTGTTAGTTATAACACGAGTGTTAGTTGGGCCGTGTTATGCAATAATGTGTCGACCCAGAAAAATGAATTTTGTGTTAACGTCATCTAGTTCTTGTGGTAGGTCAAAAATCAAAATCAAATTTTTTTATTTCACATAAACCAATACAGGTGCTTATGAAAAGTCGAATTTAGATGCACGGTCTAACCTCAACACTTAAAAAATACCTAGGACTGTAGTAAATTAAATAGAGCGTCTATCAAAAAAATCTTAATGCAGTTTGCATTTTTTCAAGCGTTGGGTAGACCTACCACTTTAACTAGATGGCGTTAACACATAAGTCACATTTTTATGGGTTGACACATTATTGCATAACACAGCTCAGTTATAACACGTATGTTATGCAACTTCATATATTAAGTACTTATAATATTGTGTTCGCGTAGTCTGGTTGCGTTTATAAGCTAGATATTCTGAAATTCAGATTTACTCAAACGTGAATTTTATTAAAAGGTTCCAGAAACAAGCTCATATTGATCTCGGTATTAGTTTTTACCATGAGGGAGGATTTAGTAAAATATCGTTTCTGGAATTTAATATAAGCATGAAATATGTACAAGTATAACTTTTTACGAATATCGTTTCCTATGAAAACGTATTACGGAAAGGTGAAGTGGTTTTCTTATACATATATATGTTTGTGTAGTCTTCTACCAAGATCCGTTCGAAGAACACGGGGATCAAAGTAGGTACCTAATATTTAAAAGGAATACAAACATAATGATTATTTTTGTTATTTTAAGGAAGACCTCAAGCTGTTATATGTCTTCCCGGTACAAAATAGGTCCTTTCCAATTTTCTGTTTAATAAAAACTTTGTACTATAACAAGATTTCTTCTGTAACATGAATACTGTTGCAGATATAAACCTCTCATGCATAAAATATACACACCTGCGAAGCAATTATCTGTACGTCATACAGATTTGCTCAGTGCGGGTCTTGAACCTGCACCCCTTAACCTAGAAAGCCAACCGTGAAATATTTTGCCTACTATTCCTCGCCGGCTAGCTGGGCTTTGGATATTGTGGTAATATCTCACTAAACTCTTCCAATATAGCGGCTTATGAGGAAAATTTGATTCAAACTTTCCTCATATGTCGCTCAGCATGGAACATTTAAAGCCTCGTATCCACTAGGCAACAATTGACAAGCAACACGTGACTCTCAACATGTTCGGCAGCGTTGCACAACATCGCGCGATGTTGAAAACTGGCGCGCAACATGACGCACGGCTTGTTGTTTGTTTCGGTGCAACATGCAGTTAAACATCAAATGTTGTCGAGTGGAGACGTGACGCGCAAAAATGTCCGTGTGATGTAACGAATACACTGAATACATTTTCTTTATTTTAAGTAATTTCATAACCCACCAACGTGGCTTTTTTCTTTTTGATGCATTTTTCGATAAATTTATAACTACCGCCGCTGAAATCAATACTAGTTCCTCTGGCGACATGTTGTCGACGACTGATGCGAGCGAAATCATGTGTAGACAGACAAAGTTGCTAAACAAAAGTTCCGCGCTGACTTTCAACACGTTGAGCAACATGTTGTGCAACATGTCGTGCGCCAAATGTTGCCTAGTGGATATGAGGCTTAAACTTTATATACAGGGTGTAAGGATAAACACCGTTATCACTCAAACCATGGGTAGCACAACGACATTGCACTGGGTAGATTACATAATTTACGCGCCAAAAATGATCGGCGCTCCGCTAACACGACAAGATACCTACGCAATGACGTGCGTTCACTAGAAAAACACTAAACAGCGGATAACTGACTGCCGCCGCGGGCGCTGGCAACGTCACACGCCCCGGCGCCCCTCTGTCATGGTGAGATGTGGGTTTGTTGCCCTTGTGCACAGGTTGAAATGTTCCCGTGGTGAAATTGGATTTTATTTAAAAAAACTTTTTTACAAAAAATTTAAACCGACTTCAAAAAAGAATAAAATAATTACCATATAAAATTAACAGTTTCAGAAGTCGGTGCTGATCCACGCTGAACCAAATTGAAGGCACCGACTTCTGAAACTGTTAATTTTATATGGTAATTATTTTATTATTTTTTGAAGTCGGTTTAAATTTTTTGTAAAAAAGTTTTTATTTTTTTCTTTTTAGTGGCCTTAATTTAAACTTGGTTGGACCTACTAAAGACGCTGCTCGTAACATAATCACATCATCACAATATGCGTACTGTTCGTCATTGAGGAGTTCCATTGTTTATCTCCGAAGTTCTTCATCAGATCTTCACCAAATTTAAATGGGACCAACTTCGAAGTATACCCTATCCATTAAAAAAAAAATCATTAAAATCGGTTCACAATAGGCGAAAATATCGATGAACATACATAAAAAAAAAAAAAACAAAAAAAAATACATACAGACGAACATAGTAACCTCCTCCTTTTTGGAAGTCGGTTAAAAAAGGTTGTTATTTTTCATTGATTTTACGTTCTATAAATGACACCAAACCACTGGTTTCAAGATTAACGGTTACACCCTGTATACCTTTAACCTTATAATAAAAAAGCTCCTTCTATGCTATACATTCGAAAGTGATAAGAAATTAAGTAAATATGTATTTATATCAACTTATTTCTACTCGATTGATATGTAATACAAGGTCGATATCGTCTCCTAAAAACTGCTACTTTATTAAGTCTATGGATTTATGAGCAAATCACATTTGGGTTTTATCACTTTTACGTCATAACTGTGATAGCTGAGGGCGCACCTTCGTTTCATTCGAATGGCAAAAAAACTATTACTATTATTTATCTTGAACTTCCCGCATTTAAGGTTGAGTCAAGAACTCAACGAAACATTACTATACTATGTATCTATTTCATATAATAAAAACTTTTTAACAAAAATAAAACTGACTTCAAATTGTATATCTCCGAAGTTCTTCATCAGATCTTCACCAAATTTAAATGGGACCACTTCGAAATAATAACAAACTCTTAAAAAAAAAAGAATCATTAAAATCGGTTCCCAATTAGCAAAGATATCGCGGAACAAACATACAAAAAAAAACATACAGTCGAATTGAGAATCTCCTCCTTTTTTTGGAAGTTGGTTAAAAATGAGGTTTTGAGATCAGTTTGCATACCTAGTAATTATATTTTGATTATGATTTCATCATTATTGCGCATTTTATTTTGTGCGAGTAGGTACCTATGTTCTTACTGGTTTATAATACCTAATATTTTATACAGAACTCCTTCAGAAACCTCTGCATGCGAAAATAAAATTGGTTTTAAATAGTGCTTATACGTAACCTATTCCTATTAGAAGCACATTGGGGTGCATCATCGATATGAGAAAAGCCCTACGCATTAAAAGCGCCTCCGAGAATGCCAATACTTAATTCAGCACGCCGAGACAGTCATCTCTGGGAAGTCAGCTCCGCTACCAAAATTTTTTTTCTACGGCATGAGTTTTTCTCGTCTAGTTTGGCCTAACACGAAAGAAGGAGATTAAAAATTAGAGATATTATGGAAAAAATGAGGGCGGGGGAGCTTTTAACTGGGGTCAAGACCTGTAAGACGCACGTTGCGATGATTCAAAAAGCAAGTTATCTGTCTGGAAAGCAATCAGATGCCCCCCGGTTTTAATTTAAAATACCACTTCCAATAGTTGGATAGTGGATGTCAGAATGGTTGTGGCTTGTGTCTTGAAAAATATAAAAATTGCTATTTCCATCTTATAGAGCTGCTTTCGGACCGAAAAGTCAGTTCAGTACGAAAGTCATTAGGAAATTGTTTCATTGTTCGTATTAACGTTATTTTTCTTACGAAGTAGGTACCTATCAATTATTCCCTTAATGAATTGGATAAGAAGAAAAACAGATATTACGCGTGTCAAGACCAGTTTGCAAAGGTCAACGAAGAGAGAAAAGAACAAATATAAATATTTTTGTACACATACCTTTATTGGGAGCAGTAAAGCATTAAGACTTTGCGGGACTGACCTCTTTTCTGCGTGTAGCTGTTTAAATGTTTGCTCCTTGACCCTTATCCGTGCTACGATCGTCATGACCCGTTTTATTGCCTTCCCTTGATTTATTGTTGAAATTCGGTTATTTTTACTTACCTTCACATTCGCAGATAAGCCAAAGATGGTATTTTTTCGTAAAAATATACATTGGGTTTGATTACCAGATAAACCAGCTGCTGTTTTAAAAATCGGTTCAGTCATTTAGTGATGAGGTAACAAACAAAACAAACAGACGACATAGTTACTTTCGCACTTATAATAAGTAAGGATTAAGGTAGCGTCCTCGGCTTGCGTGCCTTAAATTTAACAGATGAAAAATTACGACTTAGGTATTAAGATACACAATAGGTATTGTGTTAGGTACACAGTATCTATTATGTACCTTTCTTATTGGTCTGGCTCGTTTTCTCCTTGCCTCTAATTTTGTTTCTATATTGTTGGTTACAGAACTTTTAACATGAGAGAAGTGAAGGAGTTGGCAATGGACAGAGAAAGATAATATTGCTACACCTACAAGTTCCGTGTAAAAAATCGTTTAGTCCACTTTCGACCCCTCGACCCCCAATAAATAACTAACTATAGTTTATTCTCGACCCATTGGGGGTCGAGAGTGAATTTTATTTCCCAGCCAAGTTTTAGTTTCCTCTTGACCCCCAAAGTACAGTTACGATAATAAATCATCAGTCTATGTTGAGAAAAAGTTTGTAGTACATATGAACTTAGTCAGTTTAACTTAACCAGAGGCCCTTCTTCAGAGGCCCATGGGCGACATAAACTCTGACACCAGGCTAGTCACTAACCACACGAAAAGAGAGAGACTTAACCAAGAACAAGAAAACCACGAGCAGGAAAATCAAGACCAAAACAACAGAAGAGAAGTAGACATCCAAAGAAATGAAGGGAACAGAAGACCGATCAGAGAGAAAAGAATACCTGTGACGTGGATGAGTTATGCCTGTCCTTTGTATGAAAATTTAGTCTCAACCCTTGGGGGTCGAGTGTGAACTATTTTTAAGGGTTGAGAGGAAACAAATAAAAAAATTTTTTTAGGGGTCGAGGAGCCGAGAGTGGACTAAACGAAAAAATAGGCCACACCTCCGTGCGTGGGTGTCGTAAAACTCGACTAATACCAGGTTCACACGATTCGATTCTAGTTGATCAACTGCCAAATCGCATGCGATTTGAAGCGTCTGAACAGACTTTCAATCAAATTGAATCAATTTGAAGGAACAAAACGTTTCAACTTTTGTTGATCAACTAAAATCGAACCGAGTGAACCCGCTATAAGGGATTACATCTAAAGGATGGGTAGCAGCATCCTCATGTCTGTTAATAACAACAATCTGACATCACCAATCCTTATGTAAACGTGGTGAGTATGGCAATTTTCCTCTTTGAACGTTCATCGGAGCAGTCATTGGGAGGCCCATGTTCAGCAGTGGACGTTTACGGGCTGATATGATGATAATGATGACACCGAGAAGTGCCCTGCACTTAAATTAAGGATGGATGGTTAATGATGATATGCAATTAATGTAGTCTGATAGAGAATGCCTAATCGTCGAAGTCCGCCTTGTGTACCACCATTGTGAATACATTATAAATAAATAAAGTACCTAATCAACAATCTTAGTGCATCGTTATACTATACCTACTATTCATAATTTATAAGTACGGGCTATACAGGATATAAACGGAATCATGTAATTCCTTCAAACCTCGTGATGTACTGCTGACATAGATTAACCCTGCACGGAATACTACTGGGTTCAATAAAAAAATAATTACAAGAAGTACCTAAACATGTGTTCTTAACGTGAGGCATTTTAGCGCCCCGAGCGAATTGCGTGGCTAATTAGCTATTGCTCGCCGCGCGTTGGTCGTTTACTTTGTGCAATTTTATTTTTATTGAATCCCAAAGTATTTCCTGCAAGGTTAATTTATGTCAGCAGTACATCACGAGGTTTGAAGGAATTACATGATTTCGTTTGCAGCCTGTATAAAAACATTGTACTGCGTTCTTCAATATAGGAGAAAATAACAATAACAAGTCAATATTGGAAATCGGATAACGTAGTAGCAGAAAATTCGTAATTGGCGAATGTCGGACTATCTCTGAACAAAATTAACATCCGAATAAATGCTAATGAGGAACAATGGGCTTGTACAATAAATAAATAAATCTAACTTATTAAGATTTTTTATGATTACAGGAGAGTATAATGTTACTATTTACTTACGCATGAAACATTAAAGTGGTCTGCAAGATACCTAAATATCTAATTTGATGAGCGAAATTCTCATGATTATGAAGCCTTCATTATCTTCAAAAGGAACATTATTATAATGGGATAATATGATTAATGGGATTCCACAGATTTCAGCGAACTTAATCATGATGGATGCCGTCTCGAGTTCGTACCATGAAATGTAACGCCTAAAACATTTTCTGTTATAACTCAAAATACATGGTATGGTATGATGTATTACAGTGGTACATATTAAATTCAGGTTCAAGATTGTTTATTTCAATACAATCAAATAAAATATCTATATGTACGTGGTTATTCTCGCAAAGTTACTGCAAGCTATGTCCTATACCAGTGTTCGGCGAACTCATTAGTCAAAAGAGCCGAATATCAGCAGCACAACGATCAAGACTTCTTTTATTTAAGAGCCTATTTTTAAGAATTTATATTTTTTGCCGCAGTCAAGTGTTAAAAAGCCGTAGTTTTCCGACCACTGCCCTCCTTTATTATACCAACAAATATCGTACCTGTTACACGTGTATTGTATAGATAAGTTGTTGCGATAAACCGTGTGGTTCCAGAGAGGAATGGGCCACCCCCTTTCTTACCGTACATGTAGTAAGAGACGACGACAGATTTTGTCGAAAGGATAACATTAAATAACATCACGCCTGTATTCCCCGAAGGGTTGGGCAGAGGTGTATAGTTACACCCTCATTTCGCCATAATGTTTGTGACCCATGTAGTAGGCGGTGAGCCTATTACCATCAACCGGGTACAAAATCCAAACTCTGGGGTGCTACTGAGAAATTCTACACGAAAAAACTCAATAACACTGCCCGAGCTGGGGATCGAACCCAGGACCTCACAGTCAGCAGTCGTGCTTGCCGCCACTAGACCAATGAAGCTGTAAAAACAACATTCTACGATCATCAATCCCGTCTACACGGCGAGTGTCTACGGACTGACCTGCTGATAATAAGATACCACAATAACCTCTACGTGTAAAGGAGAACATTTTATTTCATCTAACGAATGCAAAACGTGCCTTTGCTACTGTTCGTTAAATGCACTTGAAACGTCTTGAAACCTAAGAAATACATAAACATTTTTTAATAAATTAAATAGCAAGTTAGCAACATCAAAAGCGATCAAATATTATACGTCTATGAAATAGTCACTTATTTTCGAATTTTTATATCAATTTTACGAATGGATGTGATTAGTTTTCAATCAGTCACATAAACCTCAATATTTAGATGTTTCTATCTGATGTAACATAACGTAACATCACGCGTTATCCCCCGAAGGGTACGGCAGAGGTGTTTTTAGTACACTCTCGTTTCGCCACTTATGTTTAAGTTCTATGTCATAGGGCCCCCTATGACATGGGACTTAAACATGTCTGATATATCATTTGAAAATTACCATTTGCAATATCGATACATTAATAAAAGTGCTACTCATCATCATGTAGGGCTCTTCAACCATCATCGATACTCATCATCATTTATGTAGGTATAATAAAAAACTTAAAAAACACTTAAAAAGTTTAATCTTTCACCAATATTAACGAAGAAAATAATCTGTGTTCCGAAATAAGTAAAATTTAATTTAAAAAAGAGAGAAGAGCGCCATCTTTTTACGTGTCAACTGAGGGCGTGTTTTTATGGAATTACTGTCGGATCAGAGTCTTCCATTTACTAGCGGTAAAGATAGAGCTTTTAGAAAGGAATGTTATTTAGGGAATATTTCTGCTTTGCTAAATTTGTATATGTATAGAGGCTCGTAGCTAATTACCCATCACACAACATAACATAAACAGAACATCACGTCTGTATTTCCCGACGGGTTGGGAAGAGGGGTATAGTAACCTCCCTCGGGTAGAGTCCCATGTAATAGAAGGCGAGCCTATTGTCATCAAACGGGCACAAATCCAAACTCCGGGCTGCTACTGAGGAATTCCACATGGGAAAACCCAATATGTAACACTTTGCCCAACCTGGGGATCGAACCCAGGACCTCATCAGCAGTCGCGCTTGCCACCACTATACCCATGAGGCAGTTACCGTACCAATCCGGCGGATCATAATGTTTTGCAAGGTTAAGCTGTACTTGCCGCGGTCGGTCCGTGGATGAGTGACCGATCGTTACACATCGAGAACCCTCTGTGCCTCAGAGAGCACGTTAAACAGTCGGTCCCGGGTGTCATTACGAATACCTATGACAGTCGTTACGGGTAGTCAGATCAGAAGCCCGCAAGTCTGACAACCGCTAACCGGTCTAACCTTAGAGTATCAGCATTGCCCAGTAACTGGGTTGCAGAGGTCTGATGGCAGTCGCTCAGTGTAAAAAACTGGTATTCAGCCGCATCTGATTGGACTGGAAGCTGACCCCAACATAGCTGGGAAAAGGTTAGGCAGATATATATACCTAAATAGGTATGTACCTAGTCTTGCCATAAATATTGTCACGAAGAAAAAACATTTTCTTTCATTGCAAATAATATTTATTACTTTTACAGTGTGTTAGTTTAATACATAAATATAAAACAATTTAAAATATAATAAGCTTATTCGAAGTGGTCTCCATTGGCTGCAATACAGTCCTTTAAACGTTGAGGCCAGTTATCAATAGAAGCACGCACTCTTTCCATGGGAAAATTCTTCACTGCCAATCGTATGGATTGTTTTAGGGACTCCAAATTATCATGGCGTTTAGAGCCAGATCGTTCTCTCTAAAACTGACCATAAATCATAATCCAGCGGATTAAGATCGGGACTAGACGACGGCCAGTTTTCAGCTCTGATGAAGTCCGAAACATTCACTTCCAAAGTTCCAATCAAGACTGCGTAGACCGAGCTCTATGACCCGGCGCCGAGTCTTGTTGGAAGGACCATACTTGGTTATTGAACATGGTGTTGTTAAGGGGCTTAACTACCTTCTCAAGAATGGTATCTTGATACACTTGTGCCAATGTTTTGATACCTTTTTCACAAAAATATGGCTCAGTCACTCCTTCATAGCTAACACCCCACCAAACCATCACTGAAGTCGGATAATGCCCACGTTGCACTCTGTCGACTAATTGGGAAGCTTCCTTAGAGCTTTGAGCAAAAATACGGTCATTTTGTTTGTTCAAATGTTGCTCAATTGTAAAGATTTTCTCAACCGTAAACAAAATTTTTCTGCGACCTCCCTTTGCGTACCGCTTCCGTAGTGGTTTCGATTTTACCACCCTATTCTTTATTAAATTATCAGTTAAAAAATGACCAGTGCGTCTCTTATAGGCTGCAAGTCCTAAGTCATCTTTTAAAATACGCAACATGGTTCTGGGTGCTGTCTTCATTTCCCGAGATAAAATCTTTTGCTTTCGGGCAGGATTTCTTCGAATTCTTTCCCTTACTGCTTTGACCACCTTTTTCGTACGAGGGTGAATCTTCGAAATTTTTTAACATTATTTTAACAAATCATTCTTCTCCCGGGTTGTTAACGTTATAGTATTGTCAGATTGTTTTTATTCTTGTCTTATTGCTTGACGACAGCGGTATAGTTTGAGTTTTCATTATCATAATTATAGTATTAAACATCTGCATTCTTAACTTTGGGATGATGCTAATGACGTTCTCAATTTTTGTTAATATTTTTCGAAGAATACCCCACGAACACTACGTGGGCGGCCAGATCTTTTTCTGTCACAAACAGAGGAGGTCTCATTGTACCTATTAATAGCCCGGTACACAAACATTTGACTAATATCAAGCGTATGGAGAGTTTTAAAAATTGCATTTGGCTCCATACCAACTTTGTGTAATGCAATCACAGCGATTCGGTTCTCTTTATCACCCCACTCCATTTTAATATCGCAAAATATTGTACAATGTATTGGCGCCAAAATTAGAAAACTCAATGAACAATCGTATAAAAATGACAGATTCCAAATTCAAATGTAATATCTTTCTTATTTTTAATTGTAACAGTATTTATGGCCAGACTAGGTATATTCTGATTTTTTGTTATCGAAAAATGTTCATCAAACTACAAAAGTCGTATAATTTTATGCTGCCTTCAAAGTGTCGCAATGACTTCGAGTGACGTCGACTGTAGTTGAAGGTAAAATAACGTCAGTCTGTGAAAACGTTAATTAAATATTTTGTTTTTCTGGTACATATAGAAACAGTAATGACAGGTTGATTAAGTACTTACGCCGTTATAAAACATGAACTATACCCGATATATTATGTATCTATAACCAGGTAAATAAAATATTATCGGGAAAGAAAAAATAACACCGCAGTTTTAACTGTCTTAAGCTGTTACTACCCTTCGTACAACTAAATGATACAGGTTACAGCTAGTTCACACAGAAACTGTTTACAGGATCCGTTTTTATTTTGGTGATGGCGCCTGTAGTTGTATGAGCGAGTTTACATACACGACAGTATTCCGAATCCAGTAAAAAATACTGGATTCGTTATTTTCATCGTATCCTGTCTGTCAGATGCAACGCAGTTGCCATTTGTTTAACTGATCCGTCGGTACAGATGTGAACAACTCATCCAGTAACGACGGATCCGTTAAAACGGATTCGATAAAACGGATCCGCTGTGTTAACGGGCGGTTAGTTAGTGGAAGCGTTTAGGTATCTGAATGGGTTGACAATCTGTAACCATAAAATAGATAGGTACAGTGCAGTAGGTACAAGTGCGCTCGAGCAACCCACACATAGACACTGCTCACGGACACGATATCTCGGACCGTTTGGGACCAGAGTGCGAGTGAGTGCGAGCGCGAGTGCCATGCGCTTGAGAGAGATAGATATATATAGATAGAGCGACCGCCGAGCGTAGGTATGATAAAAACTTTTTTACAAAAAATTTAAACCGACTTCAAAAAAGAATAAAATAATTACCATATAAAATTAACAGTTTCAGAAGTCGGTGCTGATCCACTCTGAACCAAATTGAAGGCACCGACTTCTGAAACTGTTAATTTTATATGGTAATTATTTTATTCTTTTTTGAAGTCGGTTTAAATTTTTTGTAAAAAGTTTTTATTTTTTTATTTTTAGTGGCCTTAATTAAAACATGGTTGGACCTACTAAAGACGCTGCTCGTAACATAATCACATCATCACAATATGCGTACTGTTCGTCATTGAGGAGTTCCATTGTCTATCTCCGAAGTTCTTCATCAGATCTTCACCAAATTTAAATGGGACCAACTTCGAAGTATACTCTATCCATTCAAAAAAAAAAATTAAAATCGGTTCACAATTGGCGAAAATATCGATGAACATACACAAAAAAAAAAAAAACACATACAGACGAACATAGTAACCTCCTCCTTTTTGGAAGTCGGTTAAAAAGTGAAGTACATACATGTGATTGACTTCTGTACCTATCTGTTTTGTGCTGTAACTCCGTAGGGAAATTAACAACATGAGCGTGTTAGTAAATGTGAAATGTGGTTCCAAGTACAATAATATTAAGACATAAGTTACGCGTCTCGGCGGCGCCTCGGTAATCTTCGTCGTTATATTTTGGCGGCTCATTTTAAATTGCAGTGTGCAAAAGTTACGGTGACGTTAAGTCATTTTTGCTGTATCGGTCGCGGTAGGAATGCAGCACTTTTCACGTTCCACATGTAGGTATGTAATAATGAAACATTTCTTTGTTGCTTTATTATATAACCACGGCTTCATAGCTAAATAACAACCGCACGGATCATACGATTTGCAAGGTTAAGCTGAGTTTGCCGTGGCCAGTCCGTGGATGGGTCATCGTTCGTTACATATCTAGACTACTCCGTGACTCGGAAAGCACGTTGAATCGTCGGTCCCGGGTGTCGTTCGAATACCTATGACAGTCGTTACGAGTAGTCAGAAGTCCGAAAGTTTGACGCCCGAAACTCTGACACCCGGTCTAGCCTTAGGATATCGACACTGTCCAGTAACTAGGTTGTGGAGGTCTGATGGCAGTCGCTCCCTGTAAAATATTAATACATCTGGTTAGAATGGAAGCTGACCCCAACGTAGTTAGGAAAAGGCAAGGCATAACATAACTACGGCTTCGTCCTCATTAGATCAATTCTGGATAGGTTACTTAATTGGTCGCATAATTTATTTTGGTGATGGCGCCTGTAGTTGTATGAGCGAGTTCACATACACGATAGTATTCCGAATCCAGTAAAAAATACTGGATTCGTTATTTTCATCGTATCCTGTCTGTCAGATGCGACGCAGTTGCCATTTGTTTAACTGATCCGTCGGTATAGATATGAACAACACATCCAGTACCGTCGGATCCGTTAAAACGGATCCGCTGTGTGAACTGGCTCTTAGTCACTCACCACACGAAAAGAAGAAGATGAATTAAACATGTAGAACGTTTTGTCTCCTGTTAACCAGTATCAATTCTATTCCATAGATATATTTAGATTTTTAACTACCACAGTTATTCGAGGAACTGTTTTTTTATCATATTCTTGTTCGCTTTAATATTCTACAATTGAAATCAAACGTATCAACATACTTACTTAAGGAAAACGACCGATCAACTCATGCTCGTCCTTGACAAAAATCTATCTTATTGGTAAAAAGGGAATTCTCCTTTAAAGGGAATGCGGCCTGTACGATCATAAGTATGTACGAATTAATTTAACCATCTTATTAATAGCCTAGAGGTGGGACGCTTGCGTCCCACGCAGAAGGGTCTGAGTTCGATACCGGCCCGCACCTCTAACTTTTCGTATTCATGTGCGGATCATAATTTGATTATATCTTGCGTTAACGGTGAAGTAAAACATCGTGAGAAAACCTGAACACCTGAGAGGGCTCCATAAAGTTCTCGATGGTGTGTGTAGTCCGCCAACCCGCACCGGGCCATCGTAGTAGACTAAGGTCTAAACCCTTCTCATTCTAAGAAGAGGCCCGTGCCCAGCAGTGGGACAGTAATTGACTGGTTATTTTATGTTATATTATTTATTTTTAGAACGGGATTTTATCATTCCAAGCCCCTTTAATAAATGCCTTTTATATTTTTCTTAGCAGCACCAGATGCGCTAACTGTCTTTATTTTCTTGTGTTTATTAGAGAATAAACACTAGAAAATAAAGACAGTTACGTAAATTCATCGTAGAGACGATGAATTTTTATGAACACGAACGACGAGTAGGGTTAGTGCTTGTACTCGCCGCCCGACCAGTAGCAGGCCCGAGAAGGCGGCGCGCCGTGTTCCGTGCGCGCTTCTCAGGAGGACGTGGGGCAAGGCCCCACAGAGGAGAGGTCCGCCATGGGTTGGCGGACCGGGACCTGCCGGGGTTGCGGTGCATGCTTTTGCGAATCCCGCGACCCTGGCCGTACGGTCAGGAGAAGGAACACCGTTGGTTTTTAGCCGGTAAGAGTCCGGCAGACCCCCTCGCCTTCCCCGGGTGAGGGACATCCATGAGGATTTTCCAACGAGAAAAAAAAAAAAAAAGGGTTAGTGCTTGCAAATGATACCATAACATTATCCTTTTGTTTTAAAAATATACGTACAGTTTAGACAGTCATATGTTTTGTTCTATCGAAGTTATAGAAACAAGTTAAATACTTATGTAAACATACGTACATCTTTATTCGACTGTTACCGATACTAATATCTAATTTTGATAAATTCACAATGTTGGTAACAACACACACAACCAATATTTAACAAACTATTCAGCTGTTCATAAATATTTGGCAAGTTTTACTGTTTGCTACATACAGTTAACGGTATCAGTTAAAACCGTATCCCTTGTTATAAATTGTTACACATGAGTAGAATTAAATAAGTGAATTACGCAAGTATTATAGTGAACTGAAACCTTTATCATGCCTCTCTTGTCATAAGTGTCGTATAATAGTCAAAGAAATGTCAAGAGGATGGGTAAAAATATATATAAACAACATAACATCATGCCTTATATGCCCCGAAGGGTTCGGCAGAGGGGGTTTTATTACACCCTCGTTTCGCCAGTTATGTTTAAGTTCCATGTAATAGGGGGCGAGCCTATTGCCATCAACCGGGCACAAATCCGAACTCCGGGCTGCTACTGAGGAATTCGACACGGAAAAACTCAATAACACTTTTCCCGACCTGGGGATCGAACCTAGGACCTCACGATCAGCAGTCGCGCTTGCCACCACTAGACCAACAAGTATATACAAAGTTAGTCGGAAACGGGGTACTAAGCCGAAAGGGTGTTAAAGTACCCATAATAATGTATAACTTTTGTTCTACAACTTTCCCTCCAAAACTCGATAGTTCAAGAGAAATAGCTGTTCAAAGATTTCATAAAAAATACACTAAATTCTATCTATCCTCAGCTATGATCAGCTGTGTTTAAATTTTATGTCATATTTGGGGTCACGGATTAGAAACTTAATTTCCTGAATTCATAATTAAAGCAGGTATCAGATTTTTGACACCTAATGTTAAGACGGTGAAAACCAGTGTAGTAATAAATGGAGACGAGTTGGATCTTGTGGACACCACTATGTTCTTGGGTATAACTTTAGATTCGAAACTGCAGTGGGGCCCACATATAGATAAATTGTCGAAAAGACTCAGTTCTGCAGCTTACGCGGTCTACAAGATACGCCAGCTAACTGATGTAGAGACAGCCAGATTAGTGTATTTTAGTTACTTTCATAGTGTTATGTCGTACGGCATTTTGTTGTGGGGAAATGCTGCCGACATTCAAACTATCTTTGTTTTGCAGAAGAGAGCTATTCGAGCAATTTATAACCTTAGTTTTAGGCATTCACTGAGGGATAAATTTAAAGAAGTTAGTATAATGACGGTCGCATCTCAATATATTTATGAAAATTTGATTTATATAAAGAAAAATATCAGTTTGTTCTCTAAGAACAGCGACATCCATAACGTCAATACTAGAAATAAAAATAAGCTTATCCTACCAATGACTAGGCTCCAAAAAATTAGTAACTCATTTAGGTGCCAAAGTATACGCTTTTACAACAAGATTCCAAGCAATATTCAAGACTTAAGTCTTAATAAATTCAAGTCCTATGTAAAGCAGAAACTATGCGAAAAGGGTTTCTATAACGTTAAAGATTATATGGACGATAAAAATGCTTGGAATTGAGCCGCTCGCTGTTATCACAGACGCATCATTGTAATTATTTCATAACATTATTATTTTTTATTTTATCCTTTTGACATTTATAATCGAATTATTTTTTTTCAATGATTATTATTATTTTACCATCGCCTCATTTTTTACGTTACATTTTTAATAAATTGTGAATGTGAGTACCATGTAGGGTAGCTATATACACGAATTTTGTAAACGTTTGGCGGTTCTTGAGTTTTTTTTTGTGACCCACCCAAATGTCCAACTGATTGATAGCGTCGTGCAGCGGTCGGGTTGTTGAGCTCCCTAAAATAAGGTTTGAGCTCCGCGATGATTGAAGCAGATGTACCGTCAGTTAGGACAGGTCAACTCGAAACTGCTATGGCACTTTCCTCAAAAGACCATTCCAAACGTTGCCCTACATCGTTTCACTCGCATAGTTTGTATACTACAATGTCTGGACTTTATCTGGACTATTGTCTGGACTGGCAAAATAGGTTTTTGTATTATAGTTATTATTTTAATAATATCGCTTTACAATACTTCATTCCAAACTGTAAAGTATGAGCATCATGCAGCTATTAGTGATACGCTTATAATCATATCATATTACTGCCTATTGTCTGGTAATATGAGTCTGTCATGCTCACTTAAATGTCTTGCTGATGGTGGCGTTATTTATCCGGTCGTTGAGTTCCCTATAATATGGTTGAGCTGACCGATGCGGATGTGCACGTCATGCTCGTGAACGGGTGCCGTCTGTCGGGACTGGTCAGCTCTTAACTGCTATGGCAATCATAGAAGGCATATTTTTCTATTTGTTACTCTTATGTGAGTTTATTTGTTACATTAACCTGCATTATTCTCATTCTATTTCTCACACTACTGTAATGGAATTGTAATGAACTACTATTTTAAAAAGAGTATTCATGGAGTTTCTTGCCGGCTCTTCTCCATAGAACCTACCTTTTGGAACCGTGCACCTAGTCGTGACGTTTTAAAAGTGCCTGAAATCTGGTCTATTTGAAATAAAAAACTTTGACTTTGACTTTGACTGAGGTATGATTTTTCTGAAAAAACTAAAATAAAAATATTTTTGCATGCAAATAAAAATTACCGAATTTTAAAATTTTAACACTTGCTTTAAAATAGTTTAAGTGGCCCGCTGCTTTTCGACTAAACTTGTGTATGTATACCTAGTCTTGCCATAAATATTGTCACGAAGAAAAAAATTTTTTTTTTATTGCAAATAATATTTATTACTTTTACAGTGTGTTAGTTTAATACATAAATATAAAACAAGTTAAAATATAAAAAGCTTATTCGAAGTGGTCTCCATTGCAATACAGCCCTTTAAACGTTGAGGCCAGTTATCAATAGAAGCACGCACTCTTTCCATGGGAAAATTCTTCACTGCCAATCGTATGGATTGTTTTAGGGACTCCAAATTATCATGGCGTTTAGAGCCAGATCGTTCTCTCTAAAACTGACCATAAATCATAATCCAGCGGATTAAGATCGGGACTAGACGACGGCCAGTTTTCAGCTCTGATGAAGTCCGAAACATTCACTTCCAAAGTTCCAACCAAGACTGCGTAGACCGAGCTCTATGACCCGGCGCCGAGTCTTGTTGGAAGGACCATACTTGGTTATTGAACATGGTGTTGTTAAGGGGCTTAACTACCTTCTCAAGAATGGTATCTTGATACACTTGTGCCAATGTTTTGATACCTTTTTCACAAAAATATGGCTCAGTCACTCCTTCATAGCTAACACCCCACCAAACCATCACTGAAGTCGGATAATGCCCATGTTGCACTCTGTCGACTAATTGGGAAGCTTCCTTAGAGCTTTGAGCAAAAATACGGTCATTTTGTTTGTTCAAATGTTGCTCAATTGTAAAGATTTTCTCATCCGTAAACAAAATTTTTCTGCGACCTCCCTTTGCGTACCGCTTCAGTAGTTGTTTCGATTTTACCACCCTATTCTTTATTAAATTATCAGTTAAAAAATGACCAGTGCGTCTCTTATAGGCTGCAAGTCCTACGTCATCTTTTAAAATACGCAACATGGTTCTGGGTGCTGTCTTCATTTCCCGAGATAAAATCTTTTGCTTTCGGACAGGATTTCTTCGAATTCTTTCCCTTACTGTTTTGACCACCTTTTTCGTACGAGGGTGAATCTTCGAAATTTTTTAACATTATTTTAACAAATCATTCTTCTCCCGGGTTGTTAACGTTATAGTATTGTCAGATTGTTTTTATTCTTGTCTTATTGCTTGACGACAGCGGTATAGTTTGAGTTTTCATTATCATAATTATAGTATTAAACATCTGCATTCTTAACTTTGGGATGATGCTAATGACGTTCTCAATTTTTGTTAATATTTTTCGAAGAATACCCCACGAACACTACGTGGGCGGCCAGATCTTTTTCTGTCACAAAAAGAGGAGGTCTCATTGTACCTATTAATAGCCCGGTACACAAACATTTGACTAATACCAAGCGTATGGAGAGTTTTAAAAATTGCATTTGGCTCCATACCAACTTTGTGTAATGCAATCACAGCGATTCGGTTCTCTTTATCACCCCACTCCATTTTAATATCGCAAAATACCTATTGTACAATGTATTGGCGCCAAAATTAGAAAACTCAATGAACAATCGTATAAAAATGACAGATTCCAAATTCAAATGTAATATCTTTCTTATTTTTAATTGTAACAGTATTTATGGCCAGACTAGGTATATTATAAGTTTTACAGTTATCACCAATGCGTTTGTCACGCATGGTTATTATGGTAATGCTCCGTTCAATGTTCGATCGATTGTAGTGTCGAGCAGTAGGTGCCTCTAGGATGATACGGTAAGGTTGCAGATCATGAGGTCTAATTGAATCGAATTATATATATAGCCCACGGTTGAAATTATGACGGACTTATGGCTACTAACTCGCCCCCTATTATCTAATACTATCACAGACGTTTTGCCAATTTTTGTTTGTGTTCAACAGCAAAGACACTGTCTTTTAGTGATCACAGATTTCGTGTAAAACATAACATAACTTCACGCCTGTATTACCCGAAGGTGGCAGAGGTGTTTACCTCTGCCTAAAGAAATGAGGTGTTACTAAAGTAACACCCTCATTTCGCCGATATGTTTCAAGTCCCATATAATAGGGGGCGAACCTATTGCCATCAACCGGTTACAAATCCAAACTCCGGGCTGCTACTGAGGAATTCCACACGGAAATACTCAATAACACTGCTCTACCTGGGGATCGAACCCAGGACCGATTCGACCAGGATTTTGTATAATATTTTATTTATACGATTTTTTTATGTATTATGCCAATACATTACTTAACTTACATTTAGTCCCAGTAAGCCTTCTTTGCCGTTAACATTATACAGGATTGTTGAAAATTCAATAGCAAGCAGTAATAGTAGGTAAATATCAGCGAAGAGCGTACTAGTAAACTATTAATAAACCTGATGTGGTTGGTATTAATTAATTACTGGTTTGGCTTTATTAATTGATATTAAATGTTCTGTTACCAGGTACATGGTAGTGTTTTATTAGGAAGATATTTAGCAGTTGACTTTTAAGGGCTAAATAAAATGCTATAAGTTAATAAAAATGCTTCATGCAGTAATCATTTATAAGTTTGTACACGACAGCCTACCTAGAATAACAGCGTTTTATCCCTTTAAATAGTAACTAGTTTAAATGTAAAAGCTTCCCAAATTGACGTGGGATTATAAATAGCTTTCAGTTTACACAAAATCTGTATCTCTTCTACACAAATATCAGCTTTTAAGAAAAAGGTACATTTTATTTAAAAAAAAACCTATTTCACTCATCTCATTCAGTCATCGATTGACATCAGTAGCTCCCAAGGTATAATCGTTTTTCTTCAAAATAGTACAAAACGCATAAACAGTAGATATATGATAGACATGGTTTACCACCAGTTTCGTATCTTTCAGCACACTTCTTTAGCGGTTCGAGAAACAAATAAGAGTGATGTGAATAAGGTTAAGGGTAGGTGTTTCATCTTTGTTATGCAACAATAAATTCAACAGCTCATAAAAGTTTGTGAAGTATCATGAGTACTGAATTATTAATAATTATATCCATTATAATAGTTGTAATAGGTAAACCCTCAAATCAAAGAAACAAGGGTATACCTATTTGTTCGTAGGCAATGTATCACAGTGAGTTACTAAAGGACGTTAGGATTAACATTTACTGAATAGAATAATGGCTGAATGCATGAATTACAGGGCGAGGTACGTAAATAAGAAAAGATTAGATATAATTCCTTACCGTTGCCGGACAAGCGAGTCGTCAGAGGAGATGAACCTGAAACATTAATTGTACCCGGAAAATGGCAATAGGCTCGCCACCTATTACGTGGAACTTAATACCAGAGGCGAAACGTGGGTGTACAGACTCCTGTAATAGAAGAAAATCTCTGCTTACTGCTATTGTAGGTAAATGATAAATGATTTTTATTTCTGTAAATAAATCTGTTACAGACACTTTTACAAGTCAATGTAATGTTTTTTTTTAATACTAGATGGCGCCGGCATTACCTATCTGACTAGCTCTGAGAAGAAAAGCCGAAACAAACTCAGGTCTCGTTTAAAGTCCAGACATTGTGGTATAAAAACTGTGAGTGTAACAATGTAGGCAACGTCTGGAATGGCCTTTTTAGGAAAGTGCCATAGCAGGTTAGAGTTGACCTGTCCTAACTGACGGCACGCATGCATCAGTCATCGCGTAGCTCAAACCTTATTTAAGGGAGCTCAACAACCCGACTGCCGCACGACGCTACACGCTACCAATCAGCCGGACATTTGCGTAGGTCACAAAAAAAAACTCAAAACCGCCAAATTAAATTATAATAAAAAATTCGTGTATAAAGTACTACATGGTACTCACATTCACAATTTGAAAAAACAAGAACATGGCATAGTAAAGGAAATATTCAATAATTAATTGAAAAAAAATATTCAATAGATGTCAAAAACATAAAAAATTAAATAAAAAATAATGTCATATAAAAATAATTTCAATAATTACAATGATATGTCTGTGATAACAGCGAGCGGCTCAATTCTAAGCATTTTTATCATCCATATAGTCTTTAACGTTATAGAAACCCTTTTTGCATAGTTTCTGCTTTACATAGGACTTAAATTTATTAAGACTTAAGTCTTGAATATTGCCTGGAATTTTGTTGTAGAAGCGTATACTTTGGCACCTAAAGGAGTTACTGATTTTCTGGAGCCTAGTCATTGGTAGGATGAGTTTATTTTTATTTCTAGTATTGACGTTATGGATGTCGCTGTTCTTAGAGAACGAACTAATATTTTTCTTTATATAAATCAAATTTTCATAAATATATTGTGATGCGACCGTCATTATATTAATTTCTTTAAATTTATCCCTCAGTGAATGCCTAAAACTAAGGTTATAAATTGCTCGAATAGCTCTCTTCTGCAAAACAAAGATAGTCTGAATGTCGGCATCATTTCCCCACAACAAAATGCCGTACCTACGACATAACACTATGAAAGTAACTAAAATATACCAATCTGGCTGTCTCTACATCAGTTAGCTGGCGTATCTCATAGACCGCGTAAGCTGCAGAACTGAGTCTTTTCGACAATTTATCTATATGTGGACCCCACTGCTGTTTCGAATCTAAAGTTATACCCAAGAACATAGTGGTGTCCACAAGATCCAACTCGTCTTCATTTATTACTAGACTGGTTTTCACCTGCTTAACATTAGGTGTCAAAAATCTGATACATTTAGTCTTTTTCTCGTTCAAAAGTAAGTTATTAACATTAAACCAGTGCACTACTTCAGAGAGAGCGTTATTTACATCGTCCGTAACTGGCTGCTGCCGTTTAAGCTTAAATAACAATGATGTATCATCTGCAAATAACACAATCTCCTGATTATCTTTCATGAGATAGTAGGTAACTAATTACTGCTGTTTGTAATAGAATGTTAACAAGTTATAGTTGAAACGGATTCAGAACTAATATAAAGTATTTCCGCTGGTATATTTTTTTAAACAAAAGGATAATGTTATGGTTTCATTAGCAAGCACTAACCCTACTCGTCGTTCGTGTTTATACAAAATTCATCGTAGAAAATAAACACTGAATACGTAAGTGCATCTGGTGCTGCTTAGAAAAATATAAAAGGCATTTATTAAAGGGGCTAGTGATTAATTAACTACCGCGGCGATCATATGAATTGCGAGGTCAAGCTGCGCTTGCCACAGTCAGTCCGTGGAGAGATAACCGTTCGTTACACATCGGGACCCCTCCGTGCCACAGACAGCACATTAATTCGTCGCGGCGCTATCCTGCGTGTCATAAGAATACCTATGAGAGTCGTTACTGGTAGTCAGAAGCCCGACAGTCTGACAACTGGTCTAACCTTAGGATATCGGCATAATTGTGTTGCAGAGGTCAGATAGCAGTCGCTCCGTGTAAAATACTGGTATTCAGCCGCATCTGGTTAGGCTGGAAGCTGACCCCAGCATAGTTGGGAAAAGGCTAGGCAGAACAAAGGGCATTATTTATTCATAATTATAAGGTGTTATGGCTCACCTTACATTGTAATTATTTGTGGAGCTAATCAAATCAAAATAACATTTATGTAAAACAGGTTCAAGCCAATTAGCACTATATTAACATCGACAATTACAGAGACATCCCCCAAAAGCATCCGTCCTTCATTCACCTATGATTATAATGAATATTTACGAGTATGATTCGAATGTTATGAATAATATTGATAATAAACAAATCTATAAAAGTCTGTGCGCTGACTTAATACATCGCCGTTTTTGTCTGATTCTTTAGATGTTTGCAATCATTTTAAATCTCTCCATCGCCTAAATTAATAATTACTTCACTGTCCTACTGCTGGGCACGGGCCTCTTCTCAGAATGCGATACACTACGCTGGCCTGGTACGGGTTGGCAGACTACACACAACATAAGTTGAAAATTCGTGACTTATTTCCATGGTCAGTCGACACAGGAATGAACTTTGAAAATTATTGACTCGGTCAACATGCTTTGGTTTTCGCCTACAAAAGGAACACATTAGAAATTTCACACAAGAATTACTTTGTCGGATTCGGTTTCTAAATAGAGTCTCATTTATACTCTGATTATCAAATTAAGTGGTAGAATCTTATTAGTATAAATTCTAATAAAAACATATCTAAACTTTAGTTAACAAGATACGTAACTAATACTGCAACGAAGAGCGCGCACGTAGTACAGTATCTCCTTACCTCATTAACTAAAGTTTAAAATTTGTTCTTTTAATGAAACTCTTTGAAGTCTCGCCACTTAATTTGAAGTAGCCCTGTATACTCCACAAAAAAAACCGTCAGTAATATTTCGGTTAGGATAAATTTTGGATTTTTTATCTTTTTTATAAGAATGTTGCTGAATTTTATTTTAGTAATATAAGTTAAAACTTAAAATGCACTTTCTTTCGCACATTTCTTCTACTATTACTTGGTAAAACTCATCAATAGTTCGACTCTTCTCTGACAATAAAAGCCACATGTTGCTCAATAATGTCTAATATTTCTGCAAGAATACCCCTCTTAGTACGCAATCCAAGCCGCCATTCTTTGCTTTATCTTGGTTTTTAGAAGAGCAAAATATCTGTACCTATATCCTTTCGATACTGTTACAATTACTAACAGTCACTGGATTTAACAACAGCAAATTTTTCTTTTTTTTTTAGCCCCACATGGAGATCTTGCTAGAGTCATGTTTACAGTGTTATGTTATATGTAGTTTCGTTTTACAACTTTTCGGCTACTCTAAACTTAACATACTTATCGATGATGAGAGGTGTGATATTTAATTTTAATTACCCATGACCAAAGAAAATTATTTTAAGACTAATTTCCGTATCTTAGAATTAATCCAGATTGCAGTGAGAAACACGGAAATTAGATATCTGAATTTAATTAAACTGCGATTGCACAGCTAAACTTTAGAGAATATACAGGTTCTGAGGCTGGTGTTCGTACCTATATAATGGTATGACGTACTACAACTTACAAGTACTTCTTTGAAAAGTTATGAACAAGGCACTCCAGTCGGAAATCTTGTGAGAAGTCTTAAGACTTGTGGTGTATAATGAATACTGATTACGAATGTCTGTGAGTAATTTCAATGTATATTCGTATTTCAAATACGTCATTTATTTAGATACAACTCGCGGTAATGCAAGATCTTTGAATGAAAGGAAAGACAATGTACTAGGAGACAATCCGTACAAGAACAACTTCATGGAGTACTTTTTGATGTTTCTGAAAATTCAGTTGTTCTGCCTAGCCTTTTCCCAACTATATTGGGGTCAGTTTCCAGTCTAAACAGATGCGGCTGAATACCAGTATTTTACACAGAGGGCAATGCCGATATCCTAAGGTTAGACCAGTTGTCAGACTTTCGGGTTTCCGACTTTCCGTAACGACTGTCATACGTATTCGTATGACTCCAGGGACCGACTGTTTAACATGTTCTGCAAGGCACGGAGGGGTTTCGATATGTAACGAACGGTCACCCATCCACAAACCGACCGCGGCAAGCGCAGCTTAACTTCGCAAAACGTATGATCCGCGCGGTTGGTAATTAGCCACAAGCCCCTCTGAATGTTCGATTCTTAGGTTGTTTTTTATTAATATCTACTTGATCCTTGATACTGAATAGCAATAATCACGACCATAAGGGCCTGCGCCCACAGGCGGCACGGTATGGCAAAGAATTTTTTAAGCTCAAATAATTTTAAACCTTCACGAAACAGTTTACATTTGCAGTTTTGACTGTGTAAATACCGTACCGGTCGATGTTATTGTGTCAACGCCGGCTGCCGCTGAAAACTAGTTACGTGGCTAATGGCTATGCTCTGTGCATGTGCCACAGCAATATGCTAAACTAGCTTTTGCCCGCAGCTTGCGCTTTTTTCGCTTGCGTGATTTTTTTTCACCCCCTTAGGGGTTGAATTTCGAGAAATCCCTTCTTAGTGGATGTTTACGTCACAAAATCAGTCAGTCAGTCAGCTTCTCCTTTTATATATATAGATAATGTCCGACACGCTCGCAGCTCGAATGTGACGTATATTTTCTCAAATTTTTGTTTTGATATTTTTGTTTGTTTTCGTTTTTATTATTACCTACTTTTTGTTATTTTTTGGTGGTTATGTGCATCATCTCAGGAGACAAATAAATTTGTTTTTTTTTCTTCTAAAATGACGTACTTAATATAATCGGTCAATTTGACGATACAACCCTAATTCCAGGTAATGTTTTATTATCTCTCTTGAGAAGAAACCAAAATACCGCCAATGCCCTAACAATATTTGAACCTTTTTTTTTTTTGCGTTGGAAAATCCTCTTGGATTTCCCTCGCCCGGGGAAGGCGAGGGGGTCTGCTCCGGCAGACCCCCTCGCTTAAACGCTCGCTAAAATCGCTAAAGTTCTTACCGGCTAAAAACCAACGGTGTTCCTCCTTCTGACCGTCGGCCGGGGTCGCGGGATTCGCCTAAGCATGCACTGCAACCCCGGCAGGTCTTGGTCCACCAATTGCTGGTGGACCTCTCCACTGTAAGGCCCTAGGACCTCCTGAGAGGCGCGGGGGGCACCCCACATCACCGGCGCACCAAAACACATGGTACGCCGTGACCACCCCGGGGACCAAACAAGTACATGGGCGCCAGACTACCCCGTGTCTGGGCACCCCTGGTCCCCCTGCGACGGGTCAGATTAGTGGCCCCGCCACCTACCACTTTTCGGCCGCAGAGGATAGAAAGGGCGGCCAGGTACACACCGTCACTCATCTTCCCCTGCGGCCCCACCGCGTCCGCCATCTGACGGTGGCGGCCCCGTCAAGGCCGCGGAAGGTAGGGAGAACGGCGCACCGTAATACCGGCACTCCTCTCCCGCCGCGGCCTCCCGCACTCAGCCGCGATACGTTCCAAACAACATCGCGGCCCGCCTCAGTTGCGATGTCGCCGAAGCGACACCGCAACTGAGGCGAATTTGAACTTACCTCGACTCTATTATATATGGTCACCAAGACCACCCCCCCCCATCGGGCACTCAGGCCACCCCCCCCGCCTCGGTGAGCGCCTTTATTTCATGGCGCAAACAGAGCCCCACGGCCACAGCCACCCCCACTAAAAAGTCCCGACCTCCGCCACCCTTTTTCATTCACGATAAAGGGCTATGGCTGGACATCGCGAAGGCGTGTGCAGAGCGCCGCATCCATTTCACCAATGCCCGCTCCACACAGCAGGGCATTAAGGCCCAAGTCCAGTCAGATCAGGACTACCGCGATCTGACCCATTTCCTTCGCAGTAGGAGTGTGAACTTTCACACCTACTCGCTGAAGGAGGAACGACCCGTTAGGGTCGTTATCAAAAACGTGCCGGTCCAAGCACCGGCACGACCGACCCGACCGCCATCCGCGCTGACCTAGAGTCACGGAACGTCCCCGTCTCCCAAGTGCACCGCATGCACCGCAAAAACGGTGGGGAATCATACAACATGATTCTCGTCGTGTGCGACCCCGTAGACGGATACCATCCTATCTTCAAGATAGACTCGATCTGTGGCCTTTATGGCATCAGGATCAAAAAGCCCTACGCTAGTGGCATTGTTAACCAATGCCACAACTGCCAATTATACGGCCATGCCCAGCGGAACTGCTACGGGAAGCCCAGATGCGTCAAGTGTCTGGGTGACCACGGAACAGCCGACTGCTCCCGCCCTAAAGACCGCGCCCTGTGCACAGAACCACCTAGCTGCGTTCTCTGCGGAGGGTCCAGCCATCCCGCAAACTACCGCAGATGCCCAAAAGCCCCTAAGTCGTCGAACCCCAAGTTGGCCAGACGCAACCAGGACAGGCAGCAACGAGAGTACCCTTCACTCTCGCAGCCGCCCCCTGTCTCTCTCAGCCCTCAGCGCCCCAGCCCCTGGAATGCGCTGAACCACCAGGCCCATTTTCCGGCCTTAACCCGGACCAAACCTCCCTCGCCGCCGTCGGCGACGGAGCCCCCCGCGCCCCCTGCTAGGCCCATCACTAAAACGGCCGCGCCTCTCGCGACCCCTCCCACCACCGGTGCTCCCTTACCCCGAGCACCCACCCCAGTCGTGGCCCCACCTCTGCGCCCCGCGACCCGACCCCTCCCGCCGAGACCGGCGTTTGATCCCTATGACCCTTTCCGGGTCATCACGAGCACCTTCGGGGTCTTCCATAGCCCCCGAGAGATTCAAATGTCTAGAGACAATATAGCCTGTAGAGGCGACTACGTTTCACTCGCCCGGGTATACGACTCATATCCGGACGTCACCCAAGCTCTTAGGAACTTGCCCCACAATGTGTAGATTAGGGCCTAGCCGTCTATAATACTACACACACACAACCGACGCGCACCCGGCCTCGCCGTCGAGGTCCCCGCGAGCCCCCGTAATATCAAGCCCGACCCTTGCTCTACAAGCCAGCCCACGTGCTGAGCAGTAGTTATAAAAATTCCCCAATAATAATTAACCCAGACCGACCCTTGTTATCTCTCAACGACGCACTAAGCCGTGGTTCTAACCCCAAAGGGGGTGCCCTTAGTGATCGCCGTTTAATCTATATTCCTAGTTTGTTAGCCCTGGCTGGGGGCCTTAAAGTAATTTTTGGCCACCCCAGGAATAGTCCGGTTGAGCATCTAAAAAGCTTTCTAAGCTTTAATTGCGAGTGGTCCAAATCAAAAAAAAAAAAACTCTATTATAGCTACCACTAGTTCACATTGACCCTTCCAAATAGGTACTTAATCTAAAGCCACCAGGTTAAGATTTTATGCTAAATTCACAAAAAAAACAACATTTTCTACAGAAGAGAGCAGCTGCATTCTCATTGAAACTGAGATTTTTAGAGTTAAACGCATAGATACTTGGGATATGCGATAAACTTAATATTTTTTTCCATTACCAGTTATAAAAAAGTTAAAGTAATAGGTAAATACATACCTACATACCTGAATTAACTGCCCAATTATCATAAGGGGCTTTTTATCTGTGCAGCTTTCAAGCGTCCTTGAGACATTTTTCGTGTATAAGTCGTGTGGGTCAACAAAGGCGGAGCTGGGTCACTCACGCACGCTTATCAAGCAAAATTAACGACTGACGTCGGCGTCGGTCATTCCGCTCAGATGCCTCTTAGTTAAGAGTGTACACAATATGTTTTATTAGTTCTGAAGTAGGCCAGCACGCTAACAGTAAAAAGGTCGACGTAACCTAATTTTGTTTTTCAATACCTATCTTAATTAGGTACATGTCAGTTTTTTAATACCACCATTGCCTTAGGTTATTGTTATTGTTGGTTTAGTAGTCGCAAGCGCGACTGCTGAGCATGGGGTCCTGGGTTCGATTCCCAAGTCGGGCAAAGTGTTATTGGGTTTTTCCATTAGGAATTTCTCAGTAGCAGCCCGGTGTCTGGATTTGTGCCCGGTTAATGGCAATAGGCTCGCCCCCTTTTACATGGGACTTAAACATAACTGGCGAAACGAGGGTGTACTAAAATCACCTCTGCCGGACCCTATGGGGAATACAAGGCGTGATGTTATGTTATTGCCTTATAAAAGTTAAAAAATTGAATGGGTTTTATTTGTTTTGGTGACAAAATTTTAATGTTCATATTTCCATTCTTATAGCCTATACAAGTCCCCATACCCACCACTCAGTTTACGAGAGTAACCCAATCGTTATGAAAATGGTCTGAGTTGTCACAAATAAAATACGTAATACGGCCTAACTGACGTTTTTACACGCTTTATATTAGCTTCACTTGTAACTAACAATGTAAAATCTTGGAACTCAATTTTAACCTACTTCTAATTGTCGTATCGAAATGAAACTTTGTATGTATATGTAGTTCGGATGACAATACTATAATTTGGTATCTTGGAGCTGATCTGATGATTGAGCCAGGAGGTGGATAATGGAACTCTTCAGTGGCTACTAGTAAACCCCTCGAGTTTTGGGTCATATGATTCGTCTTGACGAGTCCAATAGATTGAGCTTGGTAACGAGGGTCTGATGATGGATCCAGAAGGTGGATAGTGGAACTCTTCAGTAGCTGTTAGGAAACCCCTTGAAAATATTATAACTTAAAATGCATTCTGTGCCAGTAATTTTACTTGTACTGTGTTAAAAGTTATTTCAAGACGAAAAATTAAAAATATGTAGTTTAAAAAACTAAAAACGCGCTTCTATCACGCACTAATAATTATTTTATATCCAATGGTTAGTTCCAAAAGCGTGGAGCGCTTTGTTTATATTAATTAAAAGTACCTACATACAACCAAAAAGCGCTCCACGCTTTTGGAATTAACCATTGGATATAAAATAATTATTTTATAATTTTTTTGTGTGACAAAAACGTGTTTTTAGTTTTTTAAACTACATTTTTTTTTTAAAAACAAATCTATGCTGCTACTAGAAAACTTTAATAGCTGTGATAGCTTAGTGGTATGACCGTCGGACTGACAAGTCATAGGTCTCGAGTTCGAACCCAAGGCACGTACCTCTGACTTTTCGGATTCTTGTGCGTATTGTATAATTATCACTTGCTTAAAAACGGCGAAGGAAAACTTCGTGAGGAAACCGGCATGCCTGACAGATATTTCTCACGGTATGTAAAGCCAAGTCAAAGACCCATGGGCGGCATAAACTCTGACATCAGGTTAGTCTCTAACCACACGAAAAGAAGAAGACTAGAAAATAAAGATTTTCATAATTTACAAACCGATACACTTGTTATTCGATCGTTCTACAGACAAATACTACGGATTTACTCGCCTTATTGCTAAATCTAGTGAATATTGGTTTTTTCAGAACCAACAGCGCAACAGTTGATAAGACACGAAAAGATGCAATGAAAATGTAAACAAAAGGTAGTGTTTACTTTCATTCAAACAGTTCGTCTCAAATCTTACCAATTGCTTCTCATGCGATTTTATTTACTTTGGGACAAAGTGGCAAAGTTGTTTTGCATTTATTATACGAGTTTGTATGAGCAGATGTTTTGTCCTATTTTTCAAGTCAAATATTTATTCTGTAAATAGGTTGTTTTGGACACTTTTACAGTGCAATCTGGTCCCGGCGTTTCCTAACTTCTTTTTTTTAAATTCTTTGCTTGGTCGCGTTTGGCCCTAGTTTCACCTGATGGTAAGCGCAGACAGGGTCTAAGATGGAGCACCCGAATCCAAGGAACAGAGATATAGAGGGCTTCCCCTATACCCCTCTGGCTCTCACATACATACGACAGAACACAGTAAACTGCTTCGCGCTGGACTTTAATGTAATTGTGGTAGCTACCCAGGCGGACCGTACAGATCCTCCTACCAAGCGTGCAGGGTTTTGTTGAATCTTACAATACGCGTCTATTCCCACTATTCCCAGCGTGCGGTGAAGAAGTTTTATAAATGTTGTGTTTATACCTGCCTACCCAAGAGTTGTGACGGGAAAAAAATATTCAACCTAACGTTTGCATATTCTATGAATATATACTTTCGATTGGTATGGAATTTGTCTATTAACCAAACCAGTGAAATGTTTAAAAAAAATTAATTAGGTAATCATATTCTGGACTGAAATTTTTTACTCAACCCATTTGCAATATACACTGGCCTGCAAAAATGAGCATCACACTTTTAAAATTTCAATTTTTTCTAAACTATAGAAGTTAGAGATTTAAAATAAAAAACGTTTTAAAGCAATTTTTATCAGCTTTCTTTGAAACTATAGTAACAAAGATAAACTCTTTTTTGAGTCCTTTTTGTTTCGAAAATATATCTTGTGTACCTAAAAAGTTATTGCAATTTTAAAAGTGTGATACTTATTTTTGCAGGCCAGTATATTTATTGACATATTTAATTTGATATAAAATACTTTTCATCCATTAACCAGCTCGGTGAAGGTTGTTCTATACTAGGTTCCTATACTATAACACGTCCCCACATGGGGTAAAAACTGTAACTGTAACTGTCTGCTACAAATGAAACACTGAGACAAACTCAGGGTCATGGTCATATGGCTTTTTAAAGTCAAGGCAAATAATTTTTGCTGTTGGGGGTCTTGAGTTGACCCTTTCCGACTGATGGTACGCATTAATCAGCCATCATGCTGATCAATCATATTTGGTGAGTTACCTTGCTTATAGTAGGTATTAGGAAAATTATTTACTATTTTTAATGTGCAGTTCACCGGGCTACAGAATGCTAATCGAAGCATGTCTGAGCTTAAAGGCTATTTAATTTTACCTCGTAAGTACCTATTTTGTCAAATATTTTAATTAAATTTGTTGGACGCAGGCATTCAATTGACGAAATAGAGGTCACTTTGGTATTTTTTTCTGTTACTTTAATTAATTTAACACAATAAAACGGTATATAGAAAAAGCCGTTGCTTAAATAGAAGTATATCAAATACTAATAAATAACGGTCTATTTGTCTATATTATATTGAAATAGAGACCTAATAAAAAGGACGTCAACCTGAAATGTTTCGCGTTATAGCTAGTTCACACAGAAACTGTTTACAGGACCCGTTTTAACGGATCTGTTTTTATTTTGCTTATGGCACCTGTAGTTGTATGAGCGAGTTCACATACACGATAATATTTCGAATTTAGTAAAAAATACTGGATCCGTTATTTTTATCGTATTCTGCCTGCCAGATGCGACGTAGTTGCCATTGGTTTAACTGATCCATCGGTACAGATGTGAACAACACATCCAGTACCGACGGATCCGTTAAAACGGACCCGCTGTGTGAACGGGCTCTTACAATTTCAAAGAAACCGAAATAATACAGTCGTAACTGAACTTCACACAGATAAAGACAGAAACAATCTGGTTTAAATCATCCATCACTCCATATGAATTCAAATCAAACCTATGTAAATATAGTCTTTCGAGACCCATGTTTATTTGCGTTGTGTGTTCAGACAACTCAGTAGTTTTAAACACTGGTTTATATTTTTTTTGTATATTGTGAAACAGTAGTGGAATGTATTTTTGTTATGTGTGATAGATGCACTGTTTTAAGATGTGTTGAAAGGAAGGTTGGTTCGTAGATTGATAATGGTGCTGATTCTGTTGAGCTCAAACTAAACTTAATTTTGATTATCTATCTTTTTACTCTGATAAAATAAGAAAGAGACGGACATAAATAAGAGCTGTCAAATTTAGTTGAACTAAAATTTCCATAAAAATATAGTCGACACGTCGGACCGTGTCGACTAAAGACACGGTGAAGTGCAAGGCGTAAACTAGTTTGACATCTCTAACTTAGTTCTTATCTATCAACGTTCTGTTATCAGTAGCTGGTAACACTGGAAAATGTTGTTAAAGGAGGGTAGTCGTTAAGATGCATCAACGTACCCGAAGTTATGAAACACTGGTCATTCGACAGAGCAGAGGATTCCATGTCGAACAGCCTTTTTTTTTTTTTTTTTTTTTTTTTTTTTTTCCTAATCGACTATTGTAGATGGTCTTGCGGACCTTTTCTACGTAACCTGGCTATTATTGGCGAGACCAGAAGGGTCTCCGAACCAATACCTACTAATCTAACTACCTAGCTAACTACGCAAAGCTAACTACAGTAACATCATGGCTATGACTATAGCAGCGACACCTCTGAGAGCGTCCCCAAGGGGGGACTCGAACTCTTAGGGTGTCGAATGCAAGAGGACTGGGAGGGATACGACAGCTTGATGAGGGCTGTATTCTCGCGTCATGGTGACTGCGCGGAGTCAGAAGGGACGACCGGCTCCGCGGCTGCGGCGGGTGAGCACGGTGGATCGGGGGCGGCGGCGGTGGGACGTCGCGAGGGGCCTCGTCGGCGAGGGCGATACGCCGGTCGGCGGCGGCGGTGTATGTGTATAGTGCTAGTCGATTTATTCGCCTCCTGGAGGAGGGTGATCTCATCATCGGGCTCTAGTAGCGCATGCCGGGGACGGCGGACTATGCTAATCTGGGAGGGTTTATAATCGGACGCGGCGGTCACGAGGGGGTTCCGATGCCTCGGGGCATGGTCGAAGTAACGCTTAGACGTGCGTTTGAGATATTGCCTTACCGTTGGCATTTTTAAATCTAAATGAAGCTGAACGTTGCGCATATACCACGGAGCGCCCGTGGCTCTGCGCAATACGCGGTTTTGCAAGATCTGGAATGCTTTAAAGCGACATGGCCTAACGTGTGCGAACACGACGCTGGCGTAGGTTAATATGGGGCGAATGCACGTCAGGTAAAGTCTCAACTTATTTCTAAGCGAGAGCTTACTGCGCGCCCTAATCATGGGGTGTAACCGGCCCACAACAAAAGAGGCGCGAGCGTGCACCTTTTTGATGTGTTGCCGGAACGAGAGGTGGTGGTCTAGGATAACCCCCAGGTACTTGACGCTCAGTTCCCAAGGGATCTCTTTTCCAAACATGACTACTGGGGGACAACGCGAGTGGTTATCGCCGTGCCTCTCGAAAAGAACTGCTGCGCTCTTTTCGGGATTCACCTCGATACGCCACTTCCGAAACCAAGCGCCGAGGCGGTTGGCTGCGGTCTGTAAGATGCGAGAGATCGATTTTAAGTCACTACCCGTGTAGTAAATAGCCGTGTCGTCGGCGAAAAGTGCCAACTGGGCCTTGCCTTGAGTGGGAATGTCGCTGGTGTACAGCGTGAACAGAAGGGGGGCTAGCACGGAGCCCTGAGGGACTCCGGCTCGGATCGGATGTGGAGACGAAAGCGTGCCGTCTATTCGGTAGCGAAAGGTGCGATCCGACAGAAAGTCTCGAATGATGAGCACGAGACGGTCTGGCACGTTGAATTGGTACAGTTTATATAATAAACCGTTGTGCCAGACCTTGTCGAAGGCTTTCGCTACGTCGAAGAACAGCATGCCTGTCTTGTATGAAAACATGAAGCCGGAGCTTATGTGTTCGACAATACGGTGAAGTTGCCTAGTGCAGCAGTGGGTGGGACGAAAACCAAACTGCTGGTCGGGAATGAGGTTATGGGAATATGCGAATCCCTTTAAACGCGAATAAATGATACGCTCATAAATCTTCCCAAACGAATTGAGAAGGCTTATGGGGCGATAACTGGACGGCTCACACTTGGGTTTGCCGGGTTTGGGGATGCCTATAACTGTGGCTTGTTTCCAAGCTTGCGGAAAGAGGTTATTGCTAAGAGCGCCATTGAAGATGGCGGTCATTAGTACTATGAGCTGGGCGGAAAAGAGTTTAATCACCTTGTTCGTGATGCCATCGAGACCGGGGGCTTTCCTGGGCTTAAGATTCTTGATTATCGCCTGCACCTCATCCGCGGTGACAGGGGGCAGGGGATCATCAGGATCTTCTACGGGGGGGAGACATGTCGAACAGCCGAAGAAGTCTGACCTTTTATATCTGATTAGCTTGTCCATATTTTCTGATCTTGTGTAAATTATTATATTGTGAACTAGCTTCTGTAACTAACCACTAACCCAAATATTATAATATAACCTACTCTCAGTGGTGGAGAGTCTATGTTGGTTTCATTTACTTTATTTAGAAAGAAAAGAAAGAAAGAAAAGTTATTTATGGCGCCAACATGACGCACAAAATAAAATAAAAGTAAACAAAACTGAAAAGAAACTTGGGGAAAAATATGCGTCACATCCGCGCAAAACGGCCATCGCTCAGCATAATGCTGTGTCTCACGTGCGAGACAGAGCCACAGCGCTGGTTTTCAGCGACAGCCGGCGTTGACATGATGACGTCCACCGGTGCAGCAAGTAAAAAGATATAAATAAACTCAATATATGAATATAGATAAATACGCATTAAACAGAATCATGTGAAACTGTATGATACTGTATGTAGAATGTATGAAATGTTGGTATATTTAAATATACCAACATATACTATCCTTCCTCGCAATCCTGACATACCGATATTAGCTATAACTGTAATGATAGATTGACCCCTACACGTTTCTGTGGTATGTCTTTTACAGTTCTTTGCTCGCGCTGTCTGTTAGTAAAAGATAGCGCCATTACCACGAATTCTGTTGAGCACTGACTAAACTTAAAATATTGCTATCCTTGCAGGTAAAACAAGAAAGAAATGGAAGTATATTAATATCAGAGCTGTTAAAATAGGTTGAACTAAAAGTTTCAAACAGATTTAGACAACACCTCAGCTATGCCGCCTAAAATCACGGTGATATTTAACAAGTAAACTATGTAGTTTGACAGCTCTAAAAATAATCCGTCTCTTTCTTGTTTTCCTTGATAATAAAAGATAGTTACTTTTATTTATATAGCAAAGAACTGAGTACCTACACTCCGAATATATATTTTCCATAATCACATTAAATGTAGAAACCCTTAGATCTCTTAAACCACTGACACTTCCAGATTACCTTAATTAATTCCTTTTGACACTCCTGTTATCGGTAGCTCGTAACACTGGACAATGTCGAGATAGGAGGGTAGCCGTCAAGATTAATCAACGTACCTGAAGTTATAAAAACAGTGGTCATTCGACGGAGCAGCGGATTCCATGTCGAACAGCTGAAGAAGTCTGACCTTTTATATCTGGTTTGCTTGTCCTCATTTTCTGATCTTGTGTTAATTATTATATTGTGATATATTGTGAACTAGCTTCTGTAACTAATCACTAACCTAATTAAAAGTACTCTCAGTGGTGGAGAGTCTATGTTGGTTTCCTTTACTTTATTTACCATGCTCCCAATCCTGACTTATCAGATATTAGCTATAACTGTAATGATAGATTCACCCCTACAAGATTCTGTTGTATGTCTTTTATACACCTTACTTCGTTCATCGTAGGGTGGAGATTGATGGTTCATTGGTAGACAGCACCTGAAGATATTTACTTTGCTGCATCTAGTTTAACTTTTTACAATTATTTTTCGATCGCAATATCTAGTTGGCCAAAGGTATTTTATAAGAAAACATGAGCTAAACAAGGAGACCTGAAACACAAAGGGTAAAGGGATCACGTGGGAATCGACAAGAAAATACGATGCCAACAATTCATTTTAGTAAGAAGAAAGGGCACTAGATGGCGACGCTACTTATAGTAGTTAGGTACCTACACACAGATCACAGACAGATTTCTGTAATCTAACTAGCTACATCAAGTAGGTAGTCTAAGTACCTACAAAAAGATCATCATTCGATCACATAGCTGACTTGTGATTGAATTAAATATTTGATCAAGTGACTTTATAAGGAGATAACGCTTGAATAGCTCTTGAACTTTGTAACAAATTAGGGAGTCATGGATACGCGAAGTAATAGGTATTATAAACCGGTATCCAGGGTAAAATCGTTATTGGCTTGACACGTAATAACTACCTGCTTACAAGGATATTCACTTATGACGTCAGAACTACGTCTTATGGTTATCTTGGCACATTAGAACGCATGAAGCTGCTGCTGTGGATAATGCAGATGAACAATGTATTTTCTTAAAGGCCTTTTTGATCGTTTTTAGGAATATTTGGGATATATAAAGCCGGGTCTGCTGCGACCATATTATTGTTCTAACAAAATTGGGATGTGATCTAACTGTTTACTGTGTTGTAATTGATACGAGTGTTCATTAAACATGTTTTGTTAGTTTGTTTTGTTAGATTTTTGTAGCAGCAGAGGCTTAAAGTCTCGAAAAAGAGTGTTTTTATATTATGTATTTTCTATGATGCCACTAATTAAGGCATTAATTACGTCAACATATAGAGCAGCAGCGTCCTCTATACTTTATCTGCTAATAACAATAAACTGCGATCATAAATTCGTTTACCAAATATGGTGATTAAAGCAAATTCCTCTTTCATAGTTCATTGTAGCGATATTTATAATAATGATGATAACGTGTATTTGAGGGGGCTCATGGTTAATTACCAACGGATCATACGATTTGCGAGGTTAAGCTACGCTTGTCGCGGTCAGTCCGTGGATGGGTGACTGTTCGTTACACATCGAGACCCCTCCGTGCCCCGGAGAGCACGTTAAACAGTCGGTCCCGGGTGTCATACAAATAACTATGACAGTCGTTACGGGAAGTCAGAACCCCGAAAGTCTGAAAATTGGTCTAACGTTAGGATATCGGCATTATCAGCCTAGTAATTGGGTTACGGAGGTCTGATGGCAGTCGCTCCGTATAAAATACTGGCATTTAGCCCAATCTGGTTAGACTGGAAGCTGACCCCAACATAGTTGGGAAAAAGCTAGGCAGAATATATATAACGTGTATTTGATAAGTTTCAGTTAACGCCATATATTCCTGAACGTACCTATTCCTCTTGAATCTTTAACTTTTGTTTATGTAAGGAATGTTTCATATCTTACGTTTTGGCTAATCATTTCTGCAGGTGCTCTCTAAATATTCAAAGTAAACATAATATATTCTTTCCTTACCTAAGTAAGATGGAGACAGGTTTAAAGATTAAATCCATTTATTTTTGCGTAAAATATAATTCGGATTGCTGTACAATGTAGCCGTAAGCTGGCAATTAATAGGCAATCAGACCTCATTTTAAGGCTCCACGAGTCATAAATCAAAATACCTATTAAATATATAATTTATTTCATTAAATTCACAAAGTTTTGAAATGACACTGATTCATAATAGTCCGTTAATTAAGATGGTTTCGTACTGAGAGGGCCCGCACGGGGGCGGAAGGTGCGCAGGAGCGCGTCGCTGTTGTGAGTCCTCGCCTTACCGACGCGCACGATGAGCACGTGCGCGTGCGCTGATGGCTGAGGCAGCTGCTCGTCGTCCCACGCCGCGTCATGCCGTTCACGCCGACTACTTCTGTGAGAATGAAAAGTAAATTTGTATTAATTAGTTTGGCCTCTAAGTGTATATTGGATATAATAAAATTGTACATATTTGAAAATATTAACTTTAACCGGTACGAGAAAAAGATTGAAATATAACAAATATGGAAAAAGCTTTAACACTTCTATTCTAAGCGAATCGGGGTCCTCGGACTTCAGGCTAATCTTCGCAGTGATAGCCTAGTGGTGTGACCGTCGGACTGCCAAGTCATACTTAAGTCTCGAGTTCGGACCCAAGGCACGCACCTCTGACTTTTCGGATTCATATGCGTATTGTATAATTATCACTTGCTTAAAAAAGGTGAAGGAAAACATCGCGAAGAAACCGGTATGCATGCCTGAGAGATATTTCTTGACGGCATGTGAAGCCAAGTCAGAGGCCCATGGGCGGCATAAACTCTGACACCAGGTTAATCACTAACCATACGAAAAGAAGAAGGAGGCTAATCTTCAGAAGCTGCACCTACTTAGTTTTAGTCGGTATTAAATAGACTAGACCTAGTTGTAACTGACTACCACCGCACCTAGTTGTAGCCGATTCGACATTTAGCCGCAACATATACATAAAGCTACACACCTTTCACTAGGGAAGGTTTCTAAGGTTCATTCTGAAATCTTGTACCGGATGACGACGGCTAATGATACGTTCTTTATCTTCATTCATGCTTACATCAGCATGAAAATCGGTTCATTTGTGTAAGGGAAGGAATTCCTCGTGGTATCATTAATATAAACCTTCATTGAAGGATACAATAAATCATTTACTTATAGGTCGCGTCTTACGCAGGGGTACATGAGAAATAAATATTAATTAAAGTAAGCTCAGTACTTAGGTGAGTATTTTTTGAGTAATCTGAATGAAGAATAATGGCATTGCCTTAGGGACTATCTGTTCTATCGTCACAGCCTAATTCTTCTTTCCGTGTGGTTAGTGACTAACCTGGTGTCAGAGTTTATGCCGCCCATGGGCCTCTGACTTGGCTTCACATGCCGTCAAGAAATATCTCTCAGGCATGCCGATTTCCTCACGATGTTTTCTTCACCGTTTTTAAGCAAGTGATAATTATACAATACGCACATGAATCCGAAAAGTCAGAGGTGCATGCCTTGGGTTCGAACTCGAGACCTATGACTTAGCAGTCCGATGGTCACACCACTAAGCTATCCCTGCTGTTAATACAGCCTAATGATGTTGAATTAATTGAATTTAACATAACTTGTACTTAAAAACATAATACATAAACATAACATTCTGTGTTCCCCGAAGGGTTGTGCAGAGGTGTATTAACACCCTCATTTCGCCGTTATGTTTAAGTCCCATGTAATAGGAGGCGAGCTTATTGCCATCAACCGGGCACAAATCGAAACTCTGGGCTGCCACTGAGGAATTTCTCAAGGAAAAACCCAATAACATTTTGCACGACCTGTGGATTGAACTCAGGGCCTTACGATCAGCAGTCGCGCTTGGCACCACTAGACCAACGAGACACTAAAAACATAAAAAATTACAATAATAATGTATAAATATAAGGGCATAGCTATTAATAATTGTCATTTTGTAAATTGCTTGTTTAATTAAAACCACCTCAGTTGCTCCGAGGACAATTTATCAGCATTAAGATGTTTTATGGTTGGTTAAACCCATTTAAATAATATAATTTTAATATTGCAAAAGTAAGTGTACGGTTTTACTGATTTTGATTTATGTCATCATCTTACTAAAAATATCGTAAATCTCTGTGAACACAATATAATCATTATGTAGGAGAATTAGGCTGCATCCAGACGACACGCGCCCGCCAAGCGCACGCCACGCGCGTCAACACCCGCATCTAACACGCTTTGAATTTTTTTGTATATAATTTGAGTCTTATGACACATCAATAGATCTCAAATGGCATTTATCGAAGCATGGCATGAGGCGGGCGCGAGGCGGGCGCGATGCGGGCGCGTTGTGGGCGCTTGGCGTGTGCGGTTGGTCTTCGATAAATGCAATTTGAGATCTATTGATGTGTCATAAGACTCAAATTATATACAAAAAAAACAAAGCGAGTTAGACGCGGGTGTTGACGCGCGTGGCGTGCGCTTAGCGGGCGCGTGTCGTCTGAACGCAGCCTAAATGAGCATTTAAGGTTTAAGGCACGTATTTAATAAACAGCTCTCATTTGAAAGATCCTTCTTAAGTGCAGTTTTAATATGAAGTAAGACATAACATAAAACATAACATCACGCCTGTATTCCCTGAAGGGTTGGGCAGAGGTGTATATTTATACCCACATTTCGCCGTTATGTTTAAGCCCATTTAATAAGTAGGGGGCGAGCGTATTGCCATCAACCGGGCACAAATCTAAACTCCGGGCTGCTACTGAGGAATTCCACACGGAAAAACCCAATAACACTTCGCCCGACCTGGGGATCGAACCTAGGACCTCACGAACAGCAGTTGCGCTTGCCACCTCTAGACCACCGAGGCAGTTGTTATCAAATGAATGGAATTCTACTTTATGGTAGCTGCTGGTGGAAGATCTCTCAAATGAGAGCTACTTTTTAACTCTGTGTCACTAACCATTCGTCAAAATAACGACGCGTACCTTGCGCATTTAGTGTTTAGGTAAGATCCCGACCCCCGCCACCCCGCCCGTTTCTAATACCTTCCTAATTCGCATCCTTAGTGACCCGCAATCACTCAATGCGGATACACTCACACTAGATCGGGGTTTATCGAGTAATCGTAACTTTTTCAAAGTTGTGTATTTATTTATCAGTTATTTTTGATAATTACTATTAGAATATATTATTTTTATGTTCTATAAGACGTAATAATTACTATACTTTATAAATCATTAATAGATTTCAATAGGTATTATTTGCAGCTTTTTGATGTATGACCACGAACTTGTGCAAGGGCTGTAAAAATCGATTTGCAGGGAGTATATTGTTTCTATGTGCAATCATTGTTCCATGTCGGTTATGTCTAAAACAGATTATGTTATTTGTTTAAGAAAAAACTAAGACTGCTAATTAAAGTCATTTTGTGTCATAAATAAAGTTGATTAAATAATAATTGATGTTTTAATCCGTCGTAAAATTTACAAATGGTTAGTGATAACGTTATTCGAAATTAAGGTTAGGTGCCGTCCATTAATCACGATGTTTTTTAGCATTTTTAACCCCCTTGTGATATTTCGTGATTTTTGCTAACCCCCCCCCCCCCCCTTTCAAGTCTCACGTGATTAATGGACGGTCCCTTAGTGAGCTAGGGTTAATACGGACCTAAGTATCAAACAAGCAATTCAAAGCCAATTAACGCTATAAACCTCAGTCAAATTCTTTGTTTGAAATTATCTGATGTATAAAATGAGTAACTGAAGTCGACGTCTGATATTCCAAGCAGAGATTTAGGTACCAAAAAATATTGATTTGAATTAGTTGGGGTAATCAAGGACCGTCTAGAACAAACTAGAAACAGTGACATCAAAATTTAATAGTTTTTAGATGTATGAAACTGTGTATGACAGCTTTATAAAAAATAAAGTACTTTGTCATTAAATGTTTTGGTTGCTTCTAGCAGTTTCCCAAAGTTAAGTTTTAATAAAAATCTTAAATGAGCAGACTAATCGATAGTCGGAGGATATTTTGTCATTAAAATTGGACGTATTTACATCTAAGGCTTAATTACCTAAAGCTTGTGTAGACTTACACCCATATTCTAAAACGTTCCTCCAAAATTTACTCGACTCATACTCGACTAAGAACGGCCTCGAAAACACCATCAAAATTGTATTCTTAGTCGCAATTTCGAGTGAACTTTGAGGTTCCTCGACGGAGTCATTACGTCATAATTTGAATTATCTGCATTGCGCAAATAACGCCGCGATAAATAATTGTAAGGATTATCGTAAGCATAGTCGATAAAGTCTTCAAAATTCATTTTTATTACATACGAACTTTGACACTTCCTTCCTTAAGGTAGGTTCCGAGGTACCTTGAGTTTGACAGATGATTCCTTACCTCGACTGAGGAAAAATCTCGAGTCGAGGACGCTTATGTCAAGTCGAGGTGGAGTCGAGTCGAGTAAGTTTTGGAGGAACGTCTTAGAATATGGGTGTTAGTCATGACGCACCATTGACTTGAACATGCTAATGCTAATATTCCTTTACTGCTTAGGACTATAATAATCATTCAATCAAATCAGACCATTGCATGTAGACACAGGCTTTGCCTATTACATAATAAGTAGCCCATTACTGTCCCACTGCTGGGCACGGGCCTCCTTCTCAGAATGAGAAGGGTTTAGGCCTTAGTCCACCATGCTGGGCTTGTGCGGATTGGCAGACTACACAAACTATCGAGAACTTTATGGAACCCTCTCAGGTGTGCAGATTTCTTCACGATGTTTTCATTAACCGTTAACGCAAGTGATAATCAAATTTTAATCCTCACATGAAATCAAAAAGTCCGAAGTACGGGCCGGGATTGAACTCAAACCTCAAACTCAAATTACTTACAAAGAAAGTTTTATAACCATAGAGTAAAAGATAGAAGATATATGTAAATAACTATTTATTAATTGTTTAGAGATTATTATTAGGGTGCAAGGTATTAAGTTGATCCATAAATTATTTCATAATTCAATTATTCTTTACTCGTGACAGGATGACGTCATCAAAAAGCGTTGAGTACGCGTGTTAATCATGAACAATATTAATTAATATGGCGCCGGGTCGGTACTTCGCTAGTAATTTGCGTTGCAATGTGTACGGGAGCTGGGGCTGATTAGTTCTATTACGTTCTTGTAATAGAATTTATATAGAACTAGCGACCCGCCCCGGCTTCGCGCGGGTGCAATGTAGATACTAATATGGGGCATATAAACCATCCTCTTGAATCACTCTATCTATTGTTGAAAACTGCATTAAAATCCGTTGCGTAGTTTAAAAGATCTAAGCGTACAGACAGCGGGAGCGACTTTGTTTTATACTATGCATAGATATTGATAATTTTAATTGAATGTTTATTACTTTATAAAAGTTCTGTTCTAACCTAACCTAGCCTTTTTCCCGATTATGTTGGGGTCAGCTTCCAGTCTAACCAAATGCGGCTGAATACCAGTATTTTACACGGAGCGACTGCCATCAGACCTCTGCAACCCAGTTACTGGGCAATGCCGATATCCTAAGCAGGGCTCGGAAACCGGTTTATTTTTCGAAACGTTTTCGTCTTAAATACCTAAGAAACGATTTGATTCTGTTACGTTCGAACGGAACGTTATAAAAAACGTTTTTGAAGAAGAACGAAATTTAAATCGTTTTCGGTTAATATAACGTTTTAAACCATTTTAAACCGTTTTTTTTCCATTTTTTGCGTTGTTCGAGAGAGGTCTCAATCCACTTCGTAATGACAAAATTTTAAAGAGAATTACCTATACTAATATTATAAAGCTGAAGAGTTTCTTGGTTTGTTTGAACACGCTAATCTCAGGAACTACTGGTTAGAATTGAAAAATTATTTTTGTGTTGGATAGTTCATTTATCGAGGAAGGTTATAGGCTATATATCATCACGCTACGGTCGATAGGATCGGAGCATAAATGAAAAATGTTGCAAAAAAGGAAAAAATGTCCACCCGTGCGAAGCCGGGACGGCCCGCTAGTAAAATATATAGGGGACCAAAGGGACTCTGTATTCTACAGTCCTCTCTAAAATGTTGACATTGCGGAGTGTTTAGTTAACTTTGTGTGCTGCTGAATAGGCCTTATTTAGTCTAAAGATTTACAACCTACAACTAGAACAATTAGATTTAATTAATATTTATTCGTATTTCTTGCTGACATCCTTCCATCTGACTTTTGATTTGTTAGTTTCATCATTGTAAGTGTAATAAGAGTAAATTAGATTTTTTCTCTTTCGTCCCATTTTGTGGTTGGCGTCAGGCCAGCGTCCCCACCAGCGATTCCAGGATTTTTGTTATATCCAAAAAATTGTGCCTAAACCAAAACAAAATAATTAGTGACTCACTAGTTTTCGGGTTATGAGCAGCTATTAGTGGGGACGCTAGCTTGACGTCAAGGCAGCGTCCCCACCTCGTAACTCAGGAACTACTACAGTCTTGACAAAGGAGTTTTGTTTAGTCTTAAACCCTCTGAGCACATTGTTGGAGGGTTCAGGGTTAGGCTACCGGTTGAGAAGAGGTGGTCAGGTAATATCCCACCTACTTTACATGGACGATTTGAAACTCTTTGCCCCCAATAATTTGCAACTAACTGAAACTTTCAGTAATTCCATCAGGATGGAAATTGGTGTGGACAAATCTGCAGTCATGCATGTAAGGCGAGGAGGGATTATGGAATCCGTGGGAACACAACTCTCGGATTCCATACACCTTAGATCCCTCTCCTCAACCGAAACCTACAAATACTTGGGCATGTCGGAGGCGTTAGGCATCAATGAGACCAACATGTAGCAATCATTGCGGGAGCGCTTCTATGGCCGCCTGAAAAAAGCACTCAAAAGTCTTTTGTCAGGTGGAAATAAGGCCTTTAACATCATGCCAGTCTTGATGTATTCCTTCGGCATACTCAAGTGGACTCAGACTGAACTTGACGCCCTGGATAAGAGGGTCCGTACGCTGCTGACTGCATACCGAATGCGTCACCCACGTTCATCGGTGATGAGGCTGTACATTCCGAGGAAGTGTGGGGTCAAAACTTTTTAAATGCTAAGACCCTCCACAACAACTAGGTATGCAGCCTCAGGGAGTACTTCTTCCAAGCCGACGTGGGGATGCATCGAGATCTAATCGCAGTGGACAAAGGATTCACCCCGCTCTCCTTGGTTAAAGAGAACTGGCACAAGCCTGTAGTACTGGATACTAATGGCCGCAGGGAGGTATGGCAGAGCAAGGAGCTTCACGGACGCTTTTACCGGGCCCTACAAGGGCCAGATGTAGATTTCCTAGCGTCGGTAGCCTGGCTACGTTCCGGTGATCTCTTTGGGGAAACCGAAGGTTTTGTCTGTGCAATTATGGACGAAGTTATTATGACAAACAACTACCGGAAATATGTTGTGAAGGGCGGCACGATTGACATCTATCGGGCATGTCACTGTCTCGGTGAATCCATTTGACATATTATTTCTGGTTGTTCTCGTCTTGCTAACGGCGAGTATTTGCACAGACATAACCTAGTGGCTAGGATTATCCACCAGCAACTTTTTTTATTTTTTTTATTATTGTTATTGAATTTGACTTGCTCTGAAATACAACCTTGTGGACGCAGAAATACCATATTACAAGTATGTGCCCGACCCAGTTCTCGAGAATGGTCATGTCACATTGTACTGGGATCGATCTATCATCACCGACAGGACTATTGTTGCCAATAAGCCTGACATAGTGGTGATAGATCGATTAGAGCGTCTCACAATAATTGCACAAGTATGCAAAAAAAGAATTGAGAGCTGTTTTGGTCTTTTTGCGTAATTCTTAAGATTTTGGGTGTGCTGAACTTTCATTTTGTCATAGAACGTCACGTTTTCTGACAATGTGGGTATCTATGTTAAACAAGTTATCTTAAAATAAAAGACTTTTTTTTTTTAATTTTTTGCTTAACAAAATTATAATTTTTTATCTAAAATACATTCATTAGTAAGCACTAAACACATTTCTTTTTCCAAGTGAGACTCCTTTTGGTACATTTTCGCTTGTCATCTGGAATGTCTCTCTGAAGCGTCCAACAGCAGTCTGCCATGATTGAGACGCTCCATCTTTCCTGGTATCTTTTTTCCATCTCCTTAATATCTTGGTGAAATCGTTCACCTTGCTCTTCACTCACATCTCCATGACTTCAAGTAAGTCCAAAAATTCCCTTTTTTATAATAAAATTTTGCGTTTTGCATGACAACCTAACGTTCTGGAATTTATTGAGTATTTTTTTTAGTTTTCAGAATGCCTAAATACATAGAAAATCAGTTGAAAACATCCAGACAGCATTTTTGTTGCGGACTTGTGTTGTTGATATCACTGTTTCACATGACGAGAACCTTGTGAAAGCCGAGAAAGATAAAGAAATTAAGTATCAAGACTTGGCACACGAGGTTGTCGACATGTGGGAGATTGACTCAGCAGTTGTTGTGCCGATAGTCGTTACGGCCAATGGCTTAAGAGCCTCGACCAACATCTAATGAGGCTCTCGTTGGGCGGCTGGGTCAAGGGCCTGATACAGAAAGCGGGACTTCTGGACATGGCGCGTATTGTCAGAAAGTCCCTCTCTCTCAAGCCCTGACCACCGGTAGCTTGGACCCTGTTCCCGATGCCGATGGGCTATTATTTTTTATATTTTTAAATCGAGGGTTGCGCGGTAAAACTAACTAGTTAAATTATTAAGGATTTGCATCTAATTTAACAAAATTTAACTAGTTAAATTATTAAGAATTTGCATCTAATGTAACATAATGACACTTACTTTCACGTCATCAATATTTCAAACTCAATTTTCTGAATAGGGACTTTTTGAACTTATTGGGTTTTATCACGCAACCCTCGAAATGGATTTTAATATTTTTCATAGAAAGATTTAAAAATGTAAATAATATGTATATAAAATGAATAAACGGCCTTAATATGTTCATATTTATTTATTTATACGTTTTATAACCATAAAGTACAGTATTACAGTTTATGAAAACTGCAATATTAAATAGAAAGTACGTGAAAACTAAAGTTTTAAGTCTTTAAAATCTAACCCACAGGGTCTTTGGCTTCTGTAGAACTCTTCAGACTTAATTTTGGACAATTCATTTTTCATGATTGAAGAACTAATTACAAGTTTTAATAATAATTAGGATGAATTTGATTATTAATGAATCAAACTAAGTTCTCAGTAGGATTTTACATATTTAACTATATTACCTGTGGGAAAGATATCATCGGTCCCATAGAAAAAGAAAATGCTTCTTACGAGCAATGTGGGCACGACCAACGACTTTGGGGGCACATTTCAATTTTTTTAATCAAATTGCTTTATCTATTATCTATCATCGATATTTTAAAATTATACAATGTAATAATATTAGCAAATAATAACTTTTGGTCATGATTGTACTTTTGCTCCTGTAGAAGTTTACTGGATTTTTTTCTAAGTTCTAAAATTCATTGACTAATTATTTTTATATCATTGGTTGTTTTCATTACTATTTCAGCCGCTATTTATTGACGTAGTATTTTTATAGAATTACATCTGCTTTCCTTCAGATTTCTATGTGAATTTAAGTGGGAACGCTGGCTGTGATAGATAGATAGATAGATAGATATACTTTATTGCACACTAAAAGAAATAAAACAAGGAATACACATAATTAACAGTAAAAATGGCGGTCTTATCGCTTAAAGCAATTTCTTCCAGACAACCATTGGATGGAAAGAATAGTTAAGAAAAAATATAAAGGGCAGTTTGCAGCGTACACATATGCAACCTACTAAAAACCGGGAATCAACTAAATAATAGGTATAATCACAATATATATTTTAAATATATATATATATAGGTATATATATACACACACTCAAATAGGATACATACATAATTAATTATATATACAGATAATTTACTTATATAAACCACTATAGAGCAAAATAATGTTCTTTAACCATTCTTTTGAAAGAAACCAACGACTGAGCACGCCTTACAGGTACAGGTAGTGCATTCCACAAGCGTATGGCCTGAACATGAAGGAATGGTCAAAGAATCTTGTGGAATGCATAGGCATCTTCAGTTTCAAGTGATAATATCCCAAAACATTGAAATATCTCCAAACTTATGCAATCACTATTTCTGAGGTTTTGTATTTTGAGGTCACTATTTAGGTACTAGTTTTTGAGCTTAAATCCTTGTCAAGACTGTAGTAGTTCCAGAGTTACGCGGTGGGGACGCTGCCTTGACGTCAAGCTAGCGTCCCCACTAATAGCTGCTCATAAATCGAAAACTAGTGAGCCAACACAATTTTTTGGTTATAACAGAAATCCTGGAATCGTTGATTCCAGATTGGTTTGACGCCAACATTTTGTGACCAAGAAATAAGCACCACTAACTAACTAATCACTCGCACGCAAGTCATAACACAACCCCAATAAACGCGCAAGCGCGTCGGAACGAATGATGTAATGAAATTATGCAATGACTACATACGGTACCTAACCTAACTAAACAAGATCACGCTTGTCGCCGTACGACGTGCCCGGCTGCGTCCTGCGGAATAAACCGGTTTTTAAACGTTCTGAAAATGTTCTCATTTCGTTTTCGTTCCGAACAAAATATTGTACAAAGAACGGTTCTAAACGTTTTAAAAACGTTATTTTAAATAACGGTTCCGAGCCCTGATCCTAAGGTTGACCAGTTATCAGACTTTCGGGCTTCTGACTACCCGTAACGACTGTCATAGGTATTCGTATGACACCCGGGACCGACGGTTTAATGTACTCTCCGAGACACGGAGGGGTCTCGATGTGTAACGAATGGTCACCCATCCACAGACTGTCTGCGGCAAGTACAGCTTAACCTTGAAAATTGTATGATCCGCGCGGTTGGTAATTAGCCACGAGCCCCTTAGCCCCTATTTTATCTTTTATAAAATACTAAAGATGATATGATGATGCAGCAGTCGTGTAATCTGATCTTCAATATTTTCCGAGACAATATCGTCAGATGATGAATGGTTTTAATTGTAATGTTTTCATCAATATCAGTTCGGCGGTTAGGCCTTGCAGATTACAGTATAGAAAGAAAATTACTTTCGCATTTTTAGTATTAGTATGGATGAGATAGGCTTTTTCTTTGCGAATTTTTAGCATATCTAATAACTTTGTTATGCTGCTATCTCGAAGCTATTCAACTAGTTACAAAGTTTCCTGAGTAGGTACTGCAAAGATGGTGTCTAATAATTTACGATCTCTTCTTTTCGTGTGGTTAGTGACAAACCTGGTGTCAGAGTTTATGCCGCCCATGGGCCTCTGACTTGGCTTTACATACCGTCGAGAAATATCTCTCAGGCATGCCGGTTTCCTCACGACGTTTTCATTCATCGTTTTTAAGCAAGTGATAATTATACAATACGCACATGAATCCGAAAAGTCAGAGATGCGCGAGTTGGGTTTTGAACTCGAGACCTATGAGTTGGCAGTTCGACGGTCACACCACTAGGCTATCGCTGCCATTGAATACTAATATTTAATTTACGATGAAAGATAAGCACAACTCTCGAAAATATTTAGTCAACTCGTTTAAAATTATTTGCTAGGAGGCAACAAAGTACCTACATTTATATCAATGCTAGGCGGTATTGTCGAGTAAATTGTGTTACCTGCCACATCTACGAGTTACATACAGAATGCTTTTAAGATTAGAATAGAATTAAATAAAAATAACATTTCTATTAAGTAAAAGGTTTCTAAGTTTACTTATGTGAAGGTATTTATTTTTTCTTCAACAGTCTAAGCGTTGCGGCTTATCTCGTAATAAAAAAATGTTTTTGTATTTTATTTGCAGTCTTCATAACAGTGATGACATTCTTCTTCCGTTTCAAAATAATAATAAGTTTTTTTCCTTTATCAATGTCAATTTTGTATAACAACATGATTTTAATCTGATATAGGAAGGTAAATACATTGTTATTAATGAAGCCACGGCAGGATGGATTCGGTAAGATTAATCATGAATCAGGACGCAAATAGAATACTTTTTCTCAAATCGATTTCAGTGGGGACAGACACTTTTGCCTTCCAAACTGTCATTCATCTTCGCAAAGTCGATGTGTATCCTGGGATATACTGATTTGAATATGAATTTTTGTCGGTTTTATAATAATAAATAAAACTAACTTCTATCGTGAGTAGGGTTGCGAGGCCCAAAAATAGAAAAGCCGGACATAGATTAATATTTAGCCGGACATATAGCCCTGAAAGCCTGACACATTGATTTTTAAAAGAAATAAAAATTCTTTCGCTCGTTTTCGTTCGGCATCTTTTGGCGGGGCGTGGTTGACCAAAAGCCTAACAAAAGCCGGACAGGCCGGACTTGTATATATTTGGCCGGACACAATTGTAAAAAGCCGGACACCTGGCAACCCTAGCCGTGTGGTTGCGGTGAGGCCAAAAAAAGGCTACCTATCTCTCTTCTTGGGTTTGGTAAAACGTTGTGACTAAGAATTAACAGTAGATGGGCCTCATTCACTTGTCCAGCGTGTCAGAGTGTTATTTTGGAACTATTTAGGGTACATTGTTTTGCATAGCTTTTCCCAAATATGTTAGGGTCAGCTTCCAGTCTAACCAGATGCGGCTGAATAACAGTATTTTACACGGAGCGACTGCCATCAGACCTCCGCAACCCAGTTACTGGGCAAATGCCGATATCCTAAGGTTAGACCGGTTGTCAGACTTTCGAGCTTCTGACTTCCCGTATCGACTGTCATAGGTATACGTATGACACCCGGGACCGACTGTTTAACGTGCTCTCCGAGGCACGGAGGGGTCTCGATGCGTAACGAACTGTCATTCATCCACAGACTGACCGTGGCAAGCGCAGCTTGATCATATGATCCGCGCGGTTGGTAATTAGCCACGAGCCTATTAGAACTATTTAGGGTACATTATGTGGTTTTAACACAGCCTGTTACGCAGTTAGCGGTGAAAGACCAACATTTATGTAGCTTAAGTGGATACATTTGTAAGTGGATAACAGTGGGTTGCGGGGACAATTTACAATTGCGGTGGGAGCCAAGATGTTCAATCAACTGATCGCTTAGTGCTCTATACACTTCGAAAAACGTTAACTTTTATGAGCGCCACCGACGGCTATGGACGTCAAACGAAAATGTGTTCGGGCAGCCAACGACGTCACTAGCTGTCAAAAAAGTACGATGAATTTGTATCGTAGCGTGGAGGGAAGTGCTTATACGCCTAAAGCGTAGCGTTAAAAAGGTTAAACCTAGTGACTAAGAATTTACTAACAGAGTAACAACTTACTGCGTTCGACAACTGTTTGCCATGGCTGTATCGGCTGTAGTATGCTGTAATCGATGTGGAGGCCTATAATGCCGTCTGCCGGGGTTGCGGTCCATGCATTTGCGAATCCCGCGATCCCGGCCGAACGGTCAGGAGAAGGAACACCGTTGGTTTTTAGCTGGTAATAGTCCGGCAGACGCCCTCGCCTTCTCCAGGCGAGGGACATCCATGAGGATTTTCAAACGATATAAAGAAAAAAAAGGGGCCTACAATGCCGTGGTTTATGAAGGGATTGTAATGATGATGAAACAACTTACCAGACATTTGTAGTCCTTCACACATGCTAGTCCGATGGCGAGACGACGTGTCCAGCTTTATTCGGAACAAGCATCCAAAGGCCTAAAAAGGGAAATAAACAAGAGTACATATATAAGGACATAAATAAACAAGAGTACATATGTATAAGGACATAAATAAACAAGAGTACATATATAAGGACATAAAAGCTGAAACTATTATTTATATAAGTTAGTTTCAGCTTTGATGTCCAAATACGTGGGATCAAAGCGGGCTAGCCTAAGGCAGGTCGAAAAAAACAAATAAAACGTATAGTTTTAGTTCCTGATGAAAAGTACTATGTTTGAAGAAATACATGTATTAATTTGAGCCTAGGTAGTCTACGCAATAGAGGGTGCATCACACAAGATAAGCGTAACATACTCAAAAGTGAAAGTGTTTTAAATTATCAATTTTTTTGTTTATAGAATAAAGTATAACACTACCACAATGACTTTAGAAACTGTCCCCTACAGGTAGCTAAACGTGATGACCCGGGAGACGCGTTCACTTAGGCCGCGTTCCCACTTTGTTGTGACGACAGATAGTCGTGTAGTTTTAAGTGTCGTGGCTTATATATTTAAATGGAGGTGTTCACGTATAAGACGACACGATTAACTGTCGTTCACGACTTGTTTTTGCAGTGACGACAGATTGTCGGGTCAATGGGAACGGCTAGCACGACAGTCGTCCAACGATAAATTTATCGTCACGACATCGTAATGTGTCGTTGTTACGACGATCTGTCGTGGCCACGATAAAAATATCGTCTCGTCGTAGCTTGCTACTGATGTGCAAACGAGAAAACGACTGTCGTGAAACGATAAAATGTCGTCGCGTCCAATATGAACAGCAAGATACGATAGTCGCTAAACGATAAAAAATATTGACGACATACAGTCGTTATAATGGGAACAGCTAGAGACGACAGTCGTCCAACGATAAATTTATCGTCACCGCATAGTGGGAACGCGCCCTTAGCCCACTATACTTAAACGGCAACAATTTAACGTCCCGACGAGACCGGTACCTTCCAACAAATGGAGTTTACTGCGGCCCTTAGGATTTAGTTGTCGGTTTATCTTATGGACTTGTTAATGAAACAGCAAATAGGTGCTTAAGCATATTAGTAGAGCATTTATTTACAAAGAAAATAAATAGAATATCTTTATTTGATAGTCTGGCATTTTAAATATTTTTTTATAGTTGGAAAACAACAATAACATGAATTTATGAAATAGGTACATGTTGTGCCGACCCCACCTAGTGTGAGATAAGGGCAGGAAGAAGAAAGAGTTGGAAAAAACAGTTTCTGAATACTCAACTGATATAGTATGTTGGAACTATCTAGGGTATAATGCATTGTGTGATTTTAACACAATGCATTATACCGCTAACCGCAAAACAGACTGTAATCTATTTCGCGGTTGGCGGTGAGATACCAACTTTTAGCTAAAGTCAATTTATGTGTGAGTGGATAATAGTGGGTTGTGACCACAATACAATTACACTGAGAGCCAAAATATATATTCAATCAATTAACCGTTGAGTGCTCCATGCACACGAAATGTCTTTAATGTACGAGATATCAAGAGCATGCATTTACACAGCATTTAGCATGCCTACTTTTTGTAAATTACTTTCTGGATAATAGACCTGAAACTACAATTGCCTAATAACTATAAAAGTAATTTCAAGGATCTTATTCTAAAAGATTGCCTATCCTAAGAATAGTTATATTAATGGAATTTAATTTAATTGAATAAATCAACGACTCTACAGGTCGTTAAATTTTTCCTGCGAATCCCTGAAGACGTACTCAAACTATCATGGCCTTTTCGACGGACCAATTTGCGCAGTGTCTGGTGCGCTTGGCCTTTTGCTTTACGACTCACTGGTTCCATTCCAGCAAGCAAACAATATTTAAAAATAAATATGTGGGGCATCGCGTATATCTTAAAAAGAAGAACTAACGAAATAAATTATATAGGTACCTGTTTAAAACCACGCCTATACCGACTGTTCATGTAGCAGTAAATCATGGGGTTGTAGCAGGAGTGTGACATCGCCAGCCAGTGGCACGCGAACCATATGTATGGCATGCCCGGCCACATGGCCCATCTCTCATCTTCTTCGTGTATCGTCCATAGCACCTGTGTACCAACGAATAAGTTTTTTTTTTAGCGCGTGCTTCGGTTTGTGTAGATGTATCGTAGCAAAGTCACTCTATTGCTACGAAAATGCTACACGTACATGAGAGGCTACGTGACGTAGCAAACGTAGAGGGCAAGGAAAAAGCCCGACGCTTGCGACTGGTAATATCGAAATTTACATTCGTTAAAATATCGATGTATGTACAGTAGCGGAACGAAAAGGTTCGTCAGTTTTTTAATTCATTCCTTTCCCACATCGCGGGCACATGCTACCTTTTCAAACTGTTGAACGCAACAGACCAATGCATGGAAAATGATATTTAATTATTTGGTAGTAAAGATCAAAATTGCCTTTTGCCTCCATATGACGGAGCAGTGCCACGTAATGTCTTTGATTTGATTTAAGGAGTTTTGTTGTAAAAACCATTACATCAATCTATTTGATGATTAAATAAATTGACATTACTACAGGTTGTTATCATGTCACCATTATAATTTTTAATATCCTGTTAACAATACTTGTATTTTCATTTCTATAATGTTGGCAATACGTAGTCGGTAAACTAGATTGTTTCTAGCACTGTGCAAACAAAAATAGACCTTAAGGTGTATAACATTTTCATTCACCTACTGTACATATCCCACTTATATCCTAAGTCAGCCTATTTATACAACAAAGACGAAAGACAGGAACATGCATGATGTCGATGTCAAATAAATACATTTATTTCGTCTGATTTTTATAGAGCATAGATCGTGACAATTTGTGACCTGTATCAGCCTGTAAACGTCCAAGCGGAATATGAATGAGTCATCACACTTAGCAATCGATTTTTGATCTTATAGTCTTGTCATTAAAGAAAGGAGGATGCAGCCGCCCAAGTGCCCACCCTATTGACATAATATCTTAGTCGCCTTTTACCACGGAATAACTATTCCGTGCCTTTTACGACCTTTAGGCGAAATATGGGTGGCCTATTGTGTGCCTTTACAAATGCAATTTGTAAATGAAATATAAACAATCGGACCAATTCATATTTAAAAACAAAACTACGTTCGCTGTTCTCTTTGTCGGTGGCGGGAAGCTGCTCTTTAACATTTCTTTTAATCTTTCAAAACCTGTCTTCGCAGTAAATTGTATCTTTACCGTATGCTACAGGACATATCTGCGATGTGCAATAGGTAAAACATTTTTGTTTTTAATACACCGAAGCAATATGAAAGCAATATCCTATATTGGAATTCATTCCATTTATGAAAATATTGCGATACAGGGAATTGTACAAAGCGAATGGGATTTTGCATTTATATGCAAAATCGCTTACATCGCTCAAACACCAGTAGAGGGATTGGTAATCGCACACTTGCAGTATATTGTTATTGTAGGATAGGATGAGGCTGCTTATAGCACTTATGGAAGGAGAGCGAGATAAAAAGCCCCATAATATTTCTGCAATACTTTGGGTTAATCACGGCGTTCATTCATGCTTCGGTTCAAAGATGCACCCTGTAAGTTAAAAACTTTTTTTTTAATGTAACATCGACTAGATACTTGCAATAAACATGTTGAGGGGTAACCAGCACATCGTGAAGACTGTCACCACGATAACCATCATCTTGATCATCTGTAAAAATAAAATACACTTAGAAATAAGAAATTAAAGTACACGCTAACCAAAATGGATAGAAATAGCAGCAGTGTTTTAATAAGATAATGTAAGATCGTAAAATTCTACTAAGGAAAAATGTTTATTATAGCAATGTAATTAACGAGCTATCCAATGTAGTGGTCCATCAGGAGACAAGTGTTTAAAATTATGATGATGTTAATAAGTAATTTTAAATAACTTCGATCACACGAATTGTTTCTGCATACCCGATCGACATTGTCAAAATTGTGTATAAGTCATAACTTGGCAAGGTTTTGGCGTAGTGGGAGTAAGTTTACACGTGTATGTACACTTAGTGCAACAAAAAAGTGGTCACTTTTATTGTTTGTCATTATTTTATAGTTATTGCCGTAATTTATTTTTAAACATGTCTGTTTAGAAGTAAGAAAGATAGGAGAGGAATTCTCTTCTTTACTCATGCTAAGTTACGTAGTAGCGACTTTTTTTAAAAAACGTTGCCCCACACTAGGATTTCTCCTGTATCGTGGGTGCGTTTACAGACACAAACTTCACATGCACAAACGCCCAGACCCGGAACAACTATCTGTAGGCCATACAAATATTTGTTCCGTATGGGAATCGAACCCACGACCAGTAGCGCAGAAGCCAATCGCTCAGCCACTGCACCAAACGTGTCGTCATCAATCAACATCAACTACTTCTTATCAACATCATCAACTTTACATTATCAATTATCCTATATTTGCAAGCTCAGCAGTTTGGGCTGTTTAAAGAAACTCTTAAATAGCGGCGTCTGATTGAAATTGTACTTGGTGATTAATGATTTTAATTGTAATGAATGGCAATAGGTTCACACCTCATTAGATGAGACTTGACCTTGTTGGTCTAGTGATCGCAAGCGCGACTGCTGAGCATGGGGTCCTAGGTTCGATCCCCAGGTCAGGCAAAGTGTTATTGGGTATTTCCATTAAAAAAATCTCAGTAGCAGTCCGGCGTCTGGATTTGTGCCCGGTTAATGGCAATAGGCTCGCCCCCTATTACATGCGACTTAAACATAACTAGCTAAAACACCTCTGCGCGAACCCTTCGGGGAATACCAGGCGTGATGTTGTATTATGTTAACAATGTAATCGGAGAACTTACTGTGAGTGCACAATAGCAACTACTACCTACACTGTCGGGGAACACAGGCGTGGGTGTGACGTAAGCATTTTTATAGTTCGATTATTTCATCCCACTTAAAGAAGAAAAGTTAAAGAAGAAAGAAAGGCTCGGCTTAAAGAAGAGTTTTTGCTACGAGCTGTACTATAATGAAAATGTTGGTGTTTTGTTAAACTTTTTTGTATCTCTACGTAATAATCGGATCGAGTAAATAACCAATACAAAAAGATCCCATATCTTAGGATACCGGTATTGTGCACAAACCGACCTCCGCAACCCAGTAACTGGGCAGTGCCGATATCCTAAGGTTAGACCGGTTGTCAGACTTTCGGGCTTCTGACTACCCGTAACGACTGCCATAGGTATTCCTAGGACAGTCGAGACCAACGGTTTAACGTGGTCTCCGAGACACGGAGGGGACTCGATCTCGACAAACGGTCACCCATCCAAAGACTTACCGCTGCAAGCGGAGCTTAGCCTTGCAAATAGTATGATCGGCGCGGTTGTTAATTAGCCACGAGCTCTTCATACACACACAAGACCCCATATACTAACAAAGATAAATTATAGAATATAATAAGACAGTCATTTATATAATATAACTATTATAATATGCGTAGGTCAAACCATAAACCCCTCTCCGTAATGTAATGTTACACATAATTTGTAAACTTAGGTACATAACACAATTCTCAAAGCAGGCAACTACTTGGTTGACTTTTATAACACCCAAGGGAGAGATAGAACAAACAGGCAACCAAACGACAGTAGAATCTCGGCTCTTAATTTAAATTATCAAATCCCATTATCACATAAACGGGCTGATATGAAACAATGTGAATTCATAATATTAAATACAACACTCCGCATAGTTTTTTCTTAACATTCAAAAAGAGCAGGACATCCCTGTACTTCATTCATAGCGTCGCGAGCCAACACGGATTCAACGATATGACGCTGCAATCGTGCTAAAAGTGTCCTATAAAATTCCTCGTGCTGTACTTCCCAGAAATATTTGGACAGCTATATTTATATGCACACAAGCTTCCTAGATATTTAGAAAGATATTAATTTTGCTGTGTAGCTCAAGCTTTGAAGTCCCGTTCACAAGTACAGTCTTGCATATTTTATCACTTGGTTGTAAACTAAATGTAGACGTAGACAACACTTAATGAACATACAGGAAATCACATTCTATTGTTTTTAATATGTAAAATAAGCAAAAGAACCTACTTTATCTTTAAATAAGACATAAAATATATAGATTTTTATTTTAGAATTGTCAGAGCCAGGTTTGTACCACTTCTATAAAAACAGGATTTAATACCAAAGGAAATGATTAAACAAATATTATTAAATAATTATAAAATTTGATTAAATTTCTTATAAACTTATTCAGATCACGACTATTAAACTTCACGTTTCCGAATTTCTCCCTGAATTTAATTAAACACGGTACCAGATTTTTGGTAAAGCTATCCGCAGCGGCAATTTTTTTTAAATACCTTTTTTCGTTAGTTCGTTTTGGACTAACCGAGAAGTTAAAAAAATACCATCGTTTTATGTTACGGATCAAAGAACCGGAAAAAACTTGCAAATGTTAATTAAACTAATAAACTCTCGCTATTTACCATCTGAAAGTATTATACTTAAAATGGAGTAGGTAGGTAGCGTAATTCAAATATTACGTTGATAGTTAGTCTTTATAACACCATTTTACATTGTTTCAATGGTAAGCTTAAACTTTTCAATTAGGTTTGAGATTAGGTTAATTAGACTGCTATCAAAAGCCCGATTAGAATGCACCAATTATCCATATTGGAGCATAACGAGTTCGTTATCGTTTCGAGCGCCATTTGTCAGCATAAATGGAGACATGGCTTTTATGCTAGGCAAGCACTCTACCTGAATTATCTTATTCGAATAGAATTGTCCTATGTCCGCATTAATATTTCTCCCACGGCCGGTTTCCCGCAAGTATTGAATGAAACTAAAACACTGGTATAGAATTTTACATAGAATGTTATCATACTGACTTTACGTTTAGAATGTTGCAGTCGCGAGTCTCTCGCATCCTGCGCCTCCCCGGGCGGCCGTCCTCCCCACACGGCGTGCGCGATGCGCGCATACGTGCAGACAAGCGCGCCCAGCGGCAGTGCGAACTGCAGGATCAAGAGCGCGCAAGTGTACTGACCACTCTGCCCCGCGTGGTCCCACTGCTCCAGGCAAATGTCTCTGTGAACATGCAGTTGGCTTATGAGTCCCTGTTAACACATTTTTGTAGTTCTGCTTCTGGTTTTTTCGTGAAGTAACTACATTGTAGAACGTGGCAGTAGGATTTCAAAATTAAGAATTGATCTAATTGAAATAAATTAGATGAAAAAGGCGAAATTTGAATTTTTAATTTCATGTTGAGTTTGTCGTTGCTATTATAATTTTGAATAAAGAGTCTTTGAATTTAGCCCACGGAGTCGAAGTTCAAAGGAAGGCAATAATAAATGAACCTTGACAAAGCCTTCGTAACTACCTAGACAATTAGGTAATCATTAAATGTTATAAAAACTAATTAATTTACTGTGTGAAGTAGACAAGGTTAAGCTATAAAAATGAGCAGTACTCAAAACGTGATTAATATTATGGCAGGGAGAATAACTTAGCAACTAACTCAAAAGCGTCAATGCCGGTTTTTTTACTTACGCTTTACACAACTGATGCCAGGGTGTTGGTCTCACCAGCTTTGAGACGACAACAATAGGCGCCGCCGTTGTGAATGCACCTAGCCACACCGCAGCTACTACCATCTTGGCCGCCGCCTTCCCCAGCCGAGGCCTTAGTGGCCTCATAATGGCCATGTACCTATCGATAGAAATCGCCAGCAGCGTATACGCACTCACGAGCACCGACACAGCTTGCGTATAGTTCACTACTTTGCACATCACAAAACCGAACGGCCAGTAACGTAATATCAACATGGGCACAAACGAAAACGGCACACAGAACAGTGTCATCAGAATATCCCCCACTGCTAAGTTCACTATAAAGTAGTTCGTCACTGTCTTCATGCGCGGTGAAGTTTGCACTACAAAACATACTAATCCATTTCCAATAAGTGCTACTAAAAATACTATTGAATACATCAGGTAGATACAGCTGTGGAATAGGGATGATGTGAGAAAATCTTCCGGATAAGAAGAAGGATCGCAAACGTCATAGCTTGGCCATGTAGCGTTCGTTGAATAAGTGATATTATCATTTTGTTCCTTAATACTGCTAGTGTATGCCTCGAGCGCATTGTATAAAGTAGTCGTTTCATCTAACATAATGTATCCGTTTCCTTTTTTATCCCCACATCGTCTGTGCGCCTTTCAGCTCCTTCGAAGTAGTTTACCTGAAAAGAAAATCACTTCGTTTTTTATTTTCGTAACAATAGCTTTCTCTATTTATATTTTACTAGCGACCCGTCCCGGCTTCGCACGGGTGCAATGTAGATACTAATATGGGGCATATAAACCTTCCTCTTGAATCACTGTATCTATTAAAAACCGCATCAAAATCCGTTGCGTAGTTTTAAAGATCTAAGCATACATAGGGACAGACAGACAGCGGGAGCGACTTTGTTTTATACTATGTAAAGATAAGGAAGATACGATATTGCATGTATTTTATGCGCACGTTTTAAAAAAAGTGAATAATAGGACTTTATGAACTTACTAATAAATTCTTAAGAACATTTTCGCGGCCAGAATGTGGGCTTTCACGTAAACTATACGAGTCAAAGCAGTCGTAATTCGCTGTGGTTTACGATCACATAACAGTACGCAAACATCGTGTCAATTTACGTCACCTTGCATCTATTATAATAGCACCACGAAAATAATCGAGGCAAAACATTGTTTTTAGATTTCATTGGAACATTATAATTTTCGTCTATTAACTCACTAAGTAACAGTTAATAGCCTATATAATATAAGTTCATTATGCTCATCTTCCATGTCTATCTAAGAGCTCAGATCTCTACTGAATACCTATTCTGCTATCCAATTTTGAACACGTAGTTCCAATGAACGATCTAGATTAGGACCATGTAACAATAATAAAAGATGATTTCCACCAAACGGCTCGCATCACATCGGATCGGAACGGATTTTACAAACTTTAAACGATATTAAATCAATTACACAGTATTTAAAGTCTATATTATCAAGCCGCGCACAGCAGCTTGACCGCGGGCGTCTTCCGCAACACGCGATCGTAGCCGAAAGTATGCTACGACGCGCGATCGGCTCCGTTCGCCTATCATCGTATCCGATCGGATCCTTTCAATTAACAAAAATAAAACAGACTTTAAAAAACTAAAAAAAGAATAAAATAATTACCATATTATAAAATTAACAGTTTCAGAAGTCGATGCTAATCCACGCTGAACCAAATTAAAGGCACCGACTTCTGAAACTGTTAATATTATAATGTGGTAATTATTTTATTCATTTTTTCGTTTTTTTGAAGTCGGTTTTATTTCTGTTAAAATGTTTTTTTTTTTCATTTTAGTGGCCTGAATTAAAACGTGGTTGGACCTACTAAAGACGCTGCTCACAACATAATTATGCGTACTGTTCGTCATTGAGGAGTTCCATACTTCCATTGTCTACCTCCGAAATTCCTCATCAGATTTTCACCAAATTTAAATGGAACCACTTCGAAAGAATGCTCTTTCATACAAAAAAAGAATTTTCCAAATCGGTTTATAAATGACGGTGTTGTGAGGTAATAAACATTAAAAAACAAATAGAATACAGCCGAATTGATAACCTCCTCCTTTTTTGGAAGTCGGTTAAAAATTAGAACACGTCAACACGGTAGGAATTAAACTATTTGATTCGGCTCAGAAACGGATACGTTTGCAAGCGACGGTACGGAGCCGATCGTATGCGTCGACATCCTGCCGGACGCGATCGACTATCGCCGCATCCGTTCGTATCCTTTCCGATCCGATGCGATGCGATGCGAGCCGTTTGGTGGAAATCATGCCTAGGTGTAAACCTGCTGTTTCGCCTTTGACACTGATAGACCTTTAACATATTCATAGCTTTGTCAAATATTAAGTTAAAACGATATTATTGGTAAACTGGTAAACTGACTGATTTTATCTCTTTATCGCTTTGTGTCGGTCTCAGCCGAAAACACATAATTTCAAGTTTATTATGCAAATATTCTAAAGTTGTGTTTGTTCACATAAATACGAGACGTGGCAAACAAACTTACGTAATTATGTAAACTTCTGTTACCGTATCTAACAGCCCGTTCACACAGCGGATCCGTTTTGTCGGATCCGTTTTAACGGATCCGTCGGTACTGGATGTGTTGTTCACATCTGTACCAACGGATCAGTCAAACAAATGGCAACTGCGTCGCATCTGGCAGACAGGATACGATAAAAATAATGGATCCAGTATTTTTTACTGGATTCGGAATACTGTGGTGTATGTGAACTCGCTCATATAACTACAGGCGCCATGACCAAAATAAAAGCGGATCCGCTAAAACGGATCCTGTAAACAGTTTCTGTGTGGACTAGCGGTAAGCTAGCATAGATTCTCATAAAGAAAATAATCAACGAGCTTCGAATAACATTTCTATAAAGTACAAAGTTATATTTACTTTTGGATGGTCAATCCTGTGGGAAATTCCGAGGAGACTCTTTTGATCTAGCAGGTATAAATATTAAAACCTAGGCTTTAATTAAGAAATAATTTAGTAAAATAAATTATAAACAGTGTGAGTTTTTGAGATAGGACTGCAGAGCCAAAATAGAGCCAAATCCGAAACTATTAAGAGTAGAGATAAGTCGTCAAAGGAACTCGCTCTGAGAGAAAACGAACACTGCATTTTTAAATTTCGAAGACGCTGCTGGTTTTTCTGGAAATCGATCCCGATGTTTTTGCAGATCATATCAGTCCATAAACGTTCGCTGCTGGACATAGGCCTTCTCGTAAACCGCTGCAATGTTCGGTCGCGAGGGAATATTGACACCATCACCACACTTCATAAACGGATTAGTTATTGCAGCATAAAGGATGTTTTTGCCTATCCTTCTGTCATAATCCTGCTTTCAATTTGGTTACCCCCACTATAGCCATGAGGCAGTTGCAATTGCCTGATGGTACATACCAAGCCAATGAGCGCCAGCGAAGGCCAACGATTGGGGTCCCTTAAAGCTTACATCCGAATGAAACCGGATTCGTTGTAAACAAAGTTTGCACATATTACCGAATGACGAATACTCGTTACCGTTCGTTGGCTTGGTGTATACGTACACGCGACGACAAATCAAGCTATATATTTCCAGTTTATGCTGACCTCTTAAGCTGGGTACTGACCGGCGTTAGCGAGCGTTCGTGCAGTCAGTACGTCACAAGCGCCTTGTTTCCCCGTACTAACTGCACGAACGTTCGCTGTGTAACACGTTCCATTACGCCCCGTAACGCCGGTCAGTACCCAGCTTTATTGTACGGAGTTTCCGTACAATGAGAAGTCAGATTACCATGATTCATTGTTACACATTCGCATGAACAATGATAATAAGTGTAGATCATAGTGTGTTTGCTCTTTAACATCTGCAACACATGCAGCGAAAAGCTGTAATAAAGAATATAATTCGTAGCAACCGACTTGGGACGTGTCAAAAGTTGTTTGTTTCCATTAGTCTTGGCACCAAACCACCTTTAATCTTGTTCAATATTAAATCTGCAATTCAATAAGTTATTGCTCACTTTTTGTACTATGTGCCTATACATATTATGTAGACATGTGCTGTGTACTAATTACTTCTTCGATTCAATGCAGTGCAATGTGGCGAGCCTATTGCCATTTTTCGGACACAGTTATAATGCCAAGTTCGTCGCCGTCGACTCGCTTGCCCGGTGACGAGGGGGAATTCTATTCTTAATCTGTACCTCCACGGACTATCATGATCATGATTAAATTGTAGTGATATAGATATCTTCCGTGTGATCTTCTTCTTCTTCTTTTCGTGTGGTTAGTGACTAACCTGGTGCCAGAGTTTATGCTGCCGTCGAGAAATATCTCTCACGATGTTTTCCTTCACAGTTTTTAAGCAAGTGATAATTATACAATACGCTCATGAATCCGAAACGTCTGAGATCAGTCAGAGCCTTGAGTTCGAACTAGATACCTATGACTTGGCAATCCTACAGTTACACCACTAGGCTATTACTACGGCTTCCGTGTGATCGAGATGAATATACGATAGATGGGAGTTTACGTCAAGTGCAACATCCTCCTGTCTGCTAATAACGAAGAAATCTAAATACTTATTGCCAAGTATGATGACTATAACAATCCTCCCTTTTGCCTTCATCGTAGTGGTCATTGGGATGCCCATGTTCATCAGTGGACGTTTACGAGCAGATATGATGGTGATGATTACATTTACCTCTATAGTTTTAATAACAAGTTCAGATTGCAACGATGCGTAAATTGTATACTATTAACAATATTACCTACGTCTACTATCTAATTAGCTCGTCAGGACAAATCCACAAATTACTGAAAACACCTGAGGCCGAGCAGGGTAACCACTGGGTAAATAGGCGATTAAAATTAAATGAAGTAATACAATACATTATATGGGTATATAATGAGACTATGAGTTTTTCTCACATTATGCAGATCAAATATATTTTAGTATATAATCGTGTTTTTTTTTTAAATCTTGCGCCACATTAGGATTTTTCCTGTATCGTGGGTGCGTTTACAGACACAAATGATCACATGCACAAACGCCCAGACCCGGTACAACTAACTGTAGGTCATACAAATATTTGTTCCGTGCGTGAATCGAACCCTTAGCGCAGAAAGCCAATCGCTCATCAGCCACTACGCCAAACGAGTCGTCAATTTGGTGACTAACAGACATATGTACTAGGTGAAGTGGGTAGGTATAGCTTCACCGGGTACGAAGCATCGATTTAAGTCAGTGAAGCCTAATTTCGGCAGTAGACGTCATCAACCCATATTCAACTACTACCATTATGTGTTACCTAACAGACCACCCAGATAATGGACTTTAAATTAAGAAAAGCGTAACAAATCAATTTCCGCTTAGGAAAAGTGACGGCGTCATTGGCAAAATACCAGAAACCAGAACCGATGAGCAATCTATCAAGTCAAAGCTCTAGGTCAGAAAAAAAATCAATTCACTTTGCGGCAAAAAATAGAAAGCGGTAAATTAAAACTTTAAAAGCCATTACGTCCGTTCTATTAAGATTGCAAAGAAACAAACAGAAAATAAAAAGGTTCTCTGATGTCAACGAGACGTCCTTTATAAAGTATGAAAAAATAGGTTTTAAAATTGCATAAGGAATAGAAATAACACATGTTGCATTTTATAAAGACGAATTTGAGTCAACACTTTTGTTCTAAGGAAATTAAACATTTCTTAAAAAACTACACCGATCGGTAATTCAGTTGATATGAAAAGATATCTTACATTTTTTGTTATACCTAATGCGTTTTTTTTTCCACTGAACAAGAACATTAAAAATAAACATATGTTAAAAATCATCTTATAACCATTAACACTATTCATAATTCCTTATAGGTATTCCATAAAGAACGAATAAATTAAATTCTTACTTCTTCTTAGATTTCATTAGATATAGAAATATATCTCCATAAAAAATTAAAAATATGTTAGGCACTGGTGAACATCGTACCACCTACAATTTTTGTTTTTCTTAATTTTCTTTTTTCCTTAACCACCCCAGTATTGAGAAGAACAAAAAATATATTCAAGTCGGTTGAACCATTTTCGAGTTTTTGGGAGACGAACGCACGGCATTTGATTTTTATATATGTATATAGGTTATTACAGCTTTAGTGGTATTATTGGTTATTATCATCTCACTGTTGGGCAAAAGTCTCATGCAAAATATTACATGTGAAATTGATCACTTTCATCCCTTGATTAACAATAGAGTATTACAAATCAAATATAATATACCTATAATTATTCACACTAATTGCATTCGACCACTATGTTTTTCTCTCGCAATTTTTCTTACATAATCGTTACTCTTTCAAATCTCACACATAAAAAGTTGTATAGCAACCACAATAATCCGAAACACATAAATTATTACCGTTTGTTATTTTACTTCGTCTTATTTGATCTTCAATCTTCGTGATTGTTTGAGTTCACACACTTTTTACAAGAAAAAAAGTGATTGTATAACTATATATTTAGTTAAGTGGATGCAATAACAACACTTTCATCTTTCATGTCTTTATTCTCATCGTGTTTGCAATAAAATAGAAGTTAAATAAAACTCTTGTCTAACATCAGGTTCAAACACTGGCCGTCTTTTCAGTCTGAACTTTTCTATATTATCAATTTCCTCATGCAGTTTGTTCTATTATTATGCATGTGTATTACTGTAAACTTTAACTTTAACTCTGATCCTTAGAGAACGTAATGGTACTATTCTATATTAGGTGTTTCTACACCCACAATGGTTGGTTGGTGGTTTCCATAATGCATATTAGTTATTAAACAGTAGGCAATCAGAACATATCTGTATAAAACCTGACTGTGTGCCAACTAATGAGCACTCGTACAGTTCTTTCTTAAATCTATGTTGAGCCCAGGCCATTACCAGTAATAGACCAGAAAAATGCTTGGATGACGGAAAAAACTAAGTATTCTTGTAGGTACGATAGAAAATTAAAAAAAAATGTAATCACAACACAATCCAGGGTCTATTGCAATCTGATGCGGCATATATCATAAACATAATAAGCCCATTACTGTTCCACTGCTGGGCACGGGCCTCTTCTTATAATGAAAAGGGCTTAGGCCTTAGTCCACCACGCTAGCCTGGTGCGGGTTGGCGGACTACACAGACCATTGAGAACTTTATGGAGCTCTGTCGGATGTGCAGGTTTCCTCACGATGTTTTTCCTTCACCGTTAACGCAAGTGATAATCAAATTCTGATCCGCACATGAGTTCGCACAGTCACAGGTACGGGCCGAATCGACTCAGACTCTCCCGTATGGAGGGCAAGCGTACAACCGATAGGCTATCATTGCAGCATATGCCTCTACTAAACCAAGAGGTTAATTATGCCCGTAGTCACCACGGTGGACCCGCGGTTTGATGAGTACAGATCCACGCCCCCGGATCGGTGACACTGCTATTCAATACCTACCAGTAGTAGGCTGAAGTTGGATGGTTATTCCACTATCTATCTGTCGACAGAGCCTCGTAGACCAGTGGAATGCGCGAAGACAAGGTTAATTATTGTAGAAGCTGATTTTTTGCGTTTTACACATTCAGTCTGTTCTGTCTGGAGGGGCTCCTGGGTAATTACCAACCGCATGGATCATTGCCGCGGTCAGTCCCTGGATGGATGACCGTTCGTTACACATCGATACCCCTCCGTGCCTCCGAGAGCACGTTAAACAGTCGGCTCGGGTATCATACGAATACCTATGACATTTGGCCAAAATTCGGTACTTAAGTTTTAAAATTAAGAATAGTAATAACAAAATTAAAATGACTTGGGATATAATCAACAATGAGACTGGAAGAGTCAAGAATCGAAGTAGTGACTATAGCCTTTCAATTGATAATAAGACAGTTAAATCAGACTTAGAAGTTGCCACAGCATTTGAACACTTCTTCACGGACATTCCAGTTTCAATCACAAAATCCTTGAAGTCATCCCCCACTGTTGCCGAATCTCTATTGAAAGAAAATGTTAATATGTGTAATAATGAATTAAATTTCCGATATGTAAGTGATAAAGATATTGTAAAAACTTTCAATACCCTTAATGTCAAAAAGACCGCCGATCTTTGGGGTAACTCCGTTGAAGTTACAAAATCTATTATCAACACAGTTGCACCTGAGTTAGCTGTAATTTACAATAAATGTGTTGGATGTGGTGTATTTCCTGACTTAATGAAAAGTAGTAAGATTATACCTTTATTTAAATCGGGCAGCACATCTGACCCCACTAACTTTAGACCTATTTCTGTGCTTCCCACCTTTAGTAAAATATTTGAAAAATTAATCCTTGATGGGCTGCAAACCCACTTTAATAAAAATAATTTGTTACATAGGAAACAATTTGGTTTCACAAGAGGTCGCTCTACAACTGACGCTGGTGTCGAGCTTTTAGTTAATATTTTTAATGCCTGGGAGGATTCACATGATGCTTTAGGCGTCTTTTGTGACTTGTCAAAGGCGTTTGATTGCGTTTTTCACGAGACATTGGTCAGGAAATTACATCACTACGGAGTTAGGAATACTGCTCTGGATCTTCTTATTTCCTATCTGGGTAATAGGATCCAGAGAGTAGACGTGAATGGGGAGAGATCTCCGGGGTCTGTAGTGACAATGGGAGTTCCGCAGGGCTCAATTCTCGGCCCGTTCCTATTTCTCGTTTATATTAATGACCTACCTTATCTCATGAAAGATAATCAGGAGATTGTGTTATTTGCTGATGATACATCATTGTTATTTAAACTTAAACGGCAGCAGCCAGTTACGGACGATGTAAATAACGCTATCTCTGAAGTAGTGCACTGGTTTAATGTTAATAACTTACTTTTGAACGAGAAAAAGACTAAATGTATCAGATTTTTGACACCTAATGTTAAGCAGGTGAAAACCAGTGTAGTAATAAATGGAGACGAGTTGGATCTTGTGGACACCACTATGTTCTTGGGTATAACTTTAGATTCGAAACTGCAGTGGGGCCCACATATAGATAAATTGTCGAAAAGACTCAGTTCTGCAGCTTACGCGGTCTATAAGATACGCCAGCTAACTGATGTAGAGACAGCCAGATTGGTATATTTTAGTTACTTCCATAGTGTTATGTCGTACGGCATTTTGTTGTGGGGAAATGCTGCCGACATCCAAACTATCTTTGTTTTGCAGAAGAGAGCTATTCGAGCAATTTATAACCTTAGTTTTAGGCATTCACTGAGGGATAAATTTAAAGAAATTAATATAATGACGGTCGCATCACAATATATTTATGAAAATTTGATTTATATAAAGAAAAATATCAGTTTGTTCTCTAAGAACAGCGACATCCATAACGTCAATACTAGAAATAAAAATAAACTCATCCTACCAATGACTAGGCTCCAGAAAATCAGTAACTCCTTTAGGTGCCAAAGTATACGCTTCTACAACAAAATTCCAGGCAAGTAGACAGGCAAGACTTAAATTTATTAAGACTTAAGTCTTAATAAATTTAAGTCCTATGTAAAGCAGAAACTATGCAAAAAGGGTTTCTATAACGTTAAAGATTATATGGACGATAAAAATGCTTGGAATTGAGCCGCTCGCTGTTATCACAGACGCATCATTGTAATTATTTCATAACATTATTATTTTTTATTTTATCCTTTTGACATATATAATCGAATTATTTTACCATCACCTCATTTTTTACATTACATTTTTAATAAATTGTAAATGTGAGTACCATGTAGGGTAGCTATATACACGAATATTGTAAACGTTTGGCGGTTCTTGAGTTTTTTTTTGTGACCCACACAAATGTCCAGCTGATTGATAGCGTCGTGCAGCGGTCGGGTTGTTGAGCTCCCTAAAATAAGGTTTGAGCTCCGCGATGATTGAAGCAGATGTACCGTCAGTTAGGACAGGTCAACTCGAAACTGCTATGGCACTTTCCTCAAAAGACCATTCCAAACGTTGCCCTACATCGTTTCACTCGCATAGTTTGTATACTACAATGTCTGGACTTTATCTGGACTATTGTCTGGACTGGCAAAATAGGTTTTTGTATTATAGTTATTATTTTAATAATATCGCTTTACAATACTTCATTCCAAACTGTAAAGTATGAGCATCATGCAGCTATTAGTGATACGCTTATAATCATATCATATTACTGCCTATTGTCTGGTAATATGAGTCTGTCATGCTCACTTAAATGTCTTGCTGATGGTGGCGTTGTTTATCCGGTCGTTGAGTTCCCTATAATATGGTTGAGCTGACCGATGCGGATGTGCACGTCATGCTCGTGAACGGGTGCCGTCTGTCGGGACTGGTCAGCTCTTAACTGCTATGGCAATCATAGAAGGCATATTTTTCTATTTGTTACTCTTATGTGAGTTTATTTGTTACATTAACCTGCATTATTCTCATTCTATTTCTCACACTACTGTAATGGAATTGTAATGAACTACTATTTTAAAAAGAGTATTCATGGAGTTTCTTGCCGGCTCTTCTCCATAGAACCTACCTTTTGGAACCGTGCACCTAGTCGTGACGTTTTAAAAGTGCCTGAAATCTGGTCTATTTGAAATAAAAAACTTTGACTTTGACTTTGACTTTGACAGTCGTTACGGGTAGTTACCGAAAGTCTGTCAACTGGTCTAAACTTAGAGTATCGACATTCCCCAGTAAATGGGTTACGGAGGTCCGATGGCAGTCGCTCCGTGTAAAATACTGGTATTCAGCCACATCTGGTTAGACTGGAAGCTGACTCCAACATAGTTGGGAAAACGCTAGGCAGATATACAAGGTTAGTCGGAAAGGGGGTACTAAGCCGCGGGCCACCTAAAGTAGACTATTTTAAAGCAAGTGTTAAAATTTCAAAATTCGATAATTTTTATTTGCATGAAAAAATATTTTTATTTTTATTTTTTCAAAAAAAAAGACTTACCTGCTTTAGTTATGAATTCAGAAAATTAAGTTTCTAATCCGTGACCCCAAATATGACCTAAATTGTAAACACAGCTGATCATAGCTATGGACAAATAGATTTTAGCATATATTTTACGAAATCTTTAAAAAGCTATTTCTCTAAAACTATCGAGTTTTGGGGAAAGTTGTAGAACAAAAGTTATCCCTTATTATGGGTACTTTAACACCCTTTCGGCTTAGTACCCCCTTTCCGACTAACCTTGTATACACATTCAGTCTGTTATCATTCCGTCCCAAGCTTTAATGAAAAGGACGAAAATAGGCCCCTAAGTTAGCACGAGCGTAAAGAATTTGCATTAGTAATTTGTTTTTATCATAGTGCAATCTGATGTCGCCTTCCTTTTATTTTAGAGAGAATATTAAACCTAATTGCAGTTGATAGATCTATTAGTCAGTGTTGCGACGGAAACGGGTTTTACTTTATTATATTTTAATTTTTATGCTCGTCTTTATTCTTCGTTGTACACGTAGTGTATCAATATGTACCTATAACAAAATATAGGTACTTATAAAACAAAATGGTGATGTGAGCTTTAAGTGAAGCTCACCTTTGTTATAGTCTGTTTAAAAATGTACTTTACTTATTTAATTAATTTTAATATTTATTATAAAATTACCTGAGACCATTTTCACTTGGTTTTTGGTTCATATTAAGTCGAACATAGCATAAAGACGCAGTCTGTAAAGATTGTACGCAAAAAACCTGTTATTTCTGGTTCTTTTTTTGCATATAGTCTAAGAACGCATCGTTTTATTATGTCACCCGCACTGTGTATAATATATTCTTCAATTAAAATATTTCCAGCATTTGACATGAGATAATTAAAATCATCTCTTTATTTCGAAAATTATTGCTAAAGTATGAAAGCATTTCCTGATACATCATAATATTATTTTTACGAAGCAAATAAAAATAATTTTATTTTCAAGTATCCTCTATCAAGCCTGAATATTGAATATGCACTAGGCGTGTTAAAATTGTTTGAAGTAGAATTTAAATAGACTTTCGGCTAACAGATCTAGTTAAAAAATACCACGAAGATGACGGGAAATGTCCGTTCAAGTGCCAATCATTTGAAAACAGAATTTAGAAGTTTGTACTTTGATGTGATTACAAATAGAAGTGTTTACAGTTGAATCATCTAATTTTAACGTATGCGGACGTCTTGATGAAGTATATACCTAAAAATATAACACTTTACTCATATACTGTAGTTTAGGAATTACGAAAAGGAATTGAGTATAGAAGCATTTATCTCAAGAACAACAAGGCGTATTTTGATGTAGTCTATTTTTATTGCTTCCTAATGAAGATTTATATTCGGAAATAAAAGCAAACTTTAGATGTAAAAACAACCGAGCCGCCGCTATAAACATACAGCTAAAATACGCGGAGGTATAAACTACCGATAATGTTGTTTCCACGGCGTTGGAGTAAAAGAAACATGACGACATCTGTTGACTACGCTGCGTTAAAACATGTTTAGTTGTGCGTTGTTTACCTGGCAAGAGCAGGGCATCCTCTTCCTTTCCATGGGTCACAGTGGTAAAAGTTAACTAAAGGAATATTCGAAAGAATGCGCAGCAGCATCTTTCCGTTCACTTATCCTAATCCTGTCCTAAATATTTTAGCGCAGGCTTTTTTGGTTAGAAAACATAACATCACGCCTTATATTCCCCGAAGGGTTCGCCAGAGGTGTTTTAGTTCACCCTCATTTCGCCATTATGTTTCAGTCCCATGTAATAGGGGGCGAGCCTATTGCCATCAACCGGGCACAAATCCAGACTCCAGGCCGCTACTGAGAATCTCCTAATGGAAAAACCTAATACCACTGACCGACCTGGGGATCGAACCCAGGACCCTATGCTCAGCAGTCGCGCTTTCGACCACTAGACCAACGAGGTAGCTTTAATTAGAAATTTAGTAAATATAAATAAACATGGTTGTGATTATGAAGTAGTATAATTTTATTTAATTGTCTCACCAACGTACACAAACCTTGAATTAATATTGTAGTAATTTGCCTAATGCTATTTAAACTGTTTGATGATTTGTAATTTTTTATGGTATCCGGCGTACACACGTGTTTCATTAGTGATTAAAAGTTTTAGGTTCTTGTAACGTCGACCTTTTTATGATTAGAGTTGTAGAAAAAAGCAATGTTGTATAATGGAAATGTAGGGATAGTGCTTTAGGGTAATCACGAACATGGGAATATTCCGAAAATTACTAATTTTATATGAAACTCCCTACTGCAACGGACACTAATCGGAATCGCAACGTAATCGCCTCGCCTCGGGACACGAACAGCGATGCGGTGCGTGGTCAACTTGGTTCCTGCGCTTACGGCTTGTCGTCCCCGCGCTTACGTCTCTCCCGCGGCCTGCCTGCAGCACACTACTGTTACTGCGAGCCGTAAGCGCGGCGTCGCCTAGCCGTAGCTGAGTCGATGTATCGGAGCTGCTGATCCGCTTTGGTTACGTGCTTACGTTAGGTTGACGCCTGTTTGACGGCGAGGCGAAAGGCGATACGGTGACGATCCCTTTGCGAGTTGATATGTGTGCTTTGACCTTTAAACAGAATGTATTTACTTGTACGAACACACGAGTATGTAGATGAAGGTCTGACAATCTCCCTTTTGTTTAACATCGATATGGTTTATTTCTACCTAATTGCAAGAATTGGATTTAATTTTAGTTAAAAGCATTATACGATTTACTCTTTGAGTTAAGTACTATACAGGGAGATACAGTGGGTAGGTACTAATGATAGAAAGCGTATGAGGTCGATTTGTTGTGTAATCTTGATTTTGATGCACCTTTCATTTATCTGTAAACTTAAACATTTTTTCTGCCTTGCCTTTACCCAACTATGTTGGGGTCAGCTTCCAGTCTAACCAGATGCGGCTAATTACCAGTATTCTACACGAAGCAACTGTCAAAGGACCTCTGCAACCCATTTGGTGAGGAATGGCGATATCCTAACGTTAGACCAGTTGTCAGACTTTCTGGATTCTAACAACCCGTAACGACTGTCATAGGTATTCGTATGACATCCGTGATCGACGGTTTAACGTGCTCTCAGATAAAAGGGGGTTCTCTCAATGTGTAACGAACGGTCACCCATCCAAGGACTGAGCACGACAAGCGCAGCTTAACTTCGCTAATCGTAAGACCTGCGCGGTTGTTATTTAGCCGCAAGCCTCTCTGTATTTGCTACTTAGTATCACATGACATGACTATACTAACGAGGTCACAAGCTGCCGCATCCATTGAAATATCTATGTTTTTATTACAGTTGTACGTACCTCTACCCTGTTTACCCATTAACGAACGCGTAAAATGTGCCTTATCTTACCTTCGTCGACTTTGATAGCCATTACGAGTCAAGTTTTCAAGACTCGAGTAAAAGAATAACGTGGAAAATACTTACGACTCTAGGTTGTTCGCCGTGACTTTATGTGTAAACTTTTCCATGTTTCACTAAATAACGTGGATTTTGTTTAACAAAAAAACTCCTACATGATTTATTAAACTTATGATGTAGAATACATTTTGGTTTCCTAGCTATTAGATAGGGTGTGTTTTAGGGCTTTCATCCCGGGAATCTCGGTCTCGAAAATTTCGAGAGTCTCGACGATTTTTTGGTATTTTCGAGACTCGAGACTAACATTTTCGGTCACGGGAATAACGAGACTTTTGAGACTTGAGTCACATAAAAACTATTAAATAATCTACTAAACCAACAGTAATTTTTTATTATGGTAACATGGATATGGCAATGGCAACACTGTCGAGTGTAGAGTAAAGCTTAGTATTATCTGTGGAGATTGAATAAGAATAACCTTGTTGACAAAAAACACATATTTTGTCTACATAATATATAATATTATAAATTTCATTGAGAAAGCGCGAAGTTACTAGCTGCAATGTGTTCGTTGGCTGATAACTTAAAAGGTATGTTAATTAATACACGTTAAAAGCATAAGTTATCAACTAAATACTTATTAGTGAGTTGTGGCATTTTACATGCATTTTATGTTGTACCTTCTTATGTTTTCTTACGTAATGCGTTTAAATTCATTTCTAATGCTTAAATAACTATCGATTTTACGTGTTATTTGACACAATATTGTTTTTTGCTAGTTTGAGGTTATATTGTGGCCGCATTCTGAATAGGGCGGTATTCTGGTGGTTTTATTTTTGTCGTTTTTGTGTGTGGTAATGGGCTTTTCTTATTGTTTTAGACAAAAGCATGTCTTATTGCGATGTACTTGCTAAAATGCATGATAAGTCTTCGGTATGGTGCTATTTTTTGCGAGCCAATGATAATGCTTCTGCTAAATGTAAAACATGCCACAGAATATTTAAGACTTTAGGGGGGAATACAAGTGGTCTTCATAAACATCTTAAGAGTATGCATAACATGATATTGTCAAAGGAAGAACTACGACTTGCTTTATCATCGGATACCATCGCTTGCACGCCTTCAACAAGCAAATGCACGAGAAAAGATGGAGCTTATAAACCACTCGAAAAAAAAGCCAAGATGACGGATTTCTTCCAGAGAGTTGACGGAATTGAAGTTAAAGTTTCGAGAATGGCTTCTCTGGATGGAATACCATTTCGAACTTTTGTCGAATCTAAAGATTTACGCGAGTTGTTCAAAAAAGCTCAATACACATTACCATCATCTGTGGCTACCATATCAAGCATGGTCAAAAAACAGGCTGACTTTATCAAGTCTTTGACAGTAAACGAAATTACAAAATTGAAAGAGACCGGAGTAAAATTTTGTTGTACCTTAGACGAGTGGACCTCAAACCAAAACAAGAGGTACATGAATGTAAACATACACTCACCATTTTTTGAAGGTGATAAATATAAAAACTTAGGTCTCGTTAAAATATCTGGTCCCATGCCTGCTACTGTTTGTGTAGATTTGTTAAAAGAACGTTTGTTCCAGTTTAATGTTAATTTAGACACTGACGTTATAAGTCTAACAACAGATGGATGTAGCGTAATGAAAAAAATGGGAAAGTCAGTCAATGCTTATCACCAAAAGTGTCTGGCCCATGGTATGCAATTGGCAATACTAGATGTGTTGTATAAAAAAACAAAATTATGTGAAATACAAAATGACGTATCACAGAATATGAACGATGACGATGATGAAAATGTGGATGATAATGAAAAAGATGAAAGTGGCAGTTTTGAAATAATTGAGAGCAGCAAGCCGCGAAAACATTAAGAAGTAATTTATGAACATGTGATTAATAAAGTCCGAAAAGTAGCAAAGTTGTTCAGAAAATCACCAACAAAACAAATTGTACTAAGAAAATACGTAGAAGAGGAGTTCCACAGAGAACTAAAATTAATAATTGATTGCAAGACGAGATGGTCTAGTTTAGCTGAAATGCTGGACCGATTTCTTAAAATAAAGATATGCGTTCGAAAAGCTTTGATTGATATAGGATCCGGAATAGAGTTCACTGAATCAGAGTATACTACATTGGAAGCAATCTCAAATTCACTAGGTATTATGAGAGTGACCTTAGAAGCACTGTGTAGACGAGACACTACTCTTTTAACAGCAGATACTGCACTAAATTTCTGCCTAAAGAAATTAGATTTACAACAAAGTTTTTTGAGCGTAAAGCTCGCCAATTCACTGCGCATCCGTATTATGGAAAATAGACTGATTGAGGCAAGTATCTTACAATATTTGCACAGTCCTTCTCAGTTTTTTGAAAAGAAGCTTGATGCAACAGCTTTTCAAACATTAAGCAACGACGAAATTACAGTGTCTTTAAAAGAATTGTACGAAAGGTTAAATAAATCCACATCCACAACTGACAAATCTGACAAGTATACCGCAAATACCAGTTATTTAAATGATGCAACGATTGCGAAGGTCACAAATTTAACTACAGAAGAACAGCTGGAATGTGAGCTAAATAATATGTTAAACCCCCAAGAAGACAAAGGACAGAATACAACTTCCATGTCTATCCATGACTTGCAAACAACCTTGCACGTAGAAAAAGCTCTCTTTGAAAATGGGGGCGACAGAGGGAAATACCTAAATTATTGCTACAACTATTTAATATCTATTCCCCCCACTAGTGTAGAAGCAGAAAGAGCTTTTTATAACGCGGGTTACTTTTGTAACAAAATTAGGTCCTCTCTGTCTGAAACGACATTAAACGCTCTTTGTTTTTTACGTGCCCACTACAAAAATGAAAAAAACTGTAACAAATGATTTTTCTTTTTGTTTGCGTTTGTTTAATAAAGTACTTGATTAAAATATCATGTTTTGACTTTCTAATTGCATAGCCTATAAGTAAGAAAACCAAGTTTTGAAATAGTCTCGAAAGTCTCGTTTTCCCCGGGAATTTCAAGACCACACCTAGTCTCGTTTTTTTTTTCCCGGGACTCAGTAATGCATCGAGACTGAAAGCCCTAGTGTGTTTGGATTTATGCAAACACACCCTATAAAGTAAAGCCTAAAGTAGAGGAATAAGTTGAGTACAGCACCTACTGAAATATCATCTATTTAACCCAATTTAAATACCGAATTTACATTGGGCTCAGATAATACATGGGTAGAAATGGTATTTTGAGTAGCAATGCTAGCACAGAATAGAGTTGATCTCTTTAACACAATGCGTAACTCCGTTGACACGCCTCGCCCACTTCACTGTCCAGTTTTTAATAAAATCCTTTTACCAGTATTTAATTTACAGGAAAAAGCAATTTGAATGTGACAAACGCAGATGCAAATTGCCTTTGCACAGTAGAATTTGCCGAGCGGTGTCATATTTGACTTTTTACATATTTTTTTACATAAAAGTACGCCGTATACTACATGTGTCTACGTGTTTTAAGGAACCCCAGAGAGTACGATTCATTTTCTTAATTTAAGATTTTCTTAAAAGAGCCTCTTTGAGAAGCCTTAGGTACACACGCAAGCCCCTAAAAATGTAACGACTAAAACTGAGAACTAAATACCAAATTGCGTGGTGTAGGTAATGATATAAGTACAAATATGCTACACTTGATATTCAACTTGTATTCAAGTAGCAGTTTGGAGATCCAATGCGAATAATATTCAATTGCCTGCCTGTCAGTCGACGTTTACGCATGATTTATTATCCCATTTCTGCACATTCATAGTATAAATTGCCCTTACATGATCTCGTTTACGCGTCAGAAACCAGAAAGAGATGAGAAACACGTAGAAAACGCATAATGTATGTAGGTACTTACAACCAGCATCTCGCAACGTAAACAAAATATGAAATTCCCCTTACAAATCACCGCGTGCTGCCATTTTGAAAAAAATATACTACAAATCAACTTAAGTTAAAGAAGGTACGTTAGGTTTTGTACAGAAAAAGTAGGTAAGTAGGTAGCGTAAATAATTAAGAGAAAAGTAAGTTGCTAGGTAGGTACTTATAGCTCTTGACAGGGAACAAGATGCTTTCAATTGATTCATTAAACGTGCCGAAAAAGATAGGTTAATCATGTATAGGCAGGTGTACCTACTTTGTACTAAACGAACCATAGAATTAAATATGAGAATATTAGAGCATTTGAATTTAAGTGACACAAATTCGATCCCAAGGTATCTCTCATTCCCGGAACAAATAGTTCCCTAGTTCATCTGTAGGTACCTTAATCTTGAGCCGAAACATCACGTGTTTATTTATTATTGATATTGATCAACAGACATGACTTTTTTTGCCGTTTTTATAGATAATGGTACGGAACCCTTCGTGCGCGAGTCCGACTCGCACTAGGCCGGCTTTTTTTTTCTATTTTATTTACCTACAGCGATTAACTTTTTGGCCCTCATTTTGATTCTCATATCGTGCCTGTTCTTTTTATTCCTCTCATGGGTTTCATTACATGTGGCCATAGAAAACACTAGGCGCATAAAGTTTACCGAATCTAACTGAAACTTTTCGCAATTCAATGTTGCGAACCCTCCGGAACTATTTCAATAATCGAAGCGGGCACGGATTCTTTTGTGTTCTAGTTGGGTTACTTTTGTGATCTAATCACACATTGCAGCATTTGTAATTCTGAATGGCTTGCTTAGCATTGATTGGTGGTCAGTAGGTATTTTTTTAAGTACGGGTGAAAAAACACTGGAACTTAAACGATATCTTTGAAGGTCGGGCGGTAGGCTGTGACGTGATGATTACACTCGGTTGTGATTTTGTGATGCGTTGTTTTTAAACGGTTTTAGGGCCGAAACACAACCGCGTTGCGGCGCCGCACCGCTAAAATTGGCAGTGGAAATATTAAATTATCATATTAAATTCACGACGTAAACTGCCGATTTTAGCGTTGCGGCGTCGCAACGCGGTTATGTGTTTCGGCCCTTAATTAGCTTCACTTCGTATATTTGTTTGTTTGATTCAAATCTTGCGACAGCCGATTCTCCTGAAACTTCGCACCCAAATTCAATTCTCATGACAATACAACATTATAATAATTCAACCTTTATTCCTCAGATCTTGATGCTGCAGGGCTACTGTAAGATAAAACCGTTTAACTTACAATTATTTTTAAGGGATTATTTTAAAATAGATCATTTTGATTTTTGATTATTTTGGTGGACCCTGGTTAAAGCCGAAATAAATACCAACAAGTAGAAGAAGGAACTACCTCGTTGGTTTAGTGGTGGCAAGCGCGACTGCTGACCGTGAGCTCCTTGATTCGATTTCTCGGTTATTGGGTTCTTCCGTGTGGAATGCCTCAGTAGCAGCCCGGAGTTTGAATCTGTGCCCAGCTGACGGCATGAGGCTCGCCCCTATTTCATGGCACTTAAACATAACAGCGAAATGAGGGTGTTACTATACAGCTCTGCTCTACCCTTCGGGGAATACAGGCGTGATATTATGTTATGATAGAAGAAAGTAGAATTTTGGAAGATTAAATTGAATAAATCACGAAACTATTTGAGCGACAGGTTTTATTCACCGAGATAGTAGAAATTCTTAAGTTGAACATTACATACAGCTACCGCCGCCAACTCAGTCTCTATCTTTATTTGTATGGGCGTCTAAGTATTAATTATTATTAAGAATAACTAAAGCAGTGCCATCTCAAGTTTAGTAATTGATTAATTACATTTATTCCATTTAATTTGTTTAAGAGAATGAAGAGAATATTCCAGAAGTTTACTTGAGCTTTTCATTAACCAGAAGTTAGATTTCGTAAGAACCTAATAATTAACACAAAGGTTGTATTTGTTCCCGGAATTTCCACCTTCGACTACCCAAAAGTTAAGACGACAAGGGTTGTATGTAGCACAAGTTAGATTTATTGGGAACATAATAATGCCTAAATCATTACATTAGTCATATTCTAAAATAAAACTATACTTTCAGAAAGTCTACACTGAATAAATTGAGGACATGAGGGCCAGAGTGGCCTGTTTTTTTTTTTAAATTGTGTTGATAATTTTTTACTGTCGTAAATGTGGCTCTATTATTTTCATCAATCCGTTAGGCCACTCTGGCCCTCATGGCCTCAACTACAAATTCAAAATGATGTACCATTAACGCCAAATCCAATCATATAAAAATATATATTCTACTTCGACAAGTAGGTTTTCCCGCTTCGCATCGATATCAATTTTCATGGAAATGTGACGATAGAATACATATATATTATTTTACACAAGTTCCGTAAACTGCCTCGTTGGTCTAGTGGTGGCAAGACGTGCAACTGCTGCTCGTGAGGTCCTGGGTTCGATCTCTAGGTCGGGCAATTTATTATTGGGTTTTTCCATGTAGAATACCTGAGTTACAGCCCGGTGTATAGATTTGTGCCCGGTTGATGGCAATAGGCTCGCCCCCTATAACATGGGACTTAATTATAACGGCGAAATGACGGTGTTACTATACTGTGCCTAATCCTTCGGGAAATACACGTCACGTTAAGTTCCGTAAACTCAGAATAAAAACGATAGAATTTGTAGGTACCTACCCTACTTACTCAGCAATTTGAATGATATAGTTGAACTTATTTTTATCAAAACGTGGCATCAGTAAAAGATAAATAAAGAGATAAATGTGGAATAAAACAAAATATTTAGTTTCTAAGGTCTGAAATCTGAATCCAACTAACCTGCTCGTAATGATGTGGGAGTTTTCTTTCTAATGTGATTACGTAAATGTATTTACGTTACCTTGTACTATTACGTATGTCTTTTTAACTACTTTCTAAATTGGGAAACCATGAAAAACATGTACCGGTAAACGGGGGTTACTTTGAATCCTGGGGTTACTTTGATAAAAACTTCGTTTCGCAATAATACTCAAATTGTACGAATTCTGAACGCATTCTTCCGATTATTTTTTAATGATTGACAGCATTGAACGTCGCTGTTAGCGTATGATTAGTCACAGTGGGTGGATTTTTGCTGGTTCATGAAAAATTGTTACAAATATATCAATAATGTTTTGTGTAATTATTTATTCCTTATTATACTTATACTTTCGAATTTCTTAGAAAAAAGGGAGACATCATAGTTTTACATTTATCTATACTAATATTATAAAGAGGAAAGATTTGTATTTTTGTATGTAACGAATAAACTTAAAAGCTACTGGACCGATTTCAAAAATTCTTTTGCCGTTAGAAAGCTACATTATCACTGAGTAACATAGGCTACGGGCGGAGCCGTGAGGACACAGCTGGTTACCAATATTTTTCTTTTTCTCAAAAAGTAGTAAGAAACATTATAAAATCTTATTCAAGAAATAGACAAAATAAACAAAACCGATATTTGCATTTTTATTTTATTTCTTTTGCTCTCATATTTCAAGAGAAAAATACATTTCAATACTGAAATTGATCAAAGCACCCCGGTTTACGGTATTACGGTAATTGTAAAGAAGCAAAAAGCGAATAAGCTCTCTGACAACTTTTTAACGGCAGACTGGACTAAAAAGATTATGCTGCCAATGCATATACCTAAATCAAACAAGTTATTATATTTTCACAAACTGAGCACGGCTTTGGCACTTATTCCTATGACCATTTAAGACATAAAAACGTGGTGTTATATACGAGTACATGTTGAGTTTATTTTAACTTTAAGTATAGTACAACACAACTAAGAAGTCGCATCGGCAAAATTCGTAAAACCGATCTCTTCCGAATTCAGTGCGACTTTAAGATCACGAATGTTTATAAGTACTACAGTAAAAAATATATCTACGCTGACGCAATAAATGTGATTGGCGCGAAAATGAGTGACTGCCGTTGGTTGTTCGATCAAGTTTGCCGATGCGACTTCTTAGTTGTGTCGTACTGTACTTATATCCTTCCTTAGATTAATGATTGGTCTCCGCTGGAGCACAGCGAAGACCAATCATTAATCTAACTTTTTTTCATTAAAAATTACGAATAGACAACAGACATAGTTCTAATCTCAGTAGCTAACCTTTTTGTACAAATTCTTTTACAAAATACGTTCAATTTGTACACTTTGATTTCTTATTCTTAGAATGGTTAAGTACCGTCACAGTTCAAGAGGGATTATGGATGTAATCCGAGATTACTGAAGGGAGAAATTGCACGTTAGTATTTCAACATAAAAGCTGGTCTTTGCTCATACCTTTTTAGTGAGAAAAGATTTGACCTTTAGGAAAATAGATTAAAGGTTAGTAAAGATATAAAGTTGACCACCACCATTGGCACCATGTAAAGTCGAGTTACCTTGAAGAGAACAAAATTATTTTCGATTTGTGAGCTGATATTGATGGCTTCAAATTTCATTGAGCAGGCTGCTCTCCTCCGAAATTGCGGTATAGGCCATAAATTTCTTTTCCGGTCACTATCGATGTGCTATTCAGCCAGGACAGTGATGTACGCTCACAGCATAGACATTTTAGGTGAAGACCGGTCAACTGTAGTAAAGTCCCAGTCGGCAAGTGTCAGAGCAGTAGCCTGAGCCATTAATTGTATTAACATTGTGACGCTATTAATTCGCAAAAGAGGTTGTGTACGTAGGTTGCTAGGCAACCAAATCAGATTTCAATATTTTTTCAATATTTCGAAAGATTACCTAAATATACTGGAGAATATGCCTCGTAATCATTTAATGCATCTTATCCAATAAGGTTCGATGGCTCTGTTAGGAATAAAAACCAGGCAATATAAAAAAATATCTTATTGGGCAAAACTAACTTTTGCGCTATTTAAGGCAAGACCCAGTACTAGTGCTAGGAAATTGTAGTGGCAGGCAACAATTTCCTGCAACTGAAAAAGGTAACAGCATTACCGGTCACATAAGTTACGTACCTATTAACATTTCATAAGCTTATTCATGTTTTGTAGAATACTAAATTCAAATAGTAGATTGCTTTTAAAAACAAAGTTGGGTGGGTAATTTTTGGTAGGTGCTTGGTGATTTTGACAATGTTCCTTTATGAACGTTCATTGAGCCATGGTAAGCAGTCAACGGTGATTAATATTTATTATAACACTAGCAGCCCGGTGAACTCATAACACCTAATGTATTTTTTAATTTTTCCTTATTTTCTTTTTTCCTTTCCTAAATCACCCCACTGTTGAGGCGAACAAAACAAAAACAAAATCAAATCAGTCGAGCAATTTTAGAATTTTTGCGAGACTGACGCACGGCAATTGTTTTTTATATCTATATATATATAAATGAATTGCTGTTGGTTAGTCTCGCTAAAACTCGAGAACGGCTGGACCGATTTGCCTAATTTTGATTTTGAAATATTTGTGGAACTCCAGGAAAAGTTTAAAAGGTAAGAAAATACGGAAAAAATTCCAGAAAAATAGTAAAAATTGCTAGGTAGGTAGGCAGGCAAGCAGGCAAGTAGGCAGGCAGGCAGGTATTATTTTTCAGGTATGTATGGCTGTATTTTTACTATTTAAAACAATGTTTGCTGCGTAATAGGTATCCCATCAAAAACATAAATGTGAAAATGGGAGCCAAGTTCAATAATAAGAATATGCTTGGTTGTCGACTTCGCCGTCAAAAGCATTGAGATCTAAATGGGTGCCAATTTCTGTAGATAATCCTGAAATTTATTTATAAGATCATGAAACTCAAAATTAGTTACTTAGTTAGTAGACTTGGCTAGTTTTTACCAGCAAACCAAATTTTTTGAAGAGCAGTATTATCATTATATTGACCTTACAATATAAAAACAGTAACTTGCGTATTACATAAAGAAGATAAATTAACTAGCCAAATATGTATAAGATAACTTGTATGTGAAAACTAGCCAAGTCAAATCTTGAGCTTCATGATCTTATACATAAATTTCAGGATTATCTACAGAACTTGGCACCCATTTAGATCTTAATGCTTTTGACGGCGAAGTCGACAACCAAGCATATTCTTATTATTGAACTTGGGTCCCATTTTCACATTTATGTTTTTGATGGGATATCATTACTTTTTGTAAAGAAATTATTATTATTCATCATTCAAAAGTGATATGTAAGAGGTTTACGCTGTACAGTTTTCTTTTTTGTACAATTTTCTACATTTTCTTGAACGATAGAAGTGTATCGAAAGTCCTTCCTTTAACTTTTTTTATCATTATTTGCCTGTTAGGTATATTTTATTTCCCACTGGAATCAAATAATCTGGTATATAAAACGATAAAAACGACATTTCATCATGGAACCTATAATCTCCTGCGAAAGAAAACGATTTTGCTATTATAATTTCGCAAGGCGCTAGGTAATAAAAATAGATTGTTTGACAAATATTTCAAATCGTAAAAATTCTCTGTTTTCTGACTTTTTCCTTTGTATACACACAATTACCCAGCTGGACGCCAAATTTCAACTTTCTAGGTCATCTGGAAGTGAGTTAGGTTTTTGATCTATATGTCAGTCAGTGTTAAAAATGCCGATTTTTAGACGTTAATATCTTGAGATATTAACGTCTAAAAATCGTTTGAGATGTATTTATGAAATTTGAGATTATAGTTAATCTCAGGGGTTTTAATAAATAAACCAAATTTCATGAGTTTATGTTGAATAGATTTTGAGTTATTAAGGGCTCAAAAGTGGCTTCAAATGGTTCGTGTAATATAACACACGGCTGCTGCGTCGCCAGTTCCTTTTTTTTTAACTTTGGTTGACACGCTGCCGCGTGTCAAGATATTAAATAACGTTGAGATATTGCATATTTACCTTAAACAGAGTATTTCATACAAAACTATCACTATATTTTATCAAAAAGAACAAAATAAAGTAAAATTGATGTGTACTTATCAACTTTAAAGTGTTTTTTCTTATTTAAATCAACTTTAAATGATTAATAACACCACAACGCTGACATGTTCACCAAGTTCTCCGCGCGTCTGAAGGACAAACACGAATCCTTCGTGTGCAATCCTGCACAAGCGAGATTTTTCAAACGGTTAAAACACATTAAGTGACATTGCAAAATCGTTTCTAAGGTGAATATTACAAAAAGGATTTTCCTAGCACATAAAGGTTAATATAGAGATCATTTTTGTGCAAAAAAAGAAAATCAAAAAAATGCACAAATGGAACTTGGTAGGCGCATTGACGTTATAAAATTATATATATATAAGTATAAACTATTGTAATAGACAGAGATGTGCGCTGGGGAGTTTGATGGACATCACATCACAAAGTTGCGCTCATTGAGTTGAAATAGCAACTCAACCGTCACTAAGACCACTTACCAATTGAGGCCGCACCCAAAGTCGGTTTAAAGCCGCGTACAGACTGGGCGTTCCAGTGTACGCGTAGTCGACTTCGCATACATTGGATCGCGCAATCCATACCTGCAACTACGCGTATACATTTTGAGCACACGTGTCGCACGAGTCAGCCTCGCGACGAGCCGCCGTCAGTGTGTTCAACATACCTTGATTACGCGTACATTAGAACGCGCAGTCCGTACGCGGCTTAACACGACCTTAACCCGATAAATGCTGTGATTAAACCAATATTGAACAAAGCCGCACAGATAACCCTCCAATAGTCAAAAGCTATTGATACTTACTGATTCAATTTAAATGTTTAAACAAGAAGGAGTAAAAAGAATTTGTGTACAAAAGGTGAGAGAAGGGGAATTTGCTTATACCTCAGTGTACAAAACTATGAATACTAACCGATTAATATATTAATGCGAAAAATATATTTGTTTGTATTATCTAAACCAGTGATACCCAAAGTGGTCTATATCGACGCCCAGGGGTCGACGACGAGGTGTGAGAAAAAAAAAATGAGGGTCCATGAGATGTAAACGGGGGTCCACAATAGTGGACTTCATTTAAGCAGTGACTTTAATTTTGACTTTCCATTAATGGAATAACCCACATACACAGATGATTTGTTGCTTAGTTTTTACCTGAAAACGTAACAAACAGACTGACGACGATAGTACTATTGTAGGTACTATCGTAGGTTTAATAAATGTATAAAACTTAACGTGTGTTTTTTTATAATTTTTTCGCTCTACACCTCACTACAGTTAGAAATCAGTCAAAAACACATTTGAAGTCAACGAATTTGCAAAATGCAATTTTAATTAAGCAATTCACATGGCATTCGTTTTTATTTTTCTTTATTTTAGAAGCTTTGTCAAACAAGACTATGTCGCTCCATTGGACCTACACTTACTTTAAAATACAAGATAAAATAAAATAAAAAACAAAATATACATATCACTGAGACCATCGCCGCATATCCACTTCAACAATATTGTATAATAACTTTGCCAATTCAGACAGCGGAACTGCTAAAATACTGTTACAAACTCCAATATTTTTAAAATCTGTAGCTTTTCTCAATATTTCATATCTTACATCCTCGTTCCGGACACACCACCATAATATGCAAGACAACAAGTTTTTACTATTTTTTACTAATTCCCCTATAAGTCTTATTTCGTTTCGCAAGGATTTTAAAAATGGGCCCTCAATCCAGATGCACACGACATCCTCTACTATTTCACATTCCGAACAAAGCGGAGATGGTACTTTTTCATTAAGAAAGCAAACTTATTAAATGGAATGTGACCAGATCGAAGTCTAAAGGCTGTTGTTAAGGTATTTCTATTTAAAGTGAATTTTTCAAACCACGGGGACTTCCAGGGTTCATTTTGTAATGTCCTGTACCATATACCTTTCTCCACCGATCGCTCATGAAAGTGCACTTTCCACAGTTAAAAACAGTGTGGTTTAACTAAGTGAATACTATCAGTGAAGAAAGGCAACATATTAATAGCTACGCCATCGCAAGAAGCTTCTTTTGCTAATGTATCCACTCTCTCATTCCCTGCCAAACCAATGTGTGAAGGGATCCATTGTAGGACGACTTCTTTTGAATTGGCCTTCAGTTCAAATATTGTTTTGATGATACTGTAGGCGATCGGAGTGCCTCTTAAACAAGAGGTGCATCGAGCCACGTGCTGTAGGGAACTTTTCGAGTCGGATAAAATAACAAATTTATTATAATTTATTGATTTAATTATAACAGATTATATGATGGACATATTGTTGTTAATTTTAAATTTCATAAATTTGTCTATTTGAGTGTCAAAGAATGCAACCCCCATAGACCCATGATGGATACTAACTGTTTTGTCTTTAGACCCGTCGGTAAAAACTTTGTAATGTGATGAATACTGTTTTTCTAGATATAAAGAACAAGTGTATCTGAGATTAGTCATGTGATATTTTCTTTTAGTCTTATTTATGCCTTCAATTTTATTTATAACTATATTGCTCAATTCTTACCAATTAATCCAATAATCCAATGCGTACGTATCCAGATATCCCGCTGAATGTAAGTTGATATTTTAAATTTTAAAAACATTTGAATGATAATCGGAATCTATTTACGCCTCCAGTATCTACAAGAAGTAAGCGAGTTTAGTTCACTAACAACATTTATTGTAACGTTATTAGATGATGACATTGATCTCAACAAAAATTTTCCAGCAAGAAATATTCGACGAATTCGTAAAGACTGTAAACAAAGTTCGCTCTCCATCACATGGATGGGCGTGCTTTTAACAAAACCACCGATAATACCCATGGTTTGATTCTGTAGTTTGTCTAATTTAAATACATTTGAGTGGCAGGTACTATCATATAAAAAACTACCAAAGTCCAATCGACTTCTGATAATCGAAATGTAAAGTCTTCTTAAATGTTTAGGGTGTATATACCCCATCCAGAACCGGTCAACACATTAAAAATATTTAAGAACTTATGTTATTTCTCAGACAACTCGTTAATATGTTTGGTCCATCTCAACGAACGATCTAACCACATGCCTAAATACCTCACATTAGCTACTTCTTGCAATGGCGCATCATCTATCGTGATTCTAATATTATTTCTGTTAGTACTCTTTTTAAACACACATAATTTGCTTTTTGTAGAAGATACACTTAGACCTAAATTTTCTAATAACCTTACTAAAATGTCTAATGAACCTTGGAGGGAAGTACGAGCATTTTCTACATTTTTATCAGAAACATACAAGACAAAATCATCGGCGTACTGGGAAATACTAATAGACTATGTATAGCATTGCAAACATTATGAGTTGCAACATTAAATAATAATGGCGACAATGGGTCGCCCTGTGCTTAACCTAGACCAGTATATGGACTGATGAAACCTTGCTCATGCCTAATTTTTAAGTTTCTTACGATTAGGAAGTTCCAGAAGTAATTGCATATTTTCAGACCAACACCAGCTTTATCTAAAATTCCAAGTAATGAACATATATTAATATTGTTATAGGCGTTATTATCCAGGAAACACGCTAGAGTTACCAAATCTTTGGAGAAACCTGCTTGGATCCTTGTAACCAGTCTAGCCAAACTGTCTAAACAAGATTTAGATGTTCTAAAGCCTACCATCTCAGTTGAAAAGAATCTATTGTTTTCAAAATACCACTCCAGCCTCCTGTTAATAACCGAATGGAATATTTTACAAACACGACATTAAACTAATTGGACGAAGAGACGAAACTAGCGACGGATCACGATCAGGCTTAGGGATTGGTATTACGCAAATGTCTCGCCATTGTATAGGTATGAAACCTGTAGATAGAAAAATGTTAAATAATTAGAGTAAAACACTTTTGCCATTTTTAACCGACTTCAAAAAGGAGGAGGTTCTATGTTCGATTGTTTTTTTTTATGTATGTACACCGATTACGCTGAGATTTATGATCTGATTTGCGTGATTCTTCTTTAGTTTGATGCGGAATAGTTGTCATTTGGTCCCATAAAAATTTAACATAGTTTGGCCCAGTATTTTTCATTTTATGAACATTTTTATTTTTTTATGAACTTTTTAATTAACGTGGACGATGTAATTATTCTACCTGATGTAATCTAGAAAAATCCTACTGTAGTTTACAGAACAACCTATTACAGATACTAAAAAGTTAAAAAAAAACTAGGTTTATAAAAACCGACTTCAAAAACTAAAAAGTATAAAATAACTTAATAAAGATTTAATTTAATACACCTCTTATGCAAACCTAATACCTTTACAGTTTCAGAAGTCGGTGCCTTCAATTTGGTTCACCGTGGATTAGCACCTACTTCTGAAACTGTAAAGGTATTAGGTTTGCATAAGAGGTGTATTAAATTAAATCTTTATTAAGTTATTTTATACTTTTTAGTTTTTGAAGTCGGTTTTTTTAGGTAAGTGTTTTATCATGGAAAATGATATGTTATCGCATCCAGGCGCTGTGTCGCTAGCCTTAATGCAGGTCTCTTATTCATTTGTGGTGATGGGAGATTCTAATTTAAAATTACAGTACTTAAAAATTGGTTTAGGAGGACAAACATATGCGGGACATAAATTAATTAATAGCGATTCACATTTGTTTTTATCTGTAAAAGAATTTTGAAATTTATTTCCTTTTAACCATTTCATCTTCCACATTTCACTAGCAGATGAAACCTCGTCCAAAGAGTTGCAAAATTTGTGCCAACTATCGGATGATGCTCTTCGAATTAGCTTTTGGGACTCTCTAATACATTCTTTAAGGGTTTTCAGATTTAAGGGGGTAGGATTTTTCCTGAATTTTGACAGTGCCAATCTTCTTTTAGCGACTGAATGAGATAGGCTGGGAGTCCAATAGGGTTTTGGAACCAACTAAGAAGGAAGGAAAAGGGAAAAGAACTAAAAAACTAAAGGACTAAGGGGGAAGGGTTTAAATTAATCTTTATGAAAGGTATGTTGGTCACCTGCAACTTTATTGATGTGATTGACAAAATTATCATAAATAAGTTGAGGCTCTCCAATTAAGGCGAACGTTGAAAAGGTCTTTAAGATAGGTTTCATAGGCGCTCCAGTCAGCAAATTTAAAGTTACGTTTCTTAGAAAAATTTCGATTATATAAAATAGAAGAAAAGATATTAATTACAAGATGGTTGCTTTCTAGGGATTCATTGGTCACCTGCCAGTTAAAGAAACATGCTATATCAGAAGTGGAGAAAGAGATATCGGGGGAACTTTGTTGTAAGTTACCTGCTACCAATTTGATACGAGTATGACTGCCGTCGTTTAGAGAAACTAAGTTGCAATCAGTTATAGAATTGTATATCTGAGAGCCTCGAACGTCAGTTTTATAAGACCTCGTAAAATGATGCGCATTAAAATCCCCTAAAAATAAGGTTTTGCTATTAAACTGAGAAAACAAAATGTCCCAGTCAGTTCGACGAGTATGTACCCATTGCGGACAGTAAATAGCAATTACGTTATCAATACGCCTACAGTTAAAAATCTTGACGTGTTTTATCTGTATATCTTCGTTGGGATGTACTATAACGCATAACTGAGCTTTAATAGATTTATGTGTACAAATGCAAACACCCCCATAATTGTCTTCCCAGTCATTCCTAAACATATTATAATTATTCATTTTAAGTCGGCTTTCAGGTTCCAACCAGGTTTAACTTATCGCAGCTATATGAATTTTATTTTGATTTAACAATTGTTCAAAAACTAATCGTTTTGATCTTAAACTCTGCGCATTCCACTGTAATACGTTTATGACGACAGTCCCATTATCATTACTACTATTAGCCATTTTGTGAATTATAAGTTATATCAAATATCTTCTTAAATATTGAAAAATCAGTAAAGTTTTCCATATTAGCTGATACACATTATTCTACAGTTATACTTTTTTTTTTTTTTTTTTGGGAAAAGCTACATCTCTCTGAAATGATTATTTGTTTGATTTTGTTAATTAGTGATTCAAACGACTTATTACTAGAACACGACTCTGCATTTGATTGTTTGGTGCATTCGTCCTCTTAGCCTTTTCCCAATTATCTTGGGGTCAGCTTCCAGTCTAACCAGATGCGGCTGAATACCAGTATTTTACACGGAGCGACTGCCATCAGACCTCCGCAACCCAGTAACTGGGCAATGCCGATATCCTAAGGTTAAACCATTTGTCAGACTTTCGGGCTTCTGACTACCCGTAACGACTGTCATAGGTATTCGTATGTTTGGTGCATTCATGTGTTACGGAAATATTATTGATAAGAGTGTCATTTGTACTCCCAACTCCGCGGTGGCGACGACGACTATCCTCAGTGCTTGTGTACACACTGGCGAGCGTACACCTCTCATTAACCGCTGTATGTGTCTCCGAAGACGATGACTCATTGTCTTCATACGCTAATTGTTCCGATGAACTACGTTGTTTTCGTTTAGTGGCTTCTTGTCTATATTCATTAGGCGTGTTTTGGTCCTGTTTAATATTTGTATGTCTCGGCTTACTTGCCACTGCTGTTGCGTATGACATAGGGCTTGATGAATGATTTCGAGAATACATAGCCATGTTTAAGGTATTGCTAGTAATAGGGAATTGATCGACGGGTCGTGGTAAAAAAAGCGGAACATACATGGTCATTGCTCGGCGGTATGTACAGTTAAATACTGACATCAGCGCCCTGATTTTCTTTTCTTTTAAGTATGCTGGACACGATTTTACTAAAGATATATGGTTTCCTGTGCAATTGACGCACTTAAGAGTTGTGGCCTCACAATTAGGGTGGTTCGTACCGCATTTGGGACAAATTATTTTAAGAGATGGACACAATTTTATCGTGGCCAAAGCGCCAACACCGAGTACATTGTGTTACCAGAAAAACATATACGGCTCCACTGTAACTCTCATATTAAATATCTTAATAAATTGAGGGAGGGAACTTCCCTTAAAACATATACGAACGGTTTCGCTTTGTAGCCACCCTGACTCAGAATTTCTACGATTAAGTCTTTTAACAGATAGAATCTCAGACTCATTACAGCTTTTAACGCAGTTCAACAGCTCAGTTTCAGATAAACCCACATCTACATATATCTCTTATGATGCCATAAGGTGAATTAACTTCCCACGTCTTCTGAATTCTCCAATCTTTTCCTTTAAGATTATGACATGAAATTAACTTCTCTGCACTAATTTCGTCATCAAAGCTGACAATAACTTTAAAAGCGTTAATGAATTTCACACGACTAATTCCGAGTATGTTTTCCGAATCAAAAAGTTTAGCCTGTGCAAACTGTTTTGGTAACTTATCCATACTTGAAATACATATATCTATCTTTTCAATTTTCCTTCCCTTGTCTCTTGCAACTAATGTCCAATTCTCGTCCTCAATCAAACCACGTTCCCCTGTATTGTGTAAGTTCTCTTCATTGTTAAACTGTTGTATATCAACTCCTATTATGTCTTATTCATCCATATTATGTTCTTCCATACTAATGTTATCAACAACGTCCCTGTCATCCTCAAGTGCATTTTCACTCATATTACATACGGCTCAATATCTTACGACACGATAACACCGACCGTAACCATATTCTGGAGTGAAATTTTTTAGTCAACCCATTTGCAATATATTTATTGACATATTTAATTTGATATAAAATACTTGTCATCCATTAACCAGCTCGGTGAAGGTCATTCTATACTGGGATGCTATACTATTACTGTAGCAACGTCTCGATCTTACGTTACGTTTAGACGTATATGGTTTTTACGACGTATTATACGCTTTTACGGAATGGATATCAAGATTTTTTGATTCAGTTAAGGATGCTGTCGCCGAACTTGCGGTCCTGTAATGGTGTGTCGCTTTCTATGCATAGAGCGCATTGCTGCAATGCTTTCGCCAGCCGACGTTTGGCTGCTCGATAGTATAGTGACTAGTAGTTTCAGTCTGGTGGTGTGTCGTAATATAAAAACATTACACGCGTAATCTCTTCAATCTATGACTCCGTTAATCAGCATGGGTCGCTGGTTATCAGTAGCTGGTAACATTGGACAATGTTGATAAAGGAGGGTAATCCTCAAGATGAATCAACGTACCCGAAGTTATAAAAACACTGGTCATTCGAAGGAGCAAAGAATTCCATGTCGAATAGCTGAAGAAGTCTGACCTTTTATATCTGATTTGCTTGTCCTGCTGCCTTATTTTCTGATCTTGTGTTCATTATTATATTGTGATGTATTGTGAACTAGGTTCTATAACTAATCACTAACCTAATTAAAAATAATAATCCTGACATACCGATATCTATACTAATATTATAAAGAGGAAAGATTTGTATTTATGTATTTATATATTTTTGTATGCAACGAATAAACTTAAAAACGAATGGACCGATTTCAAAAATTATTTTACCGTTAGGAAGCTACATTATCACTGAGTAACATAGGCAATATTTATTGCTGGAATAAAGCTTCTTACGCGGGCGGAGCCGTGAGGACACAGCTAGTTAGCTATAACTTTAATGATAGATTCATCCCTACACGATTCTTTTGGTATGTATTTTACACGCTGTAGCCTTCTACAGTGTGTGTCCTTACACATCTTAGCGATCCCTACCTTACCCACATGTTCAACCTATTAAGGGCTATGATAATGAAAAACAAATTAAATAAGGATAACCATGAATTTTTGAAATAAAACTGGTTACTTATATGGGCGCTCCCTGGTATCACTTTCCTATTTTTCTTGTAATACACTATAGATTGAATTTAAGTAGCTTATTGTTGAAAAAAGGACCTACATACCTAATGATTTTATTTACTTATTAATAATTCCTTTCCTTTCCTTTCCTTTCCTTTCCTTATAAATAACAACCGCGCCGATCGTAAGATTTGCGAGGTTAAGCTGCGCTTGCCGCGGTCAGTCCGTGGATGGGTGACCATTTGTTACACATCGAGACCCCTCCGTGCCTCGGAGAGCACGTTAAGCCGTCCGTCCCGGGTGTCATACGAATACCTATGACAGTCGTTACGGGTAGTCAGAAGCCCGAAAGTCTGACAAACGGTTTAACCTTAGGATATCGGCATTGCCCAGTTACTGGGTTGCGGAGGTCTGATGGCAGTCGCTCCGTGTAAAATACTGGTATTCAGCCGCATCTGGTTAGACTGGAAGCTGACCCCAAGATAATTGGGAAAAGGCTAAGAGGAAGATTAATAATTCCTTTGATGCGACCTTATCGGAAAATTTAATATAACCTACCCACCCACCCTCCAATCCTCTCACTAAGTTTATAATACCCAGGAAACTACAGACTACAAGTGATTAATTTCAATTCCTTAGAAACTATCGGGAAAACTTGCCTATGCAATACAAGATGGTCGATATTATTATTCTTGAACAGCTTGAGTCAATTGACAAACTTACTATCACTTACTTCAAGTCGTTGCAACAAGAAACAAAAACAGGCTGATTTTTTTAATCACCATCCAAATTTATTGTAGGCACAGGCAAAGATTCAATTTTCGAAAAAAAAAATTGTTAGGTCCACTCACTCTAATGCAGGGCCGGCTCTTACATAGGGCGAACGGGAGCGAATTGGTGCTCAGTTTGTTCAACCACAGTCCATGGCTATCTAGATGGTAAGAGAGCCATTTTCTCTCATTCAGTGCATGCGCAACAGGCGTAGTATTTAATGTTTGACTTAGAAACCATGCGGAATTGATCATTCTTATATCACCTGTAAAGAAAATGATCCAACTCACACAAAGACACCGCCTTATCGCTTGAAGTGTCAAATATGCCACTTTATTTTATCTAATAGCTTCGTGCGTTTAGCGCTCCGTCTCACCACGAGAATCGTAGACAAAACGAGATAACAAACAGAATCTGTCGTTCTGAATCAGGGGGCTGATCAGTGACGTAATAGATTTTCTTCTATTCTCCGACAAACATTGAAAATACAATGGTTTATACATATTAATAAATCACGACAAACTTTATAATACAATTTAACTTCAATCATTATTTCGATCTTGCTAACTTCACTTAAAATAGCTAAGTTTTCCTTCATATTCAAATTGCATTGTTATCCGTTGTGAATAAGTTGATTAATTTATTATCTAAAGCCACAAGCTACGATTCAACCTTCTGAACAAATAGGTATGTATACTGACATAGTTTAAAATAATAGGTAAAGTCCAGGTAACGAAGATGTGTTTAGGTAACACATATGCATTTGTCTGAAAGTAAACATTCATACATAAATAAATACATAAAATCGGTCCAGTTTTACGATATAGATACGCGAGATGTCTGCACGTAAATGAATCTCTGCAAGACGCGTACCCGCATGGGACGCCAATGAAGATATCGAATACACATCGTTCATAGTATCGAGTTCGCAGATTCGTCTATAAAAAAATACATTTCTGTTGCATAAGTAATAAGAGTCTCTTATTTAATTAAGTACCTACACAATTTATTTGTGGATGTCGAATATTTCTTGTTTGACCTAAACCTTGAACCCAAGGTTAGCCTCTGCGCATGCTGCCAGTTGCCACTAGGCTAACTATAAGAACCGGTTGTTGCTGGTTTTCAATTCAATTTGTTTTTTCAGCCAATTTGATGGTCTTTCCAGTAACTGCCGCTTACGTAGAAGCTATCCGCAAGAATCGTTTACAAGCAGTGAAATAGGGTACGTAATATTCACTTTTCAGTTAACTAAAAATATTTAATTTCAAAGAGCAGGTGAAATGTAACACGCTGCTTATGTATATAATATTTTGCAGTAAGATAGAGACGGCCTTACTGCGAGTTGCGACGAATGCATACCTTGATATCCAATAAATTCCACGTGATATACAATCAGTAGCGTTAATAGAATAAGAACTAAACAAAGAAGATATATGACGGCCAGCTGAACAAAGACTTGCAAACACTCTGAAAGCAATCGTTTGCCACGGTACCTTAATTTACCGTAAGTAATCCACGGGCTGTAACTATGACCAATGGGGAGATCAATATCGAACTCGCCAAATATTTATCACAAAAATAGCTCTCCTGAAGCGCGAACCCATGAGTTTACCTCTATTGTGAAATAGATGAAAACAAATTCATTCAATGCAATGAATAAACTTTGGTTCTACAAAACTTATTTAGTACAAGCTACGCTATGCATGTTATTTTAAAAGGTATAAAAGAAAATGAGCTACTCTGGTATAGATACGTTTAGTTTTAAGCTATGATGAACGCGTCAGAAATGAAGCAAAAATTATAAAGATTTTTAAAGAAGTAATAAATTTTCTCTATAAATAACTTACAGGGGAAGACTTATAAGTTAGGCACTTATTTCCTTCTCTAACCTCTAATTTTATAAGTTCAGAAGCAAACTGCTGCTTCTGAGAGTTTAATGAAAGATTTCTTATCAAATGACGTGAACTGTAGTGGTTATCTTTTCATCTCCCTTATTCCAATATCTGCACTACAAGATAAAACTTGTTCTCAAAACTTTACAAGAACTTAAAATGTGTTCGAAAGCTCTGAACTTTCGATACATCTCCAGACGAGATCAGAAAATAATAAAAAGACTCGAGACAAATATACTATTTTCATTAATAAATCACATTGCTACATTTATCATAAGACGGTTGCCAAAAAGTTATAATCTTTATTTTTATATACTTGCTAATTTAAATCTTGATACATTGTAATAAGTTCTATGCTTATTATTTAAAAATTATATCAGAGGTGATTCTGGGTGATTAAATAAAACTAATGTTTGTTTTGACTTTGTATACAAAATAGTATAATTTTTCGTTGACATTTTATCAAAGTACTGAATTATTAAAAAAGATTTGCGATTAATCTAAACATGTAATAATGTATGGTGATTCAGGAAAATAGCGCAGATACCTGTGGTATCTTATCATCATAATGAGATCTCCACATATAAACTACCTCTACGTTCAGAACAGAACCTTTCCTTCTATTCATGGTGTGACATTATTGATTGGTTGCCATATGGAAGTGACTTAACTATTAATTACCACGAAATGAATTTCTGCCATATCTCATTTACTTTATTTACCAAACTCAGCATTTGGTTTTGTCACTGTACTTAGACATTGAAAAAACACACACATTTTAGCTACAGCTGTTATTTTTTATAACTAAGCATGTCAAAGTTGTATCCGGAAAGATATATTTTTTACAGCCTTAAAGAGTCGTAGCAGCTATTGTCGACGTAAGAAAGATTAAACGCATGTTCTTATCGGTGTATAATAAAAAATTTGGGGCCAAGTTTAACGTACCGAACAGAAGGATATACAACGGGGTATATAAAAGGAAATATAGTTCACAAAATTGCTCCAGATAAGCGTAAGGGCGGGCTCTACGACCGAGTGACGGCCGGTATTAATTACCTAACTCAATCTAAAATCTCTGGATTGATATCGCTTATACGAGGTTAGTCAGAAAGGGGGTACTAAGCCGAAAGGGTGTTAAAGTACCCATAATAAGGAATAAGTTTTGTTTTACAACTTTCCCCAAAACTCGATAGTTTAAGAGAAATAGCTTTTCAAAGATTTCGTAAAAAATTTGCTAAAATCTATCTGTCCATAGCTATGATCAGCTGTTTTTACAATTTAGGTCATATTTGGGGTCACGGATTAGAAAATAATTTTTCTGAATTCATAACTAAAGCAGGTATGTTTTTTTTTTGTAAAAACTAAAATAAAAATCTTTTTGCATGCAAATATAAATTATCGAATTTTGAAATTTTAATACTTGTTTTAAAATAGTCATCAGTGATACTTTAAGTGGCCCGCGACTTAGTACCCCCTTTCCGACTAACCTTGTATTAATACCGGCCGTTAGTTGTCAATATCCAATGCCGGAACTATGGTTTACGGGTTAATAGCAGTGTCGTGTCGTTTCGTATTTAAACGGTTTATAGAAATAAATATTTTGTGTTGGAGTCGCCACCAGATTTTGTCCTGTCGTGTCGAATGCCATGGAAAAACGGCCAAGGGTTTATGTCCCTAAGATTGTCGTCTCTGGGAGAACAACTGTCGCGCAGCTATTTTGACAAACAGTTAAGTCCTAAAAACGTGCATGATATCTTGCTCAAGGCACCTTGAGGCCCTGTTTTTTTAGGGTTTTTAACTGCTTAACCGGACTATCCTGTGGTGGCCAAAAATTACTTTGAGGCCCCCAGCCAGGGCTTACAAACTAGATGCAAGTTAGCATGACCTTTGAGGCCCTGGTAACCTAAAATGTTTATATAAGGCTACACAGCTACCGGTGGGTTATTTTCTTGTCTCTTATTAACTTCTTGTTTTTATAGGGGTTAAATGTTAGCAATTTTCTTATTTGCAACTGGACAAATGTTACTAATAATTATTTCACTGATGCAATCGTTTCCTGGATCTGCTCTATGCGTTCGAGAAAATTTACTTAGACATACACAACCTTTTTTTAGGGTTCCGTACCCAAAGGGACCTTATTACTAAGACTCCGCTGTTCGTCCGTCCGTCCGTCCGTCCGTCTGTCACCAGGCTGTATCTCATGAACCGTGATAGTAAGACAGTTGAAATTTTTGCAGATGATGTATTTCTGTTGCCGCTATAACAACAAATAAAAAACAGAATAAAATAAATATTTAAAGGGGCTTCCATACAACAAACGTGATTTTCATAGATAATGGTACGGAACCCTTCATGCACGAGTCCGACTCGCACTTGGCCGGTTTTTTATTTTCGAAAGGGTTATATTAAGTCGAATGGTTCTATTAAACCATAAACAAAAATCTATCTACAAATCAAAACGCGTGCTCCTTTTACTCGCATCTTAAAATATAATACGTCCATTCTAAAATATCACACTTGGTTCATCACCCTCGTGTCGGGTTCTCTACGAAGTTATAACAAAGAACAGCAGAGATTAAAAATCTCTACGGTACTAATAAGCAAACAGTTTAATGACCATTATTATACAGGGTGCAATAATCATCCGTTTTATACGAAAAAAACGACGGATTTCATTAGTGTGTACCTACCTATTTTTTTTTTTTTTGTTAGTTTGATTTAATGAAGTTTTACGATTTATTATATTTGTACAGTGGATAGCTTTTAAGGTGTTAATTAGTTTAGATTATTAAAACACTATACAATATGTAACATAAATAACTCACATCCTGAAAGTAGTTTGTTCAGAATCGTTTACTGAATCGATTTCTATCATTTTTAATATAGGTATTTTTTTATCCCAAAAATAATTTAAACAACGGAAATTAGTCACATTACCAACCCCTGTACAGTCAAAAGAAACTGAAATGGACCGTAAATCAAGGCAAAAAGACATTTAAAACTGCATTTTTATTTGTATTAATACAAATTCCCTCATTCAATACAATATAAAGAAACTTATACCTTAATTCTAGTTTAGTAATAACTGCGATTATTTTTCTGTGATATACATGAGGTGATTATTTGCTTGCAAATAAAATAAATTCGGCGTTTCGTACTCCTAGATCCAAAGATATAAATTTTTTAATGAATATTACTGGTCTGGTTAAAATCAAAATGGCTGCCATTCGGAGAGGAGCTGGTTGGTATTACAAAACGGTATTATTGTCGATAAAGTTAAGTGTTTAACAAGTAAAATATTCAGTAGTTCAATACCTAACACATTGTATAAATAAAAATAAAATCCGTAAAGAATGTGCAGCCTTGGAGTGGAGTTATAAAAGTTGTATGGCATTACGTTTCTCTGTAATCAGCACTCTTCGTCGTGTGATGTACACTTTTTTAAGAGAATAAATGTTTTTACGTGTGTGTTAAAAGAGAATAAATATTTATTTTTAGAATAGAATAGAATTTATTTCCAACGTAAGTATTACATTGTATACCACAACCTAAGACTAAGTATTAATCATAAACGAGTTTACTGGTTTCTATTTGTTCATCATAGGTTTTCTTGTGGTAAGTGACCTTATACTGGCGCCGGGATACCTTTGTGAAAGTAGAACTAATTCATGCGACGCCAATTTATTGACAGTTCAGATTCATTCCAGCTGTAAACACTTCACCCTTATGAATTGATCCAATTGCTAACAAACCGAACTAAATTGAAAACGAGATCCTTTTGATTATATATATATATATGTATGTAAATGACAAAAATATTCATTGAAATTCTCCACTTAGCAATAAACATTACCTACTGTTCGGTAGGTACCTATTTACCAAAGAGGGTTCATTGAACATTTTCACTATTTAGATTGTTGAAACTGAATTAATGAGTTATTTATTAAAAGAAAACAAAAAGTTCAAACGAATAAAATTATTAAGTACCGCTAGGTGGGTACTTAGGTAATTATTTTAGATAAAGTAATATCTTAAACACAATCTGAATTTGTTTCCCGCAACTGCTTTCTCTGTTTTGACAACGTGGTACTTGTTAACTGTTTAGAACAACTAATGAAAATTGATGATGAAAATCTGTTGCTCTGATAATGAAACTCAAAATACACTATTGTCTATGACGCGTAGGCAAACCCGTATTAGGTAAAGGCATACAGCAACGCGACCACCGATGACCGAGTCGTCGACCGCGTTGCTCTAATGGCACGTTTACACGCTTGCCGAGGCTTGCCAAACGTCCACAAGCTCCAAGACTTTACAAATGCTTGGATGCCATTTACACGCTTGCGAGTGCGTTAGTGTGTTCCGGACAGGCAAGCATGGCGGACGTAGACGTTGAAGTTGTGTCGGCTATTGCTTTTGTTTTGACATATTATTATTCAAAATATAAACAAAAACAAAGGAAGCTAAAAGTTCGGCAGAGAAGACAGTGGATGTTAAAATCCATAGAAACCGTACCAGGTAAGTACCTAACTATCAAATTCAAATGTTTTTAACATTGTTAATATGTAAATTACAATGTATTAATTCGTATTGGCTGTTGTCAGAAAAAAACAGATGCTTTATCCTGTTTTAATCATACGATTGCGAGGCGTTACATATCATTGTAATGACTACTCATGATCGTAGCGTAAAACTAAAAACGTCCGTTTGATGCGAGCTTGTGAGCGAAACTAAACACGCACCACCGTGTAAATACGTCGCAAGCGCTTGCCGCAAGCTTCCTTTGATCTGTGTTTAAAAACCGACACTAGTCCGGATCGGCGACAAGCTCACGCAAGCCAAGCCAAACTCCCCGTTCACACGCTTGTGTTTGTGGACGTTTGGCAAGCGGCAAGCGTGTAAACGTGCCATAAGGGTAAAAGGCGACTATGTAACACATACATACATATATTATGACGTCAAGAAACAACTTTTTTATTAGATGATATACTGACATACGAAACGAAAGTTAGTTAATAGCAACCCATTCCTCGTAATAGGCGCTGACGGTAGGACGGAAAAGTGCTCTAATATATTAGATCGATTCTCTCACTTCTTTTACAAACAGACGCTATTTTTATAATCTATTAGCACAGAAACAATAACAGTGCCAAACCATTGTGTTTTCTTATTCAAGAAAGAGAAAAGAAACTTGTGGCGCGATTCTATTACAACAGAAATAAGCAAACAAGCACAAATTTCACTCGGCAAAGATGTTATTTCAAGATGGCCTCCGTTTATGCTAATGAACATGCAATAGAAAAACACGGAATAGAAAATTTATAAAAGAACATCACGAGACTGGCCCTTACAGATTTTTTATAAATTTACCAATAGAGGATAATTATGATCTGAGGAATAAGTTATACGTTTTGACAGAAGTCTATACAAAAGCTGTCAAAACGACACATTTATTCCTCAGAAGAAGAAGATAAAAGTTATTCGAATTTGGTAAAATTGGCCCTAAGGTGAAAAAATATAGTCCTTTTCATCCTACTTGGTAGCATTCCACATATTGTCAGGATTCCTAGGTATACACAAAAAATAAAGAATGTATGCAAGATGTAGATATGCGACTAATATTAAGATATCAGCATCGCATAATATACTTTACAATTTATTTATTAGCATATTATCTACTGTGTATATATTGAATACACCGGTTACAATGAGTAAGACCGGTTACGTTCAGACTGATTTATTCTTATGTTGCCGGATTTATTTTTACATACTGCTATGATGTATAGTTATCGCCTTGAGTTATATTAGGGAAATTAAAATAGAATGTATACTATATGATGTATGTATATTCGTAAGTGAAAGTGATCTTAATATGTTTGATATAACAAAATAATCAGCTCTTCTCACTATGAGGGTGTAGGGCGTTTATGCGGGTTGGCGGACCGACCCTAACGTACTTGGATAAAATTAGAAGTAATATTATACGTAACTACATTCCTAGGGAGTTCAGAGCAATAAACCTTAGCGTCTAAGCACTCTTTAAAACTCAGCAATCGTTCGTAGTAGTTGCTTATTCCATCCGCATCTACCTATTAACCACAATAATTCTCACCTTTTTTAAAAATTGGTTTTTAATTAGCTTCAGTATGTTTGATTCAAATCTTGCGACAGATTTTTAAACTACTTTTGCTTAACCAACTCTCCTGAAACTTCGCACACAAATTCAATTTCCATAACAATACAACATTATAATAATTTCAATCCTCAAATCCTGATGCTGCAGGGATACTATTAGCGGTAGATAAAACCGTTTAACCTAAAAATGTTTTTACCTTTATTATTTATTTCTCTGTTACCTCATCCTGTACCCATTCCTTTCTTTCCTTTTTCTTATCTTTTCTACCCATCGCCTAAAAACTTATAATAATTAAGGCAACATTTTGCTGGGCAACCTTATCATGCCATGTCAATATAATATGATACTGGAAAATAAAGACTTTCATGATATATTTTCATGATCTACCCACTGCCTACGCCTCCTCTTTTTTCGACACTTTTCCCGGTCCTTAGTATCGCCCCTTCAATAATATTCGCGAGATATTTATTACAACCTATCAGTATTTCAACGACAATTTTATATTATCTTGGAAACTGGAGATGTGAAGTTATAAATTCTATAAACTTTACTTTTAGTGATTAATGTCTATGTTTACAACCGTTAACGACTTTCGAAATACTTCTTGATTTCATCACTATTTCCAAATTATTGATCCCGGGACATTTTATTTGAAGTTATAGTTTTTTTTATCTCACATTCTTGTAAATATATTAGTCACTGGTGATTTACACAGGAAATATTTATTAATTCAGTCAACCATGTATAGTACTGACGTGGTCTTTAATAAAATATTATTTAACATTCTTACTTCGCATGTCATAACAATGGTAACTTCATGGTGATACATTTGGAGGAATTATTTTGGCGACCAAACGCTTGATAAAAGAATACCTTACCTTCTCAACCGATTGCCTGCTGACATCAGAAGTCAAAAAGTAAAAGGCAAATTTGCCAAATTACTTAAAGTGTTCTTTCTCAGGAATTTGTGAATGATGTTCTTAGGAAAGTCGTTTACAGATTGTTGAGGGAGAATAGATAGGTAGTTAAATAATCGTATTAGATATAAGTCATTTGATATAAGATATTTCCTTTATTTACTGATTGTCCGCACTAGTAAACCTAATTTATATTACTGTTTGTTCCGTTCTCACAGACAAACCGTGAAAACGGTTTTGTGGGGCATAGTACTTAGTTTTAAGATTTTTGTAAACTTCCTTTAATAAATAAATAATTTGCAATAAGGCATTAAGGACTTATACTCCATTTAATATAACGTTAGACAAATCAAACCTATTTTAGCAAGAATATATGGAATAAGCAACATGTTTGCTTCCAGAGGCATTCAACACAGAATTATGGTTTTATGGACCTTAACGATCAGTCAAGATGTAGTGAAGATCTACTTGAAGAAATGGTTCACATATTAACGCCCGGTTCATATAAACCAAAAACGAATCGTTTTGCTTACCAATGGTAGCATTTTTATTGCCAAACTGGAGATATAAATAGACTCGTAAGATAAGTTTCCTTGTGATAGCTATTTCCATATGGGAGACTCTACTATGCAAAGCCATGAGGTCATTGCTTCATAATTCGTAAAGATACAAGAGTTACAATTTTAACCAATAATGCTCCGTAAATTATAGGAATCGACCATAAATAGAGTAGGTATATGTAAATCGGTAATCATCCTCTTGGCATAAAATGTTAAGGCATAATATTGTTTGGCATAACGTTTTCGCATAACTTTTATTAGCATAAGAGTACTGTGGCATAATAATACTTTCGCATAATGCAAAGGTTAGTATAAATATCATTTGGTGTAATTTATTTTGGCATAATTTGAAGTTGCATACATTTTTAAGGCATAATATTTATTCGTCTAATAATCATGAGCCATAAATATAAAATAATCATAAATGGCTGTATGTAGCCAATTATTTTATGTTGAATGTTAGGTACTAAGTAATAAAATATAGTTGTGGTCAATGATATTTTTTTGTAGATAGGTATAATAAAATAGTACAGATGATTCATTGATTTTATTAACTGTCATGCAATTAAAACGAATGTGAAATTAAATTTGAAAAAATTGGTGTTATGTACTGACATTATTTATTATAATTTGGGAATTACTCTATTGCAATAGATTTTGGTGAGGAGTGATATGAAGATTCGAATGAGGTTATTGCGACGCACGCTATTTTGAATAACTTTACAAGTGGTACGCCAGAATCATTTGGGTTAGGTTAGGTTAGAACAGTGACCATTAACGCGCGACGGTGCCGGCGAGCGAGCGTGTCGCTTCAGCGGCCGCCGAGCGCCAGATCCCCTCTATTGTTGGTGAATCATTTGGTTTACACTGGCGTACCACTCGTAAAGTTTTTCGAAATAGCGTGCGTCGCAATAACGTCATTCGAATCTTCTTATCACTCCCGTTAAGGTGCGGCCGTTGGGCCACCCCGAGCCGCGAACATGTTTGTTTTTATATGAGTTATATCAATAATGCAAAATAGTGTCTACAACCGTTAGGAGTTATTTATTAGGGTTTATTATGTTTATTCCAAAGAACATTATGGTAAATATCATTATGCGTTTATAATATTATGCTTTATAAAATTATGCTTCATCATTATTATGGCAATAAACAGTATGGCAAAACATTTATGCCTAATAATATTATGCGTAATGATCATTATGCTGAATTTCGTTATGCCAATGTAAATTATGACAATATATTTTATGCTTATCATTAGTAAACCAGGTGAATCATGGGGATAAACAATATCTTCCGTTAATGTTATCAGCCATTCGTTTGCATTGTAATGTTATTTTTTATCCATATTCCCTCTCTTTTTGACTAGGTTAACCCACAATGGCACTAGAGCTATATAAAGTATAAACTTAATCGAGAACTTTCACAAGATTGCGCGAAGGAAGAATTACGAACAAACTGGAACACTTTAATTTTATTTAGCATCTACTATTTTATTTATCATTTATTTATTTTATTCACCAGTTGACCATAACATTTTAAAGTTTCGTTTTACAAAGTGGTGATGACGTAATGACATTAATTATTGCCATTACAACGTATTTATTATACTGAACAAAACGTAATCACGAAATAGGTACCAAAAATACAGGTGAATAATATTTCATAACATAACCGACGAGTTGGGCAGAGGTGTATACTAACACTCTCATTTCGCCGTAATGTTTAAGTCCTATGTAATAGGGTCGAGCCTATTGCCATCAACCGGGCACAAATCCAAACGCCGGCCGGGCTGCTACTTAGGAATTACACAAGGGAAATCCCAATAACACTCTGCCCGACCTGGGGATCGAACCCAGGACCTCACGGTCAGCAGTCGCGCTTGCCACCACTAGACCAACGAGGCAGTCAATAAATATAAAATAATATTTCATCATATTTTTAACACAGGCCTGCCTGTTCGAACGCTACAATGAACAGCCGGGTCGAGAGGAAATATTGCCATAAAAATTACGCTTGGCAAACGTTTATGAGAGTAGTCATCATTCGTAGCAGAAGAACGGGTGTAGCAATTTCGTTAATGTAAATGAAAGCGATTCACTCTTTTCTCATTACCATATAAAATACGCACACCGCTTTAGACCTGTGAAAAAGATTCATCAAAAATGTTGGTAATCCATCAATGCGTTCTCACAAGGTGCTTGTGTACCGCGTAGGATCAAATTAACTTATATTTGTATTTCTAAAAGTTATAGGAAACTTGATAACCGTTAACAGATTAATTATTTGAAACATTTGTATATATTTATAGTACATCTATACTAATATTATAAAGCTGAAGAGTTTGTTTGTTTGTTTGAACGCGCTAATCTCAGGAACTACTGGTTAGAATTGATAAATTATTTTTGTGTTGGATAGTCCATTTATCGAGGAAGGTTATAGGCTATATAACATTACGCTACGACCAATAGGAGCGGAGCATAAATGAAAAATGTTGCAAAAACGGGAAAAATGTCCACCCGTGCAAAGCCGGGACGGGCCGCTAGTATCGAAATAAAATCTGCTTCTCAGACCAACAAAAGGAAAGGAGGGCTTAACCGATTTCGTAAAAATGCTCGGGGCCAAGTAAGATACTTTAGGTCTCGATTACACGACCTCGTGGACATTTTAATTTTCTTTGTTTCGAGCTTACAATATTGCTTGTAGCTTGTAGTTACATACGTACCTCTATTATTTGCCCACGTCTAATAGTTCACGGCAGTCCACACACTGTTGACAGAGAAATGCTAATAACTTACACATTTTCTTTTTTGCATGTTTCACACATGTGAATTCTGCACAGACTTTAGTAGATTTTTACATACCCGAATCGCAAACAAAATGTGAATTTCTTTAGAATGACTATATTTTATTATTTCTATTATAATTATGCTTTTCTTGAAACTAATAGACTCCAAGTCCTAATGGAATCAAAAATATACTATGTTACTTATTTCCACAATACCTACACATTATCGAAATGTTGAGGAACTTCTTATATTAAATGAACCTGTTCAGTCAAGTGTTCGGGAACAACTCTTCTCAGAACATAACTAGTTTTATCGTATCCAGTTTATGGTATAACTTGAGATTGCTACTGGACCAAGTCAAGAAGTTATCTTAAGAACAGCGAATACCTAACTGATTGAATAAGTTTTTAATTTCAAAGGTAAATTGTTTTAATCTAGTTTTCATCAACTCAGCAACTGTGATGTAAAAGTTAACAGCTATTAAGAAATGTTGAGAATATTAGATGGGTACCTAATGAAAAGCAAAAGTGGTAGTTACTTACTTAAATATAATTAGATTTATTCAATACACCGAATACATGTTCCAGGCGTCATCAAGATAAGCAAGATAGAGAGAGAAAATACGTTTTTGGGTTACTGTATCTACATAAAAAAAATGGAACCCTTTTTCTCAGGAACGGCTAAAGGTATCGAGTTAAAATAAATACCAAATACGAAATTCTACAGCTTTATAGTTCTTCTGAATCTCGGAAACGGCTATACGTATGTATGTATGTAGTGGTAGTATGCAGGGGGTTTCGTGGGCGATAAATCGATCTAACTAGGTTTAATTTTTAGAAAACGTCGATTTACCAAAAAAAAACCGAGCAAAGCTCGGTCATCCAGGTACTATTTTCATAACGCGTCAAACTCACTGACTGTCACTTCAAAACCCATAGGGTATTTCCCGTTGACTTAGAATCTTGAGGAAGGTCTCATAGCAAAGATAAATAAATAAACCGGAAAATCATTAATTTCTAATTTTATTTGGAACTATTACGTAACAAAGTTAACGGTTTTGTGCATACATTGTATATGTATAAACCGCAAAATAAAGTTTTACCACGCAATAATTCTGCTTTACGCTTATAAAATGGTACGGTTCCCTTAGGGCACAAGTCTTACCAGTCCGGTTTTTTTAAAATCCCTATTGGACCGATAATTTAGTTGCAAACACAATACACAACAAATAAAACAAGAGGTTTATTTACACGGAATACTTTCAATATAATAAATCACTTGGAATCAAAGGACATTATTATAAATAATCTCAGAGTTACTAGAAGTTCTCTCTTGCACGCTAGAAGAATAAAGTTAAATGATTAATTTAACTTTACCACCACCATCACCAGTTTTACGATTGTAAAACTGGTGATCCATACGATCTCTTTAGTCCAACGTCCAGTGGTGCTTAATGGTTTGAAAGCAAGTCTGTGCATTTGCCCCATGTAAATAAATTGTTTACCTCAAAAGTACTTGACAAATTTGCCGAGGAATCAGGTGCAAAGTCCCTTTGCATTATTAACTTTATCATTTTCGAGATTTTGATCCTAAATCCACTCACCGAATATCATTACAAATTTCAGTTTTATAAATTTATTTAGTTTTTTCTAACGCAATAAATGTTTTGTTTAGACGGTATGAAGATGTAAATCTTGCCCGCGGGATCACAAACGGTTTAGAAACACGCACAAACAAGTTGCAAAAAACCCACAATTGTCTCAGTTGCTTCAGAAGAAGGTAAGGGTCAGGAAGGTATTTTATTATTTCTTACAGTAGCGAAAACTCCGAATTTTCACTTTCCTGTTTTTTTATTTTCTTGCAAGAAAAACTATTAAGTGAAATATTTTCTGTGGGACATTCATTGTGTGTCATGTTTCACTACTCATGACTGCAGCAGCTTATGTTGCCAGTAGAAGCCGCTCTGAATTTTGCCTGTGTCGATTACGCAAATGCAATAGAGCTCTGAATCGTAATGTATAAACTCCATCGCTAACACGTGGACTTTTGGTATACAGTATAGAATTCAATACCTTTACAGTAGATAAATGCAAGCAGATAAGTTATGTTAGAATCAATACTGTAAAATGGACGGTTTTATCGCCATCTGCAATTTCCCACATACTTGTAACTAAAGGATGAACACGATTTGTAGGTAAAAGACTAAGGTTGCCAATGTTGCCATAATTTTGACAATACTGGTACTACATTCGATTGAAGACCCTTTTTCTACCTAGAAAAACATGCCTCAGGTTATTCATTATATGAATAATGATCGTTCATTCGAGAATAGACTCGCTGTATTACGCAGGAGCTAGCACTTTATAATTCAATTACTGTACCTATACCGCTGCCTACCCTTTTGAGAATACACGCCACTTATCCACCTTATATTCGCATTAGGTTGAATAAATTCAATGTTCAGTATAAAACAGTAGACGGATTAAATTTACAAAATAATACACAGTAACGAGCTAGTACGGTTGAATAAACAAATAACTAGGTAGGTACTTCTTCATAGTAATGTGTCTAGCCGAAATATAATTTGCTTGTTCAGTGAGGCTAAGAACATTTCTACACTCAGCCGGTTACAATTTGCCGGGGCCGGGTATACGCGGGAGTACGATTCTGTAGGAATGTTCATTTTAAGTACGGTAATGAACAACATCAACAGAATCATGCACGTCATTCGAGTAGACCAGCCTAAGTGTGCAATCGCCCAAATGGATTATCGAATTAATAGTCATTAGAATGATATCACTCCCGAACGTTGAAATAATAATCCGGGAAATCGGGTTTCCGGTGAATCTTAGGTACAAGTCTGGGAGCATAATACAAGGTTATTATCACGGTGTCATGTCAATAGTTAAATACAGTTTTATATCCACGTGGTGAAATATTATGCAACGATAGGCATGAGATATTGGACAATCTGGGTATTCGTAGATACCTATATGACATATTTGTAAATACACTTTTGAAAAAGCAGAAATAAAAGCTAGGGACACGACAAAAAAATGTGCAATGGTGCGAACTCCAAGAAAACAGATACCTCCTATATTAAAGAATAGACTAAGAAAAACAAATGAATATTTAATAATTTGCTTTAACAATGAACAATTAAAGAAACAAGCGGCGGAGAAAGAAAACTTTTGCCAAAGCCACACAGTTTACTTCTACAAGTTTGTCCGAGCAATCTTATTCGAGAATTTCACTGAATTACATTGATAAATTGTGTTTGCATTTGTCTGCTTAATTATTTGTTAGGAAAAGACTACGTTTGTTATATCGATCTACCGTATCCTACCACATAACCCACGTTTAGGTTACGCGCATTGTAGTAAGTTATGTTGCTTCAGTGATCAGCCAACTTTAGCGGCACACATCATTTATGTAATTAATTTGGAGAAACATTAATGAGCTGCTGCTGTTCCACATATTCCTCGTAAATCTACGTGTTCTTGAACAAAACGATGGCCTTAAATCCTTGATCCGAGTATTATTATAATGAGAAAAACTGTTTTCAGGAAAAAGTAATAAATGGGTAAAGGCACCGATTGAGCAACAACAAAAAGCAACTGTAATTAAATAATTATTTTATATCCAATGGTTAATACAAAAAGCGTGGAGCGCGTTTTGGTTGTGTGTACTTTTAATTAATTTTAACAAAGCGCTCCACGCGTTTTCTATTAACCATTGGATATAAAAGAATTATTTTATAATTTTTAGTGCGAGAATAAAGCGTGTTTATAGTTTTTTAAACTACATATTTTTATTTTTTACTTTTAGTCTTAAAATAACTTTTAACATATTTATTACTGGCTCCATCATCAGACCCTCGTTACCAAGCCCAATCTATTGGACTTATTGAGACGAATCATATGAGTCAAAACTCGAGGATTCACTAGTAGCCACTGAAGAGTTCCACTATCCATCTCCTGGGTCCATCGTCAGACCCTCGTTACCAAGCCCAATCTATTGAATTCATTGAGACGAATCATATGAGCCCAAACTCGAGGGTTCGCTAGTAGCCACTGGAGAGTTCCACTGTCCACCTCCTGTCTCCATCATCAGACCCTCAATACCAAGTGTAATCTATTGGACTCATCAAAAAAATCATATGACCCGAAACTTGAGGGGTTTACTAGTAGCCACTGAAGAGTTCCGCTATCCACCTCCTGGCACCACCATCAGACCCTCGTTAACAAACCCAATCTATTGGACTCGTGAAGACGAGTCATATCACCGGAAACTCGAGGGGTTCACTAGTAGCCACTGAAGAGTTCCACTATCCACCTCCTGGCTCCATCGTCAGACCCTCGTTACAAAGCCTAATCTATTGGACTCATTGAGGCGAATCATATGAGCCCAAACTCGAGGGTTCACTAGTAGCCACTGAAGAGTTCCACTATCCACCACCTGGTTCCATCATCAGACCCTCGTTACTAAGCCCAACCTGTTGGACTCATTGAGACGTATCATATGAGCCCAAACTCGAGGGTTCACTAGTAGCCACTAAAGAGTTCCACTATCCATCTCCTGGCTCCATCGTCAGACCCTCGTTACCAAGCCCAATCTATTGAATTCATTGAGACGAATCATATGAGCCCAAACTCGAGGGTACGCTAGTAGCCACTGAAGAGTTCCACTATCCACCTCTTGTCTCCATCATCAGGCCTTCAACACCAAGTGCAAACTATTGGACTCATCAAAAAAATCATATGACCCGAAACTCGAGGGGTTAACTAGTAGCCACTGAAGAGTTCCGCTATCCACCTCCTGGCTCCATCATCAGAGCAGCTCCAAAATACCAAATTATAGTATTGTCATCCGAACTACATATACATACAAAGTTTCATTTCGATACGACAATAGGAAGTAGGTTAAAATTGACTTCCAAGATTTTACATTGTTAGTTAGTTACAAGTGAAGCTAATATAAAGCATGTAAAAATGTGCTTAATCTAATTTTTGCGAAATTTACTAATGACGAAACTAGGGTGGGACCACAGGATGGGACGCTGAGTTTACGTAAGTACCTATATAATTTGAGATTAGTAGAGGAAATTGGATCCTACCGCTTATGAATTAGTCTGCGGCGCAGCGTGTATTCGTTAAATTATTTTGTAAATAACAGAAAATTTATGGCTGGCATAATAAAATGTTAAAATAGTTGATCGATGGTCTGTTAACAAGACGTGGTCCATTTGCTGTCGACGAAAATATTCTTGTGCATAATCGACTATTTAATATGGAAGATATAACTAATTAAAAGTTTCGGTGCTTCAAAACTCACTGAACACTTAAAAGTAGCTCTTGAGTCCCGCTACTTTATCGTTTTAGGGCCTGTTTCACCACTTCCTGTTAACTCTTATCTGAGAGATAAATATGGCGGTTTGACAGTCCCTTGTGTGAAAAACTGTTAAACTATGAGAAGCTGTCAAATCGCCACATTTATCTCTCAGATAAGAGTTATCAGCAAGTGGTGAAACAATCCCTTAACTGTTAACATTTTTTTTACTGTTGACCAGTTGACTGTATGTCACAAATATTTTCTGGCCAATTAACGAACCTGAATGGAAAGAAAATAAAAGCACTTTAGATAAAACTACCGAAAATACTGCACTTCAGTATTTATTCACTTCGGTATGTCTTCCTTTTATACGAGTTATTTATTTATTTTCCTATAAGGCTGTAAACAAAGACAAACAACTTACAAATGACACGAATAAAATGTTTCTCGCTTCGCGATAACAGACTACATACAAGATCAAAGGGAACCTTGTTATAAAACAAGGTATTAATGCGAACTTATATACGAATTACAACTTTAAGCTTTTAACACATCACCTAATGTACTGACACGTCTTTTAGATACGTGTAAATTGATAAGGTCGGGAGCACAAAACCCGTCGCAGTGAAAAATAGAGGCTTGCTTTTGCCCATTTGCTAATACTTTATTGACATGATGAGGCAACCTTTTTTTGTCAGTCTACCTACCCTACGTAATGTGATGATGTACGAAACAGTAGTTTCATCTGAAATTACTTCTCTTTTGTGCTGTGGAGAGATTTATTTTTTACTTGTGCATTTTCCTTTTGCGTATTTCGCTTTATGATAAAATGATCTAAAAAATAATTGAATAAAGGGCTTATAAGTCGATTCTAAAGACATATACAAGGTTAGTCGGAAAGGGGGACTAAGCCGAAAGGATAACTTCTGTTCTAAAACTTTCCCCAAAACTAGTTTAAGAGTAATAGCTTTTCAAAGATTTCGTAAAAAATATGCTAAAATTTATCTGTCCATAGCTATGATCAGCTGTGTTTACTATTTAGCTCATATTTGGGGTCACAGATTAGAAACTTAATTTTCTAAATTCATAACTAAAGCAAGTATGTTTTTTTTTTTAAAAACTAAAATAAAAATCATTTTGCATGCAATTTTTTTTATCGAATTTTGAAATTTCAGCACTTGCTTTAAAATAGTCATCAGTGATACTTTAAGTGGCCTGCGGCTTAGTACCCCCTTTCCGACTAACCTTGTATATTTAATCTCTTTGGTACGTGTAGGTATATTTGAGGCGATCAAATTATTATTAGCTGCTGTGAATGTGTCACAAAGGAATCGCTTTTGATTTTGTTATTATAAATCGCCGTTTATTTTTATTGTAAACAATGTCGAATACCGTATTACGAGCGGGACAGGAGCGATACAGGACATTGACATCAAGTTTTAGCCTTTGGCCAGACTGCAAACGCGGGCGCGGGGCGGGGGCGGTGCGGCGAACTCAAACAGAGGAACTTCATTTGAGTGTCCATAGTGGGCACGCGGGCGCGGGAAGCGGCGCGGGCTACATTTCGCGGGGAGCGCGCGGGTAGCTCACGCCATAGGTCGTTCATACAAGTGGCCGCAGTGAGAGCGCGGGTGGCAAGCGACAATCCGCGCGGGAGCGGGGGATCTCAAACTAGTTTATTTATTTATTGGATCGCCAACAGAGGCCACACAATTACATGCATGTTAACGTGAACACGAACAATACAAATGTGCGCTTCCAATAATTATAGGCGACCACATCATTCACGTAATAGGTAGGTACAACAAACTTGACAAGACAGAAATTAAAATTAATCAAAATACAATATACGAAAATCATTGAAAGAGAATCAAAATGAAAAGCAAAACAATAATGGTACAGAATAATACAAAATAATAAAAATAGTACAAATTAATTATAAACAAATTCAAATAAAATAAAATAATAATCAAAGAATAACCAAAGAAGTCAACAAAATATTATGACTTGGATATTATGACTTTTACGTCTTTTTTAAACTTTGGTAATTTGCATGTAATATCCAAATCATTATGCTATAGGTTATATTTAAGCTTATAGTCAAGGTTATAATTACATTTCCGCGGCAAGCGAGATGGTGCATTTATTTGCAGCTTTCCAAGAAGCTCGCTACAGCCAACAGCCCCGTTGAACAGTTTGTGAAGAAATGTTAGTTCGAGGTGACCACGCGCGTTGTTGTGATGGCGTCTTCAAAATGAAATGTTGAAGAATTAATGAGTGCTATTCAAGCACGATCTGCACTGTGGATGTCGAAACATCGTTTTTAGTAAGAATTTTCCAGTAAAAATAAGTCTTCTTCATCCATATAATATTTTGATAAACACTAGACACGACAACGCTCAGAACGAAGCCGCGCTCCACTGCGGACAGGCAAATCGCGCGCGTTCCCGCACCCGCGCCGCTCCCCGCCCCGCGCTGCCACTCTGGCCAAGCACTTAGTTTATGAAATCAAAGCCACAAACAAAACTGAATGAGTGGGTTGAGGAACTTCAAGTATAATCCACCAAGAACAACATTGTCTGCTTAGTTTTCGGCAATAAGATTGACAAGCATATCATTTTGAAATCCAGTGCATAATAATTATCATCAAGCACATTTGGTCACCCGCGCGACAGCGCAACGAGTAATCCCAAGGAATGATTTCAGGCAGGCGGCCGGTCATAAAACAATAAGACAAAACCTCTAACAACATGGATTTACGAAATACGCTGTTAAATATGTTGTGCCGACCCCACCTAGTGTGGGATAAGGGTAGAAGAAGAAGAAGAAACATTATTTTTAAGATTTTCAAAGAACTGTTGATTACGTCTCATCTAAGTTCTTATACATCAAATTCCTGTCAAACTATAAACAAGTTGGCGTCTGAATACTTTGAATGCACTTTATGAGTACCTAATCGAAGTACTTGGTTTTTTGCATTTTCTTTGATATAGAGATGAATGAAATATATTTATTTAGCTGAAAAATGGTGTCTGTCCATCACTTGTGTTTGCTTTTCATTGGATGATAACTCTCATTTCCAAAGAGGACCAAGAGCCATTTGTCTATATTATAGCTTACAAAACTGGATAAAAAGTATAGATTTTTACTTGAATCGTATGTGATCTTGTTTCAATTAAGACCAAGTGCTGACGTTGATTCAGCTTGTATATAAATAAGCATCAGCAACCATCTCTCCATAAATCGGGGTAACAACAGTTTCACCATAGACTCCATACATAACAAATGTACATTGGTTGGCTAATAGGTTTACCATAGTCAGACTCGAATAACTGCAGCGCCAGTCCTCCTGCAACGCTGCTGCAGATCTCAAACTCTTTATTGATTAATATGGCATAATTTTATTTTAATGATCACAGTGTGTAGTTAAGCTTAAAATGCTGTTGAAAAATACCCAAAGTATAACTAGAAAAAAATCAAATTAAAATCCGAGTAGGTACCAAATCTCCCTTCAAATTTATGAGATCACAGTATTTATAGATCCGCTATTTCATAAAACACTCTGCTAAAAATACTGAACATATTTTAGTTATGGCATTTTTGTTATTTATATTTTCGTAATATCAGTTGCGTCACTGGAACAACAAAGTTTTAGTCTGTGGATAATTTTTAGCAGAGATTTTTAATGGTGTTTGCTTATTGCTTAACGTGCCTTCTAAGTGACTGCCGAGATCAGTGACATTACTTTGCCACCTCCGAGCATGATTCTATAACACAATAAATATGATTATGAAAAAATAACTGTGAAATTTATGTTAACCTGGTAATGTTTGTTATTAATAATAATAATACCCCATCGTCGTATCCCTACGTTGACGTCGTGATGTGGCTTGCGTGCTCCAATGATTCTTAGGACTATTCCGGCTATTCATGTCGGAAAGGTCTAAGTTGAGGAGACGAACCAAGAGGGATACAATCCAAGCCAAGGTGGAACAGCATACGCCAGGGCTCCATGGCTAGGGGAGAGCTTAGTCACTAGTATGCGAACTCTGGACAACGGGGGACCTCCAGTTTTATATACCCTTGCCACGGTGAACGCAGGGTTCTGCCGTGGTCGACTTATTAGGTCCCTAGCTACTCGTGGGAATAAAATGATTACTAGATCCAAAATAAAAAAAACTATTCAGGCAAATTTGCCACATATTGATGATGAAACTACTCAAGTTTCTTTGTCATCCTCCACGAAATCTCTTTTTCCATCTATTCCATCATCATCACCACCATTCTGCATCTCTCCATCACCATCATCATCAACCAGTATACAGTCAGCGGATGTTGCACAGGAGACAAACTCTGTCAACGAACCTGTGCCCACCACTAGTACTGCAACAGCTCGTAGGAAATGGAGTATTGAAATTAATAAATTCATCCTACGTACTTACCTTCATCTTACCAATATGGAAACAGACACCAACGCATATCTTCCACCGCTTCACACAATTTTTTTAGAAAAATACCCTAATATCCAAGTAAGCCGACAGAGAGTAGGTGATCAGCGTAGAGCGATAATTCAAAAGAAATTATTACCACAGAAGACAATAGATCAAATTTACGACGAAGTAAGATCAGAATTACAAATCATACAAACTCAAATACAACAACACCCCACACAATATACAACACCAGTCAACACACAATCAGGAACACGCATGAAATGGACAAACGAATGCAATGAATCTATAATCAGAATATATTACAGGATAACACAACTGGAGACCAATAAAACAGCTTATAGAAAATATTTATATGAAGAATTTATTAATCAATATCCCGACCTTTCACATATAACAGAGCAACGATTAGCTGATCAAAGAAGAGCAATTATAAATAATAAGTATATTAAAAACGACAGATTAGCAGAAATAAAAAAACAGGTCGCAGAAGAATTGCGGCATACAAACACCCAAACAGAAAACACAAACAATGAACCGCTGAACATACAACCAGAGAGTGACATAGAATATCCTGATGAATACAGTCATATACCAAGCACTTCACATATAAATACAATAAACTCTTACACACTAACAAACACTCATACAACAGATGTACCCCTAAACAACAGCGCATATACTGACCTCATAACTCAAACACTCACTGACCCCCAAAATACAAGTGAAGAGAATCTCTTGAACAACATACATATTGAACAAACTGACCCCACGCAAACGAATCTTGATGTTGCCCCAGAATCCAATCCAGAAATAGACGACACCTTTCAACAAGCCCAACAATACTTTACTTATACACACCCCACTAATAGGCCATACATCCCTAAACAAAAAACGTCCAGAAAGTTTTCTGCCACAGTAAAATATATAAATACTATCATTCTTCCCAAATACGTAAATGTGGATACCGACTTCAATACCCTGCAGAACGCAATTTACTGCGCAGCCTGGACGGCAGCTAAATGTAATGGAGCAAAATTATCACACCTTGCACAAAGTGAGCATCGAACACGACCACATAGGAAACCAAACTGGCAGATAAGATTAGAAAAGAAAATAGGAAATCTAAGAGCGAATATAGGCAGACTAACACAATTTATCAGGGGCAACAGAAATCGAAAAGTAGTAGCAGCAGTAGAAGCAATAAAGATAAAATATCAACTACACGCACAACATGAAAACTCAAACACACAAATCGATAATTTTTTGGACACTTTAAAACAAAAACTAAATGCAGCATCCAGTAGACTCAAAAGATATAAAACGTGCACAGACCGCAAAGTACAAAACACAAAATTTATCAATAATGAAAAGATCTTCTATAGAAATGTAACATCTATGAACAAGGACGCCAGCAGCAATCAAAACATAGAGACACCTTCTCCTGAATCACTTCGAGAATTTTGGGCTAACATTTGGGAAATCCCTGTACATCATAATACTCATGCAGACTGGATTAACGAAACATCTCCACAAATCCCAGAAATGGAGGTTGAATACCAATAGACACATTCATAGACGTCATCAAACGCACACACAATTGGAAATCACCAGGCACAGACAACAGTCACAACTATTGGTATAAAAAGTTCACTAGCATACACCCATACATACATAATCACATAAATACATTCATTCGATCACCACACTTACTACCAACATACATAACACATGGAATCACATACATGATACCCAAGGACATCAATGATACAATAAACCCAGTCAAGTATCGACCAATTACTTGCTTACAAACTCTATATAAAATCCTAACAGCTTGCATAAGTGAAGTAGTCTACAAACATTTAACCGAACATAACATATTAGCAGAGCAACAAAAAGGATGTCGTAAGAATAGTCAAGGATGTAAAGAGCAACTGACTATTGATGCAATTGTTATGAATACCGCAGTTAAAAACAAAAAAGATATCCATACAATGTTTATTGATTATCAAAAAGCCTTTGATTCCGTCCCGCATAGCTGGCTGTTACATGTTCTACATCTGTACAAAATTCACCCAACACTCATATCGTTCCTACACACTTCCATGCAAAATTGGCAAACTGTACTTAAAATAAATCAGGCATCAGCAACACTAACTACTGAACCAATTAGTATTCAACGCGGAATTTTCCAAGGGGATGCTTTGAGCCCTTTGTGGTTCTGTCTGGCACTCAATCCTCTCTCAGACCTATTAGATAAAACGAACGTAGGATTTACATTAAAAAATAACGACACACAATACACCTTAACACACCTAATGTACATGGATGATATAAAGCTTTACGCAGCTGACAAAACTTCAATATTCAAATTAGCAGACACAACACAACAATTTTCTCAAGATATTCATATGCAGTTTGGAGTTGATAAATGCAAAATTTTGTCAATTACTAAAGGTAAAATCCAAAATAATAGTTACACACTTGGATCTGGTGAATCGATTGAGCCTATGGATGAACAAAGCACGTATAAATACCTAGGTTTTAAACAGTCTAGACAGATACAACAAAAGATAACAAAACAAGAACTGCTCAAAAAGTTCTCATATCGCCTAAATCTGATTTTAAAAACACACCTTAACTCCAGAAACACAATTAAAGCAATCAATACATTCGCAATACCCATTCTCACATACTCTTTTGGAATCATACAATGGTCCAAAACAGATATCAAAAAACTACAACGCACTATCAATACACACTTTACTAAACACAAGAAACACCACCCTAAATCATGCATACAGAGACTCACGCTACCACGCCAAGAAGGAGGCAGAGGATTGATAGATATACACAATTTGCACAACAAACAAATACTTTCACTCAGAGCTTACTTCCATGACAAATCTGAACATTCACCACTACACAAACATACAACAAATTTAGACAAAAAACTAACACCACTAAACCTACAGGATAGAAACACGCAAACAAACGAACACTTTACAAGCACACAACAAAAGATTACTGCATGGGCTGACAAAGCTTTACACGGACGACACCGAGCCTATCTGAGCCTATCACATGTCGACAAAGAAAAATCGAACGAATGGCTCAGACGAGGGGAACTGTTCCCGGAGACCGAAGGTTTCATGCTTGCGATCCAAGACCAAATTATAGCAACTCGTAATTACAGAAAGTACATTATTAAAGATCCCAATCAGCCTACTGACTTATGCAGACATTGCAACACTGCCTCTGAAACTATTCAGCACATAACAGGAGCTTGTAAATCTCTAGCACAAACTGATTATAAACATCGACATGACCAAGTTGCCGCAATCATACACCAACATTTAGCGTATAAAAATAAACTCATTAGCGAGATGAATCCTTACTATAAATATAAACCCGAAACCATATTAGAAAACAGAAATCACAAAATCTACTGGGACAGAACAATCATTACTGACAAAACTATTCATTACAACAGGCAACTAAAACTAAAGTAACTGAAACTTTCAGTAATTCCATCAGGATGGAGTTTGGTGTGGACAAATGTGCAGTCATGCATGTAAAGCGAGGAGGGATTATGGAATCCGTGGGAACACAACTCTCGGATTCCATACACCTCAGATCCCTCTCCTCAACCGATGTAGATTTCCTAGCGTCCGTAGCCTGGCTACGTTTCGGTGATCTCTTTGGGGAAACTGAAGGTTTTGTCTGTGCAATTATGGACGAAGTTATGATGACGAACAACTACCGGAAATATATTATAAAGGACGGCACGGTTGACATCTGTCGGGCATGCCACTGTCCCGGTGAATCCATTCGACATATTATTTCTGGTTGTTCTCGTCTTGCTAACGGCGAGTATTTACACAGACACAACCTAGTGGCTAGGATTATCCACCAGCAACTTGCTCTGAAATACAACCTTGTGGACGCAGAAGTACCATACTACAAGTATGTGCCCGACCCAGTTCTCGAGAATGGTCATATCACATTGTACTGGGATCGATCTATCATCACCGACAGGACTATTGTTGCCAATAAGCCTGACATAGTGGTGATAGATCGATCAGAGCGTCTCACAATGATTGTTGATATCACTGTCCCACATGACGAGAACCTGGTGAAAGCCGAGAAAGATAAAGAAATTAAGTATCAAGACTTGGCACACGAGGTTGTCGACATGTGGGAGGTTGACTCAGCAGTCATTGTGCCGATAGTCGTTACGGCTAATGGCTTAATAGCCAAGAGCCTCGACCAACATCTGACGAGGCTCTCGTTGGGCAGCTGGGTCAAGGGCCTGATACAGAAAGCGGTACTTCTGGACACGGCGCGTATTGTCAGGAAGTTCCTCTCTCTGAGGCCCTGACCACCGGTAGCTTGGACCCTGTTCCCGATGCCGGTGGGCTACTATTTTTTATATTTTTAAATGTTTTTTTATAATTTTTATAGAAATATTTAAAAATGTAAATAATATGTACATATAAATGAATAAATGATAATAATCTTTATTTATTTATAACAGATTGTAGTACAAGTAACATTTTTACAAAGTGGGAAGAATTAAATCTCTGACAATCAAGTGGGTGACGTGCTGCCCTCCTTGCTAGGCTATGAAATAGCCTGTATTAAAAAGTCATTTGGCTATCTTTGTCCATACATACAGGTACTATTGATATAATTGCTTGTTAATTGTTTTGTTTTGATGAAAGAACTGCCTAGAAAATATTTTAAGTAATTGTTCAGAATACGGGTCTGGTGGCCAAATTTTCAAACGCTACTCAATATTAAGTTGCCGTTATGTCTCGTGCTTTCACTGTCACATAAATGTGAAGTGACAATGCCAGCACTATATTAACGGCAACTTTCATAACGGCAACTTAAAATTGAGTAGCACTTGAGTATTTATTTGACTATGATACTTTTAATCATTGACTTTGACTGGCAAGGTGCGCTCACACTCGTACCAGAAACGTAGATATAGATCAATAAATACCCAGAGAGAATCACTACACAGAACAAAGTGAAATAGCTAGTCTTAGCAAGGCTTGTTTACCTACAGCCGGGTAAATTTAAATAGACTAATTAAACTTTTATTTGACTTAGACGAAGCATTTGAGTCTCCTAACTATGTAGTTATAGCCCTTACAAATAAATCATTGAACCAGACTTGTTATTTTTGCCGATTAATTTAACGAGTGTCAAGCGTGATGATTATAATTGGCAATTTAGTTGTAATCTTTCAAGTGTTGTCCTATATAATCTTTTTTTCTATATACAGAAACATGAATTGCTGTTTAGAAAAACAGATAGGTAGCTTATTATTACAATATAAACATAAAATCACACCTGTATACCCCGATGGTTTGGGCAGAGGTGACAAGTATCATCCTCATTTCGTCGTTATGTTTAAGTCCCATGTAATAGGGGGCGAGCCTATTGCAATATGAGACCTAAGAATTATTTTATAGGTTCCTTTACATTCTCCATCCTTGATATCGAACTCAGAACTATACGTTCTACAGCCGCTCTTGAGACAACTACACCTTTAAAGCCATATTCTATATTGTTCAGTATTTAGTATGTTGACGTTATCCTCGTAAACCTCATGTCAAAGTCAATGATTTAGCATTATCGCTCATTATTATCAGGGGCTCGTGGCTAAATAACAACCGCGCCGATCGTACGATTTGCGAGGTTAAGCTGCGCTTGCCGCGGTCAGTCCGTGGATGGGTGACCATTTGTTACACATCGAGACCCCTCCGTGCCTCGGAGAGCACGTTAAGCCGTCGGTCCCGGGTGTCATACGAATACCTATGACAGTCGTTACGGGTAGTCAGAAGCCTGAAAGTCTGACAAACGGTTTAACCTTAGGATATCGGCATTGCCTAGTTACTGGGTTGCGGAAGTCTGATGGCAGTCGCTCCGTGTAAAATACTGGTATTCAGCCGCATCTGGTTAGACTGGAAGCTGACCCCAAAATAATTGGGAAAAGGCTAAGAGGAAGCTCCAATAAAGAGCTTCAGATAACCGTGCCATAAAGAACCAATTATCAGAGTTACGTGACTTTATCGTTCCCTGAGGAATTGCGAGAATGAGATGCATTAAAGACTGCAATTTAATTAAAGCATTTTTACACGACGTGTGAGACGAAAGGTACCTTTATATTATGCTCGTGAATTATTCAATTACCTTGGGTTATAGGTACCGACTTATACCTGGTAGTTGTAAGCGTGGCTCCTAGATTAATTTCTAAAATTGGAAAAAGTATAATTAGACCTTTCAGTTATTTCCTGGTAAATAGCAAAGCGCTCCCGGCTCTCACATTGTTAGCTCGGCTTTTCTTTTCATGGAAGATATGAATTAAATATTTTAATTCCCGAATACTTATTGTTATCATATGAGACCGTCAATTTACATGGATCTTCGTTGTAGCCTGCGACGCGGCCACGCAATTGGGAACCGCTATGGTATTACCACGCATAAGTTATGTCATCGAAATGACAATCACATTGTTTATGAACTGCCTAATTGTTCGTGTTGGCAAGCACGACTGCTGATCGTAAAGTCCTGGGTTCTATGCCCAGGTTGGACAAAGTGTTATTGAGTTTTTTCGTGTGGAATTCCTCAGTAGCAGCCCGGAGTTTGCATTTGTGACCGGTTGATGGCAATAGGCTTGCCCCCTATTACCTGGGACTTAAACGTAACGGCGAAATGAGAGTGCTATAATACACCTCTGCCCAACCCTTCGGGGAATACAGGCGTGATGTTATGTTATTGTTTATGAATATATAAAAACCAAGCTCCTAATGTGTCTACACATTCATTATCTTTCTGACTGAGCCCCTAACTCTGACTGAATAAATATAATTTATTTCAAGCTATACAATATTTTTGCACAGAATAACTCACAGTAGTATCACAGTATAAAGAAGTACAGTAGTGCGACGACTTTGATCTCGTAGTAAAAGCCGAAAACGTCTAGACAATGTCGCGGAAGGGTATAAAGGCTAGGGTTGTCACAACTCAATAATAGTCAATAATATAGTAATAATAATTTATGTTAGATCAATTTTGAACTCTCATTCTTGTCTACTCCCCCATAAAAATCGGACGCCGTCTAAGAACTTTCACTTCAAAAATAATGCCCGCCATCTTGGGTTTCAATACCAACACTCCAACAGTCCACTTGTCCATAATCACGCGTTGCAGATTCACCAGGACTATTTTCGTAAACTAAAAGTAAAGAAATTGACATCGAGGTCATTTTATGGATGGGTGACCGAGGGATCAGCTTAGGGAGCCCATGTCGGGGGTTCCTTAAAGGGGACCAAAATTTTGGTTATTTTTGATGTATGACTCACCGTTTCAAAGATATTATTAACAATTCATAAATTATTAATTAAATTATTGCATGGATTAAAATTACACTTCCATAGAGTAATACTCTCTTAAATTCTTACTAGGCCTATATCTTACGCCCGCCATTTTGTTTACCTTGGTTATTTTTGCCTACTCGAATAATATAAAATAACATAACTACAAACATTAAAACATGCGCGCGACAACCCCTAAAAACATGTCCCGAGCTACTAACAAGATGGCGTGTGTAATTCGGGCTCGCTCTTCCCGCGTCTCGCCCCTTGCCCCCCGCACGATTGACCTGTCTAGACGTCTTCGTCGAACGACTGTATAGATTATTAGAATGTGGTAGTATACACATCTTCCTCTTAGCCTTTTTCCAATTATCTTGGGGTCAGCTTCCAGTCTAAGAGGAAGATACACATATGGTAGTATACACATATTATATAAAAAATAATACTAAATAATATCGGGTCATTATCGTACGCAAAAAATTCTGACGAGAAAAGAATAATGGTCACACGGCGTTTCTCGTTACCATTTACTTGGTAAAAAATAAAATACCCCAAAAAAACAGATGCCTTTCCATCATATGTACGGGTACTTAATCCAAATAAAAAGTACCTGAAAACAGTTCCCTCGTGCGACCCGCTCGGTAAAAAAAGAACATAATTTTAATTAGCTGTTTGCTTACTTTGCCAACGCAACATTCTATTTTTTTACCCGACTACGCGACGCAAAGGAGGGTTTATTTTACAAATTATATTACTACAGTAGGCGTGTTTTGAGGAGTTCGTGTCTAACCGCGCGGATCAAACAATTTGCGAGGTTAAGCTGCGCTTTCTGCGGTCTGTCCGTGAATGGGTGACCATTCATTACACATCGAGAATTCGAGACCCCTTCGTGCCTCGGAGAAAACGTTAAACAGTCGGTCCCGGGTGTGATACAATTACCTATGACAGTCGTTACGGGTAGTCAGAAGCCCGAAAGTCCGACAACCGGTCTTACCTTAGGATATCGGCATTGCCCAGTAACCGGGTTGCGGAGGTCTGATGGCAGTCGCATCGTGTAATATACTGGTATTCAACCGCATCTGATTAGACTGGAAGCTGACCCCAACATAGTTGGGAAAAGGCTAGGCAGAACGAGTAGGCGTGTTTACGGTGAAGTTTCTGAGTAGGTAGATACATCTTTCAAATTGATTAGGTAGCAACATCTACCTATCAAACATGTATCTATCAAAGACGAGGCCAACCCTTACTGTGTTTGGGCTGTTGTCGACTGATGAAAACAATGTTACTATATACTTCATTATAAATCATATAAGAGAGTAAGGCATGATTTCCACCAAACGGCTCACATCGCATCGAATCGGAAAGGATACGAACGGATGCGGCGACAGCCGATCACTTTCGGCAGGATGTCGACGCATACGATCGGCTCCGTACCGTCGCTTGCGAACGTATTCGTTTCTGCGCCTAATCAAATAGTTTCATTACTACCGTGTAGCCGAAAGGATCCGATCGGATACGACGACAGGCGAACGGAGCCGATCGCGCGTCGCAGCATACTTTCGGCTACGATCGCGTGTCGCGGAAGACGCCCGCGGTCCAGCTGCTGTGCGCGGTTTGATAATATAGACTTTAAATACTGTGTACACGATTTAATATCGTTTAAAGATTGTAAAATCCGTTCCGATCCGATGCGATACGAGCCGTTTGGTGGAAATCATCCTTAAGGTTTCGTTAAAATCAGTTAAATCGTTTGTTTTTAGTAATTATAGTCTGTTTATTTGCTAGGGGTCTACATTAATCAACTTTAAAAATAAAAAGATTCAAGGTTTTTATTTCGTACCTAAATCAACATTTGGTTTGGCCTGATTGGAAAATCTTTGCTTCTCAAATGAAAAATAGTCCACTCAGGTTTTAAATTAAAAGTCATTTGAAATATTTCAATCGTGGTAGAGCAAAATTTGGAATGATAAAGGCAATATTTTTAGCTAGTTCGTTCAACAACAGTAAGTCATAGACAGAACATATCCTGATTTTAAATTGAGAAAGTCACGTTAGTACTGAGTTTGTGCAAATAAAAGCCTTGGGGCATATCAGGAAGACAAATGCAGAATGTCAAAACTTTAAATAAATGTAGGTAGACATTGTAAATATAAAAACTTTCTCCTTCTAAGTCACAGTTTTCCAGTTATTTATTGTAATGACCTGCGGTACCCCTATGGGAACAAGATTTTCATTTTATAACGTCACTACGTTACCTACTGAAATATGTCTAGTAATATACGTACGTACTGTAGATATCTACCTACTCCATATGTAAGTATATCGTTCAGACTCCTGTAAATTTAATATTATGTTTCATTTCGTGAAATTAGCTTAGCGCCGAAATGACAGTGCTTTTTTGCTTCGCGGACCACAAAGCGATCGGTATTTGAAGGCTCAGATTGCAATGTTAAGGCTGATTTACTGTTTGTTGAAGCGGGTCTAATGTCATCTCTGTTTTCAGTGCCGAGAGCTCAGATCATTGTGATCTGTGACCGAGAGAGACAGTCAGAAAGAGTCTCGTGTCGAGCAAATCTAGTCTAAATCAGCCTTAACTAGGGCTTGCATCACCTAAACTCCCGACACCGGACAATGATTTCAAAAACTACTGACATTTAGTCGAAATTGGGAATTTTCCCCGGACGCCCTAAAAATGTAAAAAAAATATGAAATTTCAATTTTTTATGTATTAAAATAGCAAAAATATAAATGTTCGTACCCAAATCAACGTGTATGTATGCTGCGTGGTGCTAAAACTAATTGCTGGAATAGTTTCTGTTTTTACCCGGACTCTTTTTGAAAATGACCCCGGACTAGGACAAATCCGGGGAAACCTGGACGGATGGCAGCCCTAACTAGCTAAGGCATAATATACATAGACTAGATACATCAATATACGTAACACCACACGTCTTCGTGAATTGCAACAGCTACAAGTGCCGTGCCAACTATATCTTGAAAGGGCGGTGAAATACGGAACTAAATTTAAATTTACTGAGTCTGACATATTGTTGACAAAAATGTCAAACGTAAATACTTTTTGCAAGAAGCGCTTAAAATATAGTGGGCACTTGCAGTTGTTGCATTTCGTGACGTGTGGTGTTACCTACGTATAGTGGTGTACTGCAATTAGAGCCTTAACCATTTACAGTAGGCACCTACGGCCAAAATAACTTGGCCACTCTGAATATAGGCTCTCCGAACTTTCGCGCATATAACTATCAGAAAAAGTTCTAAGATGTCGTTAATTTAATGTTAAATTAAAGTCCTTTGGTTCGTAAAAAATCTATTGCACAACCACTTGAACGAAGTTCAGGGCAGCCAATGTGTAATGTTGAACTAACGTGAAGTGGGGGGTGATTCTCATGGTCTCCACTCTGGTTGAGTCGAATGGTTATGCCACCACACCGTCTTCAGAGCCTCATGAGCTCTAGAAAGCAGAAAGGAAGAAATAAATGACTTGATTCTGTAGAATAAAATTACTTTTGCAGTGCAATTATTTCATCCTGGTTTTTATTTCTTCTATGTATTTTCGAATTGTTTTCCTCAACTTTCATCGTACTTACCTACATATATTTACTTCCTAGAAGTAGTTTATAAATAATATAACATCTAAAAACGTATATTTACGGAAAATTGCGTGAGTTGGTCTTATTGAAATTCCCAAACCTAAAGGAGTAAATATCTCAATTTAAATGTGATCCACACACATGTTATACGATTCTCAGTCATTCTCATTTGGACGGATTACACAAAATTCAATATCGTGACTTGAGTAAATGAATAGAATGTACCGTCTATTTCAGGGGTGGCCAACTCGACCACGACCCAAGATCTACTGTTTACTGAGTAGACTCTGTGCGATCTACCAATTACATAATCAGTACCTCTTCATTCAACTTATATTAAACTTATATTTTTCTTTGCTTTGCCATGACCGACTGGATAAAGAGCCGCGACCGTAGTAGAGAGACAGATGTTTACAATGAAACAAACAATTAATAATTTACCCAGTTAGAGATCGTCTCAACTTACATGACGGGCCCTCTACTGCATATTCGCGTATACATAATAATATAGTTCATCCTGAACGTTTTGTACCCATGTCTTGGTGATGATTTCAATAGATGGTTTTATATTGCTATTGTTATCAGCCTATTGTTCCACAGCATGAAAAAGGTCTCCTATCCCTCTTTGACTGATCCCTATCAACCGTCTATAGGGTGAATCTTTTAGGTATAAATAAGCCATGTCCTTCAGAGCCTGCAAAAGAAAAGATAGAAATAAAAGTTTATTAGGCAACAAAAGAAAATAAAACATAAGGGGAAAAAACTAGACATGGGTCGGATTAGGTAAAAACGATACCAAATCCACCTAATCCTAGTATTTAATAATACCTAATCCATTTACCTAATTCGAATATTTATTAGACATGGGTCGGATTAGGTAAAAACGATACCTAATCCACGTAATCCTAGTATTTAAAAATATCTAATCCGAATATCCCCGAAATTCCCCGCTTCTTTTTGATAAATTCCCAAGCGATAATTGGACGACCTTTTTTTAGACTATCCCCTCACTCTTAACAATATCTTCTGTACAGACCGTGTACAAATATTTTGTACCATACCTAATCCTCCACGCTTTGGATTAGGTACCTAATCTAATATTTATACCTCACGTCTAGAAAAAACATGCAAATAAAATAATAAAATAAAAAGTTTTTTTTTAAGTTAAACCGATTTATCTTGCGGTAACCCCACGGCATCACGATTTGAGGATTAAAGGTTGAAATTATAATGTTGTATTGTCATGAAAATTTAATTTGTGTGCAAAGTTTCAGAAAAATCGGTTAAGCAAAGTAGTTGAAAAATCTGTCGCAAGATTTGAAATAAACAAATGTACGAAGTGAAGGTAATAAAAACCGTTTAAAAACAACGCATCACAGCCGAGTGTAATCACGTCACAGCTTACCGCCCGACCTCCAGAGATGTCGTTTAAGAACCAGTGTTTTTTCACCCGTACTTAAAAAAATACCTACTGACCACCTTACATCAATGCTAAGCAAGCCATTCAGAATTACAAATGCTGCAATGTGTAGGTAATTAGATCACAAAAGTAACCCAACTACAACACAAAAGAATCCGTGCCCGCTTCGATTATTGAAATAGTTCCGGAGGGTACGCAACATTGAATTACGAAAAGTTTCAATTAGATTCGGTAAACTTTATGCGCCTAGTGTTTTCTATGGCCACATGTAATGAGACCCATGAGAGGAATAAAAAGAACAGGCATGATATGAGAATCAAAATGAGGGCCAAAAAGTTAATCGCTGTAGGAAAATAGAAAAAAAACGACAAATACTTATAAATTAATAAAAATTCGTATAAGCATGACTACGTGTAATTTTCCAACAATTACACATTCACAGTAAAATCTTCTGGGCGTTTTTGTGATTACCGAGAAGGGTCCACAAAAAAGAACCTTGCAAAGATAAATGACGGTAGTGAGTGTCAGTTGGGGAATAAAGTACCTACGATGTCCTCTATAAATAGTTCCATGTGGCCAAATACCCTTTTTATATTGCATACCATTTTGGAATGTGATGGAACAATGATTGGATATGTGTGGGATCAATGTAAGCATTTCTTATTTTATTTTTATTTTATTTTATTTATTAGGGACAAAAAACACTACAATAGTAATCTTAAATTAAATTGGTAAACATATAACCCACACCATTGTCCACGAATTAAGTAAAAGAAAGAAAACAGACTGTAATAAAATATGTAAATATAAGGTAAACTAAAGAAAGACGCCACTGTTTATTCTGAATTAAGTTTCGGAGATCAATATTTCAATGGCCATTGCTTTAAATTTTCGATTGGATAGAGCAAATATGTCTATGTCTGCAAAATGTGTGTTATAAGTTTCCACAAGGCGACGAAGAGCATGTCAGTGTGAAATAGCCGAGGCACGCGCGCCCCTCGCCGGATAACAGTTCTAGGCACTGTGAAACATAATTTATTTGTAATGTCAATGCAATCAAATTTATTATTACACAAGCCATGCAGCATCATTGCATCAAGGAGCAAACGTCTAGAGTCCAGACTCAGAATATTATGTTGTTTCAATAACTGTGCATAAGTAACCTTTGAAAGATGACATTTATAATTTATAGCACGTAAGAATTTTTTCTGTACAATTTCGAGTTTATTTGTGTATTTATCGTAGAAAGGATTCCAGATCGGGATTGCGTATTCTAATTGAGATCTAATTAAAGTTTTGTGTAACAACAAAAAAGTAGAGGGCCGCACAAAGTCACTTGAGGATCTCATAACGAAACCATACATCTGAAAGGCTTTGTTGATTATATTATCAATGTGAATGTCGAAGTGCAATCGCGAATCTAGCATCATACCCAGATCGCGGACTGAGTTTTCTTTGTTTAAGGTACCGTTGTTCATGGAATAATTAAAATTAAGCTTTTCTATTTTATTTTTAGTGAATGATATAGTGTGACAAAAGAGTTTGTTGGCATTACAGTATGTATGAAGTCTGTCGAGGTCACTTTGCAGAAGTGAGCAATCGTCTATGATGTTGCAGGATCTGTAAATTTTTATATCTTCTGCGTATCAGTAAATATGAGTTAATGAAGCAACGTTTAATATCGTTAATGAATATGATGGAAAGAAGTGGACCTAAAATCGACCCTTGAGGAACCCCAGATTGAACAGCTATAGAGTCAGGTTCAAAACCATCAATAACCACTTTTTGAGTTTGGTTAAAAATATATGACGCAAACCATCGCAGCAAATCACCACGTATCCCATTGAAAGCAATTTTCTCCAAAAGCAGTGCGTGATCGACCTTCTCGAAAGCCTTCTGGAAATCAGTGTATATGGCGTCTACTTGAACTCGATGATCCATATTTTCAAAAAAATAGTTGGTAAATACCATAAGATTTGTCGTAGTAGAAAGTCGTTTAACAAAACCGTGTTGTTCGGGGATAATAAGCTGATGAATATGAGGATATAAACCGCCGTATACAAGACTTTCAACAACCTTGGACAAGGTAGAGAGAATAGAGATGGGGCGGTAATTCTTAACGTTATTCTTATCACCGCTTTTGTAAATTGGGGTAATATAAGAAGATCTAACTTTCACAACGATATTTTTTGGTTTGCTGTCTTGTTGTTGCGCGTGCGGGACTCTGTGTATCGATATGATGTCACCCTGCGAGACAGGACAATTCACAGCGATACCAATTTCCTCAATAGTGGTAATCAGGTTTTCGTTATTTTTGTCAGGTAAGTTACAAATTTCGATTTGTAATTACATTGGCGTGCCTGCTGCTCCATTGAGTCAATCTTAGCTTCCAGTTTGAACACAGTCTGATCATTAAACCGATTGGCCATTTCACGCAGACGATCCTCATAACCTTACGATCACCCTCCAGGTCCTCGAGCCGGGTCTTCATACCTTCATAGCTTTTATTAATAAAATTAAACGATTTTTCTATCTCTAAGTTTGACTTTTGGAATGTGAGATTCTGTTGCTTTAATTCAGAAACCTCTGCAACTAATTTATTGAGGATGATATCTTGATCGGCTTTCCAAGATTGCAGCATGTTCTTCAACTCTTCAAATTTGTCTGACTCAAAACAGGTATCATCGCCTCGAAAGCGTTTACCTTGCCTTGTTGATATATTAACAGTATCGTAGACGCTAGATCCAGGAATCGAAGCAACATCAAAATTTACTCATTAAACCATAAAAAAAATTGTAGAGTGCTAATGCTAGCCGTAGCCTCATAAGTGCCTTTTATGTTGTAAAATTTTATAAATTTTAATGTAATTACATGACATCACTCCTTGTGACTGCCGAACCCTTCAGGGAAAACCCCGAAGGGTTCAGCAGAGGTGTTTTAGTACACTCTCGTTTCGTAGGTGAACCTATTGCCATTAACCGGTCACAAATCCAAACTCCGGGCTGCTACTGAGAAGTTCCTAATGGAAAAACCCAATAACACTTTGCCCGACCTCGCGATCGAACCTCGATGTATCCTATTCTTGGAAATAAATAAATAAACTCAGGACCCCATGGTCAGCAGTCGCGCTTGCAACTTCTAGACCAACACAGCAATTATTTTAATGTAATTTTTTTAAACAAATTATACATGGTTACAAGACATAGGCATTGCGGTAGAGTCGAACTAAAACTAACGAATGTTTTATATACCTATATAGGTATAAGTAAGTATCGAACCGCTTCGCGCCATCGAAGCGCTTTTGTCGATTTCAAGACTAAAGGTCAAAGCACACATATCAAATCGGAAAGGGATCGTCACCGTATCAACTCAAGCCGTTCAGTATTCTTTATATGAAACTCCCTACTGCAACGCACACTAATCGGAATCGTAACGTAATCGCTTCGCCTCGGGACAAGCTCACGAACCGCGGTGCGGTGTGTGGTCAACGTGGTTCCCGCGCTTACGGCTAGTCGTCCCCGCGCTTACGTCTCTCCGTACCCGAGCTTACGTCTATTCGTCCACCCTTGCCCCTCTCACCCCTCCCGCGGCTGCCTGCAGTACACTACTGTTACTGCGAGCTGTAAGCGAGCCATAAGCGCGGCGTCGTCGCCTAGCCGTAGCCGAGTCGACGTATCGGAGCTGCTGATCCGGTTTGGTTACGTGCTTACGTTAGGTTGACGCCTGTTTGACGGCGAGGCGAAAGGCGATACGGTTACGATCCCTTTCCGAGTTGATATGTGTGCTTTGACCATAAGGCTTAGTTGCACCAACTAACTTTAAACATAACCATACCATATTTACGTCAGATTTGTATTGATTTGACAAACAATTTGTAACGGTTACGGTTATAGTTAGTTGGTGCAACTGAGCCTTAGAATAGTTTTTTTTATTTTGCTATAAGTCTAGGTTTAGATTGTCGATGTCACTAACAACACACGCTTAGTTTTCACAAAGTTTAAAGCAAAGTTCAATTGTATTCGTGCTGAGTTTGTCACGCTATACAATGCTCACAGTATACAAACAGACAAATAAATTGTAAAATATGTATAACACGTGCAGGCCTACGGTTATGTTAACCCAACTTTAAAGACGCATCGTAGCCTCGTAGCAAATCTTCTACGCAGTAAATTGATACGGAAAATCAGAGCTGTCAAATTCCACGCCTATATCATGAAAACATTCGATGTCGAGACACCTCTCCAAACACAAATTGTCAATAAACACGACTTACTGATGTTCAGTTTACGACCAATATAATTTTATGATCAATATACTTTTTGATAGAATTGTTTTAATAGCGTCTCTTATTGGCAGTTTCGTCAAAGAAAAACGTGACGCTACTGACCGTGTGGTCGTCGTATTAATAACTACCCTCCTTTACGACTTATCGTTTTATCAGACACCGAAAAAATTCCTTTGAACTTGTGTTTAACGTACCTTCATTTCAAGATGGATTTATACTGCTAGACTATGAATAATATTAACTGTTTTTTTTTATTTCGGAATAGCTACGTTATCTTTCACGCAGTCTGAGTAGATACATTTTATGTTTAGTATTGTAAATCAGCTTTGTGAAACTAAACAGTTTACTATAGTCCACGCGCAAGTGCTAGTCACCTCCTGAGGTATGGAAGCGGCGGGAGGAGGGTGCGCGCGGTAAACAAGACAAAGCAAACTGACAGAGCGCGGCTTTTGTCTCTTATCCCCCTCCTGCCACGCTCATACCTCAGGCGGTGACTAGCACTTGCGCGTGGATTATAGTGCTGCGTTAATTATAAGGCGCTAAGCTCTCTTATATTTATCAACTAGCGATCCGTCCCGGCTTCGCACGGGTGGACATTTTTCTCGTTTTTACAACATTTTTCATTTATGCTCCGCTCCTATTAGTCGTAGCGTGATGTTATATAGCCTATAACCTTCCTCGGTAAATGGACTATCCAACACAAAAATATTTTTTCAATTTCAACCAGTAGTTCCTGAGATTAGCGCGTTCAAACAAACAAACAAACTCTTCAGCTTTATAATATTAGTATAGATTAAACACTACTTCGATACAGCAAAAAATAAGCAATATATCAATACTTCGGTACTACTGAACAGATAATTTAATCATTGATACGTAAATGTTTTAGAAAAAATAGTTTTCTCTAAAATAATTGCATACTAGGTGCTTACTAAGATAAATAGTATGTAGGTATATTAGGGAAATTCACGGGGGTGCATGAAAAACTCGGCTCACCTTGGGCAGTCAGCCTTGCGACCAACCTGACTGACTGGCTAATCTATTTACCACGGCATGAGCTATTCTCATACAGCTCGTGCCGACACGAGGTAAGAAGAAAAATTCAATTAATACAATTAATTCAGACGACACATTTGGTGCAGTGGCTAAGCGATTGGCTTCTGCGCTGCGGGTCGTGGGTTCGATTCCCGCACGGAACAAATATTTGTATGGCCTACAGATAGTTGTTCCGGGTCTGAGTGTTTGTGCGTGTGAAGATTTGTGTCTGTAAACGCAACCACGATACAGGAGAAATCCTAGTGCGGGGCAACGTTTTTTATTAAAAAAAAATAATACATAATACTATTACAAATCCAGTTGGAATGTAGGTACCCTTGAATAGCATCACGTGAAGTTCCATACAAAACCTTTACTGGTACCAGTGTTTAATGTACCTACCAGTTATCAAGTGTGTTCCAGGCTTGTCATTTGGATATTACAATATTTTATATTTGGGGACACTATTGGCGCAGGGACTGCTGTTCAACGTGTCACAGGTTCGATTCCAGCATGGAACAAGTATTTGTATGGCTTAAATGGTCCCGGTCTGGGTGTTGGTGCTTTTGAAGATTTGTGTCTGCATACGCACCCACGATACAGGAGTATAGATAGTGTAGGGCATCGTTTAAAAAAACTGCTTCACCTCGTAAAACGGTCAATATACGCAGTAGTCTACGAACCCCCTAAATAATAGAATAATAAAATTGAAAGAGCACTTAAAACTTCTAAACAACACTAAAACAAATCCACAGATTATGAAAGTTGTTTCAAAGTAAAACCTGTATTAATGTTTAACAAGAAACTTTACTTTTGAACTATAAAATTAATTTGCGTCGAAAAGATTTCAAACTAGAATGTAACACACACGTACTACTAATTAAAAAATATTACGATAACGTAGAACCATAATTTAATTAACATCTTTTAAAGATATTTACCCGACTAATAAACATTTTCTCAGCTGTGAAGTACGATCTATCTTTAAGACTCTGCGTATAGTTTATGCTTATACACCTACTTACATAAATTTCGAGTAGTTTATACCTACTTGAAAGTTATGTAGGTGAAGTATGAGCCATCTTGAGTACCTAAGTACTTACTACGGGCGAAGGCCTGTTGGTCGATCCAGGCACGTCAACATGACCGCACGGTCAGGTCCCATCCGAACGCCGTGATCGAGCCAACGAAGTCTTTGTGTTTTAATTTCGCCTATGATGTGGGGATCGGTGAACAGGTCCTCTACCCCTCTATTCTTCCTCATCCTCCTACCGTCGTCTCTTGTAACTGTGTACTTCTAACTCTTGTAACGTGTGAAATGACAACCTAAGTATAATGGCTTTAAACTGGTACCTATTTTTTTAAACAGTTAATTATATAACTGTGAAAATCGAAGTATACCCGTTGCCGGTACGCAGTGAACAAACTGCATTCATACAGGGTGTAAACGAAATCAAGTAATTCCTTCAAACCTGGTGATGTACCTACTGCTGACATAGATTTACTCTTGGACTCAATAAAAAAAAATTACAAGAAGTAAACATGTCTTCTTAACGTGAGGCATTTTAGCGCCCCGAGTTAAATGACCGCGCGGTGAGCGGTCGCCGTGCAATTCGCTCGGGGAGCCAAAATGCCTCACGTTAAGAACACATGTTTACTTCTTGTAATATTTTTTTATTGGATCCAGGAGTATCCTGTGCAGGGTTAATTTATGTCTACCGGGGTTGCGGTGCATGATTTTGCGAATCCTGTGACCCCAACCTTAAGTCAGAAGGAGGGACACCGTTGGTTTTTAGCCAGTAAGAATCCGGCAGACCCCCTCGCCTTCCCCGGACGAGGGACATCCATGAGGATTTTCCAACGAGAAACAAAAAGAGTTAATTTATGTCAGCAGTACATAACGAGGTTTGAAGGAATTACATGATTTTGTTTACAACCTGTATAAACGCCCGCTGTTTTCTGCATTAATATTTTTTAGAGAGCTGACGCAGATACAAATTGTTATTAGGTACACTGCATACTACCCCTCTTTGTACATACTTGCCATGTCCTTATAAAGGTTGTCTGGGAGAAATCGCCTAGAGCGACAAGACCGCCCGTTATACGCATTTTTTTATGTAAATTAACGCATCCTACATGTTTTTGTGTACCTACAATAAATCCACAAAATAAAACTTGTTGTTGAAAATGTGGAAAGGCCATTCCAGAATATAATCGAAATAATAAGAGCTTTATGCAACGTAAAGAAAAGAAAAACAAATTACCTTCTTTCAATAAGATCTGATGAGTTTGCAGACTTTTTCCAGTCACTTGTTCACTCAGATAAAACTTTACTAGCTTACATCAACCGTATAAAATAAGAAAGTTACTTGCGTAAGTTTTCTGAAGCACTTAAAAAACCACTACAAAAATAATATATTTTAAATTACGTTTAGTTTAAATTCCTTATCACACTTAACATAAAGTTAATAACATCAAAGAGTCATATTAAACGAAAATATTAATACACAATCACTATCGCACTAAGCAATTTTCGGTAAATTTAAAAATAAATCTAGTATCTGCGTCGCTGTATACGCGAGCCGGGAAAACTGTGGAATAAGAGTGGGCAAGAGACGAGCGTTCGACACGCCACAAGCTTGAATCTGCCCATAGCCCGAAGCGCGGAATATCAAGGCGGGCGAACGCCGCCCATCCACACGACATCCGTACCGCGGGAAAATTGCCCACTGAAGCTTTCATTCACGTGAGTTTCTCCGCCTTATCTAACTTTCGGCAGGAATTTCATTATTTATTCGTCAACTCTGATTGTTTCGGGACCTCTTTGTTCCTAGTCACAATTGTAAATGTCTTCGATAAATACTTAAAATACTTACAAATGAATCAGTATATCAGTGTTTAAGAAAATGTATTACTGCAACACCTACGTGTTTTCAGATTTTACTTATGGAGGAGTACATTTTAGGTGGAACTTTAGTAATGAGACTGTTTAATAAATTGTATTTCAACTACCTTTAAAAAAGAAATTGCTTTCAAAGAAAAATCGTACTGGTACTCAGGTGTAGCTTATCTAATAGTGCATTATATGTATTGAACAGTTTACTGCATTTTCAATTAGCATAACAAACAAAATATCGCAAAGCGTCACTAGCTATTTCCATTAATTGAATTGATTGGTCGCATCGCTTACGTTATTCACTCAGGACTTTCGATCTTATTCCACATGAGTATCATAATATACAAGGTTAGTCGGAAAGGGGGTACTAAGCCGCGGGCCACTTAATGTATCACTGATGACTATTTTAAAGCAAGTGTTAAAATTTCAAAATTCGATCATTTTTATTTGCATGTAAAAAGATTTTTATTTTAGGTTTTTCAAAATAAAATCATACCTGCTTTAGTTATGAATTCAGAAAATTAATTTTCTAATCCGTGACCCCAAATATGACCTAAATTATAAAAACAGCTGATCATAGCTATGGACAGATAGATTTTAGCATATTTTTTACGAAATCTTTGAAAAGCGATTTCTCTTAAACTATCGAGTTTTGGGAAAAGTTGTAGAACAAAACTTATCCATTATTATAGGTACTTTAACACCCTTTTGGCTTACTACTCCCTTTGTGACTAACCTTGTATATTTAACAAGCTCTGTGCTCTAACCATCTGGTTAGATCGTTAGCTTTCATAAGGGCTAAGTCCACCAATAAGTTAAATTGCGCAAGTTATACAAATGCTTGCATACTTGTTTACACTAAAAGCAAGTTGTGTTAAAACCGCAAGTAGTATAAACGTTAAGCGTGAAATCCATTATAAAGTTAAAACAAGCAAGGTTGATTAACTAGTCAGTGGATTCAACGCTATACGTATCATCAGCCAATAGGTGTATGTCAACAGACAAGTTACGGTTTATACCGATTTAATATCTGGTAATTGTTAATTGTTTATTAATAATCGCTACCTATCTTAAAGGTTTACTCGCATAATTATAATTAAATTGGTTCTCGTCGTAATCTTTTCATGTTTGAAATAAAGCACTTATTCATATCATGAATGTCAGTTTCATTATGATAAATTTATGATAAGTGAATGACTGATATTAGGCTGTCTAATTTCAATCTGTGACAGACTTGTTGTTTTTTAATTATAGGCTTAATATTACTCTGCCTGTCTGCTTTCTTTTGGTTTTAGGTCGTAATTTTAAACAACCTTTCTTTCTTTTTCTCGAAAGTATCCTTTTCTCGAAAGTTTGTATGTATGAATGTAAGTATGGATGTTTGTTACTCTTTCACGCAAAAACGGCTGAACGGGTTTGAATGAGATTTGGCACACAGATAGACTATGCCCTGGATTAACACATAGGATACTTTTTATCCGGGTACATCAAGTAGTTACCGCGTAGTAAACCGCGGGTAATAGTCTAGTAACACACACATCTGCCGGAAGACGCCAATTGCTCGAAACTGAGCATCCCTTGGGTCGTATTTTAAGCACGCAAAACAAGCACGCTATGTTTACGTATACTTAGTGAACTACTAACCACAAACATTAGGCCAAGGAATGTGTATTATACTATCTCTTGTACAGTGCGTATATTCTGTTTCACGTAGAATATATCCTGGGATTTTTCTATAAACCGTAACTATACATAGCTAACAGAACGTAGAAAAGTTAGCTATTTCATATGTATCGATATAAGTGATATTTCCATCGTTCCGCTTGCAGTAGCACCGAAACAATTGATATTGTTTTTTTTAATTTCTGTCTTCATAGACACATAATACACAAAAATTAAAATTACAATCGGGAGCAATGAACCCTGGTTACCAACAAACACAAATCAATGTTAAACAATGTTTTCTAAGATATTAAGTTTATGGTGGTGACCCGGGTTCATTGCTCTCGTGTGTAGATCAATTCAATTCTCAATAAAAGCAAGTAGAATACTAGTAGTCGTTTTATTTGTAGTAGTTTCTAAAAGCTTTTTTTCGGACTATAATGCCAAACATCTAAAAACCACTTTGATTAACGAAATGGCAATTATAACAGGGACTACTACTACATGACAAGGAATATTAAGTTATAGCCAACGGCCGTGGCTTCACTCGGGTGGTACCTATGTCGATATAAAGTATCCTATGTTCTTTTCTGGGTTTCAGGCTATCTCTGTGCCAAGTTTCAGTAGTTTAGTGGTGAAGAAGTAACACAAACAGACAAATTCACTTTCGCATTTATAATATTAGTGTAGATTGTTACACGTGTACGAGTTCGGAAGAGACTTGAGAGTGTTTTTTTTTTGTGTCAGTCTTCTTATGACAAGAAATCTAGTACAGCGAAAATATGTCATCCAATTTCAGATTTTTTGTAAGAATATGTTTTTGTTCCATGCTGGAAGGTCTGAGTTCGATCCCGGCCCGTACCTCTGACTTTTTGTTTATCACTTGCGTTAACGGTAAAGGAAATCATCATGAGGAAACCTGCACATCTGAGAGGCCTCCACAAAGTTCTTAATGGTGTGTGTAGTCTGCCAACCCGTACCAAGCCAACGTGGTGGACTAAGGCCTAAACCGTTCTCATTCTGAGAAGAGGCCCGTGCCCAGCAGTGGGACAATAATGGGCTAGTTATGTATGTATGTATGTTTTTGTATTCGCTATTTCGAGTACACTATGAGTTCGTGTCGCTGTACTGTGACATACATGTTATAACAATTCGTAGTAGCGCTAAAAGAGGCCTAAGGCCCGGTATCCACCAAAGCGGAGAGGAGAGGAGAATAGTGTTTGAATAAACCAATCCGATTTCGTTATTTCCACATCTCTTCTCTGCTTAGCTTAGGTGGAAATGGATCAAGCGGAGAGGAGAGGAGATGTCTCATTTTTCTATAGAATTTTGTGCGGCGAGCGAGCAAGCGGCGCGGCAGAGCAGAGAAGTGTCTCGTCGGGCGGCCGGGCGGCGCTCACGTTCGCGCACCCCACACCCCATCTATCTATCGGTCTCTCACAGCTCACATCTCTGCTACACGAAGCTCACATCTCCTCTCCGCTACACTTCTCCTCTCCGCTTTGGTGGAAATAACCTGCCAGCTTCGCAGCACATCTCCTCTCGTCTCCTCTCCTCTCCGCTTTGGTGGATACCGGGCCTGATCATCGCTGTAACTGTATGTACAGTAGGGAAATGAAAAGGTTCGTCGGTCAGTTTTCAAATTCATTCCTTACCCACATCACGGGCAATATTACCTTTTCAAACTGCTGAATGGAACTTTTAAATGCATGCAAAATTATGTTTAATAATTATTTGGTAGCAAAGATCAAAATTGCCTTTTGCCTGCGTATGACGTAGCAGTGCAATATGATTTAAGGTGTTTTGTTGTAAAAACCATGACATCAATCAAATCGATGATAAAATAAATTGACATTACTTGTGTCTGTCACCATAATATCCTGTCAAAAAATACTTTTATTTTCATTTCTATAATGGTGGCAATACGTAGTCGTCTTATTAGTCGGTAAAATATTTCGTTTCTTGCACTGTGCAAGCCAAAATAGACCTTAAGGTGCATAACCTTTTCATTCCCCTACTGTACTTATAGCAGTTGTTGGCACAGCAGCAAAGATATTTGACCTTTATTATAGTGGTTGAACTAAGACAAACTTCTCAAAACCGCATGGTTGCCTAACTTTATATATAGGAACTCTATGTTCGGTTGTGCAAATATAGTAAAAGTTTGGATTTACATAACATAAATAATGTAGGTACATAGAAGCGCAGAACGCACACTTAAAATAATAATTAACTGAAATAGTTAATTCCATAATTGCCACACTACGACTAGGAAACACATTGTGATTAAGTATACAAGTAGCACTAATTCATATCAAATAATTATTTCCTTTATTCATTATTCGTACATAATATTATTATAAGTATAATGTATTTTGGAACAAAGTAAACAATATTTGCGTTACTAACTACAAAAAAGATTTTTCAGTGCTAACCATCACATTCAATCGGTAACCGATTTTTTGTAAGGAAATATTCAGTATAAGATCGCCAAAAAGCTGGTTCCTAAAAAACATCTATTAATTTAGGAAAACATACAGACAGCTGCTTCCTAATTCTTATCATTTTGTAGATTTTTTGAGAGAAAAAGCCACATAAAAAATATTTGTCATCAAACCAAAAAATAAATAAAACTGAAGGTACTACACACACCGTGTCTCAGTCTCGTGTAGGTACTGCAGCAAATAAATGTTTCTTTAACATAACATCTCGCCGGTATTCCAGATTATTTCGCCGGTATTCCGGTATTCCGGTTGGGCAGAGATGTATAGTAACACCCTCATTTCGCCGTAACTGTGAAATGTTTAACTCCCATGTAATAGGGGGCGAGCCTATTGCCATCAACCGGGCACAAATTCAAACTCCAGGCTGCTACTGAGGAATTCCACACGGAAAAACCCAATAATACTTTGCCCGACCTGGGGATCGAACCCAGGACCTCACGATCAGCAGTCGCGCTTGCTACCACTAGACGAACAAGGCAGTTCTTTTTTCTTTTAGTTTTTTTCTTTTTACTAGAAAAATGCATGCCCACTAGCTACTATCTTATTATTTATAGACACAATATCTATGACCGTCGTATGATAGCACGAGCTAAATAAATTGCAATGCAAGCAAAAGGCGTCGCTTCAATCTAGCGTCTTCACCAACGTTAATGGATGGACTGATCTTTCAGTATTAATTTTCAATACCTTTAACATACGTAGACAATGGTCCATTATTTTACCATTTACAAGTGAAAATATTCAGCAAGTCAGGACACCACCTGTAGTCACACCTACAGTGTTATTAAAAGGCAGTTAGAAACGTACTACCAATGTACAAGTGAACAACTGAACGCCCACATTTCACTAATAGCGGTCTTCAATTCCGTACAATAGGTGGACATTTGCCATTTAAGCTGCTAATGTTAATAACCCTATAATACCTTCTTGACCTGGGAATTAAAACCTAAACCCCGTTCAAACAATGATAGCCTTTTTTTTGTCGTGGAGAAATGCACACGCATACTGCTCTACCACGGGGAGATAGTGCAGTTATGTGGGACTCAAACCCACTAAAACTCCACGGTGCCACATATGGCGGGAACACGGGCATGCGTAATCACTCATCCGCGAACCCGCCGCGGCTGTCCGTCACCGGACCCTCCTCTGGGGAGTACCTCCCATCACCGGCGCACCAGAACACATGGCACGCCGTGACAACCCCGGGGACCAAACGAGCATATGAGCGCCAGATGACCCGGTGTCTGGGCACCCTTGGTCCCCCTGCAACGGGTCAGGTTAGTAGCCCCGCCGTCTACCACTTTTCGGCCGCAGATGCTAGGGAGAGCGGCCAACGACAAACCGACACTCCTCTTCCCCTGCGGCCCCACCGCGTCCGCCATCTGACGGTGGCGACCCCGTCAAGGCCACGGAAGGTAGGGAGAGGGGCGCACCGCAATGCCGGCACTCCTCTCCCGCCGCGGCCTCCACCCTTGAGTTGCGATGTCACCCAGGCGACACCGCAACCTACTTGGCCGCTACGTCGAGGGCTTCCAGGCCCAAGCCCCGACGAGCAGCCCCTCCTCGGGTCCCTCTTCGCTTCACCGTGGGCATTCACTCCACGGCTACTGAGTCCCCCCGCAACGACAATGCGGGAACCCACCGGGGGAGAACCAGTGATCGGACCTGGCCCGCAACTCTGACTTTTCGAATTCTTGTGTGGTTCAGAATTTGATTATCACTTGCGTAGTGAAGAATATTTCCTTCACCGGATTTATTGTAGGAAACCTGCTCACCTGAGAGGGCTCCAAAAAGTTCTCGATCATGTGTGTAGTCCACCAACCCTACAACCTAGCTTGGTGCTCTCAGGCCCAAACCCTTCTCATTCTGAGAACAGGTCCGTGTCCAGCAGTGGGACACTAATCGGCTGATTATGCTTATGCTACGCTTTGCCCAACACTCGGTGCTCAGACCTCTAACCCAAAAAGCCGATATTAGTACACAATAATTAAGCCAATATTTAATGTTTGATTACCTAGCAAAATGTAGCTATAATATTACTATTGTAGCTAGGTACTTATTGCCTAAGTGATGATAATTATGTCTAAGTATTAACCCGACACTAACAATGTTAATTGTACTAGTACCTTATTGATACGCCGTGCTTATTATAGAAGGTATGTGTGATGTAAAGACAATGTTTTCAACAAAAAAAGCGCAATTCTAGCTATAAATAAGATTTACGAACATACGAACTTATGCTGTGGTTTTTTTTAATTATTTTTAATGACTTTGTAACGATATACCAGATTCTGTTATTGATTTCCCCTAGAAAGAACGAGGAAGGACGCACACATTTCAAGATTATTAAATTATCATCTACTTGACGTTAATCGAATCGAAACAAACTTCAAGAAAGGAGACAAGAGAAGAATTAATGTAAAAATATGCTTTTCTATACTAAAAAATAAAGAGGAAAGATTTGTATTTTTGGATTTTTGTATGTAACGAATAAACTCAAAAACTACTGGACCGATTTCAAAAATTCTTTTGCCGTTAGAAAGCTACATATCACTGAGTAACATAAGCTACGGGCGGAGCCGTGAGGACACAGCTATTATAAATATATGGCATAATGTCATCAAACATTTTAAAATCGTTTATGAACAATGGTGCATGCACTTTATGCGAGAAAACTATCTATAGGTATAATAAATTTGGGTAAAAGTGTATCAATCCGTAAACGATGACTTTTGAATGTGTATGGGCCTTTTTCTTTGTCGTGGGAAAATCCTCATGGGTGTCCCTCGCCCGAGGAAGGCGAGGGTGTCTACCGGACTCTTATCGGCTAAAAACTTCAACACAACCTCACGGCAACCCTGGCAGGAATGTGTATGGGCCTATGGCTGCTACAATTAACCAAAATTTTGGCAAAATCACCATGCTTTGGTACACGGTTTAGTGATCGTAATATGTTGATATTTACTATCACACAGCAGGAGGTTTAATGCGGACTAAATAAAAAATCCAAATGGAGATAGATAAATAAAATCACTCTGTTGATAAACGAGTAAAAGGGGAATGAATAAAACTTTCCTGTGATTGATCAGCGGCGGAGATTCACAATCCTCTTCTTATGGTTCGTATTCCGTAAGCCAGGGTTCCTCAATCTTATATCCCACTATCTTTTTTCTTTTCTGATTTTACAAAAGCTTGTGCAGTTCTTCAAACGAAAATGAAACAAGTAGGTCTAAACAAAAATAACACACACAAAAAACAAATCAGTCGAAGGTATCAAAGAGGTATCAGTAGAAACGTAATAAGACACATCTCATCGCGCATCGTGTATATCATGTATCTACATGGTTTAGTTACACGATTTGTTTTTTGCCACATAACATAACATCACGCCTGTATTTCCCAAAGGGTTGGGCAGAGGTGTATAGTAACACCGTCATTTCGCCGTTATATTTAATTAAGTTCCTTGCAATTGGGGGCGAGCCTATAGCCATCAACCGGGCACAAATCCAAACTCCGGGCCGCTACTGAGGAATTCCACACGGAAAAACCCAATAACACTTTGCCCGACCTGGGGATCAAACCCAAGACCTCACGATCAGTAGCCGTGCTTGCCACCACTACACCAACGAGTCGAGTTTTTGCCACCATTACAAAAAACGTACCGTGTACCCGCAACGATCATCTGGTGTACCCTCAGGGGTACCTCCATGTACCTCAGTTTGAGAAACCCTGCCGTTAACGATGCCAGCTTACTTGGGTTTTACTTTTGATTCAAATTTTATGCTGAACGCATTAATTCAAAATATCCCATTAACTTTAGTAAAAGCACCTAAGACCTGAGGAAATCGTTCTTTTGTCAGAATGCTGGACTACTTGAAACTGCTGCGTTAAAAGTGTTTATGGTGCAACAAGGAAAAATTTATTACCTTTTGCAGAAATTTCACTGGCTAACCTTGGAGGAATGTAATTTACCACAAATACAACAAGTACACGTTTACACAATGCCTGACAGACGAAAAAGCTTTCTCAGACTAAATTCTAAGATAGTTTCAATAGTCCCTAAAAATCTCCCGCATATATTTTGTATTCAACGTCTAAATCCAGCTTACGGCACATATTTGTATTCACACATATTTCTTAGTCGTGACGCCCTTCTTAAGAACGATGAATCAGGAATTAAAGACACGTACGTCACGCAAACGTATAAGCTATAATTTGTAGAAATCTTGGCGGCACTAAAATGTCGGTCACAAACGTACAGCGAATTGGCGACGAAAGCCTCAAAGGAATTCCAACTACCCAAATTAGAAATGTCATGTCATGTTACTTAAGTTACCTACTAATGTTTTTTCCTCCTTACTTCGTTTGTAACGTACTAACGTACGTTTCTAAGGTATTTATTACCCAGCATATTTCATGTATACGCGCATATTTTCAGGTTTAGTATCCTTTTGTTAAGCCCTCTGAGAAAATCTTCATGTGAATTAAAAAAGGTTATGATTGGATACTCTTATTTTTTTATCACCGTTAGATGTCAACCCCGAGCTTAAGTGGAATCTATCTATCCAATTTACAAAGTTCAGTATTTGACGTAAAAAATTCTACACTATAACATTCGGCTATAAAATTTAAATATCTTTAAACCGTCACTCACACTTGACGTTTATAACTTAATCTATATCATTTCAGTGCACAAAGAGTCTGCGATGTGGTATCAGTATAACTTTATAATAATAACATTGGTTTTATAAGTGCATTGGCGTGTGCAACTAAGCTTGACCCGCTGTGAACATAAATACAATGTTACGTGAATTTATCATTCTACGAAACCGACACACATATACCTAAATAAACCAAATGTATTTACCATAAGAATGGCGACAAATAGCGACAAATAGCGGCTGTCTCGTTTCATGAATCCTACTCGAGACGACACATCAAGTGTCAAGATTTAAGTTCTTTCAACAAGATGACAATACATGCCACAGAAGGAAAATTGTGTCCGGTTTATCTTTTTTATAATACTTTTTCCTTATACTGGCATTTTTATATTACTTGACAGCCATAGTCTGACAAATCAATAAAGTGAAGGTGTATGCGTTAAATAACATTCACTTTACAGGCTCCTCTCTGTTATTTCTTCTGGACAGTTACGATAAATTAAGTTAATAATCTTTCAATTACCTCGTTGGTCTAGTGGTGGCAAGCGCAACTGCTGATCGTGAGGTCCCGGGTTCGGTCCCAAGGTCGGGCAAGATTTTATTGGTGTAGCAGCCCGGAGTTTGGATTTGTGCCCGGTTAGTGGCAATAGGCTCGCCCCCTATTACTTGGGACACAAACATAACGGCGAAATGAGGGTGTTACTATACTCCTCTACACAGCTCTCCAGGGAATACAGGCGTGATGTGATGTTATGTTGTTATTCCTTCAACTTTGAACATCGACTTTTTTAAAGGGTGGTGTCTCATCTTACTTTTACAGAGAAACAAATGTTAAATCTGGCACTAACTTACATATTTGGCGTGCGTATTTCAGTGCTTAGACATAGATAAAGAAAGCTAATACTTTGATCCAACTCAACCGCAATCTACTTTCGATAAATCACATTTATTAATTTAACCGTCTGGTATCGCTTGATAGTGTTTTCAATGTTCAAGTCCATAGAAAAATCGGATGATACTAACCGCCTTATGGTTGCTAATATGCTTATTCTAAGAGTTACAATATTCAAAAACCATCTGCGGCAGCTAGTTTGCAAAACAATCGCGTTACTAATATAATCTCGTTCGCTTCCAAGAACGTCAATTTTTCGCGCGATTTTACGCAAGCTTACTTTTGTCATCATATTGAAAGCAAAAGCTTTTACCTGTTACGGTTAAACCAGAACATCGTCCATCGTTTACTGATGGATCACGATCTTTACTTACTAGATTAAACGGTAGGTATTAAGTTGATTTACTTTTGACGGGCATTTTCAATGTTAAAATCAACTCAGCCCCCAGTCGACAGCCTACTTGTCTAATTAAACGTAAAGGTTTGATATTTCTATTCGTTAGGAATAATTTTATGGTTTATTTGTTTACCTATATCTACAGCCCACAGTTCAAATGATAGCTTCGCCAGGTGTAACCCTGTCGTTGACTGATAATGTATGGCCTTGTTACCCTCATCAATCAGTCTGCCATCGGTGCCTATCTTGCGCGTTTTTACAAGATATTCTTTAGAACATAGTTGTCTACAGATTTTTGCATTTGTTGTCTTTATCTTATCAAGAAATAGCCCAGCGTTAAGTTCACTTCTTTTACACTTTTGCTTGTTTGTTTAATTTAATTCAACAACGTGTACGTTCGTACATATAATGTGTGTATATTTACACTATGTAGGTACCGTGGTCGGTTGGAAACGAAAGTTAATTAATATACTGGACTAATTAAGACTCGCGTTAGAAAGGTCCATGACATTACAATACATGTGAGCAAATGCTTTATTTGTTATTTTGGTTTCAATTCTAGCTTTATTAATTTACTTGTAGCTTTGTTGATACAAACAATGTGTCACTGAGAAGCAATCAGAAACCAATGTTTAGACTTAAGTAACAAATTATTATTACTAACAAGGGAAAGAGCCTTTGTCTTTTAGTGTTCTTCGTTCCCCGATTTATAATTAAGCCCCTGTCATAGAGTGAGCCTTTTTTCATTTACTGGTCACAATTTCAAAACTCGGCCTGCTTATGAGAATATTTCAATAGAAAACCCAATAACACTTTACCTGTCTTGTAAATCGTATCCACACGATCACACGCTAAGCAGTCGCTAGCGGGCATTAGACCAATGAGGCAATTGCTGCATTTAATTATTATCAATATTATTTGAATGCAAAATGTTTCCAAATAATTTCGTAATAATGAAAATCGAAATTCGCTTAGAACAGAAAGCTTTGCTCTATTAGGATACTGAAAGTGCTAAATAAATTAACGTTTTTCGCATAAGAATTGATTCACATCTTGTTCCATTTTCTGTTTCATTCAGAGACATTTATTCGAGCGTAAATATTTATGTCGAGATATTTAGTTTACTTATGTTTTAAATCGATATCATTATAAGGTGTTATGAAATTATGTGTTGTGTTACAACCTTGTAAGATCCTATCAACCTCACATTCGACGGAAACTATTAAGGTGTCTACGACACATGCTAGTGCATGCTCATCGTATTATTTGTGCAAGTCATGCGTACTTAGTGAGAGTGTATTAAAAGAGCCTCCACTAGTGACGATACTCAAGTACGTCCAGCTCATCTAGGACAGTCAGCCCCGCTACCAACCATGCTGACTGGATAATCTTTTCACCACGACTTGAGCTATTCTCTTATAGCTGGTACGGACATGAGAGAACAAGATGCGTACTTGACACTTTTATATGAAGCTGTCTGACTAAACGGTACCAGCATATTTGTAACAATTTTAACAAGACTGGCCTAAAGGAATTTATTCGTGTTTTTTCTCAAATGATGGGCATTTCTAACCGGAACAAATACGTAGGCCTAATAATTAAATCGTGAAATTAATGGTGACGAGAACCGACAAGTACCAATTAAATCACATTTATTATGGACTTGTAGAGTTACAGAGGCAATGACTCTGTGTCGCGAGAAAATGCTACAAAATGATTTTAAGGATAAAATTCAATAGTACCCATCATAATTAAAATCAAAACATTTAGCAGTTTTCCAATAATAAGCAAAGGCTGGGATTGTTTGGCGAAGCTACGTTCCGCTAATTGAATAACCTCAATTTCAATTATTAATTAACAATAATAATGACACGTATTCAAGAGAGATAGGCATAACGATTTCCATCGGTCTTATCTGATCTTACATAACATACTTTTACTTATTAATAGCAAATTGTAACGCTATAACATCTGTTTAATTTTTATTTTCAAATATTCGCGACAAGCGGTCGACCAATCAACATCTCCTGAGGATGCCCCGGAGGGGCGAAACACGTGTCGTATCGGTTCGATTTGTTTGTGTGTTGCATATTGTTAATCGTACTTTATGCATTTGCATATATTTGCGGTGCGAAAACAGTTGATCAAACCTGAATGCAGTATGTAACTGCATTCAGGTTTGATCAACTGTTTTCGCGGAATTAACACAAAATATTTTTATTGTATATTTGTAGGTCATGGATTTCCGCAAAGTAACGCCAGATTCCATCATTTATCTTTCTCAAATATAATTATTCAGCAACTAGATTCGGGCCAGCTTCACGACGACTCACTAAAACAGTTAAAGGAGATTGACTAAACGGTCATACATTGATCTCCAAGATCCAACACCTTCGTAAAATTACTTTCTGTATTCTAAATGTTGATTACATTCGACTGAAATTAAAGTAAAGTAACGGACACCCATGAGAATTGTTTAGTATCCAAAATACTTTCGGATTTTGAGGTTATAATTAAGTGTTCATCTGTGCGGTCACATTGCAAAAATATGTGTAATAATTTGGCGCTTTTAAACGTAAATATAGACTAGTTTTTACAAAAAAAATCTAAGTTTTTTTTTAGTTGCCTATGGAATGTCCCCCTGCTGAGCAAAGGCCTCCCCTTTTGCCTTCCAAACCTTTCTATTTTGTGCCGTTTCTAACCATGCCAGTCCCGCAAACACGTCTAGATCGTTTGATCTGAAAATATACAGTTCCAAAATCTTGTGATGCTCCTTCAATGTACATTCCATCACTATTTGGATCCCCCCACTGCTGTAGCTAAGAATTGTTTACTTGCACTTACTTGTAGTTTCCACTTCATCGCAAGCTATAAGTATAGTGTAACTACAACTTCATTGGTGGTTCAACGAAAGTTTGACATAGACAGTTTTTAAAGACAACACGGGGCAATGATTGACTGTTGTAAAGGCAACTCGGCACAACACGCCTCTGGGTTGGAAAACTGTGTATAGCTAGAATGGTTCTATAAGTAATATTGATTTTGACGACACGTTTGGTGCAGTGACTGAGTTATAGGTTTCTGCGCTACGGGTCGTGGGTTCGATTCCCGCACGGAATAAATATTTGTATGGCCTACAGATAGTTGTTCCGGGTCTAGCTGTTTGTGCGTGTGAAGATTTGTGTCTGTAAACGCACTCACAATACAGGAGAAATCCTAGGGAGAGGCAACGTTTTTTTAAGTTTTAATAAAAAAAAGGCGCATATTGCTATATTTTGAGAAATCTTGGGTATAAAGCAAGTTCCATTCGTTATTACTATTAGATAAAACTTACCAAATAATGATAATGAACTATATAGCTAACTGTGTTGTATATTCATTAACATAAGACAAACTTTGCAAACATTAGGAAAATCAATCCTTTGATCTTCTAATAACTTTTGTACTTATAATTTTAAAACATCATTAAAAGGTTTAGAAAAGCACTAACTATGAGTAAAACTTCTGTGCTGAACTTTCGCACAGGTATTTACTCTGTTATACTAGGGGGAGCTCTGCTTACATAAGAACGTAGTATTTCAGTCATTCATACATATTAAAATTTCAGAAACACAACTTGCGAGTTTTAAATCATTTTTATGAACTCCAATGTATGTTTTCAATGAATCTGCGGTCATTAATTTGTTTTATGGCAATTAAAACGTCAAAAAAACATAATTTATTACCTTTGCATGACTTTTTTAGCGACTTTGTTTTAAAAAAATATCTTAAAATAAATATTTAATAATGTATTGATAGAAAGAAATCACATAAGATGAATATACGTATTGAAGTATATTTGATCTGTGTTATGCAATAATGTGTCAACCCACAAAAATATTAGTTCTGTATTAACGCCATCTAGTTATACAGGGTGTAAACGAAATCGTGTAATTCCTTCAAACCTCGTGATGTACTGCTGACAAAGAATAACCCTGCATGGGATACTTTTGGATTCAATAAAAAAAATATACAAGAAGTACAACATGTGTTCTTAACGTGAGGCATTTTAGCGCCCTGAGCGAATGGCGTGGCTATCGCTCGTCGCGCGGTCATTTAACCCGGGGCGCTAAAATGCCTCGCGTTAAGAACACATGTTTACTTCTTGTAAATTGTTTATTATTGAATGCAAATGTATTTCGTTCTAGGTTAGTCTATACCAACAATACATCACGATGTTTGAAGGAATTACATGATTACATTTACACCCTGTAGTAGGTAGGTTTACCCGTAGGTTTACCCGTAGGTTTACCCGTAGGTTTACCCGTAGGTTTACCCGTAGGTTTACCCGTAGGTTTACCCGTAGGTTTACCCGTAGGTTTACCTAACGCTTGAAAAACTGAGATTTTTTTGAAAGACACTATTAAATTTACTTACTACACTTCTGGGTGTTTTTTTAAGCGTTGAATATAGATCTACCACAAGAACTACACTGGCCTGCAAAAATAAGTATCACACTTTTAAAATTTCAATTTTTTAAACTATAGAAGTTAGAGACTTAAAATAAAAAACGTTTTATAGCAATTTTTATCAGCTTTCTTTGAAACTATAGTAACAAAGTTAAACTCTTTTTTGAGTCCTTTTTGTTTCGAAAATATATCTTGTGTACCTAAAAAGTTATTGCAATTTTAAAAGTGTGATACTTATTTTAGCAGGCCAGTATAGATGACGTTAACAAAAAAAATCTCATTTTTGTGGGTTGACACATAAACAAAAAAAATCTCATTTTTGTGGGTTGACACATTATTGCATAACACCGTCCATTTTTAATTATAGGTGTTTCTTTACATGCTTCTACAGGGGTTATTGGGAAAATACCTGCAAGCCCTTGGCTGCTATTTATTACAGTTAAAAAAAACTAAGTACCTACTTTCGCTCTAATACTTTGGAAATGGTTAGGAGAAAAAATACCCCACGCAAATTCGCCAAACTGTTACAATTTAGAGGGATTATACATGTCACAGAGAATCTAAGGGCCTGCGCCCACAGGCGGCATATCATGGCAAATGATTTTTGAGGCTCAAATAATTTTAAACCTTATATCAATACTATTAGCACTCATATTTGCTTAGCATACCGCGAGATGTTACGTCGTGCCGTGGCATGCCGAAGCATCCCGCGGTACGGTAAATACGAGTCTTAAAGAGTATTACAATAAGGTTTAAAATGATTTGAGCTTAAAAAATCATTTGCCATGACATGCCGGTCGTGAGCGCAGGCCCTAATGCGTTACTTTCATGAAACAACAGCTGATAGATATTCTAAAACTATGTTAACTCTATTCTAAAATTATGTGTAACCATTTTAGGTTAGACCTCAGATCAGAACAGTGCTGTATCTTTCTTATTATTACATTATACCAATGATTCGCGGTCTGTACACACCTCTTCTCATCTTCTCTTCTCATCTTTACCCACCCTAATGGAAAACTAGATAATTGTTCACACAGTAAGTACAGTTACAGAGTATCATCGTTCCCTTGAAATTTTCGAATCAACCTATTGAAAAATTGATTAGACGTGCTTTTAACGGAACGTACCCATACTACGTGACCTGTTCAGGGGGGGGAGGGCGTCTTCAAATTACCACGCTTGGTCACAGGGGCACTTGGTCATATACTACTGGTGGTGGTCACCGAGGGGGGAGGGGGGTAAAAATAGTCAAAAATGGATACTGTAGTATGGGTACTTCCCTAACAAGCGAATCTATAAGTTTTTAATTGATTTTAACTTCTAACCACTTAGTTTTAGATATTAAATGAAGTTTCTTGGAGGCCTGGGTTTTTTATCGTATCTATGAAGTAACTTTCATAGTTATCCGTTACGATTTAAATGTTTTGAAGATTATAGGTACAGCTTTTCTATAGAAAAACTGTCAAAAAGTCAATGTTTTTCAAACATCGGCCGTGTGTTTCTTATTTCGCCTAAAAGTTGGAGTGTATCTAAACAAAGTTCCGTACCTACGAGGGGCGCTCAATGTATTCTCGGTATCGGCATGAATAAAAGCGTAAATTCAATTAAAACTATTTTTATTTTTCAATGTAATCCCCCATTACTTCAATGCATTTATTACATCTCGAAATTAACTTTTCAATGCCCTGTAAAAAATAACTTTCCAAGGAGGAAAATCTCTCTGAAAAATGCGCATTTTTTGCCACGTTGAGCTCTTCATCGTTGAAAAATCGTATCCCACGAAGATCTTTTTTCAAATGAAGTAACAAATAATAATCACTTGAGGCTAGGGCCGGGCTATAGGGTGGGTGGTTAATTTCTTCGAAACCACGATCTCACACAGCAGCCTTGGAAACACGCGCCATGTCGACCGGGGAGTTGTCGTGAAGGAGCTACACATCGGCGGTCAGTTTACCCCTTCTTTTTTCTTTAATTACTTCACGTAAACTTGGTAAAGTGGATGCGTAAGATGTTGCGTTAATAGTTTCACTTTTATTTGTGTACTCAAACAGCAAAATTCATTTTGAGTCCCAAAACACTGTGGCCATGACCTTTCCGGCAGACGGAACGACTTTGAGTTTCTTAAGGGAGGCAGTGCCCTTCTTGTGCCTCTGCATGGACTCCTGCTTAATTTCAGGGTCATAATGAGGAACCCACGTTTCACCTCCAGTAAAAATTCGGCCGATAATACTTGATGGAACTTCACCACAAAGCTCTAAAAACTCTCTACAGCACTCGATTCGTATTTGTTTTTGAGGCGCCGTGAGCATACGCGGCACTCATCTTGCACTGACTTTTGAAAGGTAAAGAAGGTCATGACGAATAGTGAATATGGTACCAACGGAGAGGTGAGTCATCTTTGCTATCGATTTCATCCTCATTCGGGCATCCTCTAGTATAAGCTTCTCAAATTTTTTCACGTTTTCTTCCGTAGAGGCAGTAACCGGGCCGCCCGAGCGAGTGTCGTCTTCAGTACTTCCTCTGCCCCATTTAAATTCACTTGACCACTTTTGAACCTTAGATAACGAAGGTGCAAAATCTTGGTAATCAGCCACCATATCTTCGTGGATAGTTTTTTGACTTTTTCCTTCTTTGGTAAGGAATTTAATCACAGCGCAGCGCTCGATTTTCTTCAACATTGTCACGTTAGTCATTTCAGTTGTCGTTGACTAAGGATAACTAGCAAACTAATGATCAGAACTATATGAAATTTTCCCTTTATACTCTCAGATAATGTCATTAATTAATTAATTAGTCAAATTACCCACATCATTAGTAAATCACCTCGATACCGAGAATACATTGAACGCCCCTCGTACCTATTTACTTTTTCTAAACAACATAAGTACCTACTTGGTGATAAGTACCTTTAAAGTAAATACACTGTTACTGTTTCTGTGTATTCTTCTTAGAGTGTCAAAAGCAAAAATAAAATAAAAAATAAACTCAAGTTTATGCATATTTAGATACTGACTAAACTACCTAAGTTCCTTTAATATCAGTACCCTATACAAATATTATATTTGTATCCTCATAAAAGCTTGGTGTGTAAAGCCTCCATGCCCACAATTAATCAGCTTCTCATTAGATTACATGAGGATTGCATATTCATCCCCACGCGCTGTAAATATAATTTACCACGTATCGTAACACACATACTAGGTACTAACACTTCACCGCGATGTCACCCAAAAAGAAAGAATATATAGGTATACCCATTAGATTATTTTCTAAAACTCTAATTCGCATTAAATCAAATAATTATATCCAGCGGTTTTGGCTCAACGTAGAAAAAATTAATGATTTTGACAGATGAAAGGCTGATTCTTATAATTTACGATGCGTTATTTGTTTAAATTGAGACTCTTGTATCTTTACCAATACTGAAGTATAGTAGATCTTATCATATGGAAGTAGCTATCACAGGTAAAATTAGCTTACAAGTCTATTTATATGCCCGGTATGGCAATAAAAAAGCTACCGTTGGTAAGCAAAACGGATCGTTTTTGTTTATAGGAACCGGGCATTAATAAGTATACCTACATACGGATTGTTAAGCCACAGTAAAAGGTTGATATACGTCTTTGCGCCCGGAGATTGCTACTACGCAGTCACCGCTAAATGAGATAAAGGCTGGCCTTCACCAAGATTAATTCTCTCGTTAAGCAACCTTTACTCGAAAATGTACAACTTTTTTTGGTAAACGGTTGTTTATTCGGAGAATTAATGTTGGTGAACACCAGCATTAGACCGACAGCCTGATCGATCTCGAGACCTATCTCAATCCAAAATCTCTGGATTCATGTACGTTTTTGACAGAAATTCAATACAAGTAATGTCAAATACCTACATCATCCATAGATTTTGGAGTGAGATCGGTTATTAATATCGGCCTTATACACAATCTCGCCATAAATACAGCTTTACAATAAAAAAAAAAACAATAATATTACATTTGAATTTAGAACCTGTCATTCTCATATGAATATTCATTGTATTTTCTAATTTTCGCGCCAATCTGTGTTAAATATTCTTGTGATATTGATTATTAGTTAACCGATAGTTTAAAAATGAATAGGGTGGTAAAATCAAAACAACTTCTCAGGCGGTACGCAAAGGGAGGTCACAGATTCTTTTTATTTACTGACGATAATTTTTTTACTGTCGAGCAACATTTTAATAATCAGAATGACCGAGTTTATGCTCAAACCTCTAGAGAAGCTTCTCAATTAGTCAGTAGGGTACAACGTGGGCATTATCTGGCTACAGTGATGGTTTGATGGGCTGTTAGCTGTCAAGGAGTGAAATTTTGAAAAGGGAATCCATCTTTCTAAGGGAATAAATTGCATTCCCAGATGCAGGTTAATGTAACACCTATAATAGTTCGGATGCAGATGTTCCCGAATCATGTTACGAAGTATCGACATAAAATTTATTTATTTAATTATAATAATAAAACATAACATCACGCCTGTGTTCCCCAAAGGGTTGGGCAGAAGTGTATGCTAACACTCATTTCGCCGTTATGTTTAAGTCCCACGTAATAGTGGGCGAGCTTATTACCATCAACCAGGCACAAATCCAAACTACGGACTGCTACTGAGGAATTCCACACGGAAAAATCCAATAACACTTTGCCCGACCTGGCGATTAAACTCAGGACCTCACGATCAGAAGTTGCGCTGGCCACCACTAGACCAACGAGACAGTTTAACTACGAGTATAATTAATTATGTAAATTATTATTCATAGGTACATAGGTGTGTGTGTGTTTAAGTGTGTGTTTGAGTTTGTGTGTTTGTGTGCGTGGATGTGTGTGAGGGTGTGTGTTAAAGAGTAGTGAGTGTAGGAATCTTGTTTGTGTTTCTATGGGTCTGTATATCGTATTAGTTCAACTAATTCGGAATAATGATTATGTCCTCAGTTTCCTCATAAATGAGAGGCCCAATAGGTAATCCCATACTGTTCGGGCAGCACATCTGATCCCACTAACTTTAGACCTATTTCTGTGCTTCCCACCTTTAGTAAAATATTTGAAAAATTAATCCTTGATGGGCTGCAAACCCACTTTAATAAAAATAATTTGTTACATAGGAAACAATTTGGTTTCACAAGAGGTCGCTCTACAACTGACGCTGGTGTCGAGCTTTTAGTTAATATTTTTAATGCCTGGGAGGATCCACATGATGCTTTAGGCGTCTTTTGTGACTTGTCAAAGGCGTTTGATTGCGTTTTTCACGAGACATTGGTCAGGAAATTACATCACTACGGAGTTAGGAATACTACTCTGGATCTTCTTATTTCCTATCTGGGTAATAGGATCCAGAGAGTAGACGTGAATGGGGAGAGATCTCCGGGGTCTGTAGTGACAATGGGAGTTCCACAGGGCTCAATTCTCGGCCCGTTCCTATTTCTCGTTTATATTAATGACCTACCTTATCTCATGAAAGATAATCAGGAGATTGTGTTATTTGCTGATGATACATCATTGTTATTTAAACTTAAACGGCAGCAGCCAGTTACGGACGATGTAAATAACGCTATCTCTGAAGTAGTGCACTGGTTTAATGTTAATAACTTACTTTTGAACGAGAAAAAGACTAAATGTATCAGATTTTTGACGCCTAATGTTAAGCAGGTGAAAACCAGTGTAGTAATAAATGGAGACGAGTTGGATCTTGTGGACACCACTATGTTCTTGGGTATAACTTTAGATTCGAAACTGCAATGGGGCCCACATATAGATAAATTGTCGAAAAGACTCAGTTCTGCAGCTTACGCGGTAAGATACGCCAGCTAACTGATGTAGAGACAGCCAGATTGGTATATTTTAGTTACTTCCATAGTGTTATGTCGTACGGCATTTTGTTGTGGGGAAATGCTGCCGATATCCAAACTATCTTTGTTTTGCAGAAGAGAGCTATTCGAGCAATTTATAACCTTAGTTTTAGGCATTCACTGAGGGATAAATTTAAAGAAATTAATATAATGACGGTCGCATCACAATATATTTATGAAAATTTGATTTATATAAAAAATATCAGTTTGTTCTCTAAGAACAGCGACATCCATAACGTCAATACTAGAAATAAAAATAAACTCATCCTACCAATGACTAGGCTCCAGAAAATCAGTAACTCCTTTAGGTGCCAAAGTATACGCTTCTACAACAAAATTCCAGGCAATATTCAAGACTTAAGTCTTAATAAATTTAAGTCCTATGTAAAGCAGAAACTATGCAAAAAGGGTTTCTATAACGTTAAAGATTATATGGACGATAAAAATGCTTGGAATTGAGCCGCTCGCTGTTATCAAAGACGCATCATTGTAATTATTTCATAACATTATTTTTTTTATTTTTTTTATCCTTTTGACATTTATAATCGAATTATTTTTTTCAATGATTATTATTATTTTACCATCGCCTCATTTTTTACGTTACATTTTTAATAAATTGTGAATGTGAGTACCATGTAGGGTAGCTATATACACGAATTTTGTAAACGTTTGGCGGTTCTTGAGTTTTTTTTTTATGACCCACACATATGTCCAGCTGATTGATAGCGTCGTGCAGCGGTCGGGTTGTTGAGCTCCCTAAAATAAGGTTTGAGCTCCGCGATGATTGAAGCAGATGTACCGTCAGTTAGGACAGGTCAACTCGAAACTGCTATGGCACTTTCCTCAAAAGACCATTCCAAACGTTGCCCTACATCGTTTCACTCGCATAGTTTGTATACTACAATGTCTGGACTCTATCTGGACTATTGTCTGGACTGGCAAAATAGGTTTTTGTATTATAGTTATTATTTTAATAATATCGCTTTACAATACTTCATTCCAAACTGTAAAGTATGAGCATCATGCAGCTATTAGTGATACGCTTATAATCATATCATATTACTGCCTATTGTCTGGTAATATGAGTCTGTCATGCTCACTTAAATGTCTTGCTGATGGTGGCGTTGTTTATCCGGTCGTTGAGTTCCCTATAATATGGTTGAGCTGACCGATGCGGATGTGCACGTCATGCTCGTGAACGGGTGCCGTCTGTCGGGACTGGTCAACTCTTAACTGCTATGGCAATCATAGAAGGCATATTTTTCTATTTGTTACTCTTATGTGAGTTTAATTGTTACATTAACCTGCATTATTCTCATTCTATTTCTCACACTACTGTAATGGAATTGTAATGAACTACTATTTTAAAAAGAGTATTCATGGAGTTTCTTGCCGGCTCTTCTCCATAGAACCTACCTTTTGGAACCGTGCACCTAGTCGTGACGTTTTAATAGTGCCTGAAATCTGGTCTATTTGAAATAAAAAACTTTGACTTTGTCTTTTTACTTATTTAAAAACTAGGTACCTATATAATTTTGTTATAAGGAACAGCTTGCTAGGTGAACTTATTAACAGCCAATTTGTCTCATCCGAGTAGGATGTGTCTGTGTAAAGACTTATTAAAAATAATATTAATTTTCTAAGATTTGAAATGGCTTTCTGATGGCCTATGAAATTTATAAAAACATTACTTATATCTCGTGACTTTTGAACGTCTGAAAAATCATTTGATAAGTAATTTTTATTTCTGTAAATAAATCTGTTACGGACACTTTTACAAGTGACTGTAATGTTCTTTTTTCAAAACTAGATGGCGCCTGCTTTTCCTATCTGACTTTCTCTGGGAAGAAAAGCCGAAACAAACTCCGAGTTCAAGGTCTCTTTTAAAGTCCAGACTTTGTGGTATAAAAACTATGCGAGCGTAACAATGTATTATGGCAACAACTGGAATGGCCTTTTGAGTTGACCTGTCCTAACTGACCGCACGCATGCATCAGCCATCGTGTAGCTCAAACCTTATTTTACGCAGCTCAACAACCCGATGAACGACGCTACTAATCAGCCGGACATTTGCGTAGGTCATAAAAAAATACTCAAAACCGCCAAACAATTAGAAAATTCATGTATAAAGCTAGCCTACATGGTGTGCTCACAATCGCAATTAAATAAAAAAAAAATACTTATAGTAGGTACCTAATAAAAAATAATGATGCATAATGTACTTTTTTGTCCCCACAAGAAGATTTCTTATAACTGGGGTACATACGGGGCAACTGTGAAATAAAGGCAAAAACACACCAATTGTCTTTGTGTTTTTCCTTATTTGTTATAATATAAGTACCAGGTTCTTTCTCATCTAACGAGATAGGGTAAAAATATATACTTTAATCTAAATTTTCTTTGAACTTAACGTAAATCCTAGCTGATTGATTGTGTTAAGAATGCCATCAAAGACTCTTAGTTCCTAAGTGATGCAGCGACGATGAAAGAAAAACGTTAATTCCATTAGTTGCAAGAAAATTTTACAGTGTTATTTATTTTTAATTCTTTCTTGTTTACTTGTATAGTGTTATCTTTGCTTTATATAGGTACCTGCCTCTTATACAATAATTCAATATACATTGCTACTCTATTAGCCAAGGTAATGCAATGGCGAAATGGTTTCCAGCAAAGAATAGGCCACCCTTTCTCACGGGGGTCGTAAAAACCGACTGAGCAATTTCGTCAAAAGTATAGACAGAAGCGTCCTCCAGTCTACTAAGGTCCCATTTCACAAAACGTCGTTTAACTTTTATCGAAGGAATAAAGACGCTTTGATAGTTTTGGTACTTATAGAAATTCTGTCAAAATAACTAACTTACATAATATAACATCATGCCTGTATACCCCGAAAGGTTGGGCAGAGGTGTATAGAAACACCCTAATGTCGCCGTTATGTTTAAGTCCTATGTAATTGGGGGCGAGCCTCTTGCCATCAACCGGTCATAAATCCAAACACCGGGCTGCTACTGAGGAATTCCACACGGAAAAACCCAATAACACTTTGTCCGACCTGAGGATCGAACCCAGGAACTCACGATCAGTAGTCGTGTTTGCAACCACTAGACCAACGAGACAGTCACTAACTTATTCACATTCACATGTTTAAAGGATGATAAGAAATTATTTTTTCCATTCTATTACCTCGACGGGTTTATATCTGACGATATGTAACAAGATTTTTTACCATGGTTAAAAAGTGACCTTTTTTTCAGAAAAAACAGGAAAATGTAATGACGGTCCTGACCTCCTTCTGTGTCTGTTGTTATTATTCAGCAATTTCCATTCTAATGTCTCTTATAATTTTCATAAAGACGCCATCGCCATTTTGCTTACAAATTTTACTGAGAATCCGGAAGGCTGCATGACGAATAGACGAAGTTTTCTTTCGTATAAAGAAGAAATTCTCAAAATGTCAAAAGATCGTTGCGTTATTTATTTCACGCATCGCTACTTTTAGTAAGAGATGGAAGTATGACATAATAAGTACCAAATTTGCATTTAAAATACTACTCAGACCATGTTTCTATTTTCGGAGTACGTAAATAATACCTATGTCAGTTGCAGCAGCTCTTCGCCTCTGTCATCTGAAACCTATTTTCTGTGGATACAAATTATTATTATGTGCTGACTGAAAACAATTTTAGGATAAATTAATGTATAAAATAACTAAACGCAAAATACTATCATTGTTTTATACCTACTTTTCTTAACTTTTGTAGATTGTTCATTGCATCACAGAGAAAAAGAAAACTAAATTATATTTCACTAATGTCATTAACAAAACGCATACCTAGTTTACATGAGCTCAGTAACTAATGTTTAGTAGGTACTAATTCATTGACAAGTAGGTACTTGTCAATGACAACCTTACGTGAAAACATGCTTAACTACTACTGAGTACTAGTACGGTATAAGTGAAACTGCAAGTGCGAGTAAACAGAAACCGACCCTATTTAGTAAGTGACATGTGCTTAGTGATAAGCACTAATGACAAGTACTTACTGAACTTGTGTAAACTATGCACATTGTACATTATTTTGTGTCTCATCTTAAAGCTAGACTTAGGTATGTACTCATGCAAATAGCATTCTTAAGAGCTTATTACATTACCCGATTTTTAGGATCACTAAGTCTTATTCAGTCTTGTATAATAAGAGTAGGGCGCCTGGTCTTTTCAGTTTCGGCCGGGACTCTTTTAATTGGGCCCTACAAATCGGATAGTGCAGGGGTCGGCAACCTGTGACTCGCGAGCCACATGCGGCTCTTTCGATATAAAGTTGCGGCTCTCCAGTTCCATAGGCAAAAATTAATTATTTTACTATCAAAACCCATAAAATCGTGCATTCGTTCCATAAAATGAGTACTATAATATAGTATGACTGAGATGTACTGATTATGACTGAGACATAGATATATTAGCTATATCTATCTCTGTATATTGCATTAACTATTTTATTATTCTAGCTAAAATGTTTTGAGCTAACAATATTTGTAGGTATGTTTTTATACAAGGTTAGCCGGAAAGGGGGGTACTAAGCCGAAAGGGTGTTAAAGTATCCATAATAAGGGATAACTTTTGTTCTACAACTTTCCCTAAAACTCGATAGTTTAAGAGAAATAGCTTTTCAAAGATTTCGTAAAAAATATGCTAAAATCTATCTGTCCATAGCTATGATCAGCTGTTTTTACAATTGAGGTCATATTTGGGGTCATGGATTAGTAAATTAATTTTCTGAATTCATAACTAAAGCAGGTAACATTTTTTTTGAAAAAACAAAAATAAAAAATTTTTTGCATGGAAATAAAAATTATCGAATTTTAAAATTTTAACACTTGCTTTAAAATAGTCATCAGTGATACTTTAGGTGGCCCGCGGCTTAGTACCCCCTTTCCGACTAACCTTGTATATGAATCAATATGATTTCGTATATAAAGTCATTTATTTTAAATAAAACATACCTATATGTATAAGCAAATACTAAAATATTAAAACAAAATTGTTAAGTGGCTCTTTGAAAACTGTGAAATTTTGTAAATTGCAACGTTTGGCTCTTCCGTCCAAAAGCTATTCCGACCCCTGGAATAGTGTAATAAATGCTTTAGTCGAATATGCACACTGCACAGCGTCGCTCGCTGCTAGCTGTCCCACTATCATGTGACATTATATTTTGCATATTATGTTGGCATACCTTGTTAGCATTAGCTAGTTTTTGGATGACAAATATGTTCACTACTTATGTCTGCACATAGTCATTATACTATTTTGTAGCCAAAACTAAGAGAGTGTTGACTGTTCATTAAGCATACGCAGTTTCGCATCTCACCGTAAACTCACAATATCGCCGATCGCCGTATTAGGTAATTAGATGGTTTGTTTCAGCGATTTATTTGCAGGGTCATGATTATAAGTGCTTCTACTAACTTAAATGTAATGTAACGTGATCATTATGTATTTTAGAGATGGATATTTATTATCATTCATTCAAGAATTCATTCATTCAAATACAGTAGTATCCGTTTATTACGACTTCGCTTAAAGCGACAATCCGCTTATAGTGGCTAGCGAACATCATTTAGTTTGGTTTCCATTGAAATTGTTAAGAGAAACGGTCGTTTATAACGACCAAACGACTCCAGATATAGCGATGAAACCGCTTTTAGCGACGTAATTTCAAGGTAAAATAAAAAAATCTTCAGGTTACAACGACGCGTCCTTTATTTTGTTAGTAAATTAACTAACTTGCCTACACATAAATCGATGTTATAAATGACGATTCTCATTCAACTTATAGAGGTATAATGGAAAATATTTTTATATTTTCTAAATTGTTATACACGATATTTCAACATAGCGAAATATGTATGGATGCTTATAACAACGGTCGCTTAGTACGACTAAATATCGCATGTCCCTTCGTCGTCGTTATAAGCAGACTCCACTGTATTTCCATCCAGGTTACATCCGCTCGTTAAATAAGTATGTATACTACGTATCCACAAAGTTTTACGAAAATTCTTTTCAAAATGTCTAATAGAATATCAATTATTCAAATAAATGTAAATGAAAAATCTCGGAAAATTTTGGCTCATTTTCAGTTCAGAACGATGAGTTGAATTCCCGGTTTCAGTTTTCGGTACACCACGTTATTGGTTGCACCGAAGACTAATAACCGATGTGTGATGTATCTATAACTTTTGCTCTTACCCATTTAGCCCATCTATTTAGACTTCTGGTCTCGTACAGCTACGGATCATTAGGTTTTTTCCATTGAGGGTATGATCGGACAAAGTTTAATGGATTTTTCTAGCCGAAATATTCCGTAACCTGTGATCTAAATTGTAAACCTTCAGCCCAAAACCAATGTACGATAATGAACCTCTATCTAACCTTTCGCTAATACTTCAAACATTTAAAAGAGCTCTTTCCGAAAAGGTACTCTAATTTACTTACGCACTACGTAAAATTTGAACGCCTGTGTTCAATCTTCGTTATATCACATTACAAAGACGTTATTATATACGCATACCTATATTCCTGTCTCCATTTTTCCCACCTCATTAATCTACATCATAATAGACATCTACCGTTCGACGAAACGCCCACCCATTATCAAATAAGTACGTATCGTAACAATCTTCACAGAAATTTAATCTTCATGGTAATGGTGTCTGTTTGTTCGTACCGTTCTTTCAAACAGAAGATAATAAATGAGTTTATTAACAAAAACCTAGCCTTATTTTAGCCTTTATACTAGATGAATGTCCCAGTAAATAATGTAGCAACACATCAGCCTTATAACTGACGTTGAGGAGTCCCATGTACAGCTAAGTATCGTGGCTCGGGACCATAACTTTTTATTACTTTATTTTTGCCAGCAAGAAGTTATATTTTGCAATAGAATGTACTAAGATTTCCATTATAACTACAAAGGATAGGCGTGGGCTCAGATCACAGAAGCAAGGGTGAGGTCACGTACTTGGCGAACGCATTTGTGGTCGTTGTCGTTACTAACCAAAGACATTCAATACTAGTAGCTAGATTAAATATATGTAAGTGTAGAGGGGCTATTGGAGACATTTTCATAGAAAAAATTTGGACCCATTCTACAGTACAGCGATCTAGTGTTTAATAGCAAAAGTACGTAACTTTGATAGAAGACGTTTCAATCTTTCGAACGTTAGGTAGCGTGCTATTCATTTTTACTTTGTAGGGATGTTTAACATTTATTGATAATGATATCGATGGGTTTTAGAGGTTGATATGCAATGTGCCCGGGTATGTAGTAACAGTACTTTAAGGGCGTTATTTTTACTCAATTTTACGGCAAAAGCACCCGACGTGAGGGTTGAATACCCACTTATAATAACCCCAACGATAGGGAAATAGTAGTATTTGGTTCAGATATTTCAACAACTTAAGACCTAAGTCGCATAGAGGTGTGATTCTTTTACAGTTGTGTTACTTTTTTGGTGTTTGAGTTGTTCTACTCAAACACCAAAAAAGTAACTCATAAAAGACGCGTATTACATTCTGTAGTTTTGGTTTTATTTAAGTAAAAGTGAAAATAATGTGTAAGATCATGTATAAAATATCGCTTTTATGTCTAAAAATTGCTTAAACCTTTTGTATGGTCATTTCATATTTCTTTAAGTCGTCTTTGTTTTAGCCTTTCAAACGACATTAAATTTACGCCTCTGTGAAACGTAGGTCTTAAGTTATGTGTTGTAATATGTACAGGTCGAAATAGGTAACTCAGATATCTAAATAGTTCTATCTTTGGGGTGGGGGGGGGGGGGAATTGACTATTACCACAAAAATAACGAAAAGGAGCTGACTTTCGATACATATTCCTGAATAATTCAGGGGTTTTTGTATGAATAAATATAATACCATTAGTTATTAGCCTATTTAACTTTAAAGGTGTAGAAAAAATACTTTTTAACTACGCTTTCTGCAAATACGTCCCTAATATATTTAAAAGACGCTGGCGTCAAGATTTTCTTTTCATTTATTGAAACAAGAAAGCAATGAGATCGTTCCAGTAGTTTCTAAGTTATTTATTCAAAAGTATTTTTATAGATCATAAACAAAGGTTACAGTGTCAAATACGTGTACAAACATGTAGCTAATCTCTACTATTCGAAACATTTACATAACAATTTCATTATAAACGTGTCTAACCTACAATCCCAAAAACAAATTTAAACAAGTAAAAATAGCTATAGGTACTGATAGCCAAATAAACATGATTATGACTGTTTTCAGTGTTCCTTTATTATTCCCCTCTTATTTTTCGTCGATAGTACTAATCGATAGGATACACATCACTATAATAGGTACTCAAACCGTTCTCGTTTGCAAACAACGACCTCTCTTGTTGAAAAGTTTATTACAAATTTGACATTTTCCAGAATATTCAACGTCATATTAATATTTTAGTGTAATTATAAACATGTTGCTTACGAAAAAAAACCGCAGACACGTTCATTCGCTGGACAGGTTCGAGATTAACAGTACCTCAGTACGCAAGTCTGCATTTTTAACCGACTTCCAAAAAGGAGGAGGTTACTATGTTCGTCTGAATGTTTTTTTTTTTTTTTTTGTGTATGTTCATCGATATTTTCGCCAATTGTGAACCGATTTTGATGATTCTTTTTTTAATGGATGGGGTATACTTCGAAGTTGGTCCCATTTAAATTTGGTGAAGATCTGATGAAGAACTTCGGAGATAGACAATGGAACTCCTCAATGACGAACAGTACGCATATTGTGATGATGTGATTATGTTACGAGCAGCGTCTTTAGTAGGTCCAACCAAGTTTTAATTAAGGCCACTAAAAAGAAAAAAATTAAAACTTTTTTACAAAAAATTTAAACCGACTTCAAAAATAATAAAATAATTACCACATAAAATTAACAGTTTCAGAAGTCGGTGCCTTCAATTTGGTTCAGCGTGGATCAGCACCGACTTCTGAAACTGTTAATTTTATATTGTAATTATTTTATTCTTTTTGAAGTCGGTTTAAATTTTTTGTAAAAACGTTTTTATTTATATAATAAAGGCACAAATTCATTTTTTTCGAGCGTTATCAATACGACCTCTCACGGCACTCATTGACGGCTAAACAAACACTAATTGTCGTCTAATTCAAAGAACACGAATTTTGACGTGATGTCCTGTCTATAGCTACTAGTATTGAATGTTACCTACATATATTTAATCTCTTTGTTATAACGCACAGGACGTGCACATACCGATTTTCTGGAGCCTTAGTAGTCTAATAACTGATATTAATAACCGATCTCAAGCCAAATCTCTGGATTAATGTAAGTTTTTTAGAGAAATTCAATAGAAGTAGGTAATGTCGAATTGAAAGCGGCTGAAAGTTTTCTTTTTTCGTAAAGGCACGAGCTATTTGAAAATAGCTCATGTCGTGGTGGCATGATTAGCCAGTTAGTAAGTTTGGTACCGGGGCTGACTCCCCAGGGTGCCACGGACGTACTTAAGTATTATCATTCGTGGAGACTCTTTGTAGTGATGTACTTTTCCAACACCTACGAAAGGAGGTTTCATCCTTTCATTATTGATTGTACATATTTCATACTATCTCGCTGGCTGTAGTCTATACTAATATTATAAAGAGGAAACATTTGGATTTTTGTATGTAACGAATAAACTTAAAAACTACTGGACCGATTTCAAAAATTCTTTTGCCGTTACAAACCTACATTATCACTGAGTAACATAGGCTACGGGCGGAGGCGAGAGGATACAGCTATCTACAATAAAGTAAACCAAATTGTCACTTATCAAAAGCTGTCACAGTAATTTAAGCCACAAAGTCATGAGCGGCTATACATTTTAAATTAACGCGGTTGCTTATATCCAATTAAAATTCATAGCCGCTTGATAGTTTAACCCATCCATTTATTATGAATGACAGTTACCCAAACTACACTAGCGTATCCGCAAACATCCTCAATATTTGAATAAAACAATAAAACTTTTAATGAAGTTAGGCGATGGGTCCACAGGATAGACTAGTACATTAACTATGAATGGAACACTATAGACAATACAATTTTTCATATTTAAATATAGCATACCGTGTCTGATATCTATTTGTATTCGAGCACTTCAGTTTCTGTTCTAAAATAAGCTACAATTTATTCCCTGACGTGGGCTTTGGAAGACCATTATACTAGCAACCTCTTGGCTGCTATTTATTAATATTAAAAGTAACAGCTTTTATTCTATGATTTTTATAAATACCTTTAAATAATAGCTTTACATACAAACTCGACATAACAAATAGCACGACGTTAAGAATGTGCTCAACTTGAGATTTATCTCTCCCACTATGGCCGACTTTTATCAGACATTTCAAGTTCAAGTTCTGTATTGCATTCATGTGTTACATAAGTAAATATAGTAAGGTTCAACATGAAGCCCGGTAAGGGCACAGCAACATAACAATAAGTCAGATATATATCATCAGACTAAAAATACTAGTAGGTAGGTACTTAATATTATCTTTAACAATAAATTTTGTAGTTTTGTTTATCATAATCTATGTAAACATAAACACATACATTAGGTACTTAAAAACATAATTAACATTACTTGTGATCTTTAAATATTGCACATTTGTTTACTAACTTATTATTAGGCATTAGGTTATTCAAGTAAATTGCTAGGATTAGACTAGGTATTTTGTTATTTTGGTGTTATTGTAATTTTTTAGTTTTTAAGTGAATTTTATTTTAAGATAGTTTATTAAATTGAGTTGACCATTTGAATGATATAGGTACCTAAATATTTATATTATTATATTTATTTATTATTTTCCATATTAAGCATTTTATATAAGAGAATCAATATTAAACATTGCATTATATATTTTTAGTTTTAGATAGAATAATTACTTAATTTAAGACAGCTAAGGGGACGATATCGGCCTTGAGGACGAATTTCAGTGACTCTACAAAGAATCTATTAAATAAATCAATTTAAGTTTTATTCCTTCAAAAATCTATCGTTTTTATTTAAAAACAGAGGTTTGTAAAAATGTAATAAAAAGCCTTCTTTAATTAATTACGTAAGCTATTGTAAAAGTTCAATTAAAATCGTTTTAGTTAGTGTCTCAAGAACTTTGACCGTGAAGCACAGGTCAAGGAGGTACCAGTAATATAATACTTATATATAAATTACATTAAAACTGAGCCGTAATAATAAGAGGGTTTTATCTGTAAATTATTCGGAGGATTAATTATTCGGGTGTTCCTCAAGGAAAGATTAAGTAAAACGATGGTCTACGGCGCGGCATTCCGACGCTTGATGTCGGAAGTATCGCGATTCAGAATTCCAAGACGTCAACCGAGTCATTTATTTATTAATCTGGTCCGTCATTATTCAGTGTCCTACAGATTGAATGTCGAAAGCGGAGAACCGAGTGTTGTAGTGCCATTTGGAAGAGATGGATGTCGATGATTGATTTAACTCCCAATAATTCTTACTCCTTCTTCTTTGAAAATAATATTTTGCTGTTTCTAATAATATTAATGACGAAAATAGGAGCTTTTAATAATCACGAATTATTTACTTTGCTTATTCGACACTTAAATAAAGCTGCTATTAGTTATTAACGTTTGTATTATTTATCATCTGTATCGCATGTGTAAAAAATCGATGGCAGCAAAGTAGAAAAGTAAGTAATAAAGGACACCTACATTTTTGCGAAAATGCATTTTTTTACAAAAATGAGCTTATATCAACCCTATCAAGTCTCTATTAAAATTATTTCAAATTTCAAAATAATGAATTAAATCTAACACGTAAATGAAGATTTTTAAAAAACATCGCAGAGTCTTCTTTTACTTTGATGTCATCGAAATTTAATCTTCAAAAAAAACTGAAGATTTAATAAAATGGCGTCAAAATGTTGCTGAACCAAAATAAAACGGTCTAGACCAATTTCGACGATAGCGTTGTATTGTATATAATATTGAGAGATATTTTATTTCACATTTTATTAATTTGAGACTCTTATGGCCAAATACTCAAACGCTACTCAATTTTAAGATGCCATTAAGTCTCGTGCTGTCACTGTCACTTCATTACCAATGAGTAGCGTTTATGTATTTGGCGCTACCCTCTCAATATTTCGATGACCGCATCGAATAAACGTGCAAGTGAAAAACGTCAACTTTACAGGAGAAAATAAAAACATTTAGTCCTTAATATTGCGGGTTTCTTTGTAAGCAAGTCTATACAATGTATAATGAAATTGAAGGTAAAAAAATATCTTTAGACTGTTTTAAGAAATCGTCATTCATTTTATTAATTTTGTCTTGTGACAAAAAATATATTATTTCCGTGGAAAAAAGGAATCAAGTACGATTGCAGACAGAGATTTATGGACCGTTTATTTAATAAATTAGGGGGTAGGAGGATGGGCTAAGGAAACGAAAAAACGAAAAAAATATTGTGCAAGTGACTCTTGTACGTTCGATTTACTCCGATAACGAATAACTAAGGGTGTAGGGTGTTACTATACACCTCTGCTTGCCCTTCGGGGAATATAGGCGTGATGTTATGTTTATAACAAAATACACACAAACAATCGTAATCCCGGGTTTTTGTTACTTTAACATACAGTGGTGTTGATTCTGTTGTGTACAAACTACACGTAATTTAGGCTATTGCTAATTTGTTCACTCTGATATAATATGAAAGAGACGGACGCAAATAAGAGCAGTCAAATTTTGGTTTTCTTCAAAATTCAACTAAAATTTTCACACACATTTAGACTACACGTCAGATCAGAACGTGTCGACTAAGATCACGGTGAAGTTCAATGCGTAGTTTGATATCTCTAACTTGGTTTAGATCTATCACCATCCTTTTCTCGCAGTGCCTGTTAGTAAAAGATAGCAATTCTCTTATTTTAGTTTAGTTGGTGAACAAGAGAATTGGCACCATCTTCTAAAAGGTTCTTACCTACGAAAAGATTCAAGGGCGCACAAGAATGTCATGCAAACATTTATAAGAAAACTATTTTCATATACAAAGTTAGCGGAAAGGGGGTAGGTACTAAGCCGCGGGCCACTTAATGTATCACTGATGAATATTTTAAAGAAAGTGTTAAAATTTCAAAATTCGATAATTTTTATTTGCATCTAAAAATATTTATATTATAGTTTTTTCAAAAAACAAAACATACCTGCTTTAGTTATGAATTCAGAAAATTAAGTTTCTAATCCGTGACCCCAAATATGACCTAAATTGTAAACACAGCTGATCATAGAGGTATGGACAGATAGATTTCAGCATATTTTTTACGAAATCTTTGAAAAGCTATTTCTCTTAAACTATCGAGTTTTGGGGAAAGTTGTAGAACAAAAGTTATCCCTTATTATGGGTACTTTAACACCCTTTCGGCTTAATACCCCCTTTCCGACTAACCTTGTATAATAGACTCAAGCTCAAATGGTCCGTCTGAGGTCTGAGATTTATTGAAGATAAAGATTATTTTTAATAGTGTCTTTAATAAGATGAGGAATTTTAAGAAACGTAATTATGTTAATGTTATTACGGTGACGTGCGAGCGACTAACGATATTCCCGGAAATTTTCAGGTCTTGACTATACGCGACGACGACGCTGAGGGCATACAACGCCTTGCGTGTCCTGTATAATAATGTATTCAGGATGCTGTTGGGTCTACCACGCTTTTGTAGCGCTTCCGGGATGTTGACCGAGGCCAGGGTTGATGGTTTTCATACCATTATGCGGAAACGGTGCGCTTCTATTCTCGGTAGAGTACGTGCTAGCTCCCACAGCATTCTGAATGTATTGTGTGATAGGTGGGACAGCCCCATGCTGGCTCACTGGATACGGCTGCACACGAAGGTGTCAGTCTTTTAAATTATGTTTGTATTTATTTTTTATTTTCTTACTAACATTAGGTTAAGACTTTTACTAATATACGAACATTCAAATCCTTATTTGGGAACTGTGGTTAGTACAAAGATGCAAAAATGACACGAAAGAGGATCTATAGCTTAAAATCAACATAGTGTATGAAACTTAAAACTTAATTATAATTTCCTAACCGATTAATAAACATAGTTTATTTTTTGTAAATTGCCTTGTTGGTCTGGTGGCAGCAAGCGCGACTACTGATCGTGAGGTCCTGGGTTCGATCCCCAGATCGGGAAATGTTTTATTGAGCTTTTCCGTGTAGAATTCCTCAGTAGCAGCCCGTAATTTAATTTTTTTTTGTGCCCGGTCGATAGCAATAGGCTCTCCTCGCCCACTGTGAGGGCTCCATAAAGTTCTCGATGGTGTGTGTAGTCTACCAACCAGTGGCGTAGCTAACGGAGGGCTAGACGGGGCAGTGCCCCGGGGCCCTCAAGCTCAGGGGGCCCCTCGGACTCTGACTTACAAACTATATGTTTTACGACGAATCTGGAGTACGACGATTCTGGATTACGACAAATCTGGAGTACGTCAAATTCGGAAAACGACGAATACGGAACAAACGATTTTAAATAGTTGGGGCCCTAATTTATTTTTTGCCCCAGGGCCTTTGGTTACCTAGCTACGCCACTGCTACCAACCTGCACCAGGCCAGCGTGGTGGACTAAGGCTCGTGCCCAGCAGTGAGACAATAATGTGTTAATTATGTATGTTATGTATTACCTACTTAATAATTTTTTGTTATGAAATAGTAGATACTTATTTAAGTATATCACTGCCTGAAAATCTTAATTGGAGACTATTGCTTTGTCACCGCTATTCCTCATGATTAATGAACGTAAGCCTTTTAAATTGAAAGATCCAATACTTAGCAGCTTCCTCCCTAATCAATTATTATGTCGGACCGCCTCGACGTCTTACACGATACATTTTTCAAGTACTAAGTGTAGCCTCAATCCAAATGAGTAATTATTGCAGAGACCGTTCGCCCTTAATTAAGGTCTTCTATCTGACAATCTGACAGCCTACGAGAATAAAATGATTCTAGATAATATGAACTCGTTGTTCCTACTATACTGGTACTACCCACCATTATCACTATCGCAAAGTTTCTTGGTGATGATAACGATATAGTATATTATTGCAAATATGAATGATGAGTAAAAAGAAAAGTACAGTAGAACGCCGATTATCCGAACGCCGATTAACCGAATCGCCAATTATCCGAATCTGTCCTAAGTGTAATATAAAAAATTAAAACCAAGTACAATGTAATTTTTGTTTTGTTTTGTTGTAACTTTGTTGTACTCTGATCGAGATGTTCAAGTGAGCGTTATTGTAGAACTGTGTTTGTTAAACTTAATAAAGTTTATTCTATGTGTGACAGTTCGTTTTTCTGTAATACCGAAAGTTCTATGCCCCGACTTTCCTTATGCCGGTTCCTATGACCAAAAACGAATTGTTTTGTTTACCAAGGGTAGCTTTTTTTATTGCCAAACGGTGCATTTATAAAAAGGCGTAAGCTGATTTTACCACTGATAGCTACTACCTAACGCATGGGATGGCCTACTATGAAAATCTATGGACTCTCTCCCTAGCATTTTCCCAACTATGTTGGGGTCAGCTACCAGTCTAACCAGATGCGGATGGATACCAGTATTTTACACGGAGCGACTGCCATCAGACCTCCGCTACCCAGTAACTGGGCAATGCTGAAATCCTCAAATTAGACTGGCTACAGACTTTCGGGCTTCTGACTACCCGTACCGACTGTCATAGGTATTCGTATGACACCCGGGACCGACGGTTTAACGTGATCTCCGAGGCACGGAGAGGTCTCTCTCGATTTGTAACGAATGGTCACCCATCCACGGACTGACCGTGGCAAGCGCAGCTTAACCTTGCTAATCATATGATCCGCGCGGTTGTTTATTAGCCACGAGCTAGAAGACCTATGTAGCCTATGCTTCGTTATTAGTAAAGATACAAGAGTCTCATTTTTAACCAATAACGCTCAAGTGTAATATTCAATGTCTAACACCAGGTTCACACGATTCGATTCTAGTTTATCAACTGCTAAATCGCATGCGATTGGAACCATCTGAACAGACTTTCAATCAAATTGAAGCAACAAAAACGTTTCAAATTTTGTTGATCAAATCAGTTGATCAACTAGAATCGAATCGTGTGAACCTGGTATAACCGGAACCCACGAAAAAGCAATTAGGGGTTAAACTGCTCCAAATACATATAATGTAATTCAATTTATACACGTAAATAATAACAATACATTGTTTTTATGTAAAGAGATGAAGAATAATTTATAATACGTTGAGATTCTGGATAGAGTGTTTGCGTTTCTTCTTCAGACCCGTCACACGGTACGTTACGTTGTAAGAACGTTCTATATGTAGATGAGTTTACTCAAATCCTTTGTATTTAATTATACAAAATTTTTGAATAACTACCTATAATGCTTATTACAAAAAGGTTCCAATTCTCATAAGTACCGGATTTAATAGTATTTTAACGTTGCGTTACGTTTTATAACGTTTTTAGCTGAATTTAAGAAACTTTATAGTTATTCCGCCACGGAAAATGTGGAATAGATTGTGAATACGGGGAGATCACAATCATAGGTATTAGTAAATACAGGGTGTAAACGAAATCATGTAATTCCTTCAAACCTCGTGAGATACTGCTAACATAGATTAACCCCAGGCGGGATACTTTTGGATTCAATAAAAAAAATAACAAGAAGTACCTACAAACGTGTGTTCTTAACGTGAGGCATTTTAGGGCCCCAAGTTAAATGACAAACAATTCGCTCGGGGCGCTAAAATGCCTCACGTTAAGAACACAATACATGTTTAATTCTTGTAATTATTTATTTATTGAGTCCGAAAGTATCCCGTACAGGGTTAATCTATGTCAGCAGTACATCACGAGGTTTAAAGGAATTACATGATTTTGTTTACACCCCGTATATGTTTGAGCTAAAAAAAAAGCGTAAAAAATACTCAGCGACAGCTACTTCAGCGTCAATTAATCATCATCGATAAACGAGTAATTTTCTATTTTTAGTGACACTCGTGTTACAGTCTCGTCCCATTTGGTTTATTGTCCTGTTGATTTTCTGCTTGGACAAGCCAATACAGAAGGTCAGTGACGGTCAGCCGGATCAATATTAGATTAAACTCTGAGACCGTACTGTGATTACGTTGCTACGCTATCATAATAGCAGAAGCGTAGAGGTATTCAAGCTGTTCGTTGAATATAGCTTATATTAAATTATATTGTCCTGCAGTACCGTACATGATTCCATTATTTTACTACTAGGGATGTTACGGAGGTGATTATACCGGAACCGGAGTCGGAGTCGGAGTTTAAATCTGATTTATCGAAGTCGGAGTCGGAGTCAGAGGCGGAGGCGAAGGCGAAGGCGGAGTAGAAGACAGATTGTGTTGACTTAAGGGCAGGCCTCCTTTACTAGAATATGTTTTCTCACAAATTTAACACTTTCCAGTATTCACACCAACTTTACTAAAGTAGTTCTTGGCTTCATTGTTTTAATCTTTAAATGAAATTGTCACGTCAGAAATACTGAATAAACTGCTAATAATTTTTAATTCACAGCTCATAAGTTCAACCGTGGCTCGACAAAACACATGTGACACACAAAAGAAAAAACAATTGAACGGGAAAAGCAAGCATAAGTCAAGACAAGTCAAACTGTAATAGGGGACGAGTCTATTGCCATTAACGGGGCACAAATCCAAACTCCGAGCTGCTACTGGAGAATTTCACACGGAAAAACCCAATATCACTGCCCGACCTGGAGATCGAATCCGGAACCGGGGCAGGGACGATCAGCAATCGCGCTTGCCACCACTAGACCAACGAGGTAATTTATGTATGTTTTTTTTTAATTAGTGACAGTCGATGTAGCCAGATTGTTTATTGTAGCTATTTACGGCCGAAACCAATATCCGATCTCAATCCAAAATTTCTAGATTGATGTAAGTTTTTGATCATGATGATACATACATCCATACACATATGATAAATCATTGTTTCACGAAGTAGCGGGCAAAAGATAAATTATTAGAAAATGTTAAAGTAGGTCCAGTACTAAGAATGTCTAAAAATCAACTACAACTCAGACTTTACCACTAATTCCAAGCAGATTTAACTCTTCAATTGTCACAAGATAATTCATCAAACGGCATCTAACTCCTTTTGTTTGAAACAAACCATATTGATTTCTATTTCAATTGTTTTAGTTAAAATCAAAGACTACAAAAAGTATGTATGTACGACAAATAAAAAACACCTATGATCACAAAGATGCTGTTAGTCTATTTTATTCAAATAATTTGCATTCGATGAGTATTTACCCTTATCTGTGACAAATAAATAGGAAATGCAAAGAATATAAATTACTTATTTTTTGCATTAAAACGTAAAATTTTCCTTCTGTCTCAGTAGCATGTTGCTGTCAGAGACGAGATTGATGAGGTACTTTTCTATTCAAAGGATACCGGCACGACGGTTACGTAATACATACTACAAGTATGGTAATCAAGGTTCAGATAAGGTAAGGTATTCATTTTCGTCGGAAACACCGCTGCCGAGTCGTAGGCAAAAAAAAACTTTTTCATATATCTTTGTCCCAATTGTATGTAAACGCAAAATTGACAAAAAAAATAATACTTAATGCTTATAGGAGAACTTATACAAAATATTTTTAGGAGTAAGTACTACCAAATATACTGTAATAATAAACTGTGATCATCCATTGGGTCATAAATTATTGATCTGCATAGTCGAAATACGAGCGTTCGACTTTTGGCATAACTTTTTAAAACTTTATGTAACCTTTTGAAAATCAAGTTTCCTTATCAATATTCAAAATCACTTATTTATAAAATTCAGAGATGAGAATAGTCTCCCAATTTTTAACCGACTCCCAAAAAAGGAGTAGGTTCTCAATTCGGTTGCTTTTTTTTTAATGTTTGTTACCTCATAACTCCGTCATTTATAAACCGATTTAAATATTTATTTTTTTATTTGAAAGGATATACTTCCAGATTGGTCTCATTTAAATTTAGTGAAGATCTGATGAAGAACTTCGGAGATAGACAATGGAACTCCTCAATGACGAACAGTACGCATATTGTGATGACGTGATTATGTTACGAGCATCGTCTTTAGTAGGTCCAACCATGTTTTAATTAAGGCCACTAAAACGAAAAAAAATAAAAAATATTTTAACAAAAATAAAAGTGACTTAAAAAAAACGATGAAAAGAATAAAATAATTACCAAATTATAAAATTAAGTTTCAGAAGTCGGTGCCTTCAATTTGGTTCAGCGTGGATTAGCACCGACTTCTGAAACTTAATTTTATAAATTGTTAATTATTTTATTCTTTTCATTGTTTTTTTGAAGTCGGTTTTATTTTTGTTAAAATATTTTTATACCCTCCAAATGAAGCTATTGCATTCTTAGGAAACTACCTATATCAACTGCAACCAACGGTAATGGCTTAAGCGAATAATTTTGTTCCCAAAAGAGAAATTCGAGCTTAATCACCTTTATTTGTAACAGTCTCTACTCCTTTCAAGTGACGTAAACTACAGTTGAAAGCACGTAACTTGGGGTTTATGATAAAATAGAATAGATTTTCCCTTTTATATGAAGCAGAGAATGTTCTTGTGATTTGTTGTTGCTGTTACAATAAAAATAATATTATGATTATGTATATAAACACATAATTATGTGAATGATAGACTTAATAATAATATCGAATAATCAATCAAACATTTTTTATTACACCAATTTTAACTAAGCTCCTCAAAACACTCAAATTCTCGTTATTGATTTTATTTCAATTTGTGAAGAATGATAAGCCGCTTAAGTAGACTTAACATTCTCTGGAAATTAAAGTTCGGTATAATAAGGAATGCTTAAGGACCCGAATAAATTTAACAATGTAAAAGTTTCCAAGCAAGTTTGCGAAAAAATTGTCCTGCCATAACTCGGACCGGGCTTTAGTTCGAATAAATAAAAATTGGTACATAACCTCGCGAAGTGATCCAGCGAACCTGATTAATAAAGTTTCATATTATACAAGATTAGTCGGAAAGGGGGTACTAAGCCGAAAGGGTGTTAAAGTACCCATAATAAGGGATAACTTTTGTTCTACAACTTTCCCCAAAACTCGATAGTTTAAGAGAAATAGCTTTCCAAAGATTTCGTATAAAATATGCTAAAATCTATCTGTCCATAGCTATGATCAGCTGTTTTTACAATAAAGGTCATATTTGGGGTCACGGATTAGAAATTAATTTTCTGAATTCATAACTAAAGCAGGTATGTTTAAAAAAAACTAAAATAAAAATTCTTATTCTTATTCTTTATTGTACACGAAATAATAATATATAATACAGTTCCGTTGGTAAATTCATGTACAAAGGCGAGCTTACCTCACAAATGAGTTTTCTAACAGAAAACCTTATGCTGCGTCCAGACCTGCCGAACTCGCCGCGAATGCGCCGCTCGCGAGCCGTTCGTAACCCGCTCGCGAGCTGCGCGCGTGCATTTCATGTTCGTACGAAGCTCGCGCGCAAGCTACGCGCCTTACGCGAGCGTCGCAGGTGGTGCGCGCGTGCCGCTCGTGGAACCTGCCACCAACGTCTTCTGTTTTTCCTTTTAGTTTTGGTCAGTAATAAAATAGCCGATGCTGCAGCAATTATGCTAACGGCAGTCGTATAGTCCGACATCTCTGGAAGCAAATTCACAACTGAGGCTCATAGTTCAAACGCGAAAGAAGCTATGTACGCACGAGCGGCACGCGAGACGCGCGCCCCATTCGAGCCTTGTCGGAGTTGCACTAGAGCGGCGCACCAAACGTACGCTGTAACTGCACGCGAGCAGCACGCGCGCAGTTCGCAAGCGGCTCGCGAGCGGCGCATTCGCGGCGCGTTCGTTAGGTCTGAACGCACCATTAGAGCGATAGAGAGGTTTGATGTTGAGGATAACAATTACCTAAGTGTACAAGTTATATAAAATTACAAATTAAATACATAATATATACACATCACATCATAAAATCATTTTGCATGCAAATAGTAATTATCGATTTTTGAAATTTTAACACTTGCTTTAGAATAGTCATCAGTGATACATTAGGTGGCCCGCGTTTATTCTGTGGCCCGCGGCTTAGTATCCCCTTTCCGACTAACCTTGTATAGGTAATGCAATTTCATGTCTTTAGTTGTAGTTCGTGCAAAGAACTATATTCTTCTAAGACATAACTCTTGCCTCGCTACTCTTGTCAAAAGGAGTATGTTATAATTATAACACAGGAAGGTGCTGCTGTTATCATGTTAACATAATTCCTTTGTTACCTTTTAAAGCACCTACGAGAGGTTGCTGGAAATCATGCAACACATTCACTTTTACATAACATCACGTTTGTATTCCCCAAAGGGTTGGGCAGAGGTGTAAGGTAACATCCTCATTTTGCCGTTAAACATACTATAAACATAATATAACATCACGCCTGTATTCCCCGAAGGGTTAAGCAGAGGTGTATAGTAACATCCTCATTTCGCCGTTATGTTTAAGTCTCATGTAATAGGGGGCGAGGCTATTACCGTCGACCGGGCACAAATCCAAACACCGGGCTGCTACTGAGGAATTCCACCCGGAAAATCCCAATAACATTTTGCCCGACTTGGGGATCGAACCCAAAATAAGCAGTCGCGCTTGCCGCCACTAGACCAAGCAACGAGGCAGTTCACTTTTACCGCATGACTTGAGTCACAAAGCAAGTTGCCGCTAACAATGTGTATTCGACCGAATAATCTCGCATCATGAGGTTTACTTTAACTGTGAAAAGGAAATCAACTAAAATTGACCAACGATTTTTGCGGACCAACAAACAAGCAACGCACTATAATGAGCTGTGTTATGCAGTAATGTGTCAACCCACATAAATATGAATTTTGTGTTAACGTTCTTGTTGTAGGTCTACTCAACGCTTGAAAAAATTCCCAGAACTGTAGCAAATTTAATAGAGCATCTATCAAAAAAATCTTAATGCAGTTTCCATTTTTTCCAGCGTTGAGTAGACCTACCACAATAATTAGATGGTGTTAACACAGAACTAATATTTTTGTGGGTTGACACATTATTGCATAACACGGCCCAATTATCAATATTACCTTGTCTCATCGATTTGATTTATACTGAAGGTACGGTGCTTATAAATGTGCGTTGCCCTATAAAAAAAAACAAATTTGTATAGTAAGTACCTAAAGAAATAACAGAACGGCGTTGGTGCGATGTTTTTGGTCGTAGACTGTTCTGCCTAGCCTTTTCCCAACTATGTTGGGGTCAGCTTCCAGTCTAACCAGATGCGGCTGAACACCAGTATTTTACACGGAGCGACTGCCAACAGACCTCCATAACCCAGTTACTAGGCAATGCCGATATCCTAATGTTAGACCGGTTTTCAGACTTTCGGGCTTCTAACTTTCTGTAACGACTGTCATAGGTATTCGTATAACACCCGAGACTGACTGTTTAACGTGCTCTACGAGGCACGGAGGGGTTTCGACATGTTAACGAACAGTCACCCCACAGACTGACCGCGGCAAGCGCAGCTTAACCTCGCAAATCGTATAATCTGCGCAGTTGATAATTAACCACGAGCCCCTCTGTTTTTACTCGTAGACGACTGTCTTATATGCATAATCCAAAAAAGGCAGCACTTTATTCAGAGAAACTGTCATCAATAATGTTATAAATAAAATAAAATACACAAATAAGATAGCTGACATAGATTCGCCATTTCAGTTGGCAATGTCTATTTCAGTATTTACGCGTAAGCAATTTTACGGAAAAGCAAAGCTTTACGACTGAATAAACAGTTTATATTCTGGGATTTGTAAGCTGCAAATGTTGCGGCACCCAGTACCAGTAAATTTCATTTTATTGCTATTGCTAAATTAGAACTGAATTATAATTAGTTTTTTTGTGGAATATAAATATTTAGGCAAGTTCCTTAGGTTTGGGCATTGCGAGCTTTACATCGTTAAACATTATGCTACGTTATCTACCTAAGAAAAGATGGATGGATTGTGTGAGGGAGGATATGAAAGGTAAGGGAGTAAATGATAATGAGACGGCTGACAGGGAAGAGTGGAAGAGAAAAACATATTGCGCCGACCCCAAGTAACTCGGGAGCAGGGCAGGAAGATGATGATGATGATCTACCTCATTCGCAATAATTATTGTCAAAAGTTGAAAATATTGATCATAGTCATATTTCATGACTTTGTTATACCTACCTATGAATTACAATATAATTCTTTGCATTTTGAAAATTCCTTTAGTAGCTTTTTAGTTACTCCTAAAGTCTTAAATCTAGAAATATTTGTCGTACTTTGTCTAGTAATAAATAGTAGAAACAACTTTGTCGCCCTCGTTAGTTTCAAATGTAACGAACTGATTTAATATAATTAAGTTTAAACAACATTGCATTAACAATGAAATTCAAAAATAGCAGCAACAGTCAACCTTGCATTCGCCAAATTAATTAATGTTTTTACCTAAATGGGTTATAATTAACTGTATAAGTTACCATAATACTATTATTATGACAAAAAGCGTCAGCAGCAATACCCTTGAGCGACTAGAGTAAATCTTAATTGAATATTTAGCGAAATACTTCGTTAAAGATGTAATGGTTCGACGTTGGACTACATTTGAGATCTTATATCTTATTTTCACGTGTAAAAAGTATACTTCTAGCATATTTTTGTCGATAACTTACGACAAAAATTGGATGAATGTGTATCTTTTTGGTGAAATCTCTCTCGAAGCTGATAAGTAGACGTGTTTGTACTATCCCGTCGTTCTACTGAGATTTGACCTGAATCATTATTATAATAAATTATCAGCCCGAAAACATCCACTACTGACTTACAGCTCCTCTGTGTTAATGCATAGTTTATTGGGAGACTTTAAAATGTATGATTTATATTCAAAAGGAATACATAATACATATATGTCTATTCCTACTTTTCGGAGGGACTAACTTTTGGGATTTAGAAAATGTATGGAAATTTCGGATTAATATTGTTTGCATAAATGTAATGTTCCAAGTTAATAAAGTCATCCATTGGATCTTTTGATATACAAATTAATTCAGGCGTCCAGTTTGATTTGCCTACTTAATATTCATTTTAACGAAACCCTACCCCAAACTCCGTTCTTTAGCAAAGCATAGTAATAATAGTTCTCTATTAGGTAGTACGCTAAAATTTGAATTATCTCGCACGGCGATTCTTGGAGAGGTTGAACGGAGGTAAAATATGTCTACTCTATTTTGTGATACTCTAGCAAGGACGTCTGTGACGAAAATGACAATTTCTCACATAGGTCACTTTCTAATATCGTGAAGTACAACGACAACAATAATAGCGCCATTTTAAATCTGATCCTAATCGGATTATAAATAAAATTTTCACACATAATCTTTTTATTTCGCCCGTGTTACTTGAATCATAATACAGACACTGAACTGCTCTCTTTATGATACATTATATAGGCGCAGGACAGATAGGATCCTGAACGTAAAACGGTTTTATGGTCCTCAGGAGGGTCCAAATAATAAGGGCGTCAATTTACGTTTTATGAACCAATGCTACTAACATCATATTATTTGCATCAGGCAGTAAAAAGAGCATTGAAAAGTGATAAACTTAACTTATTTGCAATCCATGTCATAACTGCTCAAAATGGCCCCTTTCTGACATAGATAGGCAATTTTTTATTTCATTGTGATTTTGCATTGTACTACAGCTTATGCAGCTTTACAGTAAATACAAAATATATGACAATACCTAACGATTTTCCAAAGATGAGCTAGTGGGTACGCTTATTTGCGTGTCTGATGAGATAAAACTATTTATGCAATATTTTGCTCCGTCACTGAAAAGCAACCCATTCCATTTTGCGGTACGATGCATTTGCAAGGTGACTCCATCCCACTAAGCGCTTATCTTAATAATATCATCTGGTTGAAGCAACGTCTGATGTAAATAAGCAGGCAAACCAACTTTAATTATTAAATCATAGCAAAGTCCAGCATAATCTAATAACTCTAAATAATTGGATAACGACATTGAAAGACGTTATAATTTGAGCACGAATTTTAATTAAATATTTGTTCCACCATCTTCCAAACTTTAATTTCATAATAGATACTTCTCGGAACTATCAATTCAGATATTGGCTTTATAAGTAAAATACGTAAAAAATATTTATTTTTCAAAGGAGAATCATCAGCAATGTATGGATCCTGGTCCTCGAAAGCACACGTATTTGTCATTAGAGACACACATGACACTATTTCAACATTTGTACTACAATTATATGGCCACCTAGCAAAAATAACATCACCTTTTTTATTTATCAGCCCTTAAACGTCAACTGCTGAACTTGTTATTTTCTTATTAAAATAGATTTCAGTAACTATTATAATTATGTGCGACAAACAACTTGTATTCCAGGGCTATAAATGCTCTTTGACCCCTACTTTGTATATACGCATACATTAGCTTTAAGCGGTAAACTTAATTAACTTAACATGCAGAAAGCGCGGAGCCAAAAAGGCTTCCGCTGAGATTTCTAGAGAGCTGTTTACAGAAATAAAATAAATCCAATTAATATCTTAATCATTTAATTAAGTAAAAGAAGCTTAACAAAAAATAACTAATATTAACAAAAGAAAAACTATCCGAGACTTCATACCATAAGAAGATGATGAGCAGTAACAGTTTTTAATAATTGTGTCACCATAACATGTTCTTAAATCGCGAATCATGTCATTCACTAACTCTTCCCGATTATCTGGTATTATAATAGAGTTCCAATTTATCATTTGGTTGCGAGGTTTCTCGTAGTCGTATGCTATATCAATAATAACGTCATTTTTGTGTTTTTTGTCATGTTTTCGTTTCTTGTTGATGACGTTCATATCGTCATTATCGTTATGGATATAAAAAATTTCTACTGGATCGTCATCATCGTAATATAGGTCCTCGTCTGATTGCGGCCTACTTACTTTTGTAACTTCCTGAAAGATATTTGGTTGGTAGAAAGAGTGTGGGATACCTGCCGTGTAAACTGTTGGAACGCCCGGTGGAAAACCAGCTGGAAGACCTGCTGGATAGCCCCCTGGAAGACCTGCTGGATAACCCCGTGGAATATCTGCTGGATAACCCCCTGGAAGACCTGCTGGATAACCCGCTGGAAGACCCACTTGATAACCCACTGGATAACCCGCTGGAATACCCATTGGAACACCTATCGGAATACCCACTGGATAACCCATAGGAATGCGTTTAGGGGTGCCCGTTGTAATAACCTTAAGGGTAGTCGTTATTTTACTGGGTGGGGTGACTGTAGGAATATTTTTCGGGAAATTAAATATGCCATAAGGCATGTAGTAGGGCATCATTGAGTACGATACAGTAGTTCTTGTACAATCAATATTTGTAGGGCATTTGTGGGAAGTCTTTTCTGGCATCTTACATACGCAGTTATCATCGCCATCGCTAGGTAAATGTAAGCTTCTAAGGCCAACAGCTTTATCCTTTGATTGATTATTTTGCACGTCTAAATCATACTTTTTAACAATTTTAGGGGGAAATTCCATAATTTTAGATTCATTTTCAATATCACGGTAAAATGAAAATTGTGTTTTTTCAAATTCATCAAAATATTGGGAATTCTCTTTAAATTCATCCGTTTCAGAAAGAAGCTCCACTACTGGCCATTTCTGTTTTAATTCTAGTGTCGGAGTGGCTATGCTACTCTTTGTAGTTTTGAACATCGATGATGTATAGAGCACGTCCTGTTCATGGATATGTCGCTTGATCAGAATTTCATCAGGTAGTCTTTTGTCGATCGCGTTCAATTTTAAATTTGAACTTTGTGCATTCGTTATATTCTGTATTATATGAAGTAACGATTTGTGGGTTGGAAGAATTGATGAAACATTTTGTTCATCTGGAATATAAATTTTTGTAACATGAATAGGAAAGCTATTAACTTATTTATTTATAAAAATTACTTGTTATCTGTATAAACTTTACGTTATTATTACCTTGAATGATTACAGGCATGACATTTTGTTTAACATCCCGGATACCACGTTGACTGTCCTTCTGTAAAACATAATTATTTGTCTTGGAAACATAAATTGAGAGCAATAAAATTTGAAATACAAAAAACATAACCAATTGATACAAAATGGTACATTTTAAGTTTGATAAAGTCTGTCATTACTGAGCTGTCTAAATAGCGCATCATTATCTATATGGCCACGATGATCATATTTAAACGTTGGAAAAATATATTTATGTATTGTTATTATTAATTTATTATGATAATTGTTAAATTAATTGTATTAATTTGTTGTATCAATGATTTTAGTGCGAGTCCAACTGATTGCTGTGAAATATGTCTCAACCACACTCTTTGCAAATACAAGGTATATTTTCGATTATGACATTTTATTGATTAAATGCTAATGTAATTATTTTATTGTTAATTATTTGTGGTTGCTAGACACAAGGACCCAGTCCGACATGCAAAGCTTACGACAGTTCAGCATTACTAACAAGGAAAGATATCACTGAGCTCGTTAACAAAATAAATGAAAGAAGAAACTTTGTTGCTATGGGTTACTCAAAAATTCTTCCACAGGCCGCCGATATGAAAAAAATCGTAAGAAAACTACAACTTTATGCGATTTTCATTTATAGGCCAAGTCACACAGCGTTTTATTGTGTACATATAATATATTAATACCCAGATAAAAATAATATCAAGTCACTGACCAATTGTGTATCATAATCGTGTGTTATTTTGTATCTATCATTTAACGAGGAAGTCCACATCAACCAATTTCCTCATTAAACATACATTATAAAAATTATGAAGATTAAGCAACGTCGCATAAAACTTAGTTCCCCAATATATTTCCAGCACTGGTCAACTGAATTGTCAACTTTTGCCCAGCGCTGGGCTGACCAATGCGATCCATCTGTGCACCCGGATAAAGAAGATCAATGCAGAGATTTGGGTAAACTAAGTTATAAATAATTAGAATTTAACGCCTCTGACTATCCTAAATAGGTTTGTTCTCTCCTTGTAAACCAAACATTAAATCGAAGATGTAAAATAGCGAAGATGTAAATAGTACTCTCAACCGGCGTGCGTGTATGACAAAATGTATGAATGTGGATGTACGAACGGAGTATGTAAGGGTCGTAGCATGTGGCGTTCTATAGTTTCTGCCTACCCCCATGGGAAAAAGGCGTGAGTTTATATATGTATGTAAAATAGCGATTGTCTGAAGAAGTTATGTATTTGTGTTGCTGTTTTATCTATGAAAATATTATTATTACGTATTTCAGAAAACGTAAAAGTGGGTCAAAATATAGGAAGTGTTATGGGTTCTTCACCCGGCCTCACCGTAAAGGGTTTTGTGGAGATGTGGTTCATACAGGTACTAAACTACGCCGGCAGTGTCACTTATTACAATAAGTAAGTACGTACATAACCGTAACCTTTACCTACAACTAGGTAGGAAGTAAAACCAATTATAATAATCGTTTTTAGTAACTACACTCAGAACCAATGAATCCGGATCGCCAACATAAACCTTTATATTGGAAAACATTGTTTAACATTTTAACATTGTTTTGTTGGTGACCCGGATTCATTGCTCCTGAGTGTACATGCCCAAGTTTTTGTTATAACGATTCAAGTCTGAGCTGGGGCTTTAAAACAAGTTTTTTTTTTTTTTTCTCTTTACATTCTTCAAATTCGCGTAGGTATCCGTATTTCTGCCGGGATTGCGGTGCATGCTTTTGCGAATCCCGCGACCCCGGCCGTACGGTCAGGAGAAGGAATACCGTTGGTTTTTAGCCGGTAAGAGTCCGGCAGACCCCCTCGCCTTCCCCGGGCGAGGGACATCCACGAGGACATTCCAAGGAGAAAAAAAAATAGGTATCCGTATTTGCTCTTGACATCAAATATCAAAAGTAGGCATGTAGTGCAGTCCAGTTCGAAAGTCTCTATCTAGAGTATGTATACCATTGAATAATTACAACGAATTATTCATGTATAAACTCAAGGGTAATGATGAAAATCGTATGAAAATTCACGGAGAGGAAATGGACAAATAAGTTTAGAGACCTGGTATGGAATTTTCTTTGTAATATGTTTTAATTTATTCCATCCACAAAGCGTGGGGGTTTTGTGTGACAGATGTCACTTGTATAGTCGTTGCCTTTCCTTTTACAAAACACATGTCATATCCACGTTGAGTCTAGTCCAAGTCGACCCGTGACAACCCATGCAACGCAATTTGAGTAATTGCAAAATAACTCTGCCTATGCACCTAGTTAATAATTTTAGTAACATTTTTCTTTCAACTGCCTCGTCGGTCTTGTGATGGCAAGCGCGACTGCTGATTGTGAGGTCCTGGGTTCGATCCCCAGGTCGGGCAAAGTGTTATTGAATTTTTCCGTGTTGAATTCTTCAGTAGCTGCCCGGAGTTTGGATTTGTGCCCGGTTGATGGCAATAGGCTCGCCCCCTATTACATGGAACTTTAAACATAACGGCGAAATGAGAGTGTTAATATACACGTCTGCCCAACCCTTCGAGATATACAGGCGTGGTGTTATCTTTATTTTTCTTCCCTTTTTCCAAATTACAGTTACTGTAACAGGCTTTGTCCCGTTTTGTCTCCGGAACAGAATAGACCACCCCTTCCTTATGTATGTCTAAAAGTGGCTTAGGGTTTACCTGAGGATGGGCAGTGGTGTCCTCCAGTCTGCTAATAACAACAAACAGCAGGCACCAATCCACAAGCGTGGTACTTAGGCAATTTCGCGTTTGACCATTCGTTGTACCGGTCATTGGGTGGACCATATTCAGCAGACGACGTTTACGGGATCCTAATGATGACGATGAAAAGCTTTTGTAATATTTTAAAATACCATATTGTTATAGATCACGGGATTACAAGACCAATCATTTTACACAACTAATATGGGCTGATACAGAATTTGTTGGATGTGGCAAAGCAAAATTCTACGTAAATATTTATCATTACACTTATTTGACTGCCTCATTAATTATTGGTCAAGGTGACTGCGGCTGCTGAATGTGAGAGTTCGAGATCGAGCAATATTTTTTAGGTTTTTCTGTTAGGAAATTCTCAGTTAGCAGCCTCTTGAATTTGGGATTGAGCCCAGTAAATAGTAATAGGTGAGTCTATTATATGGTACCCCTATTATATGGGACCTCATACCATCAGGACAAACTTGGTATACCTCCTCCTTTTATCTTTCTTGGTATACAGGGTGTAAACGAAATCATGTAATTCCTTCAAACCTCGTGATGTACTGCTGACATAGATTAACCCTGCAAGGGATAGTTTTGGATTCAATAAAAAAACAATTCAATAAAAAAACAAGACGTAAACATGGTGTTCTTAACGTGAGGCATTTTAGCGCCCCGAGTGAATTGGGCTGCAATCGCTCGCCGCGCGGTCATTTAACTCGGGGCACTAAAATGCCACACATTTCTGTTTGAAGGAATTACATGATTTCATTTACACCCTGTATATGTACAAACGTGACGTGTATTTTTATTTACACTTATTTAATTTCTAGAAACCATCTGAAGAGAGATTTTATTAATAAAATGTTTTAGGTAGATGAAAAAAAAATAATGTTAGAAAGGCTGATATGTAACTTTGCACCTAAGGGTAATACACATGGAAAGCCAGTCTATTCCATAGGATACCCCGGAACCCAGTGCAAAAATAAGAGGATGCCAGTTGAAAGATATAAAGGACTGTGTGGTTACGAAGATTATGGAACCTGTAATTTGCTTATAATATTACCTACTCATTATTTAATTTATTATAAAAGTACTGTGAAGAATGCGTGAGGGTCCTGGCCAATTAAAAATCGGGTTGTCTTTGCCTGCTGATGTTACGATAAGGTGTCGTAAAAAGCGAGTAATAGTGTGAGTCCAGAAGATGGATAGCTTAGAGCAACTCAGTCGACGACTCGGGTCATTGGTGGCTGCGTTGCTCTATGATGGATAAAGGCACCCTCTTGAATTTTGTGATCTTTGGTATTTTTTTCGATATGTTCGTTCTTTGTAGCAGTATATTTGCCGGGCCCATTTTCAGCATTGGGGATCACGTTTACGGGACCCGATTATGCAGTAAAAAAATCTTTATCTGTGTACTTATTTAGTAGTGGTGAAAATTTTTCTAATGCGATAAATGTTCACTATCAGTTAGTTGTGTATGTAATCATAAAAATATTTGTTATCCTATAATAGTTTCTATAAAATACCAGTTTAACATACGTTTCAATTAATTAATCATCTAAAATACCGACAGCAAAATGATTAATGACACTGCTTGATTACAGTTACAGAATTAACTACTCAGAAACGTCCAGTGAACAGTTTACTCAGGATCCTCAATTTATCAAACGATTTAGTGAAGCACGAAATAGATCCTATTCGCAATAATTTAAAACAAACAAATGTCAACAGCAACTCTAGCAACGAACAACGAAATCAGAAAACGAGGCATATATTCTCAAATAAAACTCATGGTACTTTTACAGATATTTTTGTTTGAAACTATATTACAAGTACATAAAGACACTTTGTGGCCACTGGTCGTTACTAAAATCACCCAACCTCATCAACCGTCGATCTAGACAGACCTATATCAAAGGAATGATTTGCTTAACCTAATTTCATTTATTTCAGCTGCTGTTAAACGTATTCCACAATTACGCAAGCAGTTTAATGGAAAAAGTGTCATGAATATTTCAGGACATGATGATGGGTACCATCACCAACATAATCGAGGACACTCACACTTATATCATGGATATGAAGCGCCGAGATATAACTATGAAATTACTACTGCGCTAAATACAAATCAAGATTACAGAAGATATGATTTCACAACCGAACCTATAAATTCATATTCTAACAACAATTACAGAAAATTTAACCAATATGCACAATGCACTCGAAGAATAAGACCAATGCAAAATAATTGTGAATCTAACCAGTGCACGAGAGGACCAGAGGATTGTTGCCAACTAACTACTATTTGTCCATCAACATGTACCGAGATACCGTGTACTAACCCGGTGGAGGATCGCACATGTCCTTCTCCCTATATTCCTCCACTTCCCGAGCCGTGCCCATGTACGAAACAAACTTGTCCGCCAATAAGTACAAACTGCAACTACGATACAAATTGTCAGAGCAGTATTCCTTGTTCTACTCAGTGTCATACAACAATATGTCCAGGAATACTTAGGCCAAACCATGATTTCAATGATTACAGAAGGACTGGTACGTTTCAGTACTACGATATCATATCGTACCCTAATGTCGTAGTTCGAAGTGGAAACCATAAAATACCACAAGAAAGTTCATCTCGGAAAGGTTTGTCGTTTTTTGATAATTCTGATATTAATACATCTTACAAAACTCTGTACGAAGAAAAAGATCCTGACCAAATTCACAAGAGCGTACCCGATTATCCAAAATATAAATTACAAGACCGCGACTACTTATACCATTCCTTTGATTCTAGTTTGAGGAAAAAACGTCAACTAGAAGATCAAATCACTTTCAAGCCCTTTTGGCAAATAGAAAATTTTAATAATAAAAAACCATCTCACCTAAGAAGTATGAAATATACGACATTAGCAAATAAGAAAAATAGAAAAACAAGAAGGAATACGGAACCGGGGAAATGGTTAACAAGCACAGAACCAATTACACTTAAATTGGCAGATTATGCTGAGGAACAGCCTGAACATGTCACAGAGAAATATTTATCTTTTGATGAATTAATGCACTTAAGAAAAATTAGTGATGGATATGCCCAGTATGATCTCAGACGAAAGGGAAAAACAACTGCAAAGGGGGCCACCAAACCAGCTGCTAAGAAAACTACTAAGTCAGCTACTAAGCCAGCTGCCGAAGGCAAGGAAGTTCCACAAGATGACAAAGAAACATCGAAGGCAACTGGGCAATCAACTAAAAAGCCTGCCAAGACGACGAAGTCTCCTAGAAATACCACTAAGACCCAAACAACTACTATAGCAACAACTGTCTCAAAAACAACAGAATATACCGCAAACACTCCGTTTGAAAGAAAAAAACACTGTACTCGAAAATTAACATGTACATGGACGGCTTATACATCGAATGAAGCTGGAGACCATAAATTTATGTTACCAGGAATAGAAAGCGGTTCTCGAACACCACCCGGATATGTGGATGGATGTACTCGAACTTCCACTTGTACCCGGGATTACATGGATCGAAACAAAATATCCACAGTACTAGATGACAGTTCTAGTGAAACTACTACAGAAGATGAAGATTATTGTGAACGTCGGTCTCTCAATGTCCAACGACGAAATTCTGATGACAAAAAACCAATTGCTCTTCCCCTTAGGTACCTAGAATATACAGATTCTTCCAAAACAACAGCTCACGTTAGTACTGAACTTATTTTCAACACAAAGACAGACAGTGTGAACAAGAGTGCTTCTAAAACTCATGGTTGTATTTGTAACACGAGATATGCAAGAAAAAAGAGACAGGGAACCGAATACTCAAGAGATAATGAAGACCAATGTCACAAGTCTAAGAGTTCCTTCTCATATGGCGATCTCTACTATTTGATACTTAATAAAATTCTCAAGTCACAACAAGCAAATAAATTATATACTAATCAGTGTCCATGCAACGGTTCTATAAGCTCTAGCCCCATTGTGTTTTTATTTTTAATAATATTTTTATTACATTCTAATTAATTATTCAGATTAATAAATAATAATGTTTTTTTTATAAATAGATGTCATGCAACGGTTCTATAAGCTCTAGCCCCATTGTGTTTTTATTTTTAATAATATTTTTATTACATTCTAATTAATTATTCAGATTAATAAATAATAATGTTTTTTTTTATAAATAGATGTATATTCTAACCGAACTTTTGTAATATATAAAAATTAGATATTATTGTAATAAACAGTAATAAGCGTCGAAAAGCAAGTAAGGTGGAACAATTTTGCAAACAACTAAATCTTTCATTCAGTTTTAGTTTTTTCAAGTCAGCAGCTATCTTCTGCAGTAATCCATTGTAACTTATTATACATTTCTTACTATGAGATGCACATAAAACAGTTTTCCTTTTAACGTTTTTCTTGATTAGTGTATCGGATACGTAAGTACATTCATTAATCTTATAGGAGTCGCTTCTGCTGAGATTTACATTCCTCTGATTTCTCTTTGATTGTTCAAAATGTTGTCTTTTGTTATTTTTATTGGACATATTATTATTTAATAAGGTGTTATCAATTTCTGAAATTTCACAAAAAATATAATTATAACGATGTCACAAACACATATTTTACTTTTATTACCCAGTGCAAAATGTTCAGTTTACAGGGAACTTATTCATAAATTTGGGATATACGAGACTTATCCACGATGTTCTGTAAAAACTTTTTCATAACGCCATGTCCACTTTTGTACAAATTTATATTATCTGGCGACAATGTAGTAAGTGCAGTCGTACTTTCAGTAGATGTATCGGATTCAAGAATATCATCCAGAAAATCTTTTGTTACTGTGCTCATTTTTAAATCTTCCAAAACCAAGTCCGATACAGGCAAATTGACCTCATCGTAGTATGATTCTGTGCTTTCGCTACTACTTTCTTCATCTTCTGGAAAAAAGTAATGCCCAGTAAAATCTTCATTTTGCCTGATTTCTGCTAATTCAGCTTGGATCATGACAGGTTTAACTGTAGACATAGGTTGAGTATTTTGACTATATCCCTCAGACACTGACATTTTATCTGAAAGAAACGAAAAAGTTTATAACTTTTAAATGCAATACTTTTACTCCTTTAGTACCTAAACATTTTAAATTATACAGTACCACTATTTCTGAAGATTACGGCTTCAATCAAATCAACCAAAAAAGTAGAGTTTAAGTAGTCACTGGCAACTGTTTTTCTTGTGGTGGAGGACTCTTTTTTACTATAAACTTTGTCCACAAATGCTGCCACATCATCATTTAAAGAACTTTCTGAATTATCATTTATAGCTGATTTAGTAGTCGATAATAAGTCTTTAATCATGGGATCGTTGCTCAATTTTTTCTTCAGTAATTCAACAAAGTCATCCACTACCATAACATCTTTACAAGAATTTGGTTTAGTGCGTGGAGTAATAATTTGTCTTGTATAATCATACAAATGAGAAAAGTAATCAAATGGTGTATAAGTCTCCATTTCTAGTTTAAAATCTGAAGTAGATACGTCTGTCGTTTCAGTGACATCAATGCTATCTTCAGTAACTGCATCAATTACGCCGGGAAAAATATTTTGAGTATGAGATTGAATGGGGGCGATACTGTTGTCTTTTTCGGTTTCAATATTCTTCGCTCTTGATTTATGGCCTACAAAATTATTAAAAAATCGAATAAAAATTTGTTGTGTTGTATACCTACGTATTTATTTAAAGAAATACTAACTGCATAACGCTTTATGTACTGGATCGCATGTGCCATCAAAAGGACATCTGGAGCAAGACAGACCGCTCGAATAGACAGTATTGTTTCGAATATTACCGGCGGGTGCAAAATTGCATACCAGTCTGTAAATTGTTCTGTATTTCAAATTTTCATTCTCTAGGCGTTCCTGTTATTACAAACAAGTATGTATCATGTAATGCAGTCATCAGTGTAGCCTAGCCTAATCTAGAATTGTTATGGTTTAAACCAAATAAATAAATGGAAAATGATGTGCCATACTTTGAATTTAACTCCACCGCAGCCGACTTGATTTGACTCCTCCCATACAAGTTGCGTGAAATAATCGTAATGCGAATGACCGGTTTCAGATGATCTGTAATTTCAAACGAAATTAGCTATGAGAACTCACTACTAGACTACACTACTAGAGCTCATTATAGCTAACATATAATTTAAAATGTTATAATAAAACTTACGGCGCATATCGTGACAATATCGATGAATTAGTATTCAGTAATTCCATGTACCAAACATCGACCAGAGCCAGTGGCGTTAAACCTGGGGCATCACCGTGAATTGTAGCGATATTTTGACCAACGGGCATTGCACCTGTAATAAATAAAAAAATACACAATACATACAAAACACAATTAGAAATAAGTCTTTTTTTTACTATCATATGTACAAAGACTAAGGCAAAGCTAACCGATTTTATTTTTTTATTTATGTTATCACGTTTGACCACTGTTTCACCTGATGGTAAGTACAGATGCTATCGAAGATGGTGCACGCTTGCCTAGAAGTAACCTATTCACTCGAGATTTGAGAACTGCAAGATTAATAGCTATCGGGAAACAGACTGGTAGGGAATTCCACTCATTAACTGTACGCACTTTATGTATATGCAATGTTTCTTCTGAATGTTGGTTACAAAAACCAAATCAGATTTAAAACCTAATTTTACATTGGCAGAGACGATGTATAGCCACTTTTATGTCAGGGCTTTTACAAAAAGAAAGCAATGGAACATAATAATTTTGCAGTACCTACTCTACTGCACAAGCTGCTACTTACTTATAGTAAGTAATCTGTGCTACGATTTCAAATGTACGAACCATCTCTTTGCAGAATTTGCGACCACAATATAATGCCTCTGATTGCCTTATCTTCTGCCATACATATTATAATCTAGACTTCATAGCTAACAAGGGAAATCGTTAGCAACCATAGTTACTATGTTTATTGTTTGTATTTTTTTGTCCAATAGGCATAATGTATATATACAGCATGGCTGGTTAGTCGCTTTACATCCGAAAACCGTGAGTTCTGCTCATCATTCTGTACAACTTTTACTATGGGACAGACTACGAATTCGTGAAAATCAAACTGGTTGCTATTTTAATTGTATTTTTTTTTAAAGCCGTTTATTTTAGATTCTATGAGTAAGTACCTAAACTCACACACTAACCTATTACTTTTGCATTTTTGGGAAAACGTATACTTTTGCAATGTTTGTAAATATGTGAGCACCATGTAACTATCACATAATTAATTTGTCATTGTTTCATTTATTTATTTTTTTACCTTTTGTGGTACCTTTTTCATTAAGTACCTATATTCATTTTATTCTAGTTGCATCGTCTTCACATATAATTGTATAATTAATGTACCTATACTAAATATTGTAAGACATTTTAAAAGAGTAACGGTGGAATTTCTTGCCCATTCTTCTCCATACGAAACTACCTTTTGGAAGGGGCGACTAGAATCAATTCTATTTTCTTTGTAACTTTAACGTTCAAAAGTGCCTTTTATGTGCCTAATTGAAATAAATATTTTGACTTTGACTTTGACAAAATATCAGCTGTTCCATTCAAAATAATCAATGTTGTTTAACTAAATGTATGGAACAGCAGATTTTTTTTCACGAATTCCGAGTTTGTCACATAGGTAGTAAAAGTTGTACAGAATGTTGAGCAGAGTTCATGGTTTTCAGATGCAAAGCGACTAACCAGCCATGCTGTATATAAAATGTATAGGTATCTATGACTGCGAGTCCATTAGACACCAATCAACGAAAATAAAGATAAGTGGAGTCTCAATCACCGGGTACGGCGTGGGTATGGATGATGATTATGTATAACTAACCCAAATCTCTACAGGCATCTTGTATATCCGGCACGTTATGTTTTACACACTGGTCCGCCCATCGTTGTGCTGAAATTTCTAACTCCCTGTTCCATTCCTATAGATACAATACAGGGTGTAAACGAAATCATGTAATTCCTTCAAACCTCGTGATGCACTGCTGACATGGATTAACCCTGCACAGGATAAAATTTGATCCAATAAAAAAAAAAATTACAAGAAGTAAACATGTGTTCTTGACGTGAATTTAGCGAGTGAATTTCATTTTAGCGCTCCGAGCGAATGGCGTGGCTATCGCTCGCCGCGCGATCATTTAACTCGGGCCGCTAAAATGCATCACGTTAAGAACACATGTTTACTTCTTGTAATTATTTGTTTATTGAATTCAAAATTATCCCTTTCAGAGTTGATCTATGTCAGCAGTACATCACGAGGTTTGAAGGAATTACATGATTTCGTTTACACCCTGTATAAAGATTCAAACTTTTTGCTTTTGGTTTGAGGATCATTTCGGACAAATATAGGTATAATGGTGTTTTATTTTTACATGATTCTATTGAGATTGGTTCTGCATAAAAAAAAAATGCCCTCAAGTATTATTGATGGATTAAGAAAATTTGGGATAATATATAAGTAGTAGGGTCTCAAGGCGTATTATCTAAGAGTTTGATAACAAGCAAGTTTATCATTTTAAAGATTGTATCGCATTGTTACTGTATTTTTGTATTCCGGGTAGGATTTCCTCGCACTGACCAAAATAATACACGCTTTACATATACAAGGTTAGTCGGGAAGGGGTACTAAGCCGCGGGCCACGTAAAGTATCACTGATGACTATTTCAAAGCAAGTGTTAACGTTTCAAAATTCGATAATTTTTATTTGCATGCAAAAAGATATTTATTTTAGTATTTAAAAAAAATATCATACCTGCCTTAGTTATGAATTCAGAAAATTAATTTTCTAATCCGTGACTCCAAATATGACCTAAATTGTAAAAACAGCTGAACATAACTACGGACAGTTAGATTTTAGGTTATTTTTTACGAAATCTTTGAAAAGCTACTTCTCTTAAACTATCGAGTTTTTGGGAAAGTTGTAGAACAAAAGTTATCCCTTACTATGGATATTTAAACACCCTTTCGACTTAGTACCCCCTTTCCGACTAACCTTGTATAATCATTTTGGTGATGGCATTATTTATTATTATCTAGGGTGCTCTACTTCTACCCATACATTTTGTATAACCTCCCACATACGACACGCACAATGTTCGTTATTGTTAATGGAACGAAAACAGGTTTAAAAAAACAGATTAAGCAGAAATACAAACTCATTACCAATTTCAGCATACTCTCAGCTGGCGGTAATGATCGAATTTCACCGGCCGCTACTTTATTACGTCGACTATTTATTTTATCCAGAATGATTCGCTTCTCGTTTTCACTCAAAATGGTTTTTTCATAATCTGTACAATGGCTGGCAGGTTCCGTTGACTGTGACAATTATTATATAAGGAGTTATTTACAAATCTGTTATACAAGGTTATTTTTAGTACACACTAAACCTGAAACTAGTTTGTTCAGAATCACTAGGTGGTGGATTGTAGTTTATATTTTTTCGAAAAATAAGTTTCTCTTTCAACTTGGATTCATTAGGTCTCTACGCATCCCCCGGTGGGTAGCCGCATTGTCATTGCGGGGGGGCTCAGTAGCCGTGGCGTAGATCCCCACGGTGAAGCCGTGGCGTAGATCCCTACGGTGAAGCCGTGGCGTAGATCCCCATGGTGAAGCCGTAGGTTAGATCCCCACGGTGAAGCCGTGGCGTAGATGCCCACGGTGAAGCGAAGAGGAACCCGAGGAGGGGCTGCTCGTCGGGGCTTGGGCCTGGAAAAGCCCTCGACGTAGCGGACAAGTAGGTTGCGGTGTCGTCTAGGCGACATCGCAAATGAGGCGGGCCGCGATGTCGTATGGGCGGCATCGCGGCTGAAGGGTGGAGGCCGCGGCGGGAGAGGAAGGCCGGTATTACGGTGCGCCGTTCTCCCTACCTTCCGCGGCCTAGACGGGGCCGCCACCGTCAGATGGCGGACGCGATGGGGCCGCAGGGGGAAAGGAGTGTCGGTGTGTAGTTGGCCGCTCTCCCTATCCTCTGCGGCCGAAAAGTGGTAGGCGGCGGGGCCACTAACATGACCCGTCGCAGGGGGACCATGGGCGCCCAGACATGGGGTAGTCTGGCGCCCATGTGCTTGTTTGACCCCGGGGTGGTCACGGCGTGCCATGTGTTCTGGTGCGTCGGTGATGTGGAGTGCTCCCCGCGCCTCTCAGGCGGTGGGGCGCCATAGTGGAGAGGTCCACCAGCAGTTGGTGGACCAAGACCTGCCGGTTGCGGTGCATGCTTAGGCGAATCCCGTGACCCCGACCGACGGTCAAAAGAAGGGAGGGACACCGTGGTTTTAAAAGCCGGTAAGAGTCCGGCAGACCCCCTCGCCTACCCCGGGCGAGGGACATCCATGAGGATGTTCCCACGAAAAAAGGTCTACGCATATCAGTGGACCACGAATAGCTTGTGACTTGAGATGGTCGGTTCAGTAAATTTCCATGTAATTACTTGTTAGACAACATCTGCATGGTGCACAGCACACCTCACGAATTTCGTACTCTACTGGAAACTTACCGCAACATAAAATAACATGTAACTAGAAGATTTATTAAAAGAATTCTTATATTCAGGGAGTTATGATGAAAATATTTTTGGGGTGTCTAGGTTTTTGTGTATACTAAAAATAGCGTTATTTATAATCTGTTAATAAGCTGTTTTTCGGTAAATATTCCGACGAATTCGTGAAACTAATTCTAATCTTGTTGTAAGCTACAGGTAGACTATTTCTTTATCTGTAAAAATTTTCATTATTTTTATATTTGACAATTTATGATAAAATAATAATAATTGCCTGCCTTGTGGGTCTCGTGGTCGCAAGCGCGACTGCAGAGCATAGGGTCCTGGGTTCGATCCCCAGGTCGGGCAAAGTGTTATTGGGTTTTTCCATTAGGAATTTCTCAGTAGCAGCCCGGAGTCTGGATTTGTGACCGGTTAATGGCAATAGCCTCGCCCCCTATTACATGGGACTTAAACATAACAGGCGAAACGAGAGTTTACTAAAAATACCTCTGCCAAATCCTTTGGGGTATAGGTACAAGGCGTGATGTTATGTAATAATAATAAATTTCATTAGGCTCCTGGCTGCCGAAAATAGCGAAAGTAGGAAGAATTTCAGTACATAATTTTAAAAAACTCCAAGTTTTAACCAAATAACAATATACCATAAGTATGTAATTAGTACCTACACATATTTAAATATACCTACTTGAAAAGAAAAAGACGTTTCAAATATGGAAAGAAAAAAGATTTTATACTATTCTATTCTATCTTACTATAACGCATATACGTTTGGAATAAGGTTTGTTTTACTTCGTTAATTTTGTTGTCGGCTGCCACTGTGAGTGGACTAGCTGTGTCGCTTGACAGCAACAATACGCGGTCAAATAGATCATTCTACGGTCACAAAGGTTTGGATTATACTAACTGGAAGAAAAAGGAACTGCAGTGCGCGTGTGTGGGTCGTGCACATGAAGTAATATGACTTGTTACCAAGGCATTTTGCAAAAATACGTCCTTAATCAAAATGAGTCTTCAGTCATTGAATCAACTAACGAAGTCAACTATGCTTTGTTAAAAACATAGCTATATGTACTTAAAAAGACTGGTCTTCTCATGGGTGATTTTTTAACAAAATGCAGTGTGTATAATCCTCTACTGGTGACCACAGGAAGTTTGTTAGATCCACTTCTAAATGACTTACCCGATATTTACACAGCGTATGTTGTTTACTATTATTGCAATAGTCAGTGCTGCAGTAATCTTTTGTACTACATTTTGTAAAAAATATCATATAAACTGTAACAAATAATATATTCTTTAACGTCAACATAATGTACTTAGATAAAAAAACTGTGCAAAACATAACATGTGCTTATAGGTAAGTACCTATTCCAGATGGCCTAGATTTAATAAATGTTGAAATATTTCGACTTCTCTTTCCCACGATTCGTAGAAACGAATTTAACGGACCCAGTAAGTCCTCTTATTAAACTGCCTACAGTATTTATTTACTTACATGTTATTCTAGATAATGTAGTTAAGTTACTGCCTTCGTGCGTGACAGCTCTAGCATCCTTCGCCAAGAGCCAGGTAACTTTCGAAAAACTTCGCTACAACACTATCTACTACTCAGACTGAAACGTGGGAAACGTCCCTCTCCCATCGCGCTTTATGCGACGTGGTTCATATACTGCTTTGCTTACAACAACCTATGATCCACTTACAGAGATTGGAGAAGTTTTTTAAATATGGACCAGCCTAATAGATCTTTCTATTGGCTTCTTCTAAGATTATGTCTGATCAGGCTTTGCCCTAAAAACGTTTGTGTTGTTGCAGCGACTCTGTTTATATAACGATGTTGTCGGTAAAACAGAAATATAGGAGAGAATGTACCTATATGCTGTTCGTGAACTGCTCGCCTACAGTTCGCAAAAGCACCATAGCTGCGTAAGCGTCTATACGTTCTCGGGACGCGGTACGCTCGCGTGCGCCAGTGTAGACATAGTTTTACAAGCCGCGGACAAGCTTCAACAAAACGCACAACGCGTTTGTACAAAGTTTGAGTTTACAATCACACTGCGTATACATCTTACCTAGTACCTACCTACTGTTATCGGTAGCTGGTAACACTGGACAATGTTGGCACAGGAGGGTAATCGTCAAGATCATCAACGTACCCGAAGTTATAAAAACACTGGTCATTCGATGGAGCGAGGGGTTCCATGTCGAACAGCCGAAGAAGTCTGACCTTTTATATCTGGTTTGATTATCCTCATTTTCTCATCTTGCGTTATTTATTATATTGTGAATTAGCTTCTGTAACTAATCACTAACCTAAATAAAAGTACTCTCAGTGGTGGAGAGTCTATGTTGGTTTCCTTTACTTTATTTACCATGCTCCCAATCCTGACATACCGATATTAGCTATAACTGTAATGATAGATACACCCCTACAAGATTCTGTTGCCTGTCGCTAATACTACTAACTACCTATTGGACAGAAAATATAAACCAGCCTAGGAGGGTACCCAGTATGTAGACTGTAGAACCAGGCTACTCTACCCTCTGTAAAGTCATTAAACCAGTACAAGAAGTTTGAAAACCCCAGACTTTTACGGTTGAAACCCGGCCTTTTTTTAGGCTTAAGTGCAATGCAAGCGTAACTCGCCGGCCGAATATTTGCGAACCTTTTGTTAGACCAGTGTGACAGGTTAATATCCCGCCCGGTCGCTCTCACAGCGAAGGACAAATCCGAGGAAACTCGGACGGATGGACCTATATGAAGAGGTTTATGTAATGTTGTTGTAAATATTCAGTGTAGTCCGCCGAATCCCGTTATAATCAAATATTTCTGCTGCTGTTCCTATTTTTAATAAATTCTTTTAATTTATTGTAGGTTTTTTATATATCTACCCATACATTTCATTTAGTAGGTACTACCTACCGCAGACAGAGAATGGTATACCTACACCAGGCGTAGCCAACCAGTCGATCGCGATGGACCGGTCGATCGCGGCTCATCATGGCAGTGCAAAGAAAAATATAAGTTGAATGAAGAGGTACTGATTATGTAATTGGTAGATCGCACAGAGTCTACTCAGTAAACAGTAGATTTTGGATCGAAAAATGTTGGCCACCCCTGGTATACACTATCACTATGACGCGATCCGAGTACCTACATGTCGCAGTAACATGGTTTTAGCCATTCAAAGAGATTAAAAATAATAATATAATATGTAGGTATAGAGCAGTGTTCCACAAATTGTGTGCCGCGGCATACTGATGTACCGTGGTCATTAATTGGTGTGCCGCGAGAAAAATCTATTTCTGATAAAATTATAAAGGCGGATGGAAATAATGTCGCACCTTTAGAATTATAGAAACCTAATTAAGATTTTAAATTTGACTCATAAAATGACGTTGAATGACCATCTTCATCGACTCTTATTAAAAGTGATGACATAAAATTAAAATCATAATGAATTTTATGAAAGTACAACCGAATAATCTTCTCTTTTCTACAAAATTCATAAAAATACGAACCTTTATTCGACTTTTCCAAAAACTATTTTTTTTTAGATAGGTCTTTATTATTCTAAAGGTGCGATGTATTCTTTGCTATCTTTACATGATTAAAATATGATGTTTTATTTATGGTGTACCTCTGAAATTCCCCGATTTCGTAGGTGTACCTTGAACACAAAAAGTTTGTGGAACACTGGTATAGAGGGTCTATCGGAAACGTCATTATATCAAAACTGTGATCCCATTCTGCAGTAAAGCCATCTAGTGTTAAATAGCAAAAGTAAGTAACTTTAAAAATAAGGAGACCGTTTCAGTCTTTCTAGGCAGGTGGCGTGCTAATAATTTATATTTTGTTGAGATGGTTAACATTTATTATCAATAACAAAGACATTCAATACTAGTAGCTATAATGATATCGATGAAGGTTTCAGAAATCAGACAAACGTCGCAAGCATCCGTATTACGGAGCGTTAATAAATAACTTTTGATGCGGCGCGCAAAATGATAACCTCTAAATGTGTTAATGTCAATAATGTCAAGATTGTCAAGTCAATCAAGTCAAAAAGTGTCGCTTAGTTTATTTATTTGATTAATCATATACAGTTAAGTTGGTGTCGTCGAGGTTTTAACAGTAGTGGTTGATTAAATAAATCAAAATGAGTCGAAATTTAAAAGCTATGATCGGCCCTTCAATTTTGAACTCAGATTTATCGAAACTATACGAAGAATCACAAAAACTACTGGATAATGGTGCAGATTATTTACATTTAGACGTTATGGATGGTCACTTTGTACCTAACTTAACGTTGGGTCATCCTGTAGTGAAATGCTTACGCAATAAAATTAAAGATGTATTTTTTGAAACACACATGATGGTTTCAAAACCTGAACAGGTTAGTAACAATGCTTATGAATGTGCTTAACAATTATTATTTACATTTCATTTAAAGTCTAATGTAGATTTTTTTTAATAGTATATGTAGGTAGTAACTAGGTATCAATAGAAATTAAAAAGTTGATTGATTTCTTGCTAGGAAAACTTATCGCTTACCAATAGTGTTGCCACCCGTACTTTATAATAAAGTATTGTACGTTATTTCAGGTAATTGTACTCTATACTTTATGAGAACAATAAAGTACACGAAAATACTTTATTTCGCATGATTTGATTTCTTTGGGATTTTGAAAAGTTTAGTCACAAGTATTTTTCGTTAAACGAAATGACCGAAACGAAATTCAAATATAGACTGTAAAGATGCTGTGCAATTGTTTAGTAGAGATACTAATTTGATACAAACTGCAAAAAACCAATAAAAAATATGTTTTTAAACATAATAATAAAAAAAAAAAATTCTATTACTTTTTTTTCTTACCTATAATAACCAATGTATTTTAACTGCAACAAAAAAAGGTGGCAGCCCTACTTACCAAGGTTGCTATTTCTAACTAACTTTATTTCTATGGGCTCCGCCCGTAGCCTATGTTACTCAGTGATAATGTAGCTTTCTAACGGTAAAATTTTTTTTGAAATCGTACCAGTAGTTTTTAAGTTTATTCGTTACATGCAAAAATAAATGCATACAAAAATACAAATCTTTCCTCTTTATAATATTAGTATAGAAGTATAGATGTACCCTTTATGTTTCAGTGGATTGTACCAATGGCAGATGCTGGAGTCAACCAATATACATTCCATATCGAACCAGTTGATAATGTTACAGAAGTATGCAGAAAAATAAGGGAAAATGGCATGAAGGTATTCTTCTTATTCTGAATAAGTCCTTTTTTTATTGGCATCTTCTGTGTGACTGAAACACACTCATCTAACACTCTCATCATTCTGTGTCACTGAAGCACAAGGTATCTACTAGCAATATCATGGGGGCTGCAACCACATAAAGTAGTTATATGTATGGCCTAATAATTGTTTATGCACATCATATTAATGTTATATGATACTTGTAAAAACTTTCAATATTTATTACTATTAATGTATCTATGTTTCTCAAGGTGGGACTTGCAATCAAGCCAGGAACACCAGTGTCTGAAGTGGAAAAATACATTGCCATATCTGACATGGTACTCATAATGACAGTAGAGCCAGGCTTTGGAGGTCAAAAGTTTATGGAGAATCAAATGACCAAAGTACAATACTTGAGAGAAAAGTATCCATTGCTGGATATTGAAGTAGATGGTGGAGTTGGGCCTGCAACCATAAGCTGCTGTGCTAATGTGAGTACTACGAATATCATTGCATTCACTATTATAATCCTGGCAAATATAAAACCTATCAGAGATAAAGAACACTAATAAGTGTTTGTTCATTTCACAGGCTGGTGCAAACATGATAGTATCAGGAACAGCAGTAATAGGAGCTGCTGATCAAGCAGCAACCATAAGGTCACTACGAGACACTGTGCAGCAAGCTATTAATAAACGATAAAACCTACATTCCTAAAGTAGATCAGCGGGTCTTCCAATATTTTAAGGGTTAAAAACATATTTTTCTACTTACATATTATGAGGTTATTAAAATAAAACATCAGAATGTTTTGTAGTTTTTTATTTTTAGTCAAACCGACTCATTTCTAAATTATTGTCAGTGCCAGAATCTGATAATTCCATTTTTGAAGCAGGGAATGATGAACTGAGAGCTATACCAGTGCCTGTGAAAACCATTGGCTCGTTTTTGGCCTTTAATTTGTTTCTTAGACCTGACAGAGTAATGAGGACTGCTTCTTCAGTCCTTATTGTTCTAGAACCTTGAGTAGGCAGAACATTGATGTAATGGTTGAAAAGTAAACTAGCTTCCTCTGCCATTAATTGCTCGTCACTCTCTAAGGCTGTTTCAATACCATGTAAACCTCCAAAAACAATCAGTGCATGGTTATATAGTACCTCTTTATGTGGTAGGTCATCAATAGGGGTTCCTCTGTCAGAAGTGCCAATGGTTAAATCATACCTGAAAAATAATCAAAATATATGTATATAAATCAAAATAAATATTACATGATTAATTTGATTTTAAAATGGAAGAAAAGGTAATATACACTACATACCCATCTTTATAAGGACTCTGTGTGAACACTTGACTCAGGTTATTGGCGATCCTGACAGTATATCCCCAATATACTCCTGTTTCAGCCCTTGGGGTGGTGAGACTGACTATTTTTCCTTTGAGCTTCTTGCCTCCTTCCCGAGTAGGAAGCATTCTTACTGTAACTCTGATACCAGGGTTAATATGCTTATCTGTAGAGATATCTTGGAGAAGTCCAACATTGACCTGAGAACCTCGACCTGGCTTTACTTTCTTGTTCATGGTTATGCCTTCCCTGAAAAAGAGTTAAACAGTGCATATAAATAACATTTTACATTTATGGTAAACAGTTAACACAAAACCATTGAGATAAAAAACTTATTCGAACCTGAAATGAAAATCATTTGACATTCTTAAATGATGTGGTGCATCCAAAGGGTTGAGCAGTCCAGCAAATTCCAAATCTTTGTGTAAAGGAAAGAAATGTTTTCTCAAGTACTGTGGACATTCCAAATATTGGAGAATGCGTGCTAGCTGTACACAACTTTTGCGTGCTACTATGGCACCATCGGCATCTTCAAGCTTCGACTTCTTAGTATTTAGCTTATCACCGATATCGTCATAAACTATCACTTCGTCTATACAGAACACACAAGCAGCTCTGGCTATCTGACCAGCTAAATATGTGCGCAATTCGGCAGACTGAGCGTTCTCCAGTATAGAACCCGGTATGGCTATACTAACAGTCGAAATCTCAGAATATTTCTTCTCCCGTTCAACCTCTTCTTTTACTTTAGCTTCAGCTTCACGTTCCAGCACAACCCTTTTCTCGCGCTTCACAATTTTTTCTACATTTCTCTGACGCTTCAAAGCTTTTCTTTCCTGATTTATTTCTCGCCAACTTTTACCTGAAGGCTTAGTTGTTGTTGGCTCCGACATATCTTTAAAATTCTAGTAAATCACAACATAACCAAAAAATATTTCAATTTAATTTCATTCACCTTCCCATGCAACGCAGGTTTATAAATGTCAATGTCATGTCTCATGTCATTTCAAAATAATTTGGGTTTCAGATTACGATTCGATTTACGAAGATCGATTTTTAAGACCCAAATTGATAATTTTATAAATTTTTGAAGGCCAGGTCTATCTTAAGATCGTCATTAAATGAGTGGACCGAAGTCTCGAAGATCGATCCATTCCAATAAAATTATTTTTGTTTACGCAACAAAAAAATAATCTTTAAGTGCGTTACAAGAAGTCTGTAATGACGAACAATAGTATTTTTGAGTTAGTTAGTTTTAAGAGTTTTGAGGATTGGAATTTGTTATGGTCAAAGGGACACCTTAGGGGGCGGAAATAAACTAATAAACATTTTTTTTAAACGTATAACAAGTTGAAGATGCATTAATAATCTAAATGCATCTTCTTAAACTTGTTATACGTTTTGCCTAAACCATGCAAACAGATAGAATACTTTTTCTTGTAAAAGAAATGCCAAAAAAAACTATTTTATAGATATTTCTTCGATATTCTCAGAGTCCACGATTCGAAACGATTCATTATATCGATTTTATAGTCAAACTCACGTTTCGTGTTTCGTTTAATTATTTTCATTTTTTTTTAATTTTGAAGTTTGTGCTGCTTCACGACTGAAGTCTCTTGGGTGCTATGTTGGCGCTGCTGATTTCTCATTGTAACTGAGGTTGACTTTGACAATTCACAGCTGATTGTGGTAATTTAAAAAAAGTTAACATATCATTAATCTGTGGTTAAAAATGCTAAAATTCGTTTTGTTTGATTGACTGTGTGTTGTGTTTTTCCAATATTATTTTTGAGGTAAGTTATTACTTTCATTAATTAATTTTAAAATAGAAAAAGATTATAGCGGAACACTAGATCAATTTAACTCACAACATGTGCTTATGTTTAAACAAACCTAACCTCTCACAAGATTTGGTTAAAAAAACTGAGCTGTACCTATAATCCTAATTAAGGTATAAAACGATATATGTATGGTCCTGACTTTAAAAAATAATATATCATTACGTTATTAAAATACCAATATATCCCTTATTTTAATACAACGTGGGTACTGGACCGCGTGACTTTTATTGCTCTATACTTTGTTGTACCTAATGTTTTCACCGGCACATTTTATGTTTATGGATTGTTAACTATATACAGCAATTAATTTTATCAAAACTTTAATTTAAGTATTAATTTCTATATTAGTTACAAAATTATTGGCATTAATAGTTATACAATTTTTTTGATTATGTATAAGATATATTTATCAAATAGAACTCCCACACTGAGGTTATAACAAAATATAATTGGAGGTTATAAAACAGTATAAAATTTAATTTTTGTTTAAGTTTAAAAAATATTTTGTTAAATGGTAGGTAGGTATAACAAATAAATGTTGTATTACATTTTACTACTTACCTTGGATGTGGGAGTTTCTTAATGTAAACTATTTATTATATTGTTCTAGATGATTGTTTATAATTTATTCTGTTATTTAAGTAGACACTAGAGGTCTTCTTTAGCCAGTATTTTTTTATTGTTTAAAGTGGCAACTATTGCTGCAAAAGCTGCATCTACTACTAAAGCATTTAAAAAACTAAGCAAGCAGGGAACATAATCTAGTATATCTATACAAAAAGAGTAAATCTGAGGTACACAAAGAGAGAAGCTGTTTTGTCCAACATTAAATTATAATAATTTTAACAGGTAGAAGCATCTTCCAGTAACATACTGCAAATATTGCTGTCCTTAATTGACCAACATGGCTACTGTTGCAGTATTCATATAGGATAAGTTTTTTATTAAAGAATTTTAAGTAAATATCAATAATATTTATTGAGAAATTTTATTCACAATCGTGGGAACAAAATGAGTTCAAATTTTAAAAAACTCGGAGTCGGCGGTGATGTTCGCCACACACCACGTCAAATGTTCTCACGGGGCGAAAAGCGAGCTGCAGAATGTCGCTTCGCTACGTTGAATGTTCAGGGAGGTATAAAAGAAAAGATAGATGAAGTTTGTGAGCTGATGAATGAAAAAAGAATAGATGCGCTTTGTGTGAATGAGACGAAAAGAAAGGGAGTGGACATATCCAAACACGGTTCTCTGACCGCAATTTGGTCTGGTGTCCCAGAGACAGATAGGGCTTGTCAGGGTGTGGGGATTGTCCTTTCAGAACGGATGATGAAATGTGTAAAAGATTATGCGTGTGTAAGTCCCAGAATCCTATGGATCAGAGCCAAGGTGGGTTTGAACCATATTTTCATGATATGTGTTTATGCACCCGACATGGGAAGCCCACTTTCGGAGAAAGATGCATTCTGGGATAGTATAAGAGGTATTGTGAATGAGTGTAGAATAAATGAGAAGATTGTTATGCTTGGTGATTTCAATGGTTGGGTAGGTGTGAAGAGGAAAGGTTATGAAAGTACACTAGGTGCGTTTGGGGATAAAAGGGTGAATGAGAATGGAATGAGTTTGTTAGAAATATGCGTGGAGAAGAATCTTTCTATAATGAACACTATGTTTAATCATAGAGAGATTCAAATGTATACGTGGGAAAGGCAAGATAGTAGAAGCATGATTGACTTTGTGGTTGTTGATGAAAGACTGAAGAGTAAGGTCACAGATACAAGAGTGTATCGGGGTGCCAATGTGGGGACCGACCATTATCTTGTCATGTGCCGGATACATGGTCTGTTTAAGCGTTGGTGCCCTCGGGTTCGGGTTCCTGTGACTGCACTTGAGAGAATAAAAGTAGAAAGGTTGCAAGAATTAAAAGTGAAAGAGGAATATAAGAGGGAAGTAAAAGAGAAGACGAATGAGATTTTAGAAGGAATGAATGATTATAGTTTAGAAGAAGCATGGAATGTTGTAAAAAACAGCATGGTGCAAGTGGCCACAAAAGTATGCGGTGTGGCGAAGAGGAAAATAACAGGAGAACGAATGATTGTTGGATAAATGATGAAGTTAAAGAGGTCGTACGGAAGAAGAAAGAAGCTTGGCTTAATTTATTAGCCTTTAAAGCTAGAATAAGAATGGATCAGGCAACGAGTATGATTGACGATTTGGAAAGAGTGAAGAAAAGATACACCGAAATAAAGGCGGAAGTAAAAGAGATAGTAAAGATGAAGAAGAATGAAATGGAAGATAAGTATAATAGGAAGTTCTCCGACAACTTCAGGGTCAATGTTAAGCTGTTCTGGCAACAAGTAAGATTGGCTCGTGGAGTTTCGGGGACATCAAATATGAATATAGTTAGAGGAGGAGATGGATGCTTGTTAAGTGAAGAATGCAAGGTGTTGGAACGCTGGAAGGTATATTTTGAAAGTTTATTTAGTTGGCAGGATAGTGTGCAAAGAGTGGGTAACTGGGCGGAAGCGAGTGAGTCAGACATTGACTTGGATGAAGATGAGGAAAATCTGATTGAAATGGATGAAATCGTGAAAGCGCTGAAATGTATGAAAGTTGGAAAAGCTGCTGGATGTGACAGTGTCTGTCGAAATGCTTAAGGGCGGTGACGAGGTGGTAGCAAGCCTGCTGTACCGGATCTTTAATATGTGTTGGAGATTCGGCCAAGTGCCGGGCGACTGGTGCAAAGCTGTAATTGTACCACTATATAAGGGAAAAGGTTCACAGCAGGAGTGTAAAAACTACCGCGGCATTAGTCTTTTGAGTGTGGTCGGCAAACTATATGCGAAAGTTTTAATTAACAGAGTGATAAGAATAACAGATGAGAAAGTATGGGATGTTCAGGCAGGGTTCAGAGAGGGGATGGGCTGTATGGATCAGATCTTTTCCTTGAGGTGCATAGCCGAAAAACATCTGGCAAAGCACAAGAAAGTGTACTGCGCTTTCATTGATTTGGAGAAGGCCTATGATAGTGTGTGGAGGGAAGAATTGTGGTCGACACTATCTTTGTACGGGGTGGACTGGCGCTTGATGCGGGCACTGAAATCGCTGTACAGGGATTCCAGTGCTTGTATTGGGATAAATGGGGCGTTCACAGACTGGTTTGGCATCTCCAGAGGTGTTAGACAGGGTTGTGTAGCATCTCCATGGCTGTTCAACCTATACATGGATAGTCGTTTGACAGATTTAAAAGGGAGTGAGTGTGGATTGAAAATGAATGAGTTGCCTGTCAAATGTCTTCTCTACGCAGATGATCAAGTTTTGCTTGCATCGTCGGCGGAAGAGTTGCAAGACATGGTAACTATGATGAATGGAGCATATAATATGAAAGGGATGAAAATTAATGTAAGCAAGACGAAAGTAATGGTTTTTGAAAGAGATGCAAATGTATCTGAGTGTAAAGTAAAGATAGGAGATGAAAGTATTGAACAGGTGAATGAGTTTGTTTATTTGGGAAGCATGTTTACAAGAGATGGTAAGATTGACGAAGATGTGGAAAGGAGAGCAAATGCGGGAAATAAAGTAAATGGTGCTTTGCATGCGGTTGTGGCTAGCCGATCGATGTCCAAAAAGGCACGACTGGCTGTCCATAATGGTGTGTTGGTACCTACGCTTATGTATGGAAGTGAATGTTGGTCGTGGCAGAAGAGGCATGAAAGTAGAATAAATGCCGTGGAAATGCGTTCCTTGCGAAGTATGTGCGGTGTAACTTTGAATGATAGATTGAGAAATGAAGAGATTAGACAAAGTTGCGGTTTAAAAGATGATGTAGTGACAAAAATTCAAAGGAGTAGGTATGCTTAGGTGGTTTGGCCATGTTGAGAGAATGAGTGAACGGCGATTAACAAAAGGAATTTATAAGGCGGATGTTAATGGGAACGCCGGTAGAGGACGTCCTAGAAGGACATACATCGATGTTATTGGTGATGTTCTTCACAAAGGTCAGGTGCGTAGTACTCTCAACCGGCGTGCGTGTATGACAAGATGTATGAATGTGGATGAAGCGAAAGGGGTATGTAAGAGTCGTAGCATGTGGCGTTCTATAGTTTCTGCCTACCCCCATGGCAAAAAGGCGTGAGTTTATGTATGTATGTATGTTTATTCACAAGCTATAATTATTCCACTCAATCTGATAATAAAATATATAACTGACAAGCTAACCACAATTAGTAGCTAATGACTAAAATATTAGCTTATCAAGCCTACACCCATATTCTGAGACGTTACTCCAAAACTTACTCGACTCTACTCCACCTCGACTCACTACCAAGTTGACATAAACATCCTCGACTCGAAATTTTTCCTCAGTCGAAATAAGGAATCATCTGTCAAACTCAAGGTACCTCGGAATCTACCATAAGGATATCTACCTTTAGGAAGTATCAAAATTCGTATGTAACAAAAATTAATTTTGAAAACTTTATTGAATATGCTTAACGATAATCCTTAAAAGTATTTATCGCGGCGTTATTTGCGCGATGCAGATAATTCAAATTATGACGTACCTAATGACTACGTCGAGGAACCTCAAAGTTCACTCGACACTGCAACTAAGAATACAATTTTGAAGGTGTATTCGAGGCCATTCTGAGTTGGGTATGAGTCGGGTAAGTTTTGGAGGAACGTCTTAGAATATGGGTGATAGTCTTAATCAAGGGTTGTACTGAAAATACTCCCTAATTAGAAAAGCTAGGCAGAACAAAGCAGTGTCCGTTCATTTCTTAAAAAATTAAATAAATCAATCTCCTATAATATTGACGTATTGTCATAGTTCAGCTGGTGTGTACATAAAAGTTTCATCAGCCTAAGTGCCAATACTGGAGCACAACTGTCTTTAAACATAGTTAACTTTAACCAACTACACAACTCACTATAGTGACAAGGTTTTTCGTCAAACAATAGGTAGGTATCTACTTTGTTTCCTATAAATATTATAAGAAACTCATCATCATCACAGGTTGAAGTTACACACTCTTGGCATACACCTCCTTCTGTTGAGCCCAACCATTTCTGTCCTGTGTGGATTACATAAATAACTAACTGCCTATGATTAATTTCTACAGATTGTTTTTTTAAATCATAAGTACCTGGATGACCAAACTTTGCTCGATTGTTTTTTGGTACATCGACGTTTTCTAAAAATGAAATCTAGCTAGATCGTTTTATCGCCCCCGAAACCCCCTGCATACTAAATTTCATGAAAATCGTTGGAGCCGTTTCCGAGATTCAGATTATATATATACAAGAATTGCTCCTTTTTAGTAGACGCACACTTATCAGAGCCGAAGGAGCCGAAAGAATCGAATTTTAGAATTACTTGTATGAAATCCTATGAAACCTCGCACACTTATCCGCTCCGAATCGGACGATTCGGCCGATTCGGATAAGTGTGCGAGGTTTCATAGGATTTCATACAAGTAATTCTAAAATTCTATTCTTTCGGCTCTTTCGCTTCTTTCGACTCTCATAAGTGTGCGTTCAACTTTAAAGGTATTAGATAATATGCCACAATTAATAGGTAGGTCATCATGCGCCAACGTATATGGTTGTTTACTAGACACTGGTACTAATTATCCATACTGATATAGTTAAACAGTCAATGCTTACACAATATAAGAACAATACCAATAAAGTACTTATATGTAACCTTATAATATTTCCAGCATATAATGAATTGATAAGCAACCAAGCAACTGAAAATTAAATACCTATAATACACAATTATAGTTTATTACAACATTTGTTTTCTTTACTTATCGTCAGATCATACACAACAGACGTCAATAATAATTCATGGGCGTAGTAAGGGGTCACAACCTATAATTCAAAATACGAGCTAAAGTCCCATTTATCGCGATGTCAGAAACCTACTTGAAAACTCTCCCTATTGGCAGATTTACAGTATTCCAGTAACTGGATCCAGTATCATTGGAATGCAATACTGGATTGCCATTGGACTAGTGTAAACTCGTTTCAATTCAATTTCAATTGGTCTCATGCCATTTGGCGCTGGAAACCAGCGGCACTGGATCCAGGTTGATGTCAAAGTACTAAACATTGACCAAAAACAAAAGCCGATCCTAAGAGCAAACTGATTGGTTGTATCAGGGGGCTTGCTCTCGACAGCTTCAACAGTTTCGTAAGCAGTAGCCCATCTCCCTGCTATTCATGCATTTATTAGTCGTCTCTTACGACACCATTAAAACACATGACATTGTTCTTCTATAGACCTTAGGCCTCCAAGTATTTCAATTATGTACAGAGTTTATAACGGAGTACTACAAACGGATTTGTTAATCAGCTAGACAAATTTTTGATTGAACCGTAATATTGATTAATTTTCGCATGTTATTAGAGCCGTTATGGTGCGACGTCCATTCGAGCGTGAACGGTGGTAAAAAAATTTTTTTTCTTGTGCCATATTTGCAAACAATGCTACACGGGCACAGGGATCTCCGCATGAGGACTAATATTATTTGCGGCTCACTGTAGTTCTTAGTCATTATTCAGTCACTTAATAACTTTAGATGAATCATAGTGAAGACCAAGCAATCGCGCATTGCTTTCTACCGCCACCACCGATTTCTTCCGTGCGGGAATCGAACACACGAACCGTAGCGCAGAAGCCAATCGCTCAACCACTACACCAAATGTGTCGTCGTCCACTAAATTTATTGATACAGATACATAAGAACATCGAACTACATCGAAAGTCAAATGCTTGATCAATTTTCAGCTTTGTTGTCACAGAGCAATAACTCTTGTTATTTACATCAGGATATTCAAGATCGTTAGGGCTGCCACTAAAGCTGTGTACGGCCTTTCGAACAAAGGAGTGTTACGCTGTGTACACGCTACAAGTTATAACCACCAACGATCACGACCGATATTCGGATTCGCGATGTTCGTGTTCGGAACCGCGAACATGGATTCCATTTTCACTTCAGCTTATTATAAATTATACCAGCTAGTAAACGCCCACTTGAACATTGAGCCCCTTTATAGGCCTTTACAACCAATGATCGTGAAAGAATATTGCTATAATAATCACGTATTCCAACAGTTTAGTAACCGCATTACGTTCGTATCGTAAGAGAAGCAACAGCATAGCGATTAGGGATTACCCTTAGTCGCACTATACTGCATTTACGAGAAATGGCTTATGAAACCTGTCGACAGAGGGCTGAGGTGGTGACGTCACAGATGTGATATACAAAATATTTTCTTCGTAGACGCAATATTAGCATAATACTTATGTTATTGGCAAAATATTTACTGTGTACAAGAAATAACGTCTCTATTTAGATTGCCAACCCTACTTCACTGGTAAACAAGATTGTGTTGTTATCAGGAACCCCTGCGTAAGGTCAACTGGACGCAGCTAATATAAGCTCACGGAGAACAATTATTACATATCGTCATTACAATAAAGTAATTCACAAGAAACACAACATGGCTGCCAATGGAAAGTTAGGTAAGTGACCTCTTTGCTTGTGCTACAAAAAATATATCTGTGATGAGATGAAAAATTGAAACTATTTAAAGATAAATAATTTATTAAAAGGAAATTCTTGTTTGCAATCATATAGTCACAATAAATATTAGGTACCTTTACTTATTTTGTCTCAAGCTGTCATGAGTAATCATGACATAATACGGGGAATAGGTACCTAGCTGTTTGGTTTCATATAGTCGGAACTTATTCAATCACAGTGACCGTGACCAATCTATTAAGACCAGCATCTATTTTACAATTGTCGGTTACAAATCATTGAAGTACGAAACACTTGTCTACGTATACAAGTGGACGATCATTTTATTATTATCCAATTTATTTCAACTAGAATTTCAACAAATGTAACTTTTTCACAGCTCTTCTAAGCGTGTCGGACAAGACTGGCTTGCTGCCTTTAGCCAAATGCTTATCCGACATTGGCCTGGGCCTCGTGGCCAGCGGTGGTACCGCGACGGCCATCCGCAATGCAGGTTACGCAGTTACCGAAGTGTCAGACATCACTAAAGCACCTGAAATGCTCGGAGGACGGGTGAAAACCTTACATCCTGCTGTTCATGCTGGAATATTGTCTAGGTAAGTTAGAAGTACATTAAAAATCCCATAAATAAACATGCTGCAATTTTCTGTTAAGTAAATTGTTTCAGAGTACTAACGTGCAATTACAGGCTTTGTGTCATTGCTTAGGGTTTATTCCTTTGGTTGCGGTGCATGCTCTTGCGAATCCCGCGACCCCGGCCGAACGGTCAGGAGAAGGAATACCGTTGGTTTTTAGCCGGCAAGAGTCCGGCAGACCCCCTCGCCTTCCCCGGGCTAGGGACATACATGAGAATTTTCCAACGAAAAAAAAAGGCTTTATTCCTTTGGTTGTTATTAAATATCTAGGCTTACATAAGTTTCAGCCGCGTCCTCACAAAATAAATATAAAAATGCCGTACATAATATGAGTATAACGATTACGATGATAAATTACACATTTAAAAATATGTATTCAGTCTTAAAATGATTTACCCATAATCAAATTACCAGGCAGATAGATAAGCAGTTCCTTACAAGTTATAAAATGTCTAGTTGGTACTATTGATTGTCTTTCTATACTTATCCGTTCTAATTTCTTCCAGAGTCAGCGCCTCAGATCAGGAGGACATGAAACGTCAGAAGTTCGACATGATAAGCGTGGTCGTCTGTAATTTGTATCCGTTCGTTCAAACGGTCTCCAAGCCCGGCGTGACGATTGGCGACGCCGTTGAAAACATAGATATTGGTGGCGTCACTTTACTCCGAGCTGCCGCCAAGAATCACGACAGAGTTACCATCATCTGCGACCCCAGCGATTATGATACAGTTATTGAAGAACTCAAATTAAGCAAGGACCACCAAACGTCTTTAGATACCAGGTATTATTTCAGTTATGGTACACCGTTCCTACTATGTCGATCACAGTATCTGATTCAGCGGTACCTGAACTATTTATATGGCGCTGTCAACACAATATAATAGCGAAACAGTGTATAAGCTTGTTTTTGTTCTGCCTATCTTTTTCCCAACCATGTTGGGGTCAGCTTCCAGTCTAAATAGATGCGGCTAAATATCAGTATTTTACACGGAGCGACTGCCATCTGACCTCCGGAACCCAGTTACTGGGTAATGCCGATATCCTAAGGTTAGACCAGTTGCCAGACTTTCGGGCTTCTGACTTCCCTTAACGACTGTCATGGGTATTCGTATGACTCCCAGAACCGACTGTTTAACCCGCTCTTCGAGGCTTGGAGGGGTCTCGATGTGTAACAAATGGTCACCCATTCACCGACTGACCAAGGCAAACGTAGCTTAAGCTCGCAAATTATATGACCAGCGCGGTTGGTAACTAGCCACGACCTCTTTAAAGATCAAAGATTAAAATTATCAGTATAGTATTTTTTTATAAACGTCATCTATTATTAACAGGTCTAGCCTAAAATCTCGTGATCAATGGAAGTCGTCACAGGTAAAATAACAACGGTAAAATTTTATTGAAAATTTAGATTTATAAGCATTATTTAATTGTCTGATATGTATCATGTAATATAATATAATTTATTTGCAGGAAGCGACTTGCGCTGAAAGCCTTCACTCACACATCTGACTATGATCTTGCCATAACAGATTATTTCCGTAGACAGTATTCTGCAGGACAGTCCCAGATGACCTTGAGATATGGTGAGTTACAAGTACTTTAGTCCTAGACCGAAAAATCTTGCAGGCGCTAGGCGGTGCAACATCTAACTAGCCGTCCACAGTGCCGCCCGCGTAAAGCTCTACCCACACATATCAGGGCCGGACACCGGGCCGGAGATCAACATCGCTTACATTTTGTACCGAAGCAAGACCTCAGTCGCTCAGTGCTGGTCAGTTAGCGTCAGTGACCAGCCCGGAAGCGACGGAGCTCTTGCTTCGGTACAAAATGTATGCGATGGTGATCTGCGGCCCGTTCCCGACCCTGATATGTGTGGATAGACCTTAACAGTTGTATTTTCCGGAATGAAAGTACCTACTCATTGTTCTTTTCCAACATTCACGTTACCCCTCTAACAAATTGTTTCGGCAATTTAACCTTCAAGACAAACTAAAAACCCACTCCAGCATTTATTTTGTATGGAGATAAGTACTACAAACACACTAATACAAACACTGATACACTATTATAGTCTATTAGACTATAATAGTGTATCAGTGTAGTGTGTATCCATTAATTACGTAAGACAATTTTGCCTATTTTTCGACCCCCCCTTGGTAAGATTTCGTAAGATTTAGCTCGACCCCTTCCGCCCACCCCTAAGCATACGTGAGATTTTTTTAAATGCGTATTTCCAATGTAAATGTGTTAATCTGTGCTTCGATTAGACGATTACAATTTTTACTTAAATTAACACAGTTTTCTAGCTACACTGTTTGCCGAGACCATACTCTCCCCCACGTGAGATTGAGTGAGGTTTTGCTCGACCCCCTCCCCCCACTAAACGCCTCACGTAATTAATGGATACCCCCTAATTTAGTGTAGCTTCATATATTTATATCGAATAAGCGAATGTGAATGTGAACGAGTCATAAGATTAAATACTACCTATACACGGTGTAAACGAAATCATGTAATGCCTTCAAACCTCGTGATGTAGGTACTGCTGACATAAATGAACCCTGCAGGATCCCCTGCAGGGTTCATTTATGTAAGTAACATTTAGGAAGTATCCACTTTTGGATTCAATAAAATAAAATTACAAGAAGAAACATGTGTTCTTAATGTGAGGCATTTTAGAGCCCCTAGCGAATTGCGCGAATTGCGCAAAAGTATCCCGCGCAGGGTTAATCTATGTCAGCAGTATATCACGAGGTTTAAAAGAATTACATGATATCGTTTCCACCCTGTATAAAAAATAACTAATAGAATACCAGCACAGCCCTGACCATAAAATATCCCATCCAGGTATGAACCCTCATCAGAAACCGGCTCAAGTGTTCACGACCCGCGACCAGCTTCCGTTAACAACTCTCAACGGTTCACCCGGGTTCATTAACCTGTGTGATGCGTTGAACGCGTGGCAGTTAGTAAAAGAACTGAAGGAGGCGTTGGGCCTGCCCGCAGCCACTAGCTTCAAACACGTGTCGCCCGCCGGCGCTGCTGTAGGGTTGCCGTTGACTGAGGAAGAGGTATGTTTTGGAAATTATAAGTACTGAGTACAGAAATGCTTGTCTTCATCTCTAAACATTGGCACCAGCAATTTTGTATTACGTAATTCACAATTTTATACGGCGATCGGGCTGCATCTTTGACCCTAATATAAAACACTAGCTGTGTCCTCACGGCTCCGCCCGCGTAAGAAGTATTATTCCAGTAATAAATATAGCCTGTTACTCAGTGATAATGTAGCTTTCTAACGGCAAAAGAATTTTTGAAATCGGCCCCGTAGTTTTTAAGTTTATTCGTTACATACAAAAATACAAATCTTTCCTCTTTATAATATTAATATAGATTAGTATAGATTTATGTCAAATCACGCCTAGCTGTAGGAAAAACCGGACCAATGAGGAAAGTTCTGTTCTAAAACAGGAGTGTTCCACCATCAATCATCGGTCAATTTATAATTTGGGAAGTGTTAAAAGTAAAAAACAATACTATAACTTTTTAGCGGTACTTGAGATTATAATATTTTTTTGACAAATATGTATACCTCTGCAGGCATCTGTGTGTATGGTTGCCGATCTACTCCCGAAGCTGACACCGTTAGCTTGCGCATACGCTCGCGCACGCGGCGCTGACCGCATGAGTTCGTTCGGCGATTTCGTGGCCCTATCGGACGAGTGTGACGCCATCACAGCTCGCATCATATCTCGTGAAGTTTCTGATGGAATCGTTGCGCCCGGGTATACCGCTGAAGCTTTGGAGGTGCTCAAGAAGAAGAAGGGCGGCAGCTATTGCGTTTTGCAGGTAATTTGAAGCCTTTTTAGTCCAGTATTATGAATTTAGAAGCAACATTAGAAAAGTCAGTGAAAGTTATAATATAATGGCCATATAAAAAAAAAGTTGATTTGAAATTTTCACCATATCAACACAACAACATTTAAATGGTAACATAACCTTAACATACGCAAGCTTATCTCAATTGAAAATGACAATCCATGATAACATAAATAGTAGTATCAGATGTACCCTACATTATCAATACTTTACTTAAATATAAACAATCTTGGTGCTTGCTTTATGGCTCAGGAAATATTACCCAACAAACATTAATCATGCTTAACTTTACTTTAAGATGGACCCCAGCTACGAGCCAGATCTAATGGAGCATAAGACAATCTTTGGCCTCACACTAGAACAAAGACGCAACGATGCTAAGATCACAGCTGACCTCTTCAATAATGTAGTAACAAGCAAGAAAGATCTGCCTACAAACGCTGTGAGGGATCTTATCGTGGCGACAATTGCGTTAAAGTACACGCAAAGTAACTCCGTCTGTTACGCACGAGATGGACAGGTTAGAAATGTATTATAATAGAAAAATGCTGTTTCAACCAGTTATGAATAGGTTATCTACGTTTGGTCCAGCAAAATACTCGATTAACGTCGATAGACGCAAGAACGATTCTGATCAACCTGGCCATGCGTGTCTATTATCAACAGAGATCGGATAATCGGATATATATTTACCTAATGTTCAGGTGTTGGCTAACATGGAATGCACTTTTGTATCGAAAAAATACTGCGATTCCGGGATCGTCAAATGTAGTGTTCCGTAGAATAGAATCATATTTACCTAGAATTGCATGCATATTTATTTATTTACGTACCTAAAGTTGTACCTTTTTTTAAGTAACACAGACATGCACCCCTCAGTTTCTTACAACCTACATACACAAATATTTGCATCGGGGGTTTATAAATTAAAAGCAAGTGCCTAATCATTATGCATTCGATTAATTATGCAATCCCGTGATATTGGGTTTTTATTCTAATAAATTATTTTCAGAAGCCTTTTCCATACTTTCGTAGTGAAAAATTAACTTTAGGTAAATATGCATCCGATTATCCTATCTCTAATTATCAACCACAAACAAAAATGATTCAATGTTTGATCAGCAGCAAACATATATGAAACAAATTATACAGACACCCGACCCCTTTTTGTAGTAACGCACGACACGGTATATGTCGAGGCTTGAGCTAGCCTATATTTCGTGCTATCTGATGCAACTGATGCACGAAAACCGTTATCTGAAAGACTGTATTTGTTACTCAGGTAGTAGGCATTGGTGCGGGACAACAATCACGCATCCACTGCACGCGACTCGCTGGAGGCAAGGCGGCGCTATGGTGGATGAGACGTCACCCGCGCGTGTTAGCCATGCGCTTCAAACAAGGCGTCAACCGCGCCTTGCAGTCCAACGCGATCGACAATTACGTCAACGGCACCATAGGTCAGTATATCTACGTATAGATCGTATTCCATCCACTGGGACCCGAACATTTATTTATACAGTCATTCAAGACTCGGAGGGATGACTCTTATTTCTCCGCTAATGTTTAGAGCACCAACTGAAGCCTGAATCTCCGAGTACAAATAGCTTACACTGCGGCATATAACACCAACACCTTGTGCACAACTATCGCACCATAAAGTATAAATAAAAAAATGCAATCGTCGCGGGACGCCTGGCAGATGAGAAACATCGAAAATCATTATTAAAAAAAAACTGGCCGTATCAAACTTAAGAGAGCCGACGAGTTACAAAGGTCTGCCGTCGCTTGTCTTCGTGCCATCACGAGCGTCGCCACGCAACAGCCGCTTTCACACCCGTACCGCTGCATTAGATGTTTCACATCAAATACAAAAAATAACTCGCTATTACTGCTCGATCAATGTATGCTACGAGCCTACGACACTATATTATGACCCTGTTGTTGCACAGGTTCGGATCTTCCGCTAGAACAATGGAACACGTTATTCGACGGTGTAGCACCTGCCTTACTTACTGAGAAAGAACGCACTGAATGGATCAGCAAGATGGACCGCGTGGCCCTCGCGTCCGATGCCTTCTTCCCATTCCGTGACAACATCGATAGGGCTGTACAGGTCAGTAGATCAAAAGCATTGATATGTTTACGCTGACTAGTATTTTTACTATGAGCATTCCCATTGCCCTTGTTCAACAGTGGTTGTTTAGATGTTGATATGAGTATACAGGGTGTAATCGAAATCATGTAATTCCTTCAAACCTCGTGATGTACTGCTGACATAGATTGACCCTGCACCTACTTTTGGATTAAATAAAAAAAAAATACAAGAAGTAAACATGTGTTCTTAACGTGAGGTATTTTAGCGCCACGAGTTTAATGACCCCGCGGCGAGCGATAGCCGCGCAATTCGCTCGGGGCGCTAAAATGCCTCACGTTAAGAATACATGTTTACTTCATCTAATTTTTTTTATTGACTCCAATATTATCCCTTTCAGGGTTTATCTATGTCAGCAGTACATCACGAGGTTTGAAAGAATTACATGATTTCGTTTACGCCCTGTATTACATATTAAGATCAGTTAAACATCATCTTCCTGCCCTGGTCCCAAGTTACTTGGGGTCGGCGCAATATGTTTTTCTCTTCCACTCTTCCATGTCAGCCGTCTCATTATCATTTACTCCCTTATCTTTCATATCCTCCCCCACACAATCCATCCATCTTTTCTTAGGTCTCCCTCTCCCCCTCCATCCAGTTAAACATAATTTACGAAAAATTTACTGCAGAAACTTTCTTCGTTGTAAAATGTGAAAAACGTTGTATGTGAACACTTTATACTCACTATATTCATTTAAATATTCTTCTTATCTATAGAGCGGTGTCGAATACATCGGCAGTCCATCAGGCTCTAACAACGACCAGGAGGTGATTGAAGCCTGCAATGAACACAAGATCGCACTCGCACACACCAATCTCAGACTTTTCCATCATTAGGACTTGCCAACCGATGCCATAAAAGAATATAAAAAGACGCTATCAATAACCTTGTTAAATGAGGAGGAATAATCTCCATCCATTATTTGAAATAAGAAGATTTAAGAATGCTATGATTTATAAATATAAATGAATGGTTCCTTTTTCATAATAACAGATGCTACTGCTAGATGCTACACATTCGTAAAATAAACAACAAAATAACACTGTTTATATTATAACCATTAAGCAATAAAATTTTTCGAAGGTTTTTATTGCCACGAAAAATATATTTTACCTAAAATCAGTTTATGGTGTTGGTAATTTGTTACTTTCTTTTATTTTTTTATAAATTAGAAATAAGGATCTTTATTTAAGTAAGTTTAAGGCAATTAGATCATAAATGTTCAAATAGTTACATGTAAAAAACAAAATAGTGATATAATCATTCCATATGGTATTTATCAGTTTCCAAATTCTATTATTTGTTTAGGTACATTAACTATAGATTTATTATTTTTTATTGCATACACAATATATTTAAAAATCATGTATTTTAACAAGAAAGTGTTATAACCTTCAATAAAAATGTTTGTAGAATCTAGACTGTTACTTACTCACCGACTACTCAGTATTTGACAAATATTTCTAGGATTCCGCTGAAATGGCTTCCTATTGAGAAGATTGTTCTAAGTGATGAGCGCAAACTATATAGAGATACAATGTGATGAGGTATTTGTCCAGCAATGACATAAAAATGAGGTACTTGTCATAAAACAACAGTACTAAAAAAATAAATTCTATATCTGTGAGATTTTGCTATCATTTAGTAAAGTCGCATTACATTTTTACTATCGTTTACCTCAAATGATGGTAAAAATGCGTTTGTGTGAGATTAATGAAACTTAATTCAATTCATTTAAACGTAACACTCGGGAGACGACAGAGTAGGTATTTTGTAATAAACTGAAAACTGAAACCCTGTGCTCCAACCGCCGGCCGCCAGTCACTGGGTTTAAGTATTAGCGCTGGCACATTTGAGATTCGCCCAACTGCGCCTCTCAGTCTTTAAATGGGTACCAGATCGACTCTCACTCTCATTAACGTCCACTGTTGAACATGGTCTTCCCAATGACCATCACTATAATGACATATCGGTCTTAAGGGACTTTGCCAGAGTCACCGCGCTTAGCAAATTCGTGATCGCAGTATATTAGCAGACAAGAGAACACTGACGTCCCCTTAATAAAACCCCTGGGTAGGTACCGAATTTGACACCCACTGGTGGAGTGTGGGTGGCCAATTCTTTGCCGGTTTTCATACGAAACTCCCAATATCAGATACACAAAGCAGCAGCTCAATATACATAATAGATACTATGCGTGCCAAATAAGAATAGGATCGCGCTTGCTACAACTTAACACGATAGCTGTCAAATTAGTACCGCCAGCAAAAAAAAACTGTGAAAAGAAAAATGTTATATTTTTTTATTCATAGATTTCATTATTATTTATATTCATTTTTATAAAATGTTATTTCTTGAATTCCATAAATAGATAATTTTGGATAAATTAATAATATTTGAAAAATGTATTCATTAAAGAAATGAACCAATATATGTAGTTAACTTCACGAAATGCTACTTACTGGTCACCCTAATATGTCGCCATAATAATAATATAGTGTCTGTGTAATTAATTTGACGTTAATTGATTAGAAATACCAAAAAAGTGAACTAAAAAGAATTAAACTGAGTATAATTTCTTTATTTATTTTTTTGCACACCTTACACTTTGGTAATGAAGTTCACGAGTATTGCGGAACAAAATGGCGTCTTGACAACGCTATTCTTATTTGGCACGCACGCAAATCTGTTACACATTTTGACACTACTAAAACTAGATTAAACGCAACTGTCACTTTCTTTTTCTATTGAAACAGAAAGAGACAAATACCCTTGGTTTAGTTCTGTCAAAGTGCGCAACATAATCGACACCACTGTCAATGCACGTCGTCAGAGCCAGACCTTGAATAGAACCCAATTATCTATAGAAACTGGATAGCCGCGAGATAAAATACTTATAGCATAAACATATTGTTAGTATGCAGAGGCAGCAGATGTAGATCATAAAGACAAGGGGGGAAAACCTAGTAGGTTCTAACCTCAATAATATACGGGTGTCCTGCTACAAACAACTAAGCAAACGTGTTTAGTGAACACTTGGACCTAATATAACATAGTAAACGCCACGCGAAAATGGCCGAAATTAGGGCTCATTCTAACCATCAAATCCAACCCACAAAATTATCGAAAGCGAGTTATTTATATCAAAATACTCCTTAAACTTCTTAAGCCAAACTACACACAATAACATTTTATCAAGTAAAATATTATACATTTGTCCCTTAATTACAATAAAACCAAGAAATTTAAATCAAAGAACCAATGAAGAAATACAGTCCAAACTTAAAAATTGAATATCTCATAACTGTGTGAGTTGGATCCTTTTCGCTTAACTACGTCCAACTGTGCCTCAAAAGTCTAAACAGTAAGTAATTAAACTTACATACAATATAGACCAATGATATTATCATATTATGTACCTATACTGCATGAGTGACCTTATTCCCTCATTCAAGTTAGAATTGTTCTCTGTTTTATATTTAGAAACTTTTTATATTACTTATACAAAACTACGTTTAAAAAAACCGACTTCAAAAACTATAAAGTATAAAATAACTTAATAAAGATTTAATTTAATACACCTCTTATGCTAACCTAGTACCTTTACAGTTTCAGAAGTCGGTGCCTTCAATTTGGTTCAGCGTGGATTAGCACCGACTTATGAAACTGTAAAGGTATCTATTAGGTTTGCTGAGGTGTATTAAATTAAATCTTTATTAAGTTATTTTATACTTTTTAGTTTTCGAAGTCGGTTTTTTTAAACGTAGTTTTTTTTTTTTTTTACTTTTTAGTGTCTGTAATACCTATTACAACAACCTTGTTCTGTAAACTACAGTAGGATTTTTCTAGATTACATCAGGTAGAATAATTACATCGTCCACGTAAACTAAAAGGTTCATAAAAAAAACAAAATGTTCATAAAATGAAAACTGTTGGGCCAAACTATATTAATTTTTTATGGGACCAAATGGTAACTATTCCACATCAAACTAAAGGAATCACGTAAATCGGATCATAAATCTCAGCATAACATACATAAAAAAAATGAATCGAATATAAAACCTCCTCCTTTTTGAAGTCGGTTAAAAATAAATAAGTCATTATTACGTATGCGGAGCGGACGTCCGACTTATTACAGACCTTATGAAACTACTTATGCATTTGAAACTAGGGCCGGTATTCAAAAACGATGCTCAGTTGTTAATATCGATTTGAGACTGTTGTGTGACTGTAATGTGAAAACATGCAACCGCCATCTCTTTAAAACGAACAGCAGTTATACGTGTATGATATGAATGAACTATACCCACGAATACATAAATATACAACATAATACATTAGGTAGGTACTCGGGGATTTTTGTGACTCACGTTCTGGTTCTTCCCCGGAATGATAACGTCAATGTTGTATTACAATGATACCAGCTAATCAAAATTACCCAAAAGGAGGGAAAAATCTTAGACAAAAAAAATCTTATCAATTTAAAGTTTAGAGTAAACAAGTCCAAGGGATTGCAAAAACTTTATCGTTATATAAAATATAAGTGATTACTAATTGACTTATTAGAAATTAATCATTCAATATCATTACTAATTGTAATTATGTACAAATAAATTAAAAAAACGAACACAAACAACATAGTGGAACTGCTAATGATAAAAAATCTAATGTGTACATTACATTAAAAAAATATTATCTATATTACAGTTCCATGAAATGAAAGTCAGTACCTATAATAAAAAAAGGAATATATGCGTATATATGTATATGAAATCTTATTAGTATCGATGTTTTTCTTTTATTATTTTTAAGCGATAAATATAAATAAAACCAAATTTATAGATTAATGTGATCGGATATATGAGGTTTTATTAAAAATAAATTGAAATTAGTAACTACCACTGTTGCTTTATACCCAATATGAATTCGTCGAAATCAAAATATGCAAACAACTCAAATATCTATAAAGCCGGGTCTGCTGCTACAAATTTAACAATACATGTTTAATGAACAATCGGACCAATTACAACACAGTAAACAACTAAGCCACGTTCCAATTTTGTTAGAAAAATATGTTAGGGGCGATTTCTAACAAAAACATGGTCACAGGAGACCTCAAAGTTGGAAAATCTCATGTGCCTGTAATTTCACCGGCACCCATACACTTCAAGCCGGAATACAGCAACGCTGCTCGGCGGCAGAACTACAAAGTATTTTGAGTAACTTGCATTGACAACTTTAAGAAAAATAGCAATTGAAGACCGTTTGACCCATTGATACATTTATGAAATATAGTATAAACCAGGGGTTCAAGGTTTAGCATTATGTTATTATGAATCCATAAGTGCGTGTCTAATACACACTGGTCTGACCTTTTTTAATAAACTACGTCATGAATAAAAAAATGTTTCCTAGAAAACCTTTAATGAAAGCTAGGTATTGATATTACTATAATTTGATATTGGCTTTTATTAATTTCTAATTCTAATATATTCTGTTTAGTGATTTATTACATATTTTTTAATTACGATAGGATTTAATATTATTATTAAGCAGTTTTTGAGATTTAGTTGGCAAATAAAGAATAAGATGTAATATTTTCCGTTACTTAATTTACTCGTTTGTTATAATCTGCAATAAATGTTGAACGGGAAGTTATTATTTTTAGTTTTGTTTCTTCCGTTCCCCTTTATTGATTAAATTTCATTAAAATAAACAATGAGTAGTGACCCTGAATGTCCATTTAGATTAACCTCTGCACGCTGAATTTCATCTGAATATGTGCAAAATTGAAATGTTTATCAGCTTATTGTACCTGTAACTGTGTGACAGATTGACGGATGTACGGTGTCCGTATATATAATGTACTCTGTGATATACGGACAGGAACCAATTCTACTAACAAGATTGTTTAAAAATCGCAATCGAACTGCAGCAACTTATGACTCCTGCATGAATATCTTGGGTAAGTATTAACAACCAAATGACGCTCTTAAACGCTCTCTAAATAATGTCTTTGGGGTTTATTCTAATTTTTTTAGTTACATTTGTGCAGACGGGTATTTGTTAAGTTTTTAAACTATTTAGTTGCTATTGCAATAAGTGACTTTAACACCCCATGATAGGTTTCATGAAAACACTTGATTAATGTTAATGATGTGTTCTAGGATTAACGTATAACGACACCTCATTAACAAAAATCGATCAAACTGTTTCGACTCTAGGAGGGTGCACCCATATATATACTGACATACACATTTCCAAAAAACATAACTCTTCGTTTTATAGTCTAGTAAAGAGTAGGTTTAACTGAGGTTGTTTTCGGAGTACTAAAACTAAGTACTAAATGGGGAGAATTAAGAATAACATCTGACAACATTCGGAAACTGTCAAACGTAGATGAAAATTGTTCAATGTCGTTCGTCGTCTTGTGTGCGCTGTAACGTAATAAATTGTTCTGAGAAAGTTATTAAAACATTTTTATAGAAGATAAACAACAAATTTGTTACGTATTGTGCTTTATACTGTGTCTTTAATGTAAGGAGTTTAAGTGTGTGGAATTGACTGGAGTGAGCACAGCAGTTACAATGTCTACGAGTACAAGTAGTGACCACGACATGAGCGATTCATCCAGCTCCCCAATGTCTTACATCAGATATTCACCGCATAGTTCTCCGTCGCAGCAAGTGCCTCAACTTGCAACTGATCTTACTGAACTAACTTGTGCAGACAATAAGCGCCAATTTCTTAGACATGGTGAGTGCAATATTTTCTTTTGTACTATGCTGATAAAGGTAATCTTTCCCCAGAAACAAAGCGTTGATTGAAGTAGTAGTACTTAAATAAAACTGCGGCATAACACAATCGTCGGATCTCGGTTAATTTGATGACTAGCCTGCTTACCAAATTATAATATTAAAAAAAATTATAATATGCATTACTGAAAAATGTACTTTATTTTATGGAACAGGACTATCAAACAATCTTGTTAGAAACTCACACCGTATACCTATTGAATATAAATAATGTTTTTTAAATGTGAATAATTAATCTTATGCAATGCAGTACTAATAGTAGTCTTATAATAATAGTATAAACTATTATGTACATCAGTTTAACAATATATAGCATTTAGGTATTTCCATGAGTCATATTTGTATGTTTGTCTTGTGGAATGAGATTAATAATGGTGTTCTAGTTTATGTCCAGTTATGAATGTATTCTAACTGAAATACAACTGGAAAATGCAATTGGAATGCAGTTCTTTTCATTGTAGCTACTGTAATATAAATATACTGCAACTATACCTATCAATTCTGTCACATAGTTTTCTTGCAGTTGTTTCAACTTCATACTATCAGTATTCAAACTGCACCTTACAGGTTGAAATGCAGTTTGTCTGTATACACTATTATCAGATACCTATACTTTAAAAATATTGATTTTCTAGCTTATCACAATATTCTCAAATAATATAATCTTTAATTGATAAGCTTATAACTAAGTGATAACCCATAATTCAGTTATTTGAGAATGATAATAATATAACTTGTTAAGTGTATTTACTTAAACAAAACACTCTTGAAAGAAGTTATTGTTTCCCACACATTGATAATTTCATAGAACTTCCTGTTATCTAATGACGTAGAATACCTACTTTGACTTAAACTGTTTGACATAGAAATATACCTAATGCAATACAAATTAAACCTATAATACAATAAAAACTATGTATAAAGTACCTAAGCAAATGCCAGATGCCTGTTTTAAACTACAGAATTTAATTCTATTGTACTGAGTAATGATCCCTAGGACTATGCAATAAAGTTTGCCTTTGCAGCAGAAGGTTGGGTACAAACAATAAAAAAAAGTACTAAGCTATTAGTCAGATGGCTCGATATATAATAGTTCCTAGATAACTGCAAAAACCTTTGTCATAATGTTATTATTAAATAAATAGATTTTTCAAAAAGCAAAATATGAATACTACTTACTACAGAATTCTCTAACTAAATCCTAGTTAAGTATTAGGACTGTGAATATGAAATATTTATACACTACCTAATTATGAAAACTCACAAACTTTAGAAACATCCACCAAACCCTATAAACTCTTTAGCTGTAAAGTTTTGTGTCTTGCATTGTATAGGTCCGGGTTGTTACGTAATTTATGTTCTAATTTACATTACTTTTCTACACAGCTAACAAACCATGTCTACGTATCACTGAACAGCCCCAGAACCACTTCAGGTTCCGATATGTCAGTGAGATGGTTGGCACACATGGATGCCTTCTTGGCAAGTCTTATGGCACTAACAAAACTAAGACTCATCCTACTGTCGAGGTAAGTGTTTGTTTCTAAATTCGGCCATTAATTTTCATAATAATAGGTACTTTGACAAATGTATCTTACGAGTATATTCGGGTATAATGGGCTGGTGTCCGCAATTCCACGTCTGAGCGCGTATTTTGCGTCACGGGTGGTAAGTGTAGTCACTCGATCCACCCTAACTCCTCGAAAAAGACCAGCACACCCTTGATGTTGCTGACAATTTCTCGGAGAGTACCTGGGTTTTCCGAAGTACTTGGCCCTGTATGTGGCGACCTCAGGGCAGTTTAGTAGCACGTCGGCTGCCGTCTCGTCCTCCTCCATGCATGCATGCTCTGCACAGTGGGCTGTCTGTAATTCCAATGACAAAGAGGTATTTGTTGAACAAACCATGTTTTCTATATCTTACGGAGTATTAGGAATTGTTATATGTTATAGTACAGGTACAACTGAATATTGGAATATTATCCCAATTAATGGTACAGCAATAAAAGTAAATTAATATTATACAAACTTCCAAAAGAGGTTTTTAGATGAAAATTATCTACTTATTATTCTATTAAAACAAATATACATGACAAAGTAGAAAATATTAAAAAAAAATACATTATATAAATTAGCTTTTGGTGTAAATGTACTATGATATACTTATTTATGATGTTTTACAGCTGCTTAATTACAATGGAAAGGCTTTAATCAGGTGTCATTTGGCGCAACATAACAACTCTGATGAGCACCCACATAAGCTTCTTGAAGATGAACAGGACAGAGACATGAGTTACCTAGTGCCTGATCAGGGAAGCTATAAAGTCGGGTAAGTGGAGCCATTATCATTGACAGACAAATTGTTACATTGACTTCTATGAAAGCAAAAATATTAAAAAGTCCTGTGTTCAAGGATGTCAACTTTTGGGATATTTATTGCGGAATCTTGACTTTGACGACTAATGTAGGGAGAAGGATTCCCATCCTTCTGTGCTAAACATATGACGAGGCAAACGACTGTCTCCTTGCATTGTAGCCGTCTGCAACCAGTCTTTTGCTTTTAATGCATTTATTGTGTGGTCATAATTATGTTTAAAGAAAATCACCAAACTGGAAACGCTTTTGGAAGCCACAAAGTGTTGCTTATGCGCTCTTTTGTGCACGAGTTTCTGTTTATCCGCCGAGCGAAGATCATTTGACCTACACAACTTTTAAGAACATGTGTAACGATTCTATGTGGATGTCGCATACCTTATTTTGACGAATATCCTCATCATTAAAAGAACAAGTTGTATACTGGAATATATCTGTTTTTTTATCGTTGGAAAATCCTCATGGATGTCCCTCGCCCGGGGAAGGCGAGGGGGTCTGCCGGACTCTTACCGGCTAAACACCAACGGAGTTCCTTCTCTTGACCGTTCGGACGGGGTCGCGGGATTCGCAAAAGCATACACCGCAACCCCGGCAGATACTGGAATATACCTAATGGAAGTGTATTTTTCACTAGGTTTGGCGGCATCGGTATTATACATACCGCTAAGAAAGACGTCGCCACACTTCTGTTCAACAAGTTCTCTGAACGATGTAAAAATACTAATGTCAACCTAAAAGATGTAAGTGTGTTTTGTCTTTAAAGCCTATTTTATTTAATAAACGTATTGTTTATCTTTCTATACGATACTTACCAAAATAGTCATAACCCTATTGTACGCATATGAATTTATAAATTATAAGTTTAGTATGCAGACTTGCAAATACTTTAAGTAGTCCATCTATAACGGATGTTGTGTGTATTTGGGCTATATAATAACGCATTGTTTTCAAAGCTCTGTGTTCCTGAACAAATCCTTTGTTTATTAGTAATAATTAAGCTTTTTACGAGCCATTTTACGATTATGAGCAGAGATCGGATAATCGGATGCATATTTACCTAAAGTTAATTTTTCGCTACAAAAGTATGGAAACGGCTTCTGAAAATAATTTATTAGAAAAAAAAAACCGGTATCACGGGATTACATAACTAATCAATACATATATACTCGTAATTGCATAAAAGTGAATTTTTAACCCCCGATTCAAATATATTTGTATGTAGGGTGTAAGAAAGTGAGGGGTGCATGTCTGTATTGGTTTAAAAAAAGGTACAACTTTAGGTATGTAAATAAATAAATATGCATCCAATTCTAGGTAAATATGATTCCATTTTATAGAACGCTAAGTTTGACGATCCCGGAATTGCGGGATTTTATCGATACAAAAGTGCATTCCACATTATCCAACACCTGAACCTTAGGCAAATATGCATCATATGTTCTGTGATATGCATCCGACAATCCGATCTCTGATTATGAGTCTAAGTACTTGATTACGGTAGCTATCTGGCAAGGAAAAGGCTACAATATTTATCTTAAACTAGCTGCCCGGACAGACTTCGTTCTGTCAAAAGTTATTGGCCCGTAGTGGGAAAAGAAGTGCGGTTTTTACTATTTTCCACGCAATTTTCATGTTGTTTTTCTTCATAAGAACCTTCTCTAAGCCTTAAAGAATATATATTCAAAAAAAATAGCCGACTTCGTCGAGCGGTTCTCAAGTTTTGCACTTAGCGACACATTTAGCGATTCATTTTTATTTATAGTATGTATAGATAAAAGATGTGGTCATATCGTAAAGCTGCTTACGATATAATTGAATCCTATGGTATAATTGAAAAAAAACCATTACTGCGCTTGTGCATTCGCTGTAGGGTTAGGCAGAGGTATACGATGACGGTATTAAGTCCTTTTTAATAGCGAGTCTATTTGCCAGTTAAAATAATTTGGACCATAGGTAAGTGCTCTACCTTCTAAAAATTACTTCACCATGTTCTAGACGTGTTTGATACGTAAAAGTGTTTCGATAGGGTACCTAATGATTTCTATGTAAGGCTACTTACACATGCGATAGAGGTGATTTTGAATTACAGTAGGCGCGTAAACGTAGTAGGTACCTACCTAATGTTAAATATTCTCTTCGGTAGCGCAAGCGGCAGTAGACGGTTGACCGCAGTTGTGTACGAAGAGTGGGCGCGATTAGTTCGTGTTGTTGTGAAATACACAGCACTCGCGATTATTTAGAATGCTCAATATTTAATTTAAGTTTAATTTTTGTGATTAATATGAACGAGCTTATAATATCAGTGTAAAAAAATAACATTAGCAATTTAATATAGACCTGTGTTTAGTTGATTTGAATTATAATGTATTACTGTCAGAATTGCGGTAAGTATGTTTATTTTGAATTATTCTTTTTTTCTTTAGCTTCGAGTACAATGTGAGAACACCGCCAAAACTATAAATTTAAACATCGTTCGGTTAAAATTCAGTGCACACGATACTGTTACCGGCAATGAAATATGTGATCCTGTTTTTTCCGAACCCATTCATAATATGAGTAAGTTTAATTTATTTTTATTTATGCTTCTAACCCTGTCAACTGATTTGATAGGTAGGCAAAAATATGTACTAACAACTTAGAGGCCATTCAAGTATGACGTAAGCAGAATATTAGTAATTTGTGAGTGTAACCCCCTTGTCAACAAAAGTAAGCAAAACACTTACACCCCCCCCCCCCCCCTAAGCTTACGTAAACATTGGTATATATTTTTAAGACAAGTAAGGTTGCCATTACTTTCCATATCTTAGTCTATTAAATTTTGTAGAAAAATCAGAAAAGATAAATAAATAAATATTGCTGACGTACCTAATCATCATCCAGACCTCCCCGTCCCCCATGTCATCAAGAATAATCTAAGTACAGACCCCCTCACCCCCCTTTGGTGCTTACGTAATACATTAATGGTCCCCTATCACATCAGATGACATGATATTTGACACCAGATTCACTGATCATTTTAATTTAAAGCCATTCAGACACGAAGGGTATGTAGACTGCCTAAAGAGGTAATATTCCCCATATTCGTCCAAAATATTAGCTGGTTCGCTTTCAAATTATGATATTTTCTTCATTCATTTTTCTTTAGAGAGTGCAGCAACTAACGACTTGAAGATATGTCGTATCAGTCGATCGTCTGGAAGTGCTTCCGGCGGAGAAGATGTCTTCATATTAGTGGAAAAAGTTAATAAAAGTAAGTATTCTTTTTTGCATTGCTACTTATGATTAACAGTACCTAGCCAAAAGTTGTTCAGTCGTAGGCGTCACGGAATAGTCTAAATACTACCAACTACATACATGAAACAGTTTCTTTTTTCTTTTAGAATCTCTATTATAATCAACGATAGAAAACAAAATACCTAAACCTAAAGTCGGCTTCCAGTCTAATTAGATGCGGCTAAATATCAGTATTTTACACGGACCGACTGCCTTCATCACACATATTCCTCCACCAGCCCCGGATCTACATTTTCCAAGGGGGGTGCAGAGTACCAATTTGCCGCCCTAGCAAAATGTTTAACAAATAAAATAGGTACCTACTAAGACTTTAAAAATGATTTATTATAGTAATAAAAGTATAAATAATTCTAAAGGTTTATTCATATACAGGATGTAAACGAAATCATGTAATTCCTTCAAACCTCGTTATGTACAGCTGACATAGATTAACCCTGCACGGAAAACTTTTGGATTCAATAAAAAAAAATACAAAAAATCAACATGGTGTTCTTAACTTGAGGCATTTAAGAACACATGTTTACTTCTGGTATTTTTTTTATTGAATTCTTAAGTATCCCGTGCAAGGTTAATCTTCATCAACAGTACATCACGGGGTTTGAAGGAATTACATGATTTCGTTTACATCTTTTATATCCGGGTCCAGTACAGACAGCGAGACTGGCTGGTGGCAGGCCGCCCCCTAATCTTCGTCGCCCGGAGCAAGTGCCCCGCCCCCCCTAGATCAGGGCCTGTCCTCTACTAACCCTTCGCGAAATGTGGTTTCGGGCAGAGTTTAAGTTTAAACCTACTCCTATCGTCCCGCAGGTGTCGTGAAGGAGATTGTATGAAGAGGATAGGCAGCTCATGTGCTCTGATAATAATATAAGCAGTCACCAATCTGTTTGCCATGATGTGTGATGATTATCACGAAATTCCTACATAACAAGATTGTATGAACGATCTCTTTTGTTTCCATTTTCAAAAAGCTAGATAGAACAAACATTTTCAAATAAACGTTGCATCACACTATGGTGTCTTCTGTACCGTGGTTGCGTTTATAGACACAAACTTAAGATGCACAAGCATCAAGACCCGAAATAACGTGTCCTTACGAAATACAAATATTAGTTTTGCGAGGGAATCTAACCCGCGAACTTTGTTATCTATGGTATTACAGGATTCTACGAATATACTATAACAAAGATTATTGATTTCCTGTTTAGGCATGATAATGATAATAATGTTAGGATTTAACTAATAATTATTTGACTTTGTTAACTTGTTTTTAAGTAGGTATGTTTTTGTAACACAAGTAACTAGAAATAAGTTTGCATAACATCACGCCTGTATTCCCCGAAGAGTTGGGCAGAGGTGTAGAGTAACACCCTCATTTCGCCGTTACGTTTAAGTACCATGTAATAGGGGGCGAGCTTATTGCCATCAACCGGACACAAATCCAACTCCGGGCTGCTACTAAGAAATTCCATAAAGACGCTCGGCAGTGAAACCTCGTAAATAAAATTTTCTTCAAAGGCGTTTTATTTGTTCTTTAGATTATTAAACTCGTCATACACGTCCTAGTTCAACAAACTTTCGATTCAAATACTTCTAAGCTATCTATGACGTACGATGACAACGGCCATTTTTTTGCAGGAAACAGTTATTTCTATCTCTTTTAAAAATTTGTATTTTACACATACGTGGTTTTCACTGCCGACCGACGATACGGAAAAACCCAATAACACTTTGTCCGACCTGGGGACCGAGCCCAGGACCTCACGATCAGCAGTCGCGCTAGTCACCGCTAGAGCACCAACGAGGCAGTTGGCATTGGATTTAATTATTGTTCTATATCATATTACTATAGTCGTTACAAGTATTATTTGCTTACCAATGAATACCTTTGAAACTTTGTACAACGATCTGTTACTATTGTTACAACTATACGAAACACTTGACTATGATATTGTTATATTTTTCCCAGAGAACATAATGATTCGATTCTTTGAGTTGGACGACAACGGTGAAAGGAGCTGGACCAGTGTCGGTCAGTTCATGCAAAGCGATGTGCACCACCAATACGCAATCGTATTTCGGTGAGTACTGCTCTATTTTTCCGTTAATAAAACAATAAACCTGCAGTAATTTGAGAGTTTGACTTGATTTAGCTGCTTGTAAGAAAATATCAGGTACAATTTTCATAACGAGACGTGGGCTTTCCATCTACGTAAGTCATAAAAATAATACGATAGAAATCCTTACAAAGCTTATTTCTAATCAATCCATCTTTACCATTGCGTACATGTGCGGCCGATATATCATGGCCGCCCTGAATACAGGCTCTCTGAACTTTCGCGCAATTATACTCTAGAAGGAAGCAGTATTCACTATTAAACGAACTATGCTAAAAAAATGGCTGGCCCTAAGATGACGTAAATTAAATGTTCATTAAACGCCATTTTGTACCTTATAAATACACATCACGCCAGTATTCCCCGAAGAGTAGAGGTGTATAGTAACAACACCCTCATTTCGCCGTTATGTTTAAGTCCCACGTTATAGGGGGCGACCCTATTGCCATCAACCGGGCACAAATACAAATTCCTGGCTGCTACTGAGGAATTCCACACAGCAAAACCCAATAATACTTTAACTGACCTGGGGACCTCACGACCACAGCAGTCGCGCTTGTCACCACTAGACCAACGAGGCGATTAATCGATTAAAAGTAGTCACCTGCGTTTGGACCTGCACCTAGTAGTATTAGTAGTAGTAAGTAGTAATAATAGTAGTAGTAGTAGTAGCTCCTTGTGACAGAGTTGTTCCGGGGAAGTACTAACCTATTTCTTCCGCCAAGCAGCAATGGCTGCCGTGGAAAATACACGCACATAAGACTTTCCAACGTCGTCTTGAAGGTTGGCAACGCATTAGCAATCTTCTTAAGTTGGTATTCACCTACAATAATTCTCTGGTTTAACAACCGTTTACTAGAAAAATATATCGTTCAAAAAACTAAAAAAACCACGTAAAAGTAGAAAATAATGGTTGCCTGTAAAATAAAACATTTGATCTGATATAAATAAATTCTGCTCACTTTCATTCAAAAAATTAAAAGTAAATGCGTGAGGCGGATATAAGCGTGTTAAAAACGTACCTGAATTTTAGTTAAATAAACGGTTGTTTAACTAAAGAATTAATTTTGGTGAACACCAGCCTTAGTGTTGTTGGTGTATATAGGCGGCGGTAACCACTTTAAAAAACCTACCATATTTCGGCCATATTGTATACTCATTGTGGTCAATGTGTGTGTGTACTTATAAAAATGTTGGGTCTGTCTTAACAGGACCCCTCCTTATAAAAATGCCGAGACTCCTGTCGACGTTCGTGTCTTCATAGAATTGGTTCGCCCTTCTGATGGACGCACTAGCGAACCAAAAGAGTTTAAATATAAAGCGAACCAAGCTTATAAACAGATTAAGAAAAGGAAAGCTGGATCATCGCTTTGTTCCATCGGCAGTTCATCTAGTAAGTTGTTAATATCATGTGTTTTAATTATTCTTCTCTTCTTGTTTTGATGAAGCGAAAAAAGCTATAACATATGGTAATAATATAGTACAGTAGTGGTCTTTAGTTTGAAATTGTTTCAATCTGTCTTGGATACAGACCAGGGGTCGCCAAATGGCGGACCGCGGTCCGCATCCGGACCGCCGACCCATTTTGTGTGGACCGCGAGAACACAGCAACTTGCACTACAGAGTATGTAATTTAATAAAAATGTATCCCCCGCACAGCGCTGTCAATCGCGGGTAAAAGGTCTAAAAAAAAAGCTCGTCCAGCAAGCACCAAATTTCATATACGCGTTTTCTTTTAAAATATGCACAAAAGAGAAGAGACAGGAGCAATCGAAAGAATAAGGGGAGCGTCTAAATAAGGTGGTCCAAGTATCGCTTGGGAATTAATCAAAAAGAAAGTAATTTTTTGTTCGGACCGCGATGGTGATTTAATTTCTTAAAACGGACCCCGAGCGAAACTAATTGGTGACCCCTGATATAGACGTTAAACTTTATGAACCCTGTTTATGATGATAGTGTCTTCTTTATGAACCCTGTTTATGATGATAGTGTCTTCTTTATGAACCCTGTTTATGATGATAGTGTCTTCTTTATGAACCCTGTTTATGATGATAGTGTCTTCTTTATGAACCCTGTTTATGATGATAGTGTCTTCTTTATGAACCCTGTTTATGATGATAGTGTCTTCTTTATGAACCCTGTTTATGATGATAGTGTCTTCTTTATGAACCCTGTTTATGATGATAGTGTCTTCTTTATGAACCCTGTTTATGATGATAGTGTCTTCTTTTAGGAATTGTTACTTACTGTTGAAATTAACAATCATTTTCTTACAGGTGGATCATTAAAAAGTGGCTGCGACATTCCAATATCCGTTGTCAACCATGTAAGTTTTTAAGTTGATTCCTTTCTTTATTACCTACCTTAATGTTCGAGTGGCTAAAATTTGTCGCCTTTCCTAAAATCGTTACTTAAGTGTCAAAAGCATGTTTTATTACTCCCAACCAAAGGAAAAGCACTTCAGATTTTATTTACGACAACTCAAAATGACACTTTAAAGTACTTGAGATATCGAATCCCAAATGTAACCATAAGTTGGAGTTTTGTTTAATCTTATGCAACTGTATTTTTTAACACAGTAGAGTTACATGTTGTATATTCTAGAAGAAACACATTGTACGGCATCGATATCTTATCACTAATGTTTATAATTTTAGCAAACAGAAGAGCTTATGGAACATGATGTCGTCCCACCTTCAATGTTTATCTTGCCTCAGGTTAGTATTCTCTTATAATATCAATTGTTATGCCTAGTAATTCGATATGTTGCTGCAAAAGTTTCCAGCTATTGCGACGGTGTTCACGTACTATTTGTATAACAACAACGTCCTATTTATCCCTTAAAAAATACGATATTGACATTACACAATAGATAAATCTTTAGTTTATTGAAAAGAAATATAAAAAAATAAATACAAATACTTCCCGTTGATGGATATAGAAAGCAATTCTGAAAGTTATTAAAAGAACTAAAAATGTGCAACACAGTCCATGCGTCTGGTTACAGTTTATGAGGTCCTAAGAGCGACCTTTTAAAACAACGAGAAATTCTACAAAAAATGCAATAAATTTTATGTCCGAAAACATTAGTAAAGGGTATTTACGTGGGAAGATAGATTGTGTTGAATTCCAGGCATGTGTGTCTCATGTTTTCACTAAAGCCAAAAGTTAAATTAACTGTTTTAGTCTAGATATGCCTAGACTTCCAGTCTGAATTTTTTGAGTTCGACAAAAGACGATATCTCCAGTCCGCCATTGTGGCGGACTGGTTAATGTTTGCAAACCACAAAGATTCATGCGTTGCTCTACTTCAGCAGCTACTGACCCACGCAGACAGAAAACGGATTCTCTCACTTTCTTTATCATTCATCCATTTTCTAGGCACCACACAAGATGACTGTCTGTCCGACTTTAGCGATAGAATACCCAACATTAACTCTATGCCTACGCGGGCTCTTTTAAATTCTTTAAGTTGATGTCGTTTTTAAATAGGTGCAAGACCCAACCTCGTCTAATCATTGCGATCTGGGAAGCGCCTTGTTCTCCGGTCCCGGCTCCGAGTCCAGTCAGTCGCCGATATCCAGCCCCATGTGGAGTGGGCCTCATAGCGTGATGCTACCTGAACCACCTATCGCCGAATTGAACTTAAACTCAGCAGACTTTGATCAGATTATCAAGAATGAAACCGAAAATCCGATCCCAGAAGAAGTGAAAAACTTTCTCAATGGTACGTTTATCTTTTATTACTTATTTAACAACAAAATCGGGACAATCTGATAAACTGTATAAAAGCTTATAGATTTCAATATAGTCCCAGTTTTTTAACATGTTGACACAACGTTCTAATTACGACGAATGAGGGAATCTATATCTATACTCTATACTAATATATAAAGAGGAAAGATTTGTATTTTTCAATTTTTGTATGTAACGAATAAACTTAAAAACTACTGGACCGATTTCAAAAATTCTTTTGCCGTTAGAAAGCTACATTATCACTGAGTAACATAGGCTACGGGCGGAGCCGTGAGGAGTCCTCACGGCTCTACTATGAAGAATCATCGTATCCTGTTGATTGTAAAAGTAGCTAGTAATTTAATTCGGCTCTATTAATATTTATAGTTCTTCATATTACCCTTTAACTCGATTTTACGATTAGGATTCCTTTTTGCCTTGCGACATTATTCAAATATTTTCTATTTCTATTAGTGCGTTGCATTCAGTTACACATTCAAAATGTTGAATGATCCCTGAATAAGCGTCATTCTTATGCTGATTGTATATTACTAACCTATGTTTTTGTATAGATTTATATTATACCTGTTACTTTTTTTTACAGAATACATGAAAAGTTACAACGAAAGTCTCCCCAATGTAAGTTTAGTTTCTCATTTTTTTAAATGTAAATACCTACATATTATTGAATCATTTTACTTCACTGTTTTCTATCGTTTTCCTCAGAAAAATAGCATGGAATTCATTCGCTCGTTGCTGGTCGCTGACTCGGGACGCCCAAAGGTTAGTGAAATTGTTCAAACATTTACTTTACCTTACCAAACAATATAAATGTAGCTTAAAAGTAAAGAATTGTAGTATTTCGTAATTAATTCTTTTAATTTAATTTTTTTGATAAATTGATTAAATATGCCAATTATTTTTTCAGCAACAGAAGATTCCTCAGTTACGAGAGGGCTACATACCAGAATGCGCTACACGTCCGAACACAGCGACCAACATTAAAAAGCCAAAGACTGAGTATCCCGCATTTTACAAGACAGAAGACGGCGTTGAAGTTAAAAAGGTAAAGACTTTTACTTTCGTGCCACGAAAGAGTAAGGAAGTATTGTAATCGTCAGAAGAATCAAAATTACATTTAAGGCTGGCCACAGATGTACGGTTTCCTGATTAGGAATTCAGATTCGGAAACCTGAATGTTCGCCTTACATACAAAATGTTCAACAAGGCGCACACGTTCGTATATTTTTCGAATGGAAAAAACCTCAATGGCAGTGTAAGTAAATTCCTAATACAAAAAACCTAACGTCTGTGCTAGTCTCACGGAATTCCAAATCTGAATTCCTAATCAGGAAACCGTACATCTGTGGCCAGCCTAGAATCAATTGTATGTCATTTGGAAATACTAAAAACAAAACGTATGTGTGTTCGCACACCGTCTTTATTATTATAACGCTAGACCGGTGTTAATTAAAACTGAATAAGTTGAATGCAACGAAAAATTAGAAGATCTCTTCTATTTCCACTATGAATTTAATAATTTAAAAACTTGAAATTAATGCTTGAGCAGAATTTCCAACAAAAATCATTACGTCATACAAAATGTTTATATAACGTGCAAAACTGTGGCAGAAATAAAAAATGCTTCAAGGAGTCCACTCACGCTCCGTCTCTGCTAAGCTACTCCAAAAATGTCATTTCATTTTATCGATCTATCCGTTTAGCAATGTAGACATTGGAGTACAGACTTTATAAGTGACATACAATTGATTTTCACATAAATCTCAATTTGATTATTATGCCTATCACATTTCTTTATTACTCCTTCATCACTCGTAAGTTAAAGTCTTTACCTTCAAAATAAAATCTCCTACAATCCTGTACCTCAATTTCCCGTCCAATAACCAATTTGGTAGGTAATCTCAAACACCATTACTTTTTAAGACTTCTACGTAGAATGCATCGAAATCGATCTAAATTATTCGACCGAAGTCTTCACCCTGCACGTCGCAAGCGAGATCTCGCTACCTTGAAACTATCTAAGTACACTTACTACGGCTACTCGTATTTGGGGTTTTTACTTGTTATTATATTGTAGTGTACAGAAAGACTTCGTGAATGGATAGGCTAAAATATAAAAGTACAACTCCCGCGTGCAAACTCATTCTAGTTTAATTGAAAGTCTGGACCAAAATTGGCACACAGCACGCAGTATAACAGCAAGCAGTGGTTTATGGCCTTTGATATAAACCGATTTAAACTGGTTCGCTCCCGGATGTAAATAACAATTGATTATCTGAAGTATTAGACAGCCTGTCAGTCGCTGTATTGTAATTCAAAGCGCGCCAGCCTGGATATCATGTCCCGAGCTGCAATAGGACAGTTCGGGAAGGTCCCACAAACCCCAAACGATTGTTTTGTGACCTGTGCACTGTATAAAGTAAAGGCCTGGTCAAACAGAGAGCGTAGCTAGGTGTGATATTCATGTCCCGTGTTGATCGCGTGCTCTTCTTGGCTTACGAATTACTGTGACAATGTATGGAAGACGCCATTCGGAAACTGCCACACCACGCCAAGCTTCGCGTGGCAGTTTCTGTACATTGTCATAGTAATTCGTATACCCAGCCACGCTCTGCCTGACCAGGCCTTTTAAACAGACTTCGGTGTCAGGTCCGTAATAGTATTGTTTTCGCAGTATGAACCTATCAAAACCGCTGTCAGCACAAATAGTGCGAATGTACACATTTTTTTTGTTCGCAGTTGGTGAAAGACTTGTGTGAAATCATAAGAAACAAAAAAGGTTTTAAAAAGACTGAAGTCAGAAGCCGCTTGGAAAGGTTATTTGAAATAAGACTGTCAAACGGAGATACGTAAGTGATTATTAACAATATTTACACATACAGATAGAAACTTGTAACCACGTAAAAGAAAAATCATATTCACCTTATATTTATGGTACCTAAAAATTCCATGAAGTAATATTTTAAATTCCATTAAGGAGTATTTTATAACCACCATCCGTATTAGCATACAAACTAATTACACATAAAATAAAACAAATACCCATGATAATTTAAATTCCAGATTCCTCCACATGACTCTATGCAGTAACCAGCCCAGTCTGGAGTACATCGTGAAGATCATTCACAGCGTGAAAGCGACACATCTGTTAGATTGTGCTAATGACAGGCAGCAGACGACCTTACACCTCGCCGTCGTCAATGATTTGCCGAAAATGGTGTCTTTATTCATTGCAAAGGGTAAGCGAAAAGGGCAGTATTATTAAAGGTATCTGATAATACCGAAATCAGAACACCTTTTCACAACAATTTTAGGGTCGGTTTCTAGTGTAACCAGCCCCCAGATTCGGAACGTTTCGATAATCCAGTTGTCGTCCGATTCGGTAAGCTGTCTCTTTTTTTTATCGATGATTCTCGTAATGAGATAAAACGTAAAAACAAACCGAGTCGTTGGATAACTGCCTTGTCGAAATGCTTCGATCAATAATAGTATAGGTCTACCAGAATCTGATGGCAAATAGGGAAATTAAATGTTTTTGTGGGTAACACAAGGGTAATTTGAATAAAAAGTCTTGATACTTGTATTTTTTTTTCTTTAATTTCTTCTCGATCTTCTTCCTGCCCTTATCCCATAATAGGTGGGGTCGGCACAACATGTATTTCATAAATCCATGTTGTTAGAGGTTTTGGCTTATTGTTTTATGTGACCCAATGTGCTTGCTGATATTATGCACTGGATCCCAAAATGATATGCTGATATATGATGAATGGAAAAGGAAACCTTGTTAAAATAAGTATGTTTATTAAAAATGTTTGAACAAGAAAACATTAATCAGAACTGGAAAATGTACAACTACTATACTCGTTTTGACAAGTGACATGTTGACATTGCCATATGGAAACCACTATTTGTTATAATTTTTTAATGCCATGAGGTTCTGGTTGACCTATACTAGATTAAGGATCGGGAACAAAAATAAGTCGCTGAAGTGGCCACGTTTGCACACATTTATACATTTATATTTCTTACTACGAAATATAGAAAAACGTTTAATAATATTAACAACTTCAGTTTATTATAAACCTTAACACTCAAACATAAAGTTTAATTACGATTGCAAAATATTTATATTTAAGCTCATCTGTCATCAGATAAAAGTAAAAACAAAAAAATTTAGAATATCACTTGAAAATAAAAAGTCGTTTTTAAATAAGTACATAAATATTTATTCTAAATTGAAACTTAAAATCCAAGCAATTAGGTTTAAACCATTATGTAGATAATTTCGTGCTTACTCTATTTTGGAACTAGACGTAGTTCTTGGTATTATATTTCAAATTCAGAAATTCAGAAACTCAGAACACAGTAAGTACAGAAAGACATAGAGTTGCAGAATACATTTTTTAGGCGAAAGTTACATTAGACCGATTTAAAAAAATAGTAGTACAAAAATAGTACAACAGTTATTTTGCTATTAATTATGTGCGGGTTGGCTTATTGTAATCAAACCGTATAATGAAATGGGTGTGTTTACTTATGTACGCGATTTAGAAGTTCATCATCATTTTCCTGCCGTTATCCCACACTAGGTGGGATCGGCACAATATTTATTTCGTAAATCCATGTTTTTAGAGGTTTTGGCTTATTGTTTTATGACCGGCCACCTGCTTGACATCAACCCTCGTTGCGCGGGTGATCCAATGTGTTTGCTGATATTATGCACTGGGTCCCAAAATGATTAGCTTGTCAATCTTATTGTCGACAACTAGCAGACTTATGTTCTTCTTGATTTGAAGTTTGAATTTGGAGTTCTTCGACCCACTCATTCAGTTTTGCTAGGGACTTTGGTTTTGACATATCGTAAACTAATACGGTATAGCACTGTGAGCGTCTCTGTAAGGACTTGACGTCAATGTTCTGTATCGCTCCTGTCCCGCTGTACGCGATTTAGAAGTTATAAAAAAATATTTGTATTAAATCAATTTGATTGAAATGAAATTATTTTTTTCAATTAAATTCAAATGCAAATAAGAGTGTATGGTAAACAATCATGAAAGTGCGTGCGAGGTGGATTCTTTAAATATTGTATCTGGACAATCGTAATCTGTCTGTTTAAACGGAATGTATGTTTAATTACCTTTAAACAGATTCAGCTTGTTATAAAGCTATCTTTTAGAATCAATTTTTATTTGAGCGGTTTCTTTTTTACAAATATAATGTTATCTTACATCAATGAATTTTTCTATAATTAGTTTCATGAAGCTTATTTTATGGTTGTGTTCGTTTCGCCCAGAAAACACATCTTTCTAAATTTATGCGTTTAAATACACAGCGAAATGGGTCGCAAAGAAATCTACAAACAAAAATAACATATAAAATAACAACACTACTCCATGCACTCCCTGTTCCAGAACAGTCGATGTTTGTTAGAATAGTTGGCGAGTTGTCACAAACATTGGTCAAACAATCATAATATTTGCTAATTGATTTATATTTACTATTTAATTCTGTTTTTATTTTATGAAAAACACTTAATGATATAAACTTATCGAAAAAAAGATATTCCTTTCAAAAATCTTGGTGTTACGGTGGTTGTTTACACAATTTTTGAACATGCACTACGGAATTTTGACGTCTTAACGTTGATTATCATTGGAACATACTAATTTGAAATAAGAGCACAAAAATATTTGTGCTCTTATTTTTCGGGCCGTTTTTGAGGCCCTTATCGGGAATCTAGTACTATTCTTGATCGAAGTCGAAATGTTCAGAATCGGGGGGCAGATGCGGTGGTAATCAATATTTTATTCGGGACCAATGCCGTAACCTTCGCAACTCAGATGGTAAATCGTAAGATTAGACCGGTATTCAGAGTTTCGAGCTCCTGACTACCCGTATCGACTGTCATACGTGATCTTATGAAAACCGGGTCTCGAAGGTTTAATGTGCAAATGTATGTAAGATGTTTATTATAAATGTCATTTTAGGCTCCAACCCAATGATAAAAGATGATGAAGACCTGAACGTGATCCATTATGCCGTCAAGTATAAATCCTGTCTTGAAGTACTTTTGGACTCCATCAAGAAGAATGATGTCTCTTGTGATCTGAATGACTATAATGGAGGTAAGCATTTCGTCAGTTTTGTATTGATTGTTTTAAAAAAAGTACTCTTGTTTTTATATACCATACCTATCATAAGTTCGAAAAATATGTGACCGAATTTCATTTCACCTAAAACTTTTCAACTATTATCGTTTCGTTTTTTTTTTTTACTTCATCGAAGTCACGTCTGCCGCTGTATCGGCTGACCTATTATCAATTCGATTTTTTTCGTTACTCCGACGTTTCATTTGGTCGAAAGACTTTTTACCGAAGTTACACTTAGCCGAAATAACATTTGTTCGAAGTATTATATTTCCGAACATTCATTATACCACTGTTTTATTACCATGCAGCGTGCAAACAAGCATGCAACATGCAAGCAGGCACGCAACATGCAAGCAGGCACGCAACATGCAGCAAGCATTGTTACTGTCAGGACTCCGGCGCTGCGGGGTTTGGGCGGCCCCACGCGAGCTTAAATTACACTCTAGGGGTAGAGCAGACAAGGCTACGTGAAGTCGGTTTTGCAGCGATTCGTTTCTGTCACTAAATTTTGTAGCACAACATATTGACTTTTTATAACACTATTTTAATTTAATATTGAAAATGCTACCAAGTAACCGGCTATATATTTGTGACCAAATAATATTCCGTAAAATGTTGTTTCGGTGTGGTGAAAATATGGCAAATAAATCATTTGGCAAATGAAAAAAGTTATTTTGTAAATCGGTGAAATATAATTCGGTAAACTGATACCTATGACAAATGATACTTCGATGATCTAAAAATATGTCAAATAATGCGTATAGCAAATTAGACGTCGGTCAATAGTTTTCGGTATAATGAAATTCGAACAAAAAAAATTCGGAAAAGTGATCGGTTCCCATGTCCTGAGCAGCAGTATAGCAGTTGGATACATATCCTTCACCTATCTCTTTCTCACGATTACACTGCAAAAACCTCGCATTGACTAGCCGTATTGAGAAAGACATAAAAAGACTGCTAACAATATGTATGTCATATACGTAACAGAGAAGCAATCAGCATTACACATGGCCGTGGTGTCGGGCTGGGAGCACGGCGCGCGCCTGCTGCTGCAGCACGGCGCCAGCTACAGCGTGCGCGACGCGGACGGCCGCACGCCGCTGCACCTGGCCGCCTACGACGACCGGCTGGCCGTCATGAAGGTGCTGCTCGAGTACATCCCGCCGGTGAGTTGCATTGTGACCTATCACGTCAGCGCTGCAGCACGGCGCCAGCTACAGCGTGCGCGACGCGGACGGCCGCACGCCGCTGCACCTGGCCGCCTACGACGACCGGCTGGCCGTCATGAAGGTGCTGCTCGAGTACATCCCGCCGGTGAGTTGCATTGTGACCTATCACGTCAGCGCTGCAGCACGGCGCCAGCTACAGCGTGCGCGACGCGGACGGCCGCACGCCGCTGCACCTGGCCGCCTACGACGACCGGCTGGCCGTCATGAAGGTGCTGCTCGAGTACATCCCGCCGGTGAGTTGCATTGTGACCTATCACGTCAGCGCTGCAGCACGGCGCCAGCTACAGCGTGCGCGACGCGGACGGCCGCACGCCGCTGCACCTGGCCGCCTACGACGACCGGCTGGCCGTCATGAAGGTGCTGCTCGAGTACATCCCGCCGGTGAGTTGCATTGTGACCTATCACGTCAGCGCTGCAGCACGGCGCCAGCTACAGCGTGCGCGACGCGGACGGCCGCACGCCGCTGCACCTGGCCGCCTACGACGACCGGCTGGCCGTCATGAAGGTGCTGCTCGAGTACATCCCGCCGGTGAGTTGCATTGTGACCTATCACGTCAGCGCTGCAGCACGGCGCCAGCTACAGCGTGCGCGACGCGGACGGCCGCACGCCGCTGCACCTGGCCGCCTACGACGACCGGCTGGCCGTCATGAAGGTGCTGCTCGAGTACATCCCGCCGGTGAGTTGCATTGTGACCTATCACGTCAGCGCTGCAGCACGGCGCCAGCTACAGCGTGCGCGACGCGGACGGCCGCACGCCGCTGCACCTGGCCGCCTACGACGACCGGCTGGCCGTCATGAAGGTGCTGCTCGAGTACATCCCGCCGGTGAGTTGCATTGTGACCTATCACGTCAGCGCTGCAGCACGGCGCCAGCTACAGCGTGCGCGACGCGGACGGCCGCACGCCGCTGCACCTGGCCGCCTACGACGACCGGCTGGCCGTCATGAAGGTGCTGCTCGAGTACATCCCGCCGGTGAGTTGCATTGTGACCTATCACGTCAGCGCTGCAGCACGGCGCCAGCTACAGCGTGCGCGACGCGGACGGCCGCACGCCGCTGCACCTGGCCGCCTACGACGACCGGCTGGCCGTCATGAAGGTGCTGCTCGAGTACATCCCGCCGGTGAGTTGCATTGTGACCTATCACGTCAGCGCTGCAGCACGGCGCCAGCTACAGCGTGCGCGACGCGGACGGCCGCACGCCGCTGCACCTGGCCGCCTACGACGACCGGCTGGCCGTCATGAAGGTGCTGCTCGAGTACATCCCGCCGGTGAGTTGCATTGTGACCTATCACGTCAGCGCTGCAGCACGGCGCCAGCTACAGCGTGCGCGACGCGGACGGCCGCACGCCGCTGCACCTGGCCGCCTACGACGACCGGCTGGCCGTCATGAAGGTGCTGCTCGAGTACATCCCGCCGGTGAGTTGCATTGTGACCTATCACGTCAGCGCTGCAGCACGGCGCCAGCTACAGCGTGCGCGACGCGGACGGCCGCACGCCGCTGCACCTGGCCGCCTACGACGACCGGCTGGCCGTCATGAAGGTGCTGCTCGAGTACATCCCGCCGGTGAGTTGCATTGTGACCTATCACGTCAGCGCTGCAGCACGGCGCCAGCTACAGCGTGCGCGACGCGGACGGCCGCACGCCGCTGCACCTGGCCGCCTACGACGACCGGCTGGCCGTCATGAAGGTGCTGCTCGAGTACATCCCGCCGGTGAGTTGCATTGTGACCTATCACGTCAGCGCTGCAGCACGGCGCCAGCTACAGCGTGCGCGACGCGGACGGCCGCACGCCGCTGCACCTGGCCGCCTACGACGACCGGCTGGCCGTCATGAAGGTGCTGCTCGAGTACATCCCGCCGGTGAGTTGCATTGTGACCTATCACGTCAGCGCTGCAGCACGGCGCCAGCTACAGCGTGCGCGACGCGGACGGCCGCACGCCGCTGCACCTGGCCGCCTACGACGACCGGCTGGCCGTCATGAAGGTGCTGCTCGAGTACATCCCGCCGGTGAGTTGCATTGTGACCTATCACGTCAGCGCTGCAGCACGGCGCCAGCTACAGCGTGCGCGACGCGGACGGCCGCACGCCGCTGCACCTGGCCGCCTACGACGACCGGCTGGCCGTCATGAAGGTGCTGCTCGAGTACATCCCGCCGGTGAGTTGCATTGTGACCTATCACGTCAGCGCTGCAGCACGGCGCCAGCTACAGCGTGCGCGACGCGGACGGCCGCACGCCGCTGCACCTGGCCGCCTACGACGACCGGCTGGCCGTCATGAAGGTGCTGCTCGAGTACATCCCGCCGGTGAGTTGCATTGTGACCTATCACGTCAGCGCTGCAGCACGGCGCCAGCTACAGCGTGCGCGACGCGGACGGCCGCACGCCGCTGCACCTGGCCGCCTACGACGACCGGCTGGCCGTCATGAAGGTGCTGCTCGAGTACATCCCGCCGGTGAGTTGCATTGTGACCTATCACGTCAGCGCTGCAGCACGGCGCCAGCTAAGCGTAAACGCGGTTGGCCGTCCCCCATCAGTTCAGTCGACACCGATGTCTCGCTGTAGAAATAAGGATAACCCACCGAAAGCATGACCACGGGAGTGTACATCACAGATCTACCAATTAGTGCCTAACCATTTAGCCACGAGCAATCTATTTTCTAGTATCTTTGTACAATGTGACAAGTCTTATCTATTTCTCTTTCAGAGTGAAATTGATGTTATGGACGACGCTGGCAACACAGCCCTGCAAATCGTTTGCGGCGGTACATCAGTCAGGGAGAACTCTGTCGAAATCGCAAAACTTTTACTGGAAATGAAGGTAGATACACTATTGAATTCTTACGGTAAATAACAAGGTGTAGAACCACCGAGGCTGCTCTAAACATGTTTGTACAACTCGATGAAAATATTATTTTACATTTTTTACTTTGGTAAGGTTGTTAAACCAATTAAAGAAGAGAGTTTGGAATAGAATTTGTCGGTGAATTCTGTGGATTTATCAATGATAAAATTCCACATCTACATACATTCAATACCGTTAATTTGAACTTTATTTTGTGTAGGCCTATCCTTTAAAACACGAGGAGTGCAACGAATCTGCGTGGAGGCTTGTGAGAAAGAAGCCAGAGCTCAAAGAACTGATGAAAGCATACGTCTCGCTGGAGTGCATGGATGAAGATGACATCAAGTCCGAACCAGAAGATGAGTTTGAATCGGCTGACGAAGGTGTAAGTATTTATTTTATACTTAGTGAATTGTTTTACGTCCAAAGTTATTTAAAATCTAACATTAGACGCTTTTAAACGTCATTAAGTTCCACTATTTTGAATTGTCGGTCCTATAGCGAATAACCCGATTCACAGATAATATTTTACAAAGTTTACACATAGCAACTGCGATCTGACTTTCGTTAACTGACTACCTATATAGTAAAGGTAGGTCAAATTGCAAACTTGAATTTATTTTGGAGTAAAAAGCGAGCGGAGCAATCTCTCGTCACGATCGCGAACTCTCGGTGCTAAGTTCAGAGCTACCATCATTTTTGACGAGGGTTTGGTAGAGTCCGCATTCTCAGTGAAACTTTCTCGCTTTTAGACTCTTTGTAACGACTCCATTCTTATAGCTAATTTAATCGGCAGGACTTTCCCGAGTCGGGTCTTCAAGAGTTAAATCTATACGTGCGCGAGGTGTCGGTGCTGGTGGACGATTCGGGCGCGTGGCGGGTGCTGGCGCAGCGCCTGAGGCTCGACGCGCTGCTCGACTGGTACGCCGCGCAGCCCAGCCCCACGCTCACCCTACTCAAGCACCTCAAGGTAACTATGTTACGTCATACTATCACTAGTGAAGCTCTACACGCGTGTGTGTCAATGCTGTTGGACGTGACGGGCGAGCTCGAAGTCATTAAAGGTTCACTAACTCACTCTGTCACAGTCCACTAATGAACATAGGCCACTCCTCGATCACCACGATGTCTGTAACGTGTCTGTCCATTCTCAAATTGGCAGATAAAAGCAGGATAATACCCTGGAGGGCCAGCATAATAACCGTTACCGCGCACAATTCCAAACTTCGGGTTGCTGCTGTAAATTTCCTCTTAGTAAAACCTACAACTACTTTTTCCGATCTGCAAATTAAATCCAAGACCATCATTGATCAGCGCGGTGCGTGCTACTAGACTAATGAAGCTGTAATACAAAAAATAGTAAAGAAAACAATATTTTCAGGAATCCCGAGATGACATTACATCTAAGTCGTTGGCGATGATTTTGGAAGACATGGGTCAATCCGAAGCGGCACATGTTATTAGGAGGTACATCGATTGACAACGGACTATTCACGGCAATTAGATACTAAGCTAGTGCGTATATTTAAAGTAAGAATTGTGGGATATAATCGACATGTGTTATTTGAAACGAACTAAAAAGTATACATATATTTCAAATATTTTTATACTGAAATTTATAATTGTTTAGAAGTAAAATATAAAAGAATTTGTGATGATAAAAATTATTATGTTACCTAGTAGTACTTTCGACATCTCCGCTTAGAAATTTATAAATACTTGATTAGAATTACGAAACAAAGAGGTTATAATCCCATGTTAACCTAAATTATTATTTATATAATTATTCACATTACTACAAGGATTTAAAAGTAAATGCCCAGTCACAAACAATAACGATACACCTAACTTATAGTTGAATTGTCATGCTACGAAACTTTCTTCTCTAATCACAAAATTATACTAAAAACTTTATTAACTCTTTTAAATTTGGTTTTAATTAGTTTTTTTAAGTGCGTAATTCCAAAAACATACGATATTAAAATTATAGACTACTTCCTAATCATCTATAATATTCTAGATACTAGAGGCTATTCTATAGTAAAGGTACACCTTTTATCAGAACTATCCATATTTTCCACGTTAATTCTTAACTAAGAATAAATAACACTATCTTCCATGTAATATTGGGTATATATATATATTCTGACATTATGATCTGGGAATTAAAGAAAAACATTGCTATATTCTGATTGATGTGTGTGTCTGTGTCTGAGGATCATGCCATGCTCATCCAATGATAACTTAATTCCGCAAAAACAAGAACCTTTTTATACCATTAATATCGAAACTGGCCTTAAGCCCGATTTTACCAACGTCAGATAGCGTTTATCTGAGGAATAAGATATAAGAATTATTTATTCCTCAGATAAAAATTAAACGACGTTGATAAAATCGCCCTATATTCATTAAAAAAAAACCGATTCAAACGAAGTGGGATGGGTAAACGCTAAGTCGAGGGAGCGAGACATTTTGTTTTCTTCCAATTTCACCAAAGTGTCTTGGAACATAAGTAATAAATAGTAATTATTGTAAACGTGTTGTTTATGATTAAAATAAAGGTATTTTCAAATATTAGGTCCCCACCTATGAAATTGGCGTTTTTTTCTCACAAATAGAGAACCTCGTCACTTCTATGATTTAAAATATTCATTAATTGCTTGATATTATATCGAATAATGACCATCATAGACAACTACCAATAGTAAAAAAACCTTATTACTTATAGTTTTCTAATCATAAAAAATACATTAAAAAAGACTCTTCTTTTTGTTAGCAGAAATTACCATTATTTTTGTTTTAACTTAGCCAACACTTATTTTTGTCGCATAATCTAAGTGGCATACGTTATCTTAGTTTTTAAATATTAGGACATAAAAGTTTTAAAACATTAGTGTTCATAGTTTTTAAATAAATTAAGAAAATGTTAGTATGAAAAATGCAACTTCGTTAAAATTTTCCATACAAAACGCTGATTTCATAGGTGGGGACCTAATATAAAGAAAGTACAGTAATTTTACTTAAGAGCGACGGAGGAGTAAGTAGGTATTTTGCATTAAAACTGTTATTTTAGATATTACTTTTAATATAATGGTATCGATTCTGTTGCACGTTTTGACATTACTAAACTAGACTAAACGCAACTGTCACTTTCTTTTTCCATTGAAATAGAAAGAGACAAACACCCTTAGTTTAGTCCTGTCAAAGTGCACAACAGAATCGACACCAATGTTAGATAAATAAAGTTTGTATATGTTATTTTAAATTATTTCTATCTTCACGATCGTGTTTATGGGTCGGGAAGTAGATAATACGTCCTTAAATCAGGGTATGTACAGAAAATAGCAAAAATATGAGGTCTGCGTTGATGCTATTGGGGAGTTAGCTTATACATAAAAAAATAACGATCGAGAAGATTTAAATTTTAAAATGAGTATTGGTCTCCATGAAACAGGAATCTTCTCATTTATTTTAGACTAAACATTTTTGTAACTATCAATTTTAAGTTTATTTGACATAAGACTCAATATATTTTTTAGTAAATGTGCTATATTAGTTTTAAGACATTTGGTAAATAATTCATGTTTTAGCTTAACTTTAGGCCAACGATACTCAACCAAGACACAATGTAAAAATTTGTTACAAAAATAGTACACCCATTGTTTCCTCTTTAAATACTGCTGTGGCCTATACTATTCCAAAAAATGGTTGAGTTTCGAGTATCTTTTCTTGAACTATTTTTATGCCACTTTGTGGAAAAGCTAACCTGAGTAAAAGCGCTTCAAAAAAGTTTATTTAAGTACATTAAAGACCATTGTTGCTAAAACGACAATATAAAACAACATAATTTATGACTATGTTCCGAGGACTGAAATGTACTCCTATTAAATGCTCTAAGTCTGGAATATATAAGTTTACTATTATTTGCTAGATTTAATAATAACTATTAAGAATATGCATTGCATGTTTCTTTTTTGTAGTTTTGTCGTAAATAAGCCCCGCTTATGGTTTGCCGAGTATCAAGTGACGTCACTTGGTATGCTGCGACCAGGACAAAACTGTGAACCATTCACTAATGACAGAAAATATTTACACCTCGTTTATTTTATGTTATTTCCATCGAGCTTTAGGTTTTGCTAAAAAAATAAATAATAAGTGAAATACTTGCATATTCCCTGTCTATATCATTGTTATTTTTAGTTACAAGTTTTTATGGATCATTACCATATTTGGATTGTTAGATATTAGAACCTTAACAGGCATGAATGGAACGATTACCGACATACTTGTCAAGTATGTCGGTCAAGTTCTTTAACAAAAACAACTTTAATTCGTATAAGTTTAATTTTTATCGTGTTGTGGGCGTGATAAGCATAAGTTGTGATTTTTAGATACTGTAATTGCTGATATCTTGTTTGTAATTCTTTGTGCGTTGCGTTACCGTAAAAGCTCTATTACATAATGATCCGTAACTTCTATTGCGGCGGCTTTTACTCGAATCGTCTAATGGACTAAACACTTGTCAACATCGATTCGTATTTTACTGAGCACGCATCTACATACAAAGTAGGTATTCATTCCTTTCCTATTCGCAATCTGCGAATAGATGCTGAAAAGTGATTAGTCCCTAGGATTTCCGTCAGTAGCGTTTGAATGTATGACTGGCTGGTCCAAGACGGGCTTCTCAAGCTCTTCATCAGCAAACAAAGCTCACAAACTGTATCGACTGCTCGAAAAATCATTGTCAAACCGTCTAGCTGTAAGTGTTGCCTACTCGAAGCAACCAGTATCGTGTCTGCCCAGCCGCGGCAATTAGTCCAGAAGACATAATGTAACTATTGTTTGGCTTTAATTGCGAAATTTGATCTTATAAAATATAATATTTCTTGTTGATATTGAAAATGAAATACTTGATTCTATTATTAAAACATTTTTAATTATGAGTTCAATGTGTTTTTCTTTACCTAATTAAGACTTTAAATAATCAGTTGAAGATTAAATGATAAAGGACTGCATAGACAGTAAATAAATCTAACTGAAGTCAATACCACAATAATACAAGCCCTAGCTGAATAAACAAATCCTAAATCTATTGTTCCGGTTAATCGCACATGACGAACCGGTCGAAAAATTCCAAGTCAATGATGTAGGCAGTTTAGAGCCCTGCATTAGAATAATCGGTATCTTTAATTGGGTCTCGGAGATAGATATCAAATGACAATCATTTTGCGCACATAAAGTAGCGCGCGCGAGCTGAATGCATTAAGTGAGGGCCTGAGGTGAAGTTCCCCCGCCGTCCGCACGCCTCGCCTCACACGCCCTCAAATGTAATTGTAGTGCTGTCCTTGACATCTAAGAGCAAGGTTACACGCTCAGTTTAGCGTCAGTCTGGTCAGAATGATCGTGTAACCCACGGATTGGCAGACTGATGGTCCAGACTAATGAAAATTAAATATTTTAAATAATTTTGTCAGTCCGTTTTGAATGATGAAAGACTGATGGGAGAATGATCGTGTAAACCGCTCGTATCATTCTCGCGTCAGTCACCGTCGGCGACGCAATGCAGAAGGACGAGTCAAGCGACATAACTACGACCGCGCCGCAAGCGCCCGCTTATCATAGCACACTCTTTTTCCTTAAAATATCCATGACTAAGCACTGATTTAAATTGACAACCGACGGTCAGCTCTGAAATCTAACGGCCACTGGCGTACTTTTCATCAGTCTGCTGTCAGTCTAGATTGACCGTGTAACCGTGAAAATCATCCATCATTCTGGCTTCAGTCAAGTCAATACATACTGACTAAACTGAAGCCAAACTGAGCGTGTAACCTTGCTCTAACAGCACTAGCGCATCACTGACCCATTTAATATATCAGTCTATGGCGTACTGAACTAAAGTACCATGAAGGTAAAATTAATAAAAAATAATTGTTTCTTTTTACCCGAGTGCCACGGAAGGGTTATGTTTTTCGCGCGTATCTTGTGTGTTTGTAAATTTCTTTATTACCTCGTATCTTCCAAATGGCTAGATGCATTTCGACAGTTAAGGTATCGTTATATTCGTCTTAAAAACCCAAGTGTCCTTAGATAAGTGTTTGAAAAAAAGACAAAATAGCGGAGTTTTGGCTCGAAATAGTAATAGGTTAATAAAAAAAAATTACCAAACCTATCGAGTAGGGTATCAAAATAAAGGAAATTAAAAGGGGATTACAAAAATATATATAAGTTATATCTTGAAATTTAATTAGGAATAATAAATTGGTTTAAAAAGTTTTTGATAGCGTAAAAATGGGTCATGTTTGTGTCGGACCTCGTGCTATCACGGGACACTAAAAAGTCTAAAATGAAGTAAATAATTTAAAAAATCAAAAACCCGACTGCAAATAAGTAATTTAAAATTGATTCACTAAAAAGACTGAAACAAGATTGAGAATAGAAAACAAAATTATTAAACTATAAACGAAGTAAACTCTACTTTGGTTTAACTGACTATACCTATTATGAGCTGAAATTCTAAGTTAAATACCGTATTAACGTTCACTTCCAACCAAGACTGCATGGACCGAGCTTTATGACCCGGTGCCGAGTCTTGTTGGAAGGACCATACTTGGTTATTGAACATGGTGTTGTTAAGGGGCTTAACCATTGATATATTTATGTAACTCAATGGGCTTAACTACCTTCTCAAGAATGGTAGCTTGATACACTTGTGCCGATGTTTTGATATCTTTTTCACAAAAATATGGCTGTCACTCCTTCATAGCTAACACCCCACCAAACCATCACTGAAGTCGGATAATGCCCACGTTGCACTCTGTCGACTAATTGGGAAGCTTCCTTAGAGCTTTGAGCATAAATACGGTCATTTTGTTTGTTAAAATGTTGCTCAATTGTAAAGATTTTCTCATCCGTAAAAAAAATCTGTGACCTCCCTTTGCGTACCGCTTCAGTAGTTATTTCGATTTTACCACCCTATTCTTTTTTAAATTATCAGTTAAAAAATGACCAGTGCGTCTCTAATAGGCTGCAAGTCCTAAGTAATCTTTTAAAATACGCGACATGGTTCTGGGTGCTATCTTCATCTCCCGAGATAAAATTTTTGCTTTCGGACAGGATTTCTTCGAATTCTTTCCCTGACTGCTTTGACCACCTTTTTAGTACGAACACTACGTGGACGGCCAGATCTTTTTCTGTCACAAACAGAAGAGGTCTCATTGTACCTATTAATAGCCCGGTACACAAACATTTGACTAATACCAAGCGTATGGAGAGTTTTAAAAATTGCATTTGGCTCCATACCAACTTTGTGTAATGCAATCACAGCGATTCGGTTCTCTTTATCACCCCACTCCATTTTAATATCGCAAAATATAGTACAATGTATTGGCGCCAAAATTAAAAAACTCAATGAACAATCGTATAAAAATGACAGATTCCAAATTCAAATGTAGTATCTTTCTTATTTTTAATTGTAACAGTATTTATGGCCAGACTAGGTATACTAGAGTAATAGAGGATCAAAGCGTGCGAGTAGGAAACCAATCCTTACCGCAGAGCAATATGTGAAAAAGAGACGAAATAAAATGGCCGTGAAGTCGGTTTGAAATCATTTAATCTCGGTTAGTCTCCTATCATCCCTATGACACCCTTGTCCTATCCTTTATTTTGTAGTTTTCTCACAATCATCACGTCTTTTGCCGTAAAATTATCAAAAAGATTATCGTTGCGTGTGTTTTGAACTCACTTACGTCTTTTGCTGACGTCTTGGCACCAGTTATATTAAAAAAATTACATACCTACTTACTAAATTATAAATAAATCCTAATTGATTTTATGTATTTCACAATTATTTAAATTCGTATCTATTTCAATGTAAATAATAGAACTGAAATATTTTTTTTAGATTGACCTACTCGCTGTGGTTTTTTAGAACCCACATTAAAACATCCTGCATTTGGAAAATGTTTCCGTAGACTCATCAATAGGTAGTCCAAAAATTTATTATTTTTATTATAATCCCTCGCCCTTACATATTCAAATCCTGTTTTTTACTATAAAAGTTATTTTTTCTTTTTTTGTACTAGTGGCATTTGTAATTGGCCTAATATTCGCAGGCTCATTTTTTTGTAATGGTGTATCTAATAAATATAATTTAAATCAATATCTTGGAATCCTTCTTTGAAAGTTTAAAAAATTCTTTCGTTGATTTGAATATCGTTGAACATGAGTCTTGTTCACAATAATACACTGCGGAATGCGTCTCTGTTAAATTGCTTATCAACAAAGACGCAAACGTTATGTCAAAATCCTCTGGAGTTGGGTTTATATTTCTTGCGTATAGCACTAAAAAGCTCTCCAGAGGGTCTTGATTGAAGTGGCTCTATCATATGGATTAAATCATCATATATTTGATAAACAATACATCCCTATACTCCTCGTTATTTATAGTAAACCAGTTTTTTTACAGATAGTCGTTCTTTTCATTTTGAAAAAATATACTTGGTGCTGTAGGCTCGAGCCGGTTTTCAATACATCAAGTAAAAGGTACCCGCTTTCTTTTTTTGGAATTATTCTGGCTAGCAATCACAGAGTTGAAGAGTCCTTAAAAAATAGCAGGATGCTTGCAGTATGTGTTCATATTTTATTGGCTGAAAAATAATCAATTTTTAATTCTTTGCTCCAATTATCATGTACTGAACTACTGTAGGCACTACTGTAATCCATGTTCTCTAATCTGGGAAGGAAGGAAAATGAATCATGTGCTTGTCATCCTCTACAAGTCGTAAAAACGGAATGACGGATAGCCAGGGGATGGGCAGTAGCATACTCCTGAGTACTACCACCACACTGCACTCATCAACCCGCCTGCCCAGCATGCTGATAACAGCAAAACCAGCAGCATCCCCTCATGAAAGACTGAGATAATTATGCTAGTTGAACTATTTGCTAATCAATTATAGAAGTTATATGTAATAAAGTACAACCTACCTGCCAAATATCTCATGATACTCGCAACATTCTCGTGAAATAACTTTGTTGCAAACTTAAGTTTTACATACTTATATCTCTATATGCTCACATGGTCATCAGTCAACTTTTTGAGTGAACATACACCCTGAAATGCTGAATCTCATTCCAAATTCTCCTACTTAGCAGTTTTGGTAACACCATCAATAGTCCATGGTATTTCTTTTTTAAATTGTGTTGTATAAACATTGAACTCGTTGTGCCTGCCCATGTCCGTGCCGTTGTAATGTGAATTGTCCTTAAACACCTTTTCCACCAAATAGCATAGCTGTCCTTTTTCTTCATTACTTTTGAAGCAAGTGTGCTACAACTTCTTTACTATCCTTAAAATTTGCACCTGAAATCAATCAAATCAAAGTCAGATAACTATTCATTACCTTTTAAGACATGGCAACTTTTTACATTGAGAAATTCACAAGAAAATTTTATTGGTATTAGGTACTCACTTATATTTCAAGATACAACACAGGAAAAAAAATGGAATATGGAAAATACCTTCTCAACTTTTTGAAGTTTGTTTAACACCAGCAAACACTATGGGGACCCCTTTGACAGCTTGATATAACTCTATATCTGAAATTAGAAACAAAAAACCGGCTAAGTGCTTGTCAGACCATGCAATGTAAGGTTCGGTAGTCAGTATGGCTATAAGATGTTTAAGTCAAGAGTAATGTATAGTATAGTAAAGAATTCAGGTTAAAAGATAAATACACAGTTTAAAATGCAAAGTTATTTTTGTAATTGATTTTAGTCATTATGTATGGAGTTTTTATGAACTTTTACAGATCCAATGAACTATCTATTACTTGTGAACTAGTTGAGTCTACTTAGCTGTGGTAGTTTTCCTTGTAATTTCGTTATCTAATGTTATGAATATTTTTTCAGATATTAAGAAGTGGCAGTTTAGCTTGGCAGTCGAAGACACGGTTGATGCAGTGGCTGAGTGCTTGGCTTCTGCGCCGCGGGTTGTGGGTTCGATTCCCGCAAGGAACAAGTATTTGTATGGCCTACAGATAATTGTTCCGTATCCAGACCCAGACACCTAGGTGTTTGTGCATGTGAGATTTGTGTCTGTAAACGCACCCACGATACAGGAGTAATCCGGGTGTGGGGCAACGTTTTTTTAGAACAACAAAAAGAAAGAGCTTAAAAAAAAAGAAAATAAATGATAAATGATAAAAAAAAACCACTTTAAAGCTCAATATTTCGTAAACAGATCCCTGTATCGAAAAAGTGTTTATGCCATCGCCCAACATTTTTGGAAGTTCTAATCAACAATATAAAAGAAGACAGGTTCGCAAATAAAAAAAATCACAACAACTTTACGAATAGGATATTTTTAAATAATTGCATTGCCTAACTTTGTAGGCTTTATAAATATGTATAACCATGCCAAATTTCAGCTTTATTGCACTAATGTGCAAATGCTATTTTAGTTGAAATGGCTGTGACATACAGACGGACAGACATGCCAAAACTATAAGGATTCTTAGTTTCACTATGGAACCCTAAACTGGGTTTGGTGTGAGTCCGGTACTAGTAAAGGTTTTTATTAAAAGTATTTACCTTCACTTTTACGCTTCAAAGATTGCTTGACAGCGATAGATTCTATTGGCACTAATTCTTCTACTTTACCTGAAATTAATGAATTATTATCCAAGTAAATAAAACAATACTTATTATTATTATCATCCCCTATTTTTAGAAATCGTCTCAACAAAACTTTTCTTTTGATATCAATATTGATGTATTTAGAAGAAAAAAAGTATTACTCATACAACATTCAGCCTGTGACAGCCACCATTTCATATTTTTTGTCACTTCATATATGTATATCCTATGTCACTCTTGAGATTATGACAAATCTAATTACATCTCATTTATTTAAATACATCCACCCGTTGAGATGCAATGAATGCTACGAGGGTACAAAGAGACTCAAAGAGTGCCACATACAGTGAAAACACAACCCTGCTTTTGCTGTTGCACAGTCGTGTGAAAAGGGGCATTCATCAAATCACCTGCAGAATTAGATGCAGTTTCAAGTTCATTACAACAGACAGCAGTGTCAATATTTGATATGTCTCTCATAACAACTTGCTGCACTTAAAATCTTGTAATAAATATTATTAGTATAATTAATTCAGTGATACTACTATGTAGATAGAAACAACTTATAAAGGGTCTAAATTAGACTTGCAAAATAAAGGTTCCATAAAAATAGACAAACCGCCAAAATGGTAACACGATTTGTAAGAAAAGGTGAAGGGTATCTAAAATTAAAATTGTTAATTTGATAAAAGAGAAACTTTGCCCAGAAGTAGGGCCAATTTTAATTATAAAGATTTTACTTACAAGGGATGTGTAAAGTAGGAACAGCTCCAGCGCTCAATCTTCTTGTCCAGGTCAAATATCTCTCCTCAAAGTGATTATGGCATATTTTTCTATTTTTATGGAGGAAATGGTGATCTAATGAAGTTAAACTACTTCCAACAGCATTCACCCACATCATGAATCTTTCCTTCTCTTTTTCTGGGTGAGGAAATGCATGCAAAGTAATGTTATCTGTATCTGCAAATAATTACAATTTAAGCTTCTGTCAGTCACTACTTGTTCTGTTGGCATGGAATGACCATGTGCAGTGAAAATACCCTCCATGCCAGTAGTTCGGTACTTGATAAGCAGTATCACTAAGAATGAACTTTAAAAGAGGTTACATACATTATGATATTCTAATTTGGCAACATCCTATATTCTGGAATTAAGTTATTTTATTAAAGATTCAACTTCTTTATATCCGTGTAAAGATGACCCAGAGTCAATGTTTTACAAAAAAGAACGAGTTTGTGTGTATCAATGCCCGAAGTGCACTAGCCTGCAACTCAACACTTGGCACGACAAAGAATAATACTTCTAAGTCGACAAAGTGTATTTCTGTTAATAGTACCTCATTTAAAGAACTACTTACGAGTTGTATTACAACGCGGAACACAACAACTCCTCGTTGAACCAGCCATCATTCAACAGTGGCCAAATCGTCAGCAACTAAATTGACTAAATTCCTTGGTCGTCAGGTAAATCGGTGTCCAGATATACAGGGGAGGAGACCCAATTTAAAAGCTGGAAGCTGGGTCGTCAGGGTCCAGGAAAGCAGCAGTCGCCGAAAAATAGCAAAACATACGAAAACCACAGAGACTCACAGAGTTACAATTGGTTACAAGTTACAATTGAAATAAATAAAATAAAATATCGAAAACACAGACTAAAAATGATGTCGATTTTGTTTACACATTTTGACACTAATAAACTAGACCATAAAATTACGCTGTGAACTAGACTAAACGCAACTGTCACTTTCTTTTTCTATTGAAACAGAAAGAGACAAATACCCATAATTTAGTTTAGTCCTGTCAAAGTGCGATAAAGAATCGACACCAATGTTAATTTACAACGTTTAAATTATGAATAAAATAAATATTGAAAGCAGGAAAATAATAATTTGTGTTATTTTTACTTTGACAATCGTAGGTAGACGATTTCTTATTATATAATGTACAAAAACAACTGTGAATACTACTAATTCAGTAGATTAATGAATAGTGGTCATCTGAGCGAGAGGGACACCACTACTTAGAAATGTGTAGACCATTCTTTTCGTACGTTCTGTAGGTAATACAAAAGAAAGTCGATTCACTGAGTAGTATCCAGGCATTAGGCCAAAATCAAATGAAAACTAAAATCCACAGCAAGATTATTATGGATATTAAAAATTTACTTTACACTTGTTTTAAAAATGATTGCAATATTGAAATAGCTTGGGTTCCCAGTCACTCGGGTATAGGAGGCAATGAGTGTGCCGATTCACTGGCTAAGTTTGCTACCACTAACCTTGCTGATCGGAAACACTATGTTGTACATAGTTACGACTTCCGCCCGTAAGTCGTAACTATGTACAACATAGTGTACCAAACTTAAGTTGTATAACTCGTGGTCAACAGCGTGGCAGGTTAGTTCAAAACTTAAGGGTGCCTATTACGCCAGTATACAAAATGACATCCAGCGGAAACCTTGGTTTTTTAAATGTACTAAATTGGCTAAAAGAACTGTTTCATCCCTGTGTAGACTTAGACTCGGTCACTGTTGCAGTCCAGTGTTTTTGAGTAAGATCCGCGTTCGCGACAATTCTTTGTGCGAATGTGGTCTCGATGAGGGCACTGTGGACCATATATTTTTTTCATGTCCCGCAAATTCCCAGTCCTTTGACTTGTATCGTATGCTTCCCAAAATTAAAATCCCCCTTCCTACTAATTTTCGTTCCCTTCTGACCCACTTTTCCCCTAACCTAATTAAAATTTTATCAAAATTTTTAAATGATAATAATATTAAGATGTAGCGGTGTGTAATAAGTTTTTATGTATTTTGGTGCTGTCTCAATTATGTAGATATAGATAAAGTAGAAAAAAAATAAATAAAAAAAATAGAACCTTTGTTTAAATACTAACAACAAATTGTTTTGTCCTTTCAGCCACTAACATAATTTTATCATAAATCGAAAGTTCGACGGTCGCCTGGTCTGCAGCCCGTCACTACATGACACTGGCAGAATAGTCGTCATCGGCTCAGTTGCCATAAACCAAAAAAAAAAAAAAAAAGCTTTTGCCCCCACCCCCGAATCAGAGAATTTCTTAATCCTTGTCCCCCGCGCTTGTTTTGCCCTACACACAACATGAAACATTAGGTATATGTAGTGTGTAGGGGAAACACGCAGGAGATCCTGCTTTATAGGCAGTCTAATAAATAAATAATTCTGCTTGTTGAATTAATTTAATTCTATTATCCCCAAAGTTTCAAAGTTGGCTGTTACCCTCTCCTGCCCCCTGCCCCCCTCTCTTGGGTACGCCCATGGCCCATGCCTTCACGAGTTACTTACATGCACAGAGTACATTTTAATCATACATGTTACATGGTTACGTACAGAATGAGACACAGAAGTGTTTACTGTGTTTCAAATTGTAACTAGAAACAAAAAAGTTCCTTTTGCATTATACCCTGAATCCCTAATTCAGATAATTTATGTAAACAAAGAAGATAACAGATTAAAAAAAAATCTTATTAATGGTAATTCATAAAAAATGGCGTAAAAAAAGGCTAGATTTTCTTTTAAGTACTGATTTTAGAAATAAATATTATAAAATTATTATGCCATGATTATTTTTATAAATTTTCGGTTTTAAACAAAGTTATTAAAAAAAGGAGGTTATCTGGTATAAAATATTTTATGATACCAGTTAGCACTGCAGGTGTTCCAAACATTTTCAAATTTCGTTTGATAGTACTTAGGTCAAAGTCCCGTTATTTCAATTAATTCGTTTACTTTTCCTTCATCGATCGAACTTAAATGTTTTTCGCTGCGTGTTTGTTGTTTCTTGTTAAGATTCATTTGTTAATTGACAAATGGAGCCTCAGCCGGATCCCATGAAGGCCACCGCCCGCGATAGTTTGTTCCCTGTCAAAAAACGGCCTCGAAAATGTGAGTGCCACAGAACAACTCTTCGTCCAAAGAATGGACGATTTTACCCTGTCTGCAATAAGACGAATCGTACACCAGTTTTTTCGCAGAAATGAGGCACCTACTTTTACAAAGGTGAGAATAATTGATGACAAACCTATCAAGGTTTGTCATAAATGGGAATGAATCCGATTCCAAAACCGATAGTTACCTAGTTATTCAGATTCCAACACATCATGAAAAAGATATTTCTCAATCCTAATAGGAGCTAGATATGAGCGCCGCAAACATTGTTTGGCTGCAGTATTTTGTTTGCATAGTTCTTATAATTAATCACCTTTAATTTTATAGATGATTACTTAGTCAAAATTTAATGATAAAATGTTTTGTACCACTGTCGTCATTTTGATAGTGACATTTCTTGATGTTTCTTTGTACACATAAATTATCTGAAATATGGATTTGGAATATAGCTATAGAATGTTGCCAAATGTTATGATTTATTTTCAGTAGGTGTTTGTAGTTCGTAGTGTGGTCTCCATTGTTACCTATACGTTCATGATGTAACTTCCTTGAAAGTCAGTTAATTCATTACATTTCGTTCGTTACTCGCAATGACATGAATCTCGACCCAAAAAAATTTGTTATTTTTTGCTAAACACTGGTGTCCACTAAACTAAACTAAGGTGTTTGTCTCTTTCTGTTTCAATAGAAAAGGAAAGTGACAATTGCGTTTAGTCTAGTTTAATAGTGTCAAAATGTGCTGTAGAATCGACACCAATAATGAATATTACTGTTTTGTCTTTTTTTTAAAATAATTGGTTCAGTGTATTAGTATAATTTCCGATCACGTAATCACATTGCTTTTGAAGTAATGAGCTTATTACTCTTAGTGCCGATTTCACCAACGTCGGATAACTTTAATCGAGGAATAAATTTGACGTTTTGACAGCATTTGTATAGAAATTCTGTCAAAATGTCTGACTTATTTATCGAGCCTTAGGCTCGATTTTACCAACGTCGGATAGCGTTTATCCAAGGAATAAGACAGACGTGTTGACAGAATTTCTATACGAAAGCTGTCAAAATGACAAATTTATTCCACGATTAAAGTTATCCGACGTTGGTAAAATCGGCACTTAGAAGTCTTAGATTACTAATATATTAATTTACTAAAGTGATTGTAACAGATTAATGATAGTGTTGTGTTTGTGTAAGCTATTAGAGCGCGCGCAAGATAACTCTGCGCGCGGCCAAAATCGGAACTAGTCATGGTCCGCCATAGTGTTGCCGTTTTATTAACTTTGTCACTAGATCTGCCTGATTTTAGGAATAAAAGAAAATATAATAATAAAGATTACCTCATCAGACGATAATAATCATAACGCATTCTTATTCACTCACGCCACATTTATCAGCTTAGTTCTTTTCCTTTGCAAATTACGTAAAAATACTAATTAATTTAATTGATAGGTAGTAAATTTAAACGAACATAACTTAGCTCAATTAAAATATAATAAACCGCAAGAGGGCTGCCCAATTTTGATGCTCACGAATATATTACTTTTCCTTAAAAAGTAGGACTTTGTATTTTTGCGATCATGGCAACATTTAGCACGCCCTCCGTCGCGCGCAGAGTTATCTTGCGCGCACTCTAGTACAGTTTATTATATATATTATATACTGTGGTACAGATGTCAACTTGTCAACGACAGGTGTTTCGTTAAAAGTATTCTGTGGTTCGTATTCTTCAATTTTCCTAACCTACGGTACGCCGCCTACCCGCCTACCGGCATAGCATATATACGCTTGCTACATATTGGTAATTTGTGATAGATACCTACCGGTTTTCAATTCAACAACATACGTAGGTACTGATTTTTATGGTACAATACAAATATAGGGCTGTTTTTTTTCAAGCGCCAGCGTCATAACTGAAATTATTCTTTGTAGTTTAAAATTTCGTTTATTCTTTCTTCATGGCCAGTGGTGGCTTTCGTCTTCGTTTTGGCGATGGCAAAACTAACTCGGGTAAGTTAAACTTTTTAAAAAGGGTTAACTGTTCTCTTTATATGAAACCTATTACTCGAACGTATCCATTGATGTTCTCTCAACAAGTGACTAAAAGTTAAACTACAGCTACTTACACATACTACATAAATGTTGTGATTACTAAACAAAACATTGTTAATTGCTTTTATTTCTTGGATTTAGTAAGTTGAAACGTTTTTGTAGATAGTAATGAAACATTTGGCTCACCATCAAGGCGGACTACTAGAATAAGAACCAAACCAAAGAAGTATGGCGATTTCTTGGATATTACACCAAGCAAACGAAGATCTTATAATGACATCAGTAGTTCTGAAGAGGATAGTGAAGTTAATGATGAAGCTATTTCACAAAAACCTACAGGTATAACTTGAAAGTTGACCATTTTAGCAGATTTTTGCTGTTAAAAAATACTATAGTAATGTGTACATATTACAATTATTTATATGTTATACTCTTTATTGCAAATCATAAGAAAAATGCAAGTACAGTAATAGTTTTAAAAATAAGTACAATGGGCAGCCTTATTGCACCGGCAATTTCTTCCAGGCAATCTTAGGATGATATTTATAGAGTATACTGGATAAAATATATTATTTTGTTTGAATAAAAAGAGAATGAATTCCTCTTAACGCACTACTTTATTGGCTAATATAAGATTAATCTTTTTGGCATGTTAAAATAAAACAATAATATATTTTTGTACTTACAGCTTTATTCAGTGAAGATGATGTGGAGGGCCAAGATATGTTTAAGTTCAAATCCTATCACACAAAACATGATTTACAAAACAAAGTTAAAGCAGCTATCAGTAACTCTCCAAAACCCATGGATGCACTGATGAAAACGCCAAAGAAACTACTTCATTCAGCCTCATGTAAAAGCCCACTGGTCAAAATATCAGAGGCTACACCTAAACAGGTTAAGGATATAATTAAGAAAAGTAAGTATACTGTATCTGTAACTAACCAGAACAGTATAACACAAACTAAGTATGAATTTTGGATTTAAATATGCATAGAATTATTATATCCAAAAGTATTTCTCCTCCCCCAACTTTAGTTAAGTAATATTAAAAGTTCATATTTATTTGTTTTTCTATGAAAACTATATTAGAGTAAATGTTAAATATTTTAGGAATTATCCATGAAGTGGAATCTGATAGTGCCGACAGTGATTTTTCTGACAGCAGCAGTGATTTTGTACCTGAAGGAAGTGACCATGAGGTAGTAATAAATGTTGTAAATACTACTGAAAAATATATTATAAATGTTTTTATTACATAAGAAGTCAATATTTTATGAAGAGAAGCTACTCAGCTACTCAGTTGTCCTTATTGTATTATGATAACATACAAAATTAAAGTTATTTTTTCAGACTGACTCCCCATCCCCAGCTGCATCATCTGAAGAGGAAGAACAACCAAAGGTAGTAGGTAAAGCGGTTAAGAATAGAGATAGTAAGACAAAAGTGAAAGATTCAGAATATTTTGTCACCCCTGATAATTACTTCATGATGCATTCAAGTAAAAAGGTAAATATAACTTGTTAATGTTAAATATTTTGCATCTAGCTATTTGTGTTGAGTAATTGTATTAATGAAATCAATTTAAATACAGATTGCCACATCAGACCACACTCTAGCAAGACTAAAAAACTTGAATGTCACTGAAAATGAAGGTGATGAGATCCAAATATCACTTGAACATAAAAACAGTATAAATGAACTCAATCAGGCATACTTTCAGCTATTCATTAAATGGCTGTATGTTTTAAGTGAAAATTTCAATATCATACTCTATGGAATTGGTTCAAAACGTTCAGTACTTCAACAATTCCAAAAACAGAAACTGAAAGACTTTCCATGTATTGTAGTAAATGGATTCTTTCCAAGTTTAACAATTAAGAGTATTCTTGAAACAATTATAATTGATCTGTTGGATAATAATCATGTGCCGTCAAATGTGGGAGATGTTGTTAACTTGATTGATACTCAGTTGAAAGAGAATGGTATGGACTTGTTCCTGATAGTACATAATATAGACGGCACTATGTTGAGGAATGCTAAAGCGCAGTCCACATTGGCCAGTATATCTCAAATCAAGAATGTCCACACAATTGCGACTATTGATCATATTAATGCACCATTATGTAAGTATATAATAAATAATATTATTAGCAATTATATATTTTTGTGTCAATACTGTTTGACTGTGTTCCCCATAGGGTAAGGCAAGTCTGAAACAATGAGTGTTTAAAAATTGCCAAAAACAACATTGGTGCTTCCGATTTCGCTATTGTTGTCATGGCGACCTGTACTCTATAGCCCTAATCTTCGGCTATCACAGGTGCGGCATTCTCATTACATAGTATAGCCAAATATCATCTACATTCCTTATCTATAATTTCAGTATGGGATCACACAAAGCTGAGTAAATTTAAATTCACTTGGTGGGATGTGACTACATTTGTGCCATACTCGGAAGAGACTTCATACGAGAACTCTTTGATGACGCATCGCAGCGGTGCATTACAACTGTCTTCACTCAAGAGTGTTCATCAATCTCTCACTACAAATGCTAAGGGCATCTTCAAAATTATCATCGAGTATCAATTGGAAAATCAAAAACAACATTATCAAGGTAATTATGGTGAAATTAGTAAGATCACAGAACTTACTGCATACAATTTGAGTGTTGTATCCTCTTTGGATCAAACCCACTTTATGGAATTTGTAGACATAAAAAAATATACAGGTGAGTTTTTGAGATGAGATTGCTCATTGCAGACACAAAACTGAAATTATTATAAATAGAGATGTGGTTACAGTCATATGAAACTCTATTAATCGATTTTTGAAAACTGCTACATAGCTAAGTTAGTTCTGGCATTATTAATAAATTTCGACATTCCCTACGGTATCCCCGAAGCGAAAAATCGCAATTTGACAAGAGAGCACTTTGAAGAGAATAATCTTTATAACTTTGTAACTATGAAAAGGAGTTGCCTCAGTACAGCGTTGGATAATCTCCTCGCAACGCAGTACGGTGACGTTGGAACTCGTGGCACATTTCTGACCTACAGTGGCTATAGGCTAAGGGTCGTTACACGCTACTTTCGGTGCCTACTGGTCACGCCAAACGTCGCCAGTAGCTATCGAGCCGCTGTTCTACTCTTATCTTCCTTAGTACTTAGCGACGCGAACACGCCACGAAAATGTATACAGTTTTATTTAAGTAATTCAACAAGTCTCTCAAGCAATAGAAACATTCCCTTATCCTCAAAGGTACTTCACCAGAAGCGTGACGATGCAGTTCGGCAAAACTGGTCACATAAGTCGGTAGTAGATCGAGAGTAAGCGTCGGCGTCGGCGTCGTCGTCGCCAGCGCGTTGTCTTTACACGGGATTTTTTGAGTACTTTACGTGGAAAATTTATACACGCTTATTAATTATTCTTGTTTCTTCTTTTTTTTTATATAACTGAATGAAAATAAACGTAGACAAAGCAACCTCCATTTTTGACATTTTGTTAAGAAATGAGTGGAGCACCAATAAGCACAGTTGAATCGAGCATTCGCAATGGTGCCAAAGTTGTGTTTTTAATGTAATGTTACGTCGTGCTCTTGGCGAATGATACTTTACAAGTTAATGTTACAAGTCAGTCTGCTCTTTTTGGAATCTTCTAGCGTGCATAGTCCATCTCTAACTAGCCAGATTAAAGATGTAGACTATTCACGCGCTTTGTCTGATTATACATAAGGTAGAGAAGAATTATCAGCCATTCTGCATGTGGACTATAAGATTTTAGTCCTTAGATCCTGCCAATCTTGGGGCAGTTTTGAATAGCCTATTAATTAGCCTTGCACTTAAATATGTAAATAACGTTCATGAATTTGCATTTATGTAGATGTTTTAAGCATTGAACGAAGTACTTCTTGCACTAACTAACATAATATGATACCTACTACAGTATGTTCTGTTTGATTTCTAGGACTGCCACTTAAGGACTTGTATTCTAAGTGCCGGGAGCATTTTTTAGTAAGTTCAGATCTTGCACTAAGAGCTCAACTCACAGAGTTCTTGGATCATAAACTGGTGAAAATGAAACGAACGTACGACGGCAGTGAAAATCTGGTAATACCCATTGATAATGTATTAATGCAGCAATTTTTAGACCAAGAAACTAGTTGACACTGGAACTGTTATTTGTATCCCAATTAATGATTGTTGGTCTTTATTAAAACTGTAAAGGATTTCATAGTTTTTCTTATCATCTAATAACCTCTTATTTATGAGGTAATAATCAACAAATTGTTATATTTAGCTTTTATTTTACAATCCCAGAAATAAAGTCTTAATAGGATTATATATAATATATATCAACAGGCCAAAGTTGTAAATTACTTAAACTTAATGACTTACACAATATAATAAAATTATTAACTAAAATTCTCTTCAACATATCTGGCACGTTCACCATGATGCATCAACCAAACATTTCATTGATATTCATAAGTGCATAAATCACTATTTTAAAATTTAAAAAGATTGTAGAAAAATACTCTCTGAACTCATCAGACGTCAAAGATTTGATCTAATTAATCAGATTACGATATTTTACTACGCCCATTGAAATTTAATTTTGTTTTACTGAACATGTTCAGTTATCATTAGTGAGATTACGAATTATTTGATATTGCATTTATTAGTACAATCCCATTACGGGAGATAACACATTTTCGCAATATAATCTGTGCAGTTAAAGTAAATAGTTAAAAGTATTGTCACATTAACCTTTGACCGCCAGGGCACGTAACAACCCACTATCTAGCCAAAATATGTACACAAATCATTATTTTATATTGCATCGTCAATTTTGAGTGGTTTATTGTAAAGTCAAATTAAGTTTTATGTCTAGGTATTTTCTGGCTGAAAATAACATGTCAAAAAGTATTGATTTGCTTACATAAAGTTTTAATTTTATTATTGAACATGTAACAATGTCCAATATGGTGCATTGTTCATACATGTCCATGGCGGTGAAAAGGCTAATATAGTAGTTTATAGCTACAGCAGTAAATAAATCTGAGACAAATAAGAATAAATAAATAGTTGAGGGCATTACTTTAGCTTTTGTTCTTGTAAAAATATTTAAATCTCCCTCTTATACCTTATAAACTCGAAATCATGGATGTTGATGGATATTCCACATTATCATAATTTGTAATTATAGTAAATAATTCTCTACATGAAAATTGACATCAATGTCATAGTATTTAAAATTTTAGTATGTCTTTATCAGTCTAACTTGGTCATCAAAAAACAGGCGGCGCCCACATCAGAATTGAAGTTGTAATAGATTCCAAGGGCAGGTTTGGAACAGTTTTGTCTAACAATTTACTCATGTTCTTTTCACTTACAGCTAATTAATACAATTAATCATAACTGTAGACCAAATGAGAGCTATTTTAATCCTATAATCATGCACTTCCATTTCAATGATTAGACTAAAATTAAGCATATCAATAGAATGAAAAATGATTATTACATAAACAATTTAATTGAAACATTAACTGTCGGACAACAAACTACAGATTTCACACATGTCTATTGAGACATCAACATTAATCAATGATAGAAAAAACTTCAAATTGTACGACGCCCAGCAGACGCGTTAAATACTGGAGTAAAAGCGATCGGGTCTAGCCTCATTGGGTGTCGGGTATCCATCTCACGAATGACAACTAGTCTACGGGATGACTGCGGGTTTCGTGATTGTGAACAGGTTTATTGTCCGATACATCGGAGCGCTGTACACTTACAAACTAGTGAGATAATTCCGCTTAAGGCAACACTCAATTTTCGTCGTCATCCTCGTGTTTCCGCTTTTTACCCCGAGTGCTTTCTTCAGGCTCTCCGTCTGCGTTTTCCTCGCCATCTGTATGATAGAGAAATTATTTTACTTGTTGCAATTAAAACAAAATGTATTTTGATGAAAAATATTACGCATGTGATTTGTAAGATGTCTACAAACTTTTACAAGATTAAATGAGCTGAAATTATATTCATTTATATAAAGTAAGTATGTACACAATCTTATAACCATTAAAAAGACAGTGTGTATGTTGCAATAATGTAATTGCATAAAATTAAATATGACGCGATAAAGTATAACGTAATTTTTTATGCAACGTGTACATACCTTGTACTTTAGAATTTTGATTTCCCTCACGCTCATTTTCCACTTCTTCATCGTCCACATCTTCGTCATCATCCTCTACGTCGCTGCCATCATATAAAGAGCTTGCAGAGCTCTCCTCCTCTGTCGGAATACAATTTTAAATTATATCTATGGCCAATCATTATGACGGGTTCATATAATCTTACGGACGGTGAAAGCAGTATTGGCGTGGCCATGTGGTTAAATTAATTTAGTAAAAATTAAATTTAAAATACTCCCGACTCAAAAAAGAACCCCTAAAAAGTAAAAAATAAAATGTGTTTATTGGCCATTTAACTTTATTAAAAGTACCTAGTAATATTTTGATTCAAGCGTCGTCACGTCGGGGGACTGCTAAGTAAATTATCATTACCAAGTTTCTTTTTTTGTATTCTGTTTTTTTAATTTTTTTAGTTAGCGGTGCCTCGACGTGACGACGCTTGAATCAAAATATTACTAGGTACTTTTAATAAAGTTAAATGGCCAATAAACACATTTTATTTTTTACTTTTTAGGGGTTCTTTTTTGAGTCGTGGGTTTTTTAAATTTTTAATTTAATTTTTATTTAATACTTTTTAAATTACTAGTAGACACCATCATCTATCTAACATCTACTCATTGAGACCATTCTTATGAGCCCAAAGATGCTATATCTGCTATAAGTTGCTGAGGGGTTGGGTATCCTGCAGACTACTTGATACTGCAGCATCAGCTCAAGGTTGCCATGTCTTGGAAATAGCACCAAAGTAACAGTACACCAAATTTCAAATTAATCGGACCAGTGAAAGTTGGTAAGACCCTTTTGTCAAATAGGAAATGAGCTGATGATCTTCAAACGCCTGAACAGATCTTCATAAATTATAGCTAACAAATACTGATCAAAACGAATCCAAACACGACATATATCTGCTATTATTTTTTCAAGAGTGTACTAGTGTGCTGGATATCCTGGCTGCAGCATCAGCTCATCATGTCGCCACCATTGAATTGCATGTAGAATCAAATACTGATCAAAAGGAATCCAATCACGACATATTTGCTATTATTTTTTCAAGGGTGTACTAGTGCACTGGTTATCCTGGCTGCAGCATCAGACCAAGAATTTCATAATCTTGCATAATTATACATATAGCATACATGAGTGTTTCAAATTTTATTTCACACGTATGTTTGAAAGTAAAGTAATACACATTATGCGTCTAAGAACCCTACCGCAGCTAACAAAACAGCTGATAACCTTGAAATGGCTGAACAGATTTTAATAAAACATGTCTAAGATCACTCGCTAGAAAGCCAGCTTTCAAATAAAAAAACCGCACTCAAATCGGTTCACCCGTTTAAGAGCTACGGTGCCACAGACAGACAGACAGACAGACACACAGACAGACAGACACACAGACAGACAGACACAGACAGACACACATAGCGGTCAAACTTATAACACCCCTCTTTTTGCGTCGGGGGTTAAAAACGGAACCGTTTCGACGGGATGAGACTACCGTCGTCTTTGGGGTAAAACTACGAATTGTCTATTTGAATTTTCTACTAATAATGAAACAGTTCACATACGAGTTTCGTAATAGAACCCATTTATCTGTTAGTAGCAGCCGCATGTAAGAAATTACTTTCGTTAAGCGAACAGGTGTTCCGTGTGGGTCCTGGGCATAGAAAACGCCACCCCTATCCAAGTGTGGGTCCTCTTGTCTGCTTATAACAACATACTGTAATCACCAATTACCAGATTCAGAACGATTCGATAAGTCAGTTGTCGAACGATACGGTTTTTTATCTCGTTTTCTCTTGTTACGAGGATCGTAGACAAAACGAGAAAACAAACTGAATCAGTCGACAACCGATTTATCGAAACGTTCTGAATTGGGGGACTGTCTTACCCCGGTTTCTAAAAGGATGATCTATTTAATCTGGTATAAAATACCATATCAACGAATGTGATTGGACCACCAAAATACTAATAACCAATTACATGACATGAGATTTCACAACTGATTAGGTAATTTTTGCGTTGATCAGCCTTTCAGATGCCGCGGGTCAGTTCAAAGTGTGGCGACTATAGCAATTTTCCGTTGGGAAGTGATGTTCAGCATGGGGCGTTTATGGGCTGATAAGAAACAGTTCCAGTTATGTGAAAGTCAATGCGTGAGCATTAAACAAAGAGCAAATGACACACGGCCGTTTGTTATGATTCCTTTCCTACCTAATCTACCTATACTTGTTCCTGTTCACTTTGATAGTTACATAAGACGTTTTGCTTGGCGATGTTAGCTATGCTAGGAACTTAAGGCGCGGCTTACTCTTATAACGAGCCCGGCGCCAAAAGGCATTTTTTTCACATCTACATAACGACTTGATGACGTCTCTTTCGAGAATGTATCACAAGAATACCTCTGTGGCCTCAAATTTGAGACAAAAACCACACCGTAAAGGGTCATGTGGATGCCTCAAAGCATGACCTTATGCCTCCGCAAAACAGGTTCTTGGGCAGTGTTTTTGCATTTCCGGCGCATGCAGTGTTTCGTTGTATAGAAAGTTGCTATAATAAATAGGTTCTATACAGCACATTCAGTTGATCAACTTTTATTTGTAAAAGTATATTTAGATTTTCAATAGTGGCACTTACCAAGGTTATCATTGTAGACTACACTGAGTGAAACATCCTCATCATCCTCTTCCTCTTCTTCCACTTCCGACCCTGAAACAATCAAAATCATTTAAAAATAATCATCAATACGAAAATATACTTGTTTAAATGTTCAGCTAGCACAAGTAAAAACCAAACCAATTCTAACATTAAAAGAAGCTTATGAATCTTTTTACATAGAAAAACAAATATTACATAAGCATCACTGACAAAAAATTATGATGCTTACTCTTTAAAAGGGAACCCATGTGGAATAGTAGGCCATAAATAGTGTATAATAACATTGGTAAAGAGGTTCTCTCCTCTGCTGGCCGTTCTGATATACTATCATCATCTATCACCAATGGACCCAAATCTATGTCCACATCTGTAATGGAGTATTTAATGAACCCTTTTAAAAGGTCATATAATTGCTGGGCTTGTCTAACTGAAGACAAACGCAGCATAATTTAATATTATAATGTATTATGAATGATTTGATTGGGCAATGTTTCTTGACAATCGTTGTGGTGGTTTAAGAGGTGGATCATGTTTAGTAGCAGATGTTAAGGGTTGATATGATTATGAATGATTGTGGTATATGTTGGATAGACAATTTTTTAATATTTACAAAGAATACACATAATGTATATCTATCGGCGTCAACACAAAAAAATGGCGAATCAATGGAGAGGCAATGATATTGTAATGATATCCTTTAGCCATAAAACTATTATGGCAAATTTTTACTTAAACCTAACGAAATAACAACTGCAATTGCCAATTTTAAAATTAGGTAATGCAAGTAAGTAGAAAAGAGATATTAGAGCATAATCCACAATTATGTCACAGTGGCCCAATGGCTAAAGACAGGGGTTAAACACTATGACTTCGAAAGTTTCTGGGCATGGGAGTTGGTTCACAATAATAATACTCAACAGGTGTTTTGAACTGTTGTATGGTATTCAAACCAAGCACAATTATATTAAACTTTTGCTTCATTGGGGCATTTTAACAGAATGTTAGTGATGTTAAAACCTCATAAGTAACCTAAAAAAGATGCTACACTAACCATCTTCTTCACTATCATTGTTTCCATTCATTTCATCTTCTTCTTCTGCATCACTGTCTTCAGCTTCTCTGTCCTGTTTATCAAATCTGAAAGTTTAAATTATATTATGATTAACTTACCTAGTCAAAATCCTATTCAGTGTAGAACCATGAACAAAACAGAGTATAATAAATGGAATGGTTAAGATTGTATGTAAGAGGTCAACTACAAATCTACTGTTCTGATTTTGGAATTTCCTTTAATATTATTCAGGTAAACAAATATGTTTAGACATACTTTTTAATTATTTAAAATATGTATGGATGGATATGCAGAGTAGGGTAGTGGCACTGTTTAGATTGGAGTCAATACATCCAGGAGCTAATATTTGAGGATGGTTTATTCCTGGCTTGACCATCTGTTACCTGGTTTCTCCTATTCAGTACCATGTTGCAGATGCAGCTAAAGTATTGTCACACATTTGAAATAGACAATTGGTAATCAAACTACTTAGGGATAATCAGCCTCATAAGAAAATATATTTGTAATGTAATTTTCATGTACATTTCTTACCCATCTAAATATTTTAAGGAGGGGTGTAATGCAAACACCTTACTCCTATAATCTTCAATGCCAGTGACCTCATTGTTAAACAGATCAAGGTTTTTTAGGTGCTCAAACTCCTCCAAAGGCTTCAGAGTATCTAAATCTTTTATTTTGTTTCCTGATAAGTTAAGATGTGTTAGCTTTTTGCAGCCATTGAGAAAGTTTAATCCATTGGATATTCTGTTGTCAGACAGCTCCAGTTTCCTGAGCTTAGGCAGCGTTGGGAAGCCTTTGAGTGTAGTAAGACCAACATTATTCAGACTGAGGTTTTCAAGATTAGTATATTCATCTGTTAACCCAATTATATTGGTGCTCCTGCAATTATCCAGGTTTAATTCTTTGACCTGGAATAAAAGAATAATAAAGTTTTTAAACCACCACCATCTACATTCTTATCAGTGACGTTTTCATCAAGAGAACACAGTGGTAGAGCTATAAAGTCATGTTAGTTATGGAGATCAATCTAATATGACACATATGGAACGTCTGGCGATATTCGCCGAAATACTAAAGCCATATCAATTTAATAGGTTTTACGTGTTTAAACACCTGCAATAATTACTATAGGCATTCAGTCTAGCTTGGCAACTTACTATCTACGTAGATACGTACTATAGCTATTAGCCTACTTAGTAGGCACGTACTACGTATAGAGCAGAATAGAGTTAGGAACCTATCTATATGAATTACAAGGTTATTCAGTTATGCATGTTATACTTTCGGCGTATACAATAGCGGAGCAGGCATGAAAATCGCGTTGTATTGGAAAAACATTGTTTTTTTTTATAAGTTTATAAAACCTTACACAAGACCCATCAATGAGAAATTGATAATATGGGTAATGTTACTGTAAAGTATTTATTGAAAGCAAAGTCAAGTCAACCAAAACGTCAAAATGGTGTTAGTTGTCAAAGACACAGGCGTAGTTCGTAAAATCCATCTTATGAGTGATTATTTCGGGGAAATATGCATTGAAACATGAAAGGGATGTGTTTATATAATCGTTTGTATCACGATATGTATTTGCGGTGTTTTAGTTGCGAATAGAAATAAGATCGTTTTTACTTTGCAATGGCGGATGACACGAATCATCGCGACGCAATAAAAATGGCCGCTATATTGGTAAGGCGTGCGTCAATAATATGACTGCAGTTGAAAGTGTAAATAGACCAAATTAGTAACAAAAAAAATGTGCAGTGACAAATTGAAGCCTATTTTAATTTGCTTATCCATCTTTTCACGTATTTATTGGGAGTTTAGTTTACTTAGGTGAAAGGGCGCGAAATTATATCATGTAGTAGCTACAGTAAAGTTCATACTTGTTACAGACTTATATAGAAATATAAAGTTTCACAAATAGTTAGAAACTACAATTAAATCCATTTTATATTCGTTTCACAAGCAATAAACGTATAAACTTGTGCATTTCGTAAAATACTATTGACATTGACAACACATTAATCAATGAGCCTTCTTTTCAAAGCACAAGTTTTTGATATAAATATTACCTAATAAATATAGGAAAGTAAACTTAATATCCGATTATATAGAAATTTGACTATCAGTCGCGTAATTAGTCTTCAATAAGGGTACATAACACGTCCGACATCCATAAGTTTCGACACTTAACCTCAATATAAGAATATTTACCATAGGAATGCTTCATCTGCTTGTATAATCTAAATAAGCAGGTTAATCATTCACGAGCAAATCTATTGAAGCATAGAAAATAATTGCCTGGTCAAATACTTCATTAGAATGTATAATAATTATGTGCACATGAATGAAACGTAACAATCGGCAATGGCTAATTTCTATACATAATAATGCCACATCTTTAATTAGGAAGTAGGTTTACGTTCTTCTTTATATCTAAACGACACAAAACGAAAATTATACCGATTTACTGACAATAATCTCAATTTCCATGTATTACATTTAAGTACCTCATGAAATACGTATCGACAAAACATTCCAATAATCGAAAAATAGATTTGGTTTACCTGTGAAGGATTTCTTCCTCTCAATTCCAAGGCGACCCTCTTTTCCATCTTTACGAGTCTGTAAAATTACACTTTACAACACTTTTCGCGTATATAATATTTCTCAAGGAACTAAATCACTAAGCTTGGGTTTCAAAACAGAAGGAAACTATAGATACACGAGTGACGTCGTACTAGAGGCGCCGTCTGGTGGCGAAATAAAACAACCGGATCTAGTACAGTTGAGCAATTGATTAATGTTTTGTAATGACGCTATAGAATAAACACGACATAAAATGACTGCAACTGTTATCTAAAAACGTTGAAAAATATTTTATATTTCCTAAAACTGTAAAAAAACTCTTGAAGTCATTCTTAAATTTAATATTGAGTTAAGTCGTTCTTTGTGACGTTGGTAGTATGTGGTTGCTAGTCTGACGGACAAAAGGCGGCATTTACAAAAAGTGTTGTGGTATGTAGCCGGTAAAGCGTGTTCGTGTATTTTTGATAATACGGCTTACTTACTGGAAAATGTAATCCTAATATTGTTGTTGAAACTTCAATAAATTTATTTACCATTATTTGTAGTTTTTATTGTTTATATTAGTAAAATATCTATAATTACTCATTTCTTTAATTCGGATGATAATATACTCAAGAGAGGAATCTTAAAAGGAAAGGAAAAGGAGAATTAATAATGTAAAAAAGCGAGTATACTTCCTAATTCTACGGGCTATCATATGCTCGACATAAAAGTCCATAAACGGAACAATTTTTTTTTAATATTTTTGTCACTGCTGTGTCAGTCAGTGGCGCCGATTCTTTTATTCACCAACTTAACTAAAATTAAAGAATTGCTATCCTTTACTAACAGAGGCGTTAGAAAAGGACGGTGATAGACAAGAACTAGTTCACTCCTTGAACTTCACCGTGTTATTAGTCGACACGTTCCGACTTGTCGTCTAAATTTGTATGGAAATTTTAGTTCAACTAAATTTGACAGCTCTTAATGTATGTCTGTCTCTTTCTTATTATAACAGAGTGAAAAAGATGGTAATAGTCTAAATTAAGTTTAGTTTGTGCACAACAGAATCTGTACCATTGTTTCATCATACGACCAAAGTGATTTAAAATGAATAAGACCACCAAAGTTATAGGTACATACCAGAGAAATCAATTTTTAACCGACTTCGAAAAAGAGTAGTTTATTAAGTTTGAATTTTATTATGTTGGACTAGTGGCGCCCCCATTTTTCGTACTCTTTTGTGGATAGCTTGTATCAATAATATTTTCACGCCATGTATACTTACTTATATTACTTACCATAAGAGACGTAAAATTTTAAGAATACTTTTTAATGAATTTAAGTTTATCCAGTCAATTCGTTTTTATTGGACATAGTGTTTCCTCATGTCGTGGTTCACGGATAATATAAGGTCATGAATATGCCTACAATGGCCGGTTCAGTTCTGGTTGTCGTCTGTTTTCATGACTCCGGCCAAAATTGTATGGGAACCGGCCGCCGAATACTCCGAGCCTAAGGAAGTGTGCGTCGGCCAGTCTTCTTTTTATACACGTATAAAGTATAAATCATTTTCAAGTTTATTCCCCGAAGGGTAGGCAGGGGTAGGATGAGTATTGTTGTACACCCACATCTTGCCGAAGTCGTCTTTAGTGGGACCGTGTTATAGGAGCCGTACCTATCGCCATTTACTAGGCAAAATTATAATAAAATAGCCCAATAGCACTTTGACCGACCTGGAAATCGAGCCCAGGACCTAACCAATAAGGCGATCACCAGGACAGTAGCTAGAAAAACACTGGGCACCCCCAAAGTTTGTTTATTACAAAAGTAAATTCAATCATCTGGGTCTGGCCTTCTTTATGTACATTACGGTGGATCGACATCAATGCCAACCCAGTCAAGACTTTCTGAGCTGGTAGAATTTCTCTGATAAGTTTTAATTTAAGACTTCTCAGTGTTGGAAATGTCGTTACAGCACACCTTACAGGGGTACATGTTGTAGCCAGAATCACCAATTTTTTAAAGTTTATATTTAACTGGAAACAAAATGTTATATTGCACTTTCCAAGAGCTTGAATTGCACATGTCGAACGATTTGTCTCTTGTTGGACTCTGGTGATACCCCTTGGCTACGGCCTTGAGTATCACTAAGATAATTATTAGAGTAGGCCATCCAGATTTCTGCCAACAAGCCAGGTGATTTTGTTAAAATCATCCCTGGTCATCTATCTATTGCTACCTTGGGGTAATAAGAACATTTTAGGGATAATTGTGGCCCATGGCCCATGTTCAGTAGTGGTCATTTACGGGCTGATAATAAGAGGATGGTGAAATAACATACCGTGTTAATGGTGCCGATTCTATTGTGTACAAACTAAACTTAATTTAGACTTGTCATCTTTTTCACTCTGATAAAATAAGAAAGAGACGGACGTAAATAAGAGCTGTCAAATTTAGTTGAACTAAAATTTCCATACTAATACAGACGACTCGTCGGAACGTTTCGACCGTGTCTGTACACGGTGAAGTTTAAGGCGTAAAATAGTTTGAAATATCTAATTTAGTTCTTATCTATCGCCATCCTTTCCACCCGCCATCTGTTAGAAAAAGATAGCAATTCTTTAATTTTAGTTTAGTTGGTGAATTAGAGAATCGATGCCAATGGTGTCGATACTTTTGCACACTTTGACACTAATAACCTAGACTAAACGCAATTGTCACTTTCTTTTTCTATTGAAACAGATAGAGACAAACACCCTTAGTTTAGTTTAGTCCTGTGAAAGTGCGCAACAGAATTGACCGTAATGTGTTTAATTTAATTGGGACTGAAAAAAAACTATTCTAAGTAGGTATAAGGAAGTAATTCTTTTTTTGGAGTTTTCTTCGCTTATTTAGTAATTTATACTGGTAAGTAGCTTTAATTTTGGTATAAATATTAATTCAATTTTCGGTAAAGCGTGTACTTCAAGTTAAAAAATAAGCAGAGTGATGGTTTTTTTGAAAGGTAAACCATGAAATCTAAATTTATTTTACTTAATTGAACGAAAAAAAAAAAACGAGGAAACTAACTAATTAGCTGCTCGTAATGAGTTCCATTTTGTTGGATACACAAATTAATTCTTTTAAAGAATTCATTTCGAGTTACTATTAATAGCAAGTTGTGGTGAATACTCAAGATTGTATTGTGTTGTATAGGATTTCTAGTAAATTTTATTTTTTACATAAGTATCCACATAATAAAGTCTAAAGGGGTCTGGTGATCTCGCAGGCCATCTGATTGTGCCGTTTGTTCCAGGTATTGAGATTTGATCCTAATGATTGGCCCTATTGATTGATGCCATAAAAGATTATTTTGTTGGATTTTAGCCGGTTCGACACGCGGGTGTGACAAGTGTTTTTTCAAAAATCTTAAGAAGCAGGTTTGCTTCTTTAAAAAAATAAAGGAATTTTTCCTTTGAGTAAAATTGGCTATCTAGTATTTAGAGTACTTTCCCTGCAGGTGCGGTTAAATAATTCCACCCTGTATATATTATAATCAAACCCTTCATGATAGGTTTATTATATTTCATGAACAAATATTTAGGTGAATAAAATACGATTTATGTATTGTTAAGATCATGACAAACACTAATCCCATTCTTATCTATGAATCACAAAGATTTTACTCTCAGATTAATAACAAGCATAGATAGCTCGCTAAAATAGCAACTGAACTTATTAAATATTTGCATCATTTTGACTTATGGAGCCGCTATGATGTTAGAGAACGACACGTATACAGAAGACGTTTCAAAATTTCGTAGGTATAGTGACTATACGAAATTCCGAAACGTCTTCTGTATACATGTCCTTCTCTAACATCATAGCGGCTCCATAAAGCGCGCTACACACCTTCAGTTTTAACTGTGCGATTTCGAACTGTACGATAAATCGTTAGGTGTGTAGAACAAACAGTTGAACTGTTTGTTGGACGATTTATCTGCCCAGTTAAATCGCACAGTTAAAACTGAAGATGTGTAGCGGGCTTTAGTCAAAATGATGCAAATATATTGAATTCAGTTGCTATTTTAGCGAGCTATCTATGCTTTAGGCTCAGAATAATAACTAAAGCATAGAAGGAGGGCTAAAAAACAACTCTGTAACTATCTTTATTCCTGTTCTATCTTATAGCACGAAACAGGATGTGGGAATGAGATAAATAAATGATTTTAAGTATGAATTACTACAGATTAGTGATAGGTATATACCTATCACTAATCTGTAGATTTTACTGTCAGTAGATCTGACAAATATTTAGTACTGTGTATTTATTTATATATTTTAAAGCATTATATAATTTTACATATATTATGTCGTTACGGAGAAAAATGGGCCATTATTTGGTGCCAGTCCGCAATATTTTATGCATATTGGTCCTTATTTTGTTATTATTTGTTTATAGAATGAAGAAAATTAATCAAAATGATGTAGTAACAAAAATGTCTAAAAACGCGATAAAATATATTGAATTTAACGCACAAGAGCTTAAACCCCTGCAAGCAAGCACAATTAAACGTTTGATAAGAAAGTACAAGTCAGAAGAACAAATCGTGAACTTGGACAATTTTGGGCCCTTAAAACCAGATGCCCCTATTTTTGTTATATTTGTTGATAAGTTCAAAATAAACTTAAAATATCTATTGGCATCTCTAACTCAAGTACTGGGAATAGAAGATGTCTTAATAATTTTTTCACATTGTAGTTTTGATGAAAACGTTAATAGTTTGATAAAAACAATAGATTTTGCTCGAGTTTTGCAAATCTTTTATCCGTATTCAGTGCAAATATATCCTCAAGAGTTCCCAGGATACCAACAAGATGATTGTCCACATGCTATGGACATGGAAACTGCTCGATTTATTAACTGTACAGGCGCGTATACTCCAGATATACATGGGCGATATAGAGACCCGTTACAGGTCCAAATGAAACATTACTGGTGGTGGACACTGAATACAGTATTTGAAAATTTATCACATATTATTAAGGATCATACAGGAATATTTACATTTTTAGAAGATGATGTATTTTTAATGGAAGATTTTATTTTTATGACCTCGCAAATGAAGAAAATTTCCAATTTTATAACTAATTGCGAATTTATATCTCTTGGGACATCTACTCCGTTAAAATTTCCAGATGTTGATATGAATGCGTACACAGTTGAATTGACTACATGGGATCCTAAAAAGCATTCTAGTGTCTTATCATTTGATTCGTCAGCTTGGAACACTATTGCGGCACATTATTATCTTTTTTGTTACATCGACGATTATTCGTGGTCCCGATCTCTATTCTACCTTTCAATAAATAGAAAAGATGGAACTAGGTTCAAAGTTATGTCGAGTGTAATGCCAAGAGCGTTTAAAACAAGCTCTTCGGCTCTGTATGAAAATTTTCTGGAATACAGTGCAACGGATACAATTTCAAAAATTTTGGACATGCAGGAACGAAATAAACTTAATTTATATCCCTCTCATCTACAAATACACTTTAATATTGAACTAGATGATGACGAGTTTATTCTTTTCGATTACGTTGATAATAATGGCGGATGGAACGATCCCCGGGATAAAATTATGTGTTATAATATAACTACGAATAAAATAAAGAAAGTTATAATGGATATGGCCCACGAATTCGACTTCGCAAATGTTACGTAATTGATTAAAAAAAAGTTATGCCGCATAACAGCTTTTGAAATATATTTATTTTAGTTGATATTATTTTTTCTAATAATAATAAAACTTTTAATAAAAAATATTAATCAATCACGACTTGAGAAATAAAAACCCAATGAACTAGTAATATCCTATCCTATATATCCCAAATCCTAGATCTGATTTGACTTAAAGAGACGATGATGTGACCCTATAAAGTTTAGGCAAGTATTTTGTCAGGACATAATGTTCAGAAAGCGAAATTTGTTTGGATGTGGAGGTGGATATTCCACGCCAAATGAATGTTAAGTTTTATTTTTCTATAAGATTGTCGATCACGTGTACGAAACATATAATCACGTTATCCATCAATGAACTCTGACTAATATGGGTCCCTATTGCCCCACCTAAGTTGTTCTCTGCCTTCCGTTTATTATATCGTCAGTGGAAAGGTAAAAAGACTAAAGCGCCAGTATACCTACTTTACAGTAGAGAGATTCAAAGTATTTTTTTAAGAAAATAAACAGTTATTTTTTTTAGAGTATACATATTAAATAGATAATTTAATTATCCGCATATTATAATTTAATAATTAGCCGTAGTTTAAATTAATTACGAGAATTGACCTTCTATAGGTACTTAGTGAACAGGAAGTCCAGGCAGTAGGTACTGTACAGTCTACCCTATTATGTAACATAGACACACTACGTTAGAAACGACTGTGTTGTATATTTGGTACTTGATGACACGGTTGATCATGAAATCGGTAGAGCTAATAGTACCTAATAAATAGTGATAGCAATGCGGTTAAATACCGCGGTTCTATCTAATATGACCGTGGGATTTTCGTCGAAAATTATTTCACACGCATGTAGCTAATTTTATCACCATGTGACAAACAATGCAAAAATGATTATTCAGCTGTTAACTTTTAGGACGACAGTTAGCTTCTATATCCGTTTTAGACAAAAGGTTAATAACGTTTTCTTGCGTAAAATGTGTTTTGAAGACTCTTTAAGTGGAATAGCCCATTAAGCGACCATAGTGAGACTTGTCAATCGATTGCTTTTTTTTGGCGAGTATATTTTACTCAATCGGCCAGTACCTACAGTATGTACTTGTGCCTGCAACTTGTTACAGCACAATGAACGAGCTTTAATCGCTAACATGATAATTATGTAAGAGCCGCGTGTTCATTAGGGGACAAAATGGCAGCGACGTCCGGCTATACCGTACGACGTCGCCAGACATCTGTTAGATTCTGCAACATTTTCGTGCTACGCGCTGTTGACAAACATGTCGCGCGTCCGGTAACTTCATGCGATATCGCTGGGCGTCACATGTCACGGGACATTTGTCCCCTAGTCATAATACTCGGCTTTAGTCCTCTGATACAAACCACGTAGCGGTCGTAGCGGATCGGTTTACTGCTACGAATGAAAAGCTGGTGTAGCGATGGCCATGACTCCAACGTATAGTAACTGCGTAGTCCTACTAACTGAGTACGGGGTTGCTACGACGTTACAAGAAAGATTTTAAGTATCAGAAGGTCTTGCGTGGCGTAGGGGAAGATTGGGTAATGGCAGTCAGCGGGCAATGCCGGTCACGTCAAAATCTAAGACTTCCAAAAACATTCTGCTATCTCTACTAGTGTCGCCATTTAGTATGCGGCCGAGTAAACTTATTTACCAAGCGGCGCCATTTTCTTTCGCGCGCAGTGAGTTTGACAGCTGTGTAAAAGTTCGGGTGTGTTTTGTTGTAAGAAAATCGAAAATTCGGCGAAAGGTAATTTGAAAATGATTTATACCAATCAATATCTTTCTTAAAGTGAATAACTATACATTTATAATATGAATAAAATGTCGTTTTATTTTATTATGGTACATTATAGAAGCAACCCTGTGTTAATTTTGATTGACCGGTAATACGCCAACAGTAGACCGCCATTACCCGCGACTGCGGGTAATAGCGGTTAACGAAGGGTTTTACAAAATGATAAAAAAATAAGAAACCCGTAATAGATTTATAATGTGCCTCATATATCTATAACCCACTATATAAGCTATGTAAAAAGTCAGTTACCTATACCGTAAGTCCCAGAAATTAAATAAAAAAGGGATTGCTGCTTAAGTGACCGCCATTCCCCATCTTCCCCTACATCAATTTTGTTACATGAACTTGGGCTATAATTAGACCAACCAGACAAGATAAGTTCAGTATGGACCAGCACCAATTAGTCAGTGCCTCTACTCCGTTCAATAACCTCCTGGGTTCTATTAACTATGCCTAGCATCGTCCGACTTCCGTAATCTTGCAATGAAGATACCAGCGAGTATTCTTAGATAAGACCAGTTGTCAGATATTTTTCAGTCTGCAACTACCCGTGACGACTGTCTATTTATATTAACAGCCAAGGTTTGATGAGCTCTCCAAGGCATGTGCTTTATAAAGAAGAGCCATCCATCCAAGACCTGAACGCAATAGTTGCTTACTTGTTAAAACAATAAACATCGCGTTAGCTATACGTACAAATTAATATGGGCTGGTATTTAAATTTGCTTATATTATTTTAATATTCATCACGACTTTTCCGACTTGTATGATGATAAACAGCCTTAGAGCAATGCAGTCGAAGACGTGGCTGCGTTGATCTATGTAAACAGTTAATAAATTCAGCTTCAATTCGTACATAGGTACATTTGTTTATTTGGTTCAAATCTTGTAACAGATTTTTCAACTACACTGGCCTGCAAAAATAAGTATCACACTTTTAAAATTGCAATAACTTTTTAAGTACACAAGATATACTTTCGAAACAAAAAGGACTCAAAAAAAGAGTTTAATTTTGTACATAAAAACTTCATAGTCGGTAACCTTCTTTTGAGAAATGGCTGAAAAAAACTTTAAAATCAAAAATAATCCTTTTCGAGTTACAAATTTTACCATTCATTTTTTGTTTCTATTTTTGTTTTCAATTTTTTTCTTGATCAATGATTCTTGTTATAAAAGCTAAGTTAGACAACAGCACATAAACTTATTTATCATGCCTCTTTCACCTGAAGAATGTACTAGGATCATGACTTTTCTGGAACTAGGCATCAGTATGCGTCGTACTGCAAGAATGGTGGGTGTGACGTTACGAACGGTCCAGAAGGTGAAGCGAAGGTACGAAGAGACCGGAAACCATTTGAGGAGACCTGGTAATGGCAGACCCAGGTGTACTAGTGCCCGAGATGACCGTTATATTGTTTCCACTGTGTTGAGAAATCGCCACCTAAATGCAGTTGAAGTCCAGCAACAGCTTCTTCAGACCCGAAGGGACTACATTAGTGACAGTACAGTGAGAAGAAGACTGGTTGAAGCAAACCTGAAACCCCAAAGACCAGCGAGTGGCCCCAAACTCGAGAGAGAGCATCGAGTAGCGAGACTACGATACGCCCGTGAACACATGCAGTGGGACCAAGAAGAATGGGCAAGAATTTTGTTTACAGATGAGTCTAGATTCTCACTTTACACTTCTGATGGAAGGCGAAGTGTCTACAGGCGACCTGGTGAGCGATACCTTCAAGCTTGCTTCTCAGAAAGAGTCCAGTACGGTGGAGGCAGTGTACATGTATGGGCTGGCATATCTTCAGAAGGTCGCACGGAGTTAGTGGCCATAGAAAATGGCACTCTGACTGGGGAAAGATATGCCCAGGAGATTCTCAATGAGTATGCAGGGCCGTATTTAGTAAATATGGGTGATGGATCGATGCTGATGCATGATAATGCCCGGCCACACACGGCTCGGGTCGTGCAAGAGTATATTCAGGAGGTTGGTATCAGCGTGATGGCTTGGCCATCAAGAAGTCCTGATCTCAACCCGATTGAGCACGCCTGGGATGAGCTAGGGAGGCTACTCAGAAGCCGCAGACCACCACCTACTACACTCAGAGCACTAAAACAGGCCCTGATAGAAGAATGGGAGAATATTCCCCAACATCGGCTCCGAAACCTCGTGTTCAGTATGCGAAATCGACTCGAAGCTGTAAGCAGATCCCGAGGAGGCAATACTAGTTATTAAAAAATAAATAACATATAAAACATACTTGTAAATGTTAATTGAGTTTTATGACACTAAGCTAAAAGTGGCTATTTTTATTGTTTTATCTTTTTTTAGACTTAAAAATGTTACTAATGTATAATTTACTATAGTTTCAAAGAAAGCTGATAAAAATTGCTATAAAACGTTTTTTATTTTAAATCTCTAACTTCTATAGTTTAGAAAAAATTGAAATTTTAAAAGTGTAGTACTTAGTTTTGCAGGCCAGTGTATTTCTGCTTAACCGATTCTCCTGAAACTTCGCACACGAATTCAATTCCCATGATAATACAACATGATAATTTCAACCTTCAGTTCTCAAATCCTGATGCTGCAGGGGTACTGCAAGATAAAACCGTTTGACTTAAAAGTTTTTTAAGGGATTATTTTACCTTTCAGAAAACATCTCGTAACCAATAATTTCGATTAACATTATACTATACCTACAATATTCCTACTTTTAAATAGTTCATACATCAGCTAAAAACGGTAACACAGATATAAATATGCTTATTATCCAGAAATAAAAGCCATAGAATACAATGACGTAATAGCTACAGCGATCATCGCAACAAAAGTTTTTGCTACTTTCCTCCGTCAGTCAAGCGCAAACGACTTTATTCGAAGATAATGTTACAATTAAGTTGGAGACAAAGGAGAGCATGTCAGTGTAAGGATGGCGCGTGGCGGCTTGGCGGGCCAGCGGCATCATCCGGGGGGTGGGAGGCGTGAGGGCGCGGGGCAGAGCCCTGACTGTGCGCACGCAGCCTCGGCCCGGCCGCGAGCAACAGTCTGCTCGCGTGAGCCGCGGTTCGCGACTCGGCCAGACCACGCCGCGTTATCATGCCCCATGGTAAGCACTAACTATCACCAGAACTCACGCGACACATCCCTCCACTCATCAGACCCCCCCCCACCTCACAAAACTACCATAACTCAAACTCCCCTCACACTTTTCAGTGATGATTCCACTTATGTTTTTATTATTTATTTACGCTGTTACGGTACGGAATGGACAAATTTCAAATTAATGAATTACAAAAAAATCTCGTTGTGCGCTTATAATAGTCCTTTTTATGTGAAAACGTGGTGGTATTAGGAAAATTTAAATGTCGCTTTAATTCGTCGGAATGAATAAACCGAGGGCACCTGCGTCCATTAGCAACAATAGAATTGAAAGCATAAAAGGTTTATTGTAGTAATTTAGATATTTTTATTGACTATATTAAAGGTGTGTTATAATTATGGTGTCATTAAATGAATGAAGAAACCGTTGTGGGAGTTAAGAAAAGTGATTTGAGAAGTAAGTTTGCTGATAACGGTCGGTGAGTACATACCTATACTTGTAATTAGTTACTAATTAAATTAGTGAAAATCTACGATATTATATATATACTTAATTACAAAAAAAAAAATACTATATTGGTGTCTTTATTTAATTTATTTTTATTTATTTCTACTTACTACACAAGTGTAATGATTAATTTGTCAAAATTTTAAGGTTTACAAATAGTTCACAATAGTGTACCTACCCCATATCTTTGTAGGTACGCTAAAAAATGTTCACTATTCCGTCATGTTACTATTTCACGTTGCAATGTTTGCTAGTCTCGTAGAAGTAGTGATTGCAACGTGTGCAGCGACTGCAGCGACTGCCCACCGAACACATTTAAATAAAAGATTAATATTACATAATACATTAAACAACAATCTTAGCTTAGAGTGGGCGAACCCATTTCTCCCATCGTGAGATTTGTGGGCGGCAATGTTAACTTTGAAAACCTCGTTCTCTGTGGGTTGCAGAGGTCAGCTGTCAGTTGATATACGTTAAACCAGTAACTATAAGTATGGAATGATGACATAAAATTACGGACTGTTTGGTACCCGGAGCTAGTGCAAATCAAGGACGAACACAATACGGAGTGACAGTAAAAAGTTGACAATTGGATTTTAATTATCGTTGCTTAACGTTACTTCACGCGATCACTTAACAAATATGCTTATAGGTGGTACCATGAGGTTCAGCAAGGAATAGCAACCTATAGCCAACTATCGCATAATGGTATGAGAATGAACAGCAGCGTCTTCATGCATGTCTCTTAATAACAACAGACTCAGCAATCCGTCTGCCAATTATGCCGTCGTGATTATGATAAAGCTTATATGACCGTTCATTGTGGTTGTTAATGTTATGAGACTGCCCATGTTCAGCAGTCAGTAAACGTCAACTATGGTTATAGAAGATATTGGCTTAATCACCACGCTTGACATGCGCATTGGTGATTGCAGTATGCTGTTATTAGCTGAAAGGACGTTGCATCCTCTTGGAATAATGTTGCCGTAACGTCCAAGACATTGGCTGAGGCCGGCTTAGCGTCACATCTAGAATGCGGTGCGAGAATTTGTAATATCGTTTCACTCACCCAAATTAATTAACACAGCATCCTTTTATATTCTTCACCCGCGGAAAGAACATTTCTATTCAAATTTTACCGTAATCTTACGCTCTCAAGAATTTTCAAGCGACTACTTGAGATTCATTTACATTGAGATACCTATCTTAAAGTAAAGTAAACAATTTGCTTCCAGAATACTTACATTTTTAATAAGATCACAAGCTTTTAAGATTTACTGGCTTTTAGGATATTATGTTTCTAAGCATTTTTTTCAGATGGTAGCCTCTGAGCGTTTTTTTAAATAATTTCGGTAAAAGTAACCAAAGTGCAGATGAGTTAATAGCAACCATGTTATCTATTCTAGGCCTTAAATCAAAAGGTGGGATCAAACTTTTTTTGTCGCGTGCAGTTATAAATAGTAAGAATTATTTAAATGAAATGTACTATTGTAGTGGACAGAGACACGAAACGTAGGAACGTGTTGTTTTACCGTAAAACGTACTAGCACAAGTTGGCATTTGTTCTAGGTTTCCTCAAATTTCTTTTAAATTGTAAGAACGAATCTCTTCCACAGTATCTGCTTTATTGTTTTAGGCAAGGTACTGAGCGGATGTCGAGGGTTTGATTTCCATGTTAGACAAAGTGTTATTAGGTTTCCCTGGGAAAGATTCCTAATTATTAGTTGTTAGATATTTTTAATTATTTTAAAATGTTGCGCTACTGCCGATATAATTATCACTGCACAATATTATGCACTAAGTATTACAATATTATCTGCACAATACTATGTTAATACATATTATTGTGCAGATCTATTTGCTAGCCAGTGAAATCATGCCTTGCCCAGCAGAGCATGCATTCTAAACGGGAGCTCTATTTCCAAATTGGTCTTCGCTTAAAAGTCATCACTAGCAAACGTTCACGAGTGATTTCGACGAGAATTGGGCATTTCCGATTGATGACTACATATATGTCTAAAAATTGGATAGTTAATAGACTTTTTTAAATAGTTTATTTAGCATTTAATAATATTATAGTGACGAGTGTGGCAAAACATAGAAAATTATAAAAGCATTATACATGACCATTTTATCAAAGTTAAAAACGTTGTAGGGACCTACTATTGTAAAAAGTATTGTTATGACAAGAGGTATTTGAAATAACACTACTTTTGTTTAAATACATTCATATTCTCCTATATTCTTTAAAAGATTATAACCAACATTGTTAATCGATTTGTAACAGACGCATCCCCTTACATTTACTATATCTGAGTACATGGTATCGTTATTGACGATTTCATGTATCGTAAATCGTTCTATATACCAAGTATTCTAGACTCGGTTGACTGCATCCACGAAATCAAGCTTCATCAATCAAAAGCGTACTTATATACGAGACAGACTTGACTTGATTGACTTGTTGTTTGAGAACAATCAGGAAATGTGAATATACCTATATATATTTATACAGCAATACTAAGACAGTGACTTTATGTACCTGTATACAGATTAAAATAATAGCAGATTAGTAAAATAAGTACCTATACAATAAAAATAAATAATAAAGCAGTAATAGCCTAGTGGTGTGACCGTCAGACTACCAAGTCCTAGGTCTCGAGCTCAAACCCAAGGCTCGCACCTCTGACTTTCGGATTCACGTGTGTATTGTATAATTAACACTTGCTTAAAAACGGTAGAGTAAAACATCGTGAGGAAACCGGCATGCCTGAGAGATATTTCTCGACGGTATATGAAGCCAATTCAGAGGCCCATGGGCGGCATAAACTATGACACCAGATTAGTCACTAACCACACGAAAAGAAGAAGATTAATAATAAGTATCGTCCTGCACAAACACTAATTCTATTTTAATAAATAATAAAAATTGTTAAACATTCTGTGACGTCAGAGTATTTAATTGGCTTTGCTGACGTTTGATAGAACGCCATGATATGATGTATTTTCTTCGATTTCCTGGCGGGTTCATTGAATCTTGCGCTTTGCTCTACGTACCGTGTACATTGTTTTCTGTGCCTCATGAGGCTTTAGTAGGGTAGTAGAAGTAGTTTGGTCGTGCCTTTTGAAGGCAGAAGTAGAATTTAGAAGGCATTCTTGATAAGATTTCTGCGGTAAGGCGTTGGTCTAACCCAGAGGTCCCCAAAACTTTTTGTCTCGTGGACCACTTGTCATGTTTTTCGGTTTTGGGTAGACCCCATGCTTAGCTAATATTGCATTTTTGCAAATTCATCGACTTCAAATGTGTTTTTGACTGATTTCTAACTGTAGTGAGGTGCAGAGTGAAAAAACAAGAAAAAAACACACGTTAAGTTTTATACATTTAGTAAACCTGCGACAGTAGGTACCTACAATAGTACTATCGTCGTGAGATCCACTATCGTGGACCCCCATTTACATCTCACGGACTCCTAATTATTTTTTCACCGACGTGGACCTCTTTTAGGTCACCGTCGACCCCTGGGGGTCGATATAGACTACTTTGGTATCACTGGTCTAACCAGACGTTTAAACTGTCAGCAGCCTGAAAAGCCTGACAGTTACTATCAGTATGTGGCTGACAACTATCAATATGGTAATATTTATTTACATTTTAGCTGGAACCAAACAGCTCTTAATAATCAGAGATATGGCCGCATTTATGTTACTAAACTACGCAGATCGAAGTGTCTACGGCGTAGCGCGAGCTACGAAAAACTCGGGTCATTACTCTTTATGTAATAAAACATTATTTTGATGTTTGACCATTTTAAATAAGATACTGCAAACAATCTTGAGATTTAAACATTCATTTATATTTTTTCGGTGGGAGTAGTAATTAAATTAAATGTCAGAACTTCGCAAAAGAAAGAAAATTAATTAATAAAGTATTTCGTCGCCAGACGTAACAAGCGTCAAAGGGTTTTAAATTATAAAATTGAAACTCGACTAGGGATAAATTGTTTTAGATGGATAAAAATAAAGATTTTTAAAAAGAAAAGACTTCATTCAGACCGCAAATAAAATGAACACGTTGTTTCTGAATTTCTGATCGACTGTTATAATGAACGGTCGTAATAAAATGCTGCCATAATCACTATGTTTGGCAGTTAAAAGGATTGTTGATCGTACGGGCCTCTTTTTAGAATGAGAAGGGTTTATGCCTTAGTCAACCACGCTGGCTTGATGCGGGTTGTCGGACTACACACACCATTGAGAACTTCTTCTCAGGTGTTCAGGTTTGCTCACGATATTTTTCCTTCACTGTTAACGCAAGTGACAATCATGATCCGCATATGAATTTGAGCAGTCATCAATGCTATGCGTTATAGCAAGCTGTCAGTTCTCATCGTCAGACTGACAACGTGTCGATTTCGAACAACGAACGCCGATTTAGGATCTATTACCATAGCCAATGGTAAAAGGCATAAGTTCGTCCCCAGATTCGTATCTATCGTTGTCTATCAGGCACAATTCAACTGCCGAATTTATGTTACAGTGAACTTTAATTAAACTTTTTAGCTGACATCGAATTCTACGCTAGACAAAGGAGGCGTCTTTTATCGTATTAGTAGAGAGGTACTTATAAGCTAACGAGGTTTATCTGATCGGGTGATTGACCGATTGTACGCGGGGGGTGAGGTGGACGGATTGGATAAGCCTAAAGTATCGGATTGCTGGGTATTCACAAGGGATCGGATCCCTGCGAATGACGCCGTTACTCTTTATCTTAAACTGAGACTTAGCTCAGCTTCTTAAAAGTAACTTGTACAGAGAAACTTACAAAATGAAACGGAGTCCTTTCATATTTCTTTTACATTATTTTAAAATTAATGTATTGTCGTTTGGGTTAACAAAGTATTTAAGGAACTTTTAACGAAACCAACTTTCTCGTTACCAGCTAATATTAATAAGTTAAGTTACTTAGTTCGTTTTTCATGTGGCAGTTTCATGACTTTAGTAAGCAAAACTTATTCTTAATGGGATATAACAATATGATTGAAATTAATGACAGTGGAATATTGTTAGATAATAGTATGTAAACTTCATTAAATATTGTAAACATTCCTAAAAGTCAACTTTTTGTAATTACTACACGATATTGTTTTTAAATAACGCAACGTTACAAACTGCATTAGTAGTTTGGCGATCAAAATTAATTGTTCCATGTAGCTTACACATCCTCAATAAAGATTATTAAAAAAAACAGATTTTTTATATTTTTTAATATATATTGTTTTTTAAGATAATTATGTATTTAAAAACATAATTTATATGTATGTACGACGAATAAAGGTACAGTACAACACAAGTGAGAAGTCACATCGGCAAACTTGACCGAACAACCAATGGCAGTCGCTCGTTTTCACCCCATTCACACTATTGCGTCAACGTAAAGATCATTCTTAAGACGAAACATTCGTGGTCTTGAAGTCGCACTTAGTTCGGAAGTGATCGGTTTTACGAAGTTTGCCGATGCGAGTTCTTAGTTGTGTTCTACTATAATAAGCTGTTAAAATAATAAAGAGTCAATTAAAGTATTATTTCAGAAAGATTAATATTTTCTGTTTACGCGAATCGTATCCAATGATGCAAACAACTTTACGGATTATAATTTTGTTTGTTTTATTGCACGCTAGGATATTGTATGTAGGTATATTATAACAAAAAAAAGGGAACTCGATATAATTCATAAAGTAGTTTGCTACTATTTAGGAAGTTTAAGATCTCAATCCTCCTAATGCAATAAACAGGTGTGAGTAGGGTTGCCAGGCCTAAAAATAGAAAAGCCGGACACAGATTCATATTTAGCCGGACATTTTGCCCTGAAAGCCTGACACATTGGTTTGTAAAAGAAAAAAAAATCACTCACTCGCTTTCGTTCAGCATCTTTTGGCGGGGCGGGGTTGACCAAAAGCCTAACAAAAGCCGGACAGGCCGGACTTGTATACATTTGGCCGGACACGACTGTAAAAAGCCGGACACCTGGCAACCCTAGGTGTGAGTAATCATTTGGATATTAATCATGATCGTACTATGATCGCAGTGTGTTTATTGTTGGTAGTCATGCGATCAATAGAAAACCCTCGTTCAACAGTATATTTATTTAGATATTGGTGTGATCTGTCTGATTCTTATAATTCTCAATAATAAAATATCGTTCGTGAAAGCTACATTACAATTTAAATCAAATGAAGAAAAGTCCGGTTCTAACGTATTTCTAATGGTGCGTCCAGACCTGACGAACGCGCCGCGAATGCGCCGCTCGCGCGCAGCTCGCGCGCCGCTCGCGAGCTGCGCGCGTCCATTTCATGTTCGTACAAAGCTCTGCGCGCCACTCGCGCGCAGTTCGCGAGCGGCACGCGAGCGGCGCGCGAGCTGCGCGCGAGCGGCGCATTCGCGGCGCGTTCGTCAGGTCTGGACGCACCATAATATTATTAAGGAGAATACATTACCTGCCATTATGGTCAAATTGATGCACTTATACAGGGTTATTTGTAAAACACCAACAACCTCTCAGGAGTATGTTAATAACATCATAATCAACAACTTTTGTTCTATGAATTTTAAAAATTCATCATATTTTAGTTCATCAGATTTTCATACAAAAATAAAAATATTTAAATTGAGCGGTCTAAATGTTACGAAGTGTATGCGAAGCAAAAGAAAGCAATAGTAAAATAGCGAGGGGAGCGGGGTTAGGGTGGCGGGGGCGCTTTAGAGCGTTCAATTTAAATATTTTTATTTTTGTATGAAAATCTGATGAACTAAAATATGATGAATTTTTAAAAGTCATAGAGCAAAAGTTGTTGGTTATGATGTTAGTAACATATTCCTGAGAGGTTGTCGGTGTTTTTCAAATAACCCTGTATACCTACTGTTATTGTACTCTATCATACAACCTTACGCTGGACTTCCATTGTCACCCACATTTAGAGCAATAAGCACATATTTTTGTGCCCAAATGAAATGGCTTACGAGGGTTATTTATAAGCCTATTATCAACAGGCAAATTACTGCTAAAAGCGCTAATTAGCACAAAGGTCCCACAGCGGCTTATAATTAAGACTGATTCATTTACTTGCCTCCTTCAGTGATGAAACTTGATTATAAACGTGTTTAGTTTGTTAAACTTTTGAAAGCATTACAAGGAACTTTCAGTTTAGAATTAAATTGTTCTCTTCCAATTAAAAAATGAAACTAGGGAAATAAGGAAGCTACGTTTTGCAGTAATCGGAATACGTATTTCTTTCAAAGATTTTATTAATTACTTGCTTTGTTGTGTTAAAATTGTGTGGTTTGTTCCAACAATTAACTAAATGGTAACAAATTAAATCAATTTAAAAAAGCGTTAATCAATATTTTTATGCTAAGATATCTTTGTTTTTATGTATGATTATCTACAAATATTGTACCTACATATTTTTAGCAAGTAAATATCCTAGTATGCATCTTAAACTAATATCTGTTGGCAAGTTGCCTAAATTCTTATTTAATTTTTTTAAACCAGTAAAATATAATACCAAAACGTTGATTTATTAACTACATAGTTACCGGCTTTTAATATTACGCAAATCTTGTTTGACATTTTATTTCTCATTCCAATAAAACTCCATTTCATTTATAATTTTTGGCAATAAAAATCTTTAACAGCAAAATCTTTATACCTATCTTTGCCAAGATTTTCTGTATAAAAGATAAAGTTTAAAATAAAATGCTTTTCACGAAGAACACTTGTACCTTGAAGCCAAGTATCGCGATCGTAGCGTCTCAAGAGATTTGAAAGTTGTTTCGTCCACAGGTGAATAAAACTCGCACTGCAGTAAAACCACGGGCTACAAGGAAGCTTTTCACTTTAAGAACCAAAGCTCTACAAATATTTAAAGTGTCTAAAACGATTTGTTTGAGACAGTAAAACTATATAGTAAAAGAATCCGACCGATGTTGTGAATTTTAAAAGCTTTACGAGTCATTGGTCATAATTTTCGAAAGAATAATCTTTACTCGCTGTAATTCCTTACTAGCACCAATTGAACAGATCATGAGTGTAGTGTAGATATTCACAATATTTTATTAGTTGTATAGCCTTGTCGGTATCCGTCAACATAAATGTCTAACGTCCAAAAAGTCTAGCAAATACCTGTGCGGAAAACATTTTTACTTGTCCAAAATATGATTAGGTAGATGATATCTAAACTTGTCCAGCAGAATAATGCCAAAAATATTTACTTACTATAACAAAACGTAAAATTTGGTGTTTTTACTGAACATTAAGCGAGGCTTGGGGTAAAAGAAATTTCAAGTGTCTGTAGAGATGTGACCGCGTCGTTCCAATTCGCTCGTTCTTCACTCGAGTTGTCCTCCGCGTTAGGTAACAAATGTAACAATGTGTTGTTTTGTTTGTTTTATATATCCAACTCACGCTTAGGAGATAAATGAGGTGTTTAAAAAAAACAGTTTTTTTTTATAAAGCAATCTAAATGTTACTTTGTTTTTGTATAAATAGTACAATCAAATAATTGTGCATACCTAGGAGTACTTTTATACTTATTTTTATATACCTGCTATCGTTAGTCTTTTCATATTTAACGGTTATGTAGCGCCAATTTACAGCTGTTTGTTACCTAGGTACATATTTATCAGTCAACTTAAAAACAATATAAACTATAGCCACACAAGTAACTAAGCATCTGTGAAAGTCCGTAATGCCTCTAGAATTAAATGATTTCAATAGATTCCCTGTTAATAGTTAATAAAATGGTCAGGGAAAGTCGTTTATTCGAATCGCATGCCATAATTTAGGCGGACTTTATGAGCCATAAATAAACAATAGTGACACCAGGCATTTTGATATTTATGGGCCGTGTAACATTACCGTTTATAATGTACTACAATATATCAATGTAATGTGCGAGTTCCAACTTGAATTACTTTCAATACGTGTTATTTTATTATAGTGTTCTATGTGCAGTGTAATTCTATAACATGAAATCAAATCAACAAGACCAGAGTCCCGTGTGATTCCGCTATTCTTTTGTTTTACTCAGTAAGCCGGCACGCTCAAAGCAAATCGGTATAGATTCCTTATGGAATTCACTGAACTATCCCGTATTCTATGAGAAATAGCATAATATATTGTAACACTATATCCTCGCGGAGATACTTTATATCAAATATCAGATTTCTGATAACAAGAAATCGACACCTCCCGCGCATTAGGTCGTATGTCCAAATTTGTGATTTTTCAGGAGAGAGATTCTTAACGTCATCTTTGTCTTGATCAGCCGCAAACGACAGTGTGGGATTAATTTTAGAATATAGCAATGATTGAAGGTTAAAGGGGATAATGAGGCCTTTTGATTGAATTAAAAACTCATATTTTCGTAAAAATAGGCAAAAATAAAAACTTACGACCTTATTCTTGTTGTCGCAAAGTCATATCTATTTGTTACGACCTTATAATATTAAAAAGCACAACGAATACAGCACGAATAAGGTCGTATGTCAGACATAAGACTTTATGCTGCGTACAGATTTTTAAATACGATAATATCGACCTCGCATAAAATCACAACTTTCATGTTTCGACGTTTTGCGTCGGACGTATTTCAAATTATTAACTTACGAAAATAGTGATGAAAATCATTATATACTTAAAAACAATTTACTAACACCATTAGGATAAACATGCAAATCATGATAGTAAATTAAAGTAAGGAATAAACTTACCATTTTGTCAACGTTCATTAGTCGTTATTTTAACGTTCGAATCATTTTGGTTATTTAAAGCTAATTTTAAATCTTTGATGACCGTACATTACTCATAGTACTAGTATCTAATAAAAACAAAACAATAAAGTACAAAACACACACAGTTTCTTGTTCTTTTAGATTTTCAAACTCCAAAGTAATATTTTGTACTGTTTACATCTTACGACGTCGGTACTGTGCCGTGATTAGCCGGTGCGCGGTCCAAAAGTTCAACGTAAATCGTCGCAACTGTTGGCACGACCATATGCGCGGGAATTTAAACATGATAAGACTATTACCGGGTAAGAATCTTGGTATTTAATGTAAATATGAAAATATTGTTTTCAAGGATGTGTAGTATTTCTATAATAATGAACTGTAGTACCTACTAAAATCTCATTTTACCAAGAAAACGTGTTACGACTTTTTGCGTGGGAGGTATCGAAATATATTGGTTGAAATTATATTCATATTATGCTACTTTTTGTTTGACAACGGCGGAGGAAATACGAACAAAGTTGTGAATTTGACAGTTATTAGAAAATGCATAGCTATATTAACATCGCATCTTGTTGGGAATAGGCAAACATTACAGTCTACTTTACCACGTATTACGAATACGATACTTAGATAGGTACTAAATTTAATCTAAGAAACGCAATTTTGAAAACCCAGTTTCTTAAATACTGTTTGTATAGTATAGCGTTTGAAATCTTTTTAACAAGAACGGGAAGAAAAGAATGAAGATAAAAAAATAGATAGGTTTATGGGACTAACACATGTAACAAGTCAGTCACTTAAAGATTGTATTAGCAATGTGAACGAACACCGCGCTGAATTTATCTCCCCATCATTGACTAACTTGGACAGCTGTTGCGCCGATTGACAGAATGCTTCGCTCTCGTTGTAATATCATTATTTTTTAAACAAATCTCACCAACAATCTGACTTTCGCTTTACATAAAATCACGCCTGTATTTCCCGGAGGGTTGGGCAGAGGTGTATAGTAACACCCTCATTTAACCGTTATGCCTATAGCCATCAACCGGGTACAAATTTCAGGGTAGGAAGGAATTCCACATGGAAAAACCCAATAACACTTTGCCCGACCTGGGGATCGAACCCAGGACCTCACAATCAGCAGTTGCGCTTGCTACCACTAGACCAACGAGGCAGTTGGTTTCGTGGTGGTTTTTTTTTATTGATACCGAATTTTTTCAATGAAACATTAAATAAAATAAATAATTTAAAAAATCAAAAACCCGACTGCAAAAAACAACATTTAAAAGTAATGTACTAAAATGACCGGGACAAGATTGAGAATAGAAAACAAAATTAAAATACACTATGAACGAAGTAAACTCTATTTCGGTTTAATAGACTATATTATGAGCTGAAAGCCTAAGTTAAATACCCGCATTAAGTTTAGTAGCAGGCGGGACCCATTAATTTTCATTCGGTTTATAATTTACAATTACAATTGCAATTAACTCGATAGGTTTGGTTATTTTTTTTTATTAACGTATTACTATTTTGAGCCAAAAACTGCCATTTTCTTTTATTTTTTTCAAACACCTATCTAAGGACACTTGGGTTTTTAAGACGAATATAACGATACCTTAACTGTCGAAATCCATCTAGCCATTTGGAAGATACGAGGTTATAAAGAAATTTACAAACATACAAGATACACGCGAAAAACATAATCCTTCCTTGGCAGTCGGGTAAAAATAATAAAATGACAATATTATAAAGCCCATTTACCCATAGACAGGACGTTAACTTAAGATTCGCACTCTACTAAAGACTAGAGATGTACCCATAGCTATAGGTACGTAAGAATCAATCGAACTAATGTAAAATATACTTCCTTCATAAACGCCTACGGGAAGTAATGATCTTGTCATGCGATCTTGAGTACAGATTTATCATCGAATTTGTATCTGTAATGACGAGACAAGATTAGCTATAGGTACTGTACAACCTATAGTTACATTTGTTATCGATGCGATTCGTTTGTGATGGAGCGTTCAAGGAGGCTGAAATGGAGCCTGCGTTATCTCTGATCGTCGTCACGTGTTCAGATAAAAATGTATATTAAATCTTCACACCAGAATATAAATTATTGCTAAGGCATACAAGAATAGCTTCTAGCACCGCAAAATTAAATTTTATTCATAAAATATTCTAACTCTAGGCTTATTTAATCGAATATGTATTAATTTATACTAATTATATAAACATATACATTACGTTATATAAACATAACGCCGAAATGAGGGTGTGACTGTACACCTCTGCCCAACCCTTCGGGGAATACAGCCGTGATGTTATGTTTTATGTTTAGATATACTAAGTATAAAATAATGTTGTGTGCAATATCGTTAAGAAATCAAAAGCTTACAGGACGACAGACTGTTAGAAATTTTACTGACACCGTAAGCCCGTTACTTCGCTTGATTTTTACAGCATGTTCGACACAATAGAGTCTGATGCCCACAAAACCTTTCTTTTACAAGAACAATGAAAAACAAAAAGAAATACAAATATATTTCAATTTTGTGCTTGAATAGAATATAATAAAAAGACTATAAAACTTTCACCCTTCGATGCTGTTCGCCAACGTCTGATTTTTGGCTGTGATGGATCGTTTATGGATTAACTTTCCACTCCATTATTGTTTCGATGGATACGGGATTTTGTTTACTCTGGCAAGATTAAGTGGCTATTTGACGTCTGATCGGAACCAATGAAGAGGGGTGAACATGCGCATTTTGTTGAACAAGAAAATATTCAACGATAAGACGCGCCGTTCAGAACAAACGTGCTCCAACCAACTGTCAAATCGATGGTCCCTACGTATACTATCGAAACTTCAAAATCTCAGTTTTTATTTTATTTGCTTAAAATGTGTGAAATTATGTTATCTTCAAGGTTATAAAAAAAATAGTTAAAATATTATGATATTTTGATATTAAAGAGTTAAAATGTTATGATATTTTAACTCTTTTTTTTATAACCTTTAAGATAATATAATTTCACACATTTAAAGCAATTTTTTTAGTTATTTGGCCTTTTTGCAAAACGTAAAGTTAAAAATATTAAAAGAACAAACTTCAAAACGCTCTCCTCAAAAGTAGTCATTTTCGACTTTCGGTAGTTTCCGTAGGGACCGTCGAAATAATGTATGGGTAAATTACGGATTGTTCGAAAGGAGTTGTGGTGCCTGCACCAAAACATTTTGGTACATATATCTTTTGTGTCGAACAATGCGTACATAAATACATTTTGTTGAAAATATTATTTGGCGACGTGTGGCACAGCATTATTTACATTCCTATGTCAACGTTTACTACATAATACGGTTGATGGCAGGTCCAATCCCTCTGAAATACCGGGTTAATGTATGGAGATTTGTGCCAATGGATCATTCCCCCGGAATTTTCATTTGCAATGTGAAATAAAAGGCGTTTTTATGGTGTTGTTTTCGTTTACGGAATTAGGTAGTAATGAATATTGAATTCCAGGTTATTTTTTATTAGAACAGGTCTTTTATGACAAAGTAATATTGAAACTTTTGTATTATTAGTGGAAGATACCGATACCACGCAGCTATCGAATCGTATCGTACGTATTACGTATGGTAATTGTGTAAGGCCCGATTTTACCAACGTCGGATAGTGTTTATCCAAGGAATAAGTTAGACGTTTTGACTGAATTTCTATAGAAAAGCTGTCAAAATGTCAAATTTATTCTTTGGATAAACGTTATTCGACGTTGGTAAAATCGGGCCTAAATGTCGCGTTTAGTTCCTATTTTTTGCGTTCCAGAAAGATGACCTTCGCAACCCTTTCGGGTTTATAAACAGGTTTTGGTACAATTATTTTGTCTGCTGAAGCTCATCCCTATCATGTGTAGATCTATCATTCAAAATGATGGTATTAGGGCTTGCGCGTTCCGTCATTGTTGGATCAAAGAGTTTGCTTTACGAAGTTCATGTAATAATTATGTATAAACAAATGTTATGATTACATAATTAAAACAATTACTTATCAAAGTTGTATAGTCAACAATGTTGGCATGGTAAATATATGTCACACAACACATCATTTATATTTGTATATTATGATAACTGACGTATAAACTTCGAATCGATTTCCGAGGTGTTTTGAAAATGTTTCTGTATTCGAGCTGAATATTTTAGTACGTCCGTTTGATAATAATATCATAGGTAGGATTAAGCAACAAATAATAAAAATTCATCAACGGAATAACTAAATAAGTTTCCTATTTGTTGTGAAACATGTGGGTTCCTTATTAAACTGTTACACTTTATTCAACTAAGGGTGATTCCTAGAATATTAGTCATTTCAAAAATAGAAAATTAACAGTCCAGATGAATAATAACAATAAGTGTAAAATATCTAAGATATCTGGCATTTTGCCATTCTCTGTACGCGTTATCTTGTTAGTTAGTTATTCTAGAAAAATGCCCAGGACTTATTCGACAACGTTCATGGCTAAGTGTCTTCTCCCAATCTAACGCAGTGCAATATAAATAAAGCACTCCGTTACATTAGCACTCTTAGTGAGAAATAAATTATTTGAAACATCTCGTGTTACATATTTTTGTAAAAATTCCAGAGTAGCGGACGTCCCAGGAGTGAACCTTCCTTGCCTAATTTTGTATTCAAAATGATTTACTGTTTTATCTTTGCATGTGATTTTTCACTGCCGACATATGAGCATGAATTATATACTGAGCTTAAGATTAACATTTCGAGCTGTCTACAGAATGTCGAGCGAATTTTTAGATTTTACTATGATTATATGATATTGAATATTTAAATTATCTTACGCTCCTCGCATATTGAACTTACTCAACACATTATTTTTCCATATCCGCCCCGTAAACGTTCACTTCTGAACCTGGCTCTCAGTTTAGCAGTTCCCAATCATCGCTAAATCGAAAACATAAAACGATGGTCAAAGGGGGTAGTCAAAGGGGGTATATTGCCATATTCACCACGCTTGGTAGACGAAATTTTTGTTGATTTGATTTATAAAGTGGCTCGAACTGTGATCTATATATTGTATCTAGTACCTACAACGAAGAAAATTAGACATCATGTTCATGTTTCAACCGTTACATAATTTGTAAGAGGTATTTGGTCGTAAAAGAAGGTCCATAAAACTCAGAAGATATTATAACAACTATTTTCACATCTTGTTTACGTTCCATTTTTATACTCTCGTCTTTATAACCATATACTAACTGTGCCCGCTACTCCACTTACGTGAAACTTTCTTAGGCTGCGCTTCGCGACCGCGGGGCGTGCAGCGTAGCGTTGTATAGAAAGAGGTAAATCTACTCACACATTTTCCATCAAGCAGATAACGCAGTGATGACTGTCTGGCTTGAAAAGTATACTAGGTACAACTGATACTTTCATTCAACCTCTGCACTAAATTCACCTAAATCAGTTGAGCAAGTACAGCGTTATAGAGTTATAAACGTGCATAAGTTTTACATTCATAATGTAAGTGAAATGATAAAAAAAAGCAATGTACTGTGAAACAATAGCTAGTCATAGCTTGCCTGTGGCAGTAAAGAGACAGTTTTCTTCGTAATACACTCTCGAGCTCCGTATTATGTGCTAGGCTCTTACATCCACACGAGAGTGAAAAGATGCTTCTTTGTCCGACTTCAGTATTTAGTTTCTTTACCAAAAGTAAACAAAAGGAAACTTTATAAAAAGCTTCATGTAAATTGGTTTTATTTTCATACTAGCGGCCCGTCCCGGCTTCGCACGGGTGGAAATTTTTCTTGTTTTTGCAACATTTTTCATTTATGCTCCGCTCCTATTAGTCGTAGCGTGATGTTATATAGCCTCTATCCTTCCTCGATAAATGGACTATCCAACACAAACATATTTTTTCAATTCCAACCAGTAGTTCCTGAGATTAGCGCGTTCAAACAAACAAACAAACAAACTCTTCAGCTTTATAATATTTGTATAGATAGGTACACGCGCTCATTTTTATGTTTTTGTTAACGGATTGCGGACTCGAACATAAACTGAGTATAAAAATGGGTATTATTCTGTTTGTAGAATTTAAATCTTTCTTTTAAGAAATCATTCTTAGATATTGTATAGATTTTGTAACTTTAATTTACAATAATCAATTATGTACATAAAATTTTGGTAGATACTTCTGCCAGTACTCCTTGGTATATTCTAGGTTTTACTGAAGCATCTTAGAATTACCCATTGATCGGGCTGTTAGGCAGCAACATAATTCTAAGCAATAATTCTAATCTATAAGTACGTGCCATTAACATAATTAACTAGAAGTAGGTATGATTGATTTTAACACCAACTATTACTAGTTGGTTGTAAAATAGATTCTGAAGTCAGAGATACGAATGCGATAACGGATAACCGATGTCAGTTGTGACATTTGACTTTGCGTTTAGCTCGTCGAGAGAAGCCACGCCTGAAATCAATGAGGCCTTTTGTAAAGTTGTAGCTAAGTATTTAGAAGTATAGGTTGGATATTTTATATTCTACGGCAAATTAAAATAATAGGTACTTTAAAATTGAAGCATTAATTAATATTGGAAGCTGAATTCCCTTTTATAAAATGTGTTAAAAAAAACTCTACGAATTTTATGGGGTTACCCGGTATCGGAAACGGAACAACTTTAGTAAAACAAGTTTTCGAAATTTACGTATTTTTTTTATTGTTTTCCATACAAATCAAATAGCTATAATATTTTTTTTATTTGTATGGAAAGTAGTAAAAAGATATTCGCGAATTTCGAAATGTTGTTTCACGAAAGTTGTTAAGATTCCGATACCGAGTAATCCCACAAAATTCGTAAATTCTCAATTTTTTAACAGCCTTTATAAATACTTTCAAAAATTATTCTCCCTCTAGTTCGTAATGTATTATAATATAGAACGTGTGTTGTTAAACAACTTTCCTGATGCTTACGCTACACAGTTTGTTTGTATTTTTCTGTAACAATGTGAACTTATATTACGATAGGTGTATGTAGCGTTACAGGGTAGTGTTGGCAATATTTATTGCTCAGCTTCGCAGCGTATATCACGAGTAGTGTTCGGCCGGCCGTGTTTCCGCCGAGTGTGGCCGAGTTTCGAGCCGAGCGGAACAGATCTCCGGGAATTCCGCGTGCATTGTCATACACAGCCTCTCCGCCTATCAATTTCGTCTACTCATAAATTATTGTATATCCACGTATCGATACTGCAATGGAAATGCAACGATATTAATTAGCAGCTGAACACGGTTCTGCTCGGTCAATACTTAAATGGGTCAGCGTTTTGTATTTTTTTTTGTAGATACGTTAGGCTCGTGATAGTTCAGGTCACAGCAACAAGTTATGTTATCTTTTTCGTTTATCTGTAGCATAGGATGAGGAACAGAATATTCAGTTACGATTGTACCTAATATGGTTTTGGTTTTATACATCTCTCTATGTTACGTATTTGTTGCAGGAATATTATAAACAGCGCTAACCATTAACCTGGAGTAATACATAGGTACAACATACTGTATAATAAATTAAAAACAAAATAATGGAAAAATATTGTAATTTTTTTTATTAACTTTATTCAATTGGAGGCTCCAGCTACATGAGAAAGTTTTTTATATCTCTTCTAAATTAATAAGGTATTGATATTTTTATTTAATTAACGTACAGCAGAAAATAGAAGATACCTACATGTGTGATCATACGCCGACATAATTCAGCGATTGTGTTAAATAATTCGGCTGATCATTTATTATAAACCCGCATCCCCAACTCAGAATAATTATCACACCTTTTGAATTACATACATCTGACAGCTGACCCATATTCTACAAATGATTGTTTACGGTTTACTCACGTTAATTTTTCAGGATTGACCTACTATTTTCGAAACCAAATCGCGATCTCACCGCGTGTTCAGCTCCGTTTCGGTCCGAAACTAGAAAGGCAAACCCGAAAAATGCACACAAGAAAACCGTAAACAATATGAAAGTTAAAAAAAATACGTATCTATTCTATATGACAAGATTATAAATACATTTTGTTTTTTAACTATTATATAAATAGTTAACTTTTATCTGAGGAATAAACATGGCGGTTTGACAGATAGAAAATATGTCAAATTGTTATGTATTCCTCAGATAAAGGTTGTTGGGCGATTGAAAAATCAACCCTTAAAAAAATACCGAAGGAGGAGGTTCTCCATTCAACGCGTATGTTTTGTTTATGATTCGCAATATATGTAAAACAAAAAAGAAAACATCATTTTATAGCCTATTATCGTCCACTGCTGAACATGTGAGTCCTCCTCATGTCGCTAAAATGAGCGATTGTCATAATTACGTTTAGCATGTTTTGCTAAAAAGGCTGCTACTGATGCCAGTGGCCATTCTCTTAAAAGTATCACTGAGTCGCTTTTAACGACACCCACGGGGAGGGACAGTGATATATTTTTTACCAGTAACACGGCAGCTAAATAAATAAACATGTATTGTTCCGGGAACACTTGTATATTTGTTTATGGGTGTTGTAGTTGCTGAAATAGGTACGTTTTCCCTATATTTAAGAAAGTTTTACGACAAAGTATAGTTGTGAAAGTAATTTGTAGCGATATTTCTGTCTGAGTGAACTTGTTTACCTCATTCAAATGATGATATACATGAATAACAAATATATTATGGATGGCAAACAAATATTTTATACTGTTTGGTCAACAATAATAAAATCGATACCTTATTACTTTACCTGGTATTCGTTTATTACCTACGCGGGGAATAGCAAATAAATGGCAATGAAAACGTAAATGTACTACTTATAACAAGTTCCCTGGGCGCCGAGTGCTGTTTCGTGTAAAAAATAAGAGAATTCTAGACAGTTTTGTTATTTCAATGTAAGTACCTAATAGCATTGTGGCCGGGGATGTGTTAGACAATGATAAAAAGGCCGCTATAAATGAAAAGGTATGTAAAACTTTTCCTGCTTCATCTATAGGTATTATCGCGAAAACTAAATCTTTAGGATTTGTGGTTCCCCGTTAGCAATAGGCTCTTTTCTCTTTTATAAAAGGATTAGGCAAGGCAGCAGTACCTACTCTCTTTGTGCGCTTATAACAACGTAACTAAGCGAACACTAACACCTTGGCAAATGGTAGAGATTATAGTTACCGCCAATCATAGCGACTTATGGGCTTACGATTCATGATGATGACGCTCTTGTTCCTAGCGGTAATCATTATTTATGAGTAGTGATCGAAGTTATAATCACTCGATACTATTACAGGTAAGACATAATCCCGTCATACTTGTTTAGCGCGCAAGACACGGCTACGGGATTTATATCTTTAACATTTTCGTCCACAACCTCCACTAATTTGTTTGGCTCATTTCGGGTCACGTAGACGTAGGGGGATTTCTCCCGGCAGGGGAGAAAGTCAACACTCAAGATTGAATTTTTTTAGCATGAAAATGTTGGTGCCGCTTATGATACTTGCGGGACGCGTCATCTGCGAGGTTTAATATCTCAGACAATATGGGGAAGAAGGTTTAATGAGATGTTTGGTAGGGTATTTTCGACACTTTTGGGGGATTTATGTATCTCTATGTAAAAAAACTTTCCTATTCTGAAGGTTTTTTCAATTCAAAGCTTCATGAAACACCTTAGTAAATTTTATTTTATTGAATATTCATATTTGAAAAGATCACAGCTGTTTATCTATGAGTACCTTGTTTGACTAGTCAACAATTAATATTAAGACAAAAAATATTTATAAATTAATATACAAATAAAGTAAATATATCTTAGTAGTATAAAACAATAAACTAAAATAGGGCATCAAAATATTCCTCCGCATCGCTGTCGACTGTAACTTGCTCAGAACACTGGCCGCATTGCCACATTGTATGTTGCTTAGTTTATGTTATTCTATTCTGTATGTACTATGAAAATACTTTATTATAATATTTCAGAAGCAGAACTTGCTGCTTGTAATAAATAACAAAAAGTTAAAACTCGGCCCTGATGCTCTCACCGACATAATTCTCGGCAGGCATAACTCCGTTTTATTTCAATGATGATAAACGCTGTGTTTATAGCTATTTTATAGTACCTCCAGTAACCAAAAAATATGTTTATTATCCTATACTTTTGTGGTACAGTCAGCATAATAAGTAAGAGTAATTCTACTTAGTCTGTGCAAGTAAGTGGTCAGTGTTCAAAGTCTCACAGACGTTAGACAATTCTCAAATATTAACTGACTTATGTACGACGTTGCCTGTACCTCAACAATTTAATAAATCTGACATATTTGTAACGAGTTCACGATCGTGTAAGGGAGAAGTTACCCCCACAAACTGTAATAACCTCTTACAAAAGTTTTTTTGTTACAAAGTTAATAAGAATTTGTAAAGAAGTCTCTGTAACTTAATTCAACATTCATGGGAGCTTCTATGTGCAACTTCGATACTTGGAAGTTTAACTTATAAATTGGCTTAGTTGCTTATTATTGGATAAGTTGGTCACTATTATTAATAATTAATTATAAGTTTTTATTTTGTTATGAGTACTTATTTGGTTGCTACTTATATTTTTTATATTATGATCCGGCTACATGCAGCGACTTAATGCAGACGGTTTGGGCAAACTTTGCGCAAACGATATTGTCGGTAATAACAATACCGTTTGCGCAAATATTTTGCCGTCTTAATTATATGCTTACTTGTGCAATTAAAATTTGCGCAAATAAGACTGAGAGTCTAGCTGGATCATTAATACATCAGAGTATTCAGTATACACATTGGTGCTATTACTTATGCTTTTACATTTCTACTTCTTACTACAACTGTTGAACAGGACGATGGTGCATATTATTCAACTCGAAACACAGTAAATGTTGCCTCAACACTTTGCAAATTTATAATTTGATATACACGTAGAAATGTTTCACCAACTTTCATGAGTGCGAATCCCAAATAATTAATGTTGGTAGAGCTCTCGGAGCTAGCTTCTCAGAAATTCAATTATTTTGTAAAACGATCTTCGTAACAAGTATCTTATTGGGTTCGCTCTCCAATGGGAACGACATTAAACGGGGTTGTACGCCCCGAGTTCAAAGCTCGATATGACTGCAACAAAATTAAATGATCGTGGTCCGATACCGATTATATAGGCAACAGATGAAAGCTTTGTACAGGGACTCGTTTTACCTTTACCATTATACCCTTCATCGATTATAAATATATTTTGTCACAAGAATTTCGGCATAGTTTTGTTTTGAATCAGTTATAAAGGGAATCAATATTATATTTCTTTATAAGTCGTAAGATTGAAACCGAAAAGGATCAGCTTTGATATTTTATTTAATATTTCAATCGTTGTTTCTCGACTTTGCCGACAATATTAAGTCGTCAGCGCAAAATGTATAACTGAGCGTGGGTGCTTCTTAATGATTAATGATGTTAAACTAGTTACATTACCATTATGAAGTAACATTTATCTGGCTGAAATAGAAGTGAAACATGTGTTTGTAATACATACATTTAACCCCCTCTTGCTCCATTACGAAGTAGAATTGTAAGATTTACAATATCCAGTACAATGAAGAAGTGCTTAGCTATTGCCCGAGGCCTGGTACACAATATGTTTTCAAGATATTAGTCGAAATACGTCAAATTACTGGTAGTTACTTTTCAAAGAAACACACTAACGTAAGCCAACGCGAACGTATTAAAATAAAAATCTCGCCAAGAACATTAAAGCCATTATAGGCGCTCATAAAACGTTATTGTATTCTGGAAGAATTTCAATTAGACTAAATAGAAACGGGAATGAAGTCTTAAGCAAAGTTAGTATTCATACAAAGGTAATAAAAATCGTGACAAGAGATAGGATTTTATGGAACGGATTGAGTTATAAAATTACGAGCAGAGTGCTAAAAACGGGAAGTTTTTTCTGGAAGCTAATAAAGATTTGTACGGCAAATTGTAAATAGTAACTTTATTAGTAGGTGAACACATTCAAGTTAGATCATGACAAAAAATCTGGGATATTTCAACTTTTTTTCTGAAAAATAATTTTTATTGTTAGTATTCAAGTAAGCACAGCTCGTATCTGTATCTGCCTAGCCTTGTCCCAACTATGTTGGGGTCAGCTTCCAGTCTAACCAGATGAGGCTGAATACCAGTATTTAACACGGAGCGACTGCCATCAGACCTCCGCAACCCAGTTACTGGGCAATGCCGATATTCTAAGGTTAGACTAGTTCTCAGACTTTCGGGCTTCTGACTACTTGTAACGACTGTCATACACCCGGGACCGACTGTTTAACGTGCTCTCCGAGGCACGGAGGTGTCTCGATGTGTAACGAACGGTCACCAATCCACGGACTGACCGCGGCAAGTGCAGCTTAACCTCGAAAATCGTATGATTCGCGCGTTGGTAACTAGCTACGAGCCCCTACGAGATACAGCTCGTAGCTATCATCATTTTATTGTCACCTTTTATAATTATTATTACAAAAGGTTCAAAATAGAGAATGTTGGACTTCTAATAAAACTGACAAGACTATTATCACTTGTTTGTAACGTCACAGCTAATGGAAAAGTGCCACAGAATGTAAAATGAATCCCGCCATGTTTTGCTTTGTGCAACAAATTTTTGAAAACAACATCAACGATTTATGAAAACTTTACGTGGTTAAATGTGATTCACAAAATATACTGCATAACTATTTGAGGTGTTAAAATATGAAATATGGGATGTGTTTGTGTTTCTTTTATTCAATTAATGTCTTTGTTCGTGATTCCACCACACGTGATAGGTTCTTATTTCGACTTATTATAATTATGTATCTACATATAATAAGTCTTGTCATACACACATAATCTTATGTGTGTATGACAAGATGTATGAATGTGGATGAAGTGAAAGGAGTATGTACGGGTCGTAGAATGTGGCGTTCTATAGTTTCTGCCTACCGCCATGGGAAAAAGGCGTGAGTTTATGTATGTATTTATGTATATGTAGATAAAAAGTTACGTGTGCTAATCCACGATACATTATGATTACTGAAATAATTACCTCCGCACCAAACATCCAAACATTTAATAAAAAAAGGGACATGTATTATATTATTGTGTAGGTACATTTTTGTACAATTATAGCAATATAGTTTCTATAACATGATTCCATGACTATTTATGCAAAAAATTATGCGCTTGAATTTTTAAGATCCAGTACACAGGATGGTCCACGATATAGATACTTCAAAATTAAACGTAAGATTGTCGTTTGTTTCATAGATAAATAACAAAGATGATTTCTCGTGTATCACTAATGTCAAGCTCAACACCCAAACCGGAACATGTAATAACTGTAAATCATAGAAATATTAGCTCCGATGGTCGAACCTGACCTTAGCATAAAAAGTCAGCTCAGCCACTGCGCCTATTAAGACCCCATTCGCATTAAATAGGTCACGTATAATACACTGACCTCAAAGTTCAACCTCAATCGAACTATGGACAAGCTGGGGGCGATTGATTGGGTTTGTTATCTACCTGGCCCACTCACAAGTAGACTCATAGACTGCAAATCCTTTAGATTGGGCCCTGAGCTGTTGAAAGTGGCTATAATGGAAACTTAATCTCTTGTATTATGCTCCAATCAGTTTCCACCGCGCCAATATTTGAAGCCGTCTGATATTAATTAGTTTTGCAAACTGCATGGCTTAAAGGCTTTGTTGTATGGTTATAGAGGCGACAGAGCTATTGGGTCGACGTTGCATGACTACCAGAGGTCGGAATAGGTAGTGTTATTTAGGGTCAATGAACTGAAATGGGCACCAAATCATTTGTGGCTATTTATGAAAAGAAATGCCTATTTTTTTCCTAAACGGTAGGTATGTACCTGACCAATTTGTCATTCTTAAAACAAATGCTAATTGACTAAAACATAAGGTCCCAACGACTGTCGACCGGACTTTATAACTGAATAAAATATCATATCATCACTTTGATGATACATATTAAATTACGTTTACCTATTCCGTTATGAAATGTGAGAAAGGTAGAATTGAGTATGGCCACGTATCGTTCTAGAAATGCTGGTCTAATGTTAATTATAAACTGGTATTAAAACAAATGTTATCATCCAGGCACACGATTATAATGGTCCGTATGTAATAAGAGATAAAGTTGGGTAAAAGGCTAAAAGCTAGTGGCGCACAACTGGGACCTCCGGTCGGTAATTAACTATTTACTTAGTTATGACAAGATTACGTATTATGAACGGACTTTACTGCCAACGTTTAGGAGGATGGATCTAATATATTAACACGTACGCATTCCTGAAAATTTGTAACTTTTTGAATTGTGTGGTTCGAAATTTTGTGGGTACTTTGATATTACTTTGGTAGACCTTCGGATTTGGAATAGATTTTAGTTTCAAAGTTTTAAATCCATTCTATTGTTTCTATTAAGATGCGTACGGCACGCCGTCCGATGGTTTGTGCGAGAATGAGCCGTACTTTTTAATTTTAAATGAATAGTTATCTATTTTATTCTTCCGGGAAAGGTAGCTGCTTACCATGCTCACTTAGGTCAGTGAAACTGAGTTGTATGTATGTTATATATTTGACAGGAGGCTGGTTACAATCTGCAAAAAAATAAAAATAAAATATGGATTGAAACACTCATCATATTATTATCAGCCAATCTTCTACTGCTGAGCATCGGCCTTCATAGACCGCTACAATGAACGGTCGTGAGGTAATATTATGTACCATTAATCACCATGCAACGCAAATGGATTGGTGATTCCAGAATGTTGTTGCACATCCTTTTATCCTTTTGAACGTCGCGCTGTAGACGTATAAGTACTTCCCTCCACGCCACGCTACAAATTCATCGTACTTTTTTGACGGGTATTGACGTCGTTGGCAGCCCGAGTACATTTTCGTTTGACGTCTATAGCCGTCGATGGCGTTCAAAAGGTTAACCAAACCCTTTAGTTGCATATTAAGACACCGGAAAAGCGGAAGTCACAAGTTCTTTGCCGGTATTCACAAGGCTCTCTGCATACCTTGGTTTCATTCAAGGTAGTGAGTGCTTTTATACAAACCGTAACATCTTGTGAGGTATTTGTAATTAGTAATTTTAATAAGCCCGTAAACGTCCTAGTTAAAAGCACATTAGTTAGTATATTAAACCATAAAGAATATTACGATAAACCCACCTGACTTATATTAAGTACTACAAACCAAATGTTGTATATACCTAGTTCGTTTGATATTATGATAACATTGATATTATGCGGTTATTAACGATTGGAAACTCTGCAGTGGAGCATACAATAATAATATAGAGACTGCGCCACAAGGAAACCATCAATCAAACCTTAGTATTGTTAGAACGGACATACATAGATAATGCATAACCCATATAAATAGGTTAGGATTTTATTCAATGGAACTAACCTGAAATGAACATTCATATGTAAGATTTGTCAGTTATTGTATTGTAAAAGGTTAACATTCGCTTGAGTGTTATTCAAAACTACACAATTTTTTCTACGAATGTATAATATCGTCGCTGCGCCTAAAAAATCCGCTGTGTTTTTTTTTGAATTTCGGTTTTTAATGCTATTTTATAGTACTTCTCAAGCCACGTAGGCCTGTGAAATCTGTTTTCTAATAATTTATTTGGTTAAGGAGATAGCAAAATCAGTTATGTAATTTTGGCCAAAAACGCCTTCAGAAATCCTCTGTGTGCAAAGAAACACTTAACGTATTTTCATTTCGATGCGCGCCTCTTAGAATTGCGCTTCAAATTGACATATAGTGGGTTTATTATTTTAAAATAGTGAGGAAAATCCGCTAAGTGTTCTAGGAAGACCAGCAATGAAAATTATCGCGGTATTTACGACCCAAAAAAATATGCTATGTGACTAAATTCACTTTAAAAAAATCTAAGCACCTGTTATCGTAGAAAAAACTATGTATATCGTAGAAAAAAGCAAAAAAATAATATTTTATGATGTCTCGACATAAAGTCTAATTTTCTGCATACTAAGTTTATAAATGTTGTTATCAGTTTGGGAAAAAAACAGTTTTTTGTTTCTCCTGTAAAGTTGGGTTTTTCCCATAGCTGATTTTGCAAGCGCAGCGACGATATACTTTTACCAAAATATATTCAGAGTGATATCTCTGAATATTTAGTAGAGTACTATAGACTTCTGCCCTACCCTTCGGGAAATGCAGGCGTGTTGTTTTTGTTTTTTATTTAGTACGGTATCAAACCTCAATGTATTTGAGGGCACCAAACCGCTTCCCCAGTGTTGTGCTTAAGATATGTCGAACTCCTTGAAGGCAGTGGAGTACGATAGTCTGAAGTCACTATATGATGATTGATAATAATTTGTATGAACTCAGTCTTGTGCAAATTCTCGCTTGAACTGCAAAGTTTAATGAGAATTTATTTAAAAGTCCGCTGTACAGAGGTGTATTCCTTGTTTACATTCTGAATACTCTTTCAAAATGTTATTAATAGAAGAAGCGTGATAATTTATACCTACTCGTAAGTCATAAACCATATCCACCAGACGGACCCGTTTCCTTGGCCTGTTTGTCCCGTGTAGCTAATATATAATTTAATAGTAATATCAGTCTGTAGTTGTTCCGCTGCAGGCCTCTTCTCATACAGAAGGTACGAGCATTGATCACCACGCTTGCTCAATGTGTGTTGGCGATTTCAGACCATTAGGCACGGATTTCCGCACGATGTTTTTCTTCACCACATGTCAGTGGTGTCCTAGATTAACTTAGAAAGTACAGTCGGGGAACAAATAGGTTCGCCAGTTTTCAAATTAATTCCTTTCCCACATCGCGGGCACATGTTACCTTTTCACACTGTTGAACGGAACAGACCAATGCATGGAAAATTATGTTTAATTATGTGGTAGCAAAGATCAAAATTGCATTTTGCCTCCATATGACATAGTAGTGCCACATAATGTCTTTGATTTGATTTAAGGAGTTTTGTTGTAAAAACCACTACATCAATCAATTTGCTGATTAAATAAATTGACATTACTAGTGGTTGTCATCATGTCACCACTATAATTTTTAATATCCTGTCAAAAAATACTTGTATTTTCATTTCTATAATGTTGGCAATACGTAGTCGGTAAAATAGGTTTGTCTTGCACTGTGCAAGCAAAAGTAGACCTTAAGGTGTATAACATTTTCATTCCCCTAATGTACATATTATGACGTTGAAAAAGTTACAATTGGGTTTGAACCCTGGTGCTCACGAAGCAAGTCCGTAATCTCTGGGCCACCACGACGTTCTGCTATTATAAATGGTTACTAGCTGTAGTTATAAGCGGCAGTTTGTGCTAACAATTAGTAGCTAACCTACTCGTTGCACGCCGTATTTGGAATAGTTAGCCAAACTTTGTATGATACTCGAAAGTTCACCGCTGATGCCACAAGCAGATCTCCATAGCTAATAAAAGTTTTATATTATTAGGTAGGTAGGTACCTATGTTGCGAGATTGTATCTAATAATTAAAACTATTCATGATACAGTTATTGTTTCAGTATTTCAAGTTACAGGATGTAAAGTGCATAAAAATTGTCATTGAATATGAGTAAAGAAAAGACAAGATACAGGAATGTGGAAGAAATGAAAAGGAAAGTATAGAATAGTGCGTTGTGTAGTTATACCTAATCGTGGGAAAAAGTAGTATAGTGACCATTTTTGCGGCACATGCACTATAGCACGAGGCGATCCTTGTAAAACATCTATACGTGTAGTATAATTACTTGTCCTGACTGACTGAATTAACAACGCAGAGCCTAAACCACTGAAGCTGGAAACATGAAATTTGGACAGTAGGCTCCTTTTGTGACACAGAAAAGTTTTTTTGGAAATTCCACTCCTAAGGAGGTAAAATAGGGGATGGAAGTTTGTATGAAAATTCACGCGGACGATGTCGTAGGTTAAGTGCTGTATAATATAGTATAGCTTTTGCCATTAGAAGATGATCAAAATAATCTGATTGGATTGGTTTATGTTGATTTCCGGGTGAAAAGTCCTTATATTCAAAATGTATTGCATAGAATTAACATAACATGTTAAAATCATTGGAAGTCCACAAGAAGTGCGAACCCGAACTTTACATAAATATTATGTATACTAGGCATGTAGCAAGCACAAAGTAGTCCTTTGTTCTCATCAGTTTAATGGTTAATTTACCGGAATAAGTCCGGAACTTGGCAGCAGGGTTAGCACTGGAAACATGAAATCTTTACTAAAGTTCCACTTGGCTAATTAACTCAGTTAAACTTTATATCTTGATGTTTAGATAGAACTTGGATATTTGAGATGCTTTGGTAAGAAACAGTCATATTATAATTGCTGGAAAGTTGTGTATTTTTTTACAGCCGTCTCTATAAGCCTGTTTATTACCCGAAGAGGTTTATTAGAACCCATGTGATAAGAGGAGAGTTGATGACTATTATCTGTTGTCTGTGCATAATTTGCACTGTAACTGAAACAAATCTGGCGGTAGATTACTTACTCAATTTAACCCAAGAGAGATCCTCTTCGCCGGTCAAACCAAGTGTATAACCCATAAACTAGAACAATGACGTAAATTTCGAATTTATATAACCAGGTTATAATAATATACATACTATACCCGTGATCCGTTGACGAGAATGGATAACTCGTTGAGAGCAGTTAGCAGACACTTTTTACATGTTCTCGTCTGTTTTGAATTCTGGTCCGCAGGGTAACTACTATACAGGTACTCGAGTATAATTGCCATCGTTCGAACCCAATACATTAATACAGAATGAGGGTTCTAGAGGTATTATTAACACATACCCTACCTGATGGGACCGGCGTACGAGGGTACTAAGTACTTAACGGTTGAAGCATGCTTCAAGTTCTAATGAACTGCCCGTAAAAAGTGAAGATTGTCTATTTAAAATGTTGAGAAATCTTTGGCTAACAAATAAGCTTTCAAATATAAATAATATTACCTACGTTTTCACAGTGTTGTCAGTTCGATTCCTAGCAAAAAATATTTGACTGCATTATTTCTTAGTTTTAATAAAAAGCTACGTTTAAAAAAAACGACTTCAAAAACCAAAAAGTATAAAATAACTTAATAAAGATTTAATTTAATACACCTCTTATGCAAACCTAATACCTTTACCATAATATAAAATTAACAGTTTCAGAAGTCGGTGCTAATCCACGCTGAACCAAATTGAAGGCACCGACTTCTGAAACTGTTCAGAAGTCGGTGTACATACAAAAAAAAAACAATCGAATATAGTATATAGATTCCCCTTTTTTGAAGTCGGTTAAAAATAAAATCAAGATGATTAATCTTTATGTAAAATTAGCTATTTTTTAATATTTATAGTACTTTTCATCTAAGACACCTGATTTGGGATACTCATTTAGTCTATGTATACCTACTGGTGGCGATTCTGTTGGACATTTTGACAGTACTAAACTAGACTAAACGCAACTGTCACTTTCTTTTTCTACTGAAACAGAAAGAGACAAACACCCTTAGTTTAGTTTAGTCCTGTCAAAGTGCGCTACAGAATCTACACCACTGTATCTTATAAATCTTGTTTCTTTTACGATAAGAAATAAAAATAGATGTCTCTCGCTACTTGTAATTTATTCTCAATGAGGCATGACAGCAGTAGAGCGTTTTCTCATGCAAAAATCGAGTAATGAGCACCATAGACTTACAGGCATTCGGTCAAGCGTATTTTTTTTTAACACTAGTGAAAGATTTGTTCCTATTGCACAGGAATACGAGCTAAGAGTTAGTTCCCCTTCATCTTTTCGTGTGGTTAGTGACTAACCTGGTGTCAGAGTTTATGTCGCCCATGGGCCTCTGACTTGGCTTCACATGCCGTCAAGAAATATCTCTCAGGCATGCCGGTTTCGTCACGATGTTTTCCTTCACGGTTTTTTTAAGCAAGTGATACTTATACAATACGCACATAAATCCGAAAAGTCAGAGGTACGTGCCTTGGGTTCGAACTCGAGACCTATGACTTGGCTGTTCGACGGTCACACCACTAGGCTATCACTGCTATAAATTCGTTCCCCTGAAACAACTTCACTGTCAGTTTCATTAAAACATGTAAGCAGTAGCATTGTAGATTTATAATATAGCATTACGCCGGTATTCTCCGAAGGTTTCAGCAGAGGTGTATAGTAACACCCTCATTTCGGGGTAAGCCTATTGCCATCAACCGGGCATAAATCCAAACTCCGGGCTGCTACTGAGGAATTCCACACGGAAAAACCCAATAACACGTTGCCCGACCTGGGGGTCGAACCCAGGACCTCACGATCAGCAGTCGCGCTTGCCACCACTAGATCAACGAGGAAACCTGTAGATTTATATCTATACTAATATTATAAAGAGGAAAGATTTGTATTTTTGTATGTTTGTATTTTTGTATGTAACGAATAAACTTAAAAATTACTGGACCGATTTCAAAAATTATTTTGCCGTTAGAAAGCTACATTATCAGTGAGTAACAGGCTACGGCCGGAGCCGTGAAGACACAGCTAGTTATGAGTATAAACGGGTAGATAATAAGGCATTCGTGAAAGTTTGTCTATTTTTTTAAACACTAGAGAATTGGACTTATTCTATTTCGCCAGAATATGCTTCCTTCACGTCGTATTTAGATCATAGAACGGAAAGCCCTTTACGTAGCCACTGAATATTAATATGCTGTTAATTTTAAGTGTAATAGCTAAAGTTAGTCTTCCGGTTAAAATTCAATTTTCGGTTTAATGCGTAGAACTGCGGTAAGATAAATAGGAACTTTAATGGAATGGAATAATGGCTCAGTTATGAAGTTCTTAAGTACGGGTATGATTTCGAGTGTTATTGAAATAAGGGAAATAACACCAACATTTTTAATATTAATTTACAACAACTTTTGTTATTCAGACTGGTGTTCACTAACATTATTTCACTGATTAAACAACCGTCTACCTAAAATTCAAGTATATTTTTCGAGTAAACGATTATATATTTATTTGCCGTATGGCCAAATACTAAAACATTACCTAATTTTAAGTCACCGCACGTGACAGCACGAGACTTAATGTCCTGCTGTCACTGTCACTCTAAGGCGAAGTGACAGTGACGTAAGACTGTCACATTTTGTAGTGCTCGTAAGCAGCTGATGATCGGTTCTAGATTCTACCATTTCCTAGATCACCTAGTGTTATTCTGTTCTCATGCCAAGGAGTCATTTTAGAGTAAAAAACCGAAGTTTGGAATTGATAAATGACAATAGAATTGCACCTATGTGAACTTGGCAACTGAGTATATAATAATTAATTTTTATGATTTTCGTTCGATTGTACTACGTTTGTACCGGATTGTACCGCTTTTTAAATCGTTTGTACCCAAAGGGGGTAAGAGATATAGGGGTGAAAAAAAATTGTCACCCGGGTTTACAATAATTATGTTTTATGCCTTCCATTCGATTGTACTATGTTTGTAAAGGATTGTACCGCTTTTTATTTTATTTGTAACTTAAGGGGGTGAGAGACATAGGGGTGAAAAAAACTGGTTACACAATAATTTATTTCTATGACTTCCATTCGATTGTACTATGTTTGTACCGGATTGTACCGCCCTTTAAATCGTTTGTACCCTAAGGGGTTAAGAGATATAAGGGAGAGAAAATTTTGGTAACCGGGTATACAAAAAATATTTTTAATGACTTCCATTCGATTGTACTACGCTTCCATTCGTTTGTACTATGTTTGTACCGGATTGTACCGCTTTTTAAATCGTTTGTACCTTAAGGGGGTAAGAAACATAAGGGTACAAAAAACTGGGTATACAATAATTAAATTCTATAACTTCTATTCGGTTGTACTATGTTAGAACAGTACTGTATTGATTCTGATCGGTGTTACTATCCGTAGAATCGCGGGTACAAACGATACAAACAAAACAGCAAGCGGTACAAAAGGGTACAAACGATAAAAACCGAGTTTTATTCTTAAAATTTAATCATCCCCAGAAAAATGAAATAAGTAGAAAATACTATTTATATCGGTGTTACTATCCGTAGAATCGCGGGTACAAACGATACAAACGAAACACCAAGGGGTACAATAGGGAACAAACGATAAAATCCGAGTTTTATTCGTAAAATTGAATCATCCTCAGAAAAATCAAATAAGTAGAAAATACTATTTTTATCGATGTTACTATCCGTAGAATAACGGGTACAAACGACACAAACTAAACAGCAAGCGGTACAATAGGGTACAAACGATAAAAAACGAGATTTATTCGTAAAATTGAATCATCCCCAGAAAAATGAAATAAGTAGAAAATACTATTTATATCGGTGTTACTATCCGTAGAATCGCGGGTACAAACGATACAAACGAAACACCAAGGGGTACAATAGGGTACAAACGATAAAATCCGAGTTTTATTGGTAAAATTTAAACATCCCCAGAAAAATCACTAAGTAGTACAATACAATTCTTATCGATGTTACTATCCGTAGAATCACGGGTACAAACGATACAAAAAAAACAACAAGCGGTATAATAGGGTACAAACGATAAAAACCGAGTTTTATTCGTAAATTTTAATCATCCCCAGAAAAATGAAATAAGTGGAAAATACTATGTTTATCGGTGTTACTATCCGTAGAATCGCGGGTACAAACGATACAAACGAAAATGCAAGGGGTACAATAGGGTACGAACGATAAAATCCGAGTTTTATTGGTAAAATTTAAACATCCCCAGAAAAATCACTAAGTAGGACAATACAATTCTTATCGATGTTACTATCCGTAGAATCACGGGTACAAACGATACAAACAAAACACCAAGCGGTACAAAAGGGTACAAACGATAAAAACCGAGTTTTATTCTTAAAATTTAATCATCCCCAGAAAAATGAAATAAGTAGAAAATACTATTTATATCGGTATTACTATCCGTAGAATCGCGGGTACAAACGATACAAATGAAACACCAAGGGGTACAATAGGGTACAAACGATAAAATCCGAGTTTTATTCGTAAAATTTAAACATCCCCAGAAAAATCAAATAAGTAGAAAATACTATTTTTATCTATGTTACTATCCGTAGAATCACGGGTACAAACGACACAAACTAAGCAGCAAGCGGTACAATAGGGTACAAACGATAAATTCCGAGTTTTATTCGTAAAATTTAAACATCCCCAGAAAAATCACTAAGTAGGACAATACGATTCTTATCAATGGAACTATCCGTAGAATCACGGGTACAAACGACACAAACAAAACAGCAAGCGGTACAATAGGGTACAAACGATAAAATCCGAGTTTTATTCGTAAAATTTAATCATCCCCAGAAAAATGAAATAAGTAGGAAAATACAATTTTTATCGATGTTACTATCCGTAGAATCGCGGGTACAAACGATACAAACGAAACACCAAGGGGTACAATAGGGTACAAACGATAAATTCCGAGTTTTATTCGTAAAATTTAAACATCCCCAGAAAAATCACTAAGTAGGACAATACGATTCTTATCAATGTTAGTATCCGTAGAATCACGGGTACAAACGATACAAACAAAACAGCAAGCGGTACAATAGGGTACAAACGATAAAATCCGAGTTTTATTCGTAAAATTTAATCATCCCCAGAAAAATGAAATAAGTAGAAAATACTATTTATATCGGTGTTACTATCCGTAGAATCGCGGGTACAAACGATACAAACGAAACACCAAGGGGTACAATAGGGTACAAACGATAAAATCCGAGTTTTATTCGTAAAATTTAAACATCCCCAGAAAAATCAAATAAGTAGAAAATACTATTTTTATCGATATTACTATCCGTAGAATCACGGGTACAAACGACACAAACTAAGCAGCAAGCGGTACAATAGGGTACAAACGATAAATTCCGAGTTTTATTCGTAAAATTTAAACATCCCCAGAAAAATCACTAGGTAGGACAATACGATTCTTATCAATGTTACTATCCGTAGAATCACGGGTACAAACGATACAAACAAAACAGCAAGCGGTACAATAGGGTACAAACGATAAAATCCGAGTTTTATTCGTAAAATTTAATCATCCCCAGAAAAATGAAATAAGTAGGAAAATACAATTTTTATCGATGTTACTATCCGTAGAATCGCGGGTACAAACGATAAACGATACAAACGAAACACCAAGGGGTACAATAGGGTACAAACGATAAATTCCGAGTTTTATTCGTAAGATTTAAACATCCCCAGAAAAATCACTAAGTAGGACAATACGATTCTTATCAATGTTAGTATCCGTAGAATCACGGGTACAAACGATACAAACAAAACAGCAAGCGGTACAATAGGGTACAAACGATAAAATCCGAGTTTTATTCGTAAAATTTAATCATCCCCAGAAAAATGAAATAAGTAGAAAATACTATTTATATCGGTGTTACTATCCGTAGAATCGCGGGTACAAACGATACAAACGAAACACCAAGGGGTACAATAGGGTACAAACGATAAAATCCGAGTTTTATTCGTAAAATTTAAACATCCCCAGAAAAATCAAATAAGTAGAAAATACTATTTTTATCGATATTATTATCCGTAGAATCACGGGTACAAACGACACAAACTAAGCAGCAAGCGGTACAATAGGGTACAAACGATAAATTCCGAGTTTTATTCGTAAAATTTAAACATCCCCAGAAAAATCACTAGGTAGGACAATACGATTCTTATCAATGTTACTATCCGTAGAATCACGGGTACAAACGATACAAACAAAACAGCAAGCGGTACAATAGGGTACAAACGATAAAATCCGAGTTTTATTCGTAAAATTTAATCATCCCCAGAAAAATGAAATAAGTAGGAAAATACAATTTTTATCGATGTTACTATCCGTAGAATCGCGGGTACAAACGATACAAACGAAACACCAAGGGGTACAATAGGGTACAAACGATAAATTCCGAGTTTTATTCGTAAAATTTAAACATCCCCAGAAAAATCACTAAGTAGGACAATACGATTCTTATCAATGTTAGTATCCGTAGAATCACGGGTACAAACGATACAAACAAAACAGCAAGCGGTACAATAGGGTACAAACGATAAAATCCGAGTTTTATTCGTAAAATTTAATCATCCCCAGAAAAATGAAATAAGTAGAAAATACTATTTATATCGGTGTTACTATCCGTAGAATCGCGGGTACAAACGATACAAACGAAACACCAAGGGGTACAATAGGGTACAAACGATAAAATCCGAGTTTTATTCGTAAAATTTAAACATCCCCAGAAAAATCAAATAAGTAGAAAATACTATTTTTATCGATATTACTATCCGTAGAATCACGGGTACAAACGACACAAACTAAGCAGCAAGCGGTACAATAGGGTACAAACGATAAATTCCGAGTTTTATTCGTAAAATTTAAACATCCCCAGAAAAATCACTAGGTAGGACAATACGATTCTTATCAATGTTACTATCCGTAGAATCACGGGTACAAACGATACAAACAAAACAGCAAGCGGTACAATAGGGTACAAACGATAAAATCCGAGTTTTATTCGTAAAATTTAATCATCCCCAGAAAAATGAAATAAGTAGGAAAATACAATTTTTATCGATGTTACTATCCGTAGAATCGCGGGTACAAACGATACAAACGAAACACCAAGGGGTACAATAGGGTACAAACGATAAATTCCGAGTTTTATTCTTAAAATTTAATCATCCCCAGAAAAATGAAATAAGTAGAAAATACTATTTATATCGGTATTACTATCCGTAGAATCGCGGGTACAAACGATACAAATGAAACACCAAGGGGTACAATAGGGTACAAACGATAAAATCCGAGTTTTATTCGTAAAATTTAAACATCCCCAGAAAAATCAAATAAGTAGAAAATACTATTTTTATCTATGTTACTATCCGTAGAATCACGGGTACAAACGACACAAACTAAGCAGCAAGCGGTACAATAGGGTACAAACGATAAATTCCGAGTTTTATTCGTAAAATTTAAACATCCCCAGAAAAATCACTAAGTAGGACAATACGATTCTTATCAATGGAACTATCCGTAGAATCACGGGTACAAACGATACAAACAAAACAGCAAGCGGTACAATAGGGTACAAACGATAAAATCCGAGTTTTATTCGTAAAATTTAATCATCCCCAGAAAAATGAAATAAGTAGGAAAATACAATTTTTATCGATGTTACTATCCGTAGAATCGCGGGTACAAACGATACAAACGAAACACCAAGGGGTACAATAGGGTACAAACGATAAATTCCGAGTTTTATTCGTAAAATTTAAACATCCCCAGAAAAATCACTAAGTAGGACAATACGATTCTTATCAATGTTAGTATCCGTAGAATCACGGGTACAAACGATACAAACAAAACAGCAAGCGGTACAATAGGGTACAAACGATAAAATCCGAGTTTTATTCGTAAAATTTAATCATCCCCAGAAAAATGAAATAAGTAGAAAATACTATTTATATCGGTGTTACTATCCGTAGAATCGCGGGTACAAACGATACAAACGAAACACCAAGGGGTACAATAGGGTACAAACGATAAAATCCGAGTTTTATTCGTAAAATTTAAACATCCCCAGAAAAATCAAATAAGTAGAAAATACTATTTTTATCGATATTACTATCCGTAGAATCACGGGTACAAACGACACAAACTAAGCAGCAAGCGGTACAATAGGGTACAAACGATAAATTCCGAGTTTTATTCGTAAAATTTAAACATCCCCAGAAAAATCACTAGGTAGGACAATACGATTCTTATCAATGTTACTATCCGTAGAATCACGGGTACAAACGATACAAACAAAACAGCAAGCGGTACAATAGGGTACAAACGATAAAATCCGAGTTTTATTCGTAAAATTTAATCATCCCCAGAAAAATGAAATAAGTAGGAAAATACAATTTTTATAGATGTTACTATCCGTAGAATCGCGGGTACAAACGATAAACGATACAAACGAAACACCAAGGGGTACAATAGGGTACAAACGATAAATTCCGAGTTTTATTCGTAAAATTTAAACATCCCCAGAAAAATCACTAAGTAGGACAATACGATTCTTATCAATGTTAGTATCCGTAGAATCACGGGTACAAACGATACAAACAAAACAGCAAGCGGTACAATAGGGTACAAACGATAAAATCCGAGTTTTATTCGTAAAATTTAATCATCCCCAGAAAAATGAAATAAGTAGAAAATACTATTTATATCGGTGTTACTATCCGTAGAATCGCGGGTACAAACGATACAAACGAAACACCAAGGGGTACAATAGGGTACAAACGATAAAATCCGAGTTTTATTCGTAAAATTTAAACATCCCCAGAAAAATCAAATAAGTAGAAAATACTATTTTTATCGATATTACTATCCGTAGAATCACGGGTACAAACGACACAAACTAAGCAGCAAGCGGTACAATAGGGTACAAACGATAAATTCCGAGTTTTATTCGTAAAATTTAAACATCCCCAGAAAAATCACTAGGTAGGACAATACGATTCTTATCAATGTTACTATCCGTAGAATCACGGGTACAAACGATACAAACAAAACAGCAAGCGGTACAATAGGGTACAAACGATAAAATCCGAGTTTTATTCGTAAAATTTAATCATCCCCAGAAAAATGAAATAAGTAAGAAAATACAATTTTTATCGATGTTACTATCCGTAGAATCACGGGTACAAACGATACAAACAAAACACCAAGCGGTACAAAAGGGTACAAACGATAAAAACCGAGTTTTATTCTTAAAATTTAATCATCCCCAGAAAAAAGTAATAAGTAGAAAATACTATTTTTATCGATGTTACTATCCGTAGAATCGCGGGTACAAACGATACAAATGAAACACCAAGGGGTACAATAGGGTACAAACGATAAAATCCGAGTTTTATTCGTAAAATTTAAACATCCCCAGAAAAATCACTAAGTAGGAAAATACAATTCTTATCAATGTTACTATCCGTAGAATCACGGGTACAAACGATACAAACAAAACACCAAGCGGTACAAAAGGGTACAAACGATAAAAACCGAGTTTTATTCTTAAAATTTAATCATCCCCAGAAAAAAGTAATAAGTAGAAAATACTATTTTTATCGATGTTACTATCCTTAGAATCGCGGGTACAAACGATACAAATGAAACACCAAGGGGTACAATAGGGTACAAACGATAAAATCCGAGTTTTATTCGTAAAATTTAAACATCCCCAGAAAAATCACTAAGTGGGAAAATACAATTCTTATCGATGTTACTATGCGTAGAATCGCGGGTACAAACGATACAAACGAAACACCAAGATGTACAATAGGGTAAAAACGATAAAACCGAGTTTTATTCGTAAAAAAGTGGCTTCAAATGGTTCGTGTAATATAACACACGGCTGCGGCGTCGCCAGTTTCTTTTTCCAGACACGCGGTAGCGTGTAATGCCAAGTTCAAAACTTTGCTTGACACGCTATCGCGTTTCTAGATCATCCCCAGAAAAATCAAATATGTAGAAAAATACAATTCTTATCGCTGTTACTATGATGATTCAATTTTATGAAAATAAACTCGGATTTTTATCGTTTTTACCCTATTGTACCGCTTGGTGTTTTATTTGTATCGTTTGTACCCGCAATTCTACGGATAGTAACACCGATAAAAATAGTATTTTCTACTTATTTCATTTTTCTGGGGATGATTAAATTTTAAGAATAAAACTCGGTTTTTATCGTTTGTACCCTTTTGTACCGCTTGGTGTTTTGTTTGTATCGTTTGTACCCGTGATTCTACGGATAGTAACATCGATAAGAATTGTATTGTCCTACTTAGTGATTTTTCTGGGGATGTTTAAATTTTACCAATAAAACTCGGATTTTATCGTTTGTACCCTATTGTACCGCTTGCTGTTTAGTTTGTGTCGTTTGTACCCGTGATTCTACGTATAGTAACATCGATAAGAATTGTATTTTCTACTTATTTGATTTTTCTGAGGATGATTCAATTTTACGAATAAAACTCGGATTTTATCGTTTGTACCCTATTGTACCCCTTGGTGTTTCGTTTGTATCGTTTGTACCCGCGATTCTACGGATAGTAACACCGATATAAATAGTATTTTCTACTTATTTCATTTTTCTGGGGATGATTAAATTTTAAGAATAAAACTCGGTTTTTATCGTTTGTACCCTTTTGTACCGCTTGGTGTTTTGTTTGTATCGTTTGTACCCGCAATTCTACGCATAGTAACATTGATAAGAATTGTATTTTTCTACTTAGTGATTTTTCTGGGAATGTTTAAATTTCAAGAATAAAACTCGGTTTTTATCGTTTGTACCCTATTGTACCGCTTGCTGTTTAGTTTGTGTCGTTTGTACCCGTGATCCTACGGATAGTAACATCGATAAAAATAGTATTTTCTACTTATTTGATTTTTCTGAGGATGATTCAATTTTACGAATAAAACTCGGTTTTTATCGTTTGTACCCTATTGTACCGCTTGGTGTTTTATTTGTATCGTTTGTACCCGCAATTCTACGCATAGTAACATTGATTAGAATTGTATTTTTCTACTTAGTGATTTTTCTGGGAATGTTTAAATTTTACGAATAAAACTCGGATTTTATCGTTTGTACCCTATTGTACCGCTTGCTGTTTAGTTTGTGTCGTTTGTACCCGTGATTCTACGGATAGCAACATCGATAAGAATTGTATTTTCTACTTATTTGATTTTTCTGAGGATGATTCAATTTTACGAATAAAACTCGGATTTTATCGTTTGTACCCTATTGTACCCCTTGGTGTTTCGTTTGTATCGTTTGTACCCGCAATTCTACGCATAGTAACATTGATTAGAATTGTATTTTTCTACTTAGTGATTTTTCTGGGAATGTTTAAATTTCAAGAATAAAACTCGGTTTTTATCGTTTGTACCCTATTGTACCGCTTGCTGTTTAATTTGTGTCGTTTGTACCCGTGTTCCTACGGATAGTAACATCGATAAAAATAGTATTTTCTACTTATTTGATTTTTCTGAGGATGATTCAATTTTACGAATAAAACTCGGTTTTTATCGTTTGTACCCTATTGTACCGCTTGGTGTTTTATTTGTATCGTTTGTACCCGCAATTCTACGCATAGTAACATTGATTAGAATTGTATTTTTCTACTTAGTGATTTTTCTGGGAATGTTTAAATTTTACGAATAAAACTCGGATTTTATCGTTTGTACCCTATTGTACCGCTTGCTGTTTAGTTTGTGTCGTTTGTACCCGTGATTCTACGGATAGCAACATCGATAAGAATTGTATTTTCTACTTATTTGATTTTTCTGAGGATGATTCAATTTTACGAATAAAACTCGGATTTTATCGTTTGTACCCTATTGTACCCCTTGGTGTTTCGTTTGTATCGTTTGTACCCGCAATTCTACGGATAGTAACACCGATAAAAATAGTATTTTCTACTTATTAAATTTTTCTGGGGATGATTAAATTTTAAGAATAAAACTCGGTTTTTATCCTTTGTACCCTTTTGTACCGCTTGGTGTTTTATTTGTATCGTTTGTACCCGCAATTCTACGCATAGTAACATTGATTAGAATTGTATTTTTCTACTTAGTGATTTTTCTGGGAATGTTTAAATTTTACGAATAAAACTCGGATTTTATCGTTTGTACCCTATTGTACCGCTTGCTGTTTAGTTTGTGTCGTTTGTACCCGTGATTCTACGGATAGTAACATCGATAAAAATAGTATTTTCTACTTATTTGATTTTTCTGAGGATGATTCAATTTTACGAATAAAACTCGGATTTTATCGTTTGTACCCTATTGTACCCCTTGGTGTTTCGTTTGTATCGTTTGTACCCGTGATTCTACGGATAGTAACATCGATAAGAATTGTATTGTCCTACTTAGTGATTTTTCTGGGGATGTTTAAATTTTACCAATAAAACTCGGATTTTATCGTTTGTACCCTATTGTACCCCTTGGTGTTTCATTTGTATCGTTTGTACCCGCGATTCTACGGATAGTAACATCGATGAAAATAGTATTTTCTACTTATTTGATTTTTCTGGGGATGATTAAATTTTAAGAATAAAACTCGGTTTTTATCGTTTGTACCCTTTTGTACCGCTTGGTGTTTTGTTTGTATCGTTTGTACCCGTGATTCTACGGATAGTAACACCGATAAAAATAGTATTTTCTACTTATTTCATTTTTCTGGGGATGATTAAATTTTAAGAATAAAACTCGGTTTTTATCGTTTGTACCCTTTTGTACCGCTTGGTGTTTTGTTTGTATCGTTTGTACCCGTGATTCTACGGATAGTAACATCGATAAGAATTGTATTTTCCTACTTAGTGATTTTTCTGGGGATGTTTAAATTTTACCAATAAAACTCGGATTTTATCGTTTGTACCCTATTGTACCGCTTGCTGTTTAGTTTGTGTCGTTTGTACCCGTGATTCTACGGATAGTAACATCGATAAAAATTGTATTTTTCTACTTATTTGATTTTTCTGAGGATGATTCAATTTTACGAATAAAACTCGGATTTTATCGTTTGTACCCTATTGTACCCCTTGGTGTTTTGTTTGTATCGTTTGTACTCGTAATTCTACGGATAGTAACACCGATAAAAATAGTATTTTCTACTTATTTCATTTTTCTGGGGATGATTAAATTTTAAGAATAAAACTCGGTTTTTATCGTTTGTTCCCTTTTGTACCGCTTGGTGTTTTGTTTGTATCGTTTGTACCCGTGATTCTACGGATAGTAACATCGATAAGAATTGTATTTTCCTACTTAGTGATTTTTCTGGGGATGTTTAAATTTTACGAATAAAACTCGGATTTTATCGTTTGTACCCTATTGTACCCTTGGTGTTTCGTTTGTATCGTTTGTACCCGCGATTCTACGGATAGTAACACCGATAAAAATAGTATTTTCTACTTATTTCATTTTTCTGGGGATGATTAAATTTTAAGAATAAAACTCGGTTTTTATCGTTTGTACCCTTTTGTACCGCTTGGTGTTTTGTTTGTATCGTTTGTACCCGTGATTCTACGGATAGTAACATCGATAAAAATTGTATTTTCCTACTTAGTGATTTTTCTGGGGATGTTTAAATTTTACGAATAAAACTCGGATTTTATCGTTTGTACCCTATTGTACCGCTTGCTGTTTTGTTTGTATCGTTTGTACCCGTGATTCTACGGATAGTAACATTGATAAGAATCGTATTGTCCTACTTAGTGATTTTTCTGGGGATGATTAAATTTTAAGAATAAAACTCGGTTTTTATCGTTTGTACCCTTTTGTACCGCTTGCTGTTTTGTTTGTATCGTTTGTACCCGCGATTCTACGGATAGTAACACCGATCAGAATCAATACAGTACTGTTCTAACATAGTACAACCGAATAGAAGTTATAGAATTTAATTATTGTATACCCAGTTTTTTGTACCCTTATGTTTCTTACCCCCTTAAGGTACAAACGATATAAAAAGCGGTACAATCCGGTACAAACATAGTACAAACGAATGGAAGCGTAGTACAATCGAATGGAAGTCATTAAAAATATTTTTTGTATACCCGGTTACCAAAATTTTCTCTCCCTTATATCTCTTAACCCCTTAGGGTACAAACGATTTAAAGGGCGGTACAATCCGGTACAAACATAGTACAATCGAATGGAAGTCATAGAAATAAATTATTGTGTAACCAGTTTTTTTCACCCCTATGTCTCTCACCCCCTTAAGTTACAAATAAAATAAAAAGCGGTACAATCCTTTACAAACATAGTACAATCGAATGGAAGGCATAAAACATAATTATTGTAAACCCGGGTGACAATTTTTTTTCACCCCTATATCTCTTACCCCCTTTGGGTACAAACGATTTAAAAAGCGGTACAATCCGGTACAAACGTAGTACAATCGAACGAAAATCATAAAAATTAATTATTATATACTCAGTTGCCAAGTTCACATAGGTTAGAATTGCTCTCTGTCGTTTCATGGGGCTTAATACAGTCGGTTTAGGTGAAATATGGGTGTACAAGTCATGGGACACCACTTTTACAAAAACTTACCCTTGGGTAAAGACGTGATGTGCGAGTAGGTATAATTCATTATAAAAAAAAAGTATTTTCCATTTGAGTATTTAAGTATAGCTATTTCTATTAACCGTTAAATATTATATATATATATAATAATTATACCCATCATTATCCTCCAGGAGCTACCTCCCAATAACATAGGTACCTATATATTTAATAACCTTTCATACATAATTTGCTTTTATACAGCCGGTCTAACATTACTTCAGTCTGTTTATTACACATTTCTGTTATTGTAATAACTGGAGCGCCAAGCTCGTAATAGTTTCAAATTTTCATCCGAATGCTTTGGGAAAATAAGTGAATAAATTATGCAGCTTGAATCTGCAAATGTTGTTGCATGTTTACAACTTCATTTTCTTTTTAATCAACATAAAAAAATACTACACGAGATTGCAAACTTTCACGACTCAATTTCTCGTAAATTCAACAAAGACAATAGATTTGTTACTTTGATGAATGAATACCTCAAATTAAGGTTAGGTATATATATACGCCTGAAAACCTGCTGATGTCATCAAAACATGTTGAGAAGTTGGCGCACAATTTTCCCGGGCTTTACAAAAGAAACAAGCGAGTCATCATGCCCTGTGCTCAGTGTACTCACTCCCACATACTCGCGAATGAACTACGGGAATCTGACACCGCTGTGACATAAAATAAAAAATAGCAGAAGGGAATCTCCATATGAAGCCGAATGAAATAAAAAAATGACGGGATTCGAACTGTGCTGCATCTTGTCACGTAGATCATGCGCGATAGACCACCTATAGAACAATCACTGTTATGTTCATTATTTTTGCATTATATCGCATTATGTCAGGTGTCTATAGCCAAAAACTAATCGTTTTGCTTACCGATAGTAGCATTTTTAATGCTAACTAGGTATACAAGGTTAGTCGGAAAGGGGTACTAAGCCGAAAGGGTGTTAAAGTACCCATAATAATGAATAAGTTTTGTTCTACAACTTTCCCCAAAACTCGATAGTTTAAGAGAAATAGCTGTTCAAAGATTTCATAAAAAATACGCTAATTTCTATCTATCCTCAGCTATGATCAGCTGTGTTTACATTTTAGGTCATATTTGGGGTCACGGATTAGAAACCCCATTTTCTGCATGCATAACTAAAGGAGGTATGAAGAATTTTCGAAAAAACTAAAATAAAAAATATTTTTCATGGATTTCTTTTTATCGAATTTTGAAATTTTAATACTTGCTTTAAAATAGTCATCAGTGATACTTTAAGTGGCCCGCGGCTTAGTACCCCTTTCCGACTAACCTTGTATAAACACACTCGTAAGCTAATTTTACCTGTGATAGCTACTAACATATGGGAAATTATCATTATTGGTCTTCTTCTTTTCGTGTGGTTAGTGACTAACCTGGTGTCAGAGCTTTTGCCGCCCATGGGCCTCTGACTTGGCTTCACATGCCGTCGAGAAATATCTCTCAGGTTTCACCGTTCACCGCTTTTAAGCAAGTGATAATTATACAATACGCACATGAATCCGAAAAGTCAGAGGTGCGTGCTTTGGGTTCGAACTTGAAACCTATGACTTGGCAGTTCGACGGTCACACCACTAGGCTGTCACTGCTAATCATCGTTGGTAAACATACAAGAGTCTTAATTTTAATCAATAACGCTCCGTAAACTGTTGGTATCGGCCTTAGTCACTTACCAGTACGCTTGGTAAAGCATATAATCGATTAACTCACGCTAATCAGGAAACAAAGTTCAAGCTGTTGAATGCGTCATGTTCTATACAGATATAAACCTTCTGTCCTTATCTATCTAGTGGCTTTAATTTCCCTTCGAAGTCGTGCCACAGCCGTCCGTTAGAATTGACCCAAATAAACAATAGTTCGTGTTCAAATAACTAAGTCTGCAACAAAGGTACCCGTATATTAGTCGGACAAAGTCAACTACAGCCATTATGTTATGTGCCAGTACATAGGCATTACACGAGATTATTCCGTGCGCCTTCTATAAGGTCATAAGTATACTTGAGACATAAAAGCATCTGTGATTTTGTGACTGCAAAATACTGGAACACGTTTTAACGCCCCGTAGCGCGTTCGTGGCCAGTTAAATTTTAATTGCTATTTCATATTAGGTATACTTCTCCATATTTGCTTACTTTCCTAATGCTTTCTCATCTCTTGAGCGGAGTAAATAATTTGATCGTATTGGTAAATTGTTTGTCGTCTCCGCTCTGTCAGACAGGCATTATATGAAGTACCTTTTAAAAGATTTTTGTTACAAAATTACAAAGTTGCACAAAATTGCTCCTCTTCACAGATAACATTATTCTATTTAAATGATTCTGCTGAAATTTCGAGTTAATAATGCTCAAACAATTATTTTTCTGGTAATGAATACCAAAAGTCTTAGAGCTTTAATTAAAGTGAAAAATAAAGTGAAAAAGACAGACTGGCGTAGGTTTTGTAATTTTAATAGCCAAAAATAGGGGAGCCGGGAATCGAATCAACACAAACTTAAGAAAATATCAACCTGTATTTTTATTTCACTAAATCGCTCATTATTTTATTTGTTGTTAGTTTTTACTTCATGGACTTCTTTTAATTTAAGACACTGTGTTTGTTGGAGACGTTTGATTCTTATTATTGACTCTATCGATATCTATCAACAGGTGCCATAAAATACAGGACGATACGATTTCGCAGTTTCACCAGTTCGAATCCCAGCTCCAACAAAAGACTGTTAGAAAATCGTTTAGTACATAACCTACCCCAAGGGTGGACCTACCCTTTAGTTATGTTACAGTTGTAAGCTATTAAATAATCTATACTATCTGTACTAATATTATAAAGAGGAAAGTATTTTTGTATGTAACGAATAAACTTGAAAATACTGAACCGATTTCAAATATTCTTTTGCCGTTAGAAAGCTACATTATCACTGAGTAAAATAGGCTATATCTATTTATTACTGGAAAAAAACTTCTTACGCTGGCGAAGACGTGAGGACACAGCTAGTGATTTAATAATGTGCTTTTTAATATAGATAATATTGATCGTTTTAGACTGTCATTACTAAAAATTACTCCTAAATTACTACACAATTATTTTGTCAGTAGCAAGGATGGCTTCTCCATACTTCCGAAACACCTATATAGCTATAATTTTAACAATTAATTTACCACTGCATACAACATTAATGGTTATCAGATTATTTATTTGCCATGTTCCATGCAAATACCTTCTGACTAACATTTATTTAAAATTATACGCCTTTGTAGGCGACTGTAAACCATTTCAGGGGCTTTAAAGAGACACATTGTAATTTATTTAGTGGAATCAACCGGCCTGCGTCATTAACGATCGATATTTTGTACTGTTTTATGTTTGTGGACTATCCATGCTTTCACAACGCTTGTTGTCAGTGATGGCAGTAATACACGATTAGGGTTGCTATCCATCCGGGTTTCCCCGGATTTGTCCTAGTTTAGAGGGCATCTGGGGAGCGTCCGGGCGGGGCTTCATTTGTAGTCCGGGTTTAAAAATTTAAAGTCTTGGGCCGCCCGCGAGACATTTGTGTGTCGTGTTTTTTATTACATTGACTATGTTTAAAAAACCTGTTGACATGTCCGAGTTCTGGGCTCTAAAATTCGAGGTTTTCACCCGTCTTGTCCTGGTTGCCAAATTTTAGAGATGGCAACCCTATACACGATAGGCTTATTTGAATCGATCTTTTTTGTGAATAAAATTAAAGGTTAACCTAAACCTGTATATTTAATTGATTATGGAATCATCTGTATTGGTTGTTAGTATTGTCCATATTTTCGAGGTCAATTTAGATGTATAAGAGCACTAACACATCGGGAAGCTTGCAAGAAACATGAAAGCTACAAGTTTTGTAGGGCTTGTGATCTGCTCGCATAGGTACATTCACCTTATTTAATTGTTGAACCACATTGCATTTTTGATTTAGCCGTTAGCCTTCTTCCATACAAATATTCGATTTTGTATTTTATGGCTGTATCGAGGAACTCTATGATTAAATTTGGCGACCGTACATCAAGCAAAACGTACGTTCGACGCGCAGTCATGTGTACGTACTTTAACATTCACGCGGAACAAGTAAAGAGGGTGCTGGCTGGGTGTCTAATATTTTATACTTATGATTCAGTAATCATGCTCTTCCCCTTTTAAGCGGAGTTTCACCACAATCATACAAGCCTGTGGTTTGTAGTGGTATTGGGATAGCAGCTACGTGTGATAATAATTTATTAGGTTGGACGATTAAATGTATACGTAATGAGGGTTCGCCAGTCTTTTGTTACGTTGCGAGTATGATTTGATAGTAAGTTTCTGATACGCTGATTGTTATATAACATCACGCCTGTATTCCCCGAAGAGTTGGGCAGAGGTGTATAGTAACACACTCTCTTTTCGCCACTATGTTTAAGTCCCATGTAATAGGGGGCGAGCCTCTTGCCATCAACCGGGCACAAATCCAAACTCCGGGTTGCTACTGAGGAATTCCCCACGGAAAAAACCCAATAATACTGCCCAACCTGGGGATCGAACCCAGGACGTCTCGATCAGCAGTCGCGCTTGCCACCACTAGACCAACGAGGCAGTTGTAGATTGTTACAGCTGCCTAATGTCATGTAATTAATGTATCATGCTATTATATCAATATAATCTATCGGTTTCGTATCACTGCACATCGTAAGCTTCCCCATTGATCATTAAAAATACAACTGAACTGTGACTTACCTATGTATATGTATACCTTTGCTGATCCATCAAGTTTCAAAGGAACAATGTCGTGTAAGTCCCGAATGTTATTAATTATGAACCAAGCGTCAACGACAGCATATATGTATAAGTATACAAGGTTAGTCGGAAAGGGGGTACTAAGCCGCGAGCCTCTTAAAGTATCACTGATGACTGTTTAAAAGCAAGTGTTAAAATTTAAAAATTCGATTATTTTTATTTGCATGCAAAAAGGTTTTTATTTTAGTTTTTAAAAAAAAAAACACACCTACCTGGTTTAGTTATGAATTCAGAAAATTAAGTTTCTAATCCGTGACCCCAAATATGACCTAAATTGTAAATATTTTTTACGAAATCTTTGATAAGCTATTTCTCTTAAACTATCGAGTTTTGGAGAAAGTTGTAGAACAAAAGTTAGTACCCTTATGATGGGTACTTTAACACCCTTTCGGCTTAGTACCCCCTTTCCGACTAACCTTGTATAGTTATTTGCGGAAAGACAGAAACTTAATCCAAGTATAAAGATAATGTAAGTGTACCTAAATGGTAGCAGTAGAACTGTAATAATATCTTTCAAGTAGGTACGCTAGACGTCGCTCGTCGTATAATATTTGATATAAATCTCCTACTTCACAAGTGTGTCAGTACTTGAAGCCAGGACTCGGCTCTTACAAATGTCTTGTTTGAGAACGCGTCTGTAGTATTTACATTTATTTATATATTAAGGCTGGGAATAAACGACGTGCGTGATTTCGGCCCGGATCCGAACCGGCGCGTCACGTCGTATAGTCCAGCCTACGTGCGCTCGCAATTTAAGGACGCTACTGCCCATCCAATTTTTGTCGCTTTTTATCCCGTCCCACGTCCCCATGGGGATGGCCAGGTGACCTTCATTGTCGGGAACCACACGACAAGTTATATTAATTTATAAAATTTTATGAATAATAACAATAAAAATTCCGCTTTAAAGCATTGTGCGGTGAGCTCTAATATTGGCTGGCTAATTTTCATGCAAATGTATCTCACCTGAGTCTGTACCGCGGGATAGCCTACCGCCTACTGTTTGCATATTGGATATAACCGCAGTATCACTGGCTTGGACACACTGCGGTAAAATTCGTTGCAGGGAATGTGTAACAAAAAACTATTTACTGACTTAATTTTCTCTTTTCTATTTATAAAGTTTACTCTGCGTTAAAAAGTTAAAAACCACACTACTGCAGCGGGTTTTTCGCATGGAAGCTAAATAATAATTGTTACTTGATTGTTCATTAAAATCTATGTTAATGCAGGTTTATTGTTCTTTTATTTAGTTCGTAGCAGTGATAGCCTAGTGGTGTGACCGTCAGACTGCCAAGTCATAGGTCTCGAGTTCAAACCCAAGGCACGTACCTCTGACTTTTCGGATTCATGTGCGTATTGTATAATTATCACTTGCTTAAAAACGGTGAAGGAAAACATCGTGAGACATTTCTCGACGGCATGTGAAGCCAAGTCAGAGGCCAGTGGGCGGCATTAATTCTGACACCAGGTTAGTCACTAACCACACGAAAAAGAAAGAAGGAAAGCTCGTTGTTGTTTTACTGCCTCGTTGGTCTAGTGGTGGCAAGCGCGACTGCTGATCATGAGGTCCTGGGTTCGATCCCCAGGTTGGGCAGTGTTATTGGGTTTTTCCGTGTGGAATTGCTCAGTAGCAGCCCGGAGTTTGGATTTGTGCCCGGTCGATGGCAGTAAGCTCTGCCCCTGTTACATGGGACTTAAACATAACGGCGAAATGAGGGTGTTTTTATACATCTCTGCCCAGCCCTTCGGGGAATATAGGTGTGATGTTATGTTGATTTATTTACCTAAGAGATGCCTTAGTACTTTCCTATAATAAAGATACTCATTCTGAATAATTATGCCCGAGAGGTTTTTACATCGTAAAGCTTAAAATCCTTTACTGTAGCTAGACGCTTATTTAAGACATTCTTAGTAACTAACTACTTACTGAAGATACTTCAATAACAAGACAACTTCGGCGCCTAATTGAAATGTCAGTTCAAAATGTACAGAGTTTGAGTTAGAAAATGTCAATTAATTGTTTCAATACGGATCCCAATGAAGACGGAAATAAATTAAAACAAAACATTGGTCCTACGTATACGGTATATACCTATAAACTGGTAACATCTGATACAGGATTTCAATCACGCCGCACAACGGCCAGTGATTCCAACCCACACTCAATTGTTTGAGTTATTTTCGAGATTAGTGCATACAATACTTGTAACAGTAAAAACCCAATGAAATAGTATCCATTTGTGACCCTCGATATTCATAAACTTATATCCTCCAGGGAATTTATTTATTTCCCATTAAATAAGTACCTACCGTTTATTTCTGGATACAGAGTTTCATAGACTTAATACTTAGACCTTTGAGGCTTGTTGTAAAAACGTTATTTCGGTTAAGTTCAATTAAACCAAGTTTAACATTGCAAGCCCTGAACTATTTGACTTATGCCCAAATACTTAAACGGCCGTTAATTTCGCGCTGTCACTTTACCTTATTGTGACACTGACAGTGCCAGCACGAGACTTAACGGCAACTTAAAATTTTGTAGCGTTTTGTTGAGTTGAGTTTGAGTATTTTGCCATTAAGAGATATTAATAAATTTGAATAGATTTTTGCGATCTATTTCCGTCCCACCCTTCCCGTAAACCTTCCCAATTGCGCGGGAAAGAGACACCTGCATCTCGGACTGATTTCTCCTGTGCAATATTAGCGAAATCGTACTTTCGTATTACCCTGTTTCCTTCTTCACATCTTGACCGAAATTTCTTCCTTCAAATTTAAGAAAGACTTTGGTTATGTCTGTATGTTTTTCTTTTATTTTTTATATTCGTCAAATTTGTTTGCCAGATGTTTGAAAACGGTGGTAAAACCGGTCGATTTTTGTAAAATTTAAACGTTTATAGTTCTTTTAATAATTAATTTATTGACAAAAACGAAACATAGGGACATAGTGGTTGTAGATATATATCATATGGTAAAAAATATTTGCTTTAGTGACATTAACCAAGGAGGAAACAGGAATACGTTTGTATGGACTAAATGCGGACCGCATTTCCTCTTACGGTCTTATACATACAATTGTTTTCGAGATGAGTGCGTACGATACAACCACGTTCAAGTAACATTCGAAGCAGTAAACACCCAATGAAATAACTCCCATTCGAGACCTTTGCTCCACACAAAAAGGTTACAACGACGTGCAGTGCCTTTTAGCCGATAGCCGTACGATCGAACGGAATGAACATGTGTTAGTTTTTCGTATGAATACATGCCGGACAAAAGCCGTCACGTGCAGTTAGCTGGACAAAAGGGAACTCTTATCATATCCTGCTTGAATCAGAAAAAAAAATGACGAACAGTATTATGAAGTAGGAGTTTTACAGTTTTACGAATATATTAATATTTTATAAATATTTTGTGGATACCTTTTACCCTTGAACGGGCTCTGTGGGTTGTGAGCACAATCTGCTGGATTGTGGGTATCAATTGATGGTTGTGTTGTGGTCCCATCGTTATTCCATAAATGAATCTGCCAGCGTGAAGTTTGGAAAAAACACTTTGATAAGTATTTAAAACAAACAAAAACAAGCTAAATAGGCCCTTTGGTGTTTCTCGTATACACAAAGAAGACGGACCAAAAATGTCTTTTCAAGATATTGCCCCGGTATTTTGTTTTTAATTTTCAAATCCATCAAGGGTGCTATTTACTTTACAACACATTTCATTTTAATCTTGTCGTAAGAATTTCGGTACTTATTTCTCTCATTAAAAGTTATAGAATGCCTTCACGTAATTTAATGAATGGCATGAAAATTGCTCGTTTCCTTAATGTTTAATGTATAATATGTACTGTGTCTAAACTCTGAAGTATTTGGGTATGTTTTAAGGACTTCTAATAAAATAAAATTAATTAGGTATTTTAATGCCGGTTTATACTTATATAGGTACTGATATATGTGATTGGGTTTTTCCATATGGAATTCCTCAGTAGCCGCCCGGAGTTTGGATTTGTACCTGGTTGGTGGTAATAAGCTCGCCCCCTATTACATGGGATTTAAACATAACGGCGAAATGAGGGTGTTACTATACACGTCTGAGTAAGCCTACGGGGAATACAGGCGTGATGTTATCTTTATATATATAATTCGACTGTACGTGTGTATGTCACTGAACTCCTCCTAAACGGCTGGACCGATTTGAATGATTTTATTTTGTATGCGTTTGGTGGCGCCCTGGATGGTTTAGATCCACAATTGGACCCGGTAGGTGGTGCTGCTGTCGGTATGTCACCAAATTTTTAGGGCAGGACGACGTCTGCCAGGTCCGCTAGTGTTATATAATATGTTAGTCCTAAATAACGGAGGTTCCATAAAGATATGAAATCGTAATTAGTTTGAAAATAAATTAGATGTTGGCATATTTTGTGATCCAGACTTTTCTTAAAAGGTTGGCTTTACTTGGTTTCTTATCTAAGCAGACGCAGCTGAATGAATATAAGAACTTTCTTTGTAAAACTGTAGTTGAATTTAATACAATTTTATATTCTGTAATTTTTTTATTTACTTGCGTCTCACCACCGTCCCTGATTCGTCCAACACTAAATGTGGATCTGTTTATTCTATTATAGGACCGCTAAAATAAACGATCTTAAGGATATATTGTTTCACATATCTACTAATCGGTACATTTTGTGAATATTTAAATACGCTGAAAAACAGATTAGGGCTGGATCTCTTTTTATCATAATTCTATTCATTCTTATAATCTTTTTCGTTCGCTTTCAATTACTGCCTTGTCTCATTACTTTTCAGCCTTACCCTACATAATGTCATCGTATTTGTTATGCCTGCATTGTATTAATCGATTGTCATTGATTGCAGGTGCGGAGAGGCGCTCGGTAGCGTCGCGTGCGAGGCGATGATCGGCCACACGGGTCGGCCGCGCGCTCACCATGCGACAGCCGTCGACCGATGTGAGTACAACTACGATCTACTAATTTTTGAACGATACTTCTGGGGACAAATGATTCTGGATTGGGTAGCACTGAAGACCTAAAGCGTGTTAACGCTATTCTTAAAGCAGTGGCAGTCCACTGCTTATCATTTAGCTTTTCCAAGAAAGGTAGGTAGTTGATACACATAAACAAGTGGGTTAGGGCAAGTGTACATTAATATGCAAATACGCGCGTAATATAGTAGGTACTCAACCCTGATCTAACCTCAAAACTCATTATACCATGCTCAAACCTAACTACTTCTTGTGAAGAATCGTATCGAAATGAAAATCTTTATATCGATAGAGCTAAGTATTAATATTTAGAGAGCCTATATCACATACAATTCTTACGGTTCTCGCCTTCGAAAAGGAAAAACGGAAAAGTCGATTTCCTCTGAAATCGGGTTGGGATAAATATTTCAGTACTTACCCAAGCGTGTGTTGTATCATTTAAAAGCTTGAACATAAGGCATTCAAAAACGTTCAACGTTTTATATTATTACGTTTCATTCATTACTGGTTAAGAATTTAGTTACAAAGGTCAGAAAGGTGTATGAAAGACTTTATTTGGCCCGCAGATGTTTTACATCATCTTATTTTCCTCGTAACAATACCTTATAGAGACCAGCATTGAAAATAATGGGGTGATTTGGCATGGCTTGGTAAGTAGGTCTGTGATAGTAAGATGGTATTACATAAGTTGAATACTAGGCCGCCTGCCAGCCATTCTTCAATTTATCTAGCCTCTTAAAACCACTAACATCTTTGCAAAGCGAACTCCTTATTATTATAGTTATTAATTTATACTTTTATCTGCTTATCCTGCGATGTCGTCCGACTCCAAAGTTACTGTCTCATTATTTTAGTCTGAGTTGTTTATTTAAGATCACATCAGATAATTCTAGTTGTGATTGCTTGACGTATTTAATCATATTAATATTGTATACCATGTTTCCAGACGGTCGACAAAGCAGTATGGACGGAGGAGAGCGGCGCGGCACGGCTAGAGGCGGTGCTGGTCGCGCTGGTGGAGCGCAAAGCGCGCGCGTTGCACGCAGAACAGTCGCGACGGCGCGCGCGGCATCCGCTGCTGCTGCTACTGCGAGACCCCGTGCCCGACGGTCAGTAGTACCTATTTTTATCATCATATTCCGCTCCCACAGTCACAATAATGGGCATAGGCCTCCTCTTTAGCCCACCACCCAACCTGGTCCTACCTGGTACCTATATTACTACGAAAGTAGTGCGTCTGGAGGCGGTCCTATTCGCTGAAAGAGTACTGTCGGTGAACTGGTTGTACCGTAGTTCTCCTATGTTCTCCGTTCGGGTATGGTAGATAATGTTGACTACTGTTGATGTATGATCTGAAAACGCCAAAAGAAAGAGCGGTCCTAAAATTGAGCCCTGAGACACGCCGGTTGGTATTTGTTATTGATATTCTTTGGTTTTAAAACCTCTTACTTTAATGTCACACTATTGCCAAGTGGCTGTATAATTTGCATTCAAATTAACGCGTATCAAAAACCTGGGAATTTCGATACTCTCTATTTCAACCAATAATAAATCATGATTCAGCATATCAAAGGCTTTTCTTTATCCGCGTCGAATAAACTTGTGCATCGAATGTTGTTGATATACTTAAAATTAAGTTACACCTTTTAGTTTCTCTGGCGAAACTAATCGTTATCGTTATTTGAAAACGTGTGTAAAGAAATCTAATAGGTATTTTTTTATAACACTTTTTCCATGTTAAAGTTCTACGTCGATAAAATCCACAACTGAATAGAGATAGAAAGCTAATACGGGCGATACCGAACTCCTATCTTAATAGTTGTAGTTTGAAATCCCATGTAAGTTATGGTTATAGTCCTTTAGATATTATCTAAATTGCAATGTAGATACTATAACTAGATAGTGTCTACGTAAATGTTAAAGTTATTAAAGTAACAACCTATATAATATGAGTACATTTATGTTTTGGTGTATGGGAAGGCAGAATCCGAAGTATGAAGAAATCTGACATAGCTTTTATTACAAAAATAAATGTAAATAAAATAAACCAAACACTTACTAGAACTCAAAATACTTGACATAGGCATTCCATGTTAACGAATGCTTTTGATCAATCAATCATCAATGCAACCTCTAATTCTAAGTAGTTATCGTTTTTATTTTCATTGCAGAGGAGGCTTCGATCATAGGCAGTCCGGGCGAAGAGCTGCCATCACATTGGTGCGAGCATGAGATCGCAAGGCACAAGCGTAAGAAACTTAAGCTGCAAACACGTCGTAGGTAAGCTTGTCTGGAAATTATTATAAAAATATAACATTTTACACATGTGCAGAAAAAAAAATAAGCCATTACCTTCAACCGGGGTGTCACAAACGGCGACTACGGGATTATGTCAAGTTAAATGAGAATAACTCATGCCGTGGTGAAAAGATGAGCCAGTCAGCAAGGTTGGTAATGAGGCTGACTGCCCAGGGTTGAGTATCGTTACTTGTGGAGGCTCTAATAACAAAACCATCATTGCCATCACCAATCCATCTGCCAAGAGTGGTGATAATGGCAATATCCTCAATCACTTATTATTAGCGGTCATAGGGAGGCCGATATCATGATATTATTATTTTTTTAAGAATAATATTCTTTTACGCTATCCGTTCCCATGGTATTTGGTTTTGATGACTTGAATCGTTTAGAGTCAGTGGTATATTTTATTTGGTATAGCGTTCTACTATTTTGTACTTAATTGATTTGTAATTGGTTTACCAGAGAAATGCAAATGCCAGAGCAATTGGAACTGGAGCGGCGTCGTCGTCGACGCAGACGCAGCCCTCACGACCACGGGCAGAAGCCGAAGAAACATCGCACTCTACTTGTCTCGGCTATTGATGAACAAGCCAAAGTTATACATGTGAGTTACAACATAGTGTAAATTGGAAGTCACCGTAGCCAAATGGTCAAGGACTGGCGATCAAAAGGTCGTAAGTAGTTAACTTGTCGTTGCACACACGTCGTTCGTTCTAGCTAGCTTCTTCCCAACTATGTTTTGGTCAGCTTCCAGTCTAACCAGATGCGGCTGAATACCAGTATTTTACACGGAGCGACTGCCATCAGACTTCCGCAACTGGGCAATGCCGATATCCTAAGGTTACGACGACGACCAGACGACGTTGCACTCACGTTGTATGATATTATTATGTCAGGCTCCTCCTATACGCTAGCAAACAACAAATATAGTACAACACAACTAAGAAATCGCATCGGCTAATTTCGTAAAACCGATCACATCAGAACTGAGTGCGTCTTCAATATCAAGAATGTTTATTAGTACTGTGGTAATAAAAGATCTTTACGCTAACGCCATAAGTGTGAGTGGCGCGAAAATGATCGACTGCCATTGGTTGTTTGATCAAGTTTGCCGATGCGACTTCTTAGTTATGTCATACTGTACCTGTTGTAATCACTAATCCGTTTGCCAAGCGTGATGATTACGACAGAACTTCTCTCATATGAGTCTAAGTTCACATGTTTCCATGGATACATGTTTCCTAGGCAAAATAATAATCTAAGACAAATACTTATTTATTTATTTAATACTTCAATGCACAATGGTGGTACATAAGGCGGACTTAATGCCACAAGGCATTCTCTACCAGTCAACCTTTAGGTCAAAGAGAACATCAGCAGATCCAGCACACATTACTATTAATTTTCTTCCAAATTCAACAAGGAAATTAGAACAATTTAAGTCATTGTTATTCGAACCTTACCAGGTTGAGGATGAAAGGTTAGAAAGTAATTAAAACCAAACGAAAGAAATAATTGCTTTTGTTTACGTCTAGAGATTGCAGTCTCACCGTCACAACAAACTTTGATCAGAGGTCACCATGGCAAAGCAACTTCCACTTTCATGTATTATCTACATCGTAGTGGCATCTAGTGGTGAAATATAGGTATAAAGTCTTCTTGCAAAACAAACCCCTTTAGAAACCCTTACAACTTTTGACGTCTCCACCCGCTAGATGGCGTTAAACTAAGTAATGCAGAAGGCGTTCATAGAAAACTATACAAGTCTAAGTGTAGATGGCGTAACTGTACAACAATATGGTATCAACTTTTTAAGAGCGCTGGGCGCTAGACTTTACAAATATAACACAATAACTAACCTAAATGATCTTAGCGTTAAGAGTTGGTTCACCACCAAAGTGCCAAAGATAGGATACAGTAATACATATAATAATGTTCTCTGTGGATGTGATTCAAAGTATTTCACGAAATCTCCACCGCCAGTTCGACGCTTTTGCCAACATACATACATTTTTGACTGTGGTAAATAAACTCGTATCTACGTATTTACTAACCGTCACTAAGGTTCTTATATTTTTGCGTAGGTACTGGATCCCGACGAGCTTCCTCGCCGCGCTCGCTACACGATCATGGTGACGGCGTGTCTGCTGCTCTTCCTCTGTCTTCTTCTGGTCGGCGTTACGCTGCGGATGGCGCCTCTCATCGACGACATGGGTAAGTGCTTACCACATTACAGGAGCAGCAGCTTACCTGAACGAAGGCCTATCATTGTAAGACGAAGATTGGATGACCGAAAACTGATAGCTGGATCCATCCAACTTACCTTAGGTCGGAAAGACAACCATTACAAGAGGTCTGGCTCGATAGTCGGATTTCTTCTTGCTGATTGGACGACTATGTATAAAACCAATTTAGTTATGTATAAGCAGAACTTTGTTTACCATTTTCGTCAATGTTACGCCCTGTTATGTTACACAAGGCCTTAACTAGAGACACTGAAATCACTTGTGGTCAAGATTGCTCTTATAAGACCAACCATGTACCGCAAATCCTCTTAAAATTAATCCCTTACGGCTAGGGGAAGAGCTAGGGTGCTTTATTAATAGCCTAGCTAGACCATAGGCATCCGGTTCAGTACACTCGAATAATTCTTGATGAAGTAATATAGTAAATGAGTAAACATAATAGTAAATTATTGCTTGTAAAACTCCTAAAAAATTCGCATGCCTATGCAACAGACAGACAGACAAAAATTTCAAAGTGTATTTTTTTGATTTATGTTACTTATATGAAGACCCCTAAGGGTGTTTTTTTAGTTTTTATTCAATGTACAGAATTGAACTCTACAGTTTTATCATATGTATAGATAAGATAAGATAAGATAGATAGATATAGACAGATAGAAGATACAGATAAGAATTGTGTATAAGGTTTGACAGCAGGAGTCTGTATGACGTAAGTATTGTAGCAGTAGGCAGCACAACTACTACAGTCATTCTTGGATGCTGGTGTGAATTGGAATGGGTAAATAGTATGATTAATATTTAAATTAACTATACTGGCCTGCAAAAATAAGTATCACACTTTTAAAATTGCAATAACTTTTTAAGTACACAAGATATATTTTCGAAACAAAAAGGACTCAAAAAAGAGTTTAACTTTGTTACTATAGTTTCAAAGAAAGCTGATAAAAATTGCTATAAAACGTTTTTTATTTTAAATCTCTAACTTCTATAGTTTAGAAAAAAATTAAATTTTAAAAGTGTGATACTTATTTTTGCAGGCCAGTGTAGTATCGCTTGTGGTCGATATTCGACCATTATTTAACCTGCCTTAACGGCAACATACATTTAATGTTTTATTAAAGATCTAAGACACAATACGTTTCGAATGATATAAGTTTTATTCCCCTCTTTTTATAATAAATACTTTAAAACACTCCGACAATTTTCAATGTTCAATTTAAAGGCAACAGTCTGAAAGTATTTCTCACGAAATACTTTTTCTGTTTTGAATAATATTGTGCAAAGCCAGAACGAGAAGGTCGTACGTATGTTACAGGTACCAATCCTCTGTTTGATATTTTCTCTTGTATTATAAACTCTTCGTTTGCACGTTCGATTTGTAACATAAGGCTAATGTTATTTTAAAGATTTTGTAAGGTTCTATTTAAAGCTGTAATATTAAAATGTTGGTTCTTATCTAGACGAATTCACACACGTGCCCGTTATTCCAAAAGTTCTTGAATCTACATACACAACTTCAAAGGCCATGAAGTCTTGCTCCGAGAGTGATTAGGTCAAGACCTTAATATTTTTACGATTTGCATGTTCAAGTGTATCAATAAAACACCGCAGATGTTTTTATACTCTACAATGTTATCACATTCTTAGGCTTAGTTTGGTTTTTGCTAGTGGCTATTACTCAAACGAACAAAAAATTAAGTTTTATTTTAGAAAATCACAGTAATGCATTTTTTCTTAGCGCTCAAAGTGGTCATTATGATTTTAAGGTAAAATCGTAGCCCGTAGCGTGTAGCTCGTAGCACGACCTCGGCGTAGCATTAAACGTAACACTTTCGTAGAGCGCCAAATAGGCGTAAGTACTAAGAGTTCTTAAAGGCTTAGCAAAGATTACTTTTACTCTCTTATTAGTGTCTAATTTCGTTGTAAAACTTTTCAATTAAGTTAGCCAAAGGCCTACGTGGACATTCATCTATCTACGTAGATTGAAATGAATGATTATATTATAATCTCTTTCGAAACCTTTTGTTAATCTTTTTTTTGTGGAGACAAGAACAATGTGAGATATGATCTTGACAACTTACAGATACTGAAAGTAAAAGAATTTTTAGGTTGTGCTTTTTAATTGAAAGGCTCGTAGCATTAGGGGGAATCCTAATTAATACTGTGTTTCGTGTTTGTTTGTTATATACTCATTTGTCGTTTAAAACTTAATATGAAATTATATTAGTAGCTGTTAGATACTTTATATGGCCGGACGGTGTGAGAAACACTTTATAAAATTTTCAATTACGGTGTTAAGTTACGTGGGAGAAAGAACAGCCTTTGTTTAGTTGTTTTCTACGTGTTGGAAATATTAAATTCATGAAGGGTTTATACGTGGATCCAACCGAGCTTGACCGAGTGCGTGAATGATGTTGAAAATAAAATAAAGAATGAATCAATTTAGGCTCTTTAGCTTAACCGACTACTTGTTGCGTTTATTGTCAAAAATTAAGGAGCTAATTCTGTACCGTATTCAGCTTTGCTCAGAAATGAGTTAAAAAATTTCGCAAGAGTAACTTGAACATAACAAATCCGAGATGGTGACATCATAAATTGCGTTAGTTAATTTGCGCTAGTTTGGAAGTCGATATGACACCCGAGCAAGGTTATTAAACTATAAATTGTCTTAATTATTTCGTTATTATTGCCTCAGACAATATTTTCAGTTAAATTATTTCATACTAGCTGTGTCCTCACGGCTCCGCCCATAGCCTATGTTACTCAGTGATAATGTAGCTTTCTAACGGCAAAAGAATTTTTGAAATCGGTCCAGTAATAAGTTTATTCTTTACATACAAAAATACAAATCTTTCCTCTTTATAATATTATTTCATATAACATTTATGTCAGTACATTATGATTATTGCACCTTTATTTGGTTTATTTTTTCGATAAAATGCTATTTTTTTGCTGTATATTAATTTTAGACACAGAAATATCAAAGCGTTCTGTATTTTAAATCAATATACCCAAACAAATTGAAGTTACTTCCTAGTTAGTCATCAATACCGTGTGAGAATTAATTTCACGTAACATAACACCACGCCTTGAATTCCACGAATGGTTCGCAGAGATGTTTTTAGTACACCCTCGTTACGCCAAATATGTTTAAGTCCCATGTAATAGGGGGCGAGCCTATTGTTATAAACCGGGCACAAATCTAGACTCCGGGCTGCTACCGAGAAATTCCTGATGGAAAATCCCAATAACACCTTGTTCGACCAGGGGATCGAAACCATGATCCCATGCTCTGCATGCTCAGCAGTTGCGCTTGCGACCACTTAACCAACAAGGCAGGCAAGGCAATAATTTTACTACAGCAGTAAATGAGAATAGTTATTTGTGCAAAAAGAGAGCAAAGTCGTTTTTTGCTGCGAGTGCTGATTTTGAATCCTGAGTGTGGCGAGGGATTCAAAGGCACGAGATGCAAAAAACTTTGCTCTCGTGTAACACACATAACTTTTCACTTCAGCAGCGAGAACACTTTAGGTGATAAAATAATAAACAGGAATATATTAAAATAACTATTTATTGTGAATCGAAATAATGTAAAAAAAATTAAATCTAATTTAAATTAATATTTTCAATTTTTTTGAAATTTTAATAGTTTTGCGTATGTTTCAATATGCACGTTATGCTTTGTTTTTAAAGTAGCTTTCCACATTGAGTAAATACTCCACATTGCAGATGATCGCCTCGTCTGTGATAAATCTAAAAAATAAGATAGCAACACCGTCTCCGAAAAATTGCTTGCGCCCTTTGTAAGTCTCCATTCATTGAAGACATGGTATGCTTTCAGATATTTCTCGCGAGACTTCTCAGGTAGGAAACTTAATTCTGCATTAATAACTTGTTGTTTTAACTCTTCTGGTGTTAAAATACTGTTCTTGTCGCTAGTTTCATTCATATTTTACGATTACTTTAATATTTTTTAACTTATTCAACTCTTTACGCTAGCCACGAAATTTTATTCCCGCTCTTTTATTTAAATTAAGGCGTGTTCGGAAATAGCACCCATGATATTTTATTATTCAAAATATATTACGTAACATTATTGAAACTAGATATAAATATTTACAGGTTAAATATCAGTTTTATTTGCAGTAAATACTTATTTTCGTTTAAATACAACAATAAGTTAAAAATTCAATAAATTACATTAAAAGACATAATTATCTTTTCACTTCAGTAGCTCAAACATGTAGGTTTTGCTGCCTGAAATCAGTGAGACCAAGTAACTTTTTTTTATTTTTCAGAAAGCCGCGTATATTATTCAGCCTTGGGTTAATCATACAATTCGAAATATTCACACTCTATCTCTTTCCCGCCATTAGAAAGAGAGAGAGACAAAGACCAGCCCTTTTGAAGTTCCGATTTCGAATTCGACCTCAAAGACAAAAACGTTCGGAATTTCGTACTAACTAAAGAAATTTTGCAAAAAGATAATTATGTCTTTTAATGTAATTTATTGAATTTTTAACTTATTGTTGTATTTAAACGAAAATAAGTATTTACTGCAAATAAAACTGATATTTAACCTGTAAATATTTATTTTTAGTTTCAATAATGTTACGTAATATATTTTGAATAATAAAATATCATGGGTGCTATTTCCGAACACGCCTTAATTTAAATAAAAGAGCGGAATAAAAATCCGTGGCTGGCGTAAAGAGTTGAATAAGTTAAAAACTATTAAACTAATCGTAAAATATGAGTGAAACTAGCGACGAGAACAGTATTTTAACACCGGAAGAGTTAAAACAACAAGTTATTAATGCAGAATTAAGTTTCCTACCTGAGAAGTCTCGCGAGAAATATCTGAAAGCATACCATGTCTTCAATGAATGGAGACATACAAAGGGCGCAAGCAGTTTTTCGGAGACGGTGTTGCTATCTTATTTTTTAGATTTATCACAGACGAGGCGATCATCTACAATGTGGAGTATTTACTCCATGTTGAAGGCTACTTTAAAACCAAAACATAACGTGCATATTGAAACATACGCAAAACTATTAAAATTTCAAAAAAATTGAAAATTATAGGTAATTTAAATTTGATTTTAAATTTTTACATTATTTTGATTCACAATAAATAGTTATTTCAATATATTCCTGTTTATTATTTTATCTCCTAAAGTTTTCTCGTTGCTGAAGTGAAAAGTTATGTGTGTTACACGAGAGCAAAGTTTTTTGCATCTCGTGCCTTTGAATCCCTCGCCACACTCAGGATTCAACTTTAGAATCACTCGCTACGCTCGTGATTCAATCGTTGAATTCTTCGCTTGCTCAGGATTCAAAATCAGCACTCGCAGCAAAAAACGACTTTGCTCTCTTGTTGCACAAATAACTATTTTGCAAAATTTCTTTAGTTAGTACGAAATTCCGAACGTGTTTGTCTTTGAGGTCGAATTCAAAATCGGAACTTTGAAAGGGCTGGTCTTTGTCTCTCTCTCTTTCTAATGGCGGGAAAGAGATAGAGTGTGAATGTTTCGAATTGTATGATTAACCCAAGGCTGAAAAAGATATTCGCGGCTTTCTGAAAAAATAATTAAAAAGTTACTTGGTCTCACTCAGTGAGCAAAATCGCATTTTGCTCACTGACTTCAGGCAGCAAAACCTACGTGTTTGAGCTACTGAAGTGAAAAATAAATTGTGCCGTGCACAGTCGAGCGACCCCTTATTCGTTTCCGTCACTAATAACATAACATGTAACATAACATCACGCCTGTATTCCCCGAAGGGAAGGGCAGAGGTGTATAGATATATACAACTTGTAACGTAATTAACGCACACCCTCAAACATCCCAATTAGAATATTATGTTATAATCATAATACATACACTGAAATTTTACTTTTATGTGCTTAAATATGGTTTATTTAAGAAAATTGTATTACTTTTTATTGTTAACTGCATTTAAAATTTAGTCTTATAGCCTTGACATAAGGCTCAATTTTTCTTTATCTCAATTATAAGACTTATTAGAGAAAAGCAATTTTATAAAAAAAATACACATTAGAAATGGCTAAAATCGATTCAGTAACAGATTCGTAACAAACTAATTTCAGGGTGTGCGTTTATTATGTTACACATCGTATATACACCCTCATTTCGCCGTTATGTTTAAGTCCCATGTAAAAGGGGGCGAGCCTAATGCCATCAACCAGGCACAAATAAAAATTCCGGGCTGCTACTTAAGAATTCCACACCCAAAAATATCACCAATATCACTTTGCTCGACCTGGGGATAGAACCCAGGACCCCATGCTCAGCAGTTGCGCTTGCCACCGCTAGACCAACGAGGCAGTCACTAATAAAAGTGTTGTATTTTCAAAGACCCGTTGCTATCTGTGTATATTTAAAAAAAAACGTATGTATTCATAACGCATGCATCTGTTTCACGTAAGTCCACGAATTCTATAGTGGGCTTCCAACTTGTCACCTAGACAAGGATTAACTTATATGTTTCACGCGACTCCTCGCTACAACTTGTTATTGGAACCGTCTGTGTTTAAGTTTGGGTGTGGCGTTCCTAGTAATTACAGTCTATTCATTGCGCGACTCGGCGACGCGACGGATCCCTCACATGAGTCTATGCGTTTGTGAAAGCAAGATAACATATTACATATACTTTGTATATGTGTGTACAATTTTGTGCTATGTAAATTGGATTAATAATGTCTTGTATAACGAGCGTGTGTGCAAGACGTAAATTAGAACCCAATTAAGATTGAACACAGGCTGTTTCAGCGATCTTCTGTACCAATATATTTCAGTAGGTTAATTATAAATATTATAATATTACCAGCGTGTCATTTTCCCACTTCAGGTTAAATGCTGCTTTTCTTAACATACAGAAGGAACGAGCATTGATCACTACGTTTGCTCACTGTATGTTAGCGATTTCAAACCTTTTCTTCTTGTTCTTTTTTTAAAAAAACGTTGCTACTCACTATTATTTCTCCTGTATCGTGGGTGCGTTTACAGACAAAAATCTTCACATGCACAAATGCCCAGACCCGGAACACCTATCTGCAGGCCATACAAATATTTGTTCCGTGCTTGTATCGAACCCACGACCCGTAGCGTAGAAACCAATCGCTCAGCCACTGCATCAAACATGTCGTCAAAAGTTTTAAGTTCAGATTCCCTCACGAGATTCATTGGTGGCTTAAATTTTAAAGTAAGTGTACATTTTACATTGAACAAGTCAAATTAGTACCAGGTTTTGAACCCATAACTTTGTGCTGAAGAAGTGTGTCCAATATATTATGTGTAGTAAATACAAATATTCGAGCTAATTCAACTACCTTAATAACACCAATACCGTCCCGATTTATTAATATTCGCAACTGACAAGAACCGTGTCAGATAAGCTTCAATAAAACAATTACTCTGAAGTGACAAAATCGAAATATCATAAATCCGAAGATGAGAATTGGCAGCCGGAATTTAGGGATAAGTCTACTGGGATAACCGCACCGTTCTCGATACGCTTTTGCTTCGATACAATTACTTACGAATGAATGTATGAAGATGAATTGTAAAGGTATTGTAGCGGTGTCGAAATTGTGACGCTCTTTTTTATTTATTACTTTTGAATATCTACGAGTATCTGACTTCTACTCTATTGACACAGTAATGAAATTAAGTTATACTTAATCATACTTGTATCTCAAGTTCATTTTGAGCTAAGTTTAAAATTAAACTACGCGAAGATGAGGATTAAGAGGCACTTAGAGCTGTCTCCTTAATCATAAGGTTTAAGTTTCTCACATGTCGACTTGATCACTTACAAGTACTTATATGATTTCAAGGTGAACAAGTGAGTTTCATTATTTTCAGTACTTTTGATTAACTTGTTATAATAAATACTATTAAAATGATCTAAAACTCGGCTAAAATAAAAATAACAAGAACATTAATTTTATTAACAAAAAAGAGTTCAGTATAATTTAGTGTAGTTTTACGAGAGCGTTAGTGTACAAAATGAATGAAAAACAAAATTATTATGACGTTTATGACGTAATATCTTTAATATAGCCAAGATATTGTGCAGCATAGTTGAAAACTTCGGTTGGTTAGTCCCGCCGAGTAATCATGCTCCATTCACCGTGCACGGTTACTCTGGGGGATTTTACTGGCGTCCTTATAACACGGTACAATCGCCAACAAAAGTGACTACTGAAAAATTTTACAGCTACCCACATGTTGGTAATAAAATCACACAAGCTTGTTTGAGCAAGTAAACCAACAGATTGAAGTTTGCTCAGTGTATAAGGTCACCATCTTGAACGAACGAAATAAAAGATGTAGGCTGGCTTGGAAACTTCTTTTTTTGCCTTGGTCAGTTGATTTTCTAGGTTAAAATAGGTACATTATGTTGAGTTTTACAATGCAGAAAGCAGAACAATATGAAGAGTGACAGGGCCGTCTCTTTGTGCGAAGTCACATAGTCACCAGGGTGCGAAAGCTGTCCTGCCCGTCAGGTAGAACTAACTTACTGTTGTAATTGTCAAGATACAGAGTTGCTTCTATATGTAAATAAAAGTCCTCATTAAATAAATCGTCTTTGTGATTGTCATCGTTAATGCTTATGCATCGTGTTTAGTTGTAGTTTGCTATTGAGATCAATGATAATATCACACAATAACCACAAAAATATAGAATAAATTACGAAGTCAAATGATTAATATTGGATACTATTTGCTTTGCAAGTCCTTTGCCGAAGTTGTAGATTCTTTCATAAATACATAATTTCATATTTATTTATACAGAACTTTCTTATTACTTTGTTCCCCGACTGTAGTAAAAGATGCATTGTTATAGAGTGGCTGAATGACTCGGACTGAGACGTATTCGACGTCTGTAAGACAGCGATTAAATAGATGTATCTACCATGTTATTTTGTATAAAATGAAAAACAGACCGAGGATATTTTAATAGTGCTATGAGACCTACAAACTTGCCGATCTATACTATCAATACTATGTAACATTATAATGCTGAAGAGTTTGGAACTACTGGTTGGAATTGAAAAAATATTTTTGTGTTGGATAGTCCATTTATCGAGAAAGGTTATAGGCTATATAACATCACGCTACGACCAATAAGAGCGGAGCATAAATGAAAAATGTTGCAAAAACGGGGAAAATGTCCACCCGTGCGAAGCCGGGACGGGCCGCTAGTGTCTTATAAAAATACATAACAAGGTGCAAACATTATTCAACAGACCAAGCTTAATATTTTCATTTAGATCAATTTATAACACTATTCATTGATAATAATTTCCATTTTATTTTTAGTTTAAATGGGTGAATGTAAATAGTGCTAACATAAATAAAACTACCATTTTAATTATTAATTTATTAGACTTCAGTAACCTTTAACAATGTCTACGGATTTAGATATTTAAACTTCACCGTAAGATCAGAGTCTGTCTAAAGATATTAATTAAATCCTTCATATCTACCTACATTGAATTACGCTGTGGCTGCAAAGAGCTTGGCTTGCACAGAGAATATAGTATGAGTCTTATCCTGGAGCAGTGTTATTCTTAAGACCTTCGCCCTACATCGTCTAACTCTAAAGCTTAGAGAATAATTGCGTAAGACTCCGCTTGGAATGTCCGTGTGGTGTCTATGTGCTGTATATTGCATACTTGAGCGTTTGACCTCACGTACTAGTGGTTTTAAATAAAACGACGGATTGTTTGTGCATATCCGATAGCCGATAGCGAAACCGATTGTCTTCAATCTCTCATTAAAATCATGGTTAGCAGAACAGATTTGTATAGTATGTTATCGCAACCATGGTACCAAATTTTTCGGCATAAGTAACATGTGCACAGAAACAATAATCGCAACATGTATGGTCGACCGGTAGCCTGATGTGGACGAAACTTTTAAACATCGTAGATAATAAGCTTTATTTAAATATCATATTTTTTACAAAAGCCTCGTTGGTCTAGTGGTGGCAAGCGCGACTGCTGATCGTGAGTTCCTGGGTTCGATCACCAAGTCGAGCAAAGTGTTATTGGGTTTTTCCGTGTGGAATTCCCCAGTAGCAGCCTGGAACTTGTATTTGTGCCCGGTTGATGGCAATAGCCTCGACCCCTATTACATGGGACTTGAAACATAACGGCGAAATGAGGGTGTTACTAGATGCACATCTGCCCAACCCTTCGGGAGTATAGGCGTGATGTTATGCTATGTTTATTTTTTACAATATCTTACATACTTTTTTTTATTTCTAGCTGTCTTGTCTTTCTTTGTTTGTTTTTATTTCTAGCTGTCCTATTTAAATTGACGATGAGTTTTTGTTTTTTGATGGATTCGCGAAACCAACTGATAGCATTGTCTGTTAGCTCTAGTTATTAATGTTTGTTCTTGAGCAGTTATAATAAACAGGGTCGTAGACAAGAGGGCATGTCGGTTGTCTCGAGCAGACGACAGTTGTTTCACCATTCATAGCATATCACGAATTTCGGCTTCAATTAAGCACTGGCATTCTTGGTGTTCAAGACGACTATTGTCGAGTTAACAGTAAATAATTTGTGAATTATCGCTTTAAATATATTGTGAACTAAGTACATGTTCCAAATCAAAATATTAATCTCTCTCTATGCATAGCTTGTAATATTGTAATATTCAAAAATGTAGTTTTAAATTTTCTTTTATTTAGTATGAGAATTAAATTCAAAACTAAGAGACATTGCGATGGGTCGCAGTTTAATAAATATATGTATTAAAAACAATTGGACTAGACATCACTACGTTATCAGTGACGTCCTTAGATCCAGCTGGTAACGCGTTGACAACGGCTTAGTTTGAGATGGGTACCTACCACGATGTCTAAACGACAACATTCCATACGCATATTTCACATTATAATTACGTCTTTGCCACAGAAATCTAAACAAAGCATATTCATTAATATTTCTGTGGGCTTTGCATAATAAGAGATGATCTTATCTCTTAGAGTCTTATTCTTAGCATAACTTCTTCAAAAGAAGTGCAGTTAATTAAAATCTTAAATAAAAATAGCCCTCAAAATCGAAGTAAATTCAGTGAACGAACTACGATTTTGATAAAAATCCTCACTGCGATGAAGATTTTTGTCCGAAGTGTTCTAATCCTACATTAGAATGGAATATCACGCTGCAATTCACATAGTGTCCAATTAGTCGATTCCATTTCAAAAAGCATACGTTACGAGTGGCGATCCTAATCTAGTAGATGCCTAGTATTGTTTTGCGTACTGTTTGCACTTCTAGGTTCTATTTATTATGCAAAGCATAGAAGAATAAGAATGGCCATAAATATAGGCGTCTATTACTCTAAGCCAGACTTTTTATTTGGTCTGGGATTGCTTCCTTTCGAGGTCAGTAAGAAAACTCTAACTATTCAATTTTACTTTTCAGGTAGTAAGGACTATTCAATGTCATATTTATTGAAATACTAAATATTATTGAACGGCGTATAACTTTTGCAAGTAGAGTACCTATAAATGGGTTTTTTTTTTTGGTAATCTATTTCACAGTTTTATACCTTATTATTAAGTATTTACCTATTTTTAATTTTTACTTGTATCTGTTTCATTCTAAAACGATATCAGATTATACCGTTATTATATTATAATACATAAATACCAAGCCGTAATCATAAATCATATACGAAGACGCAAAACACGTTTCAATGAATTTCATAAAGAGGCTTATCATAAGCCGTCGATAAAACGCCAGCTGAAATTGGAAATTTCTAAACCATTTTATAATATTTGCAAGGATATTCCAGTTAGGGTTGGCAAAAGAAATGTGATTGAGAAAGGAAAGAGGGCAAATTGAGGTAATTAAAACCTCTGTGAGCAGACGTTGGTTCGTTGTAAGGTAGATAAATTATTTGGGGCACGTCGTCGGTCGCCCACGTCCACGACTGCGAGTCACCGCGTTGATAACGTCACTCACACTTGACGCTACCTTGGCTCACCACTCGTTTTTACTAAGAACGAGATTAAGTAGGAGGGTCTATAACTAAGTATGGCTCTTTCGTTTTTGAGGTTTTGTAGATAAAGGAATTGAAGCGATCCTTCAGTGGAATTTCAGCCAGTATTTTTGCGGAGACACGTTCGCTTCCTTACTATAATGTCAACGATTTTATTATCTTATAGCATCTTTAAGGGGCTACTTGTCATGTACTTATTTTTATTAGTCATTAAGACGAATTAGGTAGTCCTGTAGCTTGTAGTTTCGATCAAAAGTACTAAATGAATAACAAACATAATTTATATCAGAAACAATGCAGATTTGCATCAAGCGTTATACGTTTTGCCTACGAGCATGCGTTTGCGCAAGCGAATTGTCATGCTAAATTCGGACTCAGGACGCGGAGTCAGTCTGCGCAAACCTACTATAAGGGATCAAAACTGACCACATTTCAAGTCCCACTTCTCTAAAAAATATTTTTTTATATGTCTTCACATAGGTCTCTAAACTAACCATTACATATTAACTAGAAATCGTATCCATTTAAACGATTCACTTTTGCGTTTAGAGCGTCACAGAATATTTTGTAAGCAACGATTATCACATCTCAATTTCATACGTCAGTAATTCTTGGATCGCTAAATCCGAATTATGCAAACGACGTACGAGCTCCGCTACGCGGTCGACGGACGAGACTGCGTTCACTGGAATGAATAATGGCACGTTGAATTGGACACAAAATTAATTAACCACAACATGGTTACCATATTCCTTGTCAAGAAGGCAGAATGGAAGGCTTACCTTGTTGCCTTTGCCTGTTTTTTAAAAAATAGAGTTTTATAATCCCTCTGTGCAACATATTTTTCTAATTTAAATTCAGAATCGTAAGCAACAGCATCAACCCTGTTTAATGTTTATTTTAAATTACATTTTTGATGCAGCAATTGCAGAACCCTCAGTCTGCCATTAGATAATAATATTTTACTGTAACCTCATCAGAGCTTTCATAGTGGATTACTTCAAAACTATGCGTAGAGGAAAGAAAATAAGAAAATGTCTACCTTTTATCTCGACTAGAGATTCACTTCTCGAATGTTAAATGAAAACTTTTTTTTTTTTTTGCTCAATCATGAAATAACTGGGTCAATGACTTAGGCCAAACACAAACCTCGTAACTGGGGTCACAAAATATAAAAAAAGGTCTTAAAATAAACAGGAATAAGAATGGAGATATTCTTATTTCAGAACCACCCTTTAAATGGCGCCTAAAGGCCATAATTAATATAAGCATTAATATACTTTAAAAAAGTGACACACTGTTTCGCACGTAAACTCTTTTGTCTTTAGCCTAAAAAAAATTATTACAACCGTATACTTTGTAATCATTACTGTAATTGTTCACTTTTGGATTTATAATGAAACAGTTGCTCGCTGGGCGTTTCATTAAAGCTTAAACAAAGAGTAAAAGTCTTAATTTAATTATAATTTGGAATATTGATTGCAATACAGAGAGATTTATACTTAATATTGTATTTTATATTAAACACAACAATAATAAAAAACAGTGCAGCACAAAGAAGACTGAAAAAGAAGCAAAAACTTCTGAGCGAGTGACGAATTATTACATCATTTATTACTATCGAATAAAAAGTAGTGACAAAAAGATTGTTCCTAGACGCTAACGCAGAGAGGATTGGCGCCACTACTGACTGTCATTCTTCTCTCATTAGCGGCGGGTTCCAGTCGAGCCGCGTAGTCCATTACCAAGGCGACATCACGACGCCGAACACCAGACGAGATGCCTGATGCAATACGGGTTACGATCAACATTGAAAAAAAAAGCTTATTTAAATCATGTCGCGCCGATACGCATATTTATCATCAACGTCATATAAGTTAATAGCTTTTGTAGTTGACTAATTAAACTTTCAAGTACATATTTACCGTTGTATTTACATTTATAAACTCCCACCCATATTTAAATGGGAAACGAAAGTTTACAAATTATTTCGCGTCCATCATTAAAGTTATAATGTTCTCACGAGAATTCGAGCTGAGTTAGACTTGAAACACTGAACAAATGAATGTAAAAGAACTGAAGCGAAATGATGCGTGGACTAAGTTTTTTAATGAATAATAATCAGATATCGTGTTTTATTATTATTGTAAATATCACTAAGGGTGCCATTTAGCCCGCCTGCATCTATGTAGTGTGCTACGTAGGTATGTAGCCTTAAGTGGTGTCTGCAGGCGCGTTAGAGCTCGTCAAGCTGTACCGACTACCGCCTTCATGAATAAAACAATACTTTACGTGTCGCGAAAACCTGCTCACAGCACCCTTTCGAGTAATCAATCCGGAGTTTCCGTCAAGCTAGTAATTTATACATGACAACTATGTTAGGTGAAAGGTCGAGTTTCCTCCTTTATTATAGGGAGAGGCTTTTGTCCACAAGTTAAGTGATTCGGTTCATACAAGTTGAACTCCGCATGTAGGAGCCGATAGCCCAATATTTTATCTTTATTGTTCTATCATCGTATACTTTACTTGGAAAACGGAAGAAATTCTCTCAGTATAGAGTTTGATATTTAGCATTTCGAGAATTCGGTATTATAGATCGGAATTTTCAACGACCGCAAAATGTGATGTAGCCTATTATTACCCGTATATCGAGTCCTGTATCTTCTTTACATAGTATAAAACAAAGTCGCTTCCGCTGTCTCTACGCTTAGATCTTTTAAACTACGCAACAGATTTTAATGCAGTTTTCAGCAATAGATCGAGTGATTCAAGAGGAAGGTTTATATGCCCCACATTATTTATTATTACTACCTCTCTCTTTTTTTCTTGCACTTCATGTCCATCCAAAGGTTGTCTGGAAGAAATCGCCTAGTGCGATAAGACCGCCCATTGTACATCTCTATTTTTATAGTAATGTTTCTTGTTTGTTTTGTGTACAATAAAGAGTATTGTATTGTATTGTATTGTATTAGTATCCACATTGCACCCGTGCGAAGCCGGGGCGGGTCGCTACTTTAACTATAAAATTACATAACTGATTAGAAATAGTGTCAACAGTCTGACATTTACTAGATACTGAATACTAACAAAATGTATAGCTAAATATAGTATCTATGTCATGTGAAATAACGCCCATTGAAATAAGTAGGCAATGTTTTACGAAAGTAATAATAATGGCGAAGATTTTGGCCATTTTTGCTCACTTAACATTCGACTAGCCTCTCTGAAACTTCGGACCATAGTGATTTCCCTTGTAAGTGATTATTACTGCGCTGCTTTTGTTATAACGCGAACAATGGAAGAGTTCTATATTATATAACTGTGTTTGTTTTGATCCCCTTTTTATAACATAAAACTACAATACTAATAAAAATAAATGACATTGTATTCAAATAGAAAAGATTAACTTCTTATAAAAGCAGCTCTATAAACATTTTAGACTGTACTGTACCCTCAAAACATTGACGCAATTAAACTTTTAATAGATTTCTCATTCGATTTGGTCGTTTTGCATATATGTAAATATATTCAAAAGCGTGCTTATCCCCAGTTAGTCCCGTGGAAGGTTCTGTCCGTTGTCAGCACATTTTAATGGAGCTCGCGGCACGACTCGCTCGGTACACCCGGGGGCATGGCAGGTCACAGTCACAATCGTTGTAGCCTCCGCCTACGTGCAGTTGTACAGTGTGGACAACGCCTTTTTACTCCACCCTCCTTGACTCAGTGAAATTTCGAAGAAATCTTTCTTATGTACCGTCTCTCTTTGAATTGTAAAGTAATCTTGAATGCAGACGTTGAAAGGTGTTATTATAAATTCAGATCATGTTTACGAGTGGCGATATAATGGCTTACGGGATTTGCGGTCAGGAGCACCCTATTTCCTTTGCGTTATGCTGTTTACGTAAATAGCTGAGGCTTTTGGGTTATTATTGGTTTATGAGTTACTCGTAAATCTTAGTAATTCTTATTATTTAACGACAGACTATAATTTAAGATTCATTGTATAATTTTAAGGAAGGAATTTTCCGTGATGCAGAACAATTTTTTCCATACAAACATGTACATAGTTATAGTCGGCCGGGACCCTATCGATAACGAGCTTTATTTGATTACCCGTCTCCCTCGACTGACAACTTGTAAACTATGGCGGGACGAAACACTGTTTTTCTTTTACTCCATCATCGGCTTGAAATAATGGATTTAAGTCTTTAATTCGACAGTTTAAAAGCTGCGCTACGTTTAACTCATAGAAGAAAGTTTTATTTGGTTATTTTGGCTAAAGACGCTTCTGACGTACGTATGAGCATCGGGGTGATGTCATCGGCAACTGTGGGTGTAATCACATTAATCAGCATCAATTTGCAAAAAGCTGGATGGTTTAAGACAACTTATTTGCATCACCTGTGAAATCGTGTGCTTTCATTCACGAACGCATTCTACAGCGTGCGTAAGCGTGCTTGAATGCGAAAGCTGGTTCAATGCAAAAAGATGAACAGTTGTTGTTGATACAAAATGTCCATTGTCTATGAGTGAAATGCGAATTGTTGTTGTTAAGTATGTTTAGTTCCTTACACGCCTGATGACTACCTACACGTTAGGTACTACTGGCAGCAAAATGCAACTTCTTGGTTTTATTACTTCATGCTAACATGGATATGCAGCACGAAGCAAGTACAGACATATGCAGTGATAGCCTAGCGGTTGAACGCTTGCCTTTCATGCAGGAGGGTCTGATTTCGACACCGGCCGCATCTCTGACCTTTCCAGTTCATGTGCGGATCAGAATTTGATTATCACTTGCGTTAACGGTAAAGAAAACATCGCGAGGAAACCTGCGCACCTGACAGGGCTTTAAAGTTCTCGATTGTGTGTGTAGTGCACCAGGCCAGTATGGTGGATTAGGGCCCAAACCCTTTGCATTCTGAAAAGAGTCCCGTGCCCAGTCGTGGAACAGTAATAGGCTTAGTAAATGTGGATATACGTCTTAATATTATGTATGCAATAAAATTGTATGTAAATCATTAGTTTCAGTCCTATATAGCGAACAAGAAAATAAAATGAGTAGGAATTACATACTTTGAAGAGTTGTAGTGCAAATCGAAACAAAATATTGAAGCATTTAGCATTCCGGTACTCGAGCGTTTTCAAACAAACTGGTGGTAGTTTATAGTGCAATAAAATGGGCTTTGTTCGTACAGGAGGTATGCCGGCAATCAAGAGGTATTTCATTAGATCAATGTTCTTTTAGGGCCGTATAACACAAAGCGCTTTTTATGGTGCGGTATGCGATTTCAATTACAATAAAGAAGAATAAGGTAAGAACGAATTTCATCTGATATGAATTGACTACGTGACAGCTGAAATTTAACTATAACTACTTATATAATGTTGTGGACGACACATGTAATTATCGTGTAAGTAGGGGAGAAGTGGCATGAAGGAGCCAGGTTTTGAAAGAGCCACTTACGTTATTTTGGTAGTTTAGGAACGGATTTGGTTGGTAACGTTATTTTTAAGTAGCAACACGGATTTCCCGTCACCCACAAACATTTGACAGTTCGCCGAAACCAACGGACACCGGCACATTGAGTCAAAGTTTTTGGCACTAAAAAGTAAGTATTTTGCTTCATTTAAGTTGTTTTTTGGTATTTTATTGGAAACAAATATAGGTAAATGGCTTGTAGATTGAGTTAGTGCATATATTTGGCCTTGCAGCTGCGTACAAACTGAGCCGCAAAAGTTTTGATATTGTTGTTATTTTAAAGGATATATTTTTTTTAAGAATAAGTTATGAAAGAGCCGGGTAAATGGGCCACAAAAGAGCTAGCTCTTTCACAACCGGCTCTTTCGTAACCCTGCATTTGAATATTGTAAATAAAATAAAATAATAATAATAATGCATTTTTTTTCATATATTATGAAATTATTTGCTTCAGATATTGCATTATGAAAAAGCCTGGCCCAAAAAAACTAAAAAGATCCGAAAAATCAGTAATTGAAGAAGCAGTCAGTGAAGTTTTGGAGAAAGGCCAGTCCATAAACAAAACTGCATTTGTCTCAAATATATCGAGGGAATACTTAGCAATTAATACTGTAATTATTATTATTTTCCATAATTTTTTTTTTTTTTTTTTTTTACATTTTTTTTGCACTATATGTTTCTAATTTTAACAAAATTACAAAGTTCCTGAAGACTCTGAATCTTAAACTTAAGTAAATAGATAGTTAAGACTTAAAAGCTCATAATTTAAAATTATATTTATTAAATTTAATTTAAAGCATCAATAATTATTTTATTCATTACTTATGAATAAAATAATTATTGATATGAAAGAAAAACATTTTTAATGATTTAACGATGTTGTTTTTGATAAAAGATATTATTTGTTATTTTCTTTAATTTTCGAGATTGCTATTGATAAAAAATAATCCGCCTCTGATATGTTAAGATTCTATACGGTATATAATAGGTAAGACTGAATAATATGTTAAGATTAAAGCGACTGTTAGAATTACTTAAAATGACTGATAAAATTAATAATTTCTTAAAAATGTCATTAGTTTCTAAAAAGGATTTGTTAAAATTGTCTTTTTGTTTTTTTTTTAATAGTGTAATTATTATTAATTTGCATAATTACACTTTATAATACAGACTGGCTCTTTCATAACTTCTAGTAGCTCTTTCAATACTGAAATGTTATGAAAGAGCCAAAAGACACACTTTTTAAAAATGAATATTTCATTGATTTTTTTACATTGTTCGAGGTTTTTTCGTATGAAATTACCTTCTTTAATAAATAAATAATAATTGAAGAAAAAAAAACATCATTTCTTTCATTAAAAGTATTTTTTTTTGCTCTGTTTAGTAAACTGGCTCTTTCATGCCACTTCTCCCCTACTTATCTTTTCTTTAAAGTTCAATATATGTTATGGGTATTTGAAATTATTTAAGTAGGTACTGGGGGATTTTTACAATGTTTATTATTATGTATGTTTTGTAGTTGTGTTTGGCGAAATGAGGGTGTTACTATACACCTCTGCCCAACCCTTCGGGGAATACAGGCGTGATGTTATGTTATTAGGTACTACTGGATACTGTGGATACAGAAGTTAAAAAAAAAACTTAAAATTAGTCGAACGCAGCATACACATCTCATCCAGATTTATATGAAAGTAATTAGATGATATATTACATTTTATACCAACCGGAGATATCAAACCTACAAAGGTTGCTTTGTGTTAAAGAAAAGTACGTATAGAGGTATCTCTCCAATTAAATGGAGTGCCAGAAACACCCGCCACGTGAAAAACTGTCGAGCTCAAAAACTGTTTGTTATAAAACCATCTGCGAATGTCATTCTTTTAACTACTGCATATTTAAATGGACAAATGCCTTTAGCAAATAATGTTATGGCATTAGATGAGCTTAGGGGATTGTTTTGTTGAGATAGAACTTTTGTTAAGTAGATAGGTGATTATAAAATGCTGGGATCGAATAATAGCAACTACAAATAGATATTTGAAGGTACTATTTTTGTAGTGGTCTTGATGTTATTTAACGAATTAAAAGTTAATTCAATGGATATAATAAGAATGACACCCATAAAGTTCTCTCGTGGACTTCCTCCATTTATTATGCATACCGCGGCTCTTTGTAATCGGACAAAGATTTTTCAGACATGAGCGACTCTTAAGAATCCCTTTGGACTCTTTGATGAACATACTTTTCTTGTTTAAATAAGACTTTGGATGCAAATAACTTGTTTAACCGTTTTTGCGGTTTGTTGTCGAGACCGCGCTGGTAAAACTCTTGCAACCTCGGTGCGCGGCGTGGTTATTCCTTTTCCAAATTCATTTGATTAATGTATTGGAAGAAAGAAAGTGATCTAACCGTTTTTGTTTATTAGTCAATTCTATGTTTATCACTTTAAGTAGGTATAGACGTCTATAACTCGCATAGCTTTTTTATATACTACACTAACGACCCGTCTCGGCTTCGCACGGGTGCAATGTAGATACTAACGTGGGGCTTATAATCCTTCCTCTTGAATCACTCTATCTATTGCTGAAAACTACATTAAAATCTGTTGCGTAGTTTAAAAGATCTAAGCGTACAGACAGCGAGAGCGACTTTGTTTTATACTATGTAAAGATGAAGTAAAGCGTGTTTGATTTGTTTATTTCTTTCATAACGAGTCATTAGTGGTTTTCATTGATGAAAACGCTGTAAAGTCTACATACCTATACTTTGACATTTACTTCAGTGACAAAGGCTAGGCGTACATGCCGTTATTATTTTAACCCGACCGAGTAATTTAACCCGGTGCCGATGTTTCGATCTTTTTACGTAGGTAATTGTTTATCGAATGAATAAAACATTTTGCCGATTGTCCATGCCGATTGCTCGTACAGCATGTTGATTAAAAAAGGTACACTGAAATATGAGTATAAGTGAACTATACTTACTTTAGTCTTTTATTTATTACATTACGCTTATATTTCCTAAAGGGTATGCAGAGTTGTAGAATATCGTGTAGGTAACCTGCAGTCTTGTACTCTACGGTATCTAGTGGTGATTATCATTTAAAAGGCAAATAATTTTCACAAAATAAAAATCGCACTACAGCTATGTCTGGGGGATATAAGAATACTATTTGAAACATTCTTTATTTGTATAATCTCTAATATATTCAATTGTTCATTAATTTAAAAATATCTCCAATAGAATTTGGTTAGGTACGATCCCCTTTAAAAAAATTTAAGCCGCCAATTTTTTGCTTTCTTCTATGCGTGGAAGAAGATTCTAAGACATAGATTATGTGTAAAAAGTACCTACGTTTAGAACATAGCAACTACTGAGGCTAACATTTCTAACCTCAGTTACAAGAAGAACTTCAGGCGACAGGGTTCGCCCATACACAGTACCTTCATGTCCATAAATCTTAATTCGCAGCCAACAAGCCCCGTGAGCCTGTAAGGTCAAATGAAACTAAATGAGATCTTTTAGCACCTCCAAAGTGACCGGTTTATGTTAAAAGAAAGTGACATTAATCCTCATCGAACTTAGGAAAGTTGCGTCCTGCCCGGCCATTGTGGGTTCTGTTCTTTTTAATGGGAAAGAAAACGGATTATATTTTATTTATACATAACGTAAATAAAGTATAATCAGCCCATTACTGTCCCACTGCTGGGCCCGTACCCGTTTCTCTTTTCAGAATGAGAAGGATTTAGGTCTTAGTCCACCACGCTGGCCTGGTGCGGGTTGGTAAGCTACACACACTATCGAGAACTTTATGGAACCCTCTCAGGTGTGCAGGTTTCCTCACCATGTTTTCCCTCCACCGTTATCGCAAATGATAATCAAATTTATACATACATATTTATGTTACACATTGCGTGTGTTTGAATTCGACGAAAATTTAAAAATAAACACTGTTTCTTTTTTCCTGTTTAAATCCGAATTAAGTGTATAAATAAATGCTTTTTATTTTCTCTGATAAAATCGTGTATTGAAATTATGTATGATTACCTGTTACATGTAAAAGTACATTCTTGTTAGGTTGCCAAACACCGAGTTCTGTTTCCCTACGATAATATCGTATTTGGCTCCGAATAACCGCTGCCTTTGCATCTCTACTCTCAGGCGGGCACCAAACAAAATGGAATTCCCATTATTTTCTTTTGATCTCGTACCCTTATGACACTGGTATTTAATGTATATAGTTTTAAGAGCAAGTTCTTTGAGTTTCTGCTTATTATACTCTTAACAGTCAAGTTTCCCCAAAATTGTTACATTAGATGGATTGGCGTACTACGAAATAAGTTATGCGCCTCGGAAATCTTTGTACTTCCGAATTAGTACTAATAATGCGAACAATTAATTAAATGACCCTGAATAGGTCAAAAATGCACGAAGCAGCGGTTCGCATAATTCGTTCATACCCGAAAACGAGGTTTGCCAATATGCTTAACTTATTTCCTAATACTGACGTACATACCTCTTGTTATACAAGGTGTAAGAAGACTCTTCACGAAGCCGTCAACCATGCATTCAGTACATCAAACTAAGTAACCCTACGCAAAAATTGTCGCTGGGAAACGACTTTTTTTTGGGTGAAAAATTTCGTTTTACTGTAAAGCTCAATGTAACGCACTCAAAACACTGTGCTGATAAATGCAATGAGTAGTAAACGGGTAATGGAGGTATTTTAAGTACATTTGCAACCTTCAAAACTATTTTTTTTTTAAAAGTTGTGAAAAAGTTGGAAATTTGACCTCCAATATCTCCGTAACTAGAAGGTTCACAGGCATAGTCCAGAACAAAAAAAATATCGCAATGACGTGGAGAATAAGTCCCTTTCGGCTTCGTTAAGGTTCTATTTACACCGTTTATACTTAACATAGTTTTCGTAACTGTGTAAGAATCAAGATTTCACCCTGTCTTTATTTAACGGAGTAAGTATTTAACGAAACAAAGACAGTTGAAAACACGATTGATGGAGATAACTTCGTTCGATACAGGTATCTATATTATTGACAACGAAATAGAATCTCCGTTCTTTTTATACAAATCTTCGATATTTACTAGCAATGTTTGGTTGAATTATCATGTGTGTACCTACTAAGATTTTTCTATCCTTTTACGTGCTTAAGGAACCCTTAAAAGCTTTTAAGGTCCCGTTGACCGGTCCAAGTTGATGTTGACGTAATTTATTTTATTACTTTTAGTAGAAGTTCGTCGTAAAGAAAGTTTAGTGTTACGCGGATTTAAGTTACTTTTTGTGTTTACTAATTGAACAGCGAATATAAAAATGTGGCTGGCGCATAGTCACATAATGTGAGCCCTTCTTTCATAATTAAAAAAATATAAAAAACCTCATTGCCATTGTTTGGTTTATTTCACTGATACACTATGATTTACGTTTATGAATAGGGGACCATATGGTATGCTGTCATAAACATGTACATGTGCATGCAAAAGCGTCACCTGTTATTTTTTGGTCATGATACGACTTAGGCTGAAGAAGCGTTGCTATTTTAAATTGAACGAGCAGTGTTAATTAATTTTCTTTTCATTAACACAATGATGTTCAGATATAGAGCTAAAAATAAGTTTAAAAAATGAATTTCTCATTTGACCATTTCAATACGGCATAGCAAAAAGTAATATTGCAACATAAAAATAACCTCACGCCTTGTATTTCCCGAAGGGTTCGGCAGAGGTGTTTTTAGTACACCCTCGTTTCGCCAGTTATGTTTTTAGACTTTTGTAATAGGGGGCGAGCCTTTATCCGGGCACAAATTCAGACTCCGGGCTGCTACTGAAAAATTCCTAATGGAAAAACCCAATAACACTGCCCGACCTGGGGATCGAAACCAGGACCTCACGATCAGACGTCGCGCTTATCACCACTTGATCAATGACTTGTTATTATTTTTGTTAATAAAAAATCTTTATTTAATATCCAGAGCAATGTAAACCTAATATACTATCCTCAATATAAGAGCAAGTAGGCAACAAGAATACAAAGGACTATTTGCACGAATTGTCTTAAGGATCTAATCATAGAGAATAAACAACGGCCTATATTTATCCGGTCATACATTCAATCTCATTCAATAGTCAGGCACGAACCGGGAATAGTTATCAGTTGCCATATTTTATGTTTACAGATTAGATATCGTTCTTCCATTCACTACGAATGAATGGTATTGTCGATAAGATAAATATGACTTGTAAACTAATAGCTTCGCAAAAGCTTTTTCCTTGAATATGGCCTGAATAGAGGACTTTTTGACCTTTGAGTATTTACTTGTCGATTAGGCTATTCCAATGTGCGGATATACCTAACGTACAAATCTATGAGATTTAACTTGTCTATTATAGTAAGCTAGAACAACACCATCGCTAATGCTCTACCTATAGGTAGGTATGTTTTATATATGTTAATATAAGTATTTGTAACTTGTATAGGGGAAAATGGTTACCCTTCGTACACTTTTTACATTTTTTTTTTACTTTTTGATTAATTGTCAAAATGATCTAGTTTATCCACGTAAGTGTAACAAATATATCGTAGTTAGTTACAAAAAAGTCTGAAACTATTATGTCAAACGGTTAAAGGGTTATAGCCATTTTTCTACGATAAGATATTTATATTTGTACGAACGCACCCCCACCGTGGGGTAGATTCATACAGGGTAAAAAAAGCCTATTAAACTCGTTAATGTTTATTAAATCACAAAGAATATGTATTTATCATAAAACTAACTTAATAATATTTAACTTGACTCATAGTCAATAAATTGTTCTTGAGGAAAATAACAAAAAATAAAATCTTTTACTCTTAGTATACTTATTGATAATTCTAAACTTTCTTATCAATCTATATGAGATCTTTGCAAGCATTCTGTATGAGATCTTTGTAATTAGTCGTTGACAATTTAAACTTAAAGTAAGTAATTAAACATTTGGTTGTTACTTAGTAACTGTAGTACTGTCCGAAAGTGCCCCAGGCCTTGCACAAAATTAAATTACAACTTTGTATTAATTCCAATTTAGTATGAAAAATGTTACAATTAAACTCAAAATAAACAATGTTAAGATTAATTCATCATCACTATTTTGTTAAAAACATAAAAATTCTGCTTACAACTACTAACTAAACTGCAGTAAAAAATTTACTCATTGCGCGCGAAAACACGTTACTGCTTGTCAGCTCACACAGCGTGGCGCGACTGGCGCGAAGTCCCACTAGCAACATGGTGGCCGGTATGTCTATGCATACAAGCAAAGGCGTGTTTGTATGCTGTTTAGTTTTTCTGTTATACTTACTGTACGAATGTGCCCCGCGTACGAATGGTAACCACTTTCCCCTAAGTACGTAAAAAAACAACATCATATCCGTTGTGTACAAGCATTAATATTAATGCGTCTTATAATAAGGGCTTTAAACATATACATAGAAGTGCGTTATGCACTCTCATAATAAATTAATCGGATAATAAAAGTTTCCCTCGATTAAATAATCCCCATAAGTCTAATATCCATTATCCTTATAAAAATAATGGATGTACCGTTTTTTTTATAGATAATTAATAGACAAGTCTATACCCTGTAGCACGTAGGATGCGTCTCGGGTTTTTCTACAAACCTTAACAATACGACGATTGTCAAATATTCAACAATATCAGAAAAATTGTGGTATTTACAGTACATCGATTCCAGTACATCACGATTTACGAAATGTCAATTACCATCCGTATGTAAAATACGTTGGTGTTCATCAACATTAATTCTCTGGTGAAACAACCTAACCGTCAATCTTATCACCGTTGGTGACTATTTCTCACATTCGCATAAGTTTGTCCACCTGAAGCACTAAATTGTTTGTGTACACAGCCTCTGAATTTTTTATCATTTATTGAGGTGGGATGTTACAGAGTGTGTCGACTTTTTCCTTTTTCGTGAACAGATAAAGTTTTGCAAATGTGGATAAGGAAGCCGCAGACCCGCTTCCAAGGCTTCAAATGTTTAAGTAATGATGCCATTGACTGAGAAAATGCGTGTTAAACATGTAACAGTTCTCCTTTCGAGGATGCGAGGGTTAAACCAATCATTGTTAACAGATCGTAGTCTTCTTCTTGCGTGTCAATATGGGTCACATAACAATGCACTATTATTACTATTATGTACGTAGATTTTGGTATTTATGTTTTTGGTTGTATTTTAGAAACAGCTTTATGAAAATCCTGAACATCCCGGGATTTATAATTTACATTTCCGAAATTGATGAGACTAGGACGGAATTCCGGGATCTAATTCTCCACACTGTGTTCAGTCATTTTTTGAGATTCACAATATTATGAAACAATGGGTGCAATTCACAAAATTTTCATTTCTAACTTTTATTCGTAACCACTGAACATTCATTGCTATAAAGCACAAATTAACTAGAAGAGTATAATTAAAAACGGCAATAGTACTTCATTTGCATATACCTACCTACTCTCTTTACCATGCAGATTCACTTCGTTTTGAAGTTGAGATCCAATTACTTCTTAATTTTTTCAGAATAATTAAACAAATTATTTTAATGGGCTCTGTCTGGATCTTATGGTCCCCTGTTAAGGCAGATCATTACGAAGAACAGATATTGTATCAGATGTCAGTATTCTTTTAATTTATTATCAGGAAACAAATGTAAACAGTGATAGCCTAGTGGTGTGACCGTCGGACTGCCAAGTCATAGGTCTCGAGTTCGAACCCAAGGCATTCACCTCTGACTTTTCGGATTCATGTGCGTATTGTATAATTATCACTTGCTTAAAAAACGGTGAAGGAAAACATCGTGAGTAAACCGGCATACCTTAGAGATGTTTCTCGACGGCATGTGAAGCCAAGTCAGAGGCCCATGGGCGGCATAAACTCTTGCACCAAGTTAGTCACTAACCATACGAAAAGAAGAAGAAGGAATGAAATTGCTTCCTAGCATTATAAGAATCACGAAAAAACCAAATTTCTACCTACTTACGCTTGGTAATGGGCATAATATCTACCAGTGCCTAGAGAATAAGCTTAGGTTACACCAATAGGCTGGGTAAACCTATGGATGTGGAATATTAAGATGGAGAAATTCTATATATTTCCATCTGCAAGTACGCAGTATGCATATTTATATAAAGTGACCGACATCGCGTGTGGTGGTCTAATCAGTCTACATCGACTTTCCAACTGCACCTGAAATATTTAATTTTCAGCAAGAATTTTAATTAACATCTTTATAAACACTCGAAACAGACAACGATATTTAAAATCCCTACAAATAGATCTATATTACAATATGATAATATATATACCAATACAATGTGTCAACAATTAATTTTTTTATGTTATCATAATTAGTCGTTCAAAGATTTCAGTCTCTTCGCTGGCGGCAAACCGGTGTATATTATCAGAGGTTGCAATTTACATAAATTGAGCTCCGACGTTAACTTGCCAAAACTTTGTTTTTATATCAGATAATATTAGATTTTGCTTAAGGGCATTAATCGTAGTATGCGCGTATCATAAAGGCTTTTTTGTATCTTATTTACGTTCGATGTAGTCGCATCGTTAAAATACTTTTGGTAGGTACAAGTATCATTTAATGGGGAAGGCAACTGTGGAACTAATGGCGCCACTTTCGATTGTACCAGTGCGATCTTATTGGTTGCAATATATTTGAAGTTATTGCTCATATGAATATGATGGTTCTGATTGGTTCAAATAACCAAATATGGAGGTGCTGCCATCTGCTTTCGTTTTGCGTTGCCTTCCCCATTATATTGTTTGTTTTTTTCTTCTATTGTATCTATGGTTATGACTTATGATGTATTCATTTACTTATAATAAGAAACATTATGCTAACCTGTAAACCTCATTGCTGACTCAGACGAAGATCAGATGAATAAAGCTGATAAAGTTCCGTTTATAGCAAACGTATGATCCAATGTAGATGATCACATTAAAAAATGAATAAAAATTAGGTATTAAACTGCCATGGCAATTTTCACTGAAAACACATATTAAAATAGGTTCTAGATAAAATATAAACCAACACAATGAATTAAAATAGCTACGAAAACATAATATTATCATGTCGTTTTTGGTTTATATTTCAAAAACTACACATAATTGCGGTCTATTTTGGTAAAGGTAATTACAGCAGGTGGCGATGGAAAGATTTATGCATCAGAATATCTAACTAATGCAGGAGGCATGAATGGATAGAATCAACTGCTCCAGGAAACATATAATAACAGGCTGGGAGCCACTGGATCTCCCTCCACTGACAATGAAGACAAACTCAACCTTTATTAGAATCTCCATGTCGATTTACAATGAATAATTCAAAATGTATTTAGAACAATGCTTGTAATAAACAGCGTTCATTAAATTTCAATACCTACGCAACTAAATGATTCTGTCCAGATTTCCGCCAAATTCTATTATTATAATGTAACGTAAGCAATGTGGTTTTTTATTTATACAAACTTTTGAACAGCAGTTTTGAACTAATCTAAGACGTTCATAAATATAATACCTGTGTATAGCATTGGTGCTATATTTAGCTAATTGGTACTTACTGCGCCTCGTTTAGCCATCTCGTTTTACCTGCTGGAGTGGGTTTCGATTATTACAGGTGTGGACGAGTTGGTCTCATACATTATTCATGTCCAAGGACCCCAATAAGTGTCACTGAGTCAACAACTGTTGTTGAAAAACTCAAAGGCTTCTAGAATCAAACAAATTTGCTCCAGTTATACAAACTTTTTTACTTACGTTATTTCATCCTTATTAACCATTAACGAAAATCCTCGTGAATCATTTATGTATGCAATCTCGCTAACAAGAACATGAACATTTGGCCGAATAATTTTAGACTTTCCGGTCATATTTTCGTGAAAATATAATAAGAAAAATGTCCCTTAATTTAGCGGTAAATACAGTATATCTACACGTCAAAGGTTCGGAGTGAAGCATCCGTATCTTATCTAAGGGATGTCCAATAGAGTGGCGTCATCATTGTGTTCGAAGCATTGTATGTCAGTTGCGTTTCAATCGCGAACTGAGACAACGGAGGACAGCGTAAACTTGCGACTTGATCATTTTCTTCATCATTTTAACATACAATACATTATGTTTATGACTATTTAAGTAAAACTCTTATAGTAGAGCAACAAGTAACCGTAGTTCCTAGTTAACAGGCATCTCGACTTTCTTTCTATTTTAATTTAATTTTTGTAATATATGTGTCTTAAAAGTTAAAGGTATTATGTACCATTTACATACAGTTATACTTGTTAAAGTTTAAAAAATAGACGCATAAGTAAAGGCTCAGTAGTAGCTGCAGTAGTTATCAACAGTATGCATAAAGATGCGACTTCTACGCGGTGTAGGCGAGTAGTATGAGTGTGCGAGCGTGTATAGTAAGTGCTCCGTAGCTATTGAATAGTGTCGATGTAGCGGCCTCGCGACAACTTCTCTACTATCTGTTTCGTTTCCCGCCTGCGAGACAATTTAACTTGACAACGTGGACTACAACAAAGGCTGCTCGCTCTATTTAGCGCTCAGCCTCTGGCAATGGTAGAGTCGCTGATATTAAACGCTTTTCTCACGCAAAAGTTATAGCATAGTTTAGGTTGAAATTAAATCAAACTAATATTTTGCATAGAGGTTGCTGTAATTTCTTGTAAGTTAACGATATATATATAAGTATATGTATACCGCTTTTCGTTACAATAATAAATAACCAAAAGCTAAAAAAGTAAGTCTTTTAAAACTGATAAATGCATTTTATTTGTATCGAAACCAGTTCACTCCTCTGAATAAGATTTAGCAGTCCAACGCCCGAATAAACATTTATTCCGAGTTTAGCGTTAAAAAGGAAGTCCAAACACCCTTAATCGTGCAAATACCAAATCTACGACATTCGAGTGAGACTTTACGTCGACGTTACCGTGTGATGTGGAGGAGTATTTGTAAGCGTTCTTTGTGTGATCGGGAACGAGTGTAAACACGGGTGCGCGGCGCGCGGCGTGCCTCGCGGGGAGGGTCCACGGCACTCGGGCGGCCGCCGCCGCGCGCTCCGCCCGCACCATGTCGGTGCGCGTAGACCATCGCGACCGTGACAGGTTCTCGAGGCATTCTTCCCGCGCTTCTGTTGATCTCGCTTTTCCGAGCAGTTCCACGCGAGACCACTCTTTCCGCTCGGTGCATTCGGCCCGCGTGCCGCGAGCAACTAGCGATGACTTGATGGTGCCTGTGCGCACGCTACGATCGGCTTCTTGTCGCGTGGCTCCCGGTGCGCCGCATCGCCTACGCCGCCACCACTCATCAGCAGCAGAATGCGAGCGCGCACGCCGCTCTCGCAGACACACGCTCGAGCTGCCCAACAGCCGAGGGCCGAGCGTCCGCAGCCGATCTCCCGAGCCGCCGCCGCCACCGCCCGAGCCCGAAGTCCCGCCAGAAGACGCCGGGAAGGAGGCTCGAAGGCGGCGCGTCGTGGCAGCCGTCGCGGCGTCGTTCTTCGCGCTAGCGCTGGCGTCAGTCCTCGTGGTGGTGGTGACGCTGACCCACAGCTCTGTGCTTCGCGCACACAACCAAACGGCCAAGTACTACACGTTCTCCGTGCCGCCGCACCATCCTCTCAGTGAGCCCCGTTCATGTTGCCCCACCGTCGCCCCTCCCGCTTCGCATGCGACTGTCTCCGACCCTGAGTGCCAGGGGCTGCGAACGTCGCCGAGGCGGCTCGACTGCACATCACCGCCACCATATGCGGTATATAATATTGTCAATACACACATGAACAAACTATCTGGGGCCCTTGACGACAAAATGCCGAATGATTTCGTTTATCAACCATCGCATTCTTAATTTCTAATGTAAATACTCTAATACGGTGATGGAAAGATGAATGACCACGTAAGGTAACAATGGCAGACAATTCTGTCATTATTATCTTCTGTACAGATATCTTGATCATCAATATCCGTTAGTGGTTTTGAACGGAATTACCTGGTTTTTGTCAAACTAGGCCTCAGTACATACAGGCCACACATGCTACGCACGTTCGCAACCCCCTTTCTGCATGATTAGTTACTGTATATTATAGATGTCACGTGTTTGTGATGGTAAATGTTACTGTTAAATTACTTTAATTACAGCGTATCTAGTATCAAGTTAATAAATTATGGCTTGCTACAATTATCAACTGTCGAAAGCATACGATGTACACTATGAAATAGTGTTGAAGTAATTAGCACATCGCTGTAATAACTCCAGCTCCGATAACCTACGTCATTAAATTTCAACGACGACTTTTGTTATCGTTTAAAAATTATTATATAATATCTCATTTCATATAGGTAATTACAATACCTGGCTGAACAAGTATTGTATAACCATTTGCCGCTTCATAAACTAAGGTCGTTTCAAATCTGACCTTAGTCTTTAGGCATCATTAAAAAGACGTGGTCGAAACTAGTGAAAACGTAGAAAATAGCGCCGCAGTTTATTAAAAATATCTGAAAACCCTTCTCACGAATTCGATTCTAAGAGTCATTAAATTGAAAAGAAATAATAATAGAAAAAATATATTGAATATTCGTGAAACAATCTGGGTTCTGTTTTTAGTCTCCCAAAAAACATACAACATTTAAGGAAAGTAGTAGAACTAATACTATGATTGAGTCAACAGTAATTTTAATAAAATTAGTTAAGGTTAAAAAAAGGTTAAGAACAATACAACAATAAAAACAAACTGAATAAACTTGTAAAAAATAAATATTTTACAAATTCGCATGCCACACGTAATTCGTCGATTGTTGCACGAAACATTTAAAACAATTCGTACACCACTGTACTTTGCGATAACAAATGTGCACAAACCAATGTATAATCTGCTAAAGGTCCTTTTAAAACATCAACGGTAATAATAATGCCATCTTAAAAGCTTACTTCCTTTTCTTTTCATAGCGTTTTGATTTCCTCTCTCAAAAAGAATAAAACGACCTATTAAACAAAGTGAGAGTTATAGGATATTGTGTTTTTTGAGGAAAAGTTTTAATAAAGGCAATGTTCGTTTATTTTCCTATCATAATAGTAAAAAATATGTTTCGTTAAATACTTAAAAATAAAAGTATTTAAAATGTTAACGGGAAGTTTGTAACTGTTTCCGTTGCTGAGGCCTGAGACCTAATTATTACGTATCTGATCCATTCAGTATTCAGAGTTATTAAATAGTGTATGTATAGTCACCAATTTTAAGCTCATCTACAAGATTTCAGTTCATACCATAAGTCAAAGAAAAATGGGATACTAAAAATTAATTACAATTTGTTACGGAATGACATATTTTGTATATACTCGTAATTAATATAATACAAACATTGCGTGGTAGTAAAAAGCTTGTAAAAAGACATGCCTTTTTAAATAAATAAAATATAAATTGTGTAATTAATAAGAAAAACTACATTCGAAAAAGTTTTCTACCCGTGAGACCTAATAATTCTTTTCCTTCAAACATCGTTAGGTATAATGTTTCGCCCTTGTCTACATAATGTATCAGAACTCGATCATGATTCTTCTTCGGCCGCAAAGTTTTCGGTAACACATCACTCATGTCAAAACTTATTATTAGGTAAATAGGTCATCAATAGAGGCGCCTGACTTTCGTCTTTTCTTCGTATTTCGCGATGTATATATTTCAGAAGTTTTTGCTAGTCACAAAACAGTTTTAATGTAGCATTTTATAGAACATTAACTAATTCCATGAACTTTATTATATAGATCGTCATATCATGACCGTTATTTATAGATCCTTTTCAATTATTTAGTCTACGAAAAATCTTCCGCTTCACACCATCACAGATGTACCCGTCAAATGTCTGTTTACATTATAAATCTGTGTTGCATTAACATTGTCTTGATGGCGGATGTGGTCATTTTTATGACCTATTTGTGTATCCTAGAACAATTTATAAAAAGACAATAGGTTTTTTTTCCTATTCAGCTGCTTGTACATGGTCTTGCGGAGCGTTTCTACGTAACCGGGCAGTTATTGGCGAGACCTGAAGGGTCTCCAACCAAACCATAGGTATACATTATCCGCCCTACTATAATAATCGCTGTGTAAAGTTACAACGCTGTTTAACGTCAGTATAACCATTTTTTAAATGTATATGCTTGTCATAACTTTATACAACGATTATTGGTAAGGGAGTTGTAGTTTAAAATAATATTTTTGGCACAGTATTCTAGAAAATCATGTTAAAGTTTTTAAACAATCGGTTGTCCACATAATATTTAATGTACTGCTATCACTGATCCGTTTGCCAAGCGGACTGATTATGGCAATTTTCCCTCACGAGCGTTCATTAAAGCGATCTATTTACAGGCACATGTTGAGCAGTGAATGTTCATGATCTGATACTTATGACAATATCCATAAAAGCAATTTATGTACACCTAGTAGCATAAAAGTTAAAAACAGCTCGCGTTTGAACTGCATTTCATTCCCACCGCTTCCTTTCAACAGTCACAATTCGGAATCGTCGCTAAGCTCATAAATCTGTTATTGACGTGTAAAAGAGCATTTGAACATTTATTTGCTGAGTGAATGGTTTGATTTATGAAATTGTGATTTTACAGACGCTTTTCTTCGTAAAAGTTTAAGAGGAAATGGTAATTTATGCAGTTATGCAAACATTGAAAGACAATTGCTTCTTCTTTATTCGTTCAATTTCCGACCTGTTGAGATGCGATTTACTTAATTATAGATTGTTTGTTTTAGTTTATTTTCTTCGCATATTATTCTTAGTTTTCGTTTATAATAATAGCGAGTTATTAGTTTTCTGTAGATCAAGTGCCATCTGACCTATTCCGAAAAGAGTATGTTTCTGTAGTAGAACACAGTCTGCAGATGAACGTTGCTAATCCACCTGAAATAATTGACAGACCACTAAAATTCAGGAAAACTTCAAAGCGGCTTAAAGAGTTTCCGTATTTCAAATTCTAGTGCAGCGTAATATATGAAAATGTCTGAATCAGCTAAACCAAAATAAGACCACGTTATTGCATGACGTCCAGTCTACGGGTATTGAGAGTTTCCAATAATAACTGAAGTGTTCAGCGCGGTTTGTGGACTGTGCTAGGTAACACTGACAGTGCGGCGTAAGCTAAATATTCACAGTATTATTACTACGAGTATCTATGTTGAAAGTTCAAACACTGAAGTCAATCGGGTTCAGTTGTTCAATGCAGTTCTGTTTATACAACCAACTACAGATTTACTTTTTGTATAGAACTGAAAATATTAATGTTATGAAAATTTTACTTGCATTTTGCTACGTGTGCTGCACTTTTAATGACGAGGAAAACCAGCCTGGTAATTACTATACTCGTTATAACGAACAACTTTTGGACAGAATAACAAAAAAAAACATCTTGTAGAGTTTAAATGGGGAGATGAATTTTTGTTTTTATTTTTAAGAGTTACAGAACAAAAGCTGTTGTTAATAACGAGTAGATATGGTCATCCAAAAAGTGTTCTTTTAATGTAGGTACTGTAAGATAATTTTCAATATTAAGTTAATGAAGTCTCATTGGCTTGATTAAATTCTCATAACTTATCAAAAACATTTGATGAGACGTAACGCAAAATATTAATTAATTAATTAGCCTTTATCAAGAACATATTTGATTCATAATACCAAACCAATATTTGCCTCTACGGGCTGTTGAACTGGGCCCCAAGATACCTACGTTACTATACATGTACTACGTTTATTTAACATTACAAAATCTGAAATTCTTACCAAGTTGTTGGAATGTTTTTGGAGAGTTCGACATTTTTGCTCTGGGTAAAGAAAATTCTTCTTTTGTTATTTGAAACCATTAAAACGAAAGCAAATTAAAATTAAGGAGAGATTAATTTCATATAACGTATAAATTAATCTTAATTAATTTAGTAATTACTTGAAACTACTTTAGATTTAATTTATTTGCTATTATCGCTTCTTTGTAGATTTTATTGGACGTATGTTCAGCGGAATTCATTTTTTTAATGTAATATTTTTTCCTGTTATCTCTAACTTATGTTGTTAACCATCATCATCATCCTCCTCCTGCCCTTATCCCAACTTATTTGGGGTCAGCGCAGGATGGCTTCTTCTTCCATACATCTCTATAAGCCGTAATTTCAGTACTCACATCCTTTCTAGCCATACCTATCATCTTTCACACTATCCATCCATCGCTTCTTTGGTCTTCCTCTACTCTTATAACCATCTACATTCATACTCAATACTTTCCTCACGACATGTTCCTCGTTCCTCCGCATCACATGCCCATACCATGACAACCGGTTTCCACACAACTTGTCAGTCACCGGCGCCACTTTCAGGCTTCCTCTTACATACTCATTTCTAATTCTATTCATTCGCGTAATACCACACATCCCTCTTAGCATTCTCATCTCGGCTGCATGTAATTGCCTTTCATTTATCCTTTTTGTGGCCCAACATTCCGATCTTATACAACAGCAGACACCATGGTCTAACCATGGTTTTATAGATCTTCTCCTTAAGTTTAAGGGGAATACGCGAGTCGCAGGTTGTTCTCGTGACCTTCCGCCATTTCATCCACCCTGTGTTAATTCTGTGCTTGACAGTCCGATCAATTTCGCCATCGCTTTGCACGAGTGAACCGAGATACCGAAAATCGGCGCAGACCGGAAGAAGGGAGCCATCTAGCGCTATGGCTCCAGAACTAGAGAGACCGCCGAAATCGCAGAACATATATTCTGTTTTGGTTCTGCTGATTTTTAAGCCAACATTCTCCAGTTTCTGTTGCCATTTCTCCAATCTGCTCTGGATCTCGGGTCCATCTTCACCGACAAGAACAATATCGTCGGCAAACAGCATGCACCAGGGTGCCTCTTCCTGTATGTATCTCTAACATAACCATATAGAATAATCAGCCCACTACTACTGTCGTACTGCTGGACACGGGCCTCTTCTCAAAATGAGAATGGTTGAGAACTTAGTCCACTACGTTGGCCTGGTGCGGCTGGGCGGACTACACACACCATCGAGAAGTTTATGCAGCTCTCAGGTGTGCAGGTTTCCTCACGATGTTTTTTTTCACCGTTAACGCAAGTGATAATGAAATTCTGATCCCCACATGGTCTCGAAAAGTCAGAGATGCAGGCCGGGATCGAACTCGGACCCTCCTGCATGGAAGGCAAGCGTTCAACAGCTAGGGCCTAGCTAGCTGCTAGGCTATCACTGGCTTCATAGAATGGTGATTTTGGCATAAGTATATGCCATAAGACTGTTCACTGTGGCTATGCTGTGAGAAGGAGTGGAGGGCTTTTAGGCTGTCTACAAACTACTATGCTATGAAATAATATATAAGAAGCATAGCTTGTTCATGGACAAAGAAAAGTCAAGTAACATCTTTCGCATTGCATTTAGGACGGACTGAAACGAAAATAGAATTTAAAAGATTGAAATGCATACAATTTGTGCGACATATAGAATTCAACGTGAACTGACGCGATACAATTTGACTTTACGACTGAATTCGATTAAAAAAAAATGAAAATCACGCCAAATGTTGTATAAAAAATGCATATCATTGATGAATAACGATTTGAATTGAGCTTAAAATCGGAAAGTCACTAGAAAGGTAGCGACACAACAACCTTCTCAGAACGTGACAAAGAAAAAGGTTAACAATGAATATAATTTCAAAAAAATCCTCACCGCGCATAATAAGTTCAGACGAGCGGTAGGTATTCCTTCTTTTTACTCTTTTTTATAATTTATAAAGGAAAAGGGCGAACAGTGAGTTTAGGTTTAAAATATCCATCCAGTGTGATGGCCGTAGGCATGGGCCTACGATTAATTAAACTTATTTCAAGTTGTTTGTGAATATTTAATTGGATCGAATTAAGCACACATACCCATCGTGGCAGGTTATAATCTGAAAATCGTAGGCTTAGAAAACTTTCAACGAAAATCATTGATTGAATAATTTACAAGTATTTGGTCTACATTTTTAGAAAACACTCAGCGAGAACGATCACAAACAATACACCGTGGGCCACAATACGCGATCCGTATTTGTATATAAAACAGTTTTATCTATACTGAGTACTACGGAGAAGAACATATTTTACTTTATAATCTCCTGATAAAACTAAGTAGGTGGCTATAACTGATTTACTACACTTTTTGTTCTTCCCCATTCGCGTGATTAAGGAGAGTTCCAGTATAAACTTCAAGATCATAGATTGTAATAAATAACCTTTACTAAAGATTTTTGGAATAAATATTTAGTTTGACATGCAAGATAGCATTTTGTTTACGTAAAATATGATATGAAAAAGCGTTTATTATTAAATCAACTCTGCTACTCCAGTTTAGTAGAGCGAGCTGACGGCCGTCTACTGGATTAATACGAAACTTTTTACTGAAAAGCACTAACAAGCAACCAGTGAGGCGAGGAAAGTAGACACTAGTGTGCCGTGGCACTCATAGATTCATAGGTGCCTATACACATAGTGAATATGGAACTTTTTTAATTTCACGGTTGATTCGAAAACTTCCACGCGACTGCGAGCAGCGGATGCCAAGAACTCGACGTCGTGTCATTCAACGTATACACGTTTCTGAACCAATGACTTACGTCATTTCATATACATTAATTTTAAGTTGCTTCGTTTTGTTTCTAATACACAACTGGATATGATCTGCGAAAAAAGGGTTAAACTCTGCTCACTAAGCTGTTAATAATACGTTTATGAATTAACTGGGTCAAAAGTTTAACAACGCTTACGTAAACAATCTCATAATACCTAAACATAAAATGAAAAATAGACTATTTTATTTCACAAACGATTTTCGGTGTAATTGCTAAGTTTACTTCGTAGTTTGTTCTCTGCTAAGTTTCGCCTAAAGTTATCTTAGGCGATCCTCCTTTGATAACAGTCACAGACATTTAAAGTACATCTGAGCTTTTATTTTGGGATATTAAAGCTTTACTGTATAAAAATAAAAATGAAGCAAAAAAAAAAACAATTTAGTTGTCTACGAAATACCGAACACACCCATTAATAACAATACAAACTAAGTAGGTTTAGTGCTGTAAATAAGGTTGGAAGTCACTTAGGTTAATGTTACGATCGTTCCTGAAGTAATAGATGATGTAACCTAATTAGAACTAGGCTATGTTTGCAGCGCAGGCAGTATGTAAATGTACTATAATACCTATGTATAAAGAACAACGCTTTTAGTTTATAGCGAGGGGTGCGACTCTGTTGTTCCATTTGATATTTGATTCGATTAGAGTCGCAGCCCACTGAAGTGACACAGCGTTCCAAACGCCGCGAGTGCGAATTGATTTAGACGCGCTTCAACGTAGCATTTGATGCGATAGTCCTACATTAATAAACAGAATATAACACAGGTAGTAACCTGTGTTATATTCTGTTTAACTATATTTATATTCTGTTTAGTCCGTTAATTACAGGCGTAACAGTAGTTACGCCTGTAATTAACGAAGGGGTATGCAAATATTAAAGATGTAGGTATAAAATCACCGGTGGTGGTCCCATATCATGTTCCAATGTGATCGAATGCGTGATTTATTGAAGTTAAGAAACATTTTGAAATTTTACGTAGAACATACTAGAGCAACGAAACGTACCACTCGCACCAATGAAATGACTAATGAATATGTAATCGAACAATTAAAGTTCCCATGTTTTGCCGGAACGCTTTTCAATGTTACACAAGTTGTACGAATGATCGCCGCGAGCGGCACGTGACATATTTCCCGCGGAACTTCGCGACCGTGTATCATGGCATTAATGGGGTGTACATTCAAAGGCAAGGCTGGCAACATCACGTAAGTAAAGTCAATTAAAGGTGTGTTTAGTTTATTTTCATAGAGGTTGATCGAGCGCGGTGCTCATCTATCAGTGTCGTGTCGTTTACGTCAACCATGTGGAAATAAAGTCCCTGTCGTACGAAGAATAGTCGATGTACCGAAGTTGATTTATTTCTTAAATTCAGGGGCGCACGTTTACCTGTAAATAACGACGAAATAATCTGCCTATAAGACATAAAGTACGTATAGTTAAAATATTTTTTAAACCCCAAATGTGGTGTCAATCAGGTTTTATTTCATGATCGAGTAGGGACTCGTTATAAAGTTTTGAACTATTGAATTTCAAAGAGGCAAGCAATATGTAATCAACGAAAATAGCTTTGGTACCTGCGTATACAACTTTTATGAATTTAGATAGCCAAAACTGGTGGCTATGAAAAGGTTTATGTTATATTGTTTGTTACTATGGCTTTAGGTCTAGTTCAACAAAGTCTATATTATTATTTATTTATTTATTTAAAAAAAAACGTTACCCCACTTTAAGATTTCTCCTGTATCGTGGGTGCGTTTACAAACACAAATCTTCACTCGCACAAACATCCAGACCCGGAACAACTATCTGTAGGCCATACAAATATATATGTTCCGTGCGGGAATCGAACCCATGACCCGTAGCGCAGAAGCCGATCGCTCAGCGACTGCGCCAAACGTGTCGTCAAAAGTTAAGTATATCAAAAGTTAGATTCAACTTTTCATAGTTATTTTCAATCAAAGACATTCAAACATAGATATATTATTAATCTCTTTGTTTTCAATATAATCCGATTACAAATAATATAGTTCTATAATCCAATTTAGAGAAGGAGTCACTCCCGAAACCGATGTAACATTTATTGCCTAACTTTACCCACGTAAGTATTTGATATTAAATATTTGACTTACCCCTTTCTCAATTCTGATACGAAAACACCTCAAACTTGCAAGAAGTTAATCGTATCAATGACAGTTCAAAAGTTTCGGGAATCAATTCCGTTGAACTTAACAATAGCAGGCACACGGAACAAATTTTATGAGGCACTTGTTGATACAACGTTTAAGCCGGCTTAGGGCAAACGAATATTGTGTCTCCGCCCTAATACATGCTAATACAGGCTTAAGTTACGAGCCGTCTTTTGTGAACTCTGTCTTAAATTAAACCTTGTAAAGAAAATGGGTACAATGTTATAGAAAATAAGATAATGCGGAAAATGACTGCGTGTATAAACGTGTATTTTTAGATATTATATTCGTGGAACTTGTCATGTTATGACTTTATGTGTCACCTGTCTTCAGAGTCTGCGATGTTATTGTTATGATGTTTCTACTTGTAGGTCAGAGACTGGCTGTCTGTCACTTCTTGTCTGACAGTTCATGTATTTCTTTAAAATCCTGCTGTGTATTCACAGCCGGCAAGAGAAGAGATTTTTTAAACATTCGGTTCAATGGTTATTATAGAACTGATCACTAAAAGCGATTCTGATTGAAGAGATAACGCAATTACATGGGGCTCGTTTGTCCATCTAGTTAAATATATGTATATCAGTGATTAATTAATCTAACGTGACGTGTTCAATGAATAGTAATTTAATAAACCAGTACAAGAAACTATGCAATGTATTGAAAAAGATACTGTAGACTTCACATGAAATTTTTGATATTAAATCTAATAAATATCAACATACATGTCCTTGTTATTCCTACACAAACAAGATATTAGATGCCATCCAAAGTATAAGAGATTGATACCAGGAGAGTAAGCAATATTGGAAAATAAATAAAAGCGTATTATCTGCGATGATGATGCTATAAATTTATATTGTATGAAGTTAATACATGTCTCGAAAGCTGATAATGCTCAAAATAAACACACACGATAATAAGAAACACGTGTACGTAAACATAAATAAAGATTACTGTCAATTAAAAAATAAAATATGCTGACGGAAACAGAAAGTTTTGTACAACACTATGAGATTAGAGATAAGCCGTTCACCTTAAAATTGCTATTCTGCGAAAAATTTCATGGCACTCATTATCCCTTAAGAGCACTTAGAATTTTGTTAAAGCAAATCTGATGAAGAATTTACTGCGGGCCGAGTAACCCTCGTGTTAGTCTAAATTCAATCTAATTATCACGCTGGTGTGGCGTCCACAACACACATTTATGTACCCGCGTGTACACACGACAAAGGCGACTTCAAAGGGTTCTCGCTCGTACGGAAACGTAGGTGTGGGCACTTACAATGTATTTACAAGAGGGGAGGCGCCTACGTCGTGCCAAATACTCGATGCACTTGCAATATTTTACTTATAAACATCACAGCATTGGTTTGCTATTCTAGGTGTATTAGTTCGTCGCAATTACAGATACTGGTCGTAGTGCGATCGGCAACAAGTGGCTTCCCAATCCAACACTCATTCAATTCGACGCTGATTAATATATTCGGATATTATGCCAGTATTTAGAAAGTTTAAAGAGCGTTCTATTTGAGAACACGCTTTATTTAAAACTAGGAATTCCTCTTCACACAACTCAGTTCAGCTACATTGTTATTATAATTTTTCATTATATATTTTTACTACATGTATTTCACTCGTAGCGTATCAGAGTGTGAAGTGTGTTAATTCTTCCATCAACAGTGTAATGAAGTCTGTTAGATTAATTTTTATTTAAAACATTGTGCTTGCAACCTACGCATTCTAGTCTTTTCTCAACCGACTGGTGTATACTATAATATATTCAATGTCGACCTACTCTAGTTGATTCGGGCGGAATATTCATTGCAGGAAAAGTTTAAAGCATATCAATTGTGCAACATTTGCACCTTGCAAATACAAAACAGTATTGAACAACTCAAAATCGATAAAAGCTTTACATTACCTGATTGAAACTTGCGACATTGATAATAAAGTAAAGTGACCAGAACAGTCATATCTACTCGTATTTTTAATTATGGTGAGTGCACACTTAAGTAATAAACATTAAATTCCATGCACGGTCATACTGTTTAAGTCGTCGCGACATATTTGCATATGTTCGTACAAGTTCTGGAAATTCAGAATTAAACTTAACTTATTTGTGGGAATGTGGAACACCTAGGCGTCTGGTTTTGTCTCCTTGTTCACGGGTGTACATCAAACAACTTTCTCAGTGAAGCACTTAGCAAGTTTGGTCCGTTAAGTAAAGTCAAATGCTTGGATCAGGAGTATCCTAATACAGGTAGTTTGAGAGTAAACCGTGGTTTTACACGACATACTTAATTAATCTGTCTTCCTCCACTAAGGAATAGTTACGGTTAGTCGGGAAACATTTCCAAGCGGGTATATCTCAGGGCTTTTGCTTGGCCTACAATTAAAGCTGAGACGATGCAATTCTTTGGGTTAAGGCCGCAATTTTCCAGTTTTTATGTAGATACTGCTAGAACGTCGGACTTTATCGTTGTAGCCTTATACATTTGTATTAATATATTTTGTGGAGAGGTAGGATAACTTTTTGCTCTCAATTTTAAAGCTTTGTCAAAGCCACTGGTGTCTGTGGTTTAGGTATCTTATAATATAACACAATGTTTAATAGTAAATTTGACTGTTAAAACAACGTCCTTAACTAAATACCTGTTTGGTTTTACCTCTAACTTTACCGACCTCTCGTTTCACCATCTAACTAAAGGCCGTGCTCATATTAAATTTCAATTAGGTAAGAACAAACTAGGAGGGTAATTATGTAACCCGTTTCGCGCAAATTGTTGAGAAGTTTGTAACGTTTTATATCAATCAGCAACAACAGAGACAATTTTTTTTAATTACAGCTGAGACTAGCGGCGTCTGAGAAAATAAATGTAACGCAGTTTGTGGTTTTACAGTGTCGCATGTTACAGTTAGTGATGACGTCTGGAGCGTACGGTGGCGGGTGGTATAAAACCAGCTACCGTCTTAAATTGAGTTAAAAATATATCTGAATTAAGATATTGCAGAATAAAATTATTTGTTATTTACAAAGAGACGTCAGAATATAGTCATAAATTCTAAGGCTAAAGTTATTATCAGCCAGTATTTATTCAGATTATAAACTTTAATATCCTAGACTATAGAGCAATAACTTGAGAAATTATTTATGGTTGCATTTGCGTAGACATGACACGGCAGTAAAATAGTACGAGTATCGACATAAATGTTTATCGCTGGAGCCCGTCATAAATTGAAACAAAATGAAGTATTATGAATGTCCAAAAAGCGAACGAAATATTAGAAAAGTAGAAGGATACTCAATCATATTTAGGTATTTAGGACAAGACTCGTAGGTACTACGTCTTTACGTGTTTTTATGAATATAGACCAAATAGTATGAAAGAATCTTTTAAACGTTTTTATTGGTTTTATTACTTTCTGAAAACAGTTTTATAAGATAAAGAAAGATATACCTATTTTTATCAATTCCTTTATAAATATTTTCTTATGTTATTGGTTGTATTTACCTATAACTCAGTTAGGTATTAAATTGTAACTGAAATCTGTGAAATTCCGTGTGAATATTATTGCTTCTCCTCGTAACGATAAAATGACATAAAAGCTTTCTAAAAGCCGTAACAACGTCGAACGGCTTTCAAGTTCGTAAATGTGTGGTTCTACAGCGAAGTACTACTTGTATAATATATATCGTATACAGGGTGTAAACGAAATCGTGTAATTCCTTTAAACTTCGTGATGTACTGCTGACATAGATTAACACTGTACGGGAAGATTTTAGATTCAATGAAATAAAAATTACAAGAAGTAAACATATTGTGTTCTTAACGTGAGGCATATTAGCGCCCCGAGCGAATTGCGCGGCTATCGCTCGCCACGTGGTCATTTAATCTAGGGCGTTAAAATGCCTCACTTTACTTCTTGTAATTTGTTAAAACACAATTTTTTACTTCCTGTAATTTTTTTATTGAATCCACTTGTATCCCGGGCAGTTTTAATCTATGTCAGCAGTACATCACGACGTTTGAAGGAATTACATAAGGATACCTATATTGACATATTAAAATGTAACGTTACTTTATTAATTATTCTCGTAGGCTACAATATTGGCTGAAAAACGGTTTATCTTTTACAATTTAATCTCGCCCTGCGTTGTATTATCATTGTTAACATTAACATACCTAATGGAAAGATCATTATGAATATCCAATTGCAAAAAGTACTAGATTTCTAACTGTATCGCTTTATGAAAATAAAAAACTAAGTATAATACGCTTAAAATTAACATCTTAAAAACTTTTTCGCTTTCAATAGGATCTGTTTTCCTCTCAAGTTGTAGTTGTTTCTATGGGATTATGTCTAAAGGATTGGCGAAGATGCCTTCGTATGTGTAAGTACTGATAACAGAAATTTCTACAACGCGTCCCATCCCTACCAGCTACGCACAGCACTAACGCGCTGTCAACCGAGAGTGACACTTGCTTGGAGTATATTATGTTCTGTGCTATGACTTGACGTTGGCGCTTTCCTCCTAAATTTTTACTAAATTAGTGTCATAATTTGTGGAATAATTAAATACATTGTATCTTTTAGCGAGTGGGTATAATTTCCACCTTGAGTTACGTATACATAAATAACAGTAACTATTCTCGCAATAAAAAAGTTTATAAGGTTCACTTCTAAACTTATTATAGATATCATGTTCAGCATCTTAGGGGACTTCTAATATATCGCAACAATGAACCTTCAAAAAGAAATCGAAAACCAAACGTTTTCTTTATCACACAGAGGCGTAGTTGGGACCGATTTCAAAGCGGGAAAAGTAAGAAAACCCGATAGAAGTACTTATTAAATAAGTAATTATTGACTACATGAACCAGGAGGGTAGATGTCCCAACCTGTCCCATCATGACTACTTACGTCCATTTCGCAACATGATAAGGATACTTCTTTTCATTTTGATATAATCCCTTATACCAGGTTCCTATAAACAAAAGCGATTCGTTTTGCTTACCAATGGCAGCAATTTTTATTGTTATTCACACTAAGCGCTTCCAAACATCCTTCATAATGCGCACGGCAAAAGAGTGGAACTCACTACCTGCGTCTGTGTTCCCGAACGCATACAACCCGAATCTCTTCAAAGTTAGAGTGAACAGGCTTCTTCTGGGTAAACTCATTCCATCGTAGACTTTGTCTCTGTCTCCTCTGACCTAGAATAGAGTCAAGAAAATGTTAAAAAAAGAATTGTTAAACTGGGCATATAAATAGACTCGTAAGCATGTACCTGTGATACCTACTTCCATATGCAAGGGTCTATTATGCAAAGCTATGAGGTTTTTGCTTCATTATTGGTAAAGATACAAGAATCTAATTTTTAACTAATAATAATGCGTAAATTATAGGAATTGGCCATTAGTCGTGTATAACGATACCTACCAGAGAGGCGGTACCTATTCTTTGCCGCAAACCACCGACCAGTTCACCAGTCAATAACACAATTAACTCGAAAGTGTATTAATTTAAAGTAATAATTGAAACGCGATACGGGTTAAGCCTGATTTTGACACGTGATGGCCATTAAATCCAATCATTATAATATTAATTAAGTGCTTTAGTTTGACATTTACGCTCAACGAAATTTCTGATTTATAATTTATATTTTTATGACGTCAATATTCCGTGTGGTTCCGGAAAAGATATAACCAGGGCCGGACTGGGACATGAAATCGGCCCGGGCATTCGAGAGACGGTAGGCCCAAGCGATTACACGGACGACGTTCTTTTTTTAGGCGCTCCCCTCACTCTTTCTCCTGTATCTTGGGTGCATTTACAAACACAAACAATTTGCGGCAAGCGATAGGCGTTGGACGACCTTTTTTTTTACATTCCCCTCAGTCTTTCTATTTCTCCGACTGTGTCACCGGCCCATCAGGCCACACCGGCCCATCGGGCATTTGCCCAATTTGCCCGTATGGCCAGAACGGGCCTGGATATAACCACACTCTGCCTGTGGATGTGGTCATTTGCAAAACGTGGTGTTTGTAGCGTTAATCCCTTGCGATCGTTTGTTTATTGCATGGTTTATGAGAATCTCCATGATTACCGGCGGATATTTAATGGGATAACGAAGTATTCCGAGGTAATATTTTAAAAAAAGTTACAGAGCAATATATTTCAGCTTCAATGTACTCGAAGCCCGGTTCGTGTTTTGAATACAATTTGGAATCACACGTTTTCATAAAATTCATGTTGTACGTACCTATTTGATTGCGCGCTTGTCTGATATTATCGGGATTTTCACCTTTTAACATCTAGTTCCAACGTAAATCATTCTATATACACAGAAAAAGTGTTTTTAGACGTTGTTTTTGAATAATAACAATTTTTGAATAATAGAGTTCCACGTGGTCCCCGGCAAACAATAGGCCACCCGTTTCCCACCCGTTCGTTCGTCCTGCCTAGCTTTTTCCTAACTATGTTGGGGTCAGCTTCCAGTCTAACCAGATGCGGCTGAATACCAGTATTTTACACGGAGCGACTGTCATCAGACCTCCGCAACCCAGTTACTGGGTAATGCCGATATCCTAAATCCTACCCGTTCCCCACTCATGAGTGTCGTAAAAAGGATAACTGTACGGTATAACTGTTTCTTCTAGTAGGTATTTGAAGATATTCTTTTGTATTAATTTCTATTCAGGCACATGTTATAGGTAAGTACTAGTACCTATTATCCAAAATAAACGTCAACGTAGGAGGGAATTACACTATTTGCGGTGTAGCATTGTGCGGGTGATAATAGACGAACTTTGCAAAAATGACTTAATATTTCAGTTGACCCTAAATACCACAGTCGTAAAATACGGAAACAGTAACAACTGTAGTAAATTAAATGAATGTACCATTTTTTTTTCTTTTTTAAAGTGGGGAACTCCTCATGGACTATCCCCCGTCTGGGGAAGACGGGGGAGTGTGCCGGACTCTTACCGGCTAAAACCACCACGGTGTCCCTCCTTCTGACCTAAGGCCGGGGTCACGGGATTCGCTATTGCATGCACCGCAACCCCGGCAGGTCTTGGTCCACCAATTTCTGGTGGACCTCTACACCCCACGACCTCCTGAGAGGCGCGGGGAGCACCCCACATCACCAGCGCACCAGAACACATGGTACTCCATGACCACCCCGGGGACCAAACAAGTACATGGGCGCCAGACTACCCCGTGTCTGGGCACCCCTTGTCCCCCTGCGCCAGGTCAGATTAGTGGCCCCGTCGCCTATCACTTTTCGGCCGCAAATGACCTGCCAAAATGTTATTGTCTACAAATAAAATCAAATACTGACAGCTCTCACCCGCACCACTCTACATCGCAAATAGTGTAGGTGCTTTTGCATGGATAATGCTTTTATTCTTAAAATATCATAATTTTAGGAAAAAAAGTTCGTAAATGTGTTGTTAAACGCCAGGCGTCCCATTAGACCGAACCATCGTGGGCGTATATTGCCATAATCGCTAGGCAAGGGATAAAATAGACTAAAAGCTGTGGTCCGTCTGAGTGGAGCCTAATAGTTTAGCAAACGCAGTTAATTCCGCTTTACTGGCACTTGGTTAACCACATGTAACCACATAGGTATGTAAGGGATATTTTATGCCGGGTTCCTATGTACAAAAACGAATCGTTTTGCTTACCAATGTTAATATTTACAATGGCTGTAATATGACTGCCTCGTTGGTCTAGTGGTGGCAAGAGCGACTGCTGATCGTGAGGTTCTGGGTTCGATCCCCAGGTCGGGCAAAGTGTTATTGGGTTTTTCCGTGTGGAATTCCTCAGTAGCAGCCCGGAGTTTGGATTTGTGCCCGGTTGATGGCAATAGGTTCGTCTCCTATTACATGGGACTTAAACATAACGGCGAAATGAGGGTGTTAATATACACCTCTGTCCAACCGTTTGGGGAATACAGGCGTGATGTTATGTATGTGTGTGTCTGTATTTTTTTTTTGTTATTTTCTATTAGCAAAGAAAAAAACCTATTTGATCTACGAATGGTACGAACGGGCTTACTAGTTACTGTATACTCCATAGAGACTAGGAGAGTACGTTTCATTTTTGTATACAGATGTACAAGTCGTAGTTTCAACATATTTTATACGAACCGGGATCAGACAATAACTTTCTATAAGCGATATGTTTACGCGAATCGCTATTAATTTTGTGTCGGTTTATGACGCTCTCAAGATTTAATACTATAGCGTTATGGGAAAATCACTTACACTATAACTTACAATCCATTTAACACTTAGTCGAGCCAGATAGTAGCTGTGTATCACATAGTTTTGATAACCTACAATATTTTAGTAACGTAATCGCTTGATTTTTAACCGACTTTCAAAAAAGGAGGAGGTTCTCAATTCGATTGTATGTTTTTTTTTTGTATGTTTGTTCCGCGATAACTTTGCTAATTGTGAACCGATTTTAATGATTATTTTTTTGTTTGAAAGAGTATTTTTTCGAAATGGTCCCATTTAAATTTGGTGAAGATTTGATGAAGAACTTCGGAGATAGACAATTTGAAGTCGGTTTTATTTTTGTTAAAAAGTGATCATCTATGAAATGGCCCTCTATTTTGTTTAACGTGCTCTCCGAAGCACGGAGGAGTCTCGATGTGTAACTATCGGTCACCTATCTAGAGACTGACCGTGGCAAGCGCAGCTTAACCTCTCAAATCGTATGATCCGCACGGTTGGTAATTAGCCAAGAACCTCTCACGTTTTTCATTGATGTCGTAAAATAATTGTTTCTCATATGACACCCGCTGAAAATTGCTGTTTTTGCACGAACACCTATCGATCCCATCACTAACACGATACTGCAATAAATTTAAAATTCAAAGGCCCCAGAATCGTACATTTAAGCAATCTAAGTAGATCAAACCTAAAATTTTAATCTTCTTCTTTTCGTGTGGTTCGAGACTAATTTGGTGGCAGAGTTTATGCCGCCCATAGACCTCTGACTTGGCTTCACATGCCGTCGAGAAATATCTCTCAAGCAATTTCTTCACGATATTTTCCTTCACCGTTTTTAAGCAAGTGATAATTATGCAATACGCACATGAATTCGAAAAGTCAGAGGTGCGTGCCTTGGGTTCGAACTTGAGACCTATGGAATTGGCAGTCCGACGGTCACACCACTAGGCTACGACTGCTGTAGGGAAATGAGTTTATGATATTCACGGTAAATTCTTGGGCAGGCTGAGCATCATCTGGTTGATTGGACACCGACTTCAACGTGGATAGAAAAGACGACTACACTACTAACAAAAAGATTAATCTATCAATGGACCATCAGAACTACCGAAGCAGAAGGCTCGCTATGGGACTAACAAATCTACCGCTCCCGCAAAGCGTTTAACATTATTTATTACTTTCACTAAATTTTCCTTGCTTCATTATTCAAGCTGAACTCTTCACAAAACTCATTGCTCGGCAGCTCTTCAGATTCCGCCTTTTGTAAAAACAAAACTGTAGCTGAAGTCTAACTAAAAGCCTTTTATGAATCCTTTTTGTGAATGTTATGAACTATTAAAGGATCGAGGGACTTGATGAATGGGATTGAACGAACTTCAATTAACTTCACTCTGGATAGCCGTCTCTAGTTATTTACTTGGTATTTTTGCAGCTTCGGATTTTTATTTATTATCGATTTGTTTTGCTCAATAGAAATCTAAAAAATATTGAGTTATTTAGATTTCTGTGGCTGCCACACAGTAGCGATTCAATGAGTTGAATGAAAATTAATTTATAATCCAAACAAGATGCACACCGTTATTAAAAATATTTATTAACTTGTAGATATAACCTACCTCAAGTGTTAGTTTCGTACACTCAAAACTACGCACTCATATTGCAAGTGTAACTTGTTCAGTTAAATCGAGTAGTTCCTGTTTAAGAATAGGTCACCGTATGTTATCGCGTGGGTGTCAAGTACTGACTAGATTGCAAGTTGTTTTACACCCATATTCTAAGACGTTCCTCCAAAACTTATTTGACTCATACTCGACTCAGGACGGCCTCGAAAACACCTTCAAAATTGTATTCTTAGTCGCAATTTCGAGTGAACTTTGAGGTTCCTCGACGGAGTTATTACGTCATAATTTGGATTATCTGCATCGCGCAAATAACGCCGCGTTAAATAGTTGTAAAGATTATCGTAAGCATATTCGATAGTCTTCAAAATTCATTTTTGTTACATATGAACTTTGACACTTCCTTCCTTAAGGTAGGTTCCGAGGTACCTTGAGTTTGACAGACGATTCCTTACCTCGACTGAGGAAAAATTTCGAGTCGAGGACGTTTATGTCAACTAAAGGCTGAGTCGAAGTGGAGTCGAGTTGAATAAGTTTTGGAGGAACGTCTTAGAATATGGGTGTTAGGCTCGCGTAGATACTCGGATCAAGCAGATTCTCTTGACATTAGTTATTAACTAATCATCGAGATGTGTTGTGACGAACAACAAGTAAGTTCTTAACTCCCTATAACTGTATTAAAATTACGAAAGATATCTTACTTGTTTATACTATTTTGGCTTCTTCTGATCAGCGCATTCAAGTGTACAACGAAGTCGTTGCCAACTCTCAGTACAATAGAATACAACTACTTAACACTACATAACAGATTCTATAATTGATCAATGAAGTAATTAGCAAGGTACATCCTAAACTCGGTAACAAAGCCCTAGTCTTGTTTCATGTAATTGAAGGGGACACGTCCGTCACTTGTTTACCAACTTTTGTTAAATATTGTTGGAAAGTGACTCGACTAAACGGTGAACAATCTCTAAACAAATTATCTATATAAGTGCCAAGTTACCTTTAGTTCTGAAGCCATTTAGCGGTATATTGTGTCTATAAACTTTATTACATCGAAGAAAAACTATCGATATTAAGCTTTTCTTTTAGTGTTTTTATTTAAACACCCTTTTCAATTACCTAATTCTACTTCCACTCAAACCATTTTACAATCCATTGATTTATTTCCATTTTACTGGCAACACTTAACTTGCCATGATAAATCATTAGGTAATTTATAGCTTCTATTCGTAATTAATGGCTCCATTACACATAGGTCTACCGAAATAATGTGCTGACATTGCGATTGATCTTTTTTCCTTTAACCCGAATGTTGAATGGTCGAATTGTAAACGTGTCCGATTTCCGGGTAGAGCTGTAGGGGTCAATGGTAACCTTACACGATTGCTAGTGCGGTAGCTACATATTGAAACCACCGATAATTGTCTTCAAACCGAATTGAATCCATTTCGATATTTGACTAACGCTGTTTTCCCTGACCGTAAATTAAATGAACATCCTTGAATTTTACAATAATAAATTATATTTTATAAAATTTATTTTTCGCAATTTTTCGCGTTTCTTTTTACATTGAGATATTTTGAATTATTTTATTGGTGAGTGCGGTGTGGGTAAATCCGGCATAATCCTAGCGTTCACAACGGGAGACTACAATTCATAATTCCCAGCTACATTCGGAGTTGACTATAAACTCATGGACGTGAACGGTGTTCAAAGTCAAGCTTGGTATTTGAGGTACAGCGGGACAGAAGCGATATAGAACGTAGACATAATTTTTTTACAGAGACGCTCAAGGTGTTATATTAGTTTACGATGCGTCAGAACCGAAGTCCCTAGCAGTACTACATGAGTGGGTCGAGAAACTTCCAAGTATACTCCACCAAGAAGAACATAGTTTGCTTAGTTGCCGGCAATAAAATTGACAAGCATATCATTTTGGGACTCAGGGCATAATATCAGCAAGCACATTGGATCACCCGCGCGGCAGCGCAACGAGTATTCCCAAGGAGGTTTGATGTCAGGCAGGCGGCCGGTCATAAAACAATAAGCCAAACCCTCTAACAACATGGATTTCATAAATACATGTTGTGCCGACCCCACCTAGTGTGGGATAAGGGCAGGAAGAAGAAAATCCTTGAATTTTACAATAAAATGAGAAATCTTGTTTTTTGCAAAAATACACACTTTATAACACGTTACAACACCAAACCTATCGCGTGTCGTGCAACAGATAATACCAACTGTGTAATTAGGATATTTTTAGGATATTTGTGATATCTGAAAGCACAAAATTAAATGTGAGGACAGATTAAATAAAACTCTTGTTTGAAGCGCCTATTTTCTTGATCATTGCGTACCAAGTGTTTTTTTTAATGAAAGCCGCAGGTTTCTTCAATGATTAGATTTGAATCAATTGATTCAATCATTCCCAGTTAATAGAACTTCTAACGTAAGCCCGTGTACTATTTAGAGTCTAATTGAGCTCGAAAATTACAACTAAAATGAGGAATCTATAAGGCGGATGTTATTGGAAACGCCGCGCGCCGGTACAAGACGCCCTAGAAGGACATACATCGATGTCAAATCGACCGATGATGATCAAACCGATCGATGACAAAGGACCGGAGTGTAGTACTCTCAACCGGCGTGCGTGTATAACAAGATGTATGAATGTGGATGAAGCGAAAAGAGTATGCAAGGATCGTAGCATGTGGCGTTCTATAGTTTCTGCCTACCTCCATGGGAAAAAGGCGTGAGTTTATGTGTGTATGTATGTAATAATAAGTCAGTCTCGGGTATGTTACTATAAACATTATGCTAACAAAGAATAGTGTTATGTCGTAGATACACACGTTTGCGAAACCTTTCATATTTTTCAAACTAGACGGTAATGTTACAAGTATGATTAAAATTATAGGTACATGTACTTAGGTACTTATATTAACGTAAGCTCCCTTCTAAGTAGTACTTAAGCATCATGTGACTGGCCCGATATTTAATATATTCACATCACTTTGTATCCGACGTCATAGTGCTCCATATTGGAACTCGATGCATTCCTGCCACTTTATTAGAATTCATTATGAACATGCGATTTTCAATAAGCTGCCTTCTTCATTGAGGATGTAATTAAATTGTATTAGTTATAATTATTTTGTATTTACTATGAGAGCTGATAAGCAGTGATAGCCTAGCGGTTACCTTCCATGCAGGAGGGTCTGAGTTCGATCCCGACCCGTGCCTCTGACTTTCCGAATTATCACTTCATTATCATTATCTGATTATCACTTGCGTTAACGGTGAAGGAAAAACATTGTGAGGAAACCTGCACATCTGAGCGGGCTCCATAAGGTTCTCGATGGTGTGTGTTGTCTACTAACCCGCACCAAGCCAGCGTGGTGGACTAAGGCCTAAACCCTTCTCATTCTAAGAAGAGGCCCGTGCCCAACAGTGGGACTGTCATGGACTGATTATGTTATATTATTAGAGCTATTTAATACCATATAAGACCATATTGGTTATACGGTATACCTAACATTTGGTAGGATTTACCAAACTACACACGACAAGATTTTTGCAATTATTATTGTCGTCTTTTTCTATATTCTTAATTAATCGCGGATTCATAGAATTTCCTCAATGCCAGCCCTTTGTTGGTATTGAAACCTTTCAATTTTGTTTATGCCAGGGACGTAATGATTTATGTTTTTACTCGTCCCTTTATCTAAGAGACTATAGCGTTATTCACTTAAAATAATTACTGTTTAAAAGTTGCTCAAGTTTGTTATAAAGACCGTCCATGAAAACTTTAGATAAAATTATTTATCCGCTTGGAAATTAAAATTTGCCGGAAAACGCTCCTGCAAACATTTATTTATGGTTTGTTGTATGGTAAACTAGGGATTTATTTTTATGTATCTCCAGGAATTAGGCGGCGTAATTTTTAGTCTTCTTTTAAGCCTACAATTTTTTTAACTTTTAACTAAGTATGATGTAATTGAGAAAAAGCTTTTTTCAAAATATTGCAAAATTGCTGATATTATGATACAGATAGTATAACACAAACAATTTTGCAATATTTTGAAGAATAGTATATTATGATATAAGTGTGCTATGCTGCCCATTACGGTCGAGGCGGTATTGTGCGCGCGAGCCGCAGGCGAGTGCAATAAGTGAGCCGAGACAGTAATGATAATGATCAATGCACACGCGTATCATTCGCGATTTTTCAACACACTTGCGAGGAAAAAGACAGACTGGTATTGTTATTAACTTTTAATTATTGAAAGTACAATTCTCAAAATGATACCGAACAGTTTTTGTTGGCATTTTTGCAGTTTGTGTTATGGCATTGGTATATCAATATCATTTTTGGTCTTAACTGTGCTTTTTAACATGGAATAGATACACCAAAGCGTATTGTATTTATTTGCCAGTTCATTAAAGTAAGCCAATAATACGTTCTCAGAAAATGACTGGGCATTTTTGCTGATATTCCATTGTATGAAAGTTTCGTAAGCCGCTAGGTATTTCTCTCTAGATTTTGGTGGCAATAGGCTATCACATGCGATTCGTGCCTCGATTACTTAGTATTTCCCACGGCGTCAAATCTACGTATTGTTCTTCTTCCCTACTTAAAGTCGACATTTTTGATAATAATCAACCATAGAGCGAAAACGTAAACAAATATTTATGGAAAATGGCGTGCAAGTTTCTTGAGTTTCTTTTTCTTTTCGCGCCGCGCTAGCGATGCGCGCGCAGTTTGGAGCAAGGGCACGAACAACATCGACATACAGCCACTATTAAAAATATAATACAGCGATTATTTTCGTTTTTATAACATAACCTATTGTGAATTATATATATTTTAATTAACACAGTTTATTTATACTTTTTTTAACAAAAAAGTTTACTATTTTTTAGGCATAAAAACGTTTTGCTTAGATTGAAAAAAGAAATGTAAAGTAAAATTCGTAGACATATATCATTTATCTGTGGTACATTTTACCGGACTAGTCCGCAATACGGACCTAAAAGCTGTCCAATAAGAGCTACTTTATGAGCAAGTGTGTTGAAAAAGCTTTTTCTCTATTTCTCGATGGCTTTCAGATGACACATCGCAGGTACCTATCCTAAACACAACATAATATTTTTATTCTTGAATGCTTGCACAGAAGTGCCAACCTAACAGAAACAAAGTGGGACAAAGTTTGTGCGGCACGTTTAACGGGTCCCTTTTGTGCCCCACTTTACATTACACTCTACGTAAAGCGAGTTCTAAACGAAGTGAACAGAATTCTTCTGTTATTTACCCGACATGTTAATTAACTCAAGTAATATTTTTTTTTTTTTATATAAAACGTTGCCCCACACTAGGATTTCTCCTGTATCGTGGGTGCGTTTACAGACACAAATCTTCACATGCACAAACACCCAGACCCGGAACAACTATCTGTAGGCCATACAAATATTTGTGCCGTGCGGGAATCGAACCCACGACCCGCAGCGCAGAAGCCAATCGCTTAGCCACTGCACCAAACGTGTCGTCAAATTGTATGATAAAAAGAACCAAGTTCGAAAATTAGAACTTTATTTTTTGATACCTACGTAAAATGGGTCCTGCCTGGGACTTGTCGTTAAACATAACCATACAACTAATATCAAATTCAAGAAGAACAAAACCCATTATCGATTACCGTGTTGGAATTATTTTGATAACAGTAGCCATAGCACAACTTATGAAACGATAACTGTCCCAAAACTATTCCTACATGAAAAAAACTATACAACCCGATTAAAGAATGCAATTGAAAATGATGGCGCCTCTGATGTCGGTAGTAGCGTCTTGCTCACGCATGTTCTTTGTGAACGACTGGCAAATTTTAAATGCGCTATTTTCAATGCCATTCTTGTTGTACATAGTTTCTTTTCTCTACTAAGCTGAAGCAACTTAGAAAAGATGTATTTTTAATAACCTTTTAACAGACTTCATCATTATTCCATATTGCAAGCGGATGAAAAAACAGAAGGCCTTCCGCTAAAATGGTTTTTTTATTTTGTTAAAGTGCAATTTCCTCCAGTGCTTTAGGTACTCGTAGAATGTTATTATAAAAGAAGCAATAGCACACTAGCGCACAATATTACCAAGCTTTTACTTTGGCTGAAAAGAAATATGTATCTCATACAGTTATTATGAGCACATGTATGAATTTGTCATGTCAAGTCAGTCAAAAAGGTTTTATGCATATAGAAATGAAATGAATAGTCAACTCAAAGAAAAACTTCATTCGGTTCATTGCATTGCGTTGTATATGTTTCGTGCTGTGGTTTCGTATACACTGTGTATATTACAAATATTATAGATGACAACGCGGTTCGTGGCTAATTACCAACCACGCGGTACATACGATTTGTGAGGTTAAGCTGCGCTTGCCACGGTCAGTCCGTGGATGGGTGACCGTTCGTTACACACGAGATCCCTCCGTGCCTCAGAAAGCACGTTAAACAGTCGGTCCCGGGTGTCATACGAATACCTACGACAGTCGTTACGGGAAGTCAGGCCCGAATATTAAATCTTAGGATATTGGCATTGCCCCGTAACTGGGCTGCGGAGGTTTGATGGCAGTCGCTCCGTGTAAAATACTGGTATTCAGCCGTATCTGGTTAGACTGGAAGCTGACCCCAACATAGTTGGAAAAAAGCTAGGGGGAACGAACGATAGGTACAATAAGGATTTCTTTGTACCTTGTTAGACTAGAGCTAATTTTGTCTTCATTATACACTCAGGCATTTACCCAAACCCACAAGCGAGATTGGAAATTCATAGAGTAAACCGTTTTTGTCTTAATTAGTTGTAGAGTAGTTCAGAGACTTGTGAAATGTTTAAGACGATCGATGTTCTATGTAGAAGTTTCATTGAATACATTTCTATATTGTATAGTATTGTGTAAGGCGAACCTCGAACATAATTAGATGAGAAGATAGTAAAAGCTACTACTGGGTTTGCGTTTATTTGATTATAACCTATTAAACAGGAGACGGCAAGTGATTTCTAGTGGGGTTTATATTACACTTTATTTTTTTCTTAACGTGGTTTAGAAATAAAAATAATAAAAAGGATCTCCGGCAATTCTTGATTCTCTAAAAATAGTGTGGTTCATAAAAACTCTTTTTATTAGATTTATGATAACTATGTTATGCAGTATGATCGTTTACTTACACATACAATTTTTTAATCTATACCTACTAATATTATAAAGCTGAAGAGTTTGTCTGTTTGAACGCGCTAATCTCAGGAACTACTGGTTGGAATTGTCAAATTCTTTTTGTGTTGAATAGTCCATTTATCGAGGAAGGTTATAGGCAATATAATATCACGTTACGACCAATAGGCGCGGAGCATAAACGAAAAATGTTGCAAAAACGGGTAAAATGTCCACCCGTGTGAAGCCGGGACGGGCCGCTAGTCTTTTATATAAATTGAAACTTATGCATTTTCTTGGCGGTCTTTTTTTTTGCCGCGTTCCGATAATTGTCAACAACTGCTCTAGAAAAATGGGAAACACAGTTGCAGCGTTTACGACCGATTAATCTTACACTAAGGGTACAGAAGATAGACGTTTGATACCAACAAACTAGTCTGGCAGATTTTGTTCGTAACCAAATACCTGTCGATGCTCGGTCTGTGATCCGTAGCTGGATCTTCAATAGCTCATTAGCACGAAGCAGCTTTTAGTTTACGTAGATAAGTTTGAAGACCCGTGGAGAACGTTTGACAACTTTCTGAAACCAAATCAAAAGATAACAAAGTTTTAATTATTGTTTGAAATGAGTTTCTGAAGTCATCAGATTGATTTCTAGAGGAACATAGATTCTTAATCACTGAAAATATTTGTCTGGTGTTAAATTACCTTTTCATCATTTCAGTGGTCTAAGAAATAATGACGGTTGATACTCTTAACTTTATCACTTAAAATTAAGCCTGACCCGACGGTAACACGACGCTAAGCGTTTGCGATCAATCGCAATTTATTTCTTTCACTGGGTTGACTCAACCTTTTATATTAGAACCGCACTTTTACTATACTTTCTGCGACTAGTTTATTGAAACAAATGTCGTTATTGACTTATTGGATTGTACTCTAATCTGACCACCGCCGAATCTACTACGTCCACTGCTAAGTTTACATTGCGGGCCTAATCTTACCAAGGACCCAAATAAAATAAGTTTACGTGGCAAGAAGTTAATCTCATTAATATTATAAATGTTTGGGTGTATTAAAATAACGTAATTTTGCTTACCATTGAATCACTTTGTAACGGTTGAACGGATTTGGCTGAAAGGAGATCACCCACTTTTTACTCATTCAAATTACAGAAATGAATGTTTCAGTGACCACGAATAAGACTTACATAGGTACTTCTGGAGACAGGTCGTGATAATAGAAAAATATTTAACTTTGGCATCAAGTAGGTATCATGTCAACAAATCATATGTGGTTGTAGTAGATTCATGATATAATCGGTTTTATAGCCTGTTTATCTTGGTTCCTACGTATAATAACTACTTGGTGCCAAAGTAAATGAAATTCCCCTTACACAAAAACCTGTCTCGAAAGCTTAAGTTTAATTTTTGGTCAGCAAATAGAAAAATGAGGGCAATAATGGGTGTACCCTAATTCAGTCATAAGCAGTTTAAATCCTGAAAATTTAAGAACTTCGTCAAGTATACAGAGTCGCAGGCACAGCATGTTTTTCATAAAACGTTTTGAATAATTTGTTGGTTACTTACCTATTTGTTTCTAATTTGATGTAATAAATAGTAAAATTTGTGAAATTTTGCATTACGCCCCATAATATGTCACTATTTTTTTTTATTATTTCCGGTCGTTGACGCGTTGGTAGGTACATAATAGTATGTTAAATAACAGAGGCCGTTCCCTTAAACTGCTTAATCTATATCATTAATAGATTAAAATAAAAATATCAGCATAGAAAAATATTAATTAATTAAAATCAATAAAAAATAAATAGAAAAAACTATATTGCCGTACTGCCAAGTTCCGCGTGTATAGTGTTTCTTTTACGTATCAATTTAATATTTCTTGTGAATATTTGATTATTTAAAAAAATAAAAACATTTTGTTTTTCAATGGTAATATTTTTTTTGCATGTATTGCGGGTTAACAGTATCAATGGATGGATAGATACCGGTGCAGAATTCCCACATCATAGGTATAATTATGTACTAGCCAATGCATTAACCTGCTGCGGGTGTTATCTAACAAACCCTCGTAGCCACTATTATTCATTCTGTGTCTAAATTCATATTGGGATATTGTATGCATTAGGTTCTTTATTGTTGTTGTGAATCCGACCGACAATATCATTTGCAGACGGGATTATAATTTATGGATTTGTTGTTCACCGCTTTGTAGTGAGGCAAGGTCGTCCTGAGACGATATCATTTGATAAACTATTTACATTGAAACTAATAATAATTTTTCATATTAATTTCATATAAATAGTATATAATGTAGATAAATCTAATTAAACAAATAATGTAACGTGATGTGATTTTATTAAAAAGTTGTGGTAAAAAGACTAGACTAGCTTAGTTGAACGCTTCTATGTAAGGGGATCTAAGTTCGATTCAGGCCCTCACGTCTGACTTTCCGAATTCAGATTCTACCTAGCCTTTGTCCCAACTGTTGCGAGGTCAGGTTCCAGTCTAACCAAATGCGGCTGAATACCAGTATTTTACACGGAGCGACTGCCATCGGACCTCCGCAGCCCAGTTATAGGGTAATGCCGATATCCTAGGGTTAGACCGGTGGTCAGACTTCCGGGCTTCTGACTTCCCGTAACAACTGTCATAGGTATTCGTATGACACCCGGGCCCGACTGTTTAACGTGCTCTCCGAGGTACGGAGAGGTCTCGGTGTGTAACGAACGGTCACCTGTCCACAGACTGACCGCGGCAAGCTCAGCTGAACCTTGCAAATCTTATGATTTGGTTGGTAATTAGCCACCAGCCCCTGAATTCATGGGCGGATCATAATTTGATTGTCACTTTGCGTTAAAAGTTTTCGAAGTGTGTGAAGTCCACCAACCCGCACCAGTCCAGCGTGTTTGTAAATATTGAAAGCAGGCGCAAAACTACAGCTTCAGCTCAGTATTATAGTAGGTTTAATTGAGTACATAGTTAATACAATTTATGTGGCTTCAAATTTAATTATGATGTACGTACACAACAAATAATGAAAATAATTTGACATCTTCAAGCAGTGTTTGTAAGACGTAAAGTGTATTTGCTTTAAAATATTGCTCAGACGACGTGAAATAATGGATATTAAATCTTGGTCCTCTTCATGTCATGTCACATTTGACATTTATTAAGTACTTCGCCCATTAAACTTTGCTTGCTACCTTTACATAACATTAGTAAGCCTTTGACTCCAACTTTCAATGAAAACAACTACATACGACTTACGATTTTTATTAACATAACATCACACCTGTATTTCACGAAGGATTGGGAAGAGTTGTATAGTAATATCCTCAATCAGCGGCGAATAATAGGAGGCGAGCCTACTGCCATCAACCGGGCACGAATCCAAACTCCGGGCTGCTACTGAGGATTTCCACACGGAAAAACCCAATAACACTTTGACCAACCTGGGGATCGAACTCAGGACTTTTTTTTTTCACGATCAGCTGTCGCGCTTGCCACCCCTAGGCAGTTTTTGTTATTTATACATAATCTTTAGACCGTATTAACGATGCAGCCTAATCAATCATATCTACCTTTTCCAGTTGTTTCTGTGCAACGTTTCCACTTTCTGTTATTTACCAATTTCTTAGACTTCCTTCTACGTCACAATTTCACTTCCCCACTGATTTGGGTAAAGTAGCTCCGACACGGTTATTCTCGTCCTTCCTTCTTCCAGTTTATTTGTTTCTTATATTATAAAGCTTTACACGCCCGAGGGTCGGATAAATCGATATTATTGAGTTAAAAGTTACAGGAGTGGACTCTTTAATTTTGTTGAAACTTGTTATTTGTTTTATTTACATTTTTATTTTTCTAGATAGCTTTGCGTGCTAAGGAGAGGCTTATGTCTAGCAGGGAATTGCGAAAATCTTAGTTGATAGAACAGTAACTTTATCCCACATTACTTTTTAAAATGTACTGAGAACTGAAAGTGTAATTGTACGGACGAACAAAATAAAAATGTAAATTAGGTAAACTCAATTTCATTTAGATACTTATATTTAAACTAAATCCACTGAATTCCCTATTTAAAGCGGCCTCTAATAGGATTATCAAAGTGGTATAGTGACGATTTTTGAGGTTAGCTACAGTTTTAATTGAATTGTCAGAACTTTGCATAACCCGATAGTGTGCTGGAGAGCCTGGCATACTGCCAGGACAATCACGTTTTCTGTGATTGTGTTATTTTCACACTCAGCTAATTTTCAACTTTAAAATAACGCCGTGTTTTAATATAGGTTACTTGAACAGGGTGGCCAAGCCACAGACGTAAACGTTAACCCTTCTCTTAAATATAAGGTGTCTCGATGTCTATAATATTGAAATTCAGCCTGGGACGACGGACCAAATCTCAATTTAAATTAATTAGTAATTTAATTTCAATTTTTCGAGTGTTTATTCGCAGATAATCTATTTGCCGTGGAAAAATAATATAAGGAAATCAAACAATATAAAAAAATGCCACTATCTAGATACCTTGAAGAGTAGAAAAACGGCTCAAATATCATTTTAAGTCTCCTTTTCTTTAAAATATACTTAAAACATTTGACATCTCATTGAAAAATAAGAGCGTGAAACGATTCTTCATTCAAAGAGACCTTCTAAATTAAAAATCTATCAGTGTCAGTCTGTCTCTTGGGTTATTCTAACCGTATACTTATCAACACCTGTCTACTAAAAATTTCGTCATTTCCGGGTCCAGAATAAGTATTGAGTCGCTTCGCGTAACCAATAGGAGTCAAAAAATGATAAAGATCGTAAACATTTATTGAATGGACCATCGCCTCCTTTTTTAACCAATTCGATGTCGTTTATTCTTATAGGGTGTCGATGTCATCAGCGGTTTGATTTTAAAGGTTCATGGGCTTAGATTCGATACGTGTTTCCATTTAATAGATATTGTAACGACTTGATTTGGAAATATAAAAGATACTAAGGGTTTAGCCTGAGGTTCTTTTCATGTGCATAGTAAACTGCCGGGCCCGTTTTTTATTGATGTAAAAAGTCGACCAAATTGATGAAAATTATTTGAGATTAATGAACCTTAAAAAAAACTGCAACTAATTATTTCTGAAATTGTATATTAAATATTATTGTTTTATACAATGTAGAGGCAACTATTCATTCAGACTGGCGTAGGAGTATAATGAGGGATAAAACTGTAAACTTAATATTACTTCGCTCAACATTTTCAAGTTTAACGAAAAGAGCATAATAATTTTAAAACTGAAAACATAGAACTGTTTCTCTATTCGTAAACCTTTTAGAATGGAGCTTTTAACATCTGTATTGAATTCTGTCAAGTCTAATAAAAACGTTGTACTATTTCGTTACAAAACAAAGTTAACATCTATACAGTAAAATAAAATAAAGAATAGCGAACGGCGAAACTTATACATGTGTGAGTGAAATAAATAAAACCGACTGCTATTGACTATTTGAATACTTGTATCTACAAATAAGCAATGTAGTGAATCACCTCAATCCATAATTCTCACGTAGATACGTAATACATTTTCAATCCGTATTCATAAATCTATGTTCCGGAGCTCGTGAGACGTAATATTGTCCGATGCATGCGGCGGATACAAGTCGAAAGAATTTGGAGGACCGCCAGTGCATTCATGTGAAAACTGAGCCTCGAATACAGTTTGGCCCAATAATACATAGATCTATCTATAACAATGCACTCACGTGATTTTAGTACAATCGGATTTACGTGTTGTTTGTGTAGGTTTATTAATCATGTTGATAATAGAAGTAATAAGACTCTCCGTGCCTCAGAGAGCACGTTAAACCGTCGATCCCGGGTGTCATAAGAATACCTATGACAGTTGTTATGGGTAGTCAGAAGCCCGAAAATCTGACAACCGGTCTAACCTTAGGATATCGGTATTGCTCAGCCGCTCCATGTAAATACTGGTGTTCAGCCGCATCTGGTTAGACTGGAAGCTAATCGCAACATAGTTGGGAAAAACCTAGACAGAACAAACGAACTGGTGGAGATCGGGTGGCCTATTCTTTGCCGGGAACCACGAGGATCTCTATTATACACTTATTTAAAAACAACGTCTAAAACACTCTTTCGGTGTAGATAGAATGTTTTACGTTGGCACTAGATTTAGAGACTGGAAGCTGACCCCAAGATAATTTGGGAAAGGGCTAGGACGAAGAATAGAAGTAAAAAAAAGAGTATATTCCATTACGAATGGCACGTGCCGTGCTTTTGCCTTTTTGTTTTTTTCTGCAAATAGGTCTTCGGGAATGTAATCTAAACACGTGATGAAAATGGTGACGGCAAATTATTCATGCTTGTTTTCTACAATGGTCGTAACTTACTAAATTATGTGTGATGCTCTAGCTACAGGAACCGCTTGGCATTATATTATTTTTTTCTTGTCTTATCTTCAAAAAGGCCTACTTGGTTAAATAATTATTTATCTTACTGATTTCTTACCGTACTATAAATACTCTGAGATAAGTTTATTGTTATAACGAAGTAATAGCTCAGTGGAGAAGTTGAGAGGGGCGTGTACCGATGTGTTTGAAACAATTCAAATTTATGACCAGCTTCAAACGGCCAACGAAAACATTGTTAGGAAGTTCGTAGCAGTAAAGACTTAAAACAAGTGGCATGTAGTTAAATAAATGGCAAATAGATCACGACTTTTAAGAAGGCTGACTGCCGTCACCGACTGGTGAACACGAACCTTTTTTTTCTGAGACAGGCCTATCTACTAGCCTCTAATGCGGGCTATTATTACGTACTTAAGGGACCAATTTATCATGTTTAGGATCAAATGTAACACAACACCAACACAGTTATCCCGAATCCTTAGCTAATGCTTCAATACAGAAAAAAAGGAGTCACGACAATCAACTAAGTTCGTAAGATCACAAGGGGACATTAAGTAATTAAGTCCCGTTGATCCATTACACAAGTATCAATCTACGTCATGAGAGACAGAATACAGACATAATAATAGGTAGAAGGTTGGAGATTCGCCAGTGCGTTGAGACGGAAATATTCCAAATTGTTTACATGCCTAACAATATAAATGAGGTACTTATTGTATCTTGTGGGAGGCTGGTTATTTTCATATTTGCAATGTGGGTGAACCATAGCAGCTTAAGAACTTAAAGCTGTAATTATAATGTAGTAAAGAACTCATAATAAGAGAGCTTATTTACTTGACCTTAACTTGAAGTTATTTTCTCGTTCATAGGTTTCGTGCTTGGAATGGTACTGAAAGCAAAAGAAGCAGGCTATAGTCCGGAAAAGATAATCTTATTCAACATTGGTGCAAATGGATTAAAATACTGTTGTAAGAGAGAACTGTGTAACAGTACAGTTCTCCATAAACAAAAATAACTAATAATTGTTTGAGAATGACTAATCGCTCGTGGCTACTTACCAACCGTGCGGATCATACGATTAGCGGGGTCACGTTGCGCTTGCCACGGTCAACCCGTGGATGGGTGACCATTCGTTACCATCAAGACCCCTCCGTGCCGAAAGCACGTTAAACAGTCGGTCCCGGGTGTCATAAGAATACCTATGACAGTCGTTACGGGTAGTCAGAAGCCCGAAAATCTGGTCTAACCTAAGGATTTTGGCATTGCCCAGTAATTGGATTGGGGAGGTCTGATGGCAGTCGCTCCGTGTAAAATACTGGTTAGACTGGAAGCTGACCCCAACATAGTTGGGAAAAGGCTAGGCAGAACGAACTGTTTGAGAATAATTCAGTTCCCCAATAGCAAAAATAATAACATCAAATGTTGGATAAAATTAATTTCTTTGTTTGTCTTCACGTTATTCCCTAATGTGCTGAGTTCTTTGTTGGGATTGTGGTTTTATTTGGATATTTCTCCTTTATTTCCTTTTCTTAAAAATATCTATTGTCTACATTGTTTTTATAATCTAGTTTAGCATATAATGTGATTAAAAACTCGCACATTTTCACATACTGTAAAAATAATTCCACGTATTCTCAACCGGTGTTTGAGCTCAAACTATTGCTAGATATTACATTTATTTCAATCACTTAGTTCCATAATGACCTAAAAGAACAACATACCGTAGCGCAACATCATTGAAAAAATATTTCCGTTTAAGTATTTCAAGGAATTGTAGAGAAGAAGAACCTTCTGCCATTTTTTTTTAAACTACTAGTTAGCTTCGGAACTTTTTCGATTGTGGAATTTTCAGCTTGGCTTGTGCGACCAAGTACAGTTCCGTTTACCTTTGCTCTTTATTGAGCATAATTCGAATTTTATACGATGTTTTAAGGAGTTTTTACTGTGTAGATAGTACCTACAGGATATTTTACTTGCAAAGGATTTCGATGATTTGAATAAATGTACAAATTCAATTTGAATCATTGTTAAGAAAAACAATCTTGACAGAAAAAGCGTACGCTTCGTAGAAGTATTACACAAACTGGGGAAACTTTCTCAAATATAAGATTTGTCATTTGCATGAGAAAAACTTTTGTATTTCATAACAAGACGAACAACAGCCTATGTAGCCTACGTATATCCACAACTACAAACCTACACGAAAAACGTTTTTAATTAGATCAAAACTTGAACAAATAGAAAGATACGGAATACTTTTTTCAACAATCTCTTTTAATAAATCTCGAATTTGCACGAAGCCTTTTATTAATGTTAAGTGAAATATTCCTTTGAGTGAAGTAAAAACGTAATAAAGTTTATTAAATATAAATGTCTAATACTTTTAAGCGTTCTCGACGTGGGTGTTTTAACTGTGTTATCCCTCGGCTAAATTAGCTGCCACCGCGGCATTAAGGCGACGACACTCGCTCGTTATTTGTTTAGGACGATCATTTAACTAGTTCCGAACTTTTAATACAGCTAAATGGAATCATTGAGTGTAAAATTGCTAATGCGTGTTGAACAACGTGATACTGTTTTGGCTAATTCAATTATTACAGGCGTAGTGTACGAAATAGGAACAGGAAATGTTTGTTTTTGAAACGTTATAAAGGCATATATCAATTAAAAAGTTATTGTGGTGGCACCCCGTGGTGCATAAGACTACCTCATCATGTATTTTCGCTCTCGAAAACAGACAGTCAACACAGCAGGAGCTTCAGAGATATTTATAAAAAAAACCTTAATGTAAAAATGTGCAAACTTTTTAGTCCGAATAAATATTAGTAGATAAATTAAATCCACAACAAAAACTCTAAGACACAGCTAGGAAGTACAATAACTGTAAATATAACTATTATATAAATCACGTTAGTTCTTATAGAACTTCTTAATACCTATGCGAATTATAATACGTAGCTATAGAAGTGTTCAATTATTAATGATTTTGCTAATTAATAACATATTGACGGTATTTAATTAAACAAGCTCGAATACAATATCCGGTCTGTTTCAGCCACGCGTAGTGTTATTAAAGCTAGTGAATATAGGTACTATCATGCCAATATTTTGAGATAGGTTGCTTATCTATTGTGTTTATTTAATTGTTAGATATTGAACTACCGAAAATTGTATGCCATATTAATCACTAAATTTAAACGATAAAAAAATACCCCATTTTGTAATACAAACCTGCCCAGCCCAATAATATAAGTGTTCATTGAAAATCTTTGGTTCAAGGAGTGACAGATCGTTCTGCCTAGCCTTTTCCCAACTATGTAATGGTCAGCTTCTAGTCTAACCAGATGCGGCTGAATACTAGTATTTTACACGGAGCGACTGCCATCAGACCTCCGCAACCCAGTTACTGGGCAATGACGATATCCTAAGGTTAGACCTGTGATCAGACTTTTGGGCTTCGGAGGGTTGTTATTTAAAAAGGGGGGAATTTTAATCTATACAATTAAGTGTTTAACATGTCCTTAAAATTAAGGTAGTTCAATACCTAACACATTGTATAGGTATGCAGAATACCTGCCTTACATTATATCAATGGCAAGCTTTTTGCCATGTCATAGATCATCTGAGGAGAATAATATTTATAAAATGTATTGGTATTCATTAATTCATTACACTTTTAATTTACGTTACTGTGTGTCTAACTAATCCATGTGTTATTATAATTAAACTATTGTTACCATATTAATTTTCTACGCCAGCCTGTGTTTCTAAAAATACTCACAAATCTAATATAGCGTTCAGTAACATGAGAAGTCATTGTTGTAAACATATCACCCCTAGAGCATTGAACCTCAAACAACTAGTAAATTAAAGTCACAATTCCACTGTTTGTATACTTTCCTTATTAGATCGAGTTATTCCTATGTGACTTGACTCGTAGGGTAGGTTAACCACCGCACTGACCTTTGGTGAAATGCTCCCGAAATTACCTAAGTATGTACCAGCCAATGTAGCTTTTAGCGGATGGTAGGTACAGAGTATGTAGGGATGTGACCCCAGCAAATTCCGTCCCCGACTCGCATGTATCGTAACCATGATTAAGCCGAGTGCGTGCTTGTTCACAGTTCGCCAGGAGAACGAGCGCATGATGCACGACGTCCTCCAGGCGGGAGTTTTAAATCGCACCCAGTCGTCGGGGTTGCGCTGACGCCGCGCTACTCGCCGCGGCCGCGCCTGGACAACGTGCGGCCGGCCGCCGCACCGCCGGAGGAGCCCGCCGACCCGGAGCCGGACCCCACGCGCTCCACGCCCGGCGCGCCCGACCCGCCCGCCGCGCTTCGCCAGCCGGTGAGCACAGCCCCGGGGGTCCCCACGTGAGCCCCATATCCCAACTACGGCCTGCTCCAGTACCGTGTCCGCGTCACGGCGCCCGCGCCAGCCTTGCACGCGTGTGAACGCACAAACTGCTGATAGGCGCACCCACAGCTGTGACGCATCGGTATGTGAACTGAGAGAATATTCATAGATATAGATAAGTTACTTGTTCGCGAATTGAGAATTTGAGAGTGACGAAATGGACGTGTAGGTAGCCAATGTGAAATTGTGAACAAATAGTAAAGAATGAAAATATTATTGTTGAAACGTATCGGATAGGATGTAAAAGACAGAAAGTCAATAATCCACGATAGTTAATAAATATGCAATTGTCTTAATGTTAAGACTTCATTATATGAAACTAAAGGAAGAAATATAATTTGTAATTTCAACTTTACCTGTATTTCGCACACCGTTGAAATATGAATAGATTAATTATAAATCTGATTATACTCATTAATGATTATGTGTCTCTGAGAACTGTGCAAGAAGCTGCGGTTAGAATGTTGGATGTTTGTAGATTTGATAGCATAACTAATGTAATGCGACACATACCTAATAATGACAAAAGTACCAACGTCAGACGGGAACAATCATCAATACAATAAGGACAAGTTAGATTTCTTTCTTTAATTTAATAAAATAATAAATTAATGCTAAAATTTGGTGGTGTGGAAACAGTGCCATTAATGCACAATGAAGTAATTTAAACCCGCATGTAATATAAATAATTCCTCTAGCTATCAAACCTGATGATGTATTTCATAGACATTATTACTGAAAGCACCTTTAATGATGTATCTATAACTAAAAAAACCTATAATTTAATCAATGAGCACAATATAGTTTTCTTTTATTACTGACAATCAATACCAATACACTAATGTATTATTATATTCTTACAGTATACATACAAGTTTGTATTTCATTAAGTGAGTTACTGAGCTTTAGCACAATCATTTTGAGTTACTACTGTTAATATTAAACTTCCAATTGTTCAACTCAAATCAAGAGCTTTCGAAACTGCGCTTAAAATAAAATAAAAATCTGTTAAAAAATAAGAGCTTTTTGTATAGTAGTTGTTGTAGTATTATTCTTACGACAAGAATATTCTTGTAAGTAAATAGAGATGCAAAATCAGTGTCGTTCGCACCGATGGTTTTGTTGTATTTAACATCGAGTTCAATGCAGTGGCACGACCGGTTAGGTAGAATATTATTATATAAAATATGTTAGCGTTCTTCGGCGCGACCCCGAGCTCGTCTGAGCACAGTGAGCAAGCTTCATGTTTCAGCCTGTATTGCAGCGGTTAACGGTACTCGTTAAAAGTGAAAAATTTATAATTATATTATGGTGCGCGGAAAATAATATAACGCTACCTTTATTACATAAGATGGCACTCTTGCCAAATAACGACGCGACGTATGGCGTTTATTTAATTTAAAAGCTTTGCATAAAGCAATTTAATTAAATTTGTCATGATGATACAGATTGTAAATATCATGATTTAATCATTTACAGCTACTAAGTTCACTTTTAAATATTATAATAATTAAAAATATTACGAAATATTGACTTCATTATAGCATCCATAGTGGTTCCCTATCGGAGTTCACTAGTTTACAGTGAAGTCCCTTGTTGCTTCTGATCACAGTTCTACAGGCTGAAGTATGACGCGGGTCGTAGCCACAAACTTAGTGTTTTCCTTCTACCAACGAAGAGGATTAGACAATTAATCTCACAAATATCTTGTTGGTGTCACCAATATCGTATCAAATCACTATTACTGGAATAAAGTTGTCTCATATATATTTCTTAATAATATTAAAATCCTCAAGGGATTTTGTAAATAATAATTAGTTTGGAACAGTTTTCTGTTCATGGCTCGATGTTGATTAATATAAGTATCTAATTCTAATTTATTGGCTTCTGACCCCAGCATCGGTCGTATGTATACTATAACTATATATTTTTATAAAAAAAAGTATAGTGGTTTTCTCGCATTTATATTGATTACACAGCCCTATGGATCAATGTAAAAGTCCCACTGAGATCCGTCCAGTTATTTCCATGCGCCTGCATAATGATCTAATCTGAAATTATTTGATGCTAACACAAAGATTCATTCTCTAAGGCGTTAAACTGATGTAGCTTGTAGCTGGATCTGGTACTTTATTCTCTTAACCGTTAAACCTGGACCTACATTAAAAATATAATTCTTCTCCGTATTACGTATCACATTCAGGCAGGTCTCTCTATTGCACATGCTAATCTCAAGGACAAATAATTTCGATATTATATTTTGCACTACCTACCAGTACCAAATTTCAGAGATGTGAATAAAAAGAAACCAACTTTGTAGGTCAGGATACGGATTACGGTTATTTTATTAACATCCTCTATGCGAAGCCGGGGCGGGTTGCTAGTGAAACATAATCCGGATTTATACTCCAACTATCTGCGATATCTAACATGATTTTAATCTTAAACTATTTGGCTCGGGTCGAAGCCAATTTATTATCCAGTAATAAATAATTAAACTTACATTTTGTGAATCTAAAATTTTACAAACTTTAGTTACATACCAATTTATGTTGTGAAAATGACAGCCGTAGTTTAAATGTGGTCGTTAAGCGCTGAATCTACTAGGAAGTTAAATTGCACAAGTTATTGAAGTAAGTGCTTCCTTACCTGTTTACACTGAAAGCGAGTCTTGCTAAAACCTTAAACGGGCAGCTTGCGGCAAGTCAGAAAACTCTGTAAACCTTCCAGAAATCGACTTGCTGCGGGCGTGTCTACAGTGCAAGTAAACTTGCGTGATTTAACTTACTAGTGGGTTTAACGCCTTAGGCACAAAAACACAATGCTGGTAGCAAGAAAACACTGAGTGAACATTGCTGTTCCATGTTACGAATATAATGTTTAATGTGAGCTAGGCGTGTGTGTCTGCCCCACATATTGCAAATTTTCAGTCTGTCGCTAATCGTTCAGTTTGCAACGTAAATATATTTTTACGAATTTAGAACATAGCTACGTGCATTTGGCCAGTAGGCAACAGACAAGGTTGATGATTGAGTATACCACAAACGCATTAACAAATCCCGGCAGTCCAGAGGTTACGACAGGCTGCAAATCCGCCGTGTGTCGGCTGCAAGGCTAACGCTGTGCAACTACTAGTTACGAATATGTGTATCGACAATTAAATGTACGTGTTAGTTTAATTGCGATCCGCACCCCTCCCATCCTCGTGTGATACGATATGCTACGTGTTCAAATGTTATCGTTTGATTATCTCTAAGATATCGCCACTGAGCGAGAACTGTCAATACATTCATTCGGCTATACTAGAGATCAATTCCAAATATTAAACAGGACCTATTAACGTAATTAGTGTTAGAGGGAGATACAAAGAATTTTATAGTTGTTTGTTGTAAATGTCAGTTTTAATTAATCTATTTTACAGAACAAAATGTTTAATAAAATATCTTTATAAAATAAGCGGTTGTATCATTTGCTTGATGGGTGATATTATATTTATGGAGCATATGGGTCTTTTGCGAGGCGTCGAAAGGTTTATATTTTAAGTTGGTGTGTGCACACAAGCGTGCGTATACCTACAACTTGTGTGGAGAAAAGGTAGGGTTTGAAAAGGTGGGGCAGAGTGAGAGTGGCATTCCGCCCTGGGCACCCTCTGAACTATGCGGCCGCTCATGTGCCGCTGTGTTGCCACCATGCATGCTCCGAAACAATTTGTACTCCAAACTTGCTACACTCGGCTTAAAATTAAACTGTTCCCAAGCAAGTTTGACAGCACAGAATATTTGTTAATACCTTCACACCTCACATTTAAATGATATTTTAATAACTCTGCGAACTGTTTACGTAACTGAAAGAACATTATTTAAACAACGTTTATTACTGAATCTGAAATAGAAAATAGTAGGAAGTTGTTAAGTAAATGAAGTTAACGAGGTTTTGCCTTTGCCGTCGGTCACAAAGCTTCTTGAATTTTAACACTACATTACCATTGCTGTCGCTAAAATAATAAATAAAAACGGCCAAGGGCGTGTCGTACAGCCGTTAACATAGGGTTCCATAGCTGGTGCTAAGTAGCAAAGCCTATTTATGAATTCGAAGCTTTGATTCAAATCAAGGCTAAAGATAAACAACACACAGAAATGGAAACACAAATAACACACACAAATAAACACATTAACACCGGCCGGAAATTAAAGATATCTAAAAAACTATTATAGTAAAAATAATTTTCAATTAAAGTGTTTTAAGTGCTTATTATCTTGATTTTTATAGATTTTTTAATAATATTGTTAGAAAGTGAGTACGGAGGGGACTCTTACTATTGACTTTAGGAGTTCTATCTCGCTAAATATTCTCCTGAATAAAAAAATAACTTAATACCTTGATTGATTTTTTAAAGATCTGAACAATATTACCAAACAGAAGGACTGAACAAAATAAAAAAAACAAAAACATTTCTCAGGTCTACATGAGAGCTACCCCTATTATTTTCGTAATTTCACTATACAGTTAATATGGCGGTTCACATAAGACTGTGACATTTCATCAGAATCGATGGAAAGGTGGAGGAGTTAAAAGCCTGTGACAAACGGTCAGTCATGACGAGGTGTTCCGTTTCCACCGTTATTTTGGCTACGCGACCCTAAAAATGCATTTTCATTAAAATGTTCAAAAACGCGCTAAGCTTGGTTCCGCTGTGGTTGGGTGGTATTAATAAAAAATAATCCCGGTTTGTAAAAAACATAAGCTGGATCTAAAAAAAACTAAGTAAGTAACACAAATTAAATAACTGTGTAGACATAAAATCTCATCAACCTCCCATTTCGCCTTTGCAAGGATATAAGGTTCAACCTTCAAGACGAGTAAGTCAATTGGAACATTTATTTCGTGTACTAAAGTACAGACATTCTTCACGAAATAATTCACGTAACACCGTGGGTTATGATTATTCCCCGAGTAAACACGCACGACATAGATATGTACCTACATATATGTGTACTTATATACGGTATTCGTGTGTTGCTTCACATAACAAAAACTTCCTTTGTAACAGTAGTACCACGCACACGATGTCGCCTTTTAGACTACATGCAGAATATACAAACAGAAATTAAGCTTATGGAGAATACATATTATGTCTAAGCAGGCTCATCGCTACAACACAAAAACACTCTTATAGGTAAGTAAATATGTATTAGAAATGTACTTATACTGTCCGAGCAATAGTAAAAATATATTATATCCAAGTAAATATGCAAAATTTACAAAAGTATTAACAGGGTGTATACAAAGTGGGGATGACGTAATGGCATTAAAATTAAATGATACCATATTCTATGATGCGTTCTACAACTGTACACAAAAAATCAATCAATTACATTCAAATATGTAGTTTAGTCACAGGAATTTTCTAATGATTTAATAGTTTTACGATGATTGTAAGTCGTACCGTGTTCAAACCAACATGATCTATATTTACACATATAATCCAGATATTATACTTCGACGTCCCTTAACCTAGAGAAATGATTGAAATTGAAAAATCACGGGAAAATACATGCTTGAAACTAGTTTTTTTATGTCCGGTCATAGAATAAATATGTGGTATCATTTAATGTCATTAAGGCCCGTACTAATAGACAACTCTCATTTAAGAGACCATTTTAAGTGTAGTTTTAAAATGACTTTAGAAGGATTTAAAAAAAAGTTGGCTAATGTATGGAATTTTACTTTATGGTAGTTGCTGTTGGAAGCTATCTCAAATGAGAGCTATCTATTAATAAGGGTATAGGTCATCCATAAACATGAATATGACTCGCGAATGTTATTATATAAAAAAGATCACCCTCAAATTATACAATATACAAAGTCGTATATTGTATAATTTCAGTAGAATCGAAGAACGACGTGGCTGGATATAATTCCGAAAAAACCTACAACGTTAACAGGCCTTTCGTTAATCAGTATTTCAGTACCTAGGTGCCTAAGGCTCAATTTACGCCGAAGTGGCAGCGGCCGGCAGCGCCTCGGTCGGCAAGCGATGACGTCAAGAGAAGGCGCGCAACCGCTCGCGGCGCCGCGCGACTTATGCAATTCTTTCAACCGATACTATGCATTTTAGTGATAGAGACAAAGTCGAAAATGGTATGACAGTAAAACTGCCAGCCGCTGCACTGCCGGCCGCTGCCACTTCGGTGTGAATTGAGCCTATGATGCACTCTAGTAGGGTTGGCGAGGGGCAGTTCGACAAATGACGCAAAACGTAATAACACGGAAGCGTTTCCCGAAAAAGCCTTTTTACCTGATACAGAAACTTGCTTGCAATACTTTTTTTATATACCACATAGCGTTACTTCTAATTTTGTCTTACATTTATTGGATGCATATCAGATATAATTTTGATACTTTTATAACCCTTACCCTCCTCCATAACTTTTTTTAAACCTTACCATCTGATGTGCCTTCATAAAGTTCTCGATGGTGTGTGTAGTCTGCCAACCTGCAGAATGCCAGCGTGGTTGACTAAGGCTTAACCCTTCTCATTCTGAGAAGAGGCCCGTGCCCAGCAGTGGGACAGTAATAGGCTAATTATGTTTATGTTTTATATGTTTATCTAACAAATTTAATTGTCAGAAAAGGTTGCAGTCACTCCGTGTAAAAATTGATGTTCGGCCGCATCTGGTTAAACTGAAGGTTGACCCCAACGTAATTTGTAAAATGGTAAGCTGCTTATAAATAGTTTTAGCTTACTTACAATGAGATATTTTTCCTGCTTCGTGACGAATAAAATAAAATTTAAAAAAATATATAAAAGGAATTGACCGAGCACGTGACTTTGAAACAAGTTCATGTAGAAGAACTTTTATTTCGCGAATTAAAATTTCTCACTTTGTTCAATTATTATCAATTTCAGTATACAATGTTAGAAGGCCATTACTATAATGCAAAACACATGTTAAACAAAGTCCGACACTGTCAAAACTTAAATTTCATAAACCACAAAGTGGATTAAACGTGAAATAAACGTCAGTTACAGCTCATTGTTTTAAGAACTATTCTACTACGAAGGCTAGAGTTTCGTCGGTACTTCTGTATTATTTTTCATTTAGCCTTAGGAAAGAAAATTACATGTTCGCATGTTGGAGATGTAAATTTTGTTTCGATGTAGAGTTTTTCTATTAAAGTAATGTAGACATATTATTTAAGGCTTCCTCGCATGCTTTTAAAGTTAATTAGAATTAATTTAATGTGCATAGCCTGTGGCATTTTATGTGACAGACATAGCTGGTGAACGGATCGCAAATTGTACACTCAGTTTAACAGTACACTATACAAATCCTTCTTCTTCTTTTCGTGTGATTAGTGACTAACCTGGTGTCAGAGTTTATGCCGCCCATGGGCCTCTGACTTGGCTTCACATGCCGTTGAGAAATATCTCTCAGGCATGCCGGTTTCCTCACGATGTTTTCTTTCACCGTTTTTTACAAATCCCTCTATTTCTCGGGAATGATGCGCAGCTTAATGTGCATATGTTAAGTTAACGTCATCGACAAACTATGAGTGTAGAGTAAAGAGCTGGTGAAACCCGAGAATTTAGGCGTTACCTACATTATTTTTTTAACATACTAAATGAAACTGAAACTGTCATTCTTCTTTATGTGTAACCAAACTTTGTGAAGATGAAGACAAATTACATTTAGTTCGGAGACGACTCAGATCATCTTTTCCCATTAGGTACTCCAAAAGTAGTGCAATCTATCATCACAATACGCTTCACCTCTGTTACCATTTGTGTTTTATTTATAAAATAAATCAAGTTTTCTCTGTTGCTACCCATAAAAGTTCTGTTCCCAGCATCACGTCTCGTGTAGATTTGCCGACGGCTTTCGACATTGTCTAAGAAAGTTGTTGTAAATTCTAAACTTATAGCCACCCCAGTTTCAATATGTTCTTAAGTTGGGAAACTTTCAATCCATATAGACCTTTCGCACCTCGTCGACACTTACGAAGTAGCATTCGCCTACTTAGCAGTTCTACCTGAAAGAAAAGTAACGGAAATGTTAGCGTTATGTTATATTATTGGATAGATTTTTGCGTCGCACGAAGAAGTCATATTTATATTTCATACGTAGATAGGTAGGTACCTATAAAGTTTAAATTAGAAACCCGTTCCCAAATCCAACAAATTAAACAATAGAAAAACAAAAATATTTGGGTAATGTTTTTAATCTTATTTACAATAGAGTGTGTGAAATTCTGTGAAAACTTCTTGTTGTATACCTACCAAAGTATTGAATTGAGTTTAAAACATAAATAAAATATATAAGATTAAGATAAAGAGAGCTCAATGAAAAAACGCTTACGAATAAAGTTTGCCTTCGTTTGAATCAGATGAATTCGGATAACAGATAACATTTTCGAATTAATAATACTACATATATAGAGAAATGGGAAAGTTTAACGATTATGGATATTAAAATAGCTTCGCATATAATATAGCTTATGTAATACATGCGACACACCGCTACAAGCTTTGACTTTTACCCAGTAAGTACGTCATAGAGTACTCGATTACGTTAATGGATATCTAAATATAAATGCTCTCATAGATCTGAACGTATTCTTCATTATATATTCAAATGATTTTATTCTGAAATGAGTGGTACCTACTTGAGGTACCTACTAGTGAATTTCTGGGTACCTATTATTCTCTAATCGAACTTCTTAGAAGGGCACTATTACGTATAATGTTTAAAGGCTCGTGGGTGTATTTGTGCCGGTGATGGGCTACAACAATAACCGACCGATTAGAAAGGAGCCCAATTACCGCAACCCTTTTACATTATATTGAAATAAGTAAAGCCTTAAGCACATTTAGGAGTGGGTATCTGAAGTTTATCTAAATATTTCACAAAGTACATACAGGATAAGTTTTTGATATAAGACTGCAGGGACAAATCTGAAACTATTTATTAACAGAGAAGTCTTCAAAGGAGTCATGAGCTAGATTTTGAAAACACAAAATTTGCATATTAAAGTTTTTGAAATAGCCTAATAATTATTACACTAGTTGAAAATTTTGCTGATAATGAACAAGTCCTACAAATAAATGTGAAAACCGCTGCATTGCTTGTTCGATAGGGAACATTCCACGCTTGGCTCGTTGATTGTTGGTCGCAATGTATATAAGCATAAAGTAAAACGATGCTCTCCATCCTCTTGGCATTATCCTTCCATCACCGTCTTTTACGACGTCCACGAAAAAGAGGTCATGGTCTATTACACAATAATTCGAGTTACATGTAAGTACTAATAATATGAATAGCAAACATCGAAGATATTATTAGCTACTTATTATCCTGTTCCAATTTTATTAGTCAACAGCAGGAAAATGATGAATTAGCAAGCAACCTGTCGTAACATTGTTCAATATATCAGCGTCAAACGCAATTTCAAGAAACATTTCTCCCCTTGCGATATTCTGACTAACCGAATAATCAGCTTAATTTTTACGCAAAATATGATGACATAAAGACACTATTGTTTAACAATGTTCGATTTTCAAAATGTAAACAACGAAGCAACAATCAACCCTTACGTAGGTATAGAAGCTGATATGAGGGTGGTTCACACTCGACTGATACATAAGTTCCGCTCCGCCGACCATCCATTGTACGCCGTTAATGAGTCTAATCGAGACCATAAGCCACTTTATTATATCATTAATCAATAACCCAAATTATTTAATTAGTTGGTACTGTTTATCGAGATTTAATGGACTAAATGTAATTATTTGACTGCCTTGTTGGTCTAGTGGGATCCTGGGTTCGATCCCCAGGTCGGGCAAAGTGTTATTGGGTTTTTCCATCAAGAATTTCGCAGTAGCAGCCCGGAGTCTGGATTTGTGCCCGGTTAATGGCAATAGGCTCGCCCCCTATTGCACGGGACTTAAACATAACTGGCGAAACGACCCCGTACTAAAAACACCTCTGCCAAACCCTTTGGGGAATACAAGGCGTGATGTTACGTTATATATCTTTGTTCCCATAGAAAACAGGTAGATCAACTGTATTTTTTTTCAGTTAGTTATGAGCCTTGCCTTTTCGAATATTAGTTGGTTTGGCTTCCAGTCTAACGAGATGCAGTTAAATATCAGTAGTTTTATCTACACAACTAAAAAAAATAATGGGGGATACCCACACCCGCAAGGATAGACTGGTTGTCAGACTTTGGACCGCTATCTTGCCGTAGTGATTGTACAAATGTTCAGTCCTAAATAACGAACTAGAATCTGTAGACTGTGTCTGTCTGTGTAAACGTTAAATCCATAAACCACTATCTGTTCTAGCACAGAACCAAAGAGGGTTTTTCCTTCTTTACTCTCTCATGTTCTGTAGTTCGAATAGCGTTTATGTTTTATCCTAGTGTTATTCTGATCTATACCCATCCACTTTGCTGAGTTAATCTGTCGCTAACTATGTATTCATAGTTAGCGACAGATTAACTCATTATGAAGCTTATGATCTGTTCCTTCAATTATGTTTTAACCTCGCAACGGTGATGAAATTATCTATTTTGAGAGAGAGACCACAGATCACTCTGCATGTTGCTGGTCGAAAACCTAAGAAAAATATGACTACGTAAGTATCTGTTTACCATTTACAAGCAGCGAAATCTAATCTCGGAATCGTATTATTTTAATAACATCACAAGGGCATCATTATTATGTATTAAATAAAGGCTGATTTAGTAGAAATCATTATAAGAGAAACTATTTTATATCCCAGAGCTTATCTACTCTTCAGATTACGTTTGGTCGTAAGCTGAGATTATCCACGTAAGAATATTACTCCAGGGAATTTTTCACGATGATGAATTAGGATAGTCGAAACTATTGATATTGGTCGAAGCAAACACGTACTCATATGCGACTAATTATATGATGGCACGTGTGGGTCATCCACTTGTGTACATAAGCCGCGATTGGACAAACAGTCGCGAGGATTGAGCATTTTGTTTATGAGAAATTTCCTATGAATTTGACTTGGAGAATTTTATTCTGAGAGTGTGTTAAATGTTTTTCAAAATTCGAACATACATCTTTAATTATTCGCTGAAATGAGGTGTAGTTTCATTAGGTTATATCGTGACTATTATTTTTTTCAAATTAGAATTTGTTCAAATAAGATTGAGTGTTTAGTCGAAAAATAATGCATTTTTTAAGTTTTGATAGTAAATGAAAAAAAACAGACGGTGCCTTTTCCCGTTCTCTTTGTACAAAACGGACTATGATTATTCATTTCAGATAGGTAATTGTTACCTTCAGCACATTTTCGGGATATATGCGAGCAGATAACCCAATATGAACGTAAGTATCACAACGTTTAATTTCTTTTACGAGGTATGTATACACATTTTCAAGGTACAGCCTACATCAGCTATTGGTAATTAATCAAATTTGAATCCTAATTAGAACCATACAACCGCAACAACACATATAACCACAATAAAGCACTTGATACATCAAAGACCGCCAACCTACCTACAGATATGTGGTTCAACAAAGTATGTAGGTACTGGACTGGTAAGTACCAAAAAAGAAAGTAGAGTTGTACCCAGCAGAGGGTAAATACGAGCAAGTGTGAACGAAACCTTCTTCTTCTTCTTTCTGCCCTTATCCCACATTAGGTGGGGTCGGCACAACATGTATTTCATAAATCCATGTTGTTAGAGGTTTTGGCTTATTGTTTTATAACCGACCGCCTGCCTGACATCAACCCTCCTTGGGAAATCTCGTTGCGCCGTCGCGCGAGTGACTCAATGTGCTTGCTGATATTACGCACTGGGTCCAAGACATTTTTTTTCAGTCTTGCTGATATTATGCACCAAGCGTGACTTAAACACCGTTCACGTCCATGATGATAAAATAACTCACAAATTTCTCAAAGTAAAAATGAATACGCGAAAAATAAAATTTGTAAAAGTGTGAACGAAACCATCAAATGAAAAAACGATAATGATTTAAACTTTGTCAGTAGGTCGGTACAGTCTATTAACCTATAACAGTGGCGAGTGAAGATTGAAGTCTAAAAATAAACTAACCCTTCTGGAATTTGTCGTACGTAGTAAGGTACCTACATAGTAGTACCTACAGCTCTTGTTTCTGGGACCAAGGGATTACGTTAGGAAGATGCCTATCAACAACAACTAGATAACATCATAACGAAAACCTGATTTCCGTTTCCTGATTCCGTCCGAAGCGCTTAGCTTTGTGAAGATAAGACGGTAGTCGCTTCTCAGATAGTTTTCTTCAAGTAAACCGAGTCCTGATCAAGAAAACGCTCTACGACAAGTTTCGTAGATTATCTTGAAATATATTGGAGTTGATTTTTTGAACTTCCATGGCCGTCTTTTCCCACTTGCATGTTATCGTTCGGACTCGACTGGGCACTTAATCATGTATCATTAATTAATTACTTTTTTGTTCGAGCATGAACCTTCACGGAGGGATATGTAGCTACTAAATTGTCATCAGCAGGGTTATTTCTCACCCTCAAGCTAGGCACAACATTAAACATAAATACCTAAGTGTGGATGGAATTTTATTTATTTTGGTGGGTGCATTTACAGACCCAAATCTTCACATGCACAAACACCCAGACCCCGAATAACTATTTGTAGGCCATAAAAATATTTGACCCGTACGGGAATCGAACCCGCGACCCGTAACTCAGAAACCAATCGCTCAGTCACTGCACCAAACGTGTCGTCCTGTGTCGTCCAATATAAGGGAACGTACCCATACTACGTGACCCGTTCACGCTTGGTTACAGGGGCGAGGGGGCGTTAGGTTTTCGTCACGTAGTCAATATTCTCTATTAGCTCTCTCTCTTTCTCTACGAGCTATATTCAAATATGGCGCGCAGAGTTTAGCACTTTTTGAACTTACAGGTGGCAACACTCGCACATATGAGTCAAATATTTCTTTTTTTAACTTTCTGTTTGCAAAAAATAATTTTAAACCATATTAATATATTACCACGTGAAAACTAGACGGGGGGGGCGGGGTATTGGCGGGTGGTCACCGAGAGGGGGGAGGGAGGTAATAAATAGTAAAAAATGGGTCACGTAGTATGGGTACGTTCCCTAACTCCATTACAAGAAAAAGGTTCCACGCGAACAAAATCTTTATAAAACAGAATCTCCTTTTCTTTAATATAAAAGTCATACTTTGTTGTGGAACATCCTAACTCACTTTTGTAGAGTAGCCCTAGTTTAATAAACGGAAAAGTACTCCTCTGTTTACTGTAGCGGCTTCAAAGACCAATGCGGAGATGACATTAAGCGACGATCGATCATCATTGTCCGCCACACTGTTACCATGTGGAGGACTCTCGTTAATAGTTGAGACATCTTCAGGCCAACCAAGTACAACAGCATACATTGTGAGTATAACTAAGAATAATAAAATGAATAGAGTATAAACAAAATTACGAAATAAAAACGTTAATTTTCTAAACATTTCTTTAATTAGCTATACCAATATTGTTTAAACTCTCTATTGTTGTAAAAATCTTTGGAATTAATTTGAAAAATGTATCTTTCTTTCCAAAGAAGAAAAAATGAGTAAAAAACAAAATGCCTTCAATTGTACTTACTACCCAAAAATTTACCCATTTTAAGATTGACTAGATCCACAAGAGAAAATAATTTATATCGTCATAATCACTCCAATCTGTATTCGTGCCATGCGTTTAACGTAGAAAACACAATATAAAAAGGTTATTTCGGCGAATTGTCATCACCTCGAAAATACATCGATTCCAAGATATTAAATTTCAACGTGTTAGGGGAAACTGAATGTGCTGACAACTTATAGGGACGGTAAGTGAAAAGGAAAAAACATTTAAGTAACAATTTATTTTAAGATAGGAATTCATCTCCACCTGCCAACGGCAGATACAGATACAACAATATAATTTTAACATAACAATTATATTGCATATCAGTACGCAGTACGGAACATCGAGCTTCCCCAAATGTTAAGCTAAGACTGAAGAGCTTGACATTTAGGGTACGTGACAAAGCCGCTTACCCAGCGTGGCGGGTGGGTAATGTGTCCATAGATACTGTAAACATTTACGAGATTCGAAAATATATCCCTTTTAGGAAACGAGTTTATAAGGTGATAGGCATTGATATTTAACTATGATTAAAAATCATATAATTAAAATTTCTATGCCAATGTAAATATAAAAGAAGTCCTGTAAGAGATAACTCAATACTTGCTGCTATAGACGGGAGGAACTTGTTCTTTGAAAATATAAACTGATATTGAGAGGCAATGAATAATAATTCAACGCAATTGAAATCGTAACGAGAGAGCCCTTGTCTCTTTTTTATTTGGGCAATGGAAAATGCCTTTTTATGTTACCATAACCTTTGAATTTTAAACTGAACCTCAATAAACAAGAAACTTTACAATCAAAATCAAACAAAAATCGATAACGTGTAGTCATTTTAAAAAGCCCGTGAACGGTTTGATGGTCACTTATTTCATTAGTAGGTAATGGCTTGGTAAGAATTTGATAATGACTTGAGTTAACGATAAAGGAAATCAGTGAGGAAACTTACACATTTGAGAGGGCTCCATAAAGTTCTCGGTAGTGTGTAAACCTGCACTAGGTCACCATGGTGGACTACAGATGTGACTTTTCTCATTCTGTTAAGAGGCCCGAGTTTAGTAGTGAGACAGTAATGGGCTGATTGACCTATGGTTTGGCAAAACGATTGGTGATCACAGAGAAGGGAGGATGCTGCTGGTAGTCATCTATTTATAATTAGACATCTTCGGGAAGACAGAAGGTGTGCTTCACCAGGATGCACACGGTCAGATTACGTGATGGCGCTCTACAAAACTGAAACTACCTGGAACGACTATCTCTTTTAACCGAAGTACTACATATTATCGTTTAAAATACTGTAGTTATCTAATGGTCCAAAACAATACACAGTCTTTGATAAGACTTTATTGAATCCAAGTGTACCGTACCATATATCAAAATGAAACATAGTCGTTCTCATAATTAGCTTCTGCAAAATCGTATGGTATTACGAAGTGTTTTACAGCGGACTTGCTAATATACCATCTGTTCTTAGTAGTTAGTTCCAATTCTCGTTTAATCTTTCTGTCTTCCGCTTGCAAGGAGGTTGGAAATTGCTTTTTCTACGACTGCCATTTTTTTTCCCGATTGAGTTCGTTGCAGGGAACAAATATGCAGTGCCTGGAGTACTCTGAGTATTTGATGCGTAAATTTGTATTCTTTGTGAGAAAATAAAGTTTCTAGTAAGTATGATGTATTAGGAAATCAAAGTGAAAATATAAAATTAAACTATAAATGTCAAAGGACAGGTGTGTGTGTCGACCGGCGTGCGTGTATGACCAGTTATATGAGTGTGTGTGAAATGAGTATGTAAGGATCGTAGCATGTGACGTTCTATAGTTTCTGCCTACCCCCACGGGAAATAAGACGTAAGTTTATGTATGTATGTATGTAAACTATAGATATTTCCTTTTTACAGAAACTGTAAGGGTACTTTTTAGGACATATGTTTTTTACTAGTAAATACATTTTTATTAACGACCACTTGGAGTGACGGGTCAATTCATAGAATAAATAACTTTTCATTTTGGACAGGAAACCTAAAAAGCTCGATCCTTGTTATTCTGTACATAAAGTCCCTAAAGGTTTATGACATTTGTGAATGCATGGTGAAGGCGATTATACAACTTACGTAAATGAGATCCCTATGTCAATACCTACTTAGTTAGTCCTGTAAAAGTTATAATAATAATTTAAAAAAAAGTGGTAATGCTAAATATGTACAAAGAGATTTAGACAAATTTAACCATTGGTGAACAGCCAAAAGTGCGAATAATAAGTTCTTACAACCATGAAAAATCGATACAAGTCGTCAAGTACCTACCTACCTACCTATATAATGTACGTATACTTAGCAACATCGTCATAGAATTTTTAACAATGAAAATTTTCGGAGTTTAATATCTTATGATGCAAAAACGACGTGATGTTTTTGCTATTGTCGCTTACGTTTATTTCCGTCCGCATCCGCACACTTTAAGTGAGTTGGATTTCAGGATAATATCTACTTATTATAACTCCTTGCGATTCCACGATGTATTCCTATGACACATTAAGAATTGCTGTAATTAATTAAAAAGACACTGAAGCGCAATTATAATCCCTATGTACAAGACGTAGAGACGACAATCGCACCAATATGTACCTATGTATAAGTTCTGGGACAATAAACCATTATTGCAAAATATCGACGAAACAAACCACGCAGCTACTACGCCCGTTTGACGAAGGCTTTATAAAGTTGGAACATTTTTACAATACAATGTACAAAATGTAAAGGGTCACAATTTGTGGAATGACGCGACTTAGACGTAGCGACATAAAAGTTTCAGCTTATGAATTCGGTGAAAAATGCCAGTTATTCGAGATCTTCCTGTTCTACTAACCGATAACAATATTAATCTGATGTTCTTTTTATGTTCCTTTTCATGATAGAATCTACTGAAATATTATGTAGTGAATAGTTTCGACGAATAAATTATACGAACAGGCTGAGGTTGAGTCCGAGGCCTAAAAAAACCCGAAAAACATTACAATAATTTGTTAATTGCTTTATTAAGTAATAGCTGCCCGGGCAGACTTCGTTCTGTCAAAAGTTATTGGCCTGTAGTGGGAAAAGAAAAGTGTTGTTTTTACTATTTTCCACGCGACTTTTGTTTTTTCTCTCAATAAGAACCTTCCTTGTGTCTTAAGGAATATATATATATACCTATATATACAACATGTAACATAATTAACGCACACCCTCAAACACCCCAATTAGAATATTATGCAATAATCATAATACATACACTGAAATTTTATTTTTATGTGTTTAAATATTGTTTATTCAAGAAAATAGTATTACTTTTTCATTGTTAACTTCATTTAAAATTCAGTCTTATGTCCTTGACATAAGGCTCAATTTTCGTTGTGCCAATTAAAAGATTAATTAGTAAAAAACACGTTTATAAAAAAAAATACACAATAAAAATGGCTGAAGTCGACTCAGTAAACGATTCTGAACAAACTACTTTCAGGACGTGCATTAATTATGTTACATATTGTATATAAAAAAAAATTGCGGAATTGGTCGAGCCGTTCTCAAGATTTGCGCTTAGCAACACATTTGGCGATTCATTTTCTATACTAATATTATAAAGAGGAAAGATTGTATTTTTGTGTTTTTGTATGTAACGAATAAACTTACAAACTACTGGACTGATTTCAAAAATTCTTTTGCCGTTAGAAAGCTACATTATCACTGAGTAACACAGGCTACGGGCGGAGCCGTGAGGACACAGCTAGTTATTTATATAGATAGATTTAATCCTGTATCATACCAAAAAAAATTGATCAACTTTGTTACATAATGTTTATTACGTCAGCTCTATTGTGGTTTCCTCGTGAGGTGGCGGTAAGGGAATATCTATCTATCTAAAACCGTCACGCTTCGCAAATGGATTGAGGATCGCAGTATGTAGTTATTATCGCACAGGAGGATGCTCTGCTCATCCTCTTTATGTAATCTCTTAGTCGCCTTTTACAACACATTAAGAAATATTAGGTTGGTTTTAAAAACAAAGACACACAATGTAATGTACGATGCAGCTCTATCTTAAACAATACCACGTGCAACATTATTCTACGCCGTGAAAGCTTTGCGACAGTAATAGTAAAAATAAACAAATGTCGCCACACGCCGCGTGCGCCCATTGTCGTGTCCCCCCTGAAGCAGACTAGATAAACGACCCGGAATACGGCGGACACGTTGGTGAAAATTAATTGAATAATCCTAAAGTGTTGATTTATACAGGGTGTAAAGAAGTCATGTAAATCCTTCTAACTCGTGATGTACTGCTGACATAGATTAATCCTGCACGGGATACTTTTGGATTCAATAAAAACAAAATTACAAGAAGTAAACATGGTTTCTTTACGTGAGGCATTTTAGCGCCCCGAGCGAAATGTGCGGCTATCGCCCGCCGCGCGTTCATTTAACTCGGGGCGCTAAAATGCCTCATGTTAAGGGCACATGTTTACTTCTTGTATTTTTTTTTATTTAATTCAATAGTATCCCGTTCAGGGTTAATCTATATCAGCAGTACATCACGAGGTTTGAAGGAATTACATGATTTCGTTTACACCCTGTATAATTAACATACAAGCGGGCGTGAACCTTTGATACACCGATGATTTTGACGATGGTTTGAAATAAATTGTATAAATTGATCTTAAGGTCATCAAACATCCCTATTAGTGAGAAGACGAACAACAGGTGAAGTGAGACTTACAGGCAGCGTCAGTTCACCGGTAGTTCCAAGTACCTAATACAAGTGATAAATACATACATAACGTAAGTAAAATAGTAGGTATGTAAGTATAGCTACTATTTCTTGTTTCGCGGAAGTTGCAAGAGCAAACTCAGGAGAAATCGGCTACATTGTACAGTTAGGTGGTAGGTGCACTTTGAGGAGTTACCCTTGAAGTTCTGAGGACTTCGTTCCTTTGATAAAGGTAAGTTCACTTGGACTACGTAGGAATGGGCAGCAAAAGTGATAAGTTAACAGGCAACTAACATCTGCCTTCAGAGATTGAGAGTGTTCTGACGGTTCTGAGTGGCTACTTTAACATCAAGTGATTGATATTAACAATAATTATGGTTGATTAATTTAGTAGTTCATTCTTTTGCCGTATGAAAATAGATCATAGCCAAGAATGCACGGGTGGACATTTTCCCCTTTTTTGCAACATTTTTCATTTATGCTCCGCTCCTATTGGTCGTAGCGTGTTGTTATATAGCCTATAAACCTTCCTCGATAAATGGACTATCCAACACAAAAATATTTTTTCAATTTCAACCAGTAGTTCCTGAGATTAGCGCGTTCAAACAAACAAACAAACTCATCAGCTTTATAATATTAGTATAGATTCTAGGTATTCAATGTAGTAAAAACATTGAGTATGATTTTCGAGGAATAAAGTAGGTACTTTGAATTAAGATTGATAAAGTTAGGTACCGAAATCCGTATTGAAACCTTCTCATATTGTCAATTTAGGGGAACGCCCGCTCAATTCTCGTATGGGTGCCACTTTGATACAAGATACCTCTACCTTTAATATAAACCAATTTCTTCGTAGCGTATACGACTTTTAGAAAAGAATTTCTTATATAGGTATGCCAATATTAAAACGAAATTAATGTTTGTTTCGTATGTAATAACAAAATAATAATACTTATACGAAAATGAGATTCAAATTAATTATTGTTACGACTTCGAGATAGAGACTTGAACTCTTCTTCTTGTTGGTTACTTTAAAGACTACTGATTATAGAACCTATTCTAGGTGCTAATTAGGCAATGACATCCATGGTTTAAATATTTGACAAAACTCGGTCAACGGAGAAAAAAAACATCGTGAGAAAAACTTGCTCCAAAATGTTATCTATGGTGTGTGTAGTCCGCCAACCCGCACCAGGCCAGCGTAGTGGACTAGGCCTGAACCCTTCTCATTCTGAGAAGAGCCCCGTGCCCAGCAGTGGGACAATAATGGGCTGATCAGAATGAGAAGGGTTCAGGCCTAGCCCACTACGCTGGCCTGGTGCGAGTTGGCGGACTACACACACCATCGAGAACATTTTGGAGCAAGGTTTTCTCACCATGTTTTTTTTTCTCCGTTGACCGAGTATTGTCAAATATTTAAACCATGGATGTCATTGCCTAAATAGCACCTAGAATAGGTTCTATAATCAGTAGTTTTTAAAGTAACCAACAAAAAGAAGAGTTCAAGTCTCTTTATCTCGAAGTCGTTTGAAATTCTGTCACCACCTGAAACACAGGAGTAATCTTATTCCTATTATGAATCTGTAAATAAGGTAATGTTTAACCGTTCTCTCTATGTCTTATCTATACTTAATATTATAAAGAGGAAAGATTTGTATTTTTAGATTTTTGTATGTAACGAATAAACTTAAAAACTACTGGACCGATTTCAAAAATTCTTTAGCCGTTAGAAAGCTACATTATCACTGAGTAACATAGGCTACGGGCGGAGCCGTGAGGACACAGCTAGTTATTTATAATTCTCATTCCAATTCACTTCCATTTACGAATATGGTGTATTCCAGATATTTTCTACGAACGACTATAACTATAGGACTGTACACATACATACCTATTACTAAGTGTGCACGTCCCTATAATCGACAATTCCGATAATCGCGTCATTAACCACGTACAAATAGTTTGTTTACCCTCCTTGTGTATTTGACTCGGGAGAAGCGTTCCCGAAGTCTCGAAACTAGGATAATGGCATACCGACACTCGTAAAATTGCAAGATTACTGTTCTAGTAAACACGTCGAGATGTATTGATTAGGTATTGATATCTTCTTGAAGTAAACATTTACTCTATGTTGCAGTATGATAGATGTTGCGTTGTTGATTTAGAGGTTGCATTCGGTAAATGTCGGAAATGATGAGCGAGATTATCTTTCGATGTGTTTTAATCGCCTGATTTTGCCATTTTTTTCATTATTTATTCCGGTCTGTGATTTCGGTGTATATATGAACGCTATGTTAGTATGAAGTGATAATCAAATTCTGATCCGCACATGAATTTGAAAAATCAGAAAGTCCGGGCTGAAATCGAATTCTGATTCCCCTGCATGGAAGGCCAAGCTCGACCGCTAAGCTATCACCGCATTTTACTCATTCGCAATTTTCATAAACTAAATTTCATTCAGTCACCGGATACGCGTCCTGCATAAAAATGTGTAGGTGGAAGTTTTATTCATCTCCTCAAAGAGAATATCTCACTGAGTTCATAATTTGTAAAGTAAGCACACATTCTAGTATAATAACAAAGACAAGGACTATTTGAAACTAGCTTCTGCCCGCAGCTTCGCTTGCGTGATGTTTGAAATCCTCGTTAAGCCCATTTTAAAGTGAAATTTTAAAATCCAAAACGTCCTTCTTTTATCACCCCCAGCGGTTTAGGCTGTGCGTTGCTAGATTAGTCAGCCAGTCGGTCAGTTTCTCCCCATGCTTCTTACTTCAAAAGTACCAGATTTCTCATACAAACTTTCAACACTTATTTCACCCCTTTAAGGGTTGAATTTCCAAAAATGCTCAAACATGTGTACGTTTATTTATAACCAAAAACCTTAATATTTAATTTCCAGCTTCTTACTTCAAAAATGACGGACTTACATACAAACTTAAAAACCCTATTTCACCCCCTTAGGGGTTGAATTTCGAGAAATCCCTTCTTAGTGGATGTTTACGTCACAAAATGAACCTACTGTCAAAATTTCAAGTTTCTAACCCCAGCCGTTTAGGCTGTGCGTTGATAGATCAGTCAGCCAGTCAACTTCTCCTTTTATATATATAATATAGATATATAATTTATAATGTTATCTGCAATAGTTTGCTCAGATACAATTTTCTCTTTACCCACATTAATTACGCCAGTCAGTGTATTAACCTCGACGATTTCCATAATTAATGAGATATACTAAATTACAAGCCCGCAACGTTGAAAATTTCAAAGACTGAGAAAAAGAATTCCTTTTTAAATTTTATCTTTATCTTAGACGCGGCCTTTTTCATTAAGACGGCAGCAATATTGCGGGTCGGCAAAGCGATAGAAAGGAGAACCCGTCTCCTAATATTCGTAACCGACAGTGCTGTACATAAAAAAGTAGTAACGTATAACACGGTGAGCAAATATTTCACGTCGTGAACCTGCGTGACGTGTATATTTGCGACATCCTCTCTAGGGACAGCTGTTTTGGGAATCCACCTTTACCTCCGCTAAATTTTGTAGCGGAAGCGGAATGCAACCTGAAAATACGTGTTAACATGAAAATCACCTAATGTTAAACATTTTCGCAACGCAACCCGCTAGCAAAATATTTATACCATACACTACAGATGAAGCTATTTTTAGCTGATAAATGCAGACCTATTTATCAATTTTGGCATAATAAACAATTTTCAACGTTTACGCGAATACGTAACGTAGTTATAGGTACTGTTTTAAAATATTCTTGCGTTTGAAAAAGCACATGCATGTTCCTACTTAGGGGACGTACCCATACTACGTGACCCATTTTTTACAACTTTTACCCCCCTCCTCCCCCTCGGTGATCATCCGTAGTATATGCCAATACCCCCCCCCCCCCTCCCCCTCTAGTTTTCACGTAGTAATATATAAATATGGTTTTAAATATTTTTTTGCAAACAGAAAGTAAAAAAAATATTTGACTTATATGTGCGACAGTGTTGTCACCTGTGAGCTCAAAAAGCGCTAAACTCTGCGCGTTATATTTGAATATAGCTCGAAAATCTCGCGATTACCCTAGAGGATATAGACTACGTGACGAAAACCTAAGACCCCCCCCCCCTGTGACAAAGCGTGGTATTTTGAAGACCCCCCTCCCCCCCCTGAACGGGTCACGTAGTATGGGTACGTTCCCTTAATGAATGAATCAAAAACATTCCCAAACTGTAATTGGCTTTTCATATGAGGAAAATTTCACACTGTTGGCAGCAAAATAAAAGCGAATACAACGCAGGACGCAAAAAACTGGCAAGAGACATTTTGTACTATGAAAAAAGCAATATTCCGGTTATAACCATTGAGCTAGTCTCACCCAAACCCAAGGCCGTCAAAGAGCCGTAGTGTAAATATGTACATAATATCAATTTTAATTGGACCACCTTTAGAACTTTGATAATGTTTTAATCCATTTTCTGACTAAGGACCTGGTGTGATGACCATTTATGGGAGGTGCCTACCCAGCAGTGCACTGCGATAAACTGATTTGTATAAATATTTGTTTAAATCTGTATTATTTGAACCGACTTTTTATTGAGTTCTCCCGGATCCTAGGAAAAAACAAAATAAACAGGATTGTTTAGGTTGTGAAGTCTGACAAATATTAATACAAGTCGTTTCTGTTGGTTCTAGGTTTTTAATATACGAAATTGCCAATTGCCCATTATCTTTTCTTGAAATAATTTATATTTATTTTCCGACAAATTAACAATAATAAACAGATATGTCGCTTGTGTACATAACTCTTTAAGTTAATTAAAATTTCAAATGAAATGAAATTTCAAAGTAGGCACCTAATTAATTGTCACATAATTTTATCTTCTCATTACAATAAAACCTTTCAAAAAGTTTGTTGACGTTAAAGCTTATTCAGTCAACACTTCAGTATGTGACTATGCTCTGTTTAAATTCACTGATTTGTAAAGCTGGTTAATTACTAGGTTAAAAAAAAAAGCTGGTTAAAAACTGATATCTATTAAGTATAACTATATGTATATTTGTAGAGCATAAACCAAACTTATATATGGCAATGTTAATTTAATCAAAAATGTAATAGAATGCCAGAAATTACAGTAAAAGTACTTACAAAGTTTTACGTTTGTCCCCGGTCTCCCCTACTAGGTAGATATGTATTCGAGGGAGAGGAATTCATTCGGTTTAGATTTTCCTAGAATAATGTATCGTGCGAAGTAGTTGTACCCATTGAGTGGCAAAGTCGACAGTCCCTTCCTTGGACATTGGGTAGATACTCACTTGTCTACGCGGCGTCCGTTTGTAGGGGTGCGGTCGGGGTGAAGTTGTGGTCGGTGGATGTAGCTCTGACCTACTTTAGTTTTAATTTTTTTTCATTGGCCACAGCCTTAACCAATCATTGTTTATTTATTTTTATTTTCGTTTATTCATTTATATGTACATATTATTTACATTTTTAAATATTTCTATAAAAAATATAAAAAAACATTTAAAAATATAAAAAATAGTAGCCCACCGGCATCGGGAACAGGGTCCAAGCTACCGGTGGTCAGGGCCTCAGAGAGAGGACCTTCCTGACAATACGTGCCGTGTCCAGAAGTACCGCTTTCTGTATCAGGCCTTTGACCCAGCTGCCCAACGAGAGCCTCGTCAGATGTTGGTCGAGGCTCTTGGCTATTAAGCCATTGGCCGTAACGACTATCGGCACAATGACTGCTGAGTCAACCTCCCACATGTCGACAACCTCGTGTGCCAAGTCTTGATACTTAATTTCCTTATCTTTCTCGGCTTTCACAAGGTTCTCGTCATGTGGGACAGTGATATCAACAATCATTGTGAGACGCTCTGTTCGATCTATCACCACTATGTCAGGCTTATTGGCAACAATAGTCCTGTCGGTGATGATAGATCGGTCCCAGTACAATGTGATATGGCCATTCTCGAGAACTGGGTCGGGCATATACTTGTAGTATGGTACTTCTGCGTCCACAAGGTTGTATTTCAGAGCAAGTTGCTGGTGGATAATCCTAGCTACTAGGTTGTGTCTGTGTAAATACTCGCCGTTAGCAAGACGAGAACAACCGGAAATAATATGTCGAATGGATTCACCGGGACAGTGACATGCCCGACAGATGTCAACCGTGCCGTCCTTCACAATATATTTCCGGTAGTTGTTCGTCATCATAATTTCGTCCATAATTGCACAGACAAAACCTTCGGTTTCCCCAAAGAGATCACCGAAACGTAGCCAGGCTACGGACGCTAGGAAGTCTACATCGGGCCCATGAAGGGCCCGGTAAAAGCGTCCGTGAAGCTCCTTACTCTGCCATACCTCCCTGCGGCCATTAGTATCCAGTACTACAGGCTTGCGCCAGTTCTCTTTAGCCAAGGAGAGCGGGGTGAATCCTTTGTCCACTGCGACTACATCTCGATGCATCCCCACGTCTGCTTGGAGGAAGTACTCCCTGAGGCTGCACACCTCGCGGTTGTGGAGGGTCTTAGCATTTAAAAAGCCTCGACCCCCACACTTCCTCGGAATGTACAGCCTCATCACCGATGAACGTGGGTGATGCATTCGGTATGCAGTCAGCAGCGTACGGACCCTCCTATCCAGGGCGTCAAGTTCAGTCTGAGTCCACTTGAGTATGCCGAAGGAGTACATCAAGACCGGCATGACCCAACCGTTAAAGGCGCGCACCTTATTTCCGCCTGATAAAAGACTTTTAAGTACCTTTTTCAGGCGGCCAAAGAAGCGCTCCCGTAACGATTGCTTCATGTCGGTCTCATTGATGCCTAATGCCTCCGACATGCCCAAGTATTTGTAGGTTTCGGTTGAGGAGAGGGATCTGAGGTGTATGGAATCCGAGAGTTGTGTTCCCACGGATTCCATAATCCCTCCTCGCTTTACATGCATGACTGCACACTTGTCCACACCAAATTCCATCCTGATGGAATTACTGAAAGTTTCAGTTACTTTCAGTAACTTCATCAGTTGCAAGTTGTTGGGGGCAAAGAGTTTCAGATCGTCCATGTAAAGGAGGTGTGATATTACCTGACCACCTCTTCTCAACCGGTAGCCTAACCCTGAACCCTCAAGCAATGTGCTCAGAGGGTTCAAGGCTAAACAAAACCACAGCGGGCTCAGACTATCGCCCTGGAATATACCTCGCTCAATCTTTATTGGTTCTCCTCTCCCTTGAATTTGCCGACATCCTGGATAGTGAAGGACTGTCCTCCATTGCCCCATACATGACGTCAGGAAGGCGCATAGAGTTGTATTTACTTTATACAACTCCAGCACCCTCATGAGCCATGTATGTGGTACCGAGTCGTAGGCCTTCTTATAATCTATCCAACATGTCGACAGATCCTTTCGGGATCGGGGAACTTGTTGGCTAATGGCCATATCAATGAAGAGTAGCTCCTTAGTACCGCGGGACCCATTCTTACATCCATTTTGAGAAGCAGACATGATAGAATTATTTATAATGTGAGTATTAGTTTTGGCTCTCAAAATGGACGTAAGAAGCTTATAGATGGTCGGTAAGCATGTAATGGGTCTATAATTTTTTGGTTCCGCAGTACTACCTGATTTATGGAGCAGATGGGTAATTCCAGCCGTTAAAAACGGTGGAAGCGACCCAGATTCCAAAGACGACTGGAATTGTGAGGCCAAACGAGCATGTGAACTGCGTAACCATTTTAGCCAGAAGTTGTGCAGTCCGTCTGGGCCAGGGGATTTCCAATTCGCCATTGGACGGACTGCACTGGTTACGTCTTGGGGGACAATAATAATGTTCCCCATTTCCTCAATCGGTTCACATGCTCGCTGGACCTCCTGCATCCAGTCACCTTCAGTGTGAGTGACAGGCATCGACCAGATATTGCGCCAGAATGTATTCATGACATCATTATCCGGTAGATGTGTGTCACTCACATCGTGCTCAGGTCGCTCCCAGGTTCTGTATACCCACCTTTCATCGCTATGAAACATGCGATTCTGGGTATATCGCTCCACTCGCCGCTTATACCTCCGGATACGGTTTGCCCATGCATAAACCTTCTGCTTCAGGAAGTCGATGCGCTCTGTGACACGGGACATGTACTCTCGGGGATTGATATCAGTCCCCGAGAACGCCCGCCTCACAAAGCGCATCACTCTAGGACGAGTATTTCCCTCCCTGAAGCAGATTAGTTTGCCAATGAGCGCTCTAGCCTCGTTAATACGACGTTCAATCCTGCACTGCCAGGCTGGTACGGCGGGTTTTGGTCGTGTAGCTCTGTCATTATTATCAAATTTGACGTGAGCTACACGACATGCCGCAACAGCCGCGCAGTACAGGATTGAATGAGTATCCTCGAGGCCTTCGCTGTTATCAAAATAATTTGATAACAGCGAATCTAGAGCACACATTAGCGCCCTATTTTGTCTGTTCATGGGCAAACGAGGTATGCGTGGTCTAAGGTTTGGCGGAGTGAATCGATACTCTCGAATCGCAAGCTCCAAAGCGCTCCTCAGTTGTTCATTGCACTGGGCACTTACAATCGTAACCCTATCATCGCTCTCCTCGTCAGCGCGGATGGGCTGCGGCGGAACCATTGGTGGGACTTGCGGTTGGGCCGCAGTCTGCGACTGGAGAGAGATGATACAGTTACTCTGTACCTCAGAGCGTAGCCTATCAAGTGCGTCGTCAGTCAACCTGTGATCACGTTGGATGACTCGCACCTGATCCGACAATCGTTGCGCCGAGACGTTGACAGCTGGCTCAAGTACCTGAAACAGAGAGAGCATCCGACCACGGTACGCGGTCAGGTTAGTTCCCCCCTCTGTAGCCCCAAAGTATGCGCGCATGCAGTTCTCGTTCATACTTTGAGTCCAGCGCATGCGCTGCACACTTCCACCGGGAGCGGGGACCCTGTCAGAGGCCGGTGGGCCTCGAGGTCCCAAACTGGCCGGCGGTCGGCCTCTTCCTCGCCGTCGTGGTGGTGGTGGTGGTGGTGTACTCGGCGGCGAGAAGTATTCGTCGCTCGAGCTCGACGCAACTGCAGCGGCCGGTGTCACATCACTCACGATTGAGGAGTCCGGCGGCTGCGAGGCGGAGCTGAGCGACGAAGCCGAAGGTCTTGGGCGTGTGTTCTGGGCAATGACCTTCGCCCGGCTCCTTGTCAACATGTTAAGTATTTACAATTTTATTCGATGGACATTAGACATTAGAGGTTGCGTATTTCTTTTTTCTTTTTTTCATATTTATGCTATTATTGTACTATTGTTGTTTTATAGGTCTTGAAAAAATATTTGCAAAAATATTTTATTTCAAATTTTCTTTTCCAAATTTGACATCCTGTCAGTCGGGCGTACCATAGAGAATTTATTTTATTTTTAATTTATTTTTATTATTATTAACATAGTTTTGTAAGTACTTATATTATAGTTTACCAAAATATGGATGTACCTTGCCGAAATAAATTTGATTGATTGATTGATAAAGTTTGCACCATGGAAACTTTTGTTCCTTCGAGCAACTATAAAGTTTGCTATTACTTAATTATAATACCTATCTATTATTTTCAGAATTCTGATTAAAGAATAATAGATAGGTATCTAAAGAATTATTTGAAAAATATTATTGTGTTTAAACATAATGGCGAAATGAGGGTGTTACTATAAACCTCTGCCCAGCCCTTCGGGGTATACAGGCATGATGTTATGTTATGTTATTGTGGTTTCACCTCATATTGTCGATGAAATCAAGTAAATAAATCATTTAATACATGCTTTTGTGCATGCCGAAAAAATTTAACCAAAAACATTTTGCATAACTAACCGCTTATGACTTGTACTTTACCCTCTCGCGAGCTAATTTATGTTTTGTTGGAAACCTATAAAATGTCGAAAAGGATGAATACCTGTACGTTAAAGTCAGACATAAATTAATCACATCTAGGTACATGGCAGTATCACACATGAAAATATTAATAGCACAAGGCGACAGTACTGGGACGGTAGGTACTTAGTTCTATTACATTCTACAAAAACGCTAACATTATCGTAAGTATTACATCGATTTTTTTGAACTGTAAGTATCAGATATTAACCAAACGTTTACTGCCTTCACGTGTTCTACAATCTACATGACATACATTGTCGCAGACACAATACCCACCGAGCAAAATGGTTCCCGTAATATGGCACTTGTTGATCATTCTCCGTGAACGGTTTATTTATACCGACCTAACACAATCGCTGTTACTTTTAGCCCTAACGGGAGTAAGAAATGTGTCAATTGACATCAACACGCCGTGCAACAGGCTCGGTTGTCTTACGTAGGAAAGATTAGTTACTGACTCATCAGTAGCGTGTGCGACCACCTTAATGGCGCTTTGTCTCTTCTTACGGGTTACGAACATTAGAACTTAGCGTGTCGTTTTTTTTAATTCCCTGTATACCGCAGAAGTCGTATTATTTATAACTGACTACATTTACCGTGTATACGTTAGGTAGGCAGAACTTAGTTACAGTTACACGCAGTATGTCTCAAATCTCACTATTTTCGTTTCAGTAAAAACGTGATGTTTTCCATTATTATTAAACCTTTTATTATTATTGGCCTTTTCCCAACTATGTCAGCTTCCAGTCTAACTAGATGCGGCTGAGGCACGGAGGGTTCTCGATGTGTAACGAACGGCCACCCATCCACAGACTGACCGCGGCAAGTGCAGCTTAGCTTCGGAAATCGTCTGATCCGTGCGGTTATTAACTAGCCAAGAGCCCCTTTCCCCTTTATGACGATATATTTCAACTTCCGTAAAATATTACACAACTCGTACGAGTACAATGTGTATCTTTCTTAATCTGCGGCCAGCAAAGTAGAGTCCATAATAAAACAAAAGTCTACACTCTACAATCATAGAAACATCTCTATACGTAGCGCTTGCATTGCTTTTGTCTCTCCAGCGGTAAAAGCACTAACATCTCTCTTGAGACTAGTAGCAGTAACGAGTTCAGTTTAGAGATTGCGTGAAAGCATGCCACTGACATATTGTCTCTAGGTAATGTTTTTCTGAATAGAAACACAAGGCCAAAACCAAACTTCCTTAGAACGATAAAAATATCGATGTACAAGTACACGTCATTGCCCATTTAAATGATTATAATCCCTTAGTCGTCTTTTACGACGCTGGCTGCAATTTTATCGAGTAGCAATATTTATGTCAAGAGGCTTTAGTAAAAGTAGTGCCGCCGCGTAGCGCTTAAAAGTATAGGGAAAAAGGAAAATATATAATGAAAAGTTAAACGAATACCAAGTAAAAATGTTCTATCGATAAAATCTTAGTTTTATCAACGTGTAGAGTGCTGCGTAGGTCGTTCTGCCTAGCCTTTTCCTAACTATGTTGAGGTCAGCTTCCAGCCTAACCAGATGCGGCTGAATACCAGTATTTTACATGGAGCGACTGCCATTAGACCTCCGCAACCCAATTACTGGGCAATGCCGATATTCTAAAGTTAGACCGGTTGTCAGACTACCCGTAATGACTGTCATAGGTATTCGTATAACACCCGGGACCGACGGCTTAACGTGCTCTCCGAGGCACGGAGGGGTCTCGATGTTTAAAGAATGGTCACCCATCCACGGACTGACCGCGGCAAGCGTAGCTTAACCTTGTAAATCATATAATCTTCACGGTTTTTAATTAGCCACAAGCCCCTCTAGAGTGCTACGTAGGTACAAAGCAATTATACTTAACATTATTGAACAAGACTCGCAAAACAATGTTAACCAGAAACGTACAGGTGTAATGTCGGTAAACCGCATATTTAAAGGAGTATTTTGATTTCTTTGCGAGACCCACAATTATCCTCTTGGGATGTGTATTTAAAACTCAGGTTTGCGAGCCTTTCGGTCTTCGTCGTGTTTGTATTTAGCGAGCGACCGTCGGGAACAATCTATTTATCACTGAACATTCATGTTTGTGAAACAATATTATGAATATTGAGTTTGTATGATGACGATACAAGTAATATGTATAATATCTACAATAGGTACCTATTTACCTTCTTTTAACACAGAGTTATAATCAGTATTTTCGATAGGAGAAAAGAGATAGGTAGGTACATATTATGTTTAAAAAAAAAGGACATAGGTCCGGAAAGTCAATAACGTTGTAAACTTAATCTTTTGTTGGTTCTGTGCTTACTTACCGGTTTCTTTTAAGTTTCCCCAAATATGTAGTTTTGTCAACATCTCAATGTATACCAACCAACAAATTTTATTGCAAGAATGAAAGGAAATAGCACAACAAATTTTCACTGAGCGTAAGATGCTCGTACTTATAAAATACATTCACGTTTCAACAGTAGAGTTCATTCGTTTTACGAAACTGGGGGTCTACCCCGAAAATCGATCTAGGAAGTTGCGGCTGGCCGATTGCACATTTTCCAACCACAAAAGTGTTTCGGATCCGGCAATCGATTAGGTTTTCACAATTTCACATTTTGTCTTTCGTTCACCATACTCCCAAGAGTCCCAAGTGTTAGTTAATATGTAGTAGTTAGTTGTGTGACATTACTTTGATCGTATATTTACAGGTTTGGTAGTCGTCGTTGTCTCGTTTCGATTCGAACTTCACCGTTCGTTTTTCGGAGTAGGCCCCTGTATCTTCTGCTGACTACGGCTCGAATGCTGGTCTTTGTTTTATCAAAAATGTTCTTTGTTCATTTCATTCAGTATGTTCACGCATCGTTGCTGCGATGGCTATACGAAGAAGAAAACAATTTTGGAAAGTGGACACACAAATTGGGATGTAAACTCATAAATGGGTTTTAATTAATTTACGCACGCACATTAAATACGAAGCATTTTCTTTTATCAAATTAATTAATTTGATAAAAGAAAATGCATGCATTAATTATAATGTACACTCCGTAATTTTTAAACTAAAAAGTTTTATATGTTTCATGACTCAATTAAATCCTATAAGACGTAATCCATTTTTTAAATAGGACAACATAGTAAGTATAAGTACATTATCGTAACACGTCATAAATGCCATATTTGAAAATAAATTTATGTCAGAACGGCGGCTAAAAACCTATAAAATACAACTACAGTATACAAGGCTAAGTGATTCAACTGGTTCATAGTTTTGGTAACACATTTGGGGGTAAAACAGCGAACTATACATATGTAAATTGTAGAACCTTGTTCAACAAGTAGGTACACGCGTTGAACAAGTTAAAGGTTTCGGTCCTTCAAGGTTTTTTAGGCAAATTCCGAGATTACTGAATTTGTACCTACTACTGTTACAACTTAATAGTGTTTTCAATAATTTTATAACTACACTCGGGAGCAATGAATCCGGGTCACCAACATAAACATAACAATGTTAAAATGTTAAACTATGTTTAACAATTTTTTTTTCGAGATATTAAGGTTTATGTTGGTGACCCGGATTCATTGCTCCCGAGTGTACTGTAGTACCTAGTATGTACCCAACGGAGGTATTTCACCGCAAAAACTAAAGTATCTACTTATTTTTCTCAGGTCTTTTTTTCGTATTATTATAAATTCTGTTCTTCTGCCGGGCATAGATCTCTGGTAGACCACACCCCTCCGTTTATCAGTTCCGACCAATCTCGGCTAAAAGCTTCTTGATCTGATTAACAAGACAACATTCATCGGAACTTGCCTGTTCCCTACCTGATGACATCCGAATCGGTTTGTAGTTATAGTAATATTTCCATATGAGCGCTAATTGTAACCGTATCTAAGGAAGTGCATGAGCACCTGTAGACGACTAGTATCTGATGTGATTTACTATAGTAATGTTTTGCCTTCACAGCTGAATTTTACAGTACCTATGCGTGAGTTGTTACAATCTTTTTCTTTCAGAGGAGAGTGAAGTAACCAGCACGAAACGGCACAGTCACCTCGTTATGTAATCTTTGAGGGGACTCCCAAAATATTATTATTAATATCAGAATAGCACATCAAACTGTATCTCTAAAGTTATTTCAATGGGCAGACCTACACTGATTCAAAGCATGTCCTGTACGACGACAATGCGACCCTCGTCACATGATGCCACAATATAAAAATGTTTGTTTCTTAGGTACGTACTGTGATGAGCTTACTTTAAATTACTCATTTGTGAAACACATTTACTAATTCATCAAATCAAAAAGATTATTTTAGATATGCACTACCTACTTTAATTTTTTTAAATATAATATTATTATTTGTTCTGTAACTTGCACAATGGGCCTGTTATATTTTTTTAAAAGCTAGTATTACGTAGTTATTTAATAAACTACGATACGTCAATATTTTATTAAATAATCAACAGTTTTTGTAAACATGTATTCCTGGTAACCCAAATACGAAAATTGTTCGAGTTGTAGGTATGTGGTAAGCATGAAAATTTCAGCGTGTGGACAGTGCAATAATAAATATTAACTATGTAAGCTCAATACTGGGTGTAAGGGACGGTGCGGTGTACTGAAAACTGAAACAGCAAATTCGTGGAAAATATGTGGATTTTTTTCTCGGAACTTTCAGTATTTTCTGGAATAATCCATTTTGCCTATATTTTATTGTATTCCAACGTTTTTAAAGATAAATAAGCTGTTGCAGACAGATTACCGATATTTTTTATAGTGAAATCAGTGGTCACTAGGCACTTACCCTGAAACATTTCAAATTTTGCGATGTAATAAACATTTTGTTTTTTCAAATTGTGTTGTATCCTAGTAGAATAAGTTACTTTACATTACAGAAGTATAAAAATATTGAAAAAAAGCAAATCCTCCCCTTATTCAGAATAATGGGCAGAATTCGCTGTCTCAGTTTTCAGTATACCGTCCCTGACATCCGCGGTATACAAACAGCAATGAAGTAATTACCGTAAGAGATTGTATCGTCAAGGGAACACACAAACTGTGATTAGAAATCCGTCTGTCAAACGTGACGATTATGGCAATGTCCGTTTGGCCGTGGGGATTGTGGCTATAGCGATCATTGGGAGGCCCACATTCACGTGCTGATATGACTATAATGATGAAAATCTATATTTATTATTTTACTATAGGTATTACATATACTTTATTATTTCCTTAATTCATTAAATATATAAATATAAATTACATTTTTAAATACTTCTATATAATCTAGAAACATTCAAAAATATAAAAAAATCGTAGTCCACCGGCACCGGGAACAGGGCCCAAGCTACCGGTGGTCAGGGCCTCAGAGAGAGGATCCTCCGAACAATACGCGCCGTGTCCAGAAGTACCGCTTTCTGTATCAGGCCCTTGACCCAGCTGGCCAACGAGAGCCTCATCAGATGTTGATTGAGGCTGTTGGCTATTAAGCTATTGGTCGTGGCAACAATAATATTTCAGTGTTTGTGCACTAAAACAATAAATATTGAGGCAATACAAAAATAATTTTGTCTATAATCTTTGTGTCTGTTTATCACTATCCAATGTTGTCACAAATAAAATAATGTAATTTCTATACCTAAAGTATTTGCTACTTTACTTTTTACTTTCTTAATAAACACAATACTTAAAAAGAAATGACTCAGAAAAATAAAAAGGCACCTGAAATCGAAACACATTTTCTATTTAATGGCAACCTGACGTGTTATCAGTGACAAAAGTGAAAACGGATCCCGCATATTCAGTGATTCAGTCGTTCGAACCAGATTGATATATTATTATAGGGCGTGATGTTCCTCAGATACTTCGGGATACAAATGATCAAGAAAGGATCACATAACTTATGTACGAGAGTATATAGTAAACTACACATCATACGTTTACGTCCTTGTAAAGTGAGCATACTTATTTCAGGCGTCACTTGATCGTGAGCCGGTTTTAATGTTACGTATATTTCTTCTTCTTCTTCTTCTTCCTGCCCTTATCCCACACTAGGTGGGGTCGGCACAACATGTATTTATGAAATCCATGTTGTTAGAGGTTTTGGCTTATTGTTTTATGACCGGCCGCCTGCCTGACATCAACCCTCCTTGGGAATACTCGTTGCGCCGTCGCCGTCGCGCGGATGACGCAATGTGCTTGCTGATATTATGCACTAGGTCCCAAAATGATCTGCTTGTCAATCATATTGCCGACAACTAAGCAAACTATGTTCTTCTTGGCGTAGTACACCTGAAGTTGCTCGACTCACTCATTCAGTTACATTAATGTTACGTATATTTATGTAAAGGTCTACCTTAAATTTTGTCGCCATACTATATTTCTTTCGTTTAAGTTTAGGTACAGTGTTGAATATTGTTTAAAATAGCCTAGATTCCCATGGTGATTTTTTTCGCAAGTTTTGCTTTTTTTGTAACTTCGGAATTTGACATTTTTTTATTAAAAAAGTTCTCAACATCTCCTAGGTCTTGTTTTCTTCATCATGCCCCCATTGTAATCAGTAGTATAACCTTTAATATTTTTTAAGTTAAATTATTTACTTTGCACGTAGCAGCTATCATGTCATCGTGTGAGCCGTGCCACCCAAAGGTATGCCGTGTATAAATAAGGTTAGATATAAGATAATTTGTATTTTATTTCATGTTTGTTTTAATATTATTGTATGTGATGACTGCCTTGTTGGTCTAGTGGTCGCAAGCGCGACTGCTGAGCATAGGGTCCTGGGTTCGACCCCCAGGTCGGGCAAAGTGTTATTGGGTTTTCCATTAGGCATTTCTCAGTAGCAGCCCGGAGACTGGATTTGTGCCCGGTTAGTGGCAATAGGCTCGCCCCCTATTACATGGGACTTAAACGGGTGTTACTATATACCTCTGCCCATCCCTTCGGGGAATACAGGCGTGATGTTATGTTATGTATCCCTTCGTTAGTGTAATTGGCTATTGAAAACCCTTTTAATCAAAATAAATTAAATAAATAAATGCCACCAGATATAAAACAAGCACATAGCAACAGCACTGATACCCTAGTGGTGTGACCGTCGGGCTGCCAAGTCATAGGTCTCGAGTTCAAACCCAAGGCTTTTCGCAACCTCTGACTTTTCGGATTCACGTGCGTATTGTATAATTATCACTTGCTTAAAAACGGTGAAGGAAAACATCGTGAGGAAACCGGCATGCCTGAGAAATATTTCTCGACGGCATGTGAAGCCAAGTCAGAGGCCCATGGGCGGTATAAACTCTGACACCAGGTTAGTCACCAACCATACGAAAAAAATAAAAATAAAAAAAGGTCATAGCAAATGCTTTCGATAGACCTGTATATATTTTCATTGGGAGATTTGTGTGCTTGATAAGAGTCGATACAAATCTTTCAAGTTAGTTATAAATAATTCAAGTCAAAACAACACTGCAGAATTTGCTGTTTCTTGTAAGAAATCAAAAGAACTTCTAAACAAGGCTGACGTAACAAGATTTCTCTAGGTTGCGATCGCTTACAACGATAACAACGTGTGTGTTACGCAGGGATATAAACGGTGTAAATAGACCCTTAACGAAGCTGAAAGGCACTTATTCTCCATGTCATTGCGATATTTTTTTTGTTCTGGGCTATGCCTGGGAACCTTCTAGTTACGGAGATATTGGAGGTCAAAGTTCCAACTTTTTCACAACTTTTTGTTAAATACTAGTTTTGAAGGTTTCAAATGTACTTGAAATACCTCCATTACCCGTTTACTATTCATTGCATGTATCAGCACAGTGTTTTGAGTGGGTTACATTGAGCTTTACAGAAAAACGTAATTTTTCACCCAAAAACAAAGTTGTTTCCCAGCGACAATTTTTGCGTAGGGTTACTTAGTTTGTTGTACTGAATGCATGGTTGACGGCTTCGTGAAGGGTCTTTTTACACCTTGTATACATTTTTAAGTAATTGTTTATAAACACTATATCAGAAACAGAATCTACGTGTTTCTGGAACATTGACACAACATTTCCGTGGTGTTTCAGAAACTACCTGAAACTTGTATCCGCTACATTGTTTAAGTACCTACTAGTAAATACGTAGCTTTACATTTCCGTTCTATTGAGCATAGTTCAACTGCCTCGTTGGTCTAGTGGTGGCAAGCGCGACTGCTGATCGTGAGGTCTTGGTTTCGATCCCCAGGTCTGACAAAGTGTTATCGGGTTTTTCTGTTCCTCAGTAGCAGCCCGGAGTTTGGATTTGAGCCCGGTTGATGGCAATAGGTTCGTGCCCTATTACATAATGGCGAAATGAGAGTGTTACTAAACACCCCTGCCCAACCCTTCGGGGAATACAGGCGTGATGTTATATTATGCCAGCGCTGGGTGTTTTGACGCCTAGCATATGCTGAGTTGGTAACCTTTTCGGCATGGACATGCTCGACAGCATAAAATTTGTGTTTAATTCTTATTGTATTGTTCTTTCTTTGTTTATTTTATTTATGCTGTCAGTGTTCTTGGCTGAATAAATAAATTTTCTTTTTTTTTCTTTCTTTCTTTTTTGTTATATATATGTTATGATCATAGTTCGATTTATGCTAAAGCTACATACACGCTTGTGCGTGGTACGTGTTATTCAGTATTCTATATAATAAATAAATACCTTTATTTACAAGGTCTATATAACAAGATTCTTCTGGGTCGACATCAGAGCATTACAACAATCCCAGCGTGCGAGTACCTCAAGGGAACCCAACCGTGACATTTCCGTCGTTCTGTCCATACTTTGACAGGGATGCTAAAGCTCCAAACACGCTTGTAACGTGTTTTAGATAATAAATAAGTAATTGTTGTTTATAAGGGTGATGTAACAAGGTTCCTCTAGAATAGGAATGCACAGAGCGCGCCCTCGGGCCTCAATAAGTAATTGATGTTTATACGGGTGATGTAACAAGGTTCCTCTAGAATAGGGATGCACAGAGCGCGCCCTCGGGCCGCAATAAGTAATTGATGTTTATATGGGTGATGTAACAAGGTTCCTCTAGAATAGGAATGCACAGAGCGCGCCCTCGGGCCGCAATAAGTAATTGATGTTTATACGGGTGATGTAACAAGGTTCCTCTAGAATAGGGATGCACAGAGCGCGCCCTCGGGCCGCAATAAGTAATTGATGTTTATAAGGGTGATGTAACAAGGTTCCTCTAGAATAGGGATGCACAGAGAGCGTCCTCGGGCCGCAATAAGTAATTGATGTTTATAAGGGTGATGTAACAAGGTTCCACTAGAATAGGGATGCACAGAGAGCGCCCTCGGGCCGTAATACGTAATTGATGTTTATAAGGGTGATGTAACAAGGTTCCTCTAGAATAGGGATGCACGGAGAGCGCCCTCGGGCCGCAATAAGTAATTGATGTTTATAAGGGTGATGTAACAAGGTTCCTCTAGAATAGGGATGCACAGAGCGCGCCCTCGGGCCGCAATAAGTAATTGATGTTTATAAGGGTGATGTAACAGGGTTCCTCTAGAATAGGGAAGCACAGAGCGCGCCCTCGGGCCGCAATAAGTAATTGATGTTTATAAGGGTGATGTAACAAGGTTCCTCTAGAATAGGGATGCACAGAGCGCGCCCTCGGGCCGCAATAAGTAATTGATGTTTATAAGGGTGATGTAACAAGGTTCTTCTAGAATAGGGATGCACAGAGAGCGCCCTCGGGCCGCATGTAGGTGTAAACGAAATCATGTAATTCCTTCAAACCTTGTGATGTACTGCTGACATAGATTAACACTGCACTTTTTTTTTTAAATAGCTTGTTTGTATAACATTATCATTCTTGTATTCCGGAAAGATGTAAGCAGCTTACTGTTGTACCTATATACAGTACAATTTAAGTACTTATAACGATATTAAGTTTCATGAAATAGGAAACGTGCTGAATGCATTACGAGGCCCTATTTTTCGAACCCTTAGTTGCTACAGACAATTTTAATGTTACTGTGTGCACAAAAATTAAAGGCCTGGTCAAACGGAGAGCGTGGTTGGGTGTGATATTCACATCGCATGTTGATTGCGTGCTCTTGACGTGCGAATTACTATGACAATGTATGGAAGACGCCACACAGAAACTGCCATACCACGCCAAGCTTCGCGTCACAGCCACGCTATCTGTCTGACCAGGCCTTTAATGCTTGAAACAATACCTGGTCTACATGAATAACTTTAGACAGAGTAGGTATTCTTCTTCTTTTAAGCCTTATCCTAGCTTATTGACAGAATCCTATTTCCACAAAGTCTTCTAAAATTCAATTGGTATTCTGCAGTCTCAGTGATCAGATTGTTAGCTGTAGTTTCAGTTCCATATTTTTCTTATAAGTATTCTCGGATTTCATTCACCTTATGCTACTTTGCAAAATTTTCGACTGTCGAAATATAACTTTGTGAAGAGAGATTTCAAACAAAAACAAAACTTGGTGGCAACTCAGTAAATACCTACGTTATGCTAACGACTAGTTTTCCGCTTCGTGGCATCACCTGCGGTTCACCCTTTTACGGGTTGAGTTAATACGAGCGTTTTTGGCGCACGCCGTTCATAAGAAAAACTGTTTCGGGCTGGCCAACGACAAATTGTAACAGGATAAAATTCAAATAAAGATAATGTCACCAAACATTGGGATATAACATAAAATGTATTCACGTCCATATTCAATTGTGCGATGGGCAGAAATAATTACTTGATGTTGCGATACAACAAATCTAATTTTAAAACGACATTTGTTTTAACTCGTTTTGAATCTAGATTAATGGTGTTTACCTTTACATAAAACATTATTGCGTCATCGTTTTAGTAGTCATAACGATGGTTTTGGGCTTACGCTCGAATAACTTTTTAAGAAAACAGTAATCGGGGTTTACTTCAGAAATATTCTGATTACGAGTAATATTGTTTTAGCTCAATATAAGTAATATTTCCTCCGATGAGGCTTATAGTGTCAAGGGCTAACCGTAGCTGTATAAATCTCTTTATTTATGGTATAAATATTTGACCTATTTTTTTTTAATATAATACCTACTCTGATCCATTTATAATTAGTTTTAAACTCAGATCGCACTTTAGTACGCGCGTGACGCAAAAACTTCTGGATGTTTGTTTTCTTTTCGTCACGTAATTCCGAAGAAGCTGTTTGCGTTTTTACGACAGCATGGTTTTGCTATTGGAACATACTACGATTGTTAATATAAACATGAATAGCGTTGTAAATAGGATACACAACACTAAAATTATCTAAGAAAACTATAGTAAGTACCAAGTCCATGACTGGTCAGTAGGCTCTCTCAAAACAGGGTGGTACCTATATACATAAACTCACGCCTTTTTCCTATGAGAGTAGGCAGAAACTATAAAACGCCACCTGCTACGATCCTTACATACTCCTTTCGCTTCATCCACATTCATACATCTTGTCATGCACGCACACCATACCTAATATGTATCAAAATCGATACCGCACCAGCCGAGAATGCTTATTCCGTCATTCGCCTATCGCCAAAACAAAAAATCAAATCCGCAACAAATAATCACATCAATGCTAATGTTAAACATACCTACTAAGTATAATTTCCAATAAAATTACTACTTAACAATTAATTAGTAAATTCGCCGTCACTGCAATTATTCAGACTGTACCTCAGTACTATAGCCGAATGGGCAGTAGTTTGCTCAGAATCCTGTTATGTTAATTACCGGAATTGAATTTGATTAAAAAAGATACATAATGTAGTTTAACTTCAGTGAAAACATCCAAAATTCCCGCCTTCGTATATATCGTAACGATATTGAAACGCAAAAGGTATTGCAGCGACATCTGTCGTCGCCGGCGGACAAAAGTAAGCACGGTAAAACAATACAACTACTGAAGAGGGACTGAGGGTGAGAGGTTACGCTATCTATTGATTACAAAGGGTCTCTTGCTTCCAAACCTTTTCTACCCGCCGCTCATAACGACATCTAGCGGTGGAAAGTGAAATGTGCAGAAAGTTTTTCAAATAGAGAACGTGCGAACTTTTCTCCGGTGCTTGGAGGCGGTGATTCCTTAGATGACGTCGAGATAGCGCTGACTGGAAACCGTTAAACTGTTTCCCTATGTTGAAGTTGAACAGGGTCCAACCGATGAAGTGAATATAATTATGTTTTTTTTTTCTTTAAAGAGGTAAGTTTAATTCTGCAGAAAATTATGTGAACGTGGACTAGAACTTTTAACAACACCACAAGTCCAACTAGTTTTGCATAAAATTACAACATCTGGTTAGACTGACTAGTAATGATTAGGTACCGATTATCAATTTACACGATCAACGAGATTTTTGTAGAATTTCTTCATCAATTAGTGTGCTGTGAGGAAACCTAGACTTTAATGGTCTAAAATCGCCAACACGCAGTGAGCAAACGTAGAGATTAATGCTTGAAGCTTGTTCATTTTCCGTATAAAAATAAAAATAGGCCTTTGCCCTGCAGTGGAACACTTACAGGCACGTAGTGCCAGCAGAAGGTACTAGGTGTATCGTGGTTTGCATTAGTCACCCCGAACGCGCGTTCCGAAAGATCTATCATCGAAGCTGATCGCTCTAGAAAAGTGACTAATGCAAACCACGATACACCTAGTACCTTCTGCTGGCACTACGTGCCTGTAAGTGTTCCACTGCAGCATAGGCCTATTTTTATTTTGAATGGGTGACCATATTACTCATCGTTACCCCTCCGTGCCTTGTAGAGTATGTTAATTTATCGATCTCAATTGTCATACGAATACCTATCTACGGCAGATACAGACAGGTAGAAACTAAAAAGACAGACGGCCATCTGCCGGCCGTTAAATAATAAAAAGTCAATAACTGGTCTAACCTTATGTTATGTTTATCTCCGTAGCTTCGTGTAAAATAATTATTTTCAACCGTATCTACTTTCAGAGGAAGCCGACGCCATTATAGTTGGGAAGACATCATAGACGTGTGCCGCGATTTCGCTTATTATGCGTGGCAAATTACCTTGCACTGTCCGCAGCGGGTTAACCTTGGGAATTTAAAGTAACCATAAGCAGTCAAAAACTTCCTAATTATCTTATTATCCCGCTTAAAGCTTGTTCAATGTTGAAAAGATATTTTTTTTAAATGCATCTATACAGCCGAATTGAGAACCTAATTTTTGAAGAATTGGGTTAAAAACAGGAGCTTGCCGTCCGTAACCTTGTTCCGTGGGAATACCATTGTAGAGCAGTGATCTTGGATAGGCTAAATAGAGAGATATAATAAGCGTGTGTTGGCCTTGTCAGTGCAATTTAATTGTTTCTATTCCAATCATGTCATGTACCTATTCAATGAGTGTTTCTGTACTAATTGAGACTTTGCTTAGCCCTTCGGGGATAGTACACATGCATAATGTACACTTTAAAAGTATTTCAAATCTCTATAACCATTTTACTAAAATCTCTACAAGTTTTCCCTTCAATAATGCTGCATTAAGCACCTCGGATCGTTTACAATAAATCACTTAAATCTGCGACATTAATCAAACAATAACCGGTAGAAATTGGATCCTCACCTCATCATAAGCTTTTAGAGATCCTTTGTGAGCTAAAGAGCTCTGACATAACGTGTTATCAAATAAAAGAAAGGTGTGAATTTTCACAGGCGGTTATCGAAGCCCCACCTACTTAAGATGGCGCCATCCCCTCCATCAAACAAGCAGCCAGTAGCGTTAGAGGATCTCATCTCGTTCATACCTACAGCCACCGCGGACGATCTCTTGGCACCACCTATTTTCGGATGCAATTATCAGTTTCCGCCAAACTCGAAGCTAAGAAATTTAGTCTCGGTTTAAATCTCCGCGGCAAACGTTAAATGTTGAAGTGACATTGTCGATTGGCGTAATATTTACAAGTGAGGCCATTGAACATATAAAAATTAAACTTGCTTCAAAGATAATGAATACAATCGACGACATTTCTAGCACTTGCGAAAATGGTTATATCTCTAATACAGAAAATAATAGAGTGTTGTGTAGTGTTGAAAGAGACTCAAATTATGATTGTGAATCAGAAACTGAGTATGATAGTGAAAATGAAACAATAGATATATGTGACAACAGTGAACAATCGGTCCATCGAAATGGTGAAACTAAACATTTTAAAAACATAATAAATCCGTTGTTAAATTCAGATAAAATATGTTTTTTTGAACAAAATCGAGTGATATTTCCTACGAAGAGAATGGACAATATTAGAAATCTGTGCAATAGTAGTGAATCATCCCATAATAGTTCAAAAGATGCAGTGAACAGTGTTATTCACGGTAAAAGTAAAACGTTTCTCATAGATAGTATATTAGGCAACAATAAAAGTAACAATTCTAAACTTGCTAGCAATGATGATGGTGACAATATTGAAGAAACTACTGATGAACATAATGGTAAGGAGTTATATACCTTAGTGCATGAAACATATCTCTTAAAAACACCGAATGCTCGTAGTCAGGCTGAGTTAAGAGCCCTCTGGCTTAGGGGGTTTGGCTAGGCATGGATTTGAATGGTTTTCCCACTAACGGTCTTCAGAGCTTCTTATTTCAGCAGCTGGGTGAATCGCTTGCTAGAGAGATTGACGTGTGGGCAAGCTGGATGTTGTACGGTTCACCCTTGCAAGAACATAGTCCTTATCGAATATCGTACGATATTCACACGTAAAGTTACACCGATTTCCGACGGCTTCAATAACAATGTTTACATGTATTTCTTTTAAAGTTGATAGAATTGCTCTCTGTAAAATCTTTTTTATATTATTGTTATTTCATAGAATTTTAACTAAATTCTAAAAAAGTAAGTGTTATAATAACATTAATTTCCATGTGCGTAGGTATATTGTTTTTTAATCTTCTTAATTAATTAGCCTTCAGGTAATTAAACATGCGTTTCCTACGAATAATCACCAGAATGATTTATTTATGTATTATCTAAAACTTTAATAACACAGTTTCGATAAAGTCCCATCTGGACGCAGCATAACACTACATTATTTTTTTACAGATTGCTATAATATCTAAGAGTATTGTAATAATTGAGAGTGTAACGTATCTTCCGATCAGATTCAAATGAATTAAAAGGATACTCGAAAACTCAATGATAAAAAATAAATTTAAAATGAAGATAAATGGAATTATTGTTAAGGAACTTATAAAGTATAATAAATAATTATAACATGCCAAAGATAAAGCGTTATTAAGAGTCATTAAAGTTGTTGTATTGCCAGAAATTGATACACTCTCACATTATCCCATCTTTTTCTAATACTCCGTGTCTCTTCTTATGAGTTAAATAATGTACCGCAGCTGCTAAAGGATCCAGATCTAAAGTCTACGTCAAACCATTTTATTTTGGGCACAGGTTAACACAAATGTTATTTAATAATATAGTTCCGTTATATCCTGTCTATTATGGTGCGTCCAGACCTGACGAACGCGCCGTGAATGCATCGCTCGCGCGACGCTCGCGCGCAGCGCGCGAGCCGTTCGCGAGCTGCGCGCGAGCGGCGCGCGGAGCTTTGTACGAACATGAAATACACGCGCGCAGCTCACGAGCGGCTCGCGAACGGCTCGCGCGCTGCGCGCGAGCGGCGCATTCGCGGCGCGTTCGTCAGGTCTGGACGCACCATTAGGCATACAATAATTATATCAATTACTAGCTACCCGGACAGACTTCGTTCTGTGAAAAGTTATTAGCACAGGCCACAGAGGCACTACAGAGTGGGAAAAGAAAAGTGTTGCTTTTACAATTTTCCACGCAATTTGTATGTTTTTTTCTCTCCATAAGAACCTTCCTTGTGCCTTAAGGAATATATTTTTTAAAAAATAGCCGAACTGGTCGAGCCGTTCTCACGTTTTGCGCTTAGTAACACATTTGGCGATTCATTTTTATTTATATAGATAATCTGTAGTGGGCGACTCTATACAAGGAGATCAGATCTATCTATATCGAAACTAATCGCGCACCTACTGCCAACGAGAGTAGGCACTGAAAACTTTCGTCCAATGCCATAATTTAGTGAAAGTCCAACTTATTTCGACTACATTAGTCAGTCAAGGTTGGTAGCAGGGTCGCCTGCCCAAGGTGCGCCGAACGTACTTTATTATCGTCAGTCATGGATACTTTACTGAACGCAACTGAATGCTACCTGACCGATGAGACTGATGTCCAATAGATGGTGAGATAACCATCAGTCTGAATATCCTAGGGCGATAGGAGACGGCTGGCGGGCTTTGCAGTCAGCAACGCGTTATATTCACCATGCCAGTCATGCCACTTACGGCTATACATTCATTTTGCGAGCGATGGACTGATATTACATTAATTTATATAATAATTATGTAACTGCCTCGTTAGTCTTGTGGTAGCAAGCGCGACTGCTAATCGTGAGAGCCTGGGTTCGATCCCCAGGTCGGGTAAAGTGTTATTGGGTATTTCCGTGTAGAATTCCTCAGTAGCAGCCCGGACTCTGAATTTGTGCCCGGTTGATGGCAATAGGCTCGCCCCCTATTACATGGGACTTAAACATAACGACGAAATGAGTGTGTTACTATACACTTCTGCACAACCTTTCGGGGAATACAGGCGTGACGTTATGATATGTTATATACATAATTATATGTATATTGCAAAACTATTTTCTTTTATAGGTATTCAAGTAAAAGTTACTTATCTAAACGTAACCGCCTTCTGAAAATTAATAATAATTAGGCCTAGACCAATCTGTTCTTGGATGTCTCTTGAAAGGTGACTAAAGTACTATAGTGAGTGGACTACTGCCACCTCAAGTCTGCATTAAACTGCTTTCGGTAAGGGTTCTAGAAGCCAGTCACCGGCCTCGCATAAAACCAGATGCAGAACTAGATTAAGATTTAATTTGTATACCGAATAATTAATTTCCTTTGCATGGAAATATCATTAATTGAATTTGGAAGGTAATCTTTGCTGAAATATACCTATTCAGTAGGCTCTCCAATACAAAATCTTGATGAAAGTCATGTAAACACATTTAATCGATAACGGTTGGTTAACCAGAGAATTTATGTTAGTGAACAGCAGGCTAAATGCCTATTCTGTTTCACAACCGTTAGTTAACTCTTAACTGAGAGATAAATATGATGGTTTGCCAGTTTTTCAATAAAATTCTATCAAACTGACACAGGTATTTATTTTCAGAAACAGGCCCTAAATACCTATTACGAATTCATTGTGTTTTTGTGTATCAGTATCATCAACCTCGACGTGTCCGGAGCTGAGCGCACTGAGCGACGCCGGGCTGCTCGCCGGCCATGCGTATGCGCATTGGCTAGCTACACATCAACCCTCCGCTGCGATTTATGGTAATAATTGCATTATTTCCATATGATTATTAAGCATGGGTCCTGGGTTCGATCCCCAGGTCGGGCAAAGTGATATTGGGTTTTTCCATTAGGAATTTAGGAATTAGTGCCCGGTTAATGCCAAAAGGCTCGCCCCTTATTACATGGGACTTAAACATAACTTGCGAAACGAGAGCGTTACTAAAAACACCTCTGCCGAACCCTTCAGGGAATACAAGGCGTGATATCATGTTTATGATGTTATTTATTTCCGTTTTAAGAATTTTGAAGATGCACATAGATGAGCACCAACCATAAACCATACTCTACTTTACTATAGGTCCCTTTGCAACAAAATGTAAGTATTATCATTTACAAATCAACAAACAAATCATTAAACATCCGACTCCAGAATTCTCAACACAGAAAAATAAAAATAAGAGCCTTGTTCGGGTCCAATGAGTCCGTAGAAACACATCTAACAAGTTTATTTATATAAATTAAACCCATCAAAGAATGCAAAAACCCGTTTAGTACACTCCTATATCTCTTCGTGCGCCCGCCCGCTATATATAATTTTGAAAAACAATATGAGCCGTTTTCTACGCTTTTTCGCCTTTTCTATTAAATGTAAGTTTGTTTTGTCATATACCACTGAGATATAGAAATATGAACCACTTTTAAAATAATAACCGTGACACCCCAAGAACGCATGGAGCACCATATAACAATAATGTAACGTACATGCGTGTTACAATCGCGTGCTGTTTCGACCGGTGTGATACTTCGCACGCCTAATTCGCACGCAATCATCCCTCTCACATCACATCTAATAATTATCTATTTATTTACCATTATTGCTGCAAGCATCCAGATATTCCGTGGTTTTGGAAACTTAATACCTACGCTTCGTTTGTAAAATCAATACCTATGAGATACTTCTGTGTTAACAAAAATGTGTTTTTTACAATAATTATGTTTGTTGTCTTTGTTTACCATGATACCTATGCTGTACAAAATTCCAGTTGTCTTTGATGAACTGTGAATCATATCTACCGTAAGCTTAAATAACAAACATAATGTAAGCATCCAAGTAAATCTGTATTTATCTTTAGTTTTGTCACATTTGTTGACTAGGCAGCGAGAAGGAATTTCAGTGGCTATAAAATTAGTGTGAGCGTGTAACGTCCGGGAATAGCCCGGGGGTCTATTCCAAACTCAAACTTTCTATGTCAAGTAGACACGACACACCGACGTTGACATTTGACATTCTTCACCTTATGTACGAGTCATGTTGATCGATGTAACTGAACATCACGATTCTTTACAACACTGGTTCTAAACTAAAACCAATATTTTGCAATCGAAATGAAAACGGTGAAATCTATCTCAGAAATCTTTTCTTTTGTAGTAGTCATCCTAAAGCTAGATTCGTGACAAGTCGTGTAAATTAGTCTGATGTAATCGCAAATTGAGCTATTACTTAACAGTTTAAAAACGATTATTTGTATTTCGCAAATCAACAATAGAATAACTTTTTGCAAGATCTTTACGACAGGAAATGGGCAATAAAGTCGATAATCACCTGTGAATCTGTGAAAATATTTAATTCAGCAACACACGCGAGCAGCATCTTTTAAAAACTGGTGTTAACACGATGTGTTGACCGTTCTAACTAATTGTAACGCCCAACAAGTTAGTTCCACATAGCGTTATGGTTCGCGCGATTAGTACGAGGGCACATTCGACGAAATATCGCCAGCCGACGGACGGTGGTCGCGACTTCGCACCGAGGTGTCGGCAAACAGCTGCCGCGACGATAATTACCAACAAAGCTTTCGTGTTTGTGCATCGCCTTAACGCGGACCCTGTTGAGATCGAACTATATCCAGAAACTGAGTTTACACCATGTCTCTATGCACTACATACTGGGAAATAGACTTTGTCAATATTGTTGTAATTATTTTTAGAAGTACCTACTTACTGAAATGGTAACCCTTATTTCCACATAAGAGTTAACATTTCATAACATATGGTGCAATATCAGACCACTAGCAATATTTAACGAAAAACAAGAACTCATTTGAAAATATATATAAAAATTACAGAAAATGACTGTTAAATATGTATCAAATACATATGTAACGACTTTTGAAAGATTGTATGTCATGAAACTGTCTTAAGCAATATCTTGATAGTAACAGAATTCATCGTAAACGTCCTAAGTTAACTATAACTCTTGTGAGTCCAACCCTGACATAATGTTTCTTCATACCCTTGCGGTGAGTTACGAAAATAAATATGCAAGAGGTTCACAAATAGGTCATAATAATCATATTTATAATATTATGTTATGTAAGAAGAACGGGACATCACATGACTCACTTGTGAATAAATATTTCATTGACTCTAACTTAACATAATTATATTTTTTCTTTTAGTAATACTAAGTTTAAAATGTCCTGAAAAACTAGGATGATCATAAAACGCTTACGTAAACAGTTAGCAGTAGGTTAGCACGACCATCGCACATACACCGACCACAATGCGATGTTGACACACGAGATGTCAAACTGCGCAGGCGCTGCACAAACAGACTGATTGTGTTTATAGCCACTTAACGAGAGCCTGTGATAATTCCGATTAGTGTTCGAAAAAACTTTACTATGTATTTGTTTTAGCGAGAGCAGCTACTTTGTAAATGAAGGAGAAGATGCTTTCAAAAGCCTATAACAATGAATTTGCAATTTTGATTCACACATACAAAACACACAGAATAACAATGCTTATCATCCACTTTTATTTGTAGATGACAAGAACAACAGAAGACCACGTCGAGCTGGGCCAGAGAGAAAACCGCGGCAAGCATACAGTGCTAAACAACTTGAACGACTAGAAGCCGAATTTAAGATTGACAAGTACCTAAGCGTGTCAAAAAGGATGGAACTGTCAAAGGCTTTGGGTCTTACGGAGGTACAGATAAAGACGTGGTTTCAAAACCGGCGAACGAAATGGAAGAAGCAGTTGACGTCCCGATTGAAAATCGCTCAGCGACAAGGATTGTTTCCCGGACAAATCTTCGGACACGCCCCGCCGGCGTACTCACTGCTGAACCCGTACGCGTATACGCCCCTTAGTTGTGTTTTTACACCGGTGACTTTACCGTCTTCGCCGCCTTAGATAAATACTGTATTTGAAACTGAACCAAATCTGAATGAATATGAGTAATATTTATATTCTCAAGGCAAAAACGAAGTATATACGTTTCTCACACAATTGCGTGAACACTTAGAGGCCGGACATAAACTGTGGAACAACAGACGCTGGTTGCGTTAACTGATGCTTTTAAAACTCCTCTTATATACCTACATTTAACAACAGCATCCATTATCTTAGATACTTATTTTGGTCGGTGTTTTAATTATTTTTTATGATTACCAACTATTTCGTAATTCTAGCACCGGGGTTGTTCTATTTTCGTACCGTTTAATGGTGTGTTAACTATTTTAATTGCTTCGCCAACTGTACATAATTACTTAACTTGCTACTTTTGTCACATCATACGTCGTGTATCGTCCTAAATCAGAGGTGTCAAATTTTACACGCAAAGGAATATTATGTTGTTTCTTCGCAATGGTAGTTATAACATAAAGGTTTCGTTAGAACCCGATATTATAAATACTAAGCTACACATGATATATTCTTTTGTATTTTTAAGTATTATAATTGTAGATTTATAACATACGTAGTACATACTAAAGTGTGTTAGAAGATAATGTCCAAAATGTAAATTTAAATGTAAATACATAGTTTTAAATTCGTAGCAATTATGACATAAAAGCAATATCGTATGCAATAAAGTATTGTAAGTATAAAAACTTATTATTTATTTATTTATTTTATTCTTTATTGTACACAAGAAAAATTACAGCAATAAAACTACAATTTAGTGAAGTAAAAAAAAACTATAAAGTAAGTAACTATAAGTAAACTTATTTATGTTCTATGATTTTTATAAAAAACACCCACGTATGTGCTCCAAGTACCTACAATAGCTCATAGCAGGACATCTAATGCTCTATGCTTTTCACCGTAGACCACTTTTTGTTGAGTTGTTCATCCGCCATAGTATTGTACCTATGGGCAGCAGCATACTCTTTTGCGATAGTAAAAACATACTTGCGACATAACTTTTCTGTTTCCGCCAGTATTAGTGATTTTGCAGCAGACTTCTTGCGCTGACAGCCTTTAATAATATAGGTACATATAACAAATAGAATTTGACATAGTTTATGCATATTTTATGAGATATCGATGCATTCTTCACGTTAAGAGTTGGTAGTGCAATGTGCGCGAGGATAGTGGTTGTCGCAGTCAGCGCCGCCCAGCCCCAGGGCCGCGGCTCGCAGTGCACCTAATGCCCCGCCGCGAGTCCACGCGACGCCAGCACTAACGAACACATACAGTTAATGATTATGCACATAATAGACAATGATCTACATAATAGTAAGTAGGTACACGAACAACACACAAGACTGGTAATCAAGAAAAGAAGTTGCCATTTTGCAATCCGTCGGACATAGAGCTTTCTAGGGAACTGTAAGGTGCATGTTGGACCGCATGCTGTTGGAGAGGTACACTTTTAGATAATGAAGGATTGGTAATATGCTTTCAGAAAATAAGTAATACTATGGAACTCTACAGCTGCAGAAGCACGCGAACACAGATAAAAAGTTAGAGTATAATAAGTTAGAGTATAATATTCAGGCTAGGGTAATACATACTGCCAAACCGGCAACCAGTACCAGTTGCCGTCTCGTAGGTCCCGAGCCTGCTTGTTCCCCACACATAAGGCTCGGTACAGGCAAGGCGTTGAGCGCGGCCGCAGCGCCAACAACGCGTATCGAGCCATCTTATTCACTGTAGGAATGGAACTGGGCTCTTGTGCATCCCGCTTAAACCGGAACACTTCATCCACGTTGACCGTATCACCGCCGTTGTCCACCATTTGCATCACTTGAGGTTGTTGCGGATTCTACGAAGGAATATTAATTGGAAACAGAGTGAGTTAGTCTAATAGTAGGTAGCTTTAGAAAATAAGTATCTATGCGGTAATGAAGTAGGTTAGCAAAGGGTTACGACGACTACCTACATATCATTTCTGCCTGTTGCCACGGATGATAAAATACATTGTAAAACATATCATCCATTATTGTTTTGCTAACTGGCGTTTATAGTGTCCCAATAAATCGCACGTCCATGCCAAATCTGCTACAAGATTATCTAGTAGAAACACGTAGCTGCGGCAGCGCTGCTATCGTAGACGAGTCCGCACCGCGATGCTGCCGCAGCGACGCGCTACTACTAGAGAATATCACTGCTGCATTAGTCGTTACCGTACTAACGCTAGAGCGTACAAACTATACAAAGCCTACAACTACATAGAATATACTCACCATAGTAATACACATGAGCACTTGTAGAACGAACATGCCGAATGACAAGAACGCGATGCCAGTGAGCGATATGTCAAACAGATCAGCTAAGCCGAGGCCGTGGCTGTCGCGGTCAGAGTATTCTTCTACCACGTGCGACTGTTGCACGGCCGAAGGATGGTGGTATAGCGGCGGGGGAGGGGGAGGCATCGAGTATTCGTAGCCGCCACCTGGGAATTATGTAGGTACAAGGAACATTGATAAACGCTTTTTTCTGAGCTGTAGAAAAAGGGTGTGATGCTAGTAATGATTCTGCGAGAAGGGTTGCTGGTCAGCGATCTCCTTTGAGATAGCGCCCTTATGAGATAAATAACATAACATAACGCCTTTATTACCCGAAGGGTTGGGCAGAAATGTATAGTAACACCCTCATTTTGCCGTTATGTTTAAATCCCATGTAATAGGGGCGAGCCTATTGCCATCAACTGGGCACAAATTCAAACTCCGGGTTGCTACTGAGGAATTCAGCACAGAAAACCTCAATAACACTTGGGGATCGAACCCAAGACCTCACAATCAGCAGTCGCGCTTGCCACCACTACACCAACGAGACAGTTGAGTTGAATGAGTTAAATGGCTGCTCGTATGCGTATGGCGAATAATTGAGTACAAACTATTCGTTTTTTTTTCACAGCGCAATTTATCCCGCAACAATATTTTATTGTAAACTGATCTACTGATGTACATACCTACATCAGACTATATCAAACTGCGAGAAGAAGACTTGTCTACGGAACAGCACAGCAGCACCTACCATATAGACAATCGTATGCTTATCATCAGAGCCATGATCAGTTTCCATAGCTAGTAGACTCCGTCAATATGTCGGGAACACGCTTGGATGACAAAGAAAATGGCAAGTATTGTTGCAGAAAAATCGCATACAAAAACCTCTCTTGCGTTCTGTGAATCTTATTATCGAAGTTGTAATCCTTACTATACTTAGCAGTATCATGTGTTGCTACTTCGGGAGCAGAGTACCCTGTAAATGCTTCACCTCCTTCGTAAACTTCGTAGCCTTCTCTAGTTTGTAGTGGCGGTGCTTGTGGCGCTGAAGGTACTCCTGCCAGTGATGCATTGCTCGCACCAATGCTCGGTGGATTCACTGCAGTGTTGGCAGCATTGTGGACTTCATTGAGTGCTGCCACCCTAAGGTTACATTATTTTCTGTTTAATTTGCCTCTGACTAATAACAAGAGTTACAAAATATTCTTACTTGGCCAACCACTCCTGATAGTTACCGGAGCCGACGTCAAACATAACATTGTTCCGCACATCTTGCCTCCGCATCAGCATATTATTTGCTTTGGCTTCAGTAAAAGGTTTTCCAACCCTATTCTGCAGGACACTCTTGCCCATTTCCTCCAAGATTTGGTCAGCTATGTAATTCCGACAGTTGTATTCATTCATCATTTTTCTGCAATTATCTTTGTAAGTCTGAGTATTACGAAAAAGTATGGCAGAGTAAAAAAGTTTATTTTGTGATGTCCGACAAAGAAAAGACCATACCATACTGCTCCCGCCGCCATGGGTGTCATAAAAAGTTGGTTGAGGATCAAAAGGGTGGATAGCAGCATTCTGCTGCGTTATTAAGCAGGGAAATTAAAGAAAAACATACAAATAACGCAACCGCTTTACAATTATATTTTTGCAGTTCATGGTGGCACTGCTGGCAAAGACCATTAGACAATAATATGTTTATTTCAGAACATTTAATATCCTATTTTTTCAATTAGGTATTCATTCGGATGGTAGGTGGTTGTGTTATTTGCGTATCTCAGTGAATAAGGTATGACAGTCACATCAGAATAAAATAAAATATTATATAAACTGATGTCACTTATGTCTACCCTAAGCAGCGGTGAATAATAAGCCCGTTACTGTCCTACTGCTGGGTACAGGCTTCTTCTCAGAATGAGAAGGGTTTAGGCCTAAATCTACCTAAAGGTCTGGGGCGGATTGGATGACTAAAAGAAAAAAAATATCATCCATGCGTTTGCCAATTTTATTACAACATATGCAACAGTCTCTTTAACAGGGGAAATTTTCGGGCTAATATTCCTCTTTCCTCCTAGTTTTAAATTTGGGAGAATGTGATTGCAGTTATTTGGCGTGCTTTCTAGTAAGGTGCCCGTTATATAAATAATTTGCACCTATATATATATATGTGTTGAGTTGTTGTATAATATAATTTACCTGTGAAAGGCGAGTGTGGATAACGCTGCATCAATAGATCCATTAACCGACGGTCCTACGGTTTTACTCAAAGTATTATTCGTGCTTTGATTTTCACCGTCAACAATGAAATACGTCGGCATCAGATCAGAACGAAGGATATCATTCACATTTAATTCACTTTCAAACATCTTAGCTGACACTACAAAATATTTCACTATCAAGAACAATATTATTTTAAACATATTTTAGTTAGAAAACTGTGTGTGTTACTTGGAATGCAGAAGTGAAACAAATGTCACACCACGAGTATGTTGGACAAAAACATTATCCGAGTTATAAAGCGGAAAATAGTCTGCAGACGAGCGTTGAAGTTTAGATATTATCGTCAATGTTCATAACTGTAAGTAAATATTATAAGATCATGGAAGAAGTAACAAGTAGTATGGATAAAGGTAAAGAAAGCTATCTGGATACACTATGTGCTTAGTAATGGTACCTAATCATAAATATCAGCCTGTTGCCATCTCTACCGCTGAACATTGAGTCATATGGGATATTTTATTGACATGCTTAATCATCAAACATGGCAGACAGTTCGGTCTTCTCTCGTATCAGAACGGGCTATATGAGAATAGCTCATGCCATGGTGAAAAGATTAGCCAGTCAGCAAGGTTGGCCGCGGGGCTGACGGTATACTGAAATGGTTTAAATTTCATTCGACTTGATTTTTTTTAATTTCTTTCCTTAACACCATTAGAATTATATATTTTTTGGAATGAACGACTAAATTTCACAAAAATAATCATAATTTTGCCGTAAAAGTGAAAAAATTCAAGAATTTGTCTAGAGGTTAACTTTAACTTTGAATAACTTTTGAAGGAGTAGATTTATCAAAAAAAAATTAAGAGACCTTTTTTGTAGAGCGTTCAATTCTGTACAAGAATATGAGTTTGTCATTGCTACGAAAAAAGAAGTTCAAGAAAAAAATTTTTTTTTGCAGAATTTAGCCAAATCCCTTGTTAATTAAAATGTATCGTCTTTGGGGCAAGGTTTGTTATGGATATTAAGGGCTTATGATGGTCTGATATTTCTTTTTAAATGATAAACTAAAAATTTAGAGGACGTCGCAAGAAAAATAATCAATTTGGTAAATAACGGATATCCTCCTGCACAGTCTGCGCCGGACGTACCTAAGCATCTTCACTCGTAGGGGCTTTTTTCATGCACCACAGTTTCCCAGACAGTGATTACAATAGAACCAGGATAAACACGAAAGCTGCGAGTCATCCTCCTGATATAATCCTTTAGTCGCGTCTACGACAACCACGGAATAAGAAAACGTGATCTATTTAATTCTTTTCCACAAGTCACATGGCTATACAATAGTAATAGGTAAGGTATGATAAAAAATACAAAAGGGTTAAAAAGGGCTTGCCTTCCATGCAGGCGGGACTGAGTTCGAACCCGGCCCCCACCTCTGACTTTTCGAATTATGTTCGGATCATAATTTGACGACACGTTTGGTGCAGTGGCTAAGCGATTGGCTTCTGCGCTGCGGGTCGTGGGTTCGATTCCCGCACGGAACAAATATTTGTATGGCCTACAGATAGTTGTTCCGGGTCTGGGTGTTTGTGCATGTGAAGATTTGTGTCTGTAAACGTACCCACGATACAGGAGAAATCCCAGTGTAGGGCAACATTTTATTTAATATTTAAATTATCACTTGCGTTAACGGTGTAGGAAAAACATCATGAGGAAACCTGCACACCTGAGAGGGCTCCATAACGTTCTCAATGGTATGTCATCATCATCATCATCATCAACCTACATGTAGGTTGATGTTGAGGTTGATGATGATGTTTTTCCTACACCGTTAACGCAAGTGATAATTTAAATATTAAATAAAATGTTGCCCCACACTGGGATTTAGGCCTCTCCCAAAGCACACCACTGAGCCCGATCTTCGGCTCTCCTTTTCCAGTCGCTGCCTACTACCCTACGTATATCGTCGCTCCACCTAGTCGCAGGACGTCCTACACTACGTTTGCCGATTCCCAGTCTCCACTATAGAACTCGTCTACCCCAACGGTTATCGGTTCTGCGACAAATACTATCAGCCCGTTGCCACATCAGTTTGCTAATCCGCTGAGCTATGTCGGTAACTTTCGTTCTCTGGCGAATGATTTCGTTCCGGATTCGATCCCTCAGAGAAATACCAAGCATAGCCCTTTCCATAGCTCGCTGAGCGACTTTCATTTTGTGGACTAGTCGTACCGTAAGTGTCCACGTCTCGGCTCCGTATGTCATGACTGGTAGGACGCACTGATTGAAGACTTTCGTCTTAAGGCACTGAGGTATAGGCGACTAGAAAACTTGATGAAGTTTTCCAAATCCTGCCCAGCCAAGCTGAATCCTACTGTTGACTTCTCTCTCAAAGTTGTTTTTACCTAGTTGGAGCGTTTGCCCTAGGTAAACATACTCGCGAACAACTTCAAGAGGTATTCCACTATCAGCAATCGGTCTCGGGAGGACATGTTCGTTGAACACTACTTTTGTTTTGTCCAGATTCATCCGGAGACCGATGCTCAATGGTGTGTGTAGTCTGCCAACCTGCACCAGGCCAGAGTAGTGGACAAAGGCCTAAACCTTTCTCATTCTAAGAAAAGGCCCGTGCCCAGCTGTGGGACAGTCCTAATGGGCTAATTATGTTTATGTTATTAGCAGTGATCGGAATAGGTAGAGCTAATGTGCCTAAAGTTCAAGGAACAGAAACGATAAGTGGAGACTTCCTTACGACAATTTTTTTTTCGGAGTATTTTTTTCGAATTTCGGAACATTACTTAAGTACAGAAATCAACCTCAATAATTAAGATAGTCAATCTTAAGGTTGCTATCTTAATTATTGAGGTTGATTTCTGTTTACGTTTAGTTCCAATAATTGTACAAAATGAATAAATGGTATGAAAAACTATAAATTGTTTTTTTTTTAACTTGTTAGTTCTAACTATTAAAGCTGGTATGAAAATTAAATTACTTTCCGCACTTACTTACGGCGTTCAAACGAAGATAAGGAGATTACCTTTATTATTTAAACAATAATAATCGCGCACTTTTTTTTTAAACAGAAACAGTAAATGTATTCGATAGTAGTTTTACTATATTAATTTTTGTTGTACTTAAGTAATGTTCCGACATTCAGAACATAAATTACGAAAAAAAAAATTGTCGTAAGGAAGTCTCCACTTTTCGTTTCTGTTCCTTGAACTTTAGGCACATTAGCTCTACCTATTCCGATCACTGGTTATTAGATACACACTGTGATCGCCAAACTCTTTGCTGATTGTGATGTATGTATGGCAATATTCCCTCACAACTGTTCATTGTGTTGCAGTCTTTTTTAGCAGTCGCCTGTAGATTGGATGGATCTATCGGGAAGGGCCTTGCCAAGTACTAAGTTTACTAGTCTATCGTATAAAGTGCCTATCTACTTGGTTATAATTTAAATAATAACACTTAAATAGCAGTATACCTATTTAATTGATAAGGATCCATTTCGCAGCAAAATTACCTCGTTTACTCGCAATCGTGTGTCGACATAAACCCGCTAGTCCATAGTCCATTATAAATTACCTACCCCATCCCACCCCCTGTTGCTCTTTAACACCCCACAGGGGTAAAAGGATCCATTGTTGTATTACAAATGTTCGGATGTCATATCAGAGACGTTTGACGTGAGAACAAACCATATTGCCCCCGCACCATTAAAAAGCTTTTTATCCGCGGCGGGTAAACAGATTTTGAGTGGGAGTTTAATTAATAGAATAGAATTTATTTCCAACGTAAGTATTACTTGTATACCACAACCTAAGACTAAGTATTTATCATAATAAGTACTTACAATTACTTTCCAAAAACACGCATTCTTAAAAATGAATCATCCTTAATTAGTAATCATTTCGTACGCTAAAATAATACGTTTTTCTTTGGATTTCCCTAAACAAAAACAAAAACAATAACTAAAAATAAATCTGATAAATCGGTGAAAAAATAAATTATTGTCTTTATTTATTTTAAAATACTTACAAATTACATTTTTAAATATTTCTATAAAAACACAAAAACATTTAAAAATATAAAAAATAGTAGTCCACCGGCATCGGGAACAGGGTCCAAACTGCCGGCAGTCAGGGCTCCAGAGAAAGGAACCTCCTCACTATGCGTGCCGTGTCAAGGAGTACTGCTCTCTGTATCAAGCCCTTGATCCAGCCACCCAACGAGAGCCTCATGAGGTGAATATCGAGGCTCTTGGCTATTATACCATTCGCCGTAACGACTATCGGAACAATGACTGCTGAGTCCACATCCCACATGCCGACAACCTCGTGTGCTAGATCAAGATATTTTATTTGTTTATCTTTCTCAGCTTTCACGAGGTTCTCGTCATGAGGGACCGTGATATCAACAATCATTGTCCGGCGCTCTGATCGATCTATTACCACTATATCAGGCTTATTGGCTACAATAGTCCTGTCAGTGATAATAGATCGATCCCAGTACAATGTGGCATGACCATTCTCGAGAACTGGGTCGGGCACATACCTGTAGTACGGTACTTCCGATTCCACAAGGTTGTATTTCAAGGCAAGTTGCTGGTGAATAATCCTGGCCACCAGGTTGTGTCTGTGCAAGTACTCACCGTTGGCAAGACGAGAACAACCGGAAACAATGTGTCGGATAGATTCTCCCGGACGGTGGCATGCCCGACAGATGTCAACCGTGCCATCCTTCACTATATATTTCCTATAATTGTTCGTCATCATGACTTCGTCCATAATTGCACAAACAAAACCTTCGGTTTCCCCAAAGAGGTTACCAGAACGTAGCCAGGATACGGACGCTGAAAAGTCAACATCGGGCCCATGAAGGGCCCGATAGTAGCGCCCGTGTAGCTCCTTGCTTTGCCACACCACCTCGCGATCATTGGTACTAAGCACTGCAGGCTTGCGCCAGTTCTCTCTAGCCAAGGCGAGCGGGGTGAATCCCTTGTCCACTGCGACCACATCTCGGTGCATCACCCCTTCAGCTTGGAGGAAATACTCCCTGAGACTGTACACTTCGCGGTTGTGTAGGGTCTTAGCGTTTAAAAAGCCTCGACCCCCACACTTTCGCGGAATGTACAGCCTCATCACTGAAGAACGTGGATGATGCATCCGATGTGCAGTCAGCAGTGCACGGACCCTTCTATCCAGGGCGTCAAGATCCGCCTGAGTCCACTTGAGTGTGCCGAAGGAGTACATCAAGACCGGCATGACCCAGCCGTTAAAGGCGCGCACCTTGTTTCCGCCTGATAAAAAACTTTTCAGTAATTTATTCAGGCGGCCAAAGAAGCGCTCCCGCAACGATTGTCTCATGTCGGTCTCGCTGATGCCTAAAGCCTCCGACATACCCAAGTATTTGTAGGTCTCAGTTGGGGAGAGGGATCTAAGTTGTACGGAATTCGGGAGTTGGATTCCCTCGGATTCCGCAATCCTCCCTCGCTTTACATGCATGACCGCACATTTGTCCACACCAAATTCCATCCTAATAGAATTACTGAAGTTTTCAGTTACCTTCAGTAACTCCATTAGTTGCAAATCAGTGGGGGCAAATTATTGTTGTTATTACGTACTACTTAGGTTTAGATTTTAGGTTACCCCGTGTGGGGACGGGTTAGAATATAAAACTACGCGACGCTTGTTGTAAGACTCAACAAAACCCAGCACGTTTGGTGGTAGGATTTATACGGTCCGCCTGGCCAAGCAGTTTACTGTGTTCCATCGTGTGTACGTGAGAGCCAGAGGGGTATAGAGGAATCCCTTTATATCGCTGTTCCTTGGATTCGTGTGCTCCATTTTAGACCCTGTCTGCGCTTACCATCAGGTGACACTAGGCCCAATGTGACCAAGAAAAAATGTGCAATGGAAATATAATTATTTTTTTACAATTATAAGTAGCACTACATTTTGGCCATGTATCTGCGGCCAAGTTATTCCCAACTTTAAAGTCGCCACAATATTTTATTATGATACATAAACCATAACTAAGTACCTACTAAAATAATATTTCAGATTTACTGTAAAAATACTAAAAAAAAAATGCGCCAGTATGCTTTTTTCGCCATAGTGTAAACATTGCACAACTAGTCCGACGTCTTATCTATTAGACAGGGTCTAATTATCTTCGAGACAGACTCTAATGCAAAGAGTATCTCTAATGTTAGTAGCACGCGTCTAAGATTATTGCCAATAAAAATTGTGTACTAAAAGTATGTTGCCGGAATCTTATTTAATATTAAAGCTGGGCTTATGGCTAATCTAAACGGCCCAACGGCTTACGTGCTTCCTGAGCCACAGAGATTTGGCTGAGTTAACTGTTTTTTCTATCCTATACCTACCTGCTTGCGCGGTAGCTGATAGACACATCGTCGGTGATAAAACGGCCCATACTAGAATGAAGAAAACAGAAAGTTAACGGTAACCATTGCATCATATTTATTCATTCCGGCATAAACGTCTAAATCCTGCACAAATTAATCTTTGTCAGTGCTGTGCCATTCTGTGTTTTATCAGGCAATAAATGCGTCTGCATACGCTAAAATTGATTTAAAATGAATAAGATGCTTGGTGGTACGGTCTATACGGTCTGCCTGGCTAGCTGCCACCCTCAAATTAAAGTCAAGCAGTTTACTGTGTTCCGTCGTGTGTATGTGAGAGTCAGAGGGGTATCCCACCATATCTCTGTTCCTTAGATTCGTGAGACTAAGGCTGAACGCGAAAAAGTCATGAATAATAAAATAAAAAACTAAGTATCCAAAGTTATGCCGGAAAAGTAATTTTACCAGTCGCGCCCCCATTTTTTTTACTTTTTTGCCACGCTGCAATTTTATGGGATAATAGCTAACACGAATTGGAACAGCCAGATTCCTTATCCCTCGTTTACACCTAGTTAGAAAACATGTCGTATTCATGAAACAAGCAACGTTTTGAAAAAGAAATGCGAATTTATACTTACCACTAGCATACATGTAGTCATGTACTTACCTATTTTTACTACACTTATTTTAAACATTTTTTATGATGTTCACGTGTAATAAAAGTAACTTTTAGAAAAAGACCTTTATACAATTAGTTTACACCATGCTTTTATTTTTAAACGAGGGATAGGTACTATCAACAGCTGGATCAATCTGCACCCTTCCGATCGTGTAAGCGATCCTTTATTAGAATAAAATCCTGTATAGTCTGTGCATTGTCCAAAAGAAGATCTGTCTAGTGTCTGTAAAAAACATCTGTGGTCGCTACTGTTGTCTGTGGTACCATATAAAGACGAGAAAACTTAATAATTTATTTTTTACAAAAAATCCAAGTAATTCGATATATATTTTTATTCTGAGATGTGAAATCATACTATGAATTTAACATAGTCGTTAAATTAATCAAAAATGGGCACAAACGGCAACGGTCGCCGCGGGGGAGCGAAAATTCCTGATGTTCGCCGCCCCATGGAAGAAGGGGATTGTGTTAACGACATGGAGAGCCCCGAGCTCGACTTCATTTACGATGATTGTGATACTCAAGCCAACGAAATAGCTGAATTATACAGTTACACTGAACACCCAGAGTATCAACTTAATGTTAAGGCATTCGAAGATATAATGGAAGAGTTCAACTATCCACCAAGTTGGCAAAGGTTGACAAATAAACAGCAGCGGACTGTGATAATGAAATTATTGGAGCATTTGGATGTCGCCGTGAGTGAGATACGTATGCGCGCAACTCGCTGTATATTGTACTTAGCCCAGGGATGCTGGGCGGAGATGCAATCGGATGCTGAACAAGCTCATTGGGCTCGTGTCAACGTAATGATGCTGTACGACATGGGAACGTTTTCTGCTTTTGTTGAATTACTGAATCTCGAAATTGTTCGAAGCAGTTCTGCAATAGCTTCTAGGAAGCTTGCTGAATCTCTTGCTGACTCAACTAACTTACGAGTTATCCTGTCTGTTCTGTACCTTATCACAGAATATATGAGAACCGAAAAAGACAATCCTGAATCTGAGTTTAAACATTTGGTTAAAAACTTTAAGGAAGAACTAGGAGCACCATTTGGAGAAGAGTTATTGCCTGTTAAGCTTCTGAGCATGGTGACCCACCTTTGTGCAGGAACAACTCCACACTTTCCCATGAAAAAGGTCCTACTTCTTCTGTGGAAAGTTTTACTTGTTTATTTAGGAGGTTCAAAGGAGTTGAAAGAGAGAAAAGCTAGGCTTAGGGATAAATATGAATTACCAGCTTTATCAGAAGACACCATTGAGATAATTAAAGGTATGAGAGCAAGTTCTCCTCCTCCCAGTGCTGCCGATATGCTAGAGAACCAAAACCCTGGACAGAGAAAACTGATAAAAGAGAATGAAAGGGAAGGAAAAATTCGCAGACACCTATTTATGAAACAAACCTCACTAGATGAATCTGATGAACAAATTTTTGTTGATAAAGAAGAAACTGGTAATGGCTCAGAAGATTACTCAATGGAGTTTCAGTCCATACCAAGTGAGGGCTCACAATCTGAAAATAATCCTAATTGCCCTTATTACATGTATTTCAAACAGTTTGACAGTCCACCCCCACCACCCCCACTTCCTAGAAGTCTTCCATGGCAGTCTAAAGTGCGCCAGAAAGATATTGACATGTTTCTTGATAATGTCAGGATCAAATTTGTTGGATATTCCCTTCCTGGAGATAGACAAACCACTGCCGGACTACCACAGCCCATACATGAGGGAATAGACATACTAAAGAAGCATGTGTACACCAGTCTTTCAGAAATACAGGCAGAAAGAGAACTTGAAATTGCTCGTAGCCCTCTCACTAAAGGTGAAAGAGAAGTTGAGGAAACTGAAGCAGAAATCTTGTACAAAGCTATGCTGCCTAATTTACCGCAGTACATGATTGCACTACTAAAAATTCTTTTAGCAGCAGCACCTACATCTACTGCCAAAACTTATTCTATCAACATTATGGCAGACTTATTACCTGAAGAAATGCCCATGACTGTCCTCCAGTCCCTCAAACTTGGAATTGATGTTAACAGACATAAAGAAATCATAGTAAAAGCTGTGACTGCCATATTGTTGCTGCTTTTGAAACATTTAAAATTAAATCATGTATACCAGTTTGAGTTCATGTCACAACATCTGGTCTATGCTAATTGCATGCCATTAGTGCTAAAATTCTTTAATCAAAACATTTTGTCATATGTTGGAGCCAAAAACACAATACCCATATTTGACTTTCCAGCTTGTGTTATTGGAGAGCAACCTGAACTGACAAAGGAATGCCTCGATATTGGAGATTCAACCGTTCCATACTCGTGGAGGAATGTTTTCTCATGCATCAATCTATTGAGGATTTTGAATAAATTAACTAAATGGAAGAATGCAAGAATTATGATGCTTGTGGTTTTTAAAAGTGCACCTATTCTAAAACGCACCCTGAAGGTTAGACATGCTTTGATGCAGTTTTATGTGTTGAAATTACTAAAAATGCAGACTAAGTATTTGGGCCGTCAGTGGAGGAAAACAAATATGAAAACAATCAGTGCAATATATTCTAAAGTTCGTCACAGGTTAAATGATGACTGGGCCTTTGGCAATGATGTTGATGCAAGACCTTGGGATTTCCAAGATGAAGAATGTGCTCTGAGAGTAAGTGTTGATCGCTTCAATCACCGGAGATATGGCACAGGTGGGGAACAGGAAATAGATTTGACGCCACTTGAGACAGATATAAATAGTGTATTAGAAACAAATATTGAACTTGATGAAGAATTTAAAGATAATTATGAATTGTGGCTCGAACAAGAAGTATACAATAATGAAATAAACTGGGATGTATTATTGACAGCATGAAATATTATATTATAAACCATCTGAATTTCATGTAAACCAATTTATGTTTTTGTACAGTTAGTTTATAATTTTTAAATATCTCTTATTTCATTCAGAAATATGTTTTTATTAAATAGTTAATTGTCATAACTTTCTTAACACGTTTTCTTATAAATCTGTCTTATTATTGTAGTTACTTAATTAAGTTACACTTAGTATTGATTTTATATTTAAAATTAAATTATCATGACAGACTCACTTTTATGTAAAACAGATTACATTAAATTAAAATTGAAGTAAATTATGGATACGCATTATTTTTAGTCAAGACTAGACGTAAAATGTGTGTATTTTATTGTAGTTAATATTTTAGAGCTTGTGGATAATGAATTGTAATAAATCATGTATTTAGTAACTAGAACCCCATAAAACAGAACTGAACTGACCATAAAATTTGATTTGTGAAACAATTTCTGTACCTATTTGATGAAATTGGAGGATTCGCTAAAGTTTTAGTATTTTCAACAAGCTTAATACCTACCTATAAATAGCTACGGTACGAATAAAATAACTTTTCCCCTTTGAAGTAAGGAACAGAAAGCTGAAAGCCTGTTCCAGAGCGGCAAAGTTATTTTATGCTAACTGTACCCATCTACATTTATAAATAAAAATTTATTGAAGGTATTCTGGTTTTGGATGTGTACAACATTGAAATATACCCAAATAAAAGTATATAAACTACCAAGTACATTACTTATTATTTTATATATACCTAGACTAGACAGAGTAATACATTTATGTTATTCAAATATAACAATTTAGCCTGTTTTCCACCAAGGGCCATAGGCAGGGCCTGATTTAACGTGTAGGCTAAATAGGCTGTAGAAAGTCTGGGGGCGCAAGGTCCTGGAGGGTACGACGAGACAGGCCTGGCATTGGCGTCGGGCGAAAGAAAATAAGTATTTTGAAAGTAGAATGCGAACTGAGATCTGAGAAAGCTACTCTATGATCTGAGATGAGAACATTTTTCATTTATCAAAATCCCAGTCTGTACCAGTATGTGAGATTATTATTATGGATGCATCCGATATCGATATTTTGGTTTTTCCAACATAATATATCGGAATTGGCGACACATTTTTGCCGATACATCGATAAGTTTCGAAATACCTACATGCTTTAGAAAACTCCACCAGCCTTACACCATTTATTTGTAATAAAAATCATCGCCAAAGGTAGTGTGCCCATGATATTATTCGCCTGCCATGCAAATCCAAAGCGTTGAACCGAGTACCTACTCTTCGAAATAGTCGCAAAACTTATAATTTTTAGACACTGGGGTCCTATTTCGAAAAACGAACTTCGAAATTTCGGATCGAAACGGATAACGACGAATACCGAACTTATAGATAATCGATCAAAGTATTGTCAATCAATAAACTAATGTCAATTAACGGACAGTGGAAGTAGGGTGAACGGGCATAGCGTATTATTGTGAAACATCTAATGTGGCGGTACGGGTGTGATCGAGAGCGGCTGTTTTATTATGGCGACCACAGAGTACTTTTATATATTATAGGGAAAATGGCGACGCTCGTGATGGCCTGGAGCTGCGCTACACTGCGCTCATAGATAATATACTATATACTGGACTGCACTTTCGGCCATCATCAGTGCTGCCAGCAACGCAGTCATTACAGACCGCGGCAGTAATGTACTATTACAAAATGAGTTTCGATGTTTCACATCGACGGCTTTGTATTTTTTTTATCGATGGGGTGAACGAACGAAAGACAATGTCAAATCGCAAAAATCGAATCGTTTGTCGGATCCCTAAGTAACACTTTCGTGTTTAGAAAAATTACGATCCGTCAGCAGTAACTTCGTACCTAGTTCGATTTTTGGAGTTAGCTCCTAGATTATCCTTATTTCAAGAACGTCCTCTACCTCTATCTCTAGAGTAGACTCTAGTAATATTAAAATTACTTGTTATAAGTCGTGTATCAATTGAGAAAATAATAATTATGGTCTTAGATTATATTTCTTTATTATGTTTCTTTTTTTTTTTTGAAGGACCACTCGCAGTGCAACAACTCTCTGAGGTTGAAACTGCTTAATCGGACAATGAGATTAATGATTGGTATCCGCTGCACTATTAACCTAAGATTATGGTAGGTATTTATTTACTAGCTGACAAAAAAGAGCGCAAATAATCCCTAAAAAAAATATTTTAAGTTAAACGGTTTTATCTTGCAGTAGGTACCACTGCTGCATCAGAATTTGAGGATTGAAGGTTAAAATTATTATAATGTTGTATTGTTATGGGAATTGAATTTGTAGGTATGCGAAGTTTAAGGAGAATTGATTAAGCATAAGGAGTGATATGAACAAAAATAGTTTTAAAAATAAATTTAAAAATATTATTTAGAAATGTGTTAAGGTACTTCCTCTAAATTATAATTGCAAGTACTAAGTTAATTGAATGTACAGAGATTCACCGACCCCACAGTCAAACCACTGCTACGGTTTTGTGGGGCTTAGTTCATAAATTATAGTTACCTCATGTGAATATAAATAAATAAATAATAAATAAGCAGAAGTAGTTGAAAAATCTCTCGCAAGATTTTTATCACACAAGTATATGAACTATTGCGAACTGAAGCTAATTAAAATCGTTTAAAAATGGGAGGCGCCATTCTGTGAAAAACATTCTTTCTCTTTTAGAATTTTTTGAGAGAACTTTATTTTTTTTCTTTATGGTAACCCTATTCGTGTCAACTACTAGAGATGTGACTAAAAGAATAAATAATCAATTTTTGAATATTCGATTTTTCTCCTTTCTTTTATTGACGATTGTTAAACCATCAATTTCTCGAAATGAAATAATCGATTAGGCGTTAATTTCAATTTTTTAATTTATTGAAAATTAAGTTCAAGACGAAATTATTTGATCTACATACTCAATAATACCGTAAAAATAACAGTTGCGAAACCCACGTCGTGGTAATAATTCAAAATTAATCATCACCACATCACAATCACCACCTGTTAGGTACCACCTTTTCTAAATTGTGTAGTGTTCAACTAATGGCTCTTAATTTTCCGATAAATCGATTTTGACGCCTGAAGTGAGAAATCAATTAACGTAAATGAATTAATTGCAAAATAATCATCGCGTTTTTAAATGAAACAATCGATTAAAATATAATGGATTTGGAACGTTCTAACATCCCTATTAATTAACTGCAACGTCCCACCCAAAGCTGATTAAATTATTTTATTTACTTTGTTTATTCTGTAATTTGTGGCTTTCTCGTAGTTTTACATATTGTGAATTTTCTGATTGATAATGTGTTATTCATAAATCAGTGTTTGCTATTTATTTTCCCAGGATTTATAAGAAGGTAACAATTATCCGTTCTCCACTTCCTGTGGGTCGGGTTAGTCGGGTATATTACGTACTAGTATCCTGTATATTGTAGCTATTATGTTATTATTTAAGTAATTTAATACTATATTAGTGTAAATGGTCTAGTCAATGGTTTTAGCAACAGCATAATGGCCGAGTTAGCAGCGCTACTGCAAACGGAGATCCCAGAGGGGCGCAGCCATCTAACAGACAGTCACACGAATCTCGAGCGTGTTGCTGATTACTGCGAAGCGAATTACTTCCAATCAGAAAACAAGAGGCTTGCTTTAGAGAGTACCAAAAACTACACAACACAATCACTAGCAAGTGTAGCATATCAAATAAACACTTTGGCATATAACTTCCTGCAACTGCTGGAACTACAAACGATGCAGTTAGCTGAAATGGAAGGTCAAATGAACCATATTGCTCAAACTGTCTCCATTCACAAAGAGAAGGTTGCAAGGAGAGAAATTGGGGTGTTGACTGCAAATAAAGTGACCAACAGGCAGTACAAAATCATTGCTCCTGCAAACCCAGAGAAACCTATCAAATATGTGAGAAAGAGTATTGATTATACAGGTATGTATACAGGTGTGTTCATTACGATTACCTATCATTTTATAATCACTCTCTGTGATTTATGTTTATTTTATTATAGTATTCTTAAAATATGACACAAAACAATTTTTCATCAGCATTGGATGACATTGGACATGGTGCTCGTTGGAATGGAGCTACAAGTGGAACTCCCAGAGGCCGTCGCTCTGGCTCTGCTCCTAGTGCAGCAACACTACCTGCACCAACAACTAAACCCCCCACACCACCAGCAGCTGTCCGAGCTGCAGCTGCCGCTAACACTGGAACATTAGGGCGTGGCACTCTTGGTACTTTTGCCTTTCTCGACTTCTAACATTTACTTGTTAATAATTAATGAAAACAATTACTTAATCATCATTACTGAACAATAGCAAAAAAAATAAAAAAAATTGTTTACTAACTTTGTAAATTCTATGTTCCAAGTTTGCATACATTTTGTATAATTTATGCAAATGCATCTAAATCTCTGAAATTTGTGACATGTTAAGCATAGATTGAAAATAATTATTTGACATGAACTCCATTTTAAATATGTGTACAGGCAAATCTTCCCGCGAGTACCGCACACCGCCAGCAGTGGCTCCACCGCAAGTCCCCTCACACTATGCACCAAACTACCCACGTCGACCTCCTGGATATTCTACCTTGCCTGTGGCACAACCCCAGGTAATGAATACATCATGACATAAATATATTATATGAGGTGTAATATAATTAACCAGAGACCAGAAAGTAGACAAATCAATCCTGGAAGTTAATTGAGAAATTAACGAAAATTAAGACTTGTTAAGGCAATGAGACTGGACTTTAAATTAACCTGCAACTCAAACCTGCTATGGCACTTTCCTAAAAAGGCCATTCCAGACGTTGCCCTACATTGTTACACTCATATTATCGAAACAATAATCATTTATCATTTATCAAATGCAGCTAGCAAGGAAAAAGCAATACCAATTTTAAAACAAAAATATGATAAAGTTAATTGTATTGTCAGAAGTGGCGTTGTGGTACTGTCATTAATTCTGATTTTTTCAGGTGGGAATGGTTCATCCAAATCAGCATCAAGCAACTTCTAACTATTCACAGCAAGACTTGCATTCCAGTATGCCACGTTAGTATTCATTACTGTTTAGATTGTCATGGCGTTTTCTTTTCTATGTTGCTTTGGCTTTCTTGCCTTAGCCGATTTCAGGGGTTGGTCACAAACTTTGCCTGACTTGGTATGTAGTCTAAATGACTATTTTGTGGCTAATTACCATTTGAAATAATTTACAGTATTTTTTAAAAGAGTGGAATTATTATTTAATTATTATAATATTTCAGCACCACCATCTCCTTTGATTGGTTCTGATGGTGAACACAGCCAACATTCCATGAGTCTGCCTGGACAGGTTTGTAGTGCTTTTTATTATTAATGTTATTCTATGAAATCTGTTATATCAGTTTTTGTAACTGCATCACTTTGAGTATAAGCAATATTTACGTATTTGTCTCAGTAGCAAAAGTATTTACGGGTATCAGAAAGTAGTTAAGACCATTAAGCTAGTGAGCTGGCTGCTGCCTCGAAATATTGTTACGTTCTATTCATTAACCCACAACAATAAGCAAAAATAATAATTGGTAGATTAACTAGGGATCTAATTCCTAGCTTTAGTTATCTTACTGTGACTGCGACAAATATCTCTATTTAATGTGTAATCTACTTGTGATGCAAGTACAAAAAATCTTGAAAATATTCTTAATTTACCGAAGTTTCTTTTGACTAGATCCAATAGTCCAACGTCAGCGATTGGGAAGTCGTGAGTTCAAATCCTACCCTATTGAACCATTGTAGTAATCCCACTTCTAGTACAAGCATTTAAGTATAATATGAATGTTATACGACTAAAACCCGAAGTACGGCTATACCTAGGTTAAGCCAGCTAGAATTGGGTGTAGCCAAGCGTCTGCGCGTCGTAAAGGAGTCAACACACCGAAGCCAGGCAACTTTGCCGGCGGCACGAGAGCTGCAGCATCTGCGGCATGTGCGATTTACAGTTAGTGATAGCCACCGGGCAACTGACCGTGCACGCAAGCCGCCGACATGCCGTCGTGTAGCCCGCGCGAGTGCTAGTGTTTCAAATAACCCCAGCCGCCCAACCCGCTGGGCTGTGCCGCTGGGGCCGGCTTCGGTGTGTAGACACTACTACATAACCAGCCCGTCTTTGTTGTATGAGTGGTTGACCTCATTTTCTGTTGTTATGTCAACCTGCCTCAAACCTATAGATGGAGTCTTTTAGCCTTACCCAAACGAAATGGTCTCGCCAACTGCACCTAGTTCTACCCGACTGTATCTAGGTATAGCCGCGCTTTGGCTTTTAGCCGTAACATACAATATACTCTGGTTATTATACGAAGAGCTTTTGACGGTTCATTAGTTCTACTGGTGTGAATCTAGCAATAAAAATGCAACATACGAATTTAAGAACATGCGAGATCGCAGCATGTTTCAACAATATTAATTCAATCCATAACAAATATTTTTTTTCGACTTGAATGTCAGTCTGCATTACAAAATTCACTGAACGCAGAATAGATTTAGGAATACCAAACTGCCAGTGCTCATCCTATAATAACTGGAGTATAGCTGGAGGGGTAACAGGATTATTAGTATGAGCATCACAATTACAGCGTGCGTCTTCGTCTTCGGCGGGAGGAGGTTCAATCCGCGGCGGTTCCGTATCCCCACCATTGCCGCCTCCACCCATGGACGACGAATTGGCGCATGACGCCTTTGGCAGACCTCATCATCTTAACGTATGACTTTATTTTATCTCTATTATTCAGTTCATTGCTGCCATATCAAAGTAAAAAAGGGTGGAAATTACTGTAGTCACAAGCCAGGCAAGGGTTTGGTGATGTTAGAACTAGCTCTAACCTGATTTACACAGGCTGCAAAATTGTATGGTTATTTATTTATTTGGTTCACCAACAATTGTATACACTGGTATAAGCAAATGAAACAAGCAACAAATCAGAATAAAGTGTAACAATCACTTATAGGTAAACTCTGCAGGCACACAAAACATTGTTGTAACTTACAAAAAAAAATAGAAATAAAAATTATATTATAAAGTTGCACTGAATAAAACTGAATAAATTAATTAAACAAAATAAAAACAAACAAACTAAAACAAAATCAAAACAAACCAAAGTAAACAAAACTAGGTAATAGTTATCTTCCTATCTGCCTTCTGTCACTACCTAATTAGTGGTATGGCGCATAGCCGAGGCTGTTTTAACTAGCTAGATATTTCCACCTTACACTACTTATTTTTTATCTTAACTTCAGTAATGTTTTAACTTTTGTCTATTAAATTTTAGAACAAGATGGGAACTCAGTACACAAACGCAGTTCCTGCTATAGTGCCAGATGAGGAAGATTTACCTGGATGGGTACCCAAGAACTACATTGAGAAAGGTAATACAAGTTTGTTTCTTTTGGCGTGAGCTAATTTCACTTTTAATACAGTTTTACAGTATGACTCTCTTATAAATGTATGTAATTGTTGCAGTTGTCGCGATATACGATTATTATGCTGACAAAGAAGACGAGTTATCATTCCAAGAGAGTGCCGTAATCTACGTGCTAAAGAAAAACGACGACGGCTGGTGGGAGGGTGTAATGGATGGAGTGACGGGACTGTTCCCAGGAAACTATGTGGAGCCTTGTGTGTAAATAGGGCTACATACCGCAGTGATTGTACGTACCTGTACCAACTGCCGCAGGTGCGCAAGGCAAAAGACTTACCCATGCAAACAACAGACTTTGTTTATTGTGTGTGTTGTAGTAACTTGACACACACGAGAAACGTTAATTTGACAAAGAGTTTGTTCGCGCACAATGTCAGTATTTTATGAGTATTTCTAAAATCGACACCAGTTGGCGCCACTGCGAATGTAGACCTGTTAAAACTTTGTTTTGTACAGTCACCAACAAGAGTCGCTGAATGAACACAATTAAGTTACAATATGGGGTATATTGTAATTTAATTAGCTTTACAACATATCATAAATTACTGGCTGATGTATCAAACATTGACATTTTGATTGAGTATTTTGACATTGATAGATCTACATAACATCAGCGCCATTCAATGCTGCCATTTGTCTGCAAAATTGCCTCTTTTTCCGACTGTACAAGAAAGTATGCCCTGACTACGAGATGTCTAAACAAAAACCACGCCTTTTTATATCTAGGCCCAATGTGGTGTACCTAAGTGTAGATATGCTACCTGGAGGTGGCGGGGCGGGGCGCGGCGTGATCGAGACGCGTGTCAGAGACCGAGATCGCTACTTCCGCTCGTGTCCGTTCTCGCGGTCTTCTGCCTCGGTTTCATAAAGTCAGGTAGCGGTCTCAGTCACTTGGGCGTCTCAGTTGCGCCGCGGGCCGCGACCATTAGCCGGATGTAGATATATTTCCTTGAACTATAAATAAAGCCTGTAGATATTTTATGAATTTGATAAAATAAAATAATAATAATATATTGCTCTTCCGAATGCTATAATATCTAAGACATTAATTATATTCTTACTATTCAATTGTAAGTTTTTTATAATTTAATATGTTTTCAGAGTATCATGTAGAAATAATGATAATTATAATATAATCGAGACATTGGTGTCGATTCTGTTGCGCACTTAGACAGGACTAAACTAAACCAAGGGTGTTTGTCTCTTTCTGTTTCAATAGAGAAAGAAAGTGACAGATGCATTTAGTCTAGTTTAGTACTGTCAAAATGTGCAATAGAATCGACACCAGTACCTACATAAACTAGTTTTCCTTATTCTTTATAGAATAAAAAAAACTAGCCTAGTTTGTTAAATAATTCATTTTTAATAAATAGATTATAGTAGAATTATTTTGCATTTTATTTCTTCATGTTTTAGGATCCTATCATTAGCCATTTTCTATTAAAATATTGACTTATTTATATAAAAGAAAACATACTTTGCTGCAAAACATGGTTATTAAAAAGGGACTTAAAAAAATCTTTGCCCCATTAGTAATCTGGCTTTGGGTCACATTACTTTGTTTTTTTATACCCACTTTCACGTCATCTCATTTTAACTTAACGAGTTTGATCTTCCGTCACTAATGGTGCATGTAACATGAATATGTTCAGGCACTTGTGCTGGTTTATTGCATCGTGTAAACGACGGTGTAAATCAGTGCGCGGGTTAAGTAGGTAACTTACGAGTAGTTCCTATTTATTCTATGGAACATGACGTCATCGGACAAAATGAGACAAATTTTTCTCGTTTTTTTTTCTATAGAACTATAAAACTAGCGGTTCACCCAAGTTCACTTTTCAGTCAAGTTATGGTAAAAACGGGAATCTAATTTTTCCCAAATTGTTCTACGTGATGCTTGACATAAAGATCTGGCAGTTGGTGAGTGACATCTACGTTGCTAAAATAAATATTTAGATGTAATAAAGTGATTGAAAGCGAAGTATAATAGTTGTTAATGGATCCTCACAGACATCTTATCCTGGCATTTCTAACAAAGTAACAATATTTAAAAGTAACTACGTACCTACAATTTTTTTCAAGCTAATGAATTATCTCATTTTTGTCAACAGCGCCCCCGAAAACCATCATGGAAATGATACCAATGACGACAATAAAAGTACCCTGTGGACAAATAGCAATTTTTTATAGCCGCCATCTTGGATATAGATTTTGACTTTTCAGCTAGTTGGAAAATGCCGTTAATTAAATAAACATTACATTGACTTGTGTAAGCAAATGACAATTTAACAATGGTAGTATTCTTTTAAAATAGTTTCTAAAATGATACTTTGTATTGTTAATAATTACTGAACGAAGCATTTTTACGAATATATTATCTGTGGTCAAGCCCGCTAAAACTAGACAGATTTTGAAAGATTGCTTGTTACGAAGGTTTTTCTAGGTTAGTTTTTATAATTACCAAAACTGTAATAAGGTGATTAAAACCCCATTCCTTAATGAAAATTGCCTAAAGTCATTCCCGACCCAGTACCCTTTAGAGAGTTTTCACTTGTAACAGATTTATTTACAGAAATTGAATCATTTTATCATTTTCGGTACTAGCACCTCGGAAAACTATGGAATTGATAAGCATGACGACTAATTTGAATTTTTTATAGCCGCCATCTTGGATTTTGACCTCGTTTTCGGCATCAGCATCCCAGGAATCTCTGGATTTGACACCCGTGGCGACTAATTTGCTAATTTTCATGGCCACCATCTTGGATTTGAGTTTTGACCTCATTTTCGCCATCAGAAGCCACGAAAACCATGAAACTTACACCTAGGTATGATGAATAAGTAATACATTTTAGTAGCCGCCATCGTAGATTTCAAAATCGATCAGCCGTCAGGTTTGTTTTCTGAACGGACCTCGTATTACCTTAATTTAATAAAACGTGAATATAGTAGCTACGTCCTTTCCTATGAACTATTTCACTTGTATTCGAAATAAGACAACGAAAGCCCTGGAATTGACGTCCCTAGCTGCAGTATGGCAGCTCGGGGTACATAGCTCTGCTCACTTCCCCTCGCAACATATATAAAAGTACTTTGTGCTCGCAACCCCCCGCACGATTGCTCTGCGACAATGTTCTATGTTGAATTGTTGACCGACTGTAAGGCGTAATATATGGGTAGATTGTGGGAATACCATAAAATCTATAAAAAATCTCGTAAGAGACATTTTTACGCGACACAAATATCTACCAAGCGCAACGTCTAAATCCTATTGCGCTATTGAGCCCGTCAACGAAACTAGCAAGAAGCCCACGGATATGTTATAGTCTATGTAGCCGACGCTCTTATTTGACCAGTCACTTGTATCATGTAATATAAAACGGGGAAGTAGCTCGCGTATGTAGCCTGCGCACGTAGTCCACGAATGTAGCCCGCGTCTTTACTTGCTTTTAGTTACTTCAAGCACCTTCAAGGACCGGTTTGACTGCAAGCATTAGGTAACTTTCTTTTCGTGGCAATGTTTAGTTGCAGATTATCAATCAGTTTCTACGAAATAATAATTCTTTATAAATTTGTGAATTTTTATTATTGCATTTAAATGCACAGAAATACTTACATCTAGTCAAGTAAAGCACTAGAATGCTCTTTTATATCAAATGCACTACTACAATAATTATATGAAACGTCACACACTGCAAGATACAAAATAATTTTGGTAAAATCTCGTACAATAATATACTGAAATCTGTTTTAATTCTAATGACCACATAAGTACTACCGGATTCGTCTGAATATTCGATGCTGTAAGCCCTCGTTCGCACAAGAGCTTTTTCAACGCGCGTTAAAAAGCGTTCTAATACAACAAATAGCAAGCCGTATGTGTGTTCACATGATAGCGCTTTTTTAACGCAACTTATCTATTGCGCGCGTTGGACGCTTTTTTAACGCGCGTTGAAAAAGCTCTCGTGCGAACGAGGGCTAATAGTCAATTATTGCAGTTTCATACACAAATGGATGTATTGCCAAATCAAACTTCAATATTCATCCTAACATCACTGATTTCAATACCATGATTATCTAAATCAGCAGTATTAAGCCTGCGGTCTGCAATGTTTTTGTGCAGCTAGCCGAATTTGGTTAGGCCCCAAAGTTTCTATAACTCTCTGAAAATAACTGTGCACCTGCCATTTCACCGCATCAGCTAATAAAGACTACTGAGCGGGTCATAGAAAGAGAATTGGGATTAAAGTTGAGGTCCACAGATACATCCGTAGTTTAACGAATATGGAACAGGTATGAGCTACAGATGTTTTACATTGGAAAAAACATAACGCTTAGTCTTTTTAAAAAAACCCTGCGGTTCCCATACAAATAGATATTAATTCAATGTTAATGTAGCCCAAGAAAAATAAGTTGAAATATTTCCGACTTGATGTTCCTTATAATTAACTTTAGGGGAAGTCTGAAAAATACTGGTTACTATAATAATTATCAATATTTTAGGCAACGCTACATATACTTGGTTTTTGAAATTGAATATAATATTAGTTACACTCATTGAGTTAATACTAAAAGAGAGTAATTAAACATGACACCAAAAACTACTATAATCAAGTTTGACATTTACTGGATATAATTGTACTGTTTCGTAGTAAATTCAAAAAGTTGAGAGAAATGTTGAAAGGCCAGCATCAACTAGTGTTTGTAATTTTCTTGGACTTCTAATATTAAATGTTATTCCTTATCATCTAGATCCATATTTTCAGCTGTTGATATTTCATTGTCTTGGCTTTTTGTGCCTGCTTCAGATTTGTTATCATCAATCTCAACTTTGGTCTCAGCTTTTGATGCAGATTCATTACAGACAGCAGATTCTTTCTTTTCTTGTTTCTCATTTGAGGGTTCCTTTTTAGATTCCTTTGAATTTCTGTAAATAACAGCTCACATAAGAACAATGTTTTTCTTATGATATATTTATACAAGGTTAGTCGGAAAGGGGGAACTAAACCGAAAGGGTGTTAAAGTACCCATAATAATGGGTATGGGGTTTCTGCCTACCCCCATGGGAAAAAGGCGTGAGTTTATGTATGTATGTAATAATGGGTAACTTTTGTGCTACAAGTTTCCCCAAAAGTCATTAATGTAAGAGAAATAGTTGTTCAAAGATTTTATAAAAAATACGCTAAATTCTATCTATCCACAGCTATGTACAGATGTGTTTACATTTTAGAATCATATTTGGGGTCACGGATTAGAAGTTCCATTTTCCGAATTCGTAACTAAAGAAAATTATGAAAAAACTAAAATAAGTATAATTTTTCATGGTTATTTTTTTTATCTAATTTTAAAATTTTAACACTATTTAAACCATTCCTCAGTGATACATTAGTGGCTTGCGGCTTAGTACCCCCTTTCCGATTAACCTTGTATATAATGCTTATTATATTACAATAATTTAACTTACTGCGTGGGCCCATTAACAATTTCCACGACATCGTCATCTTCATATTTTATGTTTACTACAGCCTCCACTTTAGCCTGTATACTTTTCAAAGCTGAGTGGAATATCTTTGAGCTGGCCTGTAAGTTGAAAAATAATGATTTCATCACAAGAAAATAGAATGCAGTTGAATTTTTTATTTAAAATAAAATCTAAACTATACAAGCATTCAACAAAAGGCGGCCAGGCTCGCGCTGAGGTCGGACACCTGCGTCTGCGCGCCGCGCTCCGCCGTTAGCGTACATACCGTGAGCGAGGCTATGCGGGCGCGTGCGGCGGCCAGGCTCGCGCTGAGGTCGGACACCTGCGTCTGCGCGCCGCGCTCCGCCGTTAGCGTACATACCGTGAGCGAGGCTATGCGGGCGCGTGCGGCGGCCAGGCTCGCGCTGAGGTCGGACACCTGCGTCTGCGCGCCGCGCTCCGCCGTTAGCGTACATACCGTGAGCGAGGCTATGCGGGCGCGTGCGGCGGCCAGGCTCGCGCTGAGGTCGGACACCTGCGTCTGCGCGCCGCGCTCCGCCGTTAGCGTACATACCGTGAGCGAGGCTATGCGGGCGCGTGCGGCGGCCAGGCTCGCGCTGAGGTCGGACACCTGCGTCTGCGCGCCGCGCTCCGCCGTTAGCGTACATACCGTGAGCGAGGCTATGCGGGCGCGTGCGGCGGCCAGGCTCGCGCTGAGGTCGGACACCTGCGTCTGCGCGCCGCGCTCCGCCGTTAGCGTACATACCGTGAGCGAGGCTATGCGGGCGCGTGCGGCGGCCAGGCTCGCGCTGAGGTCGGACACCTGCGTCTGCGCGCCGCGCTCCGCCTGCTGCGTGGTGGCAGCGGCGGCGCGGGCGGCCCGCAGCGCGCCCCGCGTGCTCTCCAGTGCGGCCTCCAGGCGGGCGCGCCCAGCTGCGCTGCGCGCCTCTGCCTTCACCAGCGCGCCCACATCCACCAAGCGAGACTTGTACATCACCATGCCTGTGTAGACACAATTATTATAATTACAACACAAAAAAGAAACAAATGCATTCCGTTAAAAGGTCTGTGTAGTTTAGTGGTTCTCAGTAGAGCTCCCCGGCTAGACAAACAAAGAGCCCCACAACTACCAGGTTTGATAAATAAACATAAGAAACGTAGACGATCATATTTTAATTTTACCTGATTCACTGACATCCTTTGTTTCACCAGAATCCGCTCCAGAGTCGTCACTGGACGCATTGAAGATGGGTAGCAAGTTGCGATTGCCCGATGCTATTGTCTCTTCTAATTCTGCAATCTATAGAACAATTATTTTTGTTATGTCCCTGTGTCAGCCAATAGTGACGATTGATGATGCCACAGAAATAAGAAAGAAGAAGAAGTGGCCTTACCACTTCACTACCATGTCGCGTGTTCGCCCCATCGCGACATGTGCAATTTGCACGTGTCGTGAGAAATGGCCGTATCGCAAAATCAGTTCACATTCGATCGTGTAGGTGAAATATTGTTAAAATGCCGTGTTGTTCGGTGATGACATACTAAAACCGAAGCAAAAATCATAACTTCATCAAGGAAGGAATCGCATACCATATACGGGTGTCCGGTAGAATAGAATAGAATATACTTTATTGTACACCAAAATTGTCACCTGAATGGATAACCTTGAAATGGGTCATGGTAGAATTAATGGACATTCAGAAAAAAAAATACAAAAAAAAATATCCCAAGGGTTACCAAAAATATGTGTTTTTTTAATAATAATCCTATGTTTTTTGTTACCTTATTTTACATTCTTGTACACCACGACCACAAATTAATGAATTTCATCGGTTTTTTATTATTATAGTAATTTACGTTAACTGAGCTGATAGATAAGCCATAAATAGTAGTCATACTATCAAATATAACCAATCGACGCTATACGCGACTGCTCAGGAGAGTATTTATTCGTAGATGTAGGGCCTGCATCAGCGTGGGTGGCAGACAATTTGAACATTTATTGAAATAAAATAACGAGTAAAGTGTTATTAATATCAAATGTTGTTGTTTATTTAAACCCAAATGGTCAGGTATATTCAATGTTAAAATTAGTTCCAATATTGCAAACTTTGTTGTTTAACCAAAATCCATTCCTTTTCTACATTAATAGCAATAATTCAGTATTTACATAAGATACAACAATGAATAATACCATTTTGAAATCGGCTTTAAACACACATTATTTTAAAATAATAGGTCACTTGTGTTTTCATACTTTTTTTACACTACGGATGCTTAAACTTTGTCAAAATGAATATTTTTCACAATTTTTTCACTAAAACAATAATTCAAGTTGTTTTTTAATAAAACCGTGCAATAGCAGTCATACTATTTATGGCTTATCTATCAGCTCAGTTAACGTAAATTACTATAATAATAAAAAACCGATGAAATTTATTAATTTGTGGTTGTGGTGTACAAGAATGTAAAATAAGGTAACAAAAAACATAGGATTATTATTAAAAAACACATATCTTTGGTACCCCTTGGGATATATTTTTTTTTGTATTTTTTTTCTGAATGTCCATTAGTTCTACTATGACCTTTAGATCAATAATAGTACTAGATTCCCGATAAGCGCTTCAAAAACGGCCCGAAAAATAAGGGCACAAATATTTTTGTGCTGTTATTTCAAATTAGTATGTGTTATGGATGAGGATTTACACCAAAGTCATAAACTCTTTTTATAGCCATATATTATACTCTATACTGATACTCTTTGTCATGTCACTTTGTCAACAACTGGTAACTAAGCTAAAAACTAGCTGAATTATATTTTACGTGTTTTCACAAAAACCAAATCTTTTATTCACATCTCAACAGTATGTTCCAATGATAAGCAACGTTAAGACGTCAAAATTCCGCAATGCGCGTTTAAAAATTGTGTAAACAACCACCGTAACACCAGAGTTTTTTGGAAAGAATATCTTTTTTCCGATAAGTTTATATCATTAACTGTTTTTCATAAAATAAAAACTCAATTAAATAGTAAATATAAATCAATTAGCAAATACTATGATTGACCAACGTTTGTGACAACTCGCCAACTATTCTTACAAACATCGACTGTTCCGGAACAGGGAATGCATGGAGTAGTGTTGTTATTTTATATGTTATTTTTGTTAGTAGATTTCCTTGCGACCCATTTCGCTGTGTATTTAAACGCATAAGTTGAAAAAGATGTGTTTTCTGGGCGAAACGAACACTGATGAAACGAATTATAGAAAAATTCATTGATGTAAGATAACATTAAAAGACAGCTTTATAACAAGCTGAATCTGTTTAAGGGTAATTAAACATACATTACGTTTAAACAGACTGATTACGATTGTCCAGACTCATTATTTAAAGCATCCACCTCGCACGCACCTTCAGTCACGGTTGTTTACCATACACTCTTATTTGCAATTTAATTTGAAAAAATTATTTCATTTCAATCAAATTGATTTAATAAACATATTTTTTATAACTTCTAAATCGCGTACATCGGGACAGGAGCGATACAGAACATTGACGTCAAGTTCTTACAGATATGCTCACAATGCTATACCGTATTAGTTTACGATGTGTCAAAAAGGCCCTAGCAAAACTGAATGAGTGGGTTGAGGAACTTCAAGTATATTCCACCAAAAAGAACATAGTCTGTTAGTTGTCGACAATAAGATTGACAAGCAAGGGATAAGGGGAGGAAAATGAATATGAACTTCTAAATCGCGTACATAAGCAAACACACCAGTTTTATTATACGGTTTGATTACAATAAGCCAACCCGCTAATAATTAATATCAAAATAACTGTTGTACTATTTTAGTACTACTATTTTTTTAAATCGGTAAAATACAACCTTCGCCTAAAAAAATATATTCTGCAACTCTATGTCTTTCTGTACTTACTGTGGTTCTGAGGACTGTGTTCTGAGTTTCTGAATTTGAAATATAATACCAAGAACTACGTCTAGTTTCAAAATAGAGTAAGCACGAAAACGTCTACATAATGATTTAAACTTAATTGTTTGGATTTTAAGTTTCAATTTAGAATAAATATTTTGTACTTATTTAAAAACGATTTTTTATTTTCAAGTGATATTAAATTTTTTTTTGTTTTTACCTTTATCTGATGACAGATGGACTTAAATATAAATATTTTGCAATCGTAATTAAACTTTATGTTTGAGTGTTAAGGTTTATAATAAATTGTTAATATTATTAAACGTTTTTCTATATTTCGTAGTAAGAAATTTAAATGTATAAATGTGTGCAAACGTGGCCACTTGAGCGACTTATTTTTAACCGACTTCCAAAAAAGGAGGAGGTTCTCAATTCATCTGTATGTTTTTTTTTGTTTTTTTTTTACTCCGCCATTTATAAACCGATTTAGATAAAAAAAAAGTTATTTGAAAGGATATACTTCCAGATTGGTCCCATTTAAATTTGGTGAAGATCTGATGAAGAAATTCGGAGATAGACAATAGAACTCCTCAATGACGAACAGTACGGATAATGTGATGATGTGATTATGTTACGAGCAGCGTCTTTAGTAGGTCCAACCATATTTTAATTAAGGCCACTAAAACGAAAAAAATAAAAAACATTTTAACAAAATTAAAACCGACTTCAAAAAAACGATGAAAAGAATAAAATAATTACCATATTATAAAATTAACAGTTTCAGAAGTCGGTGCCTTCAATTTGGTTCAGCGTGGATTAGCACCGACTTCTAAAATTGTTAATTTTATAATATGGTAATTATTTTATTCTTTTCATCGTTTTTTTGAAGTCTGTTTTAATTTTGTTAAAAATTTTTTTTCCTGATCCTTAATCTAGTACTATTATTGATCGAAGACCATGACCCATTTCAAGGTTATCCATTCATTACCGGACATTCTGTATGTATTGTACAAAAACAATAAATTAAAAATGATTGTTGTATTTTTTGTACAAAATACATTGCTTTTTATAGACTACTTAGATTTCCCAATCGGTAAATAACAAACGCATTGAATAGAACAGCTATCTAGCAGTGGTTTATAATCGCCTCTTATGATCGAAAACTACGACAATAACTGACGAGAATCATGCACACCCGGTTGAATGGTAAATATCGAATATTAATGTCAATTCCCTTATTGTATATTATGCAACCGTATGCTCGGCTTGTTTGGCTGCGAACAATGTGTGTGTGTGTGTGTGTGTGTGTGTGTGTGTGTGTGTGTGGGTGTGTGGGTGTGTGTGTGTGTGGGTGTGTGTGTGTGTGTGGGTGTGTGTGCGTGCGTGGGTGGATATTAGTGTGAGTAATCAATTATAATGTTGTGTTCATCGTATGCGTTCTTGTTGCATTACTGCGTTTTTATTAACTGGATCGCTAGGTTTGCGTAAATTTTGAACTACACGGCATATCTCCTTCCTTCCAATATCTTTGGATGATGCACTTTGTCAAATAATATGTACTTACATGTGTTGGCACTTCGTTGGCCATGATTGTGCTGTCAAGTGGTAAGTCTTGTATCGCCTCTGGTGAACCAGATGCAACATCTCTGATTGTTTGGATCAATGTCCTGAAAGTGTTTAAAGATTGTAGATATCTTCAGGATATTATGTAATTAAATGCAGACATTTTTGAGGTTTTAGCACTCAATTGTAATTTGTAGATAATCATAATAATATAATTTTGCTAAAAAATTTGACGGAAATACGTCTGTTGCGCCCTCGTGTAAACAGAAATTACCCCAATAACACAGATAACATAACGACTTACTTGTAGTTGAACATTTCCTTAACGCACACTTTCTCGAGCACAGCTCTGATTTGTGAGCGGGACAGTTGAAGGCCGAGGCTCATGAACAAGTTCTGAAGATCTTTCTTAGTCATGCTACCTCCACGAGCTGTGTCAAAGTACACGAGAGACAGCAAGAGATAAGGGTCGGGAGGTAACTCCACGCCGCGGCTGCGACGCTTGGGGGAGCTACTGCGTTCGTCGTCACTGGGACTCTCCTGTTAACAAAACCAGATGTTAGAAAAGAAAAAAGCAAAATCTATAAGGTTTACCCCATCGACACGACAACTCTAATATCTGTAATTTTTTACCAGTTAAATAACTAGTACCATATGACAACGGCTTACCTTCCTGTCTCGTCTGCGAGAATCCCGTCTTTCATCCCGCCTATCCTCCCCTCTCTTGTCTTCTCGCTTGTCATCCTTCTTTTCCTCCTTCTTCTCGTCTACTTTTTTTTCAGCTTTCTCTTCATTTTCTTTCTTTTCTTTGACCTCTTCTGCTTTTTCAGGTAATGTGTAAAGAGTCTTGTAAATGTAGAAGCCAAAGTCCCGCATCAACATCTCATTGAATAACTCGGCAAACACGAATAACTGTGGTGAACAAGGTTTTCGAAGTTAATAATATGAAATATTTAATAATTTTTTTAATTGTATGTTATAAAACTGTTCCACGTGAAATTATTTTGTTGTAATTATAACTACAAGTATTGTGTCTGAGCAACTTACTTCAAATTGGAAGAAGAAAATGTATCTTATTGAATTTGTACTAACTTAATTTCTAATTATAAGTTTACATACCTCAAAGCTATGTTCCTTATTATCAGTAATACGATAATCCAACAGGAGTGAAAGCGTGGCGACGTTGCAGTTAAACTTGCCGCCCTTTGCGGAGTTAGACGGATGCACTATAATGTGTGGTGTAGGTGGAATGTCGTAGCGAGATTTACGTAACTGTTTTTCTTTTTCCAACTGTAAAATAAACGGATTTAGTAATTTATTGTAGTTTTTCATACATTTGAAAGCTAAATGCATTATACCGAAGTTAGAAATCATGGTGTTGAAGAAAGATATTTTAACGTTCAAAGGGTGTAAATGACGGCCTTCGAGGTATTGAGTCATTTCGACAGCCGAGCTGAATCTGTTTGAATGGTGTCCGTGTCTATTCTTTAAAAGCAATACGCTTTTTAAGCTCTCTATGTAAATACATATTATTACATGTGGCTGTACAGCACAGTCGGGTAGTTACCCACCCGGGGCGCCACATCCGTAACGACGCCAGACAGATATTAGTCGGCTTTAAAAAGTTACCTATATCTACGCCGAAGGGCGCCCTCGTCACATTGATTTGATCCAAGGCGCCAGATATCAAATAAAAGAAAAAAACGGTGCCTACTTTTGCGTAAAAGATAGATGAGTTAAACAATGCATACCTTTCTTTTCTCCTCTTCAATTTCTTTTTCACTTTTCTTTTCCTCCTTTTCTACCTTTTCCTCTTTCTTATCAGCTTTCTCAGGTTTAGTTTCAACTTTCTTGTCTTCTTCTTCATCTTTAATTTCAATTTTTTCGTCTGGAATCTCTGGCTTCTTTTCTTGTTCCTGATCATCATCTTCTAGTTCCATTACGTCATCACCTTTCTTATCTTCTGATTCTTCGGCTTTTAATAGTTTTGATAGCCGAGATACTAGTTGTTGCCTTAGCCCTATGAGAAAAAATGTTGGTATTAAAAATATTTAAGTTTCGTAATATTTTGTGGACAGATTTTTGCGTTTAGAGACCATGCAAACATAGCACTAGATTTGCTTCGTGTTTGTTTGGTCTAACCACAGCTTTAAAACTCTCAATGTTCTGTTACCTTTACAACTAGCGTTACGTGCTCGCAGCTCTTGTTTTAATTGTTCAACTTTACTAGTTCTGAGATCTAATTTCGAATAATGTGTTGGTTCTGGCTTATCTTCATCATCATCGTTCTCATCTATGGTTATGGTCGTATTATCCAAATCTTGTTCCTAAAAAATTTAAATGAAATGATTATTTTTATCAGGTTTTAAATAGGAAACTCAGGGTAAATAAATAAAAGCTGAGTTTTAACTTTAAGGTTTGACTTTAGGTTTAAATGATTAAGAGGTTTTTTTTATGTAATTCTGTGAAGAATAAGAAGGTAGTGATTATAATAATATTATCTATGTCCAGGCGATGTCGGCATGGCAACAGGACGGTTTGTCGTCGGCAGCACTGGCACGTTGTTCTTCCAACATTTTAGTAGCGCGCAGCCGGAAACGTAACTAAACAAAACTGGGAACAAACAATTTGCAATTTGTCCGCCGCGGACGTGTCGGCCGCCGCTTGCTGCTCATGTTTGCTGGACTCCGGTTGGTCGCCGTCGAGTTTTCGGATGGCCACCTCGCAGGCCGCCTTATACTGCTCCTGTACGGTGGTCCAGTCGATACGCGACGGTTGCGCCGACCACACGTCCGGCAGGAACAACACCACACACTCGAGCCGCGACTTGCCGCCGCTGCCTTCCCGCCAGTAGTAAAACTCCACCATTCGGTACCTGCATGGGTAATACAGTTATAGTGGTATACTCACAAGCGCATCGCGCGCGCCGCCCACCCGACTGCAGACATGGACACGACACATCCGCTACGAGAGTAACAAACTGCTGTTTTGGTACGTGGTACATCGAGTCTGCATCCGATCAGTTGCGCCATTCACGATGTACTAACGCCTCCATACTCTCACTTAAGGAATGTGTGTACCATGACTAATACAAGGAACGACGGTGGGTTAAAGCTTCTTCTGTCTGTTGGTCACTCTGCCAATCAGTCAGTAGGTTCGCTTTACAATACTGCACCAACTATGACAATATGTCCAGAAGAAACTCCCAGCCCAACATATAATTCAAAGATAAATACCAGCATAGTACTTAGATGACCAAACAAATGATAGTGTGACACTTACCATTGTGTGCATGAAGATAAATCGACGCCTGTGAGAGCTTTGCAAGTGCGTATAGCTGTCTTTACTAAAACCTTTGGATCAGACTGAGGGTTTTCACCATCTAAGGAAGGGCTCCAAGGTCCACCTATAGCAAAATTTTCACCACCTTTCCCTTTCTGTCCCACAAGGAACTTGATCAATCTTGTTGGATGTAATGGATTTTTATTAGAGCGTTTATCTTTTTCATCAACTTTCGTAAGTCCGCATTTTTGATACAGGAGCTCCAATGTTGGCATGCTGATTAGCATTACCTAAAATGTATTATTTAATGATTTATTTGTGACCTCGTAATTGACGTATTTTTAATAAAATATCTGTTACTACAAATTAGTATTATGCAGTTCAAAAACATGTGTTATAATTTTTTTACAAATAAACATTTAAAAAAATGTCATAAGGAATTGGGTAGATTTTATAGGATTTGATTATTTACCTCTTTCATTCTCAAACTAAAATGCAATCATCAAACAAACAAAAAGGAACTATTTTCTTTCAAACATTTTCATATGAAAACACATAATTTATACATATTAATTTTTTTTTAAATAATTTCACATCATGTCTGAGACCTTTTTTACAAATCTAGGAAAACATACTAATGTAATAAAGGCTTACTTTGGCTGAAAATCTGTAATCTGCATCTGGAGGTTCCAAAACTGCATCATTAGCAAGAGGATTCTCCACTTCTTTGTTCATTATATGATAAGCACATGGGTTATTGATCGAAAACGGTGTTTGCGGCGGGAATGTTTCACCCCATTTAACTTGAGCATTAAAGAAGTCAGATGGTACATACAAGTTAGTATATCTTTGAGACAAAGCAGGCACATCCATTTTGTTTCTAAAAGAAATAAATATTAGTTAATATTTCTCTGTTATATTAGTATAAGATGTTGGTCTTTGTGGTCATTCAAGTATTACGTAAGCACGAAAGGGGGTCTTTGCTTAGCTTATTTTTGATGACATGGAGGACAGGGGTGTCTAGATGATGATTACATCAGTAATTTTTATTTATTTATATATTTTTCTGGACTTGAAAACTGCTGCTCATGTATAACAATAAAAAAAGATGAACAGATTAAAAAAAATATATACTAATGTTTACGTAAGCTTAGGAGGGGGGTAAAAACTTGCTTATTTTTGCTGACAAGGGGGATGGGTGGGTCAAAAATTACTAAAATTCTGCTTATGTAATACTTGAATGGCCGCTTTTCAAGTAAAAGCTATTATATTAATCATAGCAGGGGTTTCCTTAGCATTTGCTTAGGCCATATGCGATGCCATGTTGCGACGTCGTCGTCCTTAACTATAGGTATCAATAATAACTTACATATCAAGTGGCATCCTCGGTACGCGAACAACATATTTGATAGGTGATGGTTGGTGTACAATGGGACGTTTGCGCGGAGGCGATTCGCGGCGGCTGCGGCTATCACGACGATCACGCGAGCGGGAGCGAGTCCTTGAACGTGATCTTTTCTGTGTAAACTAAACAATCAAAATAATGTATGTTAATGCTTGTTTATTAAGTTGGAAGGCTATAATTATATTTTCTGTATTTTAATGTTTTTATGACCTAACTATTATGCTTATTGTTTTACCAAGAATGCAATTTTATATAGTCTTGTGTAATAATTAAGATGTATAATATAAATATTGTACACATAGCAATTACCAGTAAAGTAAAGGAAACAAAGAACTACAACATTATGCATTCATAAGCTATTGTCGTTGATATTGTGTGCATAATGGCTTCTTAGGCACAGGACACAATAAATCAAGCAACAACAAAGACTTGGCTGCTAAGCATATTTGAGGTGTGGAATTTACAAATGAGTTAAGTGCCAAAAAAACAATGAATGAGGAATTGAATAAAAATGGATTGGCTGCCCAATGTAGGTAGCTCCTTTGATATTAAAAATAAAAATGTTGAATTCGTATTTTTGGGCACTTAGTCCATTTGTAAATTCCATGCCTCATTTATGCTCAACTATGTATAATACCTACTGGTATTTTAGTTAGATGACTGCCAATTTTTTTTAAACTCATATTTCTTAATAAAAAAAGGTTATGCAGCTTTTGTCTGAATTGGGCTTCAAAAGAATACTACAAGTTTTGTTGACAAAGATAGAAAATATAATTGTAATATTTCTTCTACATTTACTATACACATGCTTTCAATTTAGACGGTTGGTGTCAAACTGCAGCCGTGTGTGCGTGAATTCCAAACAAACATAGCCAGTAATTCTGGGGTGTATTAAGTCTCTATGAGTAACAATAGTTAAATATGTCCAGCTCCCAGCCCCTCTACCAACTTTGCTGACTGCCTCACCATTTCACCATGGCACGAGTTATTCTATTGTAGTTTATGCAAATACAAGAGAAAAATAAGAATGCTCATTCTGTATAACTCCAAATTTGGCCTATATTCTCTTAAAATTAGATGCATTATTTCTGTAGAACCCACAACTTTGTTATATAATTTTAAATATGATTTGATATCTGCTCAATATCAAATAATAAAAAATAAAAAATTATTGATTCAAAATTAAATAATCATCTTACCCTTTCATCTCTGCGAGGCGGGCGATCATCACGGCGAGATGGTAATGATTTCTTGTTGGCTGGAGGTGGCACTGCATTGTAATTGTTACTCTTTGGAGCATTATTAGACTTCTGGTTTGGGCCTGTTTTTGGAAGAACTTGAACACGGGTAGCATTCCATTTAAAGGGCATGTTAGGGTTAAAAGTAGCTTCAACAAGTACTCTGTCATTAACCTTAGGGATGATACCCTTAGCGCATACTGATGTTTGGTAAAAAACATCGTGATCAACAAAACCAAAATCATTGTGAGTTTTGGTTACAGTGCCAGTGAAAACACGTTGGTCAGTGTTGTTTGATGATTGATTTGATTGCGAGTTTTGATACATTCCCGGATTCATAGCACGCGGTGTAGGGTAAGCCACAACATTACCAGGATACATCTGACCTTGAGTCATTTGGTTCATCGGCATTTGTCCAGCCATTGGCATAGCCATGCCACTTTGCGCCTGCATCATACTAGGATTAAACACAGCCTGTGTTTGTTGAAACTGCATCATTCCTTGTTGTGTCATCATTGCATTTGGATCCATGATTTGCGGATTCATGCCGGTCATGTTTGTGTTCACGTTTGACCGAGCCCATGGCGGATTTTTTGGACCACTTCCTGATTGCATACTACCACTTTTATAGTAGTTCAGAACATACACACAAATTAAATTACGTAAACTTTGACTTGTGCACAGGTTGTCCGTAATTTACCCTAAATATATAACAAATACACTGAATATTCAATACGCGAAAATTCGCATTCGCAATGGAAAATAAATGGAGGAATCTGGCAGGAATTGACAGTCAGAACCTGCATCCAAGCGAGTTAGCGAGCGAGGCAGAGACAACAGGCAAGCGAGATAAAGAGCCGGAGACAATTTGGGGTACATTGCGTGATTCCTATCGTCTATCTTTAAAACGTGGGAAGTGGAAGTTTCAATGTATAACGAAATGCATAAATAGTACCTTAAGATTTTTGATCATAATCATAGTGTACAGACGCCATTATTCATAGACAACCGAACGAACCGAAACGACTATAGAGAAAATAAAATTAGAGGATAGACTGTAAAGGTGGACGCACACTTATCAGAGCCGAAGGAAGCGAAAGAGCCGAAAGAATCGAAATTTAGAATTACTTGTATGAAATCCTATGAAACATCGCACACTTATCCGCTCCGAATCGGATGATTCGGCCATATACACATATTTATATTCGTACATATTTGTAAAAACTGTTTATTTATATAGATATTCTAGATGAAAATTGCTTTTGTATTTTGCTATGCGTATAATTATGTTATCGGAAATGTATGTAACCAGTCATTATATTGAATTCCTAGGAATTGTACACAAGGTTAGTCGGAAAGGGGGTACTAAGCCGAAAGGGTGTTAAAGTACCCATAAAAAGGGATAACGTTTGTTCTACAACTTTCCGCAAAACTCGATAGTTTAAGAGAAATAGCTTTTCAAAGATTTCGTAAAAAATATGTTAAAATCTATCTGTCCATAGCTATGATCAGCTGTTTTTACAATTTAGGTCATATTTGGGGTCACGGATTAGAAAAATATTTTTCTGAATTCATAACTAAAACAGGTATGATTTTTTTTAACAAACTAAATTATAAATCTTTTTGCATGCAAATAAAAAGTATCGAATTTTGAAATTTTAACACTTGTTTTAAAATAGTCATCAGTGATACTATAGGGGACCCGCGGCTTCGTACCCCCTTTCCGAATAACCTTGTATAATACCTAAAGTCAACAGGAAATGTGTGAAACAAATTTTACTGTACACATTCCCTAGGAATTCTATACATTTCCTAAACAGCAATCGGAAATGTGTCTTTTCCGTAACATACAGATGTCCCTTCACTACTTGACGATGTCTAGCATCATGCTGTTTGCGTGTTTCTGAGTGTGCTCCGCCAGAAAACTCGCTTTGTTGTCCCCTTCGCTTTACTCGCACACTCGACTAGCGCTATACTCGGGAGGTCGTCGACTCACTTCGCTCGCCACCTCCTGGAACTCGCTACGCTTCGGCCTCGTGCACTCGTTCCACTCAGGACTTACTACGGGAGCTTCCTGCTCCACGTTATAAAATAATACTCTAGGGGTAGGTCAGAGTCTGACCACGTCAAGTCGGGAGCATGGTTGGATTAACAGTGAATTCCACCTATTTTAATTTGTTGCGATCATTGTGTGACCAAATGAAACAATTGCCAAATATTAATGTTAATATTTATACATTTCCTATTACCATTTAGGAACTGCATAAAATGCTCAGGAAATGTATGTATTAAACAATCTTTGACATATTATTTTACAATTTCCTAAATCGGATCGGAATTGTGTACATTTCCTACAAATTGTATACAATTCCTAGGAATTGTCTACAATTCCTAGGAATTGTCTACAATTCCTAGGTTCCATACATTTCTGGTCACATATATACAAATTATTACACGTGACTAATGCTTAATGTCTTGCACTAGCAGCCGTCATTGATCTGTGCTTGCAGCTGCTTGCAGCCAAGAACACAATATTTCGTAGTACATAATCTTTAGTACATAATACTTCCATGCTTGCATTGCAGCCACTTGCAGTACCCAAGTCTTAAGATAATAAATCATTATTACTATAATACCACCCTTAAAGTTACGGCGTACTGGAACACATTATATATTTTGTTTTGTTTGTTTATTATAATAGGCTCACATCCTGTAACACGGGTCATCAGCAAAAAAGTAAACCTCTGTCTAACCATTGGGAAACGAGGGGTGATGGTATCTATATTCATTATTGGGCTTCACTAGTTCTGAATGTTCTACCTAGTCTTTTCCCAATTATATTGGGGTCAGCTTCCATTCTATTATATACCAGTATTTAACCGACTTCCGAAAAGTAGGAGGTTTCTCAACTCGACCGTATATATATATATATATTTTGTGTGTTCGCGGATAACTTCGTCGTTTATGAACCGATTTTGATGATTATTTTTTGTTGTAAAGGAGATATCCCAAGGGTGGTACCATGATAAGGAAACCAGGATCTGATGATGGAGTCAGGAGATGAATAGTGGAACTCCTCAACGGCGAACAGCAAAGACACGAAATTTTGTAAATGGGTTTAACTAAAATGTAACCTGTTCTAACTCCATCATGACATGGCTGCTGCACCCAGGGTTGACTTCCGGCGAGGGAACTCCTAACGGTGAATAGTACAGATACAAAATTTTGTAAATGGATTTAACCATAATAGCCTGTTCTAAAATCCATCATGACATGGCTGATGCACCCAGGGTAGACTTCCGCCGAGGGAACTCCTCAACAGTGAATAGGACAGTAATAAATTTTATTTTACAAGGAGTGATTGCCACCAGACTTCCGCAACCCAGTTACTGGACAATGCCGATATCATATGGTCATACCGGTTGTCAGACTTTCGGGCTTCTATCTACCCGTAACGACTGTCATAAGTATTCGTATGACCCCAGGACCGACTCCGAGGCACGGTACTATAGTTCTGAACATAGGCGTTTAATAGATTATAGAGCCGTTGAAGGAGCTTGGCACAGCCCTGTCTTCATGTAAGTGAACTAACAGGTAGTGATTTGTGTAAAAATAGGTTCTTGTAGTTCCATTATTTGGTAAAAAACTTTTTAGGAAATTACACCAATAGTTAAAGCTAAATTCATAAATATCACTACGTTGGATGCGCTGCGTAGTGACTACTCAAGTAATAGTTGATTGAGTATCATCCTACTAGGGAATGATTCGCTGCACTTAAATGGATCAATATTTCAAGCAGCTATAGGTACTCATTTATCTACGTCCTATATATCCTCGATCAAAGTGCACTATACGCGTTCTAGTGTTTATTAAGCTCATAGTTCAAATGCTTTCAGTAGCTAGAACTTTTCATAGATTGGAATAGTGAGCGTATTGGTTTTTCAGTTTGGTCGTTAATATTCATTGATATTTGAATATTGTTTACTAGCTTCAACCAGGCGAAGCACACGGCCTGCAAAGGACATGGACAAAAAAGTACATTCTATATACATAAACATAGTAAATAATATTGTAAAATAGAAATAGAAAAATGAATTAATACGTAGTTTTTAGCCTCTCTGAACTTGTCAGTTTTTATTACAAAATAATAAGTAATGCAAGATGAATTTAAAGTTCCGTTTGTCAACGTCCGCCATAATGGATCATAGAGAAAGATAAAAAATAATAATGGACGTTCCAAACCACGCTTACTACTTGTAAACATGTGTGATATGGATGGCAAATGCTCTTATTAGGAACATTTTACTCATACGAAACTATCTTCACTGGTAATTGTTGCATTTAATAAAATTATCTTATCATAATTTATGTTGATGCGTAAGATATTTTCTTTTTAATATTTCAGACAAAAAAATACTTAAAACGGAACGCGTTTACTTGTTTGACAGTGTGTTTTTGTCTATGTCAAATGTCAATGTAATATCATATGTCATTTCATTGCGGATTTTTCATTGCGTTACTGTTTGAATTTTTGCGATTATTTTCTCAATTTGACCCCCGCTTATCTACTGACCGATACCTTCTACCACTCAATTACCTTGCTATTAACACTGGACTCTGATTTGCATAGCGTTTCGGATTTGTTTTGTGAATAATTATGAAGTGCATGCATCAACTGCGGAATAGCCATACAAAGGTTGCAGATTGATTTATGATGAGCCTAATCGTCTTGGACAGTTTATTAATGATTATAATATGAACAGAAGACTAACTCTGCATCGCTGTAATGTATAATGAGTTGTCCAGGTAATTAAAAGCTAACAAAATATTTTTATTTGTTTTCTCTAATAAATAAATAATTATTTATACCTACTCTGTGTTTTATTTTGTATTGGTTTTTTATTTCAACACATTGATGTTCACACGTGGAGTTACGCAGAACACCCGAACTTGAACAAGAATGGGAATGTAAACATCTTTACACAAATTATCTGTTATTAAAAAGTACATACCAGTCTCCTTGTTTTATATAAAATCCAATGGATTTAAGTACCGTCTGTCTATTTTTTTCCTTGTTAATTGGTAATTAAACTATAAAAATATAGATAAGGATAACCTGTAAAAATGTATTACATGTTACATTATAATTCTATACACTTATTGCCAGCGATCTGATTAAAGGTTTAGTGAAACTATTTACGTCTAGTCTGTAGTAATGACAAGTTCTATGAGTTTTTTTATTTATAGCACTTTAATGTGCCAATATTCACGAATATAAAACACAAAAAATCATTGGTGTATAATAAATTCGATAACTATGCCGACGCCCATACAGAAATTGGCCATGTCCTTTATAATCTGGTTTCGATTCCCAGATTGATAAAAGTACAATAGGTGTTTTAATTAAGATTTCCGAATCTCACGTTTACTTATATTTAGATCACCATCATAAAACAAAATCTGATTGCAATAAAATCCAATAGTAAGATAAAGCCAAAGTCAATCGCATACCGCACGCATTCACAATTCTCGCAGACCGCCACAAAGGTCCGAAATTGGGCCGAATGTTTGCGGTGGGCTCCCATATCCGTCCTTCTGGAAATCGTTCTATAAAGTCGGCCCTGGGAGGCTAATAACGTCACGGTTGGTAAATCATATTTCATTCATATTAGAAACATAACAACACCACGCCTGTACTACTGTGTAGGGTTGGGCAGAGATGTATAGTAACACCGTCATTTCGCCGTTATGAAGTCCCATGTAATAAGTGGCGAGCCTATTGCCATTAACCGGGCACAAATCCAGACTCCGGTCTGCTACTGCTACGGAAAAACCCAATAACACTTTGCGCGTCCTGGGGATCGAACCCAGGACGCCATGCTCAGCAGTCGCGTTTGCGACCACTAGACCAACTCATATTAGAAATGGATTTGTAAGTGGTAATGTCGTCACCTGAATTTCCTCGTAAGACGCGGAAGACTTACCGTTCTCATCTAGTAGCCAAGCATACGTGGTCATTCAAGACACAAAACAAACCAGAAGCCTTTTACTACTAGAAGTTATTTTTAAAGTTTTTTATGATGTACCACCTACTACTAGTGGCGCTTCCATTTTTCATACTCTTTTGTGCAGAGCGTACGATTGGGCTTTGCATGCGGCTGGTAAAAGATTGCTTTTTGCTGTGTGAATATTCCCAGCAGATGCGGAAATTTTTCATGAATTTCGGTATTAGGCATATTTTTCTATGTTCTGACGTATTCTGTTGGTTGCTATATTAATAAATGTTGTTTTTTTTGCTACGAAAAGCTCGCGTTTTTTTTATAGCTTTAGTCCCTTTGATCTGTTAAAATTAATAGCCAATGATATTTTATGCTGTTGATCTAGGGAAGGCAAGCGTTCGACCGCTACGCTATCACTGCTTATCACTCAGATCCTCCTGCATGGAAGGCAAGCTAGCTGTCTACAAGGTTAGTCGGAAAGGGGGTACTAAGCCGCGGGCCACTTAAAGTATCACTGATGACTATTTTAAAGCAAGTGTTAAAAATTCAAAATTCGATAATTTTTATTTGCAAGAAAAAAGATTTTTATTTTAGTTTTAAAAAAAAAAACATACCTGCTTTAGATAAGAATTCAGAAAATTAAGTTTCTAATTCGTGACCCCAAATATGACCTAAATAGTAAACACAGCTGATGAAACACAGCTACGGATAGATAGATAATAGCATATTTTTTACGAAATCTTTGAGAAGCTTTCTCTTAAACTATCGAGTTTTGGGGAAAGTTGTAGAACAAAAGTTATCCTATAGTACCCATATCCTATAGTTGTTATGGGTATTGTAACTTTCGGCTTAGTACCCCCTTTCCGACTAACCTTGTAGACAGCTAGCTTGCCTTCCATGCAGGAGGATCTGAGTTCAACCCCGGCCTGTACCTCTCACTTTCGAATTCATGTGCAGTCAGTATTTGATTATCACTTGCGTTAACGGTGAAGGAGAGAGACACCTGAGAGGGCTCCATAAAGTTCTCGATGGTGTTGGTGTGTGTAGTCTGCCAAACCGCACCAGACCAGCCTAAACCTTTCCCATTCTCAGAAGAGGCCTGTGCCCAACAGTGGGACAGTAATGGACTTAAGTATTATGTTATGATCTAGTGAACTGTTTGTGTTATACATTGTTGATATAAATGATGACTTGTTCATCTTATGAACTGTTCTTCTTTTCGTGTGGTTAGTGACTAACCTGGTGTCAGAGTTTATGCCGCCCATGGGTCTCTGACTTGGCTTCACATGCCGTCGAGAAATATCTCTTAGGCATGCCGGTTTCCTCACGATGTTTTCCTTCACCGTTTTTAAGCAAGTAATAATTATACAATACGCACATGAATCTGAAAAGTCAGAGGTGCTTGCCTTGGGTTCGAACTCGAGACCTATGACAGTCCGACGTTCACACCACTAGGCTATCACTGCTGAACTGAACTGTTGATATTGTAGAATTGATGTAGTAAACCATTGAGTTCTTTTATGGTCGATTACTGTGTTGATATTTTAAATGTTGATGTTGTGATAGGTGATCTAACGTCGGTATGTATCCCCATAAATACTAGCTGAAGGAAAGACCTGAATTCGATCGGCGCAGACCAGAGAAGATTGGCACAAGAGAGAGGAAGCTCCTCAATGGTCTATACGGGCTGAAGATGATGAAATACGATCTGCTCATAAAGTAACAAGCTAATTACTATTTAGTTGTGTACTAATATCTACGAAGCAGCTCCGAGTTCTTCTACCTTATTAGTATGAATGCTGCAGCTCTGCGGCGATCTTCATACAAAATAGGCTGGAAGCACCATCGACGCGCTTCTTACATATGCACAGAGTACACACCCTTCGGCTAACCGAATCTCTCGATATTGTAAGTTGAACCGCTATATACCTACCTAGTAATTTGATAGAAACTGATGGATGGAATAAAAGGAAATACATTATTGTCTTACCTAAATTTAATCGCTTAGAGCTTGTGGTAATGTTGTTGCCGATGGACCTTGGAAATAAAAATCGAATTGAGGAGAGGCTGGACTTGGTTCTATGTTAAATTCTGCCACAATTGATCCCCCAGCCGCCATTACAGTTGGATAAGCGGCTGCTGGGTAGACGATAGACGACGTTCCAATAACGAGGCACACGTTACACTGCGATATAGCGATATCTAGGGGAAAATACAAACAAGTGTTCATTATTCAGTTTTGAGTTAAATCGCTTAAATACATATTCATAAGGTAATCACTAGTTTTATCTATTGTAGTAGAATCCATAACTTCACCGAACCAGACAATGTGTGGTCTAAGCAGACCACCGCAGTTAGGTTTTTTACAATGAGGGAGATCCTTTTCTGGGATGCTGGAGGTAAGTTTCTTGGAACTCGGTGAACCACTGCCGGCTAGTGCCTAAATACAATAAATAATATTAGAATTAGCAGATGTAGGTACCTACATTATGTAACTAAGCAGGTATCTATACTGTTTCTCAAGGGTCATTATCATCATCAGCCTGTATACAGGGTGTAAACGAAATCATGTAATTCCTTCAAACCTCGTGATGTACTGCCGACATAAATTAACCCTGCACAAGATACTTATGGATCCAATAAAACAATAAATTACAAGAAGTAAATATGTGTTCTTAACGTGAGGCATTTTAGCGTCCCGAGTTAAACGACCGCGCGGTGAGCGATAGCCGCGTTATTCGTTCGGGGTGCTAAAATGCCTCACGCTAAGAACACACGTTTACTTTTTGTAATTTTTATTTATTGAATCCTATAGTATCCCGTGCAGGGTTAATCTATGTCAGCAGTACATCATGAGATTTGAAGGAATTACATGATTTCGTTTACACCCTGTATTCAGAAATAAGTGATTTAACGATGGGAAGAATATTAGTGATGCTGGACAGCTTTGCGATCTGTAATAGTTAGGTACTCTGATTGTCACAAAGTCAGACAGCGCATGTGAAAGCTGTTGAGCCGTATTTCCCGTCCTTAAAGGCAACAGAAACTTTGAATAAAAAGAATTGACAAGATTGCGAAGTTTTTAGGGGCACCGTGCTTGTTAAAATGCCACGAAATTCAGGTGTAGATAGACCCGCCTGCACATACAGTCTAGCCCGATACAGTTTGATAAAAAGATAAACAATCTTTTTGAGTATTTTTATCAGTAGGTACTATTAAAAATTAAGATATTGTTTAAACGAATCAAATTTATTCTCAATTGGACCCTAAGTTTGTAGTTTTGTTGTTAAAACACGTGAAGATTATTAAATATTTACTTATTTTTTTAGTAACCGAATCGGTTGGGGCCAGATTGTAAAAGCACACTAAAAATATATAAGAACTCAGCCAGCAATACCGCGCATATAGGACTGTCAGTGTTGACCAGCACCTCGTTGCATTTAGTACAACGGGTCTTAAAGAGATTGCCATGAAGTTCAATTATGTTCCTGCTCCCAGCCCTAGCATGTAGACCATCCACATTTTGTGTTATCACAGTTACTAACTTGTCAAATGCGTGTTTCTCTCCGTACCGAGCTACAGCTATGTGACCCTGGAACAATACAATAAGAATATTTATGTAAAAACAAATCGAATCACCTAAAGATGGTCTAAGGGCCAAGCCACATCTGATGGAAGATGCGTCGCCGAAATTCCGCCGCTACACATAATTTGCCTGTCACATTTGACCGAAGATGTATTACTAAAACTCCTCGAGTAAATTATACGACGGAAGATCGGCGACGTATCTTCCATCGGATGTGGCTTGGCCCTAAATTAGAATGACGCAACGCATTTGAGTGTATTTTTATATCACATCGTAGTGCTAATGGGGTAGAGGAGCGTGTCATAAAATTTTGACGATTCCTACCTTTCTTCTGGTCTGCAGAGAAAGAGGGTTTTAGTAAATTGTGTATATCGCCCTTAAAGTTTTATTACTATATACCCGGACACAGTATATAATGTTATTTTTGCGTTTGATTTAAGACATGGAGTATGGAGTTTCTATAAACTTTTTACAGATCCAACTACATTTCTTAATTTAATCTCCCATTACACGTAAACTAGGAAAGCCTACTTAGCTGTGATAGTTTTAATAAACTGCCGCTTTAATGTAGGGAAGCTACCTTAAAATTATTTTATACGATTTCATTGCTTTGTATACCCATGCTAAATTTCAGCTTTAATAGCACGAATAGCCTGCTAGTTAAATGGCTGTGACATATAGATGGACAGACGGACATGGCGAAACTATAAGGGTTCTTAGTTTGACTACAGAACCTTAAAAACATCATGTGTGTTTAATAACAAATGTATACAAATACCGCATTAGGTTTTGTCTTCAACACCAATTCCCGTCTATAATGATAGAACTCCCAAACGAAACCAGGGTCTTCCTTAAAAGCTGCAGGGCTAGCAATAAACGAAGCATCCAGTTTTCTCCATAATCCACCTTTTCCTCTAAATGTTGGGATACCAGACTCTGCACTGATACCAGCACCAGATAATATAACAACTGTTTTAGCCGCATTCAAGAGGTATTTCAACTTAGCAAGGTCACTTGTTTGTTTTTGAGAATAGAATTTAGAGAAGTAGCCCTGTTTTTTTCTGTCTTTATAAATAGATCTTAAAATACAGTTGATATATACTTCTAAATGCATTGAAGTGTTGTGGATAGGGTTATTGGTACGAGGTTGTGGACCTGTAAACTGACTTGCCGAAACCAATAAATTTATCTTATCATTAATCTGTGTTATAATAATTAACTGTAATCATGTTACCTATATTTAAATTACTATAGAGTATAACTTTAATAAAAAGGCCTCTATCCTCGCAGCAGCAACCATAGTCCAAAAGAGGTTAACACACTTAAGGCCTGATCAGACAGCGCGTGGCTGGGTGTGATATTCACGTCGCGTGTTGATCGGAACAGAAACTGCCACACCAAGCTTCGCGTGGCAGTTTCTGTGTGGCGTCTTCCATAATAATTCACACGCCAAGAGCACGCAATCAACACGCGACGTGAGTATCAGGGTAATTCTCTGATTTCGATCCGATTTGGGAAAATTAAGAGAAATTTTAGATTTTCAAAATTTTGACGTAGAGTCAAAAATTACTATTAGGTATACATAAGTAGTGAGCCGTTTTTTTTAATTGCATCGATAAATGTCGGAGATATGGGTCACTGAATTTTTTATTTGCTACGGTAATGATATTTCATCTAATGGTAATGATTACTGTACTGAAAGTAATGACATAGTTTTACTGATAATGACTTTTTAGAAGTTTTTGAATGATTTTCTCCCAATTTAATTAAAACAGAACGCTAGATTTTGTCGATTGTTAATTTTTAATAAAAATAAACTGTACAAACTGATGGTAAATTATGGTAATTTCTTCTAATGGTAATGATTACTGTACTGAAAGTAATGACGTAGTTTTACTGCTAATGACATTTTAGAAGTTTTTGAATGATTTTCTCCCAATTTAATTAAAACAGAACGCTAGATTTTGTCGATTGTTAATTTTTAATCAAAATAAATTCTACAAACTGATGGTAAACTATGGTAATGACACTGATGGTAATGACATTTTAGGCTATTTTGATTATAAATGCCGTTATTATAAACTTTATGCACACAAAAATTATATTCGTTAAAATAGTCCTAAAAAGCTACGTAATAAAAGTGGAAATAAAAATTAGATCGACATAGTCACCCAAAATATAAGGATTACGGCGAAGACCACTAAATCGTGACAAACGTGAATTTGAAGCACAATATCGTAATTATTTTTATTTACTTGCGCACACAGCTTTCTCTTCATTCACACAGGCACTTCAGGGTCGCCTGACCAATGCAGAAGCGTGCGGGGTGCAAGGACGGGAGTATGGTTTACACTTACAGAGATATTTGCGTTCCCATGTCTGCTTACTGCTTACTGCTAACTACTAACTAAACGGTTAGTATTTACAAAAAATCAGGTAATTACTTTTAATAATATGTGTAATAAAATGAAAAAATTACAACTAAATCGAACAACGACTTCTATGAAATTTAAAACGATTTTCTTCGTAACTAGAGTGAAGGACACCGATGGTAGTGACATTTGGGCATATTTTTTTTAATTACTTTTTTGTTCTTAGACTTACTCATTCGTATTTAAATGTTTATCTAGCTAAATGTATTTCCACCCTTTTACAGTTGAATCTCACATAATGTGGGTAGTTTTTTTTTTGTTATCGAACATGAGTGATTGTCGTGAAATCAGAGAATTAGCCATCACACAGCCGCGCTCTCTGTTTGACCAGAGCACTACATGGAAAGGATGTCCTATTCTTAAAAATAATCAAGGTCAAAAGTTGTTTAATAATAGTCATTAGCAGACAGCATTAGTGCTTATATAATTATATGGTTGGTGTTTGTAAATGCGGTGTTTAGTTACAAAATTCTCATTTATACCCAGGGGTTTAGAGTTGTTTAGGCTCACCTGTTGTAACATGGATCTTCAGCAAAAATTTAAACCTCTGTCTAATCATTGGGACAACCAGGGGTGATGGTACGTATATTCGTCAATGGGCTTCATAGTCCTGAAAACAGGCGATTAATAGATTCTAGAGCCGTTGAAGGAGCTTGGCACAGCCTTGTCTTCATATAAGTGTAGTTCGTTCTGCCTAGCCTTTTCCCAACTATATTGGGGTCAGCTTTCAGTCTAACCAGATGCGGCTGAATACCAGTATCTTACACGGAGCGACTGGCATCAGACCTCTGCAACCCAGTTACTGGGCAATGCCGATATCCTAAGGTTAAACCGGTTGTCAGACTTTCGGGCTTCTAACTTCCCATGACGACTGTCATAGGTATTCGTATGACATCCGGGACCGACAATTCAACGTGCTCTCCAAGGTACGGAGGGGTCTCGATGTGTAACGAACGGTCACCCATCCACCAACTGACCGCGGCAAGCACAGCTTAACCTCGCAAATCATATTATCCACGCGGTTGGTAATTAGCCACGAGCCTCTCTCTTCATGTAAGTATAATAACAGACAGCGATTTGTGTGATAAATAAGTTCTTAGACCGCACCCGAATTCCATTATTTGGCAACTACTAAGCTGGCTTAATGAACGTACACCAAAATAATTAAAGCTAAATTCAAAAATTTCATATTAGTACGTTGCATCTGTTGTGTACCTACTTGTACCCAAGTAACAGTTGATTGAGTACCATCCTACTAGAGAATGATACGCTGCACTCAGATTGATCAATGTCTCAAGCAGCTATACTTATTTATCTGCGTCTTATATATCCTCGACCAAAGTGCCACTATACGCGTTCTAGTGTTTTTAAGCTTTCAATGGCTGAAACTTTTTATAGATTAGAAAAGAAAGAGAATGTTAATAAAAAAAAAAATTGAATGTTAATGAAAGATTGTCATGGTTCATAATACATAAGGGGTAAGGGTAGAAAAATAACGGAGAAAATCCATATTCTGAACATTTTATGGGCAACCTGACTCTCACGTTCTTTACATCATAGAGAAATATCCATCGATGGTCAATTCATCACCATAATATGCTCGGATAAGTCGATTGTCATACACTACCTGAGGAATCGAAATCGAGCTAGGTCACTCATGAAGGTAGTAAGTACTAATATGACTAGACCTATTTTCCAGTAAGTTGTGGTATGTATGTACCAAGGAACCTTACTTGTTCAACTTGTTGAGCGCGGTTTGCCACAGCCGAGGACCTCCTTTGAAGGGATTATATAATTTAATGTCCGGAGCATCTAATTTGGTTTTAGTATCTGCCCTTTAATTAAGGATTTGGATTAGTAAATGTATTACTACTCTGTAGTTCAATTAAAGAATTTACCGTAAGTAATAGCGCTGCTTCCTACTCAGATTTAGTGTTCGGCCAGACTGGCAGCGTGGTGCCGGGAGCGGCGCGGGTGCGGGAACTTTTCAACTTTTGACAGATCACTCATACGTAGTATCTCTATTTAGTCTGTGGATCACTCTGCTTCCCATATTCACAATGGCTTGATCGTTATTCTTAAATTTTTATTAAATACTTTTAAATCCGGTCTCATAACGTGCGCGATTTACCTGTCCGCAGTGGAGCGTGGCTTCGTTCTGAGCGTTGTCGTGTCCAGTGTTTGTCAAAATATCATATGGATGAAGAAGACTTATTTTTACTGGAAAATTCTTACTAAAAACGATGTTTCGACATCCACAGTGCAGATCGTGCTTGAATAGCACTTATTAATTCTTCAACATTTAATTTTGAAGACGCCATCACAACAACGCGAACTAGTTTGAGATCCCCCGCTCCCGCGCGGGTTATCGCTTGCCGCTCGCGCTCTCACTGCGGCCACTTGTATGAACGACCTATGGCGAGAGCTACCCGCGCGCTCCCCGCGCCAAGCAGCCCGCGCCGCTTCCCGCGCCCGCGTTTGCAGTCTGGCCAAAGGCTACCTTTCTTGTTACATTGTTTATTGAATTTCTCAAATCATGAACATTTCACGTTTCTCAGAATCACGTGCACGTCTCCGCTATCAAATGCGATTTATTTTTGTAAAAAGAATTTGTTCATCCTCGCAGTAAGTCCTCCTGGCCTTTTCCCAATAATGTTGAGGTCAGCACTTCCAGTCTAACCAGATGCGGCTGAATACCGTAATATTTTACACGGAGCGACTGCCATCAGACCTCCGCAACCCAGTTACAGGGCAATGCTAACTTAAGATTAGACCGGTTGTTTGGCTTTCGGGCTTCTGACTACCCGTAACGACTGTCATAGGTATTTTTATGACACCCGGGCCCGACGGTTTACGTGTTCTCCGAGGTATGGAGGGGTCTCGATGAGTAACGAACGGTCATCCATTTACGGACTGACCGCGGCAAGTGCAGCTTTACCTCGCAAATCGCCGCGGTTGTTAATTAACCACGAGCCCCTCTCATACTTGCAGTACTAAAAGTATGAAGAAGTTAATAGTTATTTAAAGGACATTTTGACATTCTGAGGTATAAAATTTAACTAAACACACAATTATTATTACTTTGTCATTGTATGGAACGAGGTTAACCTGCTCTTAAATTTCCTTTAACGCAGTGTTACACGTGCCAGGGCAGAAGATTACTAGCGATGTAAGAAAAACATCAGCTGCTTATCATACAACGCACGTCCTGTAAGTCGACTGATGGAAAGATTATTTTTGCCCCAGCAGTGATGAGAGGCAGTGTCGCTGTAATAAAACAGAAAATTATATTTTGTATTTTTTTAAGTCAGCCTTAATACGACGCAGTTTGGCCTGGGCTTCATAGTGATGGCAAGAGCAATTAATGTTGCCATAATGACTATACATAGTATTAGTACCTATCTGTGCATTAGTAGACAGATTTATAATGAATTTAACACTTTCGTACCAGCTACGTCTTATAATGCCAAATTTATAATATTACTAATATTATAAAGAGGAAATATTTGTATTTTTGTATGTAACGAATAAACTTAAAAACTACTGGACCGATTTCAAAAATTCTTTTGCCGTTCGGAAGCTACGGTATCACTGAGTAACATAGGCTATATTTATTACTGGAATAAAACTTCTTACGCGGGCGGAACCGTGAGGACACAGCTAGTAATATTATAATCAACGCAACGTCTGACCACGCCTACCATAAATGTGCATTTACGCGCACAACGTGTTATAACGCCAGGAGCCTATACTAGATTCTATTAGCGGAATTCCTGCGCCGCAACACTTGACAGTATCTAATGTCTAGAGCGGCAACGCATCAACTTTAGGAGGCGTTTTGCTAAGGACAAGTGTTTTAACGTACATCTAATTTGTATGGGAGGGTATTGTATCACAATGTGAGCATCTGTTTAGAGCTGCGCGGCGTTGGACCGAACGTGTTAATAAGTTGTGCTCAATTTATTAGTGCCTAAAAAGATGTAGCTGTTCATCCTCTTGGTAGTTTAGGATATTCTTTACCAACCTCACGATACTTAACATAACATCATGCCTATATTCCCCGAAGGGTTGGGCAGAGGTGTATAGTAACATCCTCATTTCGCCGATATGTTTCAGTCCCATGTAATAGAGGGCGAGCCTATTGCCATCAACCGGACACTTATCTAAACTTCGGGCTGCTACTGAGGAATTCCACACAGAAAAACCCAATAACACTTTGCCCGACCTGGGGATCGAACCCAGAAACCACTTAACCAACCAAATTAATTCTTTGCGTGGAACACCAGGTTCACATGTTTCGGTTCTAGTTGATCAACTGCCAAATCGGATGCGATTTGAACCGTCTGAACAGACTTTCAATCAAATTGAATCAATTTGAAGGAACATAATCACTTTTAAAAAAAAATAAAACCGACTTCAAATTGTCTGTCTCCGAAGTTCTTCATCAGATCTTCACCAAATTGAAATGGGACCACTTTGAAAGAATACTCTTTCAAACAAAAAAGAATCATTAAAATCGGTTCACAATTAGCAAAGTCATCGCGGAACAAACATACAAAAAAAAAAAACAATCGAATTGAGAACCTCCTCCTTTTTTGAAAGTCGGTTAAAAACGTTTCAACTTTTGTTGATCAACTAATATTGAACCGACTGAACCCGCTATAAGATAGCACATTATAGTAACTCTAATGGTTGTAAAGAAACGGTCATATGCCATAAGCGTCGGTCATAATAAATGATCGATCACAAACGGATATTTATTGTCTTGATGGGCATTTAATTAGTAATTCTTAATTTAGATGTTTTTCATGAAAAATTACTAAACATTCTTCTTTAGCAAGATTTAAGATTATTTCATCAACATTTCGAAATACGACACATCCACCGGTTGCACTTACCAAATGAAACAATAGTCATTGCAAAGCTTGAGATTTCATTTATTTAACACTAGCGACCCGCCCCGTCTTCGTACGGGTGCAATGTAGATACTAATGTGGGGCATATAAATCTTCCTCTTGAATCACTCTATCTATTGTTGAAAACTGCATTAAAATCCGTTGCGCAGTTTAAAAGATCTAAGCGTACAGACAGCGGGAGCGACTTTGTTTTATACTAAGGAAAGAAGAAGATTCTCGATATGTCCTAAATTCAACCTGACACTTTTGACAACACGTGAACGAAAATGTCCGGTCACATTGAGGCTCAGTTGCACCAACTAACTATAACCATAACCGTATCATATTACGTCATATTTGTATTGATTTAACTTTAGAAATTTTGTAACATGTATAGTTAGTTGGTGCAACTGAGTCAAAGAAAGTGCCCAATTTGCACGTTCAGATACACAGAAATCTAAACGTAACAACACGCCTGTATTCCCCGAAGGGTTAGGCAGAGGTGTATAGTAACACCCTCATTTCGCCGTTATATTTAAGTTCCATGTAATAGGGGGCGAGCCTATTGCCATCAACCGGACACAAACCCAAACTCCGGGCTGCTACTGAGGAATTTCACACGGAAAAATCCAATAACACTTTGCCCGACCTGGGGATCGAACCCAGAACTTCACGATCAGCAGTTGCGCTTGCCACCACTAGACCAACGAGGCAGTTCAATTAAGACAATATTTAGATTTCTGTGGTTAGACATTTAGGTATAACGTGAAGATCACTTTACGACTCTAGTAACTCTACTAACCCCATTATGGATCACAATCTCAGTTAAGATATCAAATAGGTTTCAACTTTCATATTGACTTTCTAACTACATACTAGAAACAAGGTCCTAAGGTATTAGGTGTTTTATAAAGAGGAAACCGAATAACCAGATTTTTCTTTCAGTCCTTTTTCGCAACCCACAAAGCTTCAGTGCTGATTAAATTCTATCAAAAACGAGACTGTTTACGTTTATTTACGTAACTGTATGTGTTACGTACACATTTAGCGCTTCAAAAGAGTTAGACCTATATCCCTTTTTAATTATCTCTCGAAACCCAATAAGCCTGAAGAGATCGAATCGTAGTGAGGTAGTTACTAATATAAGTATAACGCTCTAATTCATAAATCAAAACATCCCTTTGCTCCCTATAATTATCATGGTGTCCTTCATGAATTACTTTTTTGATCGTAAAATTACTTTTTGACTCATAAAGGTATAAATAATACTACATCATATCGCTAACCTTAACAATCTTAACATACACTCGGCTACTACATGGTCTTGCATAAGTATTATACAATAGCAGCTATGATCAAAGCTCTCGTATATCAAATTGGAGGGTTGGTAACCTAAAAAATGCGGTCTAACTTAAAAGCTATTACTAGCACGCGCTCGCGCCAACTGCGGTATATGAAACACCAACCTGTATGCTTTTTGAACGAAACCATTGACGTCATAGGGTCACGCATGCGCCCTGGATAGCGTCGCCATTACTCGCTGTTCGCAAAGGGGAGTGAGGAATGTGAGGATCTGAATAACACAACGCGGCACGCTGTAATTGCGGGCAGTCGTATCGTAGACCGAATCAGAAGCTAAATAACGCGGGAAGACGACCCCGGTAAGTAACGACGTAATAATAATTACAGAGATAAAATTAACGCGTCAACCTCTCGCTATTCTCCGTGGAAAGTTTTTTTAACTTTTTTTTTGTGCTTGTTTGTTTCAATGGAGATTACGTATTTATTTACTTGAGGTTTCAGTCTCATTTTATTTCGCGAATGTTTTTATGTAATTTTGTTATTAGATTTTTGTTTGATATTTAGTTTACTTTAAGGTCCAATTTAGATACAATAAGATAATTTCAAAGTTCATTTTATATCGATTTTAATAAGTTTTGATTGGATCTAACTTTATATTGGTAGTAGTAACGTCATATAATAGGTACGTATTTTTTTGTATAAAAGACCAAAATTTTGTTCTTACATCAATAGATTAGGTAACTTATTTATTGTTTTTAATAACAGGGAAATCCAGGGTGCATTTTTGTAGTTATTTTCGTTATGTTTTGGCCGGATCGATGTACTACCAAATATTACAAGATCTTTAAAAATTTTTTCGTATTGTATTTACGAATTTTAAAATGTTTTCCTCGTACTTTTACAACTTTAAGTTCACAGCAGTGGACAACAGATTGGTTCATTGTCGTTTCTTAAATATATTACGGAGTCAGTTACTGTGCAGTAGGTAGAGGTATCATGGTCTCATCATGGTCTATCATGGAAGATGAGGAGCATCTAAGAGACGCTGCGGTACGTTTTCTATGGAGGAATTCGAAAAAAGGTTTCAACAAACGCCTTACTTACACACCCATATGAACATGAAATGTCAAGTTTATAGTTAAGAAAATATTTTGTGCGAGTATCTTATTCTACTACTAGGTACTGCTATTAGATAAGTAAAAACGAAATAATAAAAATTGTTTAAGTATACGCCGGAAAAAAATATAGGAATATTTAATATTTGAAATAAAATAAATAATTTAAAAAATCAAAAACCCGACTGCAAGAAAAATTATTTAAAAGTAGTGCACTAAAAAGACCGAAACAAGATTGAGAATAGAAAACAAAATTCAAATAAACTATAAACGAAGTAAACTCTACTTCGGTTTAACAGTCTATATTATGAGCTGAAAGCCTAAGTTAAATACCCGCATTAAGTTTAGTAGCACGGAACCCATTAATTTTCTTTCGGTTTATAATTTGCAATTGGGTCCCGCCTGCTACTAAACTTAATGCGGGTATTTAACTTAGGCTTTCAGCTCATAATATAGACTGTTAAACCGAAGTAGAGTTTACTTCGTTTATAGTTTATTTGAATTTTTTCTATTCTCAATCTTGTTTCGGTCTTTTTAGTGCATTACTTTTAAATTATGTTTCTTGCAGTCGGGTTTTTGATTTTTTAAATTATTTATTTTATTTTAAACTTTTTAGTGTCCCATGATAGCACGAGGTCCGACACAAACATGGCCCTTTTTTACGCTATCAAAAACTTTTAAACCAATTTATGATTCCTAATCAAATTTAAACATATAACTTATACTTACTTACTTACTTGCATGTACTTAATGACGTAGCAGACAGCATAGATCTGTTTACTTGTTCTCTGAGTGAGTTCACAAAAACCACGATGTACAGAATATGTTATGGTAAATAATAAAACTGTAATTAAGGCCACACTTTTGAATTAGGAAATTCCTGTAATGATAGTGATGATGAGTTAGTAAATAAATAAATATGTATTTTTGTAATCCCATTTTAATTTCCTTTATTTTGACACCCTACTCGATAGGTTTGGTTATTTTTTTTATTAACGTAGGTATTACTATTTCAAGCCAAAGATCCGCCATTTTTTATTTTTTGTTCATACACCTGTCTAAGGACACTTGGGTTTTTAAGACGAATGTAACGATACTTTAACTGTCTAAATCCATCCAGCCGTCCGGAAGATACGAGGTAATAAAGAAATTTACAAACATACGAGCACATCTTCATAATTTAGAATAATGAATAACTTTACCTTTTGTGTATAATAAAGTTATAATATAATTTATTTTTTGGCAATGTATATTTCATACTTTCGACAACCAGGTACACGTTAATAAAAAAGACCAGAAACTACAATTAAAATTAAATGATAATTGGGCTATTCAGGTAATAAGGTTTTTCTCGGACTTAATTTAGAGATCTGCCTGCGCTGTTCCCACTTATAAAACTAGGTGATTGAAGTCACAAACGAATGACTGATTTGACATCTTCAGCGTTTCTGTCTACGACTAGAATAGAATCATCATAGAATCAATGTTACAACTTTTATTAACTAGATGATCCGGAGAACTTCGTACCAACTAAAATGTTTTTTTTTTAATTTTTCATAATTTTATTTTTTCTTAAACCACCCCAGTAATGAGGTGAACAAAACAAAAAAACAATTCAAATCGGTCGAGCCATTTTCGAGTTTTTGCGAGACTAACGCGCGGCAATTATTATTGATTTTCATATACCTATATAAATAAGATATTTAGTAGGGTTTGGTATATGTTACGCAGTGTTCAAATTTCAAAATTTATTCATGTAATGTAGATGTGTTAAGTAAATAAATTATCAGACTACTGACATTATTTAAATAAATCTTATGTTGTATCATCGACCTAATAAAGGGCTATTTAACACGATCTCAGGAATGGCGGTATACATTTCCAGTCTAGTCATGTACCGCCAAATTGTTAGAAGGCGACTGTAAACATTTTATAAGTTGTAAACTTAATTCCAAGTTCGCCAGTAGTTTACCTCGGGGCGGTTTCTTGAAGGTACATAAAATATTTGAGCCAACAGAGTTACGGAGAGAATTTCTGTTAGCTGGATAGCGTTTCAGTAGTCTGGTTTAGATGTTTATATAACAATGTAAATCTACGTGTTACGGCAGCGTACAGTAAATTAAATACTAAAGCATATTGAATGTCATTAAAAATATTTTCATTCAGTACAAGAAAAATTATCACGATCGAGCAATCGGTTTTCATTTTATATGACTATGAAATTCAGTCGGAAACTTAACTCAGTTGAATGTATTTACGACCGCTACATGTTTTCTTCCTTTTGAATATTTACCTCGAATCGTTATTAGCAGTTTACAAAGAAGCTCGCATATTTTTATCGTACGTATTCCATAAAAACAGTACAAAACTTAATTTTCCTCGCTATGCAAAAGGTTTTCAGTAGCCACTTGTTACAAATGATAAAAATAAAAAGACGATTCCGTGAATTGTGCTCTAATTTGATAATTTGCAGGATTTTTATTACTCATGTTTTTATACATGTTAAGCAATTTCAGTTCATTTTCCTTTCATTTAGGAGCCAATATCACGTTTATAAGCAAGTAATTTTACCCGATCAACTCGAAATAGAGCTCTTGTTCTCGGATAATAAGTAAAATCCTTCTTTGGATGGACTTTTATACTGTATTACAAAGGATTTTAATCATACTCGAGATGAAAGAAATTAATCGATGTTTACCCGAGCATGGTGTCTTATGGTAAGCGGAGATTGGCTCGAGGGGACGACATATTGTATACATGTATAGGGGTGATATGGACATTGTATTGTCTTGGGCTCTTTTATTTGACCTGAGGGGAGGCGACGTGTTTGTTCTGAGCCCTTTTCATTATGAGTACTTACTTTTTTGCGTATTTTGTGTAAGACAAGAAATAAAGATGTCGCTTGTCTTCTTCTACCTAACTTTTGCGAAATAATGTGGGAAATCTTCTTCTTCATTTCGTGTGGTTAGTGACTAACCTGGTGTCAGAGTTTAGCCGCCCATGGGCCTTTGACTTGGCTTCACATGCCGTCGAGAAATATCTTTCAGGCATGCTGGTTTCCTCACGATATTTTCCGTGCGAAATGATTTCTGGTTTATTTGTAGACTGATTCTGATTGTTCAAAATATTAGAACTATTCTACAGCTGGATTTGGGTTCAATCGTTGTCAAGACACTTAGTGCTAATTCACATACACCGCGATCGATAATGTGAATGCTCTCATCGTGTCTCCTTTAAGAATATTTTATCAGAGCGAGAAAATGACGATGTCTTAGTACAAAAGAGTACATTGAGCACACTTAGTAATAAGTCTTGCTTACAATGAAGCGAACAAATCGCGAAAATCGTTGCTTTTGCAATGTGAAACATTTTAATAATGCTTTGAAATTTCGATCTCAACTCGGTGAATACCTAAATCGTCGTTCCGAACGTGACCCGCAGAAAATCCAGTGAAAAATACTCAAGTATCCAAAAAGTATTAAAATGTATATCCTTTACATATAATATAAAGGATATGTTCTCTTATTTATAATACTCGTTCGCTTTCCGAAATAAGCATCAAACAATTAGTCACGCTTGAATGATTTGGTAACTCTACTTGTAAAAGATGTTTTTTGGTAAGATCGAGAGAGTGATAATAATCACGTTCCATTGAAAACAACTTTAACTTCACGTTATTACTTCTTCTCTCGAGTCAGCACGTGCTATACACGAATAACTCATGCGCCTTAGTGAAAAGATTAGCCAGTCAGCAAGGTAAGTAAGTAGCGAGGCTGACTGTCAGGGTGCGCCGGACGTACTTGAGTATCGTCACTAGTGCAGCCTAATAACTTCTCTGTTGTCCATGTTTGGGCTGAAAGTAAACATATGAGATCTAAACGCATAGAATCATGAGGGGTCCGATATCCAGTAGCCCACTGCTGGGTATCGGAATGGGTTAAAGAGGTTGGGAGATAATTGGTTGGAGAAGATGAAGAACAGGAAACAGGCACAAACAAATGAACAATAATGGACTTTAAAAATATATTGTGTGCGATTCTGTTCCTTGGGGACGAAAAGCAATTCATTGAATCTGTCAGGTATATTGCTTTACAAAAGAAAATTTTAATCGTACTCGAAATGAAAAGATTTATTGATATTTGCTAAAGCGTGGTCTCTAACATCGGGGATCGGCTGGAAAGGAATGAAGAAATTGTATTGTCAGAGGCACTGTGTGGCTACACAGTAAAAAAAAAACTAGATTTGTCGTGTCCCAATGGACTTTCTTAGCACCCATTGAACCGAGATACTGCGTGTTTGTTATCTTTTGTAGAATACTTGTATGTAATAGCTACATTGGGAATTAATTGATTTAATAGATTTGGAAGTTCTTTACTAAACGACTAATATTATCAAGTGGGATCGACTACGTTTGAAATTACTGTCCTGCAGGCATGGCAGTACGTTTGACGTATAGTATTGTAAATTATTTTGAAATAATTGAATTGAAAAATTGACAATTTTGAATCTAAAATACAACTGTCCTATAACATTTTGGTTAATTTCTTTTTGCGATCTGCACAATTTGTATCATACGTAGATATTACTAAAGTTTTCAATTTCATTAAATAGTATGTGTGAAAAGAGTATTTCCGATTCAAAATTCATTCACATTAACGGTACGTTTACGTTGGTAACTCGACGTCATTTGTGCTAGGTCTACTGTTATCAAAAGATTACGGAGGATTAAACTCTGTGTGAGTCGCGTTCGCCACTGGTAGGTGGGGCATTCTTCGAAAAATATTAACAAAAATTGAGAACGTCATTAGCATCATCCCAAAGTTAAGAATGCAGATGTTTAATACTATAATTATGATAATGAAAACTCAAACTATACCGCTGCCGTCAAGCAATAAGACAAGAACAAAAACAATCTGACAATACTATAACGTTAACAACCCGGGAGAAGAATGATTTGTTAAAATAATGTTAAAAAATTTCGAATATTCACCCAGGTACACTTTTGACTTAGCTCTTATTGCTTCGAGCATCAAACGTGGATCGAGATCATATTGGTTTAGTAATCGTATCTTTTTTGTAGCAGCTGTCCACTCCAGTAATGTATTCGTGGAAGGTTTGTCTACTACGTAGTTTTACTTTTGGTAGAACCAAAAAGTTTGGTAAACGTGCCCTTTGATTAAATAATTACAAAGTTCAGGAACATTTGAGCTAATTAATAAAACCAAATATTTGAACACAGCACATGGATTTCAATTTCAATGTGTAAAGTTACTACAAAGTTACTTGATTATAAATACTAATTAGTTTGATTAGGATACGATGACTGAATAACTTTGAAGTGTGAGCGGCTTGCGGTATGTTTTCAATTTTTTTTCACATTTATTCTTACGGGAATATTTTGAATACATTCAACCCATTTCTGCTCATATGTCGATCACTTCTCATTGTTCCAACGCCAAATGAACGCCAATCGCTTTGTAATCGCAGAAGTGGCAATTGCCAATTTCACAGCCTAATTATAGATGCCGCGTTTGCAGTTTGTATATAATTTGGGTGTCGGTAACTAAATCCGAGTGTACAGTTCAATCAATGTTATACGACTATGTTGTATTACATACATAACGAATTTAGACTAGTTTCACTGAGGGATTGAGTTTCCTATCAAGGAATTTGCGGAAAATGAGCGGATATTTGAAGCATTCCATTTTTAATCGGAATAGAAATACTATGGTGTGATTCGAATTGGTGCTATTCAAATTGGTGCGCTAAATTAAATTTCTCTGATATTTTCGTTAACTTATTTGTAGGTATTGTCATCACAAGACATTATTATAGGAATTATTGGTATATTTAGATGATGTTGTTGTATAATATGTTCTGAATTGTGTTCTTGATTTTCTATGGTGGCTACAAATGAGTTTCGTAGTCGTAGATTACATATCGCACCCTTAGTAATGTAAGGGCACAACTCGAAATATCGAGTTTTTGAGTTTCTGTGTTAGTTGGTCTCAATATCAACTGTTCTACCACTTGACTTTCACAGAACAAGAAGAAAGACAATATTAAAGCAAATACTGTAATTATACTGTACAAAATACCGTGAAAACATAGGGTTCCCTGAATCTTTAAACACGTTTTCCCAAAAGTTCATATTTTCGAGTTGTGCCCTTACATTACTAAGGGTGCGATATATTTACTAAAGATTAATACCTACTTGACCCCTTCGGATTCCGACAAACTCTATATCAGACAGCGCAACAGGCTGACCAAGTATTTTCTCATTAATTTTTCTCACGGATTTTGGAGCCATTCGCCATTTTGCAGATTAACTCGTATAATTCTCACTCTCATGTCCGATGAACTGCGAAATGGGCCAGATTGGGAATCAATCACTTTCACTTGAGTGCTCCTTATATATTATTTATTTTACAGCAAAAATATGGCTATAGCTAGTTCTAGCCAGTGAAAACAACAAGCTGTTGAGCGTGCGTCCTTAAATAAATGACAGGATCTTTTCGCTTTTTCAATGATTGACAGAGCCACGCATCAAAACAATCATTCTATTGCAATGAGTCTCATAGGGCGTGAGCACATATTTACGGCACGACGCGGCTACCGGGAGACGGCACGGCGTCGTTCCGCGGCACGGTGCCGTGTACGGTGCACCGCGGAATACGGCGAACCACTCGGTAGTTAATGTTTTGTTGTTGTTGCTTCATATTTCCTCTCAAAATGACCTCCATCATGGTTCATTATAGAAAGATATGGATTCAGCCAATATTTTCTTTGATTCTGTTTTTTCTTCATTCGTCGCCTTAGTAACAGGAGCAGAATAATACGCCTTTCGCGGTCCATATCAAGACAAAAACTGAACGATGGTTACTGCCTTGTGTCCGCGGTGCACCGTACACGGCGCCGTGTGCCGGCGCTGGTAGTGGCGTCGTGCCGTTACACGGTGGCCGGTGCCTTACCGTAGAGATATGTCCACGCCCGTAACTAGGTACTCGATAGTATTTTGTTTCGCTTGTTGTTATAACACGCAGATTCCAGCTACGTATCGCATTCTTCGTATTGGCGTTTCTGGGAACCCTCTTCACACAAACTGTTATCCGTTTCAAATGCTGTTAGGATAGGTCCTTTTGGAACTGCGTTACGTGGCAGTGATTATGTGTAGTGTCAGAAAAACAATCGGGTGAATTTAACGTAAAGTTGATGTCAAACGGCGCTTCATTCAAAAAGGTCCTATCACAACAGCATTTGAAACGAGTATAGTACCTACTCTACTTTAGTCTACAAAATTGCTTTATGAGGGGACGTGACTCGTAAAACAACCCATTCTCCTGAAATCCCTCAGTTCTCAAATTCAAAGTAGTTTATTTTGCTGTCAGTCAGTTACAAAAACGAATCAACTATTACATAGGTACGATGTTTAGCATAGAAGTAGCAACAACTACAATGGATGTACCTACCTATATATCGATCTGTGGACATGAAACACGATCGCTAATCTTCCAATTTAAGATACGAGACTCAATTGACCCGGCTCATTGTAGTGCCCATTCATTGGCAATAAGCTAAAATCCTTCTTCCAATTACGATTCAAATTGTATGTTTCCTTCTTTTGCACTTTAAGTGCTTGCCCAGACTGGCAGCGCGGTGCGGGGAGCGGCGCGGGTGCGGGAACGCGCGCGATTTGCCTGTCCGCAGTGGAATTGGCTTCGTTTTGAGCGTTGTCGTGTCCAGTGTTTGTCAAAATATAATATGGATGAAGAAGACATTTTTACTGGAAAATTCTTACTAAAAAACGATGTTTCGACATTTAATTTTGAAGTCGCCATCACAACAACGCGCGTGGTCAGCTCGAACTACATAGTTTGAGATCCCCCGCTCCCGCGCGGGTTGTTGCTTGCCACCCGCGCACTCACTGCGGCCACTTGTATGAACGAGCTATGGCGTGAGTTACCCGCGCGCTCCCCGCGCCAAGTAGCCCTCGCCGCTTCCCGCGCTCGCGTGCCGACTATGGACACTCAAATGAACTTCTTCTGTTTGATTTCGCCGCATCGCGTCCGCGTTTGCAGTCTGGCCAAGCACTAAAGCACTAGCAACTCGCCCTGACTTTGCTTGTAGTTTATAAAAAATTACAGTTAATGGATATTTAATAATGCATGGCTCGGAGGTGTTTGATATAGAAGAAAAGAGACATGCTGATGAAAAAGAATATCTATATAAATTATTGCAAAATGACATCTGTAACTAGACAAAGTATACGCTTCTACAACAAAATTCCAGGCAATATTCAAGACTTAAGTCTTAATAAATTTAAGTCCTATGTAAAGCAGAAACTATGCAAAAAGGGTTTCTATAACGTTAAAGATTATATGGACGATAAAAATGCTTGGAATTGAGCCGCTCGCTGTTATCACAGACGCATCATTGTAATTATTTCATAACATTATTATTTTTTATTTTATCCTTTTGACATATATAATCGAATTATTTTTTTCAATGATTATTATTATTTTACCATCACCTCATTTTTTACGTTACATTTTTAATAAATTGTAAATGTGAGTACCATGTAGGGTAGCTATATACACGAATTTTGTAAACGTTTGGCGGTTCTTGAGTTTTTTTTTGTGACCCACACAAATGTCCAGCTGATTGATAGCGTCGTGCAGCGGTCGGGTTGTTGAGCTCCCTAAAATAAGGTTTGAGCTCCGCGATGATTGAAGCAGATGTACCGTCAGTTAGGACAGGTCAACTCGAAACTGCTATGGCACTTTCCTCAAAAGACCATTCCAAACGTTGCCCTACATCGTTTCACTCGCATAGTTTGTATACTACAATGTCTGGACTTTATCTGGACTATTGTCTGGACTGGCAAAATAGGTTTTTGTATTATAGTTATTATTTTAATAATATCGCTTTACAATACTTCATTCCAAACTGTAAAGTATGAGCATCATGCAGCTATTAGTGATATGCTTATAATCATATCATATTACTGCCTATTGTCTGGTAATATGAGTCTGTCATGCTCACTTAAATGTCTTGCTGATGGTGGCGTTGTTTATCCGGTCGTTGAGTTCCCTATAATATGGTTGAGCTGACCGATGCGGATGTGCACGTCATGCTCGTGAACGGGTGCCGTCTGTCGGGACTGGTCAGCTCTTAACTGCTATGGCAATCATAGAAGGCATATTTTTCTATTTGTTACTCTTATGTGAGTTTATTTGTTACATTAACCTGCATTATTCTCATTCTATTTCTCACACTACTGTAATGGAATTGTAATGAACTACTATTTTAAAAAGAGTATTCATGGAGTTTCTTGCCGGCTCTTCTCCATAGAACCTACCTTTTGGAACCGTGCACCTAGTCGTGACGTTTTAAAAGTGCCTGAAATCTGGTCTATTTGAAATAAAAAACTTTGACTTTGACTTTGACTTAGACTAAATTATGATAGAAAATGAGCACTTAATGAACTAATTTCACGCTTTAATTTAGTTTTCAATTTGTTTTCTTTTTTATTCAAACATTAAGACAATGGCAGGGCAGATGTTTGTTATAGTTAAAAAGGCTACAGTGTTTGTACAGTCTGCGCTACAGTGAAAAACGTTTAACATTGATAAAAGAAGCTAATAGCTTTTCTCTGAGCTCTTATTTATTTACTGACTTACGAAGAGAACTCATAAATAAGCTCTAGCAATAGATGGCACTACTATTGTGTAATTAGTCGACACTTCGTTCCAATTCAAAGAGGCCTTACAATTGTATTGTAAGCAATTGTATGATACAGGACTATCGGCTTATCCGTATTTAATACGTATTAGTAGAAGTACTTCTCCATAGTGGCAGGCGAATATTGGATAAGAGTAAAAGCTTTAGTGGGAAACGGGGCAGTGTTTGTGTTTTGATTATTGATGTGTAAACTGCGATTATCGTAATTTTTCTTAGCAGCGTTTTTTAAGATCGAGCAGTCTATTTGAAGGTTTCTTCAATAGAAGACATGAAGAGACAAGAGGGCTCGTGGCTAATTACCAACCGCGCGGGTCATACGGTTTGCGGTGTTTAACTGCGCTTGCCGCGGTCAGTCGGTGGATGGGTGACCGTTCGTTACACATCGAAACCCCCCCCCCCGTACCTCGGAGAGCACGTTGAACAGTCGGGCCCGGGTGTCATACGAATACCTATGACAGTCATTACGGGAAGTTAGAAACCTGAAAGTCTGACAACTGGTCTAACCTTAGGATATCGGCATTGCCCAGTAACTGGGTTGCGGAGGTCTGATGGCAGTTGCTCCGTGTAAAATACTGGTATTCAGCCGCATCTGGTTAGACTGAAAGATGATCTCAACATAGTTGTGAAAAAGCTAGGCAGAACCGAACATTCAGTAGAAGACATGCTCGGGCTTACATGATGATAATTATGATATACAGACGGTCAAATGTTCTTCTGATACACATAACACGAGGCATAATGCCCCATTATTCATTGAGTCGTTTATTGTATGTAATTCGGTCGAGTTAAACGATGATAGCGTTCTATACGACAAATTCGTTGCTATCCAACGAAATCTAATAAGGCATTCTATATTGAATTTATTTATTCATTTTTCCATTGCTCTCACATTTTTTCACCATGTGCACCTTCTCTTCTAGAAGTGACCAGAAAGAGAAAGAAAATCAACTAACACTGTTTAAAAAAATACAATATGTGTTTGAATAAACCGTTAGGTATATAACTTTGTTCCCCTTTCTCTCGATAATTGAAATAATCTCACACAACTCATCTTCAAAATTAATTATTGCGAAAATAGTTCAAATATTTATTCTCTACACAGTTCAATTACGTGTAAACAATTTTCCTTTTGAGTTAAACTTCGTGGAACTGATTCTTCTGCGGACGTTCACAGACGGTTCCAGATGTGTTCCTATGTGTGAGTGCCACGTCGTCTGGATGAGATTCGCTGTGCAATCAGTCTCTTGTGTTTAACTAGATGCACTGTAGATAGCTTAATGTGTTTTGCAAACAATATTTCAGACGGGGAAGTAAATTTATGTTACTTCTTAGCGGCAGAGTGAAGTACCAAGGACTAACTACTTTATTGGTCTAGTGACAGCAGAGGTCATGTCTTTGTTTTAGAGGTTGGAAAACAATTTGCTGTTATTGTACCCAATAAATATCGATAGATTTCACTTCTCTTTTTAGGCCTAATGTTATTCAACTAGTTTAATTTCACGGAGCTGGCGTCCGAGCATTCATTGTGACCGCCCAGATCGGCGAACTGTGAGCGTGTGATGCGTAGATCCTCTAGAAACCCTAAACTTTTTTCTATTTGTCTTAAATTAAAAGCGCTAAATCCACTAGCAAGTTATATTGCACAAGTTGACATCTGCAACCGACTTTCACTGTGGACACACCTGTAGAGATTCGACTTCTGGAAGTTATACCAACTAATAGCCGATTCCTATAATTTACGGAGCGTTATTGGTTAAAATTGAGACTCTTGTATCTTTATCAATAATGAAGCAAAGACTTCATAACTTTTCATAGTAGACCCTCCCAACGATAGTAGCTATCACATGTAAAATTAGCTTACGAGTCTATTTTTATGCTCCATAACTTTTGCCCGCAGCTTCGCTTGTGTGATTTTTTTTCACCCCCTTAGGGGTTGAATTTCGAGAAATCCCTTCTTAGTGGATGTTTACGTCACAAAATGAACCTATTATCAAAATTTCAAGTTTCTAACCCCAGCCGTTTAGGCTGTGCGTTGATAGATCAGTCAGTCAGTCAGCTTCTCCTTTTATAAGTATAGATTTCGCAATAAAAAATGCTACCATTAGTAAGCAAACGATTCGTGTTTGACCCGGTTAGGATCCGGGCTTAAGCAAGCATCAGTTAATTTAATAACTTGCACAATTTAACGTGCTTGTGGGTGTAGGGCTAAACAAACTATCTCATTTGAATCCCAGGATTATTTGTTAAAAAATTTAAGGCTATTATTATTATATGTTAATTGGGCCCAAAACTAGAACCCAGAAGGGAAACTTTATTGGTAATTAATAATAATATTCATTTGAATAATTATGCAGATGGAACCCTTGGATTTATTTACTTAATTCAATATATCCTACGGTAGTCTTAATTAATTTCTATCCCGACCTGATGAATGAATGACAAGCAGATTCTGTGGGAGTTTCACAATGAATTGGGAGAAACTGTTTATTAACTATATAGTATACGGTTGGTTAATAATACAAGATGCTAATGAATTTATGCTAATGAACTACCCGTATTGTCAAGACTTGCATGACGTTATAAATACTCCATCGAGGCGGAGTGGCGACGAACGGGGGTCTCATGATTGTAGAAGACATGAAGAAATATTAGTTTCCTAGTTGGTAATTTTTTACACTGCACCGTTCGCATCCACTTCATTCTGTCTCAAAGGAGTGGTGGTATTAAATGAGTCGATACCGATCGACTCTGATATCGATTAAACAAAATGACAAAAAAAATACCAACAGACATTAAAGGCGTTTTTACTTTTTCAAAGATTTTTTCCTATTTCCAAGACACGGTTGCTCAAGCAAAATCTTATTTATATAAGTTTTTCGGTTGTAATTTAAGGGGGAAAAAATCAGATTCCTCTCTTAAGGCGGTATACTCTCACAGACACGTATTATCCGTAAAATACAATGGTACCTATCAAGAAAAATGGATATCAGATGAAAAGGATACCATTATACATTTATTGGAACTGATTTATACGTATACGAAGATTTTCATAGTGTTGTGAGTTTTACCACAAAACAGATAGGTACAGAAGTCAATCACATGTATGTACTTCACTTTTCATACCTATGCTCGGCGCTCGCTCATTCTATATATCTATCTCTCTCAAGCGCATGGCACTCGCGCTCGCACTCACTCGCACTCACTCGCACTCTAGTCCCAAACAGTCCGTGATATCGTGTCCGTGAGCAGTGTCTATGTGTGCGTTGCTCGAGCGCACTTGTATGTAGATTGACTTCTGTACCTATCTGTTTTGTGGTTTTACTGTTGCAAAGCGAAATAAATAGGATCAATTTATATGATTCGTTTTTTGGAATTTCTGTGATATTTTTTTTCGTTTTATTCCGACTTGGTCGCGTTTGACCCTAGTCGCACCTGATAGCAAGCGCAGGCAGGGTCTAAAGATGGAGAACACGAATCCAAGTAACAGAGATATAGAGGGATTCCTGTTAGTCTATACCAATCAGGCTGTTTGCTGTCTTCCTTGAAAGTGCTTGGTGCTGGATTTTAATGTGGGTGTGGTAGCTAGCCAGACAGACTGTAATAGAGTACGACTAAGCGTGCTGGGTTTTGTTGGTGGTTGAAATAAATTGTTTATGAATACTAAAGGTGTTTCATGAGCTCCTTATATAGACCGCGACGACGACTTTCCTAATAGATATCTTACGGCCTACCGTAACATATCTATTAGGAAAGTTGTACCTACACTGGAATGATTAACTTCAGTTATTTTACATTATAATCTTATATGTATGTAGGTAAGTAAACGTTTTTATGAATAAATAAATATTATATAACACATTATACTATTTTAAATAAAAAATAGGTAGTAGTCCACCGGCATTGGAAACAGGGTGCTTACTACAAGGTGCTCATAGACCAAGACTTCTTAATAATAAAATGAGCGTCCAGAAAAAGGCACATTGTTTTAAATATTATTTTGATTACGATATACAATCGACAGTCAATCCCAAAAGTAAGGGGATAGAGCCTTTGTGGCATAGTCAGCATGCCGCCATTTTTATTTTTCAAAGTTGCGGTACACTTTTATGCCTGTATATTGGTAGAGGACACTTAAACAAACAAAAAATGTCAGCAATACGGTGCCCTAAACGTTGCCGAGATATTTGGAGGCAAAGATCGCCATATGAGAACAATGACATGTCTTCTACCAGTAACACCGAGCACAGTAACCTTGAAAAATATTAAAATGGCGGCAAGGTGACTATGCCAGCTTCCATTGAAAAATGTTTGAATCTCTTTGTTTTCAATATTGTAGCGATAATAAAACCTCTTACAAAAACATTTATCTAGTAGATGCAAAATGTTAATTTTACCAAGAATTCGAAATGTTTAAAGGTACACAAAGTTTTCGCAAACTTCAGCTGTTGTTACAAGGTTGGAAATTATCTTCGTTTTACCATAGGACCAGTACAGAGAAATTTATTTTGAGTAATAGGATTGTTCGCGGTTTCTTAAAATCTGTTTGTGCCTTTAAAACTTTGAGACTTGGAGCTAAAGTTACAGTTATTGAAATTAATATTCCATTTGAAGTATTGTTACTCTAAAATATTATGTGCGTTAACTGATTTTCAATTAATCTTCTATTGAATCATGTTAAGACTTATAGATAATGCATAAACCAATAGAAAATTAATTGGAAATCATATTTTTGAGCCATAATAGTCGTGAATTTAACCTTTTGACGAAATAATAAATGGCAGCTCAAGTGGCGCGGTTGTGAATTTTAACAGTATCAGAGTTCGAGTTTTAAAAGTTTAAACAAGGATGATCTCGTGCCACGACTATTTGAAAGTGCATAACAAACCTTACATTATTGAAACAGAGAATTTCAACTCAAAACGTTGTTGTTGACGACTGCCTTGTTGGTCTAGTGGTCGCAAGCGCGACTGCTGAGCATGAGGTCCTGGGTTCGATCCCCAGGTCGGGCAGAGTTATTGGGTTTTTCCATTAGGAATTTCTTAGTAGCAGCTCAAAGTCTGGGTTTGTGCCCGGTTAATGACAATAGGCTCGCCTCCTATTACACGGAACTTAAACATCAGCGAAATGAGGGTGTAATACATCTCTGCCGATCCCTTCGGGGAATACAAGGCGTGATGTTATGTTATGGTAACTCAAAACGTACAGCGATACTTTTCCAAGAATGTGACAGTGCAGTGAAAGAGCTTTGCCATCAAGAATGGGCACCAGCATCAATTTTTCAAATCTTCCCTAATCTACTGCGTACATTATTATATAAGACATGTATTCACTAGCAAACAATGTTTCGGATACAAGTTGCAAACAGTTTCTGTAAATTTAGTCGTAAATGTTTCTGGAAACGGTGTTTCAGAGTTCTTGCTGTCGCCGCTCTGTATCATTCAGAAACACGTAGATTCGTGTTTCTGAAACAGTGTTTATAAACAAATGTTTACTAGTGAATACATTTTTTTAGGTTTTTCCCCTTAGGATAGCTCTGTCGTACAGGCTTATGTCCCGAGAAGCAGCTCGGACATGTAATTCAGGCTTTGTGTTCTGATTTTGAATGAAGCCGACTATTTGATATTTGAGATAGTTTATTATTTTATTATTGGTATCATCTGACGACCTTATACAATGTTAAAGGTCTGACAGTATCAAAGGTGAAGAATTGTATGAAGTACGTAAGTAGTACCTAATGCTGTAATAGTATAATGCTATTTATTTCGGAATTATGATTTTCCTGATCGTTATACTTAGTGCATTTCAGATTAGCACCAAATTAATATGAATGAGTCTGATCTACTGTTAAGTCACGGCTTGTTTACAAACAGAACATAAATTATTTGCAAACTTGGTCGGAGCTCGCGAACTTGCAAAGTTGCAGACTTTTAACCATGTTTCTTCCTTGCCCTGGTTTTATTAGTGTTTTAACTGAATAACAAATGTTAACTATGAAATATTTCGATACTTTTATTTTAATATTTAGTGAAAGTTTTCTCTTGTTTAATTTCTTGTTAAGAATTCTTTGTTATTTATGCTACATCACCATTCAACAAAACATTCAATGGTTTTGTAACTATACTGGCCTGCAAAAATAAGTATCACACTTTTAAAATTGCAATAACTTTTTAGGTACACAAGATATATTTTCGAAACAAAAAGGACTCAAAAAAGAGTTTAACTTTGTTACTATAGTTTCAAAGAAAGCAGATAAAAATTGCTATAAAACGTTTTTTATTTTAAATCTCTAACTTCTATAGTTTAGAAAAAAAAAAAAAATTTAAAAGTGTGATACTTATTTTTGCAGGCCAGTGTAGTCTAAAATACTAGTAGTGCTACTCGTCTCGTAAGTATTTAATAAGTCGCATAGGGGTGACAACATTCATCTCAAATCATGCTGGGCAACGATCTTCCCCATATCCTACTTCTGTCAATGGACATTAACAGGAGCTACCAATGGGTAGCTCCTGTTAATCTGTTCTAATAGCATCTAGTATAGAGAAGGTGAAAAAACTAAACTATTTGTTTTAAGGGCATGCCTTTAAAATTTGTTACACTGTGGATAAAGGATAAAATCGTGGGTTCGTGGTTTTATAAAACTAATCCCATCAATTGAAATACACGTGGGTGAACAAGATCTTTCTCATCCTTAGTTGTTCCCCCAAAGACATACGAAGCTTAATACATAGGTACATAACATCTTAAAGCTAAGACAGTCTCAAGACAATATGGCGGTGTCACAACGTCTACGTAACATTAATTTGCTCTACATGTAATGAATTTCTTAAGTTATGGAGATGTTCGTACGGCTTGTCTGTGGATTGTCTTAATTAAATTGATATTGTTAATATGACGTGTGACAAAGTTAAAGATTACTTAATATAAGATCGTCATCGTCAACGTGGCTGTGATAGCCAAATTTAATACCATTCAGCAACTTTTGATACGTAGATTAATCTTTTCTAGCAACGGCATTTCCCTTTTATAAAGATTAAAAAAGAATAACAACAAAAGCGTTGTCCCAAAAATATTTTACATTTCTACCTATCCCTATCCATTTAGCCGATCAACAAAAATGCCTTAACAAATAACAATACTGTTCTGAAAAGCCGACGAATCCATTTTCAATTCGCAACTATATTGCAACATAGCGATTTTAATCACGTTTCGATCAACCAGTGCAGGAGCTTTGTCCCAGCCCCGGGGCACAGGGAAACGGGCTAGGGAGGGGCAGGGGAACAACCTGTGAACTGGGTCACTAGACCAGCGCACGGTAAAGGACCTACAAAATATCAGGACGCGGTCAAATCAGTAGTTGTACTGGATTTCATTTTCATGTCATATGAGTTCTGATTTTGAATTTCGCATTTACTTTAGATTTTTGCGTGACGTCATTTTTGATAAAGTTCAGGCAGAGAGTAATGACCTGGGAACTGGGTCACTGGACCAGCGCACGGGAGACGGGACGTATATATAAATCGGGACGCGTGCTTAAAACTGTGTAATTATAAGAACTGTTGTGGTTATTCTATTGGTAGAATTTTGATCTGTGATCTATTAATTAATATGAGAATTCACGTTTTGATTTTATATTATTACTAGCTGTGGCCTCACGGCTCCGCCCGCGTAAGAAGTTTTATTCCAGTAATAAATATAGCCTATGTTACTCAGTGATAATGTAGCTTTCTAACGGCAAAAGCATTTTTGAAATCGGTCCAGTAGTTTTTAAGTTTATTCGTTACATACAAAAAAACAAATCTTTCCTCTTTATAATATTAGTACCTATAGATGGGCCTGATTGTTATAGTTAGTGATAAACGGAAGTTCATATATCCTCAGCTGGGATAGTGTGTCTTGTTTTAAAATTTGTACTCGCCTTGCCAATTTATTCATAGATACCTATTCTGCATGTTTTTTTTATATTATCACCGAATCAATGAATCTAAACAAAAATCAATACTCAAATTATTTTCTTGATTACGTTTATACATATGTTCTAAATTAACAACACTTGCAGCTCAACTTTATCCCTTTTAATAAAACTAATACTTAGGTTAGGTTTAGGTTTTGTTAGGGAACTAGGGAACTTATGGCGCCACCATCGTTGGTACCACAGCAATTTTATTGGTTAAAACTGTTTGACGTTATTAATAACGTCAATTTAACTCGTTCTGATTGGATTTGATGAGTAACCTGCGGTAGTGTTGATCTCCTTTCGTTTTGATCAGAACCTCTCATTAAAAAAAGGAACTGCATTTTCCGTAAGAGCCAACCTTTTACTAAAGTAAAAAAAATTTCTATGCAGTCAACTGATAATAATTAAAAATAATTCTTTTAGGGCTAATGGAATTCCTTTGTGGGATTATCAGTTTTAAATTTAATATCGGAGCAAGTTAAACTGCTGCGGTCAGTTTATTAATTCCAGGGAAATTGAAAAACATGCTATAAATAACGTTGTTTGCACACTTAGAGTTTCAGTTAGTTGAGGTGGTAAAATTAAAATTATGAAATATTGTAACGGTGGCATTTTTATTGGAAATTGTTATTTGTGGATCTTTAAATGTTTTGAAGAAGGAATGAAATATGAACTCTTTGTAGTCGCTTTTTTCGTATTATGAATTTAGCAGCTACTCTACCTAAAACATTTTTTTACATTAATTTACTCTAAACAATAGATATTGTATTTTACAAGGCTACTGGATAAGTTTAAGGCTGACTTGGTTGGATAAACCTCGTTATAAGAATTATTTTTAGGTACTTACTATTTTAATGGGTTTATTACTCTCTGTGTCATTAATCAAAATAGTGTAATTTATCTTTTCACGACACTAAAGAGTTATTTTAATTAATTTACACTCCATAAAAAATGTTATAAGATTAGATGCCCTATCTACTTATTCAATTTCGTCGTGGTTTTCTCTTTATCGCAGTAGTGCAAGACAGAAGGCGTCAGGAGCAATCTCCGTGACGAGGGTTCGGTACCTCGGCTTAACATCAATCGACAACTCGATGTTATAAGGTTTTATGGAACTCCATTAGAGCAAAACTGAAGTGTTAAATGACTTTGTAAACATTTAGTGGTAGGGAACTGTGTTTGTCTTGATTTTATGTGTGTTTCTGACAGTGATGGGCCGAATAAGGTTTTCACCGAATACGAATAATCGGCCGGATATTCGGCAGGATATGGCGCGCTTTATTGTGTATTGCAAAAATTCAAGTTTATACTTGTCGAACGCATTGAATCGCGTGACCCTTCCGACCGTTGACGCTGCTACCCCCGGACTGTTATTGTGTCATCTAGTTAACGACAAAACTTAGAAACGTGCATTTGTTTTTGTGTACAAAATCGTTAAAACTCAGTAAATTGAAAAAAAAGCAATGAAATAAGTGGAAGGAAGAGGTCGAATATTTGGACATTTTTCTGTGAAACTGACGATAAATGTTAAGACACACTTGATATGAATATAATTATGTAATTATACTACTTCATACGAGCATAGATGCAACTTTTTAACGCAAGATTATTCGGTAGAATGTTCGGCATTTTTGCCGAATAATCGGCCGAATACGAATGTTCGGTATACCTGCCGAATATGCCGAATACCGAACATAAAACGAATATTCGGGCCATCCCTAGTTTCTGATACTACATCCTGAAGTTTTGGAATTATCATTTGTTGCCTTATCCGCTTAATATGAAATCTCTATTATTTTAAGCAAGAACATAACACATAACATAACGTCACGCCTTATATTTCCCCACGGGTTCGGCAGAGGTATTTTAAACACCCTCGGTTCGCTAGTTATGTTTAAGTCTCATGTAATAGGGGGCGAGCCTATTGCCATTAACCGGGCACAAATCCAGACTCCGGGATGCTACTGAGAAATTCTTAATGGAAAAATCTAATAACACTTTGCCAGACCTGGGGATCGAGCAGTCGCGCTTCCGACCACTAGACCAACAAGGCAGTCTACCAACAACCAGCAACAACCTGTTATAGATTTTATGTTGGCTTGGTAGGAAAGTGTTTTTTTTTAATAGAACGTTGCCCCGCACTAGGATTTCTCCTGTATCATGGGTGCGTTTACAGACACAAATCTTCACATGCACAAACATCCAGACCCGGAACAACCCGGAACCCACGACCTATAGCGCGAAAGCCGATCGCTCAGCCACTGCACCAAACGTGTCGTAAATTTTGGTGCTATTGTCAAGTAGTAACTGTTCCTAACAGCTGCAATCTTATAGAATTGCTGCCCATCATTCACAAGTACCTACCATTAAACGCACCCGTCAGTTGTCTTTTATGGGTTATTATAAGAGACAATAACTGATAATCACAATTTATACCACAGACAGTATTTCATAATTTATGAAAATGTAAGAAATGTTAACTGCCTCGTTGGTCTAGTGGTGGCAACAGCGACTGCTGATCGTGAGGTCCTGGGTTCAATTCCCAGGTCGGGCTAAGTGTTATTGGGTTTTTCCGTGTGGAATTCCTCAGTAGTAGCCCGGAGTTTGGATTTGTGCCCGATTGATGGCAATAGGCTCGCCCCCTATTACATGGGACTTAAGCATAACGGCGAAATGAGGGTGTTAATATAAACCTCTACCATCTCTTCGGGGAATATTGGCGTGATGTTATGTTATGTTTATGTGAAAATGTTGGGTAAAGTATTTTTTTTTACATCTAGATGTTTATCAGATATAGACAAAACTGTTCGGTAAGTTTAGACACGTAACACCACTGTGTAATAATAAATAATGTTACAAAATCGATACAAAGGACTGAAGGATGAATCTAATTTATCACGAGCAACAAGTTCAAGACGTACCTATACATTATGTAGTAGTCAGACAGACTGAAATTGTTGTTCTGAAAAATTGTGCACGAAAAGCAAACCGAGAAAAATCTACTAAGAAATTGTTCCTCGAAGAGTTGGGTAGAGGTTTATAGTAACACCCTCATTTCGCCGTTATGTTTACGTCCCATGTAATTGGAGGCGAGCCTATTGGCATCACCCTGGCACAATTCCAAACTCCGGGCTGCTACTGAGTAATTCCACACGGAAAAACCCAATAACACTTTCCTTGACTTGGGAATCGAACCCAGGACCAAACACTTAGCAGTTGCGCTTGCTACCACTAAACCAACCAGACAGTGGTTTTCAAATTCTTTTTGAGTAATTTCTTTACATCCACAGACAAACTTTTTTTTTTTGTTTCTTATGTTGCATCTTTAAACTAATGCTATACCTCATTATTTTCCGTTTTCTCTTACAATATCGGATCATGTAATGGATTTCATCTAATCGATCTTTACTTTTCTGATTTAGATTTTATTTCGATCACTATACATATAACTGATATCTTTTCTTTATAGTTTTTTTCGTTTAGTAGAAACATAATTTTGAGTTATTAAAATTAACATACAAATAGGTACATCTAATTTGAAAATATTGAAAAGCTTTTATCTATTCCATAAATGTGTAGTAGGTATATAGTATTAGGAGATGTTTGTAGTTCAACTTAATCCGCTCTGCTACTAAGTACCTACCCTGAATAGTTTTATCCTGCAGAGTGGGCAGGCTTTACGTCAAAGATAAAGTCTAATATTTACGCTTTAAGGCTAGATGAATAACCTATCAAGATTCTTTAAAAGCATAAACTCTGACAAACTGATTTACCTAATTAATTATAAAATGATCTAAGATTCAAATAAGAAGCTAGATCCTATAAACGTTCTTAAAAAAAGACCTTAAAATGAACTGTAATGCAGGGGCATGATGTAGGGAAATGCTCGGATGAACAATAAATAACATGTGTGGTATATTGATAACATAGAAACTTGTCTTACCTAAATCTAGACAAATATAATCGACACTTCATAGGATATTATATACAAGGTTAGTCGGAAAGGGGGTACTAAGCCGCGGGCCATCTAAAGTATCACTGATGACTATTTTAAAGCCAGTGTAAAAATTTCAAAATTCGATTATTTTTATTTGCATGCAAAAAGATTTTTACATTAGTTTTTTCGAAAAAATATCATAGGTACCTGCTTTAGTTATGAATTTATAAAATTTATTTTCTAATCCGTGACCCCAAATATGACCTAAATTGTAAAAACAGCTGATCATAGCTATGGACAGATAGATTTTAGCATATTTTTTGAAAAGCTATTTCTCTTAAACTATCGAGTTTTGGGGAAAGTTGTAGAACAAAAGTTATCCCTTATTATGGTTACTTTAACACCCCGGTTCGGTTTAGTACCCCCTTTCCGACTAACCTTGTATATATAAGCAATGATAACCTACTTGTGTCACTGTAGGACTACCAAGTCATAGGTCTCGAGTTCGAACACAAGGTACGCACCTCTGACTTTTTGGATTCATGTGCGTATTGCATAATTATCACTTGCTTAAAAACAGTGAAGGATAACATCGTGAGAAAATCGACATGCCTGAGAGATTTTCTCGACGGCGTGTGAATCCAAGTCAGAGGCCCACGGGCGGCATAAACTCTGACACCATTTTAGGGAACATACCTACCCATAATACGTGACCTGTTCAGGGGGGGGGGGGGGAGTCTACAAAATACCACGCTTGGTCATAGGGGCGGGGAGCGGGCTTCGGTTTTCGTCACGTAGTCAATATCCTCTAGAGAAATCTCGCGATTTTTCGAGCTATATTCAAATATGGCGCGCAGCGTTTAGCGCTGTTTAAACTCACATATGGCAACATTGACGCACATATGAGCCAAATATTTTTTTATCTTTCGTTTTGCAAAAAATGGTTTAAAACCATATTTATGAATTACTACGTGAAAACTACAGCCGGTATAAACATATACTATGGCTGGTCACCGAGGCGGAGGAGGGTGGTAAAAAATTGAAAAAAATGTCACGTAGTATGGGTACGTTCCTTTAGTTACTAACCATACGAAAAGTAGAAGAAGATAGGATATAATGAGCAAACCGCATAAGTAATCCAGCTCTAAAGAAAGTAAACAAGAGGAAGCCTCCTTGCTTACTATGTCAACAGCCTGCGAATTGCGATAGGTTGCCACACCTGTTACTAACCATATTATAAGCATAGGTAATATATATCTAAGCAATTTATTATAAGGAAAGGGCGCATAATGTAGATAATAGAGTATCAACCACTCCATTATTATGATTGTGATAGTATTTCCCACGACTTATTTGTAGCGGTGTATTAGAAGACACACGTTCATAATATACTAGACTACAGATATAGAACTGCCTTGTTGGTCAAGTGGTGGCAAGCGCGACTGCTAATCGTGAGGTGCTGGGTTCGATTCCCAGGTCGGGCAAAGTGTTATTGAATTTTTCCGTGTGGAATTCCTCAGTAGCAGCTCTGAGTTTGGATTTGTGCTCGGTTCATGGCAATAGGCTCGCTCCCTATTACATGGGACTTAAACATAACGGCGATATGAGGGTGTTGCTATACTACTCTGCCCAACCCTTCGGGGAATACAGGCGTGATGTTATGTTTTACGTTCAGATATGAAGAACCGGGTTTTAGTGACCAACCAATCAACTAATGGCGCAGTAATCAAAGTTAGAGAAGTCGTACAAAAGTCATTCCTACCAACGTCTCGTTAGATTTGACAACAACTTTAAATTGGGGATAATTGAGTCTGCGAGAATCCATCAAAAGTTTGTGATTGATTCTTATTTTTAACAAGATAACTTAAAGATCTTCTGGATATCGATGGAGTCGAGATTTATTGAAAAAATATTTATTTAGCATTTTAGTGAGTACTTACAAATAGGCATATTTTTTAAATAAATCCATTTTTCCTTTATGACGAATTGGCGTACACAGAGCATGCGATATCAGGGCTTTTAAAATTAAACCAACTAAAAATAAAGTTAAGACAAGTTTACTAATTATAGTCGGACCGTTAATTCGATGCAGTAACTTGACAGTCCAAAGCAAAATAATGATACCATACTAAAACTAATAGTGTTGGGTAGTGAACGATTTTACGAAAAGAACGAATAAGAAAAATAGTTCAATTTAAACAAATCTCTATAAATTCTTTGTACCTCTTCACGATGCTGTTCTCTTAGACCCAAATTGACTGATAGATAATGCCTTATGACATTAAGTCCGCATTATGTACCACAATTGTTCATTGAAGTATTAAATAAATAATTAACCTTATGTTCGGTTATTTGACGCTTCAAAAACGTCATAACGGTAGTTACTAGTGGTTACGGCTATTTTTAATAGTGATATATCGTGTTTTGATCCTCTAGTTATAAATATCAATAAAAAGTATGCGTTTAAGTACATTATTAAGTTCATTCGATTTCATTCATTCTTTTTTTTCACCTCACTACCTTTTATTTGTCAAAAACTAGTATCCCTCTGCATCGAATTAACGGTCCGACTATAGGTAATCTGTGCCGTGGCATTATGATGAACCATACAAAGTGCCCGCCATAAACGTAAAACATACATTTCTTAACTGCCTCGTTGGTCCAGTGGTAGCAAGCGCGACTGTTGATCGTGAGGTCCTGGGTTCAATCTCCAGGTCGGGTAAAGTGTTGTTGGGTTTTACTATGTCGAATTCCTCAGTAGCAGCCCGGTGTTTGGATTTGTGCCCGGTTAATGACAATAGGCTCGCCCTCTATTACATGGGACTTAAACATAAAGGCGAAATGAGGGTGTTACTATACACCTCTGCCCAACCCTTTGAGGAATACAGGCGTGATTTTATTTTGTGTTGTTACATTTCTTATTGCTATCTACTACGATAATAGCTACGGTTGTGGTTAGTCACACGAAAACATTTCAATGGGGAAGGCAACGCAAAACGAAAGCAGATAGCAGCACCTCCATACTTAGTTATTTGAACCAATCAGAACCATCATATTCATATTAGCAATAATGTCAAACACATTGCAACCAATAACATGGCATAGGTACAATCGAAAGTGGCGCCATTAGTTCCACAGTTTTCTACCCCATTGGACCAAGTAATCCAAGTATACCAGTACTAGCTTCAAACGTGGTCATAGTAATGTGTTTATAGCCTTATCCTGTGCAGCGCAGTCAAGTTTAGTCATTCAATATTTTAGATACCTTAGGTACCTCTACTTCTACATCAACTTTGAAACGTAGGTACAACGTAACAAACTTCACTAAGATTCATGAATAGTAACTATTCCACTGAGCATAGTTAGCTTACATTATTAAACGAGGAAGTGTCAGTATATCTATAGCAATGTTAACAGATAACCCTTTGTACCTCAGTACCGTTACCTAATGCTTACGTCTTCTGGTTTCAACCAGAAGCCATATTTTAAAAGTCAATTTATTTTCTGCAAGCCTACTTTATTTTATTTTCAGAGTGTCATTGAACGGTTTCGATTTCTTATGAATTTCCCCATCAATGTTGGAGGACTTTGAGGTAATATAAGACGATAGGATAATAAAAATATTGAGAGCAATAAAGTGCGTGCCGCTTTTGGGTATTAGAATTTCTTTGATTGATGATCAAAGTATATCAATAATTCGAATGTTTTTAGGGGTATCAGGTACTTTTTTGCGTGTCGTAAGTTGTTGAAATCCTAGATTATAACTTATTTTTGTAATTTCCTTGAATATATCTGTCGGAGAATAAATCATTTATCATCATTTATACTCAATTCTATCAAACTCTATAAGCGGTGTGTCTGCGACATAATTATCTATAATCACCAAAGAAAAAAAAAATTGCAGCCATATCTTGAAAAGCGATTTAATTTATCGTTATACAGATGTAGGGAAAACCACATTCTACCATTGTAAATATCGTAAAACCGAAAAATATCATGTTTTTTTCCTTTTGTTAACAGATCGCGATGGCAACAATGTGGGTCTCGTTCGTCTTACTCCTCGTGAGTTCGTCTTACGTGTTTGCAGCCCCGGCACATACAGGTAACTGTTTGACTTTCCACTGTACCTACAAACCCACACACCTCACAGAATTTACAAGGTTGTTTGAAACTTCTTGAATGTAGAGTCAATATCTCGTAAGTTTTCAGAGAATTATTTAGAAGAACTTCTTGGAAATGAGTTTAAAAAATGTAGGCTGCAGCTGCGGGGTTATTCGGTTGTCATTAAACATTTAAACAGAGAACTATAGCTATATCCGTTATATACATATATTTTTAGAGATTTGTATTAATAAAGTTAAAAATTATAGCAATGGCAAACTCAGTAATTTATAAAATAATTATACACAGAAGAGGAATTTAGCTATTATTTGCCTTTCTCAATATTTTTAAAATGCTAATTAAATTACTAAGAAACCTTTTGATTGGGATACTGCATACGTTTTAAAGGGAAATCACCGAGAAATGCATAATTTAATTGGCACTTCTCAAATGTAAGTAGCTAATTTGAACTTACGATTTATTATAATAAATTCTTAGAGCATCGAAATGTTGTTATTCAGCATTTACAGGATAAACTTTTCATTTCACTACGGTGGCCACAAAATGTAAAGTCAGACAGAACAATTATATATCTTCAATCATCTACTACGTAATTACTTGTTCATTTTTTTTTCTTGGTAGTTTTGTACTAAAAATATTAATATGCTAAATTAGTCCTTAAAATAAGAGTAATTTACACGTTATAAAGATAAAAAGTATATATTTTTCTAGTAATTTTAATAGAATTTGTTTCTCAGAAATACTAAAGCTTTCTGTACAGAGCCCTAGCATTTTTTGGCGTTCCATTTTAATTGCTTTTCAATGACTTTAATTATATTTCCATTAATTTAATAAATGTTAGAAAACTCATTATTCTGTAGATATTGTTTATAGTTCATTTTAGGTCTTATTATGGCGCAGGCGCTTTTCCAGAATTCTTACATTATTTTCCTTGTTCTAAAATTATTATCAAGCCGATATAATATTGGAGGGTTCTAAATTATATAAATAAATTATATATTATTTTATTCTTACAAGGTTTTAGAAATTAATTTATCGATTAGCGATAGCAGTAAGATGTTACTGAAAACAGTATAAAGGTTTCTTCACCCGATCATTATCACAAAGTTCTTAAACACTTCACCTAAAAATAAACGGTTCTACAGAACATTGAAACTTCCGTAGTCCTATGTAAATATGTTCTCGTAAGTGTCGAGCTAAACCCTCACAAAGTATAGTTGTGTCCTGGATTAACAAACTTCACAATTGAAGCTTTAGAATTGGGCACAACTTTATACTACTAGAGTTTAATAGTACATGGTGGTTTGCTGAACAACAAAAGCCGCAACTTGGGATCTGTAAATTAAAAGGTAAAGCGGAAGTTATTTAAACTAAATGCAGATGATGAGGGCGGAGAACTGGGTATGTTTATATCATTTGGAAAGTCTATGTCCAGCAGGGGACTACGAGAGTTGATCGATTGGAATGTAGATATTTTTGTGAGCAATGAGACATATGTGTTCATTGCAGTAATAGTGGATATTTTTTTTTAAATAGAATAGAATTTTACTTTACATAACGATATTATTTGTAGATAGGAGTAGAGATAGTATAAACATACGTCAGCTACATTAGCCAACCGTCAATTATTATCCATACAATGAACTGGGCTTAAGGCACGCGACAGCTAATCTGTTCGGATAATGGAAACTAGGTAGACTCTATCCAAATAACTGTTATTAAATTCATATTATACTTTCAAGTACTTATCTACTTAAAAATATAAAATTTATATATGTATATAGGTAGGTATTATATTTTTTTGTTGGATGTTAATAAAATAAAATAAAGGAGAATGGGCGAAATGTTTAGAAGTTGGTCTACTCCTCCTCTAGCAATAAATTATACGTCATTAGAAAGGTTTTTTTAGCGAAACATTTGGTACTAACACAACTAGAGTTAATTGTTAGTATTTTCGGAGTTATAACACCTTTAAAGTGAAAAATCGTTTACATGCATACTATCACATTTTTTTCATTATTTTTATTTTTATACTAAAGTGTCGCTACGTTCTAATCATATTATTTGCAAATAATAGTTATAGTGTAAAGAAAATGAAAGGGACTTAAACATAACTGGCGAAACGTGGTTGCATTATACACCTCTGCCTACCCCTTCGGGAAATTCAGGCATCATGTTATGTGTGTTACTTAGGTAGGTATCTTAAATAATTATTATGACAAAGCTATTATGGCAAAACGTGTAAAAAAGATAATAAATAGAAATATTTGAGCGTTAACATAGTTTTAAAATGGTTACATTTAATGAGCTTAAACTCCATAAATACTAATAATTGACAGTAGCTGTAGTACACAAAAATGTTCAACTTAAAATAACCTTTCTATTGATCTAACACTCATTGCTAGAGGAGGGGTAGACCAAAACACCCATCGTCCTTTATTTACGAAACAACAAAGGTTACAGGTTATGCGTTAAACATTTATTTGTTTAAACATAATTTAGTACATTTTGCGATGTACATATTTTGTATTTTGGATAACTTTCCAATGCAGCGAGCAATCATGTATATTTGAATTAACTGCAATAATAACTGCATATCGTCTGTTTTATAGGTCTACCAGAATCTGATGGCAAATAGGGAAATTACATTTTTTTGTGGGTAACACAAGGGTAATTTGAATAAAAAGTCTTGATACTTGTAATTTTATTCTTTAATTTCTTCTTCATCTTCTTCCTGGCCTTATCCCACACTAGATGGGGTCGGCACAACATGTATTTCATAAATCCATGTTGTTAGAGGTTTTGGCTTATTGTTTTATGTGACCCAATGTGCTTGCTGATATTATGCACTGGGTCCCAAAATGATATGCTGATATATGATTTTTTGCAATTTTATTGTTATGGAAAAGGAAGCCTTGTTAAAATAAGTATGTTTATTAAAAATGTTTGAACATGAAAACATTAATCAGAACTGGAAAATGTATCAACTACAGTCATACTCGTTTTGACAAGTGATATTTTGACATTGCCATATGAAAACCACTATTTGTTATTAATTTTTAATGCCATGAGATTCTGGTTGACCTATACCTTAAAATCGAATAAATAAGTTTTGACAAGTAGTTCAACAATACTATTAATGCATTTAGAAATATTGAAATTCTCTATTTAAATATTTATTATCAAGAGCTAGCCGTAAGAAAGAATAATTTACATAGAATATGTAATATACTAACTGTGTCCTCACAGCTCCGCCCGTAGCCTATGTTACTCAGTAATAATGTAGCTTTCTAACGGCAAAAGATTTTTTGAAATCGGTCCAGTAGTTTTTATGTTTATTCGTTAAATACAAAAATACAAATATTTCCTCTTTATAATATTAGTATAGATAGAATAGATATGACGGCGAGGGAACAAGAGTACTACTTCCAGGTACGCGTTCCTCCTCGTACATTAGTATTCGCAATGGTAAATGATGGATGGAGGTCGTGAGGTCTTCCGATCACCAGCACACGTTCTCCGGCAAAGCAATGAATGACACCACCCCCACTGACACTTGTCAAACAATCGCCTCTTTTGTTAAAAAATTACATTACCCGACAGCGTAGCCCGACAGTACGACTGACAGACCAATGGAATGACCTCACAACCGCCATCTTACAACAAATGTTAGGAGTTTCTTAATCTACGGCCTCCTTGCTGCGACATATATTTTAAGATTAAGTGCGCCTGAATTCCCCGAAAGATCAAGACTATCTAAACTTTTATTAAATCTTTAAATCTATACTTATAAAAGGAGAAGCTGACTGACTGACTGATCTATCAACGCATAGCCTAAACGGCTGGGGTTAGAAACTTGAAATTTTGACAGTAGGTTCATTTTGTGACGTAAACATCCACTAAGGGATTTCTCGAAATTCAACTCGTAAGGGGGTGAAAAAAAATCACGCAAGCAAAGCTGCGGGCAAAAGCTAGTAAAATATATGTATATACAAAAAGTATATGTTACCAAAATAACCCTTTATTGGATGATGTTGTTCAGATCCACCCACCTGAAAATCCGTTCTTAATCACATGGGATTACCTTTGCGTAACAACGGTGACGTAATTTTGTTTCCCTTGCTCTTGACATTGGTAATTTTGCAGGGCCATGTTATTTTTCACTGGTTTTCATTACTTATATATAACTGATGGACTCGACAGGCTAATCGCTATCACGTTTTTTTAAGTGCTGATTGTTTTTTTTTTGTTACGTCATCGATGTATTGGTTTGACAGGGGTTGACGATTACATAAATTGTGGTTAAGTATAATAATTATGCTATACAGGGTGTAAACGAAATCATGTAATTGCTTCAAACCTCGTGATGTACTGCTGACATAAATTAAACCTGCACGACCCTTGAATTTAATAAAAAAATGTACAAGAAGTAAACATGTGTTCTTAACGTGAGGCATATTAGCTGCCCGAGCGATTTGCGCGGCTACCGCTTGCCGCGCTAATCGCGAATTAATTTGAATTTAACTCGGGGCGCTAAAATGCCTCACGTTATGAGTACATGTTTACTTCTTATAATTTTTTATTTGTTAAATCCAAATGTACCCCGTGCAGGGTTAATATATGTCAGCAGTATATCACGAGGTTTGAAGGAATTATATGATTTTGTTTACACCCTGTATAACAGAAATTATAGACTATAGATATTATTGGTATCTATTTCAAATTAAAATGATGAATTTTCTTACATATGCTTCGCTTTTGATAAATGAGTTCGCTAATATTGAACCTGCGGTTTACCAAGCTTTCAGCTTGTCAGCCGCGAACCATAAAGCAATTAATACAATTTAAATTAAAATACATGGAACGAGTATGGGCGGAGTGAGTGGGTGTATATGATTTTGCCGTTTTGCCAATATTTTAACATGTAAGTACCAAGTACCATTGCACATTAAAGGTATGAGTTCTAATGGACAAATGAAAAATAGTATGTCATTGTTTTTATATTTCAATGAAACGTTGTAACTATTGTGTCCTGAGAAGGGCTTGTACACAAAACTGCGATGCAACGTCGCATCGTAGATATATACGAGCTCGCACAACGCATCGCAAGAACTTATGAATTGATTTGCGTAATTTATTTTTCCTATATCTTATCAGTATCAGCAGTGCGCAAATCTTTTTACGCAAATTCATTCTACCTAGTATAAAATCGTTCAATACGGTTGACGATCGTCGAGGGATTGGTCATCCGAACCTTGGAAGGAAGACGCCTTGCTGCACGAAATCGCATCGCAGCAATTCGCGTCGCAGTTTTCTGCGTTGCGAATTCGCATCGCGCCGATTCGCAGTTTTGTGCACTAGCCTTAAAGCTTTACCGAGTACATTAAACAGTCTCGTGACACACTGATGATAATATATTTGACTATTAGACAGGCTCTAAGTTCTGCTGTTATCAAACCATTCCTCCCCTTTGGGAAGTTTTAAACGTCTACTTTAAGCTAATCTCGTTTGTCCTAGTAAACTTAGCGTAATCACTCTGGTACTTTTGCGCAATTCACTCAAGCAAGAACATCCGAAGTATTCTGAATTGATAACATTAAAAGTTATTTGTTTAATATTTTAGCGTGGATCACAGTAGATGTCAAAAAAAATGGGTCCCCATAAAGATCGATCGCGTCAGCCCATCAAAGTTCTAATTTACCCGCAACCGGGAGTTTTGTTACAGAATTCGAAATAGAAATTTCGCGAAAGCAAATTCTTGTACACTTTGTGTTTGTTTCAGACGATTAGAACTATTCAGTGTGATGTATATATGTATGTACTATGTACACACATAGCCTTATAGCGGGTTAACACGGTTCGATTTTAGTTGATCAACAAAAGTTGAACGACAAAAGTTGAAACGTTTTGTTCTTTCAAATTGATTTAATTTGATTGAAAGTCTGTTCACACGGTTCAAATCGCATTCGATTTGGCAATTGATCAACTAGAATCGAATCGTGTGAACCTGGTATTACATAAGTAGATTGTTTGTAACCTGGCATCAATGGTTAGACGTCAGACGCGTCAATGGTTCTGACGTAAGTATGCAAATTTTAAGAATAGTGCTGATATGTTTAGCTTTCTTTTCTTTTATATATCTTTATTGATATAGTCGACAGATCGTGTTGCTGGATGTAATAACACATTTCCATGCATTGCATGTAACATACAACAGTCCCCTGACCTTTATTTATTGGTGTCTATTCGTAGCGATAATGTTGTATATCTACCTACTTGTAACTATTTTTAGGAAAGGAGTTGGCCATTTGTTGTCATTGACAGGTTAATGTCATTAACAAGGTTATCGTTATTTAGAGGGTTGTGAGCGCTCTCGCACCCACTTGGGTAAATTGTAATTTGAACATTTCTGGAAATAATATTAAACATTAGTACTAGTTCAACCCACATATTATTATACAGCTTAGCAATTACATTATAGTGTTTCTAATACGCGCCCCTTACTGCAGAATTAGCCCGATTGGCAGGTGGATTGATCACAGCATGAATTTGTGAGCGCGTGGATGTTATTGCGTATTCTCCCGATGCATACCTTTATCGCCTTTTACGTAACTCATAAAGTTAATTGAAAGCGAATAAATACAACGTTGAGGTGACTAAAAGTGAAATACTGTCCTAGTTTGTTGTGTAAACAGCGTATTATATACCTGTACCTATGTTTAAATTAGATGCATGCATCCTGTAGATGAAGTAAAAGGAGTGTGCAGTTATTGTAACCCCTTGCGTTCCCTATAGTTTATGCTGACGGGGTATCAGGACACTTGCGCGAAAGACATTTGCGCAAAAAGCTATTTCCGCGAAAGACACTTGCGCGAACGGACTGAGAGTTCAGACTGAGACTCTGAGAGTTGTGAAAAAAGCTTGACTTTTTCGTGTCGGACCGTTGCGGTGCCGAAAAGTTTGTTTTCATACAGAGAACGCGGTGCGGCAACAATGCGTGTTGTCGAGCGTTCGCAGTACCGACGCCGCACTGCTGCCGCCGCACCGCGTTCTCTTTATGAAAACAAACGACCGTCCGTGCGCAATACGACAAACGCACCGCTTCGGCACCGCAGCGGTCCGACACGAAACGTCTAAATTGAAAGCGCCCTTAGTTATTTGTTACATGACGAGCAGGAATCTTGTTGCTACTAATTGTAACAACCTGAGAACATCTAGAGCAGAGTTACAACCATAGTTTCAACGAGTTTGCGAATTGTGCTCCATTACGTTTACTACGTTGTTAATTTTACGGCGGTTTTTATTTCCTGCGGTGGAGTCGTACGTTTGAGCGCGTTGATATGAGCCGATGGTGTCGGAAACGGTGAAATAACAACAATACAACGTTGGTAGAGGTGCACTTTAAGACTATATTTCGCTAATGACAGGATTAAAGTACCTACCATGAGACATCACATTTAGGCAGCCGAAATGAAGCGTATTATAAGTTGAGTGGAACTAACAAAACCGAGTGTACGATCTGAAATAAACTGAATTTATTATTATCGTTACTGGGGCCAGTTGTAGCCAAACAACGCCGTGCCCGGTTTTGAAACAAGACATAACATAACATTATATTCTTCGAAGGGTTCGGCAGAGGTGTTTTTAGTATACCCTCGTTTCGCCAGTTATGCTTAAGTCCCATGTAATAGATGGCGAGCCTATTGGCATTAACCGGGCACAAATCCATACTCCAGACTGCTACTGAGAAATTCCTGAAGGAAAAGCCCAATAACACTTTGCCCGACCCGGGGATCGAACCCACGACCCTACGCTCAGCAGTCGCGCTTGCGACCGTTAGACCAACAAGGCAGTCTGCTTAATACTGATAACATAATTTTAAGAAAGCTAAGAACTAGAATAAAAAATACGTATAAAGTCATAGATAACAAATTAAACTACCTCGTTGGTCTAGTGGTGGCAAGCGCGACAGCTGATCGTGAGGTCCTGGGTTCGATCTCCAGGTCGGGCACTGTCATTGGGTTTTTCCGAGTGTATTCCTCAGTAGCAGATCGAACTCAAGACCCCATATTCAGCAGTCGAACTTGCGACCACTAGACCAACAAGGCAGCCAGGCAGGAAACAAGACAAGTGCTAGTCAATCTAACAAACATGATGGCAACACAACATTTTTAAATCGTTATTTATGGAGCTGCGTCAAATGTTGACTACGTCTCTCCATCAAAGCTTAATTGCGTATAAATAATAAAAACAGCGTTTTTAATTCAGACTCGTGTGAATTCTTTCATCATGTTAATACAGCCACCACAGTGAATATTTTTTGAGCTAGCAATATAGCCACTGTCCTTGATTAAAACGAGCTCCGGTCTGAGTTAGCGCCCGTGTCAATAACTAATTGAACAATTTTTGAACATAAGTTTTAAATAACTTTATAGAAATAACGAAACCAAATATTGATAAAATTATATTAGGGCTTGTACACAGAACTGCGAATCGGCGCGATGCGAACTCGCAACGCAGAAAACTGCGACGCAAATTGCTGCGATGCGATTTCGTGCGGCAAGGCGTCTTCTTTCCAAGGTTCGTATGACCAATCCCTCGACGATCGTCAACCGTATTGAACGTATTTTATACTAGGTAGAATAAATTTGCGTAAAAGATTTGCGCACTGCTGTTACTGATAAGAAGATATAGGAAAAATTAATTACGCGAATCAATTCGTAAGTTCTTGCGATGCGTCGTGCGAGCTCGTATATTTCTAGGATGCGACGTGGCATCGCAGTTTTGTGTACAAGCCCTTAAACTGCCTGCCTGTCTTGTTGGTCTAGTGGTCGCAAGCGCGACTGCTGATCCTGAGGTTCTGCTCGGTTTGATCCCCAGGTCGGGCAAATTGATATTGGGTTTTTCCGTGTGGAATTCCTCAGTAGCAGCACGGTGTTTGGATTTGTGCCCAACCCTTCGGGGAATACAAGGCGTGATGTTTATGTTTTAATAATATGTGGTACACTGTTTTTTATAAAACCTCTACGTATTAAAGATTTACGTAGTTATTAAGTTGGCAAAAATGAAACATTTTACATGTAACCTGCACGGTGAAACGTGCCTTCTTGGCATTTTGTAAGTAAATTGTAGCAATTATTCGATCGATATGTTTTATGCTAAGTTAAATTTCTCATTTAAATATGTTTTGCACATTTATTGCGTGTTAATTGGAATTATAGGCTTCGCGCAACCGCAATGAATATGCTATGATGTAGTATGCTAGTGATAGCCTAGTGGTGTGACTGTCGGACTGCCAAGTCATAGGTCTTGAGTTCGAACCCAAGGCCCAGACCTATGATTTTTCGGATTCATGCGCGAATTGTATAATTATCACTTGCTTAAAAATGGTGAAGGAAAATATCGTGAAGAAACCGGTATGGCTGAGAGATATTTCTAGACGGCATGTGAAGCCAAGCCAGAGGCCCATGGGCGGCATAAACGTTGACACCAGGTTAGTCACTAATCACAGTAACCATACGAAAGAAGAAGACCGCAATGAATTCTTTTATTTAGTTTTTAATTGATGTCTAATTTCTTATATTATACAAATACAATATTTATGCCATGTATTATGTATGTGTTTTGCCATGTATTTTAATCCTGGCTTGCAGAAAGCGCTTGCAAAAATAAGATACTGTTTAAAGTTGTCATAGTATATCAGGAAATGATAACTGTTTCTGAATCTGCTAACAAAATTAACAAGCACGATAGATGTATGTATAAGGCATTACTTCTACTAACTTCCTAAATAATGTAGTGTTTTTATTACAATAATTATAAAAAGTTATGACAATTACTATTGTGGAAGAGCAGTGTCAGTTGTAGCGGCAGTGTTGTTTTGACAATATTGTTTCTCTATTGCGTTCTCTAACTTTGGTTATAATCAAAGTGGAACGTAAAATTATAACAATATTGATATGAAAAAAGAGGGGAAAAAATCTTCTGAGAATTTGTAAAATAAATCAAATAAACTAGAAAGTAACTTGGGTTGACTTTGGTAATGTAATGTCGTTTTTAACCGACTTCCCAAAAAAGGAGGAGGTTCTCAATTCGACTGTATGTTTTTTTTATGTATGTTTGTTCCGCGATATCTTTGCTAATTGTAAACCGATTTTAATGATTATTTTTTTGTTTGAAAGAGTATTCTTTCGAAGTAGTCCCATTTAAATTTGGTGAAGATCTGATGAAGAACTTCAGAGATAGACAATTTGAAGTCGGTTTTTTTTTGTTAAAAAGTTTAATTATTATATCGTAAATTCTGTTACATGTACCTATTATGTAAGCAGTCGTGATCTCGCATAAGTAAACAGAAACAGGTGTATTTTTATTCTGGACAGGCTTGTGTCAAACCAGACACGCTTGGCAAGCATGATTGTGGTCAAATGGTCAAAAATAGAACACGCTTGCTTAAAAATTTGGTTCTTTATTTTTGCTTACACGAGAAGTGAATCTAATTCCTTAGTAGTCTTTGTGAGATACAAAATATAGAAGATAACGTGCGTCGTACGGCGACTGAAGAGTCAACTGGGGCAAATAACGTCTTATTACGTTTCTAACTCAGCATAATTCGTGTGTTAATAAGTTAATAATGTTATTAATGTTCTATCTGTTACATATTAATTTAATATCTTACAGATGAACATTACTAATTCAGACCAACGATATTACCTAACTCGTGTTCTTTGGTTTTAATTACACTGTCTGTGTCTATATACGTCTTTAGTTAGTCTTAGGATAGGAACAAGGTTTTCTGTTTCTACTATACGAAAATCATTAGTACGATGTAATAATATCACAGTATAATATACAATATGTAACATAATTAACGAACATCCTTAAAGTAGTTTGTTCAGAATTGTTTACTGAATCGATTTTTATCATTTTTAATATGGGTAATTTTTTATCCCAAAAACAATTAAAACTACGGAAATTAGTCACGTTACCCCTGTACAGTCAAAACAAACTGAAATGGTCAAGAAAAAGGAAGAGGAAAAAGACTTTTAAAAGTGCATTTTTATTTGTATTAATACAAATTCCGTCATTTAATACAAAATAAAGAAAAATAAACCTTATTTCAAGAACGTTAATTTAGTAAATAACAATGCATATACATGTTAATCTAAAATTGCAGTGTATGTATTATGATTATAAAATAATATTCTTATCGGGGTGTTTGAGGGTGTGCGTTAATTACGTTACATGTTGTATATCTACATCGCCTTACAGCATTAAATTAATAAAATACTCAATTATAGACCCAAATTGATTTTTTCCATGTAGGTATTCTGATATCTGATATAGGGACTGCCCTATGACTATGTACCTATATCTACATATGTATCTGCTTGCATAATTGATAGGTACATTTCTAGTCAATCAACAATGAAAACTTCCCGAAAATACAGATTATATTAATCAAATTTTGTGTGAACGTATAAAATTAAATCAAAACATTGAAATGTTTGTGTCCAGTTGCTGGACGCCATGATTGCAGTATTATAAATCTGATGATGTTACACGAGTTTGTAATATATCATACTTACTGCAGTACAAAAGACGCATTTCAACGTAAAATGTCTCATAGAATACTTGATGATTCATGCCCCCGGGAGGCCAGACCTGGTTCCATTTTATATAAAGAAACTCAAGCTGTGTCCAGTACAAGTAAAATAGTGCTTTATGAAGCCATTATGCGATTATCACAAGAGGATGGGCGGCATGAACCTTCTTTGAAACGATAACGTTATACTCTGATCACTAAAGTTACCTAAGCGTGGTGATTCCTTTACGCTTTCGATATACCAGTCTATTAAAAGAGTCAGACTGCTGATCGGGAGGTCCTGGGTTCTATTCCCGGGTCGGGCAAAGTGTTATAAGGTTTTTCCGTGTGGAATTTCTCAGTAGCAGTATTGAGTTTGGATTTGTGCCCGGTTGATGGCGATAGGCTCGCCCTCTCTTACATGGAACTTAAACATAATGACGAAATGAGAGTGTTACTATACACCTCTGCCCAACCCTTCGAGAAATACAGGCGTGATATTATGTTAACACGCTCATTAATAAACAACATTTACTTGCGGATATGATAATTATTACAGTACAGTAGAGTAATAAATCCAGTTTAAATGGTAGTAACACGACAGATTCATTTTATCCAGCACTAAGCAGGCCCAAATACGCTTACTGATCTAAAGGTATAGGTAAAAGAGTTGTCTTTCTATAGTGTCAGATATACCGGCTTGGAATTGGAAATTTCACCCAAAACGGCGATAGCTACGCTTCCTGGGTATGGAACATAATAACGTTATCGGCGAACTGATGGTGTGCGACGGCGTCACTGATTTATCTGAAATGCACATTACCCCTTTAGATACATACGATGGTTATGGGAAATATGCATACCATATGCTTTGTTGTACATTATAATTATTTATACATAGTTCTTTTTTGTTATGGTAATTTTATGGTGTAAATTTTTTTATTTCAAAGTAATAGTTTAACATAACATCATGCCTGCATTCTCCGAAGGATTGGTCAGAGGTGTATAGTATCACCCTTCGCCGTTATGCTTAATTCCCATGTGATAGGGGACGAGCCTATTGCTATCAAACAGGCACAAATCCAAACTCCGGGCGGCTAGTGAGGAATTCCGCACGGAAAAACCCAATAACACTTTGCCCGCCCTGGGGATCGAACCCAGGACCTCATCAGACCAACGAGGCAGCTAAATAATAGTTTGTTATATTATTTAATGGATAGGCACGGTCTTCCACTTTATTCCATAAGCTTTTATGCGAAACAGCGCCCGCGTGTTTACTGTTTTTGTATTCAAACTCTAGGCTCCAAAACCGCCCTACTTTGCTACGCCGTAGCGGGCTCTACGGATTTCGTAGAATGTTGCTTTGTTCGGGCTACGTATTCTCTTTAGATTCACATTTCAAAAGCCACGCGGCACATTTCTTTAAAAGAACAATGCGAAAAATGTAAGCAGTATTTCTAATAAGCTTGGAAGTATTTATGGTATTTATGATTTATCGTAAATCATACTATAGCAAATTTACATACATACATAAACTCACGCCTTTTTCCCATGGGGGTAGGCAGAAACTATAGAACGCCACATGCTACGACCCTTACATACCCCTTTCGCTTCATCCACATTCATACATCTTGTCATACACGCACGCCGTTTGAGAGTACTACGCACCTGACCTTTGTGAAGAACATCACCAATAACATCGATGTATGTCCTTCTAGGACGTCCTCTACCGGCGTTTCCATTGACATCCGCCTTATAAATTCCTTTTGTTAATCGCCGTTCACTCATTAGAAAATTTATTTTTAGTAAGATTTAGTTTTGGATAAACTGATATAATTATGTATTTGTAGGAAATCAGTTTAGTATCTTTATGTTGCGATTTCGTTTTCACTCTTGATTATGACATAAGTAGCACAGCGGGCATTTCACTTTCTGTGCTCAAGGTCGTTGGTTAACTTCCTCATAAGAACAAATACATCTCTACAATATTACTGTTGTATTGTGATTTATGTATTTAATGGTACTTAAGCCGTAGGAAATCTCGGCATGAGGTGAAGTGTGAATTTCCTTACAGAAAAGGCCGATTACACTTTCCCCGACTCTGAAACTGAACACAGAACCTCACTTCCAGCAATCTCACTTGCAACTACTAGACCAATGAAGCGACAGGCAAATTACGGAGGTACTGTTACACCCGTTTCAACTAAACTCCGTTGTTACAGGAGTTTCATGTATCACCATTTTTTCGGCTTCAAAGACAGAATTAATAATTAAAACCAAAATTGGCAATTACAAGATGGGCGCCCAATTAATGCCGGAGCACGTTATAATTACACTTTGGTGAATCTACTCCCTAATTTTAAGGTGAACTGGTTTTTTTTGTAAAACAGTGTGGTTTGTTGACATCTTAAGTATAAGGTTTACAAAGGATTTAATAGGAAGTTCATTGGATTCTTTGAACTTGGTATAGATATATTTTGAAGATACGGACCTAAGCAATAATTATATGAGACTATGAAGAATTTGGCATAAATTCTTACATTTTTGCACAACAGCTTTTGTGGGACACATTCATAATTTATGATTATTTTACTCTATAGAGTACATTTCTGAGTTGATATACCTAACAAAATAATCAAGAATGAACTAAAAAACAAGACACTAATAGCTATTGGATTAGCTTTGTCATGCAACGTGGCAATGGTGCCAGTCTTCTGGGCACGTTACCAGTTGACAGCGATGCGGAGGAATATTTTGATGCTCTATTTTAGTTTATATTTTTATATTAGGATATATTTTTCTTTATTTGTATACAATTATATAAATAATCTTCAAAATAAGCAATTTATTATAAACTGGCTTTGCTCGCGACTTCGTCTGCGTAGAAGTCGGATGGGTTTTAATATTTTGCGCGGAACCCTAATTCTTTTTTCTATAATAAAATAAGCCTAAGTTACACCTTATAATATCAACTATATCTGCCAGTGAAAGTCCCGTCAAAATCGGGTCAGCTGTTTCGGAGATTAGCCGGAACTAACAAACAGACAGACAAAGGAGACCATTCATGTTTCATACAAAAGTGGGCCCAAAATCGAAAGTGCCGGCCAACGGAAAAAAATGTTTTCAATCCGTTTGGAACATCATCCTGAGCATTTGGTACTATGACACCAAAGTGGTAGAACCATCAGAAGAGCAGCTGCTCTTCAGTTAGGCAACTGCCTAACTTCGAAAAATCAGATTTCCCATACATTTGACCAAAAATAAATGTAAACATATCATATATTATACATGTACATGCAATACAAGTACATGGACTTATTTAGTGGGTCATTCTCAACTTTTTTCCATGACTGTAATTCTGTAAATATGACTGAAATATAAAAAAAAGTTTAATTTGATTTTTTCTTCTTCTGTGAGCCTTGGTATATCGTTGTAATCTGGAAGGTCAGCGGAGACGGGTCAGAATATAGTTCTTGGCCTATTGTAATTATACCTGCAGACGAGATCGGCTAACCTGTTGGGCATTTCAATCCTTTCTTTGATGATCTCTAAAAATGTTTGTGCGTGGACGTTGTCTTCGATCAAAATATGATATGCGTTAAGTAAAGCCGCAGTGACTTTATAATAGTTGAACATGTTGTTTAAGGCGCAGTTGACATAAACATTTCTCAAAAGCCGAATATCTTGTTTGAACCGACCATTGATCACTTCGACCTCCCATCGACGAATGGTCACACGTAATGTGCGTAGTGTGGTGTGAACCAAATGCGAGACGCTCTCCATCTATAGAATTCGAAGATGTTCTAGTCCGACCTTAGAAATAGTATTAAAAAATAATTGAAAATAGTATTATGAAAATATTTGCCATTGTTTTATTTGCGAGAAGTAGTAACCTTGCACAACACATGGTATGCACAAAACATAGAACACAAAATAAACTTAAACTCATAATCCAAGCGGAAAATCGAACTTTTCGTCTTTTTTAATATTACAGTCACATTTACAGAATTACAGTCATGGCAAAAAAGTTAAGAATGACCCACTAAATAGTCCATGTACATACATATATGATATGTTTACATTTATTTTTGGTCAAATGTATGGGGAATCTGATGTTTCGAACTTATGCAGCTGCTCTTCTGATGGTTCTACCGATTTGGTGTCATAGTACCAAATGCTCAGGATGATGTTACAAAGGGATTGAAATAATTTTTTTCCGTTGGCTTTCGATTTTGGGCCCAATATGAATGGTCTCCATTAAAAAATTGTTCTTTTTGGTTATAAGTAGTGAATATATTTTCATATGCATTTACTAAAAAGCTGTTAGTTTGACATTACAAACAGATACTTCAACTTTATTTATTTGTATAGTCATATTATGATCACACGGCACTCTGAGTAGCGACAGCAGTAACACTAACAGATTCAGTGCTACATTTCAATTCAGTCCCTTTGGTACGTACTAAGGCAATTATAACATACCTACATATAGAACACGTTTGGCGCAATCGTGAAATATTCATCAACACGACCGCTGGTAATGGAAGCAGTGCTGGTACTAAATTATTTCTTTCGTTACCTCATATGTATGTTTGTCAACCCAAAATTAATCCTTTGAGACTTTCTTTATTAACTGAACACAGTATCAGTAGAAAGAGAGACTAATAAATAATTAGAGCTGCGTGAACTTTATAGAATTTTAGAAGAAATCAAAGTAATAAAATAGAATATAAAATAGCAGTGATAGCCTAGTGGTATGACCCTCGGACTGCCAAGTCATAGGTCTCGAGTTCGAACTTAAGGCACGCACCTCTGAAATTTCGGATTCACGTGCGTATTGTATAATTATCACTTGCTTAAAAACGTTGAAGGAAAACATCGTGAGGAAACCGGCATGACTGAGTAATATTTCTCCACGGCATGTGAAGTCAAGTCAGAGGACCATGGGCGGCATAAACTCTGACATCAGGGTAGTCACTAACCATACGATAAGAAAAATAACGAGTAAGAACAATCAAAAATCTTCAAAATACTCTTATTCTACACAAGTTAGTTCACCCAAAAAACATAAAATAAATACAAGAAACAGTTCTTCTTTCTAGGAAATCTTGCAACTACATTCAATATCATTTCATACGTACCTACTTATAATTAAACATAACATCACGCCTGGTATTCCCCGAAGAGTTAGGCAGAGGTGTTTTTAGTACACTCACGTGTAATAATATGTATACACATAGCGAACTTAAAGAGCGAATTTCTTTTAGAGAATAGTTTGTATTTAAGAAATATTCGATACCATGATTCGTATGTATTTGTAGAAACTAAGTGTGTAATATTTCATAATTCTAATGGATATTTTAGAAGAAAATCGCCTTTAAATATCGCTATGTGTATACATATTAGTACACGTGACTGTACACCCTCATTTCGCCAGTTATGTTTAAGTACCATGTAATAGGCGGCGAGCCTATTGCCATTAACCGGGCATAAATCAAAAAATCCGGGCTGCTACTGAGAAATTCCTACTGGAAAAACCCAATAACACTTTGCCCGACCTGGGGATCGAACCCAGGACCTCATGCTAAGCAGTCGCGCTTGCAACCACTAGACCAACAAGGCTTATAGATGTCTGTTGAAATCAAAACCTTTGAGCTTTGAAGATGCCGTTATGAAGACAGATTGAGGCACATTAAAATTTCAGTTCTCTCTCGATGTTTTTCCCACTTCTTTTTATTGCGTTACTAAAGTGATGTTCTGAATGCACACTTTATTCGCTTTCATGTTTATTTTATCGGATTAAATCTATAGCGATAGACCGGTTATCGGATTATTTAATTTGATTGTGCTATACATATTGGCAATAAAGCAGTCCACGTTGAACGCCAGCATGTGTGGTAGATACGGTTAACGTCAGTGTTTGCTAAACTGTCCAACAAACAATCTTCATGATAGAATTTCAGTAGTTCAACGTTTATTTAGTCTTGAAGAGGTTTGTGTTTGTGGAGATACCTTGTTTCAGTTTACGAAACATAACTGCATTATTGCTAATGAATGATGGCTCAAGTATCATATTAGGTCCCCACCTATGAAATTGGCGTTTTGTATGGAGAATTTTAAAGAAGTTGCATTTTTCATACTAACATTTTCTTAATTTATTTAACAACTATGAACACTAATGTTGTAAAACTTTTATGCACTATTGTTTAAAAACTAAGATAAAGTATGCGACTTAGAATATGCGACAAAAATAAGTTTTGGCTAAGTTAACACAAAAATAGTGGTCATTTCTGCTAACAAAAAGAGGAGTCATTTTTAAGGTATTTTTTGTGTTTAGAAAACTATAAGTAATAAGATTTTTTTACTATTGGTAGTTGTCTATGATGGTCATTATTCGATATAATACCAAGCAATTAATGAATCTTTTAAATCATAGAAGTGACGAGGTTCTCTATTTGTGAGAAAAAAACGCCAATTTCATAGGTGGGGACCTAATATTTAGTAAACATAAACAATGCTAAACAGTTTAACAATGTCTTCCGAGATATTAAGGTTTATGTTGGTGACCCGGATTCATTGTTCCCGAGTGTATTTATACAAATATTTTCTACCATTAATCTACCTTTGTACTGTATTTCTCCAGGATCTACTCATTTTGACTATATTATACAAGGTTAGTCGGAAAGGGGTACTAAGTCGAAAGGGTGTTAAAGTACCCATAATAAGGGATAACTTTTGTTCTACAACTTTCCCCAAAACTCGATAGTTTAAGAGAAATAGCTTTTCAAAGATTTCGTAAAAAACATGCTAAAATCCTGTCCATAGCTATGATCAGCTGTGTTTACATTTTAGGTCATATTTAGGGTCACGGATTAGAAAATTAATTTTCTGAATTCATAATTAAAGTGGGTATGTTTTTTTTTTTGAAAAAACTAAAATAAAATTCTTTTTTCATGCAAATAAAAATTATCGACTTTTGAAATTTTAACACTTGCTTTAAAATAGTCATCAGTGATACTTTAGGTGGCCCGCGGCTTAATACCCCCTTTCCGACTAACCTTGTATTATTATAAAAGAATATTCTATTCTACTTGCAGTTAAAATTATGTTGATAAAATAGTAAATAACAGGCAGTCTTATTACATTATCTTTCACATAATGTTAGAAGTTGGGTACATAACTATCTCTATCTATGGTTTGTAAAAACATGTACCTAAGTTTCGGTATAGTTAATTGAAAATATTATTTTTGTTTAGATCGATCCTAATTTATAAACTTAGATTTCTAGAAAACTTTCTCGTAACATTATTATAGTAAATACTTAATAGCATTAAGACATAGTTTTAATGAAATATTTATAAAACTTCTAAAATTGTGTGTGCAGTTACGCAGACATATTAAAAAAGTTAAAGCGTTTAAATTAATAATTTATTTTCATTCGAGAAACATCTGCCTCCCAGTTATTATATTAAATAAATAAATCTGGTTTATAGTAAAAATAGTTGGGTTATTTTATCGAGACTGTATTCAAAGTAAAGATAATTTTATGAAGCTAATGTCATTATTAATCGTTCCATTTAACATAGTTTTGAGTATACAAGCTTTAAATTAATTCATCAGCCAATGACCTTGGATTTTGCTGCAGGTCTTACCAGACGCAGCTAAATATCAGTTTTATACAAGCTTGAAATAAATTCAACACATATTTAATACCTTTAACATAACATAACATCACGCCTTGTACTCCCCGAAGAGATCAGCAGAAGTATTTTAGTACACCTTCGTTTCGCCGTTATGTTCAAGTCCCATGTAATAGGGGGCGAGCCTATTGCCATTAACCAGGCACAAATCCAGACTCCGGGCTGCAACTGAGAAATTCCTGATGGAAAAACCCAATAACACTTTGCACGACCTGGGGATCGAACCCTGGACCCCATGCTCAGCAGTCGTGCTTGCGACAACTAGACCGTCAAGGCAGTCAGATAATAAATTAAAATTAATAGGTACCTTTTTATTGCACAATTGTCATCTACCATAGGTACATCGTTTATAGGGTTGCCAGGCCCAAAAATAGAAAAGCCGGACACAGATTCATATTTAGCCGGACATTTTACCCTGAAAGCCTGACACATTGGTTTTTAAAAGAAAAAAAAAGTCGCTGGTTCATTTCCGTTCGGCATCTTTTGGCGGGGCGGGGTTGACCAAAAGCCTAACAAAAGCCGGACAGGCCAGACTTTTATATATTTGGCCGGACACGACTGTAAAAAGCCGGACACCTGGTAACCCTAATCGTGTAGGATCTTGAGCTCAGTCGACATCTGCCGATCATGTTACAATTCCATCGAGCCATTAACGATATCTCTGTTCGGTTACTACCACTTGAATAACTGCGCGATTATAATCACGTTGACAGAAACAATGGCCCGCAGCTTTTAGATAATCTATGCCAGGCATGCACAGACCAGGGCCCGCCCGCGAATTAAACTCTTATGCGTTCGAATGAACAGCAATATTTTAACAATAGGGGCCAACGATCACTGTATTTTTTTATTGTCTACGTTTTTTTTTACCTTAAACTTTATTTCCAATTTTTTGGTTATTTTTAATTATGTTGGCCCGCTTTTAGCTCAGAGTCTACCCGAGTGGCCCCTAGTCCGAATAAGTCTGTCCATCTCTGATCTATGCTGTTTATTATCACTATGCATTGGTGGTTATAACTATAATTCTATTGGCCAAATAATCAAACGCTACTCAATTTTAAGTTCTCATTAAGTCTCGTCACTATCATTCGCTTTAAGGCGAAATGACAGTGACATTACAAAATTAACGGCAACTTAAAATGACAGTGACAGCACAAAATTAACGGCAACTTAAAATGACAGTGACAGCACAAAATTAACGGCAACTTAAAATGACAGTGACAGAACAAAATTAACGGCAACTTAAAATGACAGTGACAGCACAAAATTAACGGCAACTTAAAATGATAGTGACAGCACAAAATTAACGGCAACTTAAAATGACAGTGACAGCACAAAATTAACGGCAACTTAAAATGACAGTGACAGCACAAAATTAACGGCAACTTAAAATGACAGTGACAGCACAAAATTAACGGCAACTTAAAATGATAGTGACAGCACAAAATTAACGGCAACTTAAAATTAAGTAGCGTTGAAGTATTTGGCCGTATATCAGTGAATTGTGTTCCTATAAATTGTCGTATTGAAGAACATAGAGGAGGAAGTTTTGATAACCACGCTTGTTCTTATGTATTTCAAAGTCCTAATAATTATTTTTAAGACATTACTGTGTTACAGCTTGTTCACACAGGAACTGTTTATTGGACTGTTTTTAGCGGATGCTTTTGTATTTTGGTGATGGCGCCAGTGTTCCCAACCGTACGATAATAATCGTACACGTACGATAATTTCATAGCTACGTACGATGTACGATAGTACACTACTATCGTACCCAGGAAGTACGATAATTTCAGTACACTGATAGAGCTCGACCGACTATCGCTTGGATGATTTTGGGGAATTGACAACATTTTTTTCCTGGTGGTACGATATTTTTTGTCATTTTTGATCCATGTACGATAATTTAACGGCCCTGGTACGATAGCTTCCTGGCTTCAGGTTGTGAACACTGGATGGCGCCTGTAGTTGTATGAGCGAGTTCACATACACAAAGGAGAAAGTATTCCGAATCTAGTAAAAAATACTGGTCCGACATTTTTACACATTCCGTTTTGTTGTCAAGAACTGGATGCCGGAACAGTATAAAAAAGGATCCATACGTTAAGATGTGCGACGAAGTATGGATGCCTTCACACATGATCCGTTATTTTTATCGTATCTTACCTGCCAGATGCGACGCAGCTGCCATTTGTTTAACTGATCCGTTGGTACAGATGTGAACAACACATCCAGTACCGACGGTACCGGTAAAACGGATCCGCTGTGTGAACGGGCTCCTACATGCAAGGAAAGCAATCTAGAAACTGTCAGAAAAATATATGAAACACGTTCAACTTTTGTAAACGAATTGTGGTCAGAATTTAATAAAGTTCTAAAAGCAACTACATGAAAGCTATCAACCTTAACTCTGACGTACCTACGTGTATACTGTCATGAAGTTTTATCTTGTCTGCGCTTCGCCTTAATAGCCCACATCGTCGACAGGCGGGAGACATAAATTCGTGGGATTATTGACGATCCAGCTGCCAGAGTAGGGTGACTTCCTAATGCGTTGTCCGCCTGCAAGGTTTGTGAGGTTTATCATGAAATTTGTGAAATCGTACTAAATTATGTGGTTACACACGTTATCAGTTCAAGGATTATCGTTTTTAACTGTGTCATTGTTATGCTAGGTATGCGTGGAATATTCACTTACCATTACCAATAATCGTTATGTAAAGTTATGACAAGTTTATACTTCGAAATCTGTATGGTTACACTGACGTTAAACAGCGTTATAACTTTACACAGCTAGTTCACACAGAAACTGTTTACACGACCCGTTTTAGCGGATCCGTTTTTATTTTGGTAATGGCGCCTGTAGTTGTATGAGCGGGTTCACATACACGCCAGTATTCCGAATCCAGTAAAAAATACTGTATCCGTAATTTTTATCATATCCTGACTACCAGATGCAACGCAGCTGCCATTTGTTTAACGGATTCGTTAAAACGGATCCGTTGTGTGAACGGGCCTAAGGCGGTATGTATTTATAATATTACATTGTTTTATTTGTCACTAGATGTGTCAGATTCAGATTCAGATTCGTTTATTTGCCAACAATGTAGGTACAAGTATAAGATGTTACATCACTAAGTGCTTCTGCTACATTCTACCTTACGGCATGCAAAGTCAAAGGTACAATTCAAATATAAATAACAGCTAATATGTCATTCTAATAATTATATGTATATAAATTCTAGCATATTATGTCATTTACAATATATTTTTTATTATTATATATTTTTATCATTTAAAGTCTTTTATACAATAATAACATTTTTCTAATAATAATGCAGTTAATTTAGAATTAAATATTCGTATAGGGTGTTCTTTAAAATTGTGCGGAAGTTTATTGTATATTATAGGCCCCATTGACATAATATTCTTTCTTAATAGTGCAGTTTTGTAATTGCCTGTATGTAATAATTTTTGATATTGTATTCTCATAGGACCTGAACGAGATCTAACATCGGCTAGTGACGGAAACAAATTAAAATTCGTTCTAACAAAATTAGCAACTTCCAATATATACAAAGACGGGAAGGTTAGTATTTTCAGCGACTTAAACACAGGCTCACAACTGTCTCTGGTTTTTAAATTCAACATAGATCTTATGCAGCGTTTTTGGGCCTTAAGGATCTCTTCCCTGTCACTACAGTTGCCCCAAAATATTACTCCAAACCTTAATATTGGCGCAACAAGTCCGTGGTAAGCTGTTTGGAGTGTATTTTTGCTTACTTTATGCGATAGGTTGTACAGCAAATAAGCTGACTTGCTCAATTTACTACAGACTTCTTCGGCGTGAGGCGTGAGGTGTCCTCACGGCTCCGCTCGTAGCCTATGCTACTTAGTGACAATGAAGCTTTCTAACGGCAAAAGAATTTTTGAAATCGGTCCAGTAGTTTTTAAGTTTATTCGTTACATACAAAAATACAAATCTTTCATCTTTATAATATTAGTATACATACAAGAGTAATATTTTTTCGTATTTGCGTTGGTTTTCCACAAAACAATAAACATAACTATAAAATAATAAGAAGCTATGTATATTGCAAATTATATTTTAATCCCGGTATTATTTTGAAAATCTGGTGATCCTACACGGCAATCCGACGAAATAGACTAGCGTAAGCCAACATAGACATTCCCAACGCCGGATGCTGCAGGCAAGGAAAACACGAGAAAATCTGTGCTTTAATACTGCTTACATATGTTCATATTTTATGTAAACATTGAGGTCTTCTCTTCAGCGAACGTTATTGAACCCTTCTGTTTGTTATTTGAACTCTTTGGAAAAGAAATGGTTTTTTCGAGTACGATGTGATTTGGTTTCAATTGCTTTGACTGAGGTAACGTTTTAAAGTCGCAGTTATTACGTGGGGTACGCTTTCTTAGAAATTAGGAATCCAATTTGTAAAGTTATGTTAGGGAAGATATCAAAACTTTTTAGAGTATGAACTGCAAGGAGTTCAGTTAACTTATGGTTAAGTAAACATGAGTAAAAACATTTTTAAGGTCGCCTCTCTGACTATTAGGTACCTACTGCTATTCCACAAAACAATTATTTCAATTTTTTTAAATCTTTTACGTGATTCGTTTTTATAGCAAAAAATAAGTATGTATCTACATAGTATTCAAAAAACCGTTATATAACTTTTTACGTTAAAGAATGCTAAGTCCAAAATAAATTAAAGGATGAAGCTACGTCAACAAGGGATTGCCCGCGTAAATAACTTGATTACAGCGCCACCTATCGGATCTCAGCATAGCTACGAACCATCGTCTCAACAAAAAAAATATATTGTGTAAATATGACCTCGATAGGTAAAGTCGTTCTCAAGTTATGGCATGACCAAGGGAAATAGGGATTAATTTTTATATATATATAGATATATTTCGTCATTGTTTTCCTCAACGGTCCCTGATCCAGCGTGCTCACCCGCCTCAGCCGCGGAGCCGGTCGTCTTTTCTGACTCCGCAGTCACACCGTTAATTCATCCCTCATCAAGCTGTCTTTTCCCTCCCAGTCCTCTCGCAAGCAACGCCCTAAACCAAGGTTCGAGTCCCCCCTAGGGGACGCCCTTAGTGGTGTTGTTGCTATCTAGTCATGATGTTAGTAGTAGACGTAGTAATAGTAGTTAGCTTAGGTTAAGTATTTTACTCTCGTCGGGATTGGTTGGAGACCCTTCAGGTCTCACCAATAACTGCCCGGTTACGCAGAAACGGTCCGCAAGACCATCTACAAGCAGTGGAATAGGAAAAAGAAAAAAAAATGTTTTCCTCAAGGTTTTTAAAAATCTTTATACGAGGTTTACTTATGTGAAAAGTTTTAACGATTATTTGCTAAAAACATCCATACAAAGGACTGAGAACTGATTCATACTTTTTCTTACAAATTCAAGATTATATGGCTTCATACACAAAGAAGAAATTTAAAAGAAAATGCTTATATAAATGAAGGGGTACTTCCAAAAATAATATTTTCCATTCTGCTACATTTACGTTTCAAAGAATCTATTATAACATAACAAAAACATTATTTGGCTATACACGCTCGAGTATTCGACAGGTAGCTACGAGTATACTTGGTAAGGCAGCATGTTCAGGCAATACTGAGGGAGTAAGTGATAACACATCTAGCTAGGGGAAAGCCTTTGTGACTTAGCTGCCTAGGTGACCTTAATGGGCATACCTATCAGCTTTACCCAAAACATGTATGATTTTCATTTCATTCCTGAACGGTTAGCTATGCTAAAGTATGCAGGTAAATTATTATGTAGGTGTAGCATTTTTCTAAATATTTCTAATTCAAAGTGACGATAGATTGAAGAGTACATACCTATTCGGTTTAAGAAAATTTAAAATTGTCTATGTTCGATGCGCAAGTAAAACTTTATGGGTTATTAAATTTAACGTTTCGTACACGTGATGCCACTTATAAAATAATTCTCTTTTTTAATGATAGTACTTACAATTAAAAGTACTACGTAATTTTAGATAATGGCTTTAAAAATCAACTTATGAGTGTAATAATTACATTTAAACCTTTCAAAAACTATTTTCAGAATGTGTATTTTAATGTAATCTTTATATCAAGTAGGTACTTAATGAATTTATTACAAGTGCCTTAAATTAGAAATACTGAATTATATTAAAATTGTATAAAAAGGTTTTTCATCACTTCTTTACCCATACAAACCCACGCTCACACCCACGGTAAAATATACAATATGGGCTATTTCTATTGTAGCCATTTTTAACCACCAATAACGTATTACCTGATATAAATAAAAACTGCTTTCGACTTTAAGCCAGTCCCGATATGTACTTGTCCACGATACAAAAATCAATTTTGTCGCTACTCATCTTCTACCAAGTACCTTCAAAAATCAGGTTTAGCCGTGAAAACATAGCAGACAGAGACGTAGATTCAATTAAGTCCTGCCTAGCTTTTTCCCAACTATATTGGGGTCAGCTTCCATTCTAACCAGATGCGGCTGAACACCAGTATTTTATACAAAGCGACTGCCATCAGATCTCTGCCACCCAGTTACTGGCCAATGCCGATATCCTAAGGTTAGACCGGTTGTCAGACTTTCAAGCTTCTGAGTTCCCGTAACGATTGTCATCGGTATTCGTATGACACCCGAGATCGACTGTTCAACGTGCTCTTCGAGGCACGGTGGGGCCTCGATGTGTAACGAACGATCACCCATCTATACTCACCGCGGCAAGCGCAGCTTAACCTCGCAAATCGTATGATCCGCGCGGTTGGTAATTAGCCACAAGCCCCTCACATAGACTCACTTAAGCATTTATAATATTTGTGTGGGTATTTCATAACATCATCACGCGTTGTATTTCCCGAAGGGTACGGCAGAGGTGTTTTTAGTACACCCTAATTTCGCCAGCTATGTTAGGGACGAGCCTATTGCCATTAACTGGGCATAAATCCAGACTCCGGGCTGCTACTGAGAAATTGCTAATAGAAAATCTCAATAACACTTTGCTCATCCTGGGGATTGAACCCAGGACCCCAAGCTCAGCAGTCGCGCTTGCGACCACTAGACCAATAAGGCAGTGGGTATTTCTATGTATTAAATTGCTACACATATAACTATAGTGTGCTATTATCATACAGTAGCATGGGTTATTGATTCCTTATTCACGCCTACACGAAGTCGTGAACGTGTCACTAACAATTACAGCTGAGTTGTCAAGGTTGAATGACGTTTTAAACGAAGTATGAAACGTGGAAAACTCTAGCAAATTGTTTGGATTTCAACATTGGCAATATTTCTGATTGGTTTTTATTTTACGCGCAATGCAATTGACAAAAGTGAAGGAAATCGAGGTAGTACTTAATTTCTGAAAGCAATAAGCATATTGCGCGTAAAATAAAAACCAACCAACTCTAGCAAATTGTTTGGATTTCAACATTGGCAATAATTATGTCTGATTGGTTTTTATTTTACGCGCAATGCAATTGAAAAAACTGAAGGAGATCGAGGTAGCACTTAATTTCTGAAAGTAATAAGCATATTGCGCTATACTGCGCCGTGCCTCGGAGAACACGTTAAACAGTCGGTCCAGGGTGTCATACAAATACCTACGACAGTCGTTACGGGAAGTCAGGAGCCCGAAAGTCGGACAGCTGGTCTAACCTTAGGATTTCGGCATTGCCCTGTAACTGGGTTGCGGAGGCCTGATGGCAGTCGCTCCATGTAAAATACTGGTATTCAGCCGCATCTGGTTAGACTGGAAGCTGACCCCAACATAGTTGGGAAAAAGGATAGGCAGAACAATAAGCATATTGCTGAACTTTCTAACATTGCGAGGTCATGAACATTTTAACCTTTTTAAACATTTGGCGCTACCTACGAGGCTAAAAAGGGCTCCTAAATAAACAGTTAGCAGCCCTCAATCGTGTGCTCGTACCCAATAACACAGTAACAATGTATTCTAGAGAGCCATTAATATGTCAGTAAATGTCACTGATATGCGGTAAAATAAGTGTTGGTTGCGGTTCACCATTTTGCCTAACTCATCCATGTGTGACATTTATTTGTTTTTGATTTTATTACGGATTTGGTTTCATGGAACATATTACCTACACAACATAACATACCTTGTATTCCCCGAAGGGTTCGGCAGAGGTATTTTAGAACACTCTCGTTTCCTCAGTTATATTTAACCCTGTGTCATTAACCATTCGTCAAATTGACGACGCGTACCTTGCGCATTTAAAAGCGATTTGCAGGGAGCATATTGTTCCTATGTGCAATCACTCTTCCATGTAGGTTATGTCTAAAACAGATTATGTTATTTGTTTAAGAAAAAACTAAGACTGCTAATTAAGGTCATTTTGTGTCATAAATAAAGTTGATTAAATAAATATGGATGTTTTAATCCGTCGTAAAATTTACGAATGGTAGTGATAACGTTATTCTAAATTAAGGTTAGTGAGCTAGGGTTAAGTCACATGTAATAGGGGGCTAGCCTACTGCCATCAATCGAGCACAAATCCAGAATCCGAGCTGGTACTGAGAAATGCTTAATGGAAAAACCCAATAAAACTGTCCGACCTAGGGATCGAACCCAGCACCCCATGGCTGAGAGTCGCGACCACTAGACAAACAAGCAGTCCATGAATACCTACATGTTGTTATAAAATAAGAGATTTCAATATGCTTCCTAAAAGTTTATAGCTCCTATAGTCTTAAAGGAATCACTAGGCAACTAATAATAAATAGACACCTATATTTAATATAATTACGTTGTAATTATTATACAATACAGGGTTAGTTCTAAAATGGGACTGCAAGACGATAACTCGAACTATATCAAAAGAAAATGAAACTTTACAAAGCTAACTAGTGAGCTTTTACAACTGTATGAGAAACTGTAAAATGAATAATAAAAATAAATAATAAAATGGATGAAATAAATAATAATATGTGTGTAACAGTACTCAATTCAGAATAGTATTGTAAAATAAAGTTTTCTTTTTCAAATTGTCAAAGACTCTTTCATCGCTTCAGAATTACATATAAAAAAATGTTTCAAAGGGAATAGCTCGTCTAGTATAATGATAGCATAACAGACGATAACCCGACTGTCTTCCCACGCTTCGTCTGAGAAGTACGTACCGAGGTGCGGTAACTTATAATTCTGCTTAAGTCGCTTCGTGTAAAATACTTATACACAATACAATACAATACAATACTCTTTATTGTACACAAAACAAACAAGAATCATTACTATAAAAATAGAGATGTACAATGGGCGGTCTTATCGCACTAGGCGATTTCTTCCAGACAACCTTTGGATGGACATGAAGTGCAAGAAAAAAAAAGAGAGAGGTAGTTCACAGTGTAACAATTAATTAGGAAACATTAAATTATGTACGTTAAATAAACCTAAAAACACAAATAAATAAATATTATATACAATAAATATGAAATAAATATATATATAAATATATATAGTGTAATGTGTATGTAATACATAATATAAACAGACAATAAATACCTATACATAAAGATGCAAAATTAACTATATTGATAGGTAGTGATCCTTGACGAGTCTTTTGAAAGTGATCAAGGATTGCGCACGTCTAACTGTAACTGGCAAAGCATTCCAAAGCCGAACAGCCTGGACTGTGAATGATTTACCAAAGAAGTTATATTCAGTCACATCTTGTTAGCATAATGAAGGCTAGAATATTGAAGGTACTTGTAGTGGCACCTCAGTCAGGCAGAATTTTTATTAAATCATTTTCTACTCATTTTTGTCTGTGCCTGTCGTTAGTTTTCTGTTGGACATGGGAGTTTTTTAAATAATACTTGTGCCACAATTATAGCTTCCGCATCTAGTATTTCATCTTATACGAAGTTAAAAACGCAATTCCTACTTCAAACACGATGCCCGCATGTACCCACTCTTACTTAATATTGTATCACCTGGTTCTCCGCCTTACCCAGTATTTAATCTTGAATGAAGTTCAAACACAATTCATACCTAGTTCATTCGAAATACTCCTTACTCTATTACGTAATACTTCAGGTCTAGGTAAACATTTCACGTGTATGTTAAAAAGGGTTCCAGTACCTCAAGAGAATACTCTAGTACTAACTTTCTACTCAACATAAAAACTTAAGGGTTAACCTCATCTCGACTGCTACTATAAAGGCTACTTGAATGCTATTTTATTCTCTGTCCTTTTCCTTTTTCCGTGTAGCAAGCAGACCTTTGTGCTCGGTTGAGGATCTAAGTGATAAATCAGGGTTCTCTATTTAATTCATAGGTTAGGTAATGTGTGTTTGAATATTCCAATGGATGATGATGATGATGGCAATCGCTCTGTGTAAAATACTGATATTCAGCTATATCATAGGGTTGGATCCTAAAATAGTTGGGAAAAAGCTGAGACGAGAGACCCCATTGCAATTCGAGGGATTGATGTGTGCGAAAAATTACGACTGTTCAGTCTTCTGTAATTGGGTTTATAATAATGTGTCACAATGTGAAGAAAATAAGAATATGATTATGGTAGAAAGAGAAAAGCTTGCTGTCGTTCTATCGTCGCATCATAAAAATTCAAAGTCAATCGGATCGGTCGAATCGAATTTATCGGACATTTGATATAGAGCAAAAAATCAAAGGAAATAATTTTGATATTCAAGTCGCACACATTGGAAGCTTGTTAGCACATAATATAGCTGTCTACTGCTATAAGAGAGAGCTAGATACGTGGAATCAGATTTCTTATTCAGGCTTCTATTGAGAATCAAAGTTGCCCACAACTTTCTAGATTTTAGAATGAGTTTGTTTGTTGCACGTTCATGGATTGATCGTTCAACCGATATACGTGAAATATTTTAGAAATACTTATCAAGTATATCTTGTTATAGAAATGAAGATAAGAAAAGATCCCGGGTGTCATTTATTTCATGCCGTGAGCAAATTTAAAATATCACTGATGACGGTTTTGCAGTAAATTTTAGTGTTATTTTTTTAATATAATATATCACTACGCCCGTATTCCCCCAAAGGTTGGGCAGAGGTGTATAGCAACACCCTCATTTCGACGTTATGTTTAAGACCCATGTAATAGGGGGCGAGCCCATTGCCATCAACTGGGTACATATCCATACTCCGGGCTGCTACTGAGGAATTCCACACGGAAAAACCCAATAACACTTGGGCCGACCTGGGGATCGAAACCATGACCTTTTTTTTACGTGGGGAAATCCTCATGGACTATCCCCCGTCTGGGGAAGACGGGGGGGTGTGCCGGACTCTTACCGGGTAAAACCACCACGGTGTCCCTCCTTCTGACCTAAGGCCGGGGTCACGGGATTCGCTATTGCATGCACCGCGACCCCGGCATCGAAACCATGACCTCATGATCAGTAGTCGCGCTTGCCACCACTAGACCAACGACGCAGTTAAGTTTGTTTAAAGTTTATATTTATTGCCATTACAAACAAAAAAGATATTGTTGTTTATTTAAAAAAATCGTACCTGATTTAGTTACAAATTCAGAAAACGGAGATACTAATCTGTGGCCTAAAATATGAACCCAGCTGAGGGTAACAATGTCTTAGAGTATTTTTTATGAAATCTTCCGAACCGCTATATCTCTAAAATTATTGACTTTTGGGAATGTTGTAGAACGAAAGTTATTATTTATTACTTTAATACCTTTTCAGATTAGTACCGCCTTTTCGACTACCGTCGTATATACTTTTTATGATTTTTATTAATTCCTAAAACGATGCAACGTTTGATCTCGTTGATTGCACAACAGAAATTCAATACAGCTATGGATATTGTATGACCATTTGTTAACTCACGTATAGCGATAACAAAGCGTTTTCAGTTAAGCCGTTTTAAACCGTTCGTTAAGCCAGTTTCCATACCTATTAGTCGTGCGTGAAAATGTGAGCATTAATCGCAGACCAGCTAATGAAATGTGCACAGTACACATAGTGGCCCATGATGGCCCTGTTCTAATTAGTATTGATGGCTATTAAATTCTGTAATGGACTAATTTAATAAAACATTAATATTAAGACATTAATATTAATGGAATAATGAATGCTGAAGTGTCCAATACAACATTTGTACACTAGCTAACACACTTACACTTCTAAAAATTGTGCTCAGTCTACAAGTGTTATAAACGAAATGTTCCCAGACTAACATAATCCTCAAAAAATAAAAATATCTTATTCAGAATCATAATAAGAATAAGAATTTTTATTTGTGATACATAGGTAAAACGGATGGTACATATTAAAGTTTTAAGTGTCTATGATCAGCCATTTAAAGGCATACAAAAATGAAGCATGAAAAAAAATACCATACATCTAAATCATACAGACTATAACATAATAAATAATGTTCTAAATTTAATAAATTCCATTAATTTCTATTACTAAGTTATTTCATTTTGTAAAATTTAAGTCAAGGATTCAAATTACAATAAATTAAATTACTATCATTTATTTAAAATATAATAATAAATCACAAAATTGATTTATTATTTTAGTCTTAACATAAACATAACATAATTAGTCCATTACTGTCTCACTGCTGGGCACGGGCTTCTTCTCAGAATGAGAAGGGTTTAGGTCTTAGTCCACAACATTGGCTTGATGCGGGTTGGCAGACTACACACACCATCGAGAACTTTATGGAGCCCTCTTAGGTGTGCAGGTTTCCTCACGATGTTTTCCTTCACCGTTAATGTAAGTGATATTCAAATTCTGATCCGCACATGAATTCGAAAAGTCAAAGGTACGGGCCGGGATCGATCTCAGACCCTCCTGCATGGAAGGCGAGCGTTCAAAAACTAGGTTATGACGAGTCTTTTAGTCTTAGGACATGTTGAACTAAATTTACTGTTAGACCTACCATAGGTTGTGTTTTAGTAGGTACTATAGTTGCGAAGGGCAAAAGCAACTGTAGCTATACTTTTCACTTAACTCCACGAAGGGTTTAACTGTTTTCAAGAAAACAATTTTTGTAGTTAATTTACTACTAAATTATGACACGTTGTGGCTGTTGACGATTTTGATAAATAAGATGTCGTTACTCTATCAGCCCTGAAAGGTCAACTTTAATGGTTAGTCTATTGAATTATATACCGAAGTCGACCGAGCGAGAATTAAATAAGTTTTGCAATAAATGTCACTTTGCGTCTACAAATTGCTTATGAAACAGATGTGAGAACAAAACAACAACTTGGGGCTGATGCAGACATAAAAAGATCAAGCATTTCGTGTTCTACGTTCAAAATTCGCGTTCAAAGTTCGAACGTTTCGCTGAGGTCAGGGTGTCTGGCGTGTGCGTTGTTTTTTTTTTAAATAATGCACAAGTCTGAATTCTAACTGCTGTATATCTCGAAGGAGTCTTAGTTTGATTGAAGCAACATAACATAAACAATATGAAAGGTAACTTCACATCACTTGCACTCATTAAATATTCGATATTGCCTAACGGCCGGTTACTGATTTAAGAATTCTACGATAAGTACAAGATAAGTAACAATTGAGAATCGTTTTGTATCGAGTTTTACTTAAAATCATGCTCAAATCTCGCTTATCTCTTGTTACCGTTGAATACTTAATTCAAAAACCGGGTGTTAGAGTCATAGTTTATGCTACGTACATTGAAACTTTACCGCGTCTTCTCATAATTTTTGCAAACCATAACGGTTTGCAAAAATTATGAGAAGACGCGGTCTTATATAAGGTCTAACCAAAATACCTGGACAAACTTTTACACAGTGTTCAATACGTTTAATTAATCACATCTATGTAAAAAATAACGAGATCCAAGTGTTTTTTTCTAACAAAAAAATAATAATGTTTTAAATTGCCTGTACTCTTTAAGAATAAACTCATCCATTTCTTATGCATTGACCGCCATTGGGGTGCGTGCTAATTCCGTGCCGTGTTTTACCTAAACAGCGAAGTGAAAAATGTAAAAAAAAAATCATTAAAGTAAAATTCAAGTAGAAAAAAAATTTTGGTTAGAAAAAAAAAACATTTGGATCTCGTTTTTTTTTTGCATAGATATATTCAGTTACACTTACTGAACACTATGTAAAAGTTTGTCCAGGTATTTTGGTTGGACCTTATATAGTACATACTAGCGACCCGCCCCGGCTTCGCACGGGTGCAATATAGATACTAATGTTGGGTATGAAAACCTTCCTCTTGAATCACTCTATCTATTGCTGAAAACTGCATTAAAATCCGTTGCATAGTTTAAAAGATCTATGAGTATAGACAGCAGGAGCGACTTTGTTTTATACTATGTAAAGATAAAGAAGATATCACATACACGCCACTTACATAAGACTCTTTATAATCTCACTGCGAAGTTACAATACGTTTTTTCCTTGTTTTTTCATTAATGGATTCTGTTTACGAATGAAGGTAGACAGTACCTTTCGTCTGGTAATAAATTTTGTGATCCTTAGAGTGCCGTGAAACTGTCATAAGAATTATGCCATTATATTAGTACAAAGGCAGCTTTTAAAGTGCTAGAAAATCTACATTGGATATTATATTATATTTCAGCTCCACTAAAAATCCAACCTCTGTGTATTTTACAAAATATTCATTGATATTTCTGACCGCAGACAATGACTCTATTGTCGCCTGCGTTAACATATAACATTTACTCGTAATTTTAAGAAGGTTAATGAGGTATATAGACGCCTATGATCGTAAGCTTAAAAAATACTTCGCGTCTATTTTGAGTCCAGAAATAATTCAATTTAGATTCCGACTTCGATATCAACTAAAGATACGAATAAACAGTAAGTCAGTTTCCTAGCGCTAAACGTTGGTTTAATAATCTAGAAAGGTTGATAGTAGGTAACAGAAAATTGAGACAAGAAATCGCGTAGCTACTTACATAATTATGAAAGTTTACGAAGCAAAATTAAGCAAGGCTCCTAGCTTAAGTAGACTCCTTAGTTTATAATTATTTCAATATCCGGTAAATTCCTTTGTATCACGCGCAATGCAGTGTTGAAAGTAATTACGAAATTCGATTAAATTATATCGGGCACGTTGTTTCCTAATTAAGCTACGGGTTCAGGGAAACCGCAGCACTGCGAACTAAATTGTTGTTATTTATAATGAAGCTCATGGCGTCATTTGTTACGACATGGCGACATCCAGTTAAATTTTCGTTGATTTTATAGGAAATCGCAAACATGTTTTACAGTTTTGAGTTATTTACGACGAACAATAATATTTTTTTAAGTTTTGGATTGAAAATTAAAAGCAAGACAGTATGTCAGACCCAAACCCAAACCAACTAAAGCAACTTCAAAGGTCATACCTAAGTAGTGACAAGATTTGCAAAAAAATAAAAAAAGTCCTAATCCTTCATTTCATAAACAATTAAGCAAATTGGCGGAACCGTTAATCGGACCCCAGCAACAGGCCGGTCACAAGGAAATAAGAAAGAAAGAGTAAGCAACAAGTGGATAAAATCATAGCCTTTTTTCCAATTTATTACCCAAGGGAATATGGAACCAGTAACACTACATCATAAAACTTTCAATATAATCTCTTACATACGTCAGCAGGGTGTAGAACAAGATAATATTTATCAACCCGTTCGTGCCGTGCATACAAGTGTGGTATGTGACGTCATCGTCTCGTCGCTAAACCGTGTTTTACGAGCCATATCGAAAGTTCATGGGTCGATTGCTAATGCTATGTCCGAGATATTTAGGAATCTTGACATTATATTAAGTACTTGTTAATAGATTACTTTTATTTTATTATTTGTTGGGTGGTTTTGTGGCATTCTAGTTCTTACTACTCAATATTAGTGATTCCCTAAGATTTACATGAATTGTCGTTACTTATAAATGTTGTTTTTACCGTTTTCTCGAGTCGACATGACAAAATAAACAAAGGCTTTTAAAACAATTCTGTAACATCTGTGAATTATTGTAATCGTCTTTTCGCTAAACTTTCCCACGTCAAATTAATTCAATTAATCTGCTTAAGACAAGCAAGAGTTGTTTGTTTAATATTGGTAGGTAATATTACCATGATACAATTTAATATCACATGTATTGCATGACGTAATAAGTTTAAATTTGGTGGAGACCCTTCACTTAATAGCCCAGTAATTAAACAAACAGTTTGCTTTGAAAGATAAAGCGGATTGTTTATGTAAAGGAATATGTTTGTATTTTATTTAGATTAGGATAATAATTTTTCATTAGAGTTTGAAAAAGAAACAAGTTTGCTTTTGGATAAAAGTTACAGATAGAAAAGATTTTTATCTTTTATCTGTAACTTTTATCCAAAAGCAAACTTGTTTTTTTTTCACGTGTTGAGCGTGAATCGAAACTCAGTAACAACATTCACTCTGTCCACAGTGCTTCGAACACTGCGAATGTTTGCAAAAAACTGAAGATGTGGGCTTCAACAGAGTATGTGGGGACGTTGTAATAATTAAAATACACTTACCTAGGTTTTTATTAGCCTTCTTTCCTACTTTGAGAACCTTTATAATCCCGAGACTACTATTTACACAACTTAGCTCTTCAAAGCTGTATAATGCGTCGTTATATATACCATGTTTTCTAACTTTAGACCAAAAGTGTCATATGTTTGAAGACAGCTCAAAAAAGGAATTAAGTTTCCCCTCCCTCTTTTGCATCGGCACTCAAACACCTACACATTAAAGCAGGGCTGGGCAAACTTTTCTCAGCAAGGGTAAAAAAGACAGAGTAGATCTTAACATGATATTAAAATTTGTCATAGGCGTTTCACTCGTACTCACCGCTTCTTTTTTTATTTTATCGTTGTATAATCCTCATTGATGTCCCTCGTCCGGGGAAGGCGAGGGGATCTGCTGGATTCTTACTGGCTAAAAACCAACGGTGTCCCTCCTTCTGACCTAAGGTCGGGTTCACGGGATTCGTTATTGCATGCACCGAAACCCCGGCAGGTCTCGGTCCACCAGCTTCTTCTGGTGGACCTCTCCTGTGGAGGGGCAATTTTTCCCCTGCCCCACTTCCGTCTGAGAGGCGCGCGCGGAACATGGCGCGTTATCCTCCCGGGCCTGTTAGTACTCGTTCTCACCCTAAAGTGAGACATTGAAGGCTTATGATAATAATATCAGAACTTAGTAGTATTGACATAAACAACACAGTTAAACACATTTATTTTCGAGACTATTCGGAGACTTAAACGGTTCACGGGCCGTATTTTGCCCATCACTGAACTAAAGAGACTGTATTTCCCGAAGCTAAACTCCCGCAACCACTAACCTACTTCCCCATTACGCATACAGGCATCAAATTCAAGCACAATGTTACTTTAATCCGTACCGTTAAGCTACTAACACCTAACTCCAATCTGTTTACTAAAGCTTTTGACTTTGTTAACGTCCAACGTCCGTAAAACTGGTTTGTAGTCTATCCGTTGGTAATTAATACTGTCACGCGGCAACCCACGTGCGGCTAATAAACTGTTAAATTGTAAATTGTTAGCATATTTAGAACAGTTTGTAGTTACAGTTGTTTTAGATTCAAAAGTTTTGTAAGACGAAAGTTCCTTTGTGTATTAAGGGAGATATGAATGAATAATTTGAAGGTGGTTACTGTTGCGGAATAAATTAATTATAAAGAATTTTGGTTTAAGGGTGATTCTTCGAAAATTTTTAACTTTATTTTAACAAATCATTCTTCTCCCGGGTTGTTAACGTTATAGTATTGTCAGATTGTTTTTATTCTTGTCTTATTGCTTGACGGCAGCGGTATAGTTTGAGTTTTCATTATCATAATTATAGTATTAAACATCTGCATACTTAACTTTGGGATGATGCTAATGACGTTCTCAATTTTTGTTAATATTTTTCGAAGAATGCCCCTTAAACGCCTGTGGTTTTTTTGTTTATTTATTCGGTGGTGAAAAAATGTGCTTCAGTTTACTGTTATGCAAAAGTTCTCAGTAAAAGTCTATAGATAAAAGTTACCATGTTCTAGATAATGACTCAATGAATAAATAGATTGTGAGTTTGCTATCGATTTAACCTTCTTTACAAGATGGCAATCTGTTCACCGAGAATAATGAACATCAATAGGAAGATGGTCATGATATGAAAGAATGGCGTGACATTTCGATAGTTATGTTGTTGCACCGCTAGGAAAGGTAAGGCAACATTGAAGTCCATTGAACTCCCTCACGTTGAAACTATGATTAAAACATATCTCTTTTCAATACAAACATTTTAACGGTAATAAAACTTGCCTAGACATTCTGTTCTGAGACAAAGCGATCACAAATTCTGTGTCCTTTTATTATGTCAATGCAATACTTCATTCGCAGCCATTGACCTTGGTTTTCCTTTGTAATAGGACATTGTCATTTTGTCTAAGGCGTCTTTTCATTTTGTATAAGGCGTCTTTTCATTTTGTCTAAGGGGTCTTTTCTTTTATATGCCTACAGATTTTCTTGATTACGACGACCGCCAAGCAGTCTTTCAGACCGCGAAAAACTTCCGTCAATTCCAGAAAATATTTGCCAGATATTGTCGATCACATGTATCGATTGACGAAAATCGAATTTACTGGGCTCCTTAAGTGAAACAGCGACAGTGATGCCTCCGTAGATGATTCAGGAAAACGGGAAAACCCTACGACAAAGAAAATTAATTTCGTTCGACGTGAAGGACTGAAAGGAAATTCACATAGAATTTATGAGCAGCTTTCAGAAAACGTGCCTCCAATGCGGTACGTAACGTAAACTAGTTTGCAAATCCATGTCTCTACCACAGTACCCACTCCTTTGTAAATTCAATTTTCTATAGAAAATAACTTAGCATCTATTCAATTAAGCTTTGTCTCAGAACAGAATGTCTAGGCAAGTTTTATTGTTACTGTATTAGAGAGAGACATGTTTTGATCATAGTTTTAACGTGACTTCAATTTGCTAAGGCTCGTGTTGCTTTACATTTCGTCCTAGCTGGGTAGTACGTTGCGATGTATTGCGTTGAACATTACTTCGAGCTTTGCCTCGCAAAAATAACAAGCGATATATTTGAGGCTTACGTGCAGAGAGGCGCGTAGCCGCGTGGGATGCGCGTAAGATTCTTTTCAGCGATGGGATACATTTTATGGGCTGCCATTATACCGCCGCATTAGGCCTGCAACCGCTTAAAGCTATGCTTATAACTTAGAAATAGATTAGAAAAACACATTCGAACATTTCACTCTAAATTCAGGTATAGGTAGGTACTCGTCACTTTTGGAACTACTTAATACTAACAAACTAAGAAATCTTGGAGTCACTTGTTAAAGACGACTTTTAAGTAATTTGTTGTGCTGTCAAACTTGACAATAATAACGGAAAATTTGTTGTTATTGATGTTCACTTTGTTTACAAGAATTTAAACAATTTGAAGTGTTTAAAGTTTTGTTTGTAGCTGCGTTTGCTACGAAGAGTTCTATTCTATGATTATTTCGTTTTAAATGTGTGCGTCTGCCGATTCTCAAAGTCAAAGTCAAAGTCAAAGTCAAAGTTTTTTATTTCAAATAGACCAGATTTCAGGCACTTTTAAAACGTCACGACTAGGTGCACGGTTCCAAAAGGTAGGTTCTATGGAGAAGAGCCGGCAAGAAACTCCATGAATACTCTTTTTAAAATAGTAGTTCATTACAATTCCATTACAGTAGTGTGAGAAATAGAATGAGAATAATGCAGGTTAATGTAACAAATAAACTCACATAAGAGTAACAAATAGAAAAATATGCCTTCTATGATTGCCATAGCAGTTAAGAGCTGACCAGTCCCGACTGACGGCACCCGTTCACGAGCATGACGTGCACATCCGCATCGGTCAGCTCAACCATATTATAGGGAACTCAACGACCGGATAAACAACGCCACCATCAGCAAGACATTTAAGTGAGCATGACAGACTCATATTACCAGACAATAGGCAGTAATATGATATGATTATAAGCGTATCACTAATAGCTGCATGATGCTCATACTTTACAGTTTGGAATGAAGTATTGTAAAGCGATATTATTAAAATAATAACTATAATACAAAAACCTATTTTGCCAGTCCAGACAATAGTCCAGATAAAGTCCAGACATTGTAGTATACAAACTATGCGAGTGAAACGATGTAGGGCAACGTTTGGAATGGTCTTTTGAGGAAAGTGCCATAGCAGTTTCGAGTTGACCTGTCCTAACTGACGGTACATCTGCTTCAATCATCGCGGAGCTCAAACCTTATTTTAGGGAGCTCAACAACCCGACCGCTGCACGACGCTATCAATCAGCTGGACATTTGTGTGGGTCACAAAAAAAAAACTCAAGAACCGCCAAACGTTTACAATATTCGTGTATATAGCTACCCTACATGGTACTCACATTTACAATTTATTAAAAATGTAATGTAAAAAATGAGGTGATGGTAAAATAATAATAATCATTGAAAAAAATAATTCGATTATATATGTCAAAAGGATAATTCTACTGAGGAAGCTCTCTTACGCTTTATTCTAGGTATCCGCAATACAAAGTCGGATAACTGAAGTGTCAATAACCTGCGTACCTCTACAGGAAAGTTTTAAACTTTATTTAAATAACTTCTTTGTGCCTATATTTTATTGTGAAGGTCGGCACGGTTGACATCTGTCGGGCATGCCACTGTCCCGGTGAATCCATTCTACATATTAGTTCTGGTTGTTCCGTCTTGCTAACGGCGAGTATTTACACAGGCTAAACACAGCCTAGTGGCTAGGATTATCCACCAGCAACTTGCTCTGAAATACAATGTGCCTATATTATCATTAATTTGCCTTTGTGACGATACTTAAGTATATGAGCTCACCCTGGGCAGTCAGCCTCGCTATCAACCTTGCTGACTCGCTAATCTTTTCACCACGGCATGATCCATTCTCAAATGGGTCGGTCGACACGAGAGAAGAAAAAGAATTTGTTTTTATTTATTTATTTATATACTCTTTATTGTACACCAGGTTAATATAACACAAAAAACTATAAATACTATTTGATAATACTAAACATTTGATTATTATTTTGATTATTTAATACTATTTGTTTTTTAAAACTATGAGTAATTTTACGTGTTTTCATACATTATTATGATAATTACGACTTACCGGTTTTAAATAAAATAACTTTTATCGTTTAGATGATGACCTGAGCACTTTATACTTCGTTAAAATTACTTGAATAACATTACATAACATCACGCCTGTACTCCTCGAAGGGTAAGGCAGAGGTGTATAGTAACACCCTCATTTCACCGTTATGTTTAAGTCCCATGTAATAGGGGGCGAGCTTATAGCCATCATCGGCCACAAATCCAAACTCCGGGTGTCTACTGAGGAATTCCACACGGAAAAACCTAATAACACTTTGCTCGACTTGGGGATCGAATCCAAGGCCTCACGATCAGCAGTCGCGCTTGCCACCACTAGACCAACAAGGCAGTTTAGTAATTACTTGAATGTTTCTTGTAAACGTTACTCGTGAGTAGAGTATAATTGCTTATTTTTCTGCATAAGTTGTTAGTGTAAACTGTATATAATGGATTACTTGGTACGCTATTACTTCGCTTATACTTAAATATCAACGACGTACCATAACACGGACGTGAGTCATATTGCACAAGTACTTAAAAATATACTCGATCAGTTTACTGCTGTTGAAAACCACAATTAAATTGTTTACAACTCATCATCATCAGCCTTAATGTTCCCACTGCTGGGACACAGGCCTCCTCTCTGTGAGAGGGAATGGGCCTTAATCCACCACGCGGGCCCAGTGCGGGTTGGTAGATGTCACATGTCTTCGAATTTTTGGTTCTAGGACATGCCGGTTTTCTCACGATGTTTTCCTTCACCGTTTTGACAACTATTTATTCTGAATACAGAAACAGACCAGTAGATATTATTTTATTTTCAAAGTTCTATATAAATGATACATGTTTATGTAACAATGTTGTTCTCCTTATACACAATATACTTTCGTCTATTTTACTAGTATTTCCTTTATTCCTTTTCATACATATAAGTTACATTTTTTAATAACAAACAACATTACGCCTGCATTCCCCGAAAGGTTCGACAGCGGTGGATAGCAACACGCTCTTTTCGCCGTTATGTTTAAGTCCCATCTAATAGGGGGCGAGCCTATTGCCATCAACCGGGCACAAATCCAAACTCTGGAACCTAGGACCTCATGATCAGCAGTTGCGCTTGCCACCACTAGATCAACGAGGCAGCTAATATTTTCAAATATTTCTATAAAAACTAAAAACATTTCAAAATATTTAAAAAAAACTAGTTTTATTATTAGAGTAGTGCCGTTTTTTTGTGCTTTCGTAGGTAGGTATGCAATAAAGGCTATTCAAAACTTTACTTTAGCGTGTGACAGAAACACTGGTTCACTGAGTCGTGATTGAGTAACAAACTCATCTAATATCTGAATCTATTCCTCTGGGAAAAGCTTACCAATCAGAATAACCAATAACATCTGTTTGTTTCCGTGACATAACATTTGATAGGTCATTCCGTTCTATTGCGTCATGCATGATTTTGACGGATTGTTTCCTAGCAGTCTTGTCGGTACCGACTTTTTACGGTGGGCCAAAAGCTCGTTTGGAGAACGGGACGCATTATTTTCTAGCTTATTTTTTTGCATAATACACTCTCACTTTAGATCACCTACGAAATCTATATCGTTAGTAGAAAGGTAAAAAGACTAAAGCGCCAATATGTCTACTTTACAGTAGAGAGATTCAAAGTATTTTTTAAAGAAAATAAATATAGTTATTTTTCGTAGAGTATACATATTAAATAGATAATTTAATTATTAAATATTGAATCTCTCTACTGTAAAGTAATACCTACTTTGGCGCTTTAGTCTTTTTACCTTTCCACTGACGATATTGTATCACTACAGAATTCATAACTTAACATCACGCCTTGAATTCCACGAAGGGTTCAGCATAGGTATTTTGGTACACCCTCGTTTCGCCAGTTATGTTTAAGTCCCATGTAAAAGGGGGCGAGCCTATTGCATAATCGGGCACAAATTCAGACTAGGGGCTATTACTGATAAATTCCTAATGGAAAAACCCAATAACACTTTGCCCGACCTGGGAATCGAACCTAGAACTCCATGCTCAGCAGTCGCGCTTGCAATCACTAGACCAAAAAGGCAGTACAGTGTGACATTATGCACTGTCGATTTGGTCACCGGCAACTAGTCAACAGTGCGTAATAGCTCTTATCTACCTATATACTAATATTATAAAGCTGAAGAGTTTGTTTGTTTGTTTGAACGCGCTAATCTCAGGAACTACTGGTTGGAATTGAAAAAATATTTTTATGTTGGATAGTCCATTTATCGTGGAAGGCTATATAACATCACGCTACGACCAATAAGAGCGGAGCATAAATGAAAAGTGTTGTAAAAACGGGAAAAATGTCCACTCGTGCGAAGCCGGGACTTGCCGCTAGTAGGTAGATAATATGTAAATGTTCCATTGCTCATCGCTATCAGTTAGCATTACTGTCACTTATTCTGACAACAGACACGTAACATAGTTATGGTTTAATCCATAATATGCTAACCGTGGAAATGCGAATGTTCCGACGTGCCGACTTTCTTGACAGCTGTTGTAATTGGTTTCCTCTTAGCTACCTGCAAATCTCGAATATTGTTTCTACTATATTATTTTGTGTGCAGTCTCCGGCTAAGATTTGGACTGACTTCCTTACTCATTCAGGCAAGAAAATCAACAAATTTTTAGTAAATTCTAAAACTTACTCCATTATAAATACTATGAAAAAATAACTGTAAACTTGAAATGGGGGTACGAACGTTTATTTCCTTAAAGAGATCGGAACAACTGCCTCGTTGGTCTAGTGGTGGCAAGCGCGACTACTGATCGTGAGGTCCTGGGTTCGATCCCCAGGTCGGGCAAAGTGTTATTGGGTTTTCCGTGTGAAATTCCTCAGTAGCAGCCCGGAGTGTGGATTTGTGCCCGGTTGATGGCAATAGGCTCGCCCCCTATTACATGGGATTTAAACATAACGGCGAAATGAGGGTGTTGCTATACACCTCTGTCCAACCCTTTGGGGAATACAGGCGTGATGTTATGTTGGATCGGAAATTTTTATCAAAATAAACTCCAATAACGCAACGCACGACAATGACCCAATCAAGAGGCTAAGTGCGGATACAGCCCAGGTAAACTAACGCAACGCACGGTGACGCAACCGTTTCGGCAAGAAACCATCCCTTACGTTATATTATTAATTTGCTTGTAAAACAACAAAACGCGTGCTAACCACAAGTTTAATTACTGGAATAATAATTTTATTTATCACGTCGCGTCGGCGGTATAGGGGCTGTCGGTCTGACGGTACACGTGGCGAATAGTGAGCTATTTCGTCCTTGACCGGGATTTAAACTAAACCTGCCGTAAATAGAGTGACTTGACAAGACATCCTTATTCTGTACGCCACCGTTAGAGCTCATGGAATACTAAAGATACTATTTTTGTTTTGTTTCTTTTGTGATTTTTTTTTTTATTTGCTCTTTGTCTTTGGGTAGGGATTTATGTACGTAATATCATTCGGCCTGGAACATAGAAATAGTTAAGTACACTATCTAAACTATTGGCATATACAGAGTGTAAACGAAATCAGTAATTCCTTCAAACCTCGTGATGTAATGCTGACATAGATTAACCCTGAACGGGATACTGTTGGATTCAATAAAAAAAAAATTACAAGAAGTAAACATATGTTCTTAACGTGCGGCATTCTAGCTCCTCGAGATAATTGAGCGGCTATCGCTCGCCACGCAGTCATTTAACTCGGGGCGCTAAAATGCCTCACGTTAAGAAGATATATTTACTTTCTGTAATTCATTTTTTATTGAATTCAAAAGTATCCCTTGCAGTGTTAATCTATATCAGCAGTACATCACGAGGTTTCAAGGAATTACATGATTTCGTTTACAGCCTGTATAATTACAACAGTTCATAAATAAATGTCCCCTACTAAATATGAGTCTTATTGATGTTATGACGTACCTATCGGCCCGGATGTTACGGACCCGCTTGTTCAGCACCGGTTTGCGCGTTCAAACCCGCCTGGGTTTACCATGCCTATGTACCACAGCAGCTAAATTTAGATTGCCATCGACACGCTAAGAAGAAGAAAGTAGACGACTATGCTGATGCCAGCTATCTTCATCTAACTGAGAACCAATTTGGAAAGCTTGAGCGCCTTCAAAATCTTTGTATCAGATTCATATTTGGTTTGCGTAAATATGATCATGTTTCTGAATTTCGTACTAAGCTCAAATGGCTACCTATTCGCCTTCGCCGGAATGCCCATATTCTTTCTCTGCTTTATAATGTGCTTTTTAATCCTTCCACCCCGTTTTACCTTAAGGAACGCTTCGAGTTCCTCTGTGACACACATTCTAGGTTCTTGAGATCATCAGAAAATCTTAAATTAAATATACAACAGCATACCACTTCCTTTTTAGACAAGTCCTTTACAGTTCAAGCTGCTCGCTTGTGGAATGCATTACCACTTAATGTAAGACGTGCGCAATCACTGCCAATTTTTAAATAGTTAGTGAAGGAACATTACTTGTCACTTTAATTTGTTATTTCTTGATTATCGCTCACTTTTCATCTACTTTTTTATTTGTAATAGGTATATTTATTTATTAGTTTGTTTAAGTTATATGTATTACGTTTTTCTTTCTATTTTATATATTTGTGTAATAATTGATATGTATTTTATGATTATTATATCTAAGTAATATTATGTACGATACGTACTTGTACACCAAGATTGCCCGATATCTATTTCCGTTCTTCCAGTCCATCCTAAGGTTGTCTGGAAGAGATCGCCTTGTGCGATAAGACCGCCCATTGTACATATTGTGTAAATCTGTGTTCCTTTTATCTGTTACCGGTGTACTTATTATGTACAATAAAGTGTATATAAATAAATAAATAAATAAAGTAGATTTTTCAATGTCATTAAGTAGGTACTTTCTTAGTTAATCTAAGACACTACTGATATGAGGTGAAGAAATATACCGTGAAGAAGCTTGGATTAAGGCTGAGCTTCCACCAGAGCTGTGCTAAGCTGCGTAGTGAGGAATGTGTTTTGTAAGCACCAATAGAATCATTTCATTTACCTAGCTTCGCTCTGCGCAGCTCTGGTGGATATGGGTCTAGCAGTGCGAGGTTTTTGTTCATACAAAAAAAGCGAGAAATGTGTTGCGAGGATTTTTTGCGAGGAATGTGTTGCGAGGAATGTGTTACGAGGAATGTGTACCGCTCCCGCCATACCACTCTATTCCAAAAGAGTCCGCTACCTATCCTCGCACGGCTCTACACATTAACATATTACGCATTACACATTACCCATTCCTCGCACAGCTCTGGTGGAAAGGGTCACACCGTTACACATCCTCGCTACACATTTTCACAGTGCACATTTTCTTCGCACAGCTCTGGTGGATGTCCAGCCTATCACAACATAACATCACACTTTGTATTCCCTGAAAGGTTCGGCAGATGTATTTTTAGTACACCCTCGTTTCGCCAGTTATGTTTAAGTCCCATGTAATAGGGGACGAGCCTATTGCCATTAACTGGGCACAAATCCAGACTCCGGGCTGCTACTGAGAAATGTCTAATGGAAAAACCCAATAACACTTTCCCTGACCTGGGGATCAAACCTAGGACCTCATGCACAGCAGTCGCGTTTGCGACCACTAGACCAACAAGGCAGGCAAGTCAATTAATGTCGAAAAGACGACTAAGGGCGGATTCGACCAAACCCGAATTTATACACGAGTAATTATACCAGGAATAATTTATTCCATGATTTTATTCTCGAATAAATCAACAGTCATTTTTCCATGCAATCTAACGTATAACTATATTTGGAATAGTTACTCGCGAATAGCGGAGTGAATGTGAACATGTGGTGAACAAATGTAATACCCGGCAAAAACGTTGTTCTACAAACGGGAGAGTGTAGAAGCAAAACGCCTGACAACTCTCATTTGTCGCATTACTTCCTCTTAGCCTTTTCCCAATTATCTTGGGGTCAGCTTCCAGTGTAACCAGATGCGGCTGAATACCAGTATTTTACACGGAGCGACTGCCATCAGACCTCCGCAACCCAGTAACTGGGCAATGCCGATATCCTAAGGTTAAACCGTTTGTCAGACTTTCGGGCTTCTGATTACCCGTAACGACTGTCATAGGTATTCGTATGACACCCGGGACCGACGGCTTAACGTGCTCTCCGAGGCACGGAGGTGTCTCGATGTGTAACAAATGGTCACCCATCCACGGACTGACCGCGGCAAGCGCAGCTTAACCTCGCAAATCGTACGACCCGCGCGGTTGTTATTTAGCCACGAGCCCCTATCTCATTTGTCGTATTATAGAGTGGAAAAGTTGCGGTCAATGTCAATAGTCTCAGTATAATTTGAAATGTTTGAAGTTTTGCTTGTCGGTTCGGTTTGGTTCATGTGGTATTTATTTTCGCGTTTTGCAAGTTTCGATAATCATATTTATAAAATGAGTGACGTTATGCGTAAACGTAGTCCTCATACTCATAATATTCAATTAAATCTCTCTTTTATCCACCTTGGATGTCCACTTCCTCATCACTATCACTATCTTCAATCAAATTATTTAAAGGTTGCATTATATGTTTTTGGAACAATACTTTGTGTTGAGTTGAAATTACAGCTTAAAACAATAGGACGCCATTTTCTTATTCTTGGAATAAGCTCCCTAATCCATGCCTGACGGCGGTATAGTGACTATTCCCGAATAGACTCGTTATTCCTCGAATTGTAGTTGGTTAAACGTGAAATTTAGTTATTCTCGAGTAAGTAGCGATTTACTCCGAGAGTAAAATTTATTCCTATTTGGTCGTATCCGCCCTAAGAGATTACGGTAAGAGGATGGGGAGCAGTGTCCTTCTGTCTGCTAATATAAATATATTGTGATCACTAAACTGTCTGCCAAGCGATTACCGCTATGATTACCGAATTACGGTAGCGGACGTTTACGGCACAAAACAGATAGGTACAGAAGTCAACCACATCTATGTACTTCACTTTTTATATCTACGCTGGGCGGTCGCTCTATCTATATATCTATCTCTCTCAAGCGCATGGCACTCGCGCTCGCACTTACTCGCACTCTAGTCCCAAACAGTCCGAGATATCATGTAGATTGACTTCTGTACCTATCTGTTTTGTGGTAAGAGGATGGGCAGCAGCGTCCTACCGTCTGCTAATAACAATAAATTGTGATCACTAATCTGTCTGCCAAGCGATTACCGCTATGATTACGAATTATAGTAGTGGATGTTTACAGGCTGATTGATGAACGAATTCTTCTTCTTCTTCAGTATAGTTTTCCGAGCAATGGAGAAACCAGGATATAACAGTATGGTGTCATTGTCATTGGATGCAACTGTCCAGGGAATACAGGCGTGATGTTATCCTTACTAATATAATAAACGCGAAAGTTTGTATGTATGGATGGATGTATGGATGTTTGTTACTCTTGCACGCAAAAACGGCTGAACGGATTTGGATGAGATTTGGTACTCAGATAGACTATGCCCTGGATTAACACATAGGATACTTTTTATTCGAGTACATCAAGTAATTCCCCTAGGATGCGGGTGAAACCGCGGGTACTATGCGTGCCAAATAAGAATAGGATCGCGCTTGCTACAACTTCACACGATAGCTGTCAAATTAGTACGGACAGCAAAAAAAAACTGTGAAAAGAAAAATGTTATATTTTTTTATTCATAGATTTCATTATTATTTATATTCATTTTTATAAAATGTTATTTCTTGAATTCCATAAATAGATAATTTTGGATAAATTAATAATATTTGAAAACAGTATTCATTAAAGAAATGAACCAATAGGTATATATAGTTAACTTAACGAAATGCTACTGGTCACCCTAATATGTAGCCATAATAATAATATAATTAATTTGGCGTAAATTGACTAGAAATACCAAAAAAGTGAACTAAAAATAATTAAACTGAGTATAATTTCTTTATTTATTTTTTTGCACACCTTACGCTTTGGTAATGAAGTTCACGAGTATTGCGGAACAAAATGGCGTCTTGACAGTACTATTCTTATTTGGCACGCATAGTAATAGTCTAGTGTTTTATATTTTTTGTTATAACGGCATATTACATAATAAGAGGAAGTGGGTTACATATAAAATATACTTGAGTCTCGAACTAAATCATTGGCTCAACATCGTTCAATTGAAGCAGAAATGAAGCGAATAAGGGTGGTTGACGACGCTCGTAAAGACCTGTTGATCGGACTCATAAATGTCGTCCGTTGAGAAACTGGCGATAATTGGCGCGTGAAAAATGTGACTCGCGGTTTATAAAGACCCGAAATCGTTTTCAATTAATTTTCAGGTGTGTTTATGTTCACGACGTCTCTGTATCAATTACTAGCGGCCCGTCCCGGCTTCGCGTGGGTGGACATTTTTCCCGTTTTAGCAACATTTTTCATTTATGCTCCACTCCTATTGGTTGTAGCGTGATGGTATATAGCCTATAACCTTCTGCGATAAATGGACTATCCAACACAAAAATACTTTTTCAATTCCAACCAGTAGTTCCTGAGATTAGCGCGTTCAAACAAACAAACTCTTCAGCTTTATAATATTAGTATAGATTTTTTGTTGGACGAGCTTTAACGAAATATCCCTATAGTTTCCCTATTATTAAGTTGAAAAAATAAAATCGGATACGGCGTTTTTAATTATCTAATAAAAGAAGTAAGGATCGTTCGGACTTGTCACGTTATTGAAGCAAAGAGGCGATATATTATTAAGTATATCGTCACTGGAAAGCCAATACTACTTAAGCGCCATTTTTGGCCAAAATGAGTTATACCTATACATATATATCGTTGGATTGGGTTTTTTAAATCCAATCCAACGATATATATAACTCATTTTGGCCAAAAATGGCGCTTAAGTAGTATTGGCTTTCCGGTGACGATATATAGGTACCTTACTTTTTTTTTCTTTTTCTCTCCAAGGGTCTGTTTTATTAAGTACTAGCTGTGTCCTCACGGCTCCGCCCGTAGCCTATGTTACTCAGTGATAACGTAGCTTTCTAACGGCAAAATATTTTTTGAAATCGGTCCAGTAGTTTTTAAGTTTATTCATTACATACAAAAATACAAATCTTTCCTCTTTATAATATTAGTAAAGATTGTTAAAACAATATTACATACATCTTTTTTTTGCTTTAAGTTATCTGCTGTCTGTTCTGAATCGGTATTCACTTAATCTGCTAATCACCGCACACGCAAAAAGGGGTAGCTTAGATAAGATCCACAACGCAAATTAAATTCTTGTGACTCCGGGCCCGCTTTTAGAATGTAATTATGTATAATATTATAATAAAATGTTTTGGGCATTTTCTTAATAGAAATATAACTCAAAATTGGATACAGACTTACGTAAGTCTAGAATTTTAACACGGTAAAACTTAATAATAGTATGAATTTTCGGCCTCTATTATTTCTACAAAGGTGTAGAAAAAATTGTTACCTGAAGGCTAATAGATAATGATGTAAAGTCATACTTGTAGGGTGATCTGATAAATATTATTTATAAAAGCTCTTCGCGGAGCTACTCAATCCTGAAATAATAATCTATGATGCAATTTTTCATATTATTTTAAGATGTTATGTAAGATGCAAGTAGTATCAAACCAATGTAAAAATAGTTCTACTCCCAACAATATAGGTAAACAAGTAAATATTATGTACTTAGTATTTTTCGTGGTACTTAAGATAGCTATGTTTATCGCATAATAATATTGTTTTATCACGCACTTTTATCGCTGTTTCATTTTTACAGCGAAGTTTCAAATGACGTTAGCTTTGAAAGCTTCCGTTATTTACGTCACTCAAGCTGGATTTATCTTCACTTTACTTCATCTGACATGTCTTTTAATAAGAAAGTAACAACTTTTAAGTTTTGAAATTACCAGCGTCGTTAAAGTTTTGATTTTTTTTTATCGCATAAGCTTACGGTATGATATATTTTTGGACTCAACACCAATAGATACCTTCAAACTGCGTGACCTTTAGCGAGCTTGAATATTTTGTGTAAATTTAGTAAGAATGATCAAACATAACATAACATCAAGCCTATATTCCTCGTAGAGTTGGGCAGAGGTGTATAGTAAGACCCATATTTCGTCGTTGTTTAAGTCACATGTAATAGGGGCCGAGCGAGCCTATTGCCATCAACCAGGCACAAATACAAACTCCGGACTGCTACTGAGGAATTCCAGACGGAAAAACCTAATAACACTTTGCCCGACCTGGGGAACGAAACCAGGACCTCACGATCAGCAGTCGCGGTTGCCATCATTAGACCAACAAGGCAGATCAACTATTAATTTAAAAAAACGGTTGCTGCATCAAAAGCATTGTATTTTAAACCACCACAATAGCCGCGGCTTTTTAGCTCATAATAATGGCGCCTTCATTAGTGAACTAGTTAATGTAGGTAAGTAACTACAGACTGTTCGAGTCTTAATGATAACCGGTCCAAAGAGCTTAATAAATGAGTTGCAGTATTTCATATTTCAGTAAGAAATAATATAGGAAAAAGTGGGTCGCGTACATCACGTTGAGGCACTGGGTCAGGATAATTGGTTGAAAAGTTTTTTTATGGTTTTAATAACCACAGACTGCATAACAAATAAGTCGTGCACTAATAAGCAAGCCCTTTACTAGTTGCATTCTTTGGAAAACAGGGGTAGAGCAGTTAGCACAATCTTATCTATACTAATATTATAAAGCTGAAGAGTTTGTTTGTTTGTTTGAACGCGCTAATCTCAGGGGTTGGAATTGAAAAAATATTTTTGTGTTGGATAGTCCATTTATCGAGGAAGGTATCTAGGCTATATAACATCACACTACGACCAATAGGAGTGGAGCATAAATGAAAAATGTTGCATAAACGGGAAAAAATTTTTATTGTGTGCGTTGTAAGTTACTAGAGATCGCCCGCGACTTCGCCCGCGTGGATGTCGTTTACCGCGTATTCTGCGTTTTTTAGGATAAAAGTAGCCTATGTCCTTCTCCGGGTTCCAGACTATCTAAGATCGGCTCAGAAATTTAGTCGTGAAGAAAGACAGAGTTACTTTCGCATTTATAATAGTAAGGATTATGCACGAGGCACGCTCAAACGAGTGAGAAATGGTTGACGTGAAAGATTTCGTCAGTCAGTCATCTCTGTTATAGTGCAGATTTTGGTCGTTGCCTGCATAATTATGTTTTTGCTAGACATGCTTCATTCTATACGTACCTAAGTACTTTCTTAGATATACTTGAGGTAAAAAAAAAATGGTATAACTGCAAGCGGCAAGTGCGACTACTGATCGTAAGGTCCTGGGCTCGATCTCCAGGTCGGGCAAAGCGTTATTGGGTTTTTCCGTGTGGAAATCCTCAGTAGCAGCCCGGAGTTTCGATTTTTGCGCGGTTGATGGCAATAGGCTCGCCTTCTGTTATATGGGACTTAAACATAACGGCGAAATGAGGGTGTTACTATACACATCTGCCCAGCCCTTCGGGGAATACAGGCGTGATGTTGTTATGTAAAAAGAAATATAAAATACAGTGGAGTTCGCTTATAACGACCATAAAGGGACGGTGATATTTGGTCGTACTAAACGGACGTCGTTATAAGCGTCAGTAAATACCAGATAAGAAAACCTAACTAAAGGCTGTTCTTAAGTTGCTATTTCTTTTTTTTACCTATTTGACTCTTGTAGATGGTCTTGCAGACCTTTTCTACGTAACCGGGCTATTATTGGCGAGACCAGAAGGGTCTCCGAACCAATATCTAAACTAACTACCTAGCTAACTACGCTAACTACTGTAACATCATGACTGACTATTATAGCAGCAACATCTCTAAGGGTGTCCCCAAGGGGGGACTCGAACCTCTTAGGGTGTTGAATGCGAGAAGAGGACTGGGAGGGATACGACAGCTTGATGAGGGCTGTATTAATCGCGGTGTGACTGCCCGGAGTCAGAAGGGACGACCGGCTCCGCGGCTGCGGCGGGTGAGCACGGTGGATCGGGGGCGGCGGCGGTGGGACGTCGCGAGGGGCCTCGTCGGCGAGGGCGATACGCCGGTCGGCGGCGGCGGTGTATATGTATTGTACTATCTTAAGTCGCTATAAGCGGTTAATCGTTATAAGCGAAGGCGTAATAAAAGGATTCCACTGTACGTTCGACAGTGTCTAATATAGTCTATTTCTTTTTTCAAGTGACTTTTACTGGATAAAAGAGTATCAAGATTATTAAAAATGTTTGATCCTAAATTATTTCTCATGATATTTCAGAATTGCCTCGTAGAAATTGACTTGAAGGCTTTGTTTCTTTGCCTAACATTGAATGTTTTGTAATTTTACTTTTTAATATTTGGAATATTATTTACGGTTTCTTGATAACTTTTATGAGCTTTTATTTATGTTGTGAAGCTTAAGCTTATATCCGGCATATTATTTACACATCGCAATCAACATTTTTGTAAAATGAACTGTTTAGAAGACTCACATAGGTATAGATATATCTATAATTAATATATGTTTGTAGGTGATAATGCTGTAGTGAATTCATAAACGACGCCACACAGCAAATTTTATTTTTTATTTATTATATATATTTTTAAGAGGTACATGGTAAGCCTTAAGATCTAATAAAGTGTCCCACAAAACTGTATAAACAGTTTGACTGAGGAATCAAGTAACCATGTATCATATTTTACCTATATATTATCACATTTAGATTTATGGAGTGCACTTATATTAAGGTAAGGTATTTAGAACATATTTTATTAACTTTTTTTTAAACTTTTTTTTATTAGATTCACGTCTGATTACCTCGGGCAAACTGTTGAGTATATGTTTATGTTTAGTTCATACAGTTCAGATATAAAACAAAACGTTATTATATTCCTGGAGTTGTAAAGTGACCGTCACTTTATAGTGTCTGACCAATGTGACTAAGCGATTGGACATTTTATCAATGTGACCGTACCTTTTTGGTCAAATTATTGTCAAGATTGTCAAGTTACATTTAAAAATAACTGGATATTCCATTCTCAATACAGATAGATGTTAAAAAACAAGGACAAAACAAGAATCTATACTAGTATTATAAAGAGTAAAGATTTGTATTTTTGTATGTAACGAATAAACTTAAAAACTACTGGACTGATTTCAAAAATTCTTTTGCCGTTAGAAAGCTACATTATCACTAAGTAACATAGGATGACAACAACGGAGCCGTGAGGACACAGCTATAATAAATAAATGAAACTGCAACTACTCTTCTTGAATGAAACTGCAACTTACTCTCTTTTGTTTCATTATAAAAGTAGGTATCTATCTATTTTGTATCTAACAACTGCAATCGTGGAATGTTTAGCAATTTTTCATGAAAAATCGTTATAATTATTGGTACCTAACCATTAAAACTATGACTATTGTAACAATTGTAACAAAAAATTACCGTTTTTGACCGAGCCTTTAATATGAATGACGTACACTCTCGTAGCGTCACTTTACAACCTTAAAAATACACACTACTTATTCTTATAGATCTGTTTTTATCTACCCTGTCGGGAAGGTCATCATCCACACAGACACGAAAGCCTTTGAAATTGAATATTTACGTACTTGTCACGTTATTGCGTGTCGTTAGCGCCGCGGGTTTTCGCACGGTTCGTTTATAACTAGGTGTCGGTTATGTCAGCTTTGGATGAACAAACATTAGTTTGGTGAAGCCAGAAAAGGATAAGTATTTTTCTTTTATGTATTTTACTGTGAATACAGTAAACGTGGGAAAATAATTTGAGGCAATCCATTTAACACACCAATATGAATAGCACCGATTCAAATCATACCAGTAGTAATAGGAATACTATTCGGGTGATTCGAATCGGTGTTATTCAAATTGGTACGCTAAATGGATTGCCTCAGTGTTTTGATAGCAAGTTAAACAAAGGTATAACAGTGATAGCCTAGTGGTGTGTCTCGAGTTCGAACCCAAGGCACGCACCTCTAACTTTTCGGAGTCATGTGCGTATTGTATAATTATCACTTGCTTAAAAACGGTGAAAGAAAACATCGTGAGAAAACCGGCGGCATGCCTGAGAGATATTTTTCGATGGCATGTGAAAGCCAAGTTAGACGCCCATGGGCGGCATAAACTCTGACACCAGGTTAGTCACTAACCACAAGAAAAGAAGAAGGTAGCAAGTTAGGCGACTCCGGTTGTCAAATGAATAGCTATGACAGACGTTACGCCTGAAAGACTGACAACCGGCTTGACCATAGAATAACACAAGTTATGGATTGCGGAGGGCAAAATGCAGTGCATCTGGCTTACCAGATGCACTGAACCGACTGCATTCTTAAATGAAGCCAAGTCCAAAATAATTATAAAAAGACTTATCTGATCGATTTTTCGCGTACCTATACCATTAAAAAGCGAAATAAACTCATGCAATTTTATTGTAATAATCATATTTCAATCTCTGGCTCTCTGTCTCCTGGGATTTAAGATGAAATATTATTTCACTTTGTTTCGCAGTTACGACACAAAATTGATGAATAATTTTATCTATCTTGAAATGTTTCTTTTTAATTTTGTTGTAGGAACCCGTTGTTATAACGAAGCAGTTTCATATTATGTAGTAACAGTTTACATTGTAGAGTGATCTTATCGTTTATTGGATGAATGGTACTTATTTGAATCCAAACAGGCTTAAAATATTATTTACATGAAATTGACAGATTTCAAGTAAATTGGAGTCATAACATAACATCTCACCCGTATTCCCCGAAGGGCTGCGCAGAGGTGTATAGTAACACCCTCATTTCGCCACTATGTTTAAGTCGATACGGGGTGAGCCTATTGCCATCAACCGGCCGCGAATCCAGACTCCGGGCTGCTACTGAAGAATTCTACACGGGAAAACTCAATAACACTTTGCCCGACCTGGGGATCGAAACCAGGACCTCACGATCAGCAATCGCGCTTGCCACCACTAGACCAACGAGGCAGTTGGAATCCTGCAAAAAGAAAAACATTATTTTTTAACTAACATCACAATATCATTACATTAATTACCTATTGAATTAAGATGCAGGGAGTTAAGTACCTACTTAGACAGGTTAAAAGGATATAAGTACGTTGACTGTAACACCCTCATCGTGGGTATTTAATCTATAATCTAGGTCAACTTGATGCACTAACTTTCAGCAAAAATAAGCAAAGTTATGACGCATATTGTTGTGGCGTAGAATTTTTCCACTTCGTACAAATAATTGAGGAAAAATTCTTCTCGGAAAAATCTTGAAGGTGGTTGATCGTGCTTTTTAAACATCTTTGAAATTAATGGGCACTTCGCGTTATGCTTTCTCTTATACTGGATTTTGCACATACGTGGACCATTATTGTCATATTTTAATGTTATAATATTCTGTTTTTAACCGACTTCAAAAAGGACGAGGTTCTATATTCGATTGTTTTTTTTTAAATGTATGTACACCGATTACGCTGAGATTTATTATGTGATTTACGTGATTCTTCTTTAGTTTGATGCGGAATAGTTGCCATTTGGTCCCATAAAAATTTAACATAGTTTGGCCCAGTAGTTTTCATTTTATGAACATTTTTATTTTTTTATGAACATTTTAGTTTACGTGGACGATGTAATTATTCTAGCTGATGTAATCTAGAAAAGTCCTACCGTAGTTTACAGAACAACCTATTACGGACACTAAAATGTTAAAAAAAACTACGTTTAATAAAACCGACTTCAAAAACTAAAAAGTATAAAATAACTTAATAAAGATTTCATTTAATACACTTCTTATGCAAACCTAATACCTTTACAGTTTCAGAAGTCGGTGCCTTCAATTTGGTTCAGCGTGGATTAGCAACGACTTCTGAAACTGTAAAGGTATTAGTTTTGCATAAGAAGTGTATTAAATTGAATCTTTATTAAGTTATTTTATACTGTTTAGTTTTTGAGTCGGTTTTTTTTTAATAAGAAAACTCTCAAATAAGTTTTGATTAGGTAGGTACACATAATATATTGAACTGTCAGCTGTGCTGGTCAAGTTAGATAGAAAAAACTGATATTGAAGTTGATCTACCTAGCAAAATCAGCCCATTACTTTCCCACTGCTGGACACGGGCCTCTTCTCAGAATGAATAGGGTTTAGGCCTTAGTCCACCACGCTGGCCTGGTGCGATGCAGTACACACACCATCGAGAACTTTGTGGAACTCTTTCAGGTGTGCAGGTTTCCTTACGATGTTTTTCGTTCAACATTAACGCAAGTGATAATCAAATTTGGATCCGCACATGAATTCGAAAAATCAGAGGAATACGCCGAGATTGAACTCAGACCCTCCTGCATGGAAAGTAAGCGTTCAACTGCTATCACTGCAAAGTTAATCCACAGTAATTAAAAAAACAAAACTTTGTTTAGGTTAGCTATATTCCCACTTATTACGAGAGCTGGTTTAAATAAAGTCTAAAGTAAACCCAGATTTAAAATATGCCCATCACTTTTTATCTATTTTAACATAATAAGAGACGGAGGTATTTTAAAACCTGGGTTTTATTTCGACCATCTCTCGCAATAAGACGGATTAGATTTATTCCATTAACTTCACTTTCTCAATACTCAATACTCAATATCTTTATTGCTTTACCATAATGTGTACTTAGGTGGTAACTATATAATTGAGATCATTATGGACCCTGTAGGGCACAGCAAAAGGGTAGGAGAGAGAGAGAGTTTCTTATTTCTTAATATATCTATAAGACGTTCCATTATGTTTTATAAGCCATAACAGCAGCTACACAAATAAGCAAAAATATAACACTGAATTTGAGAATAACAAAACAATTACAGCGGCGTAGTCCCATATAAATTTTCAACTGACAGAAAGAAGTTCAAGTAGGTACCCACCGAAGGATATAATCATGTAAAAGTTACGCATTGACAGAGGGTATTTTTATCACAGTATAAATATAGGTATATCTGCTTAGCCTTTTCCCAATTATGTTGGCGTCAGTTTCCAGTCTAACCAGATGCGGCTAAATACCAGTATTTTACACGGAGCGACCGCCGCAACCCAGTTACTGGGCAATGCCTATACTCTAAAGTTAGACCGGTTGTCAGACTTTCGGGCTTCTGACTACCCGTAACGACTGTCATAGATATTGGTATGATACCCGGGACCGACTGTTTAACGTGCTCTCCGAGGCACGGAGGGATCTCGATGTGCAAGGAACGGTCACCCATCCACAGACTGACCGCCGCAAGCGCTGCTTAACCTCGCAAATCCTATGATCCGTGCGGTTGGTAATTAGCCCCGAGCCCCTTCGATGAGTTTTATCACAGTATAAAGGCACCCTACAATTCGCTTCTCCTAATTCTAGAACGTATATTCAAGTGTTCAAATCTTAATTAACTGCAGTTCATAGTTCGCTGCACCACCTCCGTACCGTTTCACCTGTTCAAAGTCAGACCACAGCGCTAATGCCACTTAACGGTACAATAGATCTGAGCTTCGAAGGTATGAGAACTTATGACGTCTAGAGGACTTGTTCAACGTTCGATTTGTTTGAAGAATTATTGAAATCGATAGTGCGCATTCAACTCAGCTTAACGCAGTGCATAGGTACTGGGTAAAGGTGTCCCCTTAAAACAGTCATGAGAGGCAAGCGGGTAAAATTTTGCATTCTACTCTCTCTTTGACAGTATTCTATACGAAGCGAGCAAGCATGCCAAGCAGCATTGCTGTGTTCCGGTTTGAGGCTGAGTCCACCAGAGCTGAGCTAAGAATGTCTTTTGTAAGCACCAATAAAATCACTTCATTTACCTAGCTTTGCTCTGCGCAGCTCTGGTGGATATGGGTCTAGCAGTGCAAGGTTTTTGTTCATATAAAACAAGCGAGAAATGTGTTGCGAGGAATGTGTTGCGAGGAATGTGTTGCGAGGAATGTGTAGCGAGGAATGTGTTGCTAGGAATGTGTTGCGAGGAATGTGTTGCGAGGAATGTGTTGCGAGGAATGTATTACGTGTGTATCGCTCCCGCCACACCACCCTATTCGAAAAGAGCCCGCTACCTATCCTCGCACGGCTCATTTGTACACATTAACACATTACGCATTACACATTACCCATTCCTCGCACAGCTCTGGTGGAAAGGGTCACACCGTTACACATCCTCGCTACACATTTTCACAGTGCACATTTTCCTCGCACAGCTATAGTGGATGTCCAGCCAGAAGGGTAAGGGTGCCGGTGAAATTACAGGCACATGAGACCTTTCAAGATTGTCACTAGGGTTGCCAACGCAAAAGTAATAGGTACTCTTGGGCAGTGGCGTTGCTTGCCCTAGACTGGCCCTGTATCAAAATTTGTCGACGGGCCCTTCTACCCGACTGCGGCGAAACCCAAATGGAGAAAACCAAACCAAAAACCATGGTCCATGGTTGTATGGAGTGTCTGGGGTGTGCTGAGTCTGGCGTTTAAGAATTTAGAGTTTGGCGTACGGCCTAAGAGCTTGAGTGAGATTATGGATAACATTTTACGAACTTTTACTTACACACGTCGGGGCCCTGTAGCCCGGGGGCCCAGTAATAGGCAGTAACAGGCGGCAGTGACTACTTACCATCAGGTGGGCCAACAGCTTGTTTGCCAATAGATAACAAAAAAAAAAGAAAGAAAATCACGATTATGGCGCCGTCGAAAAAGAGGGTCACTTTGGTGAAGGTGGTAAAGCCAGCGTCACATATACTTGTTACCGTAGGTGACCCAGGAATTTGCACTAGTAAGTTGAATCAAACAAGTCCCATTACCAGGTAATTGTGATTATTCTTCCACGGCCGTTTTTTGTAGTGATAGCAAGAGACCCATAATCAGTAGTAGATACGTTGATGATAATGATGAGGTTGGATGGTAATTCCGTCGGTCAGTTGCAAAAAGTACCGCATCCAAGTGGTGCTGTCGTCTAGAAAACCTGTTTTTGCTACGGAGCCCTCGAATATTTTAAGGAGAAAAAAAAGGGGGTAGATATGTATAAGTAAACATTGCTGTATTCTTAGCCATACTTATCTTCAGCAGTATTCATAAATCTCGGGTTGAAACTTTCGGTATCTACTGTGTTTTCTTGGAAGCAAGAGGCGTGGGTGGTATGTGCGGGTATACATATTTTAAGATCTTGTGTTATTTACTACCTGTCCGTTCATTGTCATTCCTTTTATAGTCCATACAGTATAAATAGCAAGCACGAACGTATTGTAGATAGATATGTAATCGACTCTTGTAGATGGTCTTGCGGACCTTTTCAACGTAACCGGGCTATTATTGGCGAGACCAGAAAGGTCTCCGAAACCAATATCTAAACTAACTACCTAGCTAACTACGCTAACTACTGTAACATCATGACTATTATAGCAGCAACACCTCTAAGGGTGTCCCCAAGGGGGCACTCTAACCTCTTAGGGTGTTGAATGCGAGAGGACTGGGAGGGATACGACAGCTTGATGAGGGCTGCATTAACAACGGTGTGACTGCGCGGAGTCAGAAGGGACGACCGGCTCCGCGGCTGCGGCGGGTGAGCACGGTGGATCGGGGGGCGAACGTATTGTAATCACGTGTGGTTATTTATAGGTACGATATTCGTGAAGTAACGAATTGAGAATAACTATTTATGTGGTACAATTATCATGAATAAAGTTTTTAACCGACTTCCGAAAAAGGAGGAGGTTCTCAATTCGGTTGTATGTTTTTTTTTTAGTTTGCTACCTCATAACTCCGTCATTTAGGTATAAACCGATTTAGATTTTTTTATTTGGAAGAATATACTTCCAGATTGGTCCCATTTAAATTTGGTGAAGATCTGATAAAGAACTTCGGAGATAGACAATGGAACTCCTCAATGACGAACAGTTCGCATAATGTGATGATGTTGTGATTATGTTACGAGCAGCGTTTTTAGTAGGTCCAACCATGTTTTAATTAAGGCCACTAAAACGAAGAAAATAAAAAACATTTTAACAAAAATAAAACCGACTTCAAAAAAACGATGTAAAGAATAAAATAATTACCATATTATAAAATTAACAGTTTCAGAAGTCGGTGCCTTCAATTAGGTTCAGCGTGGATTAGCACTGACTTCTGAAACTGTCAATTTTATAATATGGTACCTAATTATTTTATTCTTTTCATCGTTTTTTTGAAGTCGGTTTTATTTTTGTTAATTTATGGTAAATTTAGCACAACCGTCTAAGAACAGACTACGCGATCTCTGGTCGCTTGTAATGTAGGTAGTTCTCGCTTACTAATGAGCAGCTCCATTCAGCAACAAGTTCTTGCAGAGGGCTGGAAAAAGGATGAGATGAAGAAAATCTTTGATAGGGCTTCATATTTCGCATCTCGGCTGCAGCGCTTGTGGATTTTAATATTTTGAATGAAAGTTTTCAGAGTCAAATCATAATATTGTGAATTTAAATATATTGAATATTTTGTCGTACAGTATATGAAACGAAAGTCATGTCAGAATTTTTTGGCCGACAATAAGAGCAAACAAAATTGTCTCTTAAATCTTTCATCATAAAGTCGATTTTGTAATAGTATCTATTTTTATTCCGCAACATTTGTCGCAGGGTGTAGACAATATAATTTACGCTTGTTACTGTTTAGATGACCGTGGGTTGTGCAGAATTTTATTGTTTTTGATATAATTAGAATTACGGTTTGCAGCATTCATGTTACCAGGATACTTTAAACAATATAGACAAACATTCTATCTGGCAAGCACGAGATGAAAGCACAGAAAATATTCCTTTTTATTAATCGAAAGCGAATAAGTAGGTATTATTCGCTTCCAGTGAATGACCAGTTTTAATTTGTCACGCGAGATTCTGGTTTTCCTCAAAGTAATTGCTGTATAATGTCTGAAGACCTAATCCTTATGGGATCCCAATCGCACAATGCACAGAAGGTTGCCGCTGCCTACCCACTTGTAATAAACCTTTACCTATCTCATACAAAGCTGTGGCCTCACGGAAAATAAACTTCTGTAAATAGACGCTTGTGAATACAAACCTACTGTGAAAGGTCCGTAAGGACTCAAAGCATTTACGGTCTGGTAGATCTGAATACAATTTTTATTTGGGTTTGTTGCTGGCACCATTTGGCTTCAATTTAGGTATGTATGTACTCATACCTTGTATGGCTCAGTTGAATCACACACATGCTTAATTTTACACAAAATAACAACCTGTAGTTGTCTAACTGCTAAGGCCCCGTTTCATTGCATGAAACTGTTCTGTGTACAGAAGGAACGAACATTGATTATAGTCGCCGGCAAGTAACTTGGCAAGAGTACAGAAGAGAATTCCTTTCCTTTCTTTCTTTCTTCTAAACAGACATGTTTAAAAATAAATGATGGCAATAACCATAGAATAATGACAAGCAATAAAAGTGACCATTTTTTTTTGCACTAAGTGTACATGCGCAAACTTACCCCCACTACGCCAAAACCATGCCAAGTTACGTGCCGGTAACTATACCATGGTTGCTCACTGCATGTTTTTACATAATATTTATTCATACTTCATTTATTGATTTTTACATAATTATTTCTTTTTTTCTTTTGGGGTTGCAGAATTCATAATACTTTTATATGTATACAACAAATGAATGATGAATGACGTAAAGCAATCTTGTCGAGGCATTTTGGTGTATCAATTCTTGAAGCCCTATATTCTAAGTTCATGGTTATCTCTTAACGCACGGCTTGTGATCACCTGTTAACAGTGTTTCAATAAAACGCCTGTCACTCTCTCTATTACCTAGCAAACAGATCAAAGTAAAGGTAGTCGAAAATAACATAATTGTTCAACCAAGATCAACCCCATAAGAATCCTCTTTCAGCGCCTTATTTTTTAATAACCTCCTCCTTAGATTTCCCGCCGGTATAAAAAGGTTTTCTATTAATAAGTTTTGCTTCCTGAAAATATTATTCAAGATAAAATTATTTTGTTGTTTACGTCTGTAATTACATCGCTGTTTTTTTGGGAATAATTTAACCTATATAGGGAAACTATAAGAAATAAAGAAAAAAAACATTGGATTGATTTTGGAGGCCTTTAGATATTTATAAAATTAGTTACTCAATTGCAATAATGTTGTAATATAGTGAAAATAACATCAAATTAAAGTCACATAATATTGTTTTCCAAAACAAAATTTCTCTAAATACCAATACTTTCACCATTTTCTTTGTGTCACAACGTTTAACACAATATTGTGTCTTACGGATAATGTCGCAAGTTTTCCACTGGCACCCGCGACGAGCGACGCCCACGCCTCAGTACGTGACATCAAACATATTGGTTCAGCACATAGCCATGCCGGGCACGTTCGGGTCTCCTGAATTTTGAACGTAATAGAAAATAAAGTTTAACGGTCTTAAATTGCTGTGTAGATTTTTCGATTTAGGACCTCGTTTTATGTATTGGCAGTCATAGATAATATACTATATACTGGTATTGGCAGTTTTGTATCGAGTCATGAAATATTGAAACTACCGTCGGTTGCGAGTTGAAGAACGTTGCAATCATTGTGTGTTGTGGAATCTAGAAGTTTTATTTGAAACTGAAAGTGTTGGATGAACGTTAAAATAAAAATGATTACATGATACTGAGCGCGACATCACGAATCAAGTATTTGATTCTCACAAGCACATCTGGACGTCACGCTCGATATTTTCTCAGATTTATCACTAAGCAATTGGAGCCCGACATAGGGATGGCTGTCTAAACACTCTAAGCACTTGATCCTACTTAAAGCCTGCGTTTCGTGGAAATTGATAAAATGTTGTTTGTTTTTGTGCCTAAAAATGTAGCGCCGGAAGGCGGACACAACCATCAGTAAGGAATTAATCAAGTCAGCCAGGAGAAAATTGAAAATAGATTGTCTATTTCTAGTAGGTAATTAAGTTACGAGCATGTCTCAGTTTGGGAGTTGTTGTCACTTTTGTATGCTTCTGTACATTCACCTCAAAAAATTGTAAATGTTGTTTCCTGTAAACTGTACTTTTGGAAGAATAAAAAAAAAAATTAATTAATATAATTAATTATTATAATTAATTATAATTATTAATTCAACAAAATGAAATAACGCCTCTGTAAATCCGCTGAAACCCAATTTGGTTTTATTTTTAGTACGCAAAACTAAAGGAGGATTTTTTAACCAAATAAGCATAAATCACATGACAATGATTGATAGAAAAGCTTATCGTTATGAACATCATAAAGGCTATTTTTTAAAGGAAAATATTTAGAAAAAAATACTAGGAGTTTAATAATAGAACATTGACGGTAAAAACGTTTTTAGGTTGAATATGTCTCGAACTGGAATAATATACGATTACTTTTACAAACGTGAATCAGGATTTACAGATAGTAAATAACAAACGATTGCGTTGTTTATGGGTCATGCATACATAGCTGTAAGGAATAAAAAGGCCGGGTCATAACATACCTAACCCAATGCGAAAAAAAGTTCAACGGATCCTACAGAAATACAAGTGAAAAGACGGGTAAAGGAAAATCTAAAAATAACTGCTTACAATACATACGAAGCTAGATATTAAAGGGTTACTGACATGAAATGGGGTTTCTGCTCAGAAAAGCGTTGAAATACCGAACTCTGGAACTATTTTAGGGCGTTTTATGTCGGTAGGCAACCCCTTTGGTACATAGAACCTTGGTTACGGTGCATGCATAAGCGAATCCCGCGACCCCGGCCGACGGTCAACAGGAGGAACACCGTGGGTTTTTAGCCGGTAAGAGTCCGGCATACTCCCTCACTTACCCAGGGCGAGGGACATCAATGAGGATTTTCCCACGCTAAAAAAAAAAAATAATGTACATAGAACCTTCATTCATGAACTGTAACACAAATACATCTCGTTCTAACCCTAAGCGCATCATGGATTACTGATATAATTTTTTTTTTCATATCTCGGTAAGGTTGCTGACCTTCTCAAAATATTAACGTTAAAAGACAGTTTACAGCTATCACGTCGTTAAATTTAAGTAAAAGCTTTAATGAAGTCACGTATAATGTAAACTTCAAGGTTAATATAGAGAAAGTAGGGATTAAGTACATTCTACCTATATAGTTTTTACGCTTTTTCTTTCTTTTTCGTGTGGTTAGTGACTAACCTGGTGTCAAAGTTTATTCCGCTCATGGGCCTCTGACTTGCCTTCACATGCCGTCGAGAAATATTTCAGGCATGCCGGTTTCTTCACGATGCTTTCCTTCATTGTTTTTAAGCAAATGATAATTATACAATACGCACATGAATCCGAAAAGTCAGAGGTGCGTGCCTTGGGTTTGAACTCGAGACCTATGTCTTGGTAGTCCGACGGTCACACCACTAGACTATCACTGCTATAAAAACTGTGTTTTCACAGTATTTTAACAGTAATAGGAATCATACAATGTAATAGCTGGTTACCTGTTAATCCAAGTCACTCGGTACTATATGCATCCAGTTCGTAAATATGGAAGTTTAAATACACAGCACAGATATAAATTGGTATTTAGGCACTAATTATTCCTTTGTTAAATTGGATAATATAAATTCTAAACCTAGTTTTTGTTAATTAAAGTACAAGTTAGGCACATTTTAATTATTATATTATCAGAATTTAATTACCACACGTCCCTTTCTAGATATAATCACCAGGTTTGTCGAAATGTGTTCAGCTAAAGGGCTTCTGAAATAGCAGCATTACCTAAATTTTATGCTTACAGCCCAACCTTCAGGCGAATCAAGGCCAACCGTAACCAAATAAAAAGATACCACCTCGAATAATTGGAAAATGGCTCGGAAGAAAATTCGGCTCGACAATTTTCTCACCTTTGTAAGAAATATGTCATACCTAAAGATATTGCGGTTACGTTTATGAATGTTTAAGCAATATCCTGAGATTAGGCTAGATGTATAGATTCCATATGATTTCTATGTTGTATGAAATGCTTATGTGGGTACGAAAAAAAGGGTTCTAATATATCTGATATTATCTTTTGTTAGAACAGCAACTTCTAAGTCCGTGGCTCATGTAGTTAGTCTACTTTTGTATCGACTTTCCTGCAATACGACATTAGTTTCTTCTCGACTCAATAATTAATATTATCCGACTCTCAAAGTTTTCGTTATTCGGAATACCCATGAAAATAGAGTTGCAATATTTTCCACTTACTGTATTAAAAAACGTGGTTATAACACTAATATTATCCTAACAAAAGCTTGCACTGTACATATTAAGTTTTATCGTGAGAACTCGTGTTTTAAAGGAATATAATGTTACGAGTTTCATCCTTATTGTTTACCTACCTTTTCCCGCTGTGAATTCAATATGGTGGCACTGACAAAGGATGTCTGTTTTTCCAAAACAAAACTTGTCAACACACGTAGAGATGACGAAATAAGACTCTTTCAGTGAGAGAAAGCCTTGGAGCTACAAGAAAGGGTCCTATTTCGTCAATTCGTGTCAACATTATGTTGGGTTTACGTTTTGTTTGTACACGTTGCACGTATTTGCTTTATATTTGGCGAGTATTCTTCCTGATTATCTAACTCGACGGAGTATTTATTCCTTCTGCGATGTCTATTTTTGTTTGCTAATTTTGTACGTCTGCAAAGTGTGCACATGGGAATGTTATGCCTTTCTTAAGCTTAGAAATACCTATAGATGTAATATTACGAGCACCTATTTGTGGCCTTAACATTATCAGTTAGCTCTGCTCTTGCCTTATTTTTCTACTCAAGAGTTCTTTAAGTCTATTCTAAACGTATCTTCTACAGTTTTCTATTATTAGTTTACAAGATTTTACAAGCACTAATTAATTGTTTCGCAATTAAAGACATTTATGGTTTGTATGACTGCGAAAACCGTTGTTTCAATACTGCTTGTGTATAAAATATAATTCGAAAGTATTATATACCTTCAAAGTATAGTAGATACTTTCAAAGTATCTATATTTGTAAAGATATTAAATATCCTGACTGACTAACTGACTGACGGACAGACTAATTCATCAACCCAGATCCTAAATCACTAAAGCTGGAAATAAGAAATTTGGACAGTAGGTTCCTTTTGTGACATAGGCATCCACTAAATAAGGATTTTTCGTAATTCTACCCCTAAGGGGTGAAATAGGGGATGACAGTTTTTTCGAAGTTAAAAGCATGAATTTAAATAATGAGGTTTCTGGTTAGAAATAAATGGACATGTGTTTGAGCGTTTTTATAAATTCAATCCGTAAACGAGTGAAATAAGGATTGAAAGTTTTTGTGAGAAATCTGGTAAGTATCTTTGAAGATAAAAAGTCAACATGAATAATTGTATTTTTATTTTCATTTCGGGTGAAAAAGGGTGTCGAAATTTGTATGCACAAGTCTGAAATTCACGCGGACATTTTCCGCGATAATTAAAGAAAAATAAACAAGAACGAGTTCCAAGAAGAGTGATCAGTGGTGAAACACAAAATTCTTAAGCTTGAACATTCACTAAATACTTTCAAAATAAAAGAGATAAAATTTTCAATTAGCGAAATTCCTTTGCATAATAGCAAAGAGCTTCTGAAATTTTGGAGCAAATACAGCTACTTATTTAATTTATTCATTAATTAAATTATAGTCGAAGTTTTCTAGTAAGATCTAAGCTGAATTACGAGCTTTTTACGTGGCAAGAAAATGTTGCAGAAAAGAGTAACTAAATCAAGTATTTTATTTTTATATAATACTAGCTGCCCGGACAGACTTCGTTCTGTCAAAAGTTATTGGCCTGTAGTGGGAAAAGAAAAGTGTTGTTTTTACTATTTTACACGTAATTTTAATGTTTTTTCTCTCCATAAGAACCTTCCTTGTGCCATAAGGAATATATTTAAAAAAATAGCCGAATTGGTCGAGCCGTTTTCAAGTTTTGCGCTTAGCAACACATTTGGCGATTCATTTTTATTTATACAGATTATAGGTGCCTACATAGATAGAGCACACAACGAATATTTTGACCGATTGACGTCCATGACAAGTATATTAAAACTTTAATTTCATTTTTATTAAGGGATCACTTTTTGATTTTGTGCATTTGACAGTGAATCCACTATTCAAATAAAACCGATCTGTAGTGAGCATCATATAATATCACCGCAAACAATAATACAAACGTGAATTTCAGTATGTTTTTTTTTTTATTATCATTGTTATATTTTGACCAGTAGGTAATAGTAATTTAATAGTAACTGTACTAAATATGTACTATATAGGATAAAGGTACTAATAACTATTTGAATTTGCAACCTTATCCCACCGCGCTTACGGAAAATTAAGCTATAATCTTCAGCGTGCTCCCACGCTACCGTCAGAAATAATCAGGTCCACACCGTCTATTTTTTTCCATCTGAGATAAATTTATCTTGAACTCCATTTGTCTTAATATCTTACGTCTTTTGTTTCCCCTAGGATTGATTAATAAATGTATACTCGTCGAATGAAAAGTACAAGCATCATTAGGTCTATTTTTGCTTGCACTAATACGTACCGCCATCATTAAGGGTTAAAATATTAATACGTATTATAAAATACATACAACAGAATCTTGTAGGGGTGAATCTATCATTACAGTTATACCTAATATCAGTATGTCAGGATTGGGAGCATGGTAAATAAAGTAAATTAAACCAACATATACTCTCCACCACTGAGAGTACTTTTAATTGTGTTAGTGATTAGTTACAGAAGCTAGTTCACAATATAACACAACATAATAATTTACACAAGTTCAGAAAATAAGGACAAGCTAATCAGATATAAAAGGTCAGACTTCTTCGGCTGTTCGTCATGGAATCCTTTGCTCCGTCGTATGACCAGTGTTTTTATAACTTCAGGTATGTTGATTCATCTTGACAATTAATCCACATTGTTCAGTGTTACGAGCTGCCGATAACAGTATTGCTAAGAGTAGGAATGAAAATATTATGTAGGGTCTTAATACAGGATAACTATTTGACACACTACCTACGTATTCATTGCCAACATAAGGGTGATACACACCGAAGCAGCCAGGTTACAGGCGACCGAACACTCAGCATCAAAGTAAGCACATTATAGGTACAAAGTTTCAAATGTGTTTTATGAATTAGCATTAATAAATTGACCTGTGATAGTTAATTTCGAAGCGGGTGTCATACGAATTCCTATGACAGGCGTCTAGTCGTTACGGGTAGTCAGAAGCCAGAAAGTCTGATAACCGGTCTAAACTTAGGATATCGGCATTGCTCAGTAACTCCGTGTAAAATACTGGTATTCAGCCGCATCTGGTTAGACTGGAAGCTGACCGCAACATAGTTGGGACAAGGTTAGGAGGAAAATAATAGTTACATAATTCCGAAATCAAAGTATGCTTATGAAACTGACTGAGTACCTATTACGGGTAAGAGTTTAAATTCTCAACGTAAAAATAAAATGAAAATAATGTTGCACATAACAGTGAAATTGTAGTAACATAAAAATGTACACAACCTAAAATGCTTTTAACTAGCAATTTGTTAAAGTAAAAGCCCGCTTTTGAAATGATAAAAATAAAACGAAACTGAAACAAATGCTGGCTGCATGCCATTTTTGTTAACATCGATGTGAAAACACGCAGCATGCTCTAAAACGGAACATGTTTAATTTAAAATAATACTGTAATCTCCATGTTTATTAAAAAACAAAAGAAATAAAAGTTTGAAGTTGTTCAAAACAAAGAGTTTTAATTAATAGCTTGAGAAATTGTGGTACTTGAAATTGCTTTTAAAACTGCACTACATCAATTTTTAAAGCGCGTGTCGTCGTCATATGGCAATGAAAAGGCGGAGTTTTCTATCAGACCATTAAATTCAATTAAGTCCAATTGCAGACGATATGCCGTCTTAAGTATTTTGCAGAATCAAACTCTTAAGAGTACAAACGTAACTTCCCAAAAACGTGAAGAGGACGTACTGAACTGCGTAAAATTGCTTGCTTTTACATAAAATAACATAATAAAGAACCTTTTTGCTAAATTTTATATGATAAAATGACATAGCGGTAACGAGATATATTGCATGTAGCTGAGTGTCAAAGTTCATACCATTAGCTAAAAGGTCTGAACATTTTGTTTGAACGGATCAATAAATCAAACATTTATTTATTTCGTTCGGGAATGTTCTGATAAGAAACTGAAGCGACGATATTTTATTTCCTAAAAGAGTTATGTTTTTCGTTCCGACCAGATTGAAGAAGGCGACTGACATCGTTTTGTTTATTTTGTGAATTTAAAACACGAAGATTAAAAGGAAGGAAGTTTTTTATTCTACTGAACATAACATAACATCACACCTGTATACCTTGAAGAGTTGGGCAGAGGTGCACAATAACACTCCCATTTCACCGTTACGTTTAAATCCCATGTAGGGGGCAAGCCTATTGTCATCAACCGGGCACAAATCCAAACTCCGGGGTGCTACCGAGGAATTCCACACGAAAACTCCCAATAACTGCCCGACCTGGAGATCGAATTCAGGACCTCATGATCAGTAGCCACGCATAGCCCCCACTAGTTCAATGCTATTCTCATACAATATAACACAATCGCTTACATGAGTAAAATAATAACATTTTAACTTAATTAATGTTAGTGTAACCATACAAAAAGGTACCTAAGTGTGTCTTATTTACTCATAATATAAATCTGTGTTACAGTATTTTTATCCAATGTAGATTTACACCACTAATTGATAGTTAAAATTAGGTTTAACTAAGATTATGTTTTATATACAATATTACTATAATTTTGGGTACAATAATCTACTGATCCCTATCCTACCGCAATCTATGGCTGAATGGACACATGCGTCGCCCAAAATCGGTCACTGTTTAAGCGTGTGAGTGCCCGTAGAACCGGCCCTTTCGCACCGATGACGCTGCTGCCCGTTACCACCTACAAGTTGAATGGTTACAATACAATACTCTACTCTTTATTGTTCACAAAATAAACGTAACATAGCATCACACCTGTATTACGAAGGGTTTAGCACAGGTGTAATACTCTCATTTCGCCTTTATGTTTAAGTCTCATGTAAAGGGGCGAGCCTATTGCCATCAACCGGACACGAAGTCAAACTCCAGGCTGCTACTGAGGTATTCCACACGGAAAACCCAGTAAAACTTTGCCCGACCTGGGGATCGAACCCAGGACCCCACGAACAGCGGTCGCGCTTGCCAACATTAGACCAACGAGGAAGTTCTACTCTTTATTGTACACAAAATAAAAAAGATAAATTATTATAAAAGAATAGGATAGTACAAAGTACTATCCTATTCTTTGATAGGTGGTCTTATCGTACTAGGTGATTTCTGCCAGACAATCATAGGATGGACATTTTTTGCAAGTAAAAGACAGTTATCCCATCATCTATCATAAGGAGGTCGCATCGCATGTTGGTAGGATTATTTTTGGAGAAGCTGTATTTTGTGTACACTTCTCCTTTAAACGCCACATACTGTACAGTTCGTTTGAACTTAAATGATCCCCCCTCTACCGCAACTATCTACTCGAATATATCTATAATTTGTAAGTAATCAAAACAAAAGTGATTGGTCAGGCAAACGGGCAAGTTTCCGCAACTCCACGTCAAAAAGCGTATTATGTGTGAAAAAAAGTGATACAAAAGTAAAAATAGATTTAATTAACAATAACCTCGACAAAACGCGAGCGACCCAAAAAGATATTAAACAAAAACAACCGCAGTTGTAATTATCACGTCCAACAAAATTTATTTGACTAAGGGAAATTAAACAGCTTTAAATAGAGTTTCCTGGTACTTATGAAAAGCGAGATAAGTCCAACAAACCTGTTTTTAACACGCTTTTTTATGAGCTCTACTCTCGACCCTACCCACGTGAATGTTTTTTATTTTCAGGAAGGTAAAATACTATAGTCCAACCATTAAAATTGTGTTTGACAAAAGGGAACGTACCCATACTACGTGACCCGTTCAGGAGGGGAGGGGGGTCTTCAAAATACCACGCTTGGTCACAGGGGCGGAAGGGGGCTTAGGTTTTCGTCACGTAGTCAATATCCTCTTGGAAAATCTCGCGGTTTTTCGAGCTATATCTATATTCAAATATGGCGCACAGCGCTTTGTGCTTTTGAAATTCACAGGTAGCAACACTGACGGACATATGGGCCATTCTTTTTTATCTTTCTGTTTCCAAAAAATTGTTTAAAACCATATTTATGAATTACTACGTGACAATTAGAGGGGGGGGGTTATTGGCATATACTACGGGTGGTCACCGAGGGGGGAGGGGGTAAAAAATTGTAAAAGATGGGTCACGTAGTATGGGTACGTTCCCTTAGCTGTGAAAATAGTTGCCGTTTGCTAGAAGCAATCTTCTTTCTTTTCGTGTGTTTAGTGACTAACGTGGTGTCAGAGTTTATGCTGTCCATGAGTCTCTGACTTGGCTTCACATGTCATCGAGAAATATCTCTCAGACATGCTGATTTCCTTTTCTGTTTTTAAGCAAATGATAATTATACAATACGCAAATGAAACCGAAATGTCATAGGTGCGTGCCTTGGGTTCGGACTCGAGACCTATGACGTGACAGTCCGACGGTCACACCACTAGGCTATCACTGTTGTTGCTAGAAGCAAACAGACGGACAGACTCTTCGAGAATTTAGAATACCCGCTGAATTTTATCAACAGGTAGTTGTGTTATTCGTGTTACCTTCATCACTTAACATGAGATACGAGTGTACACATCAACCCTTTTCATTCTAGAAGGAATGTTAAGAAATTTTCTGTTTTTCTATGTAAATGTTTAATCTCGTACATATGTAAATTGACGAGGCATGTTGTGAAATTTTTATGAGCATTTTCATTGTAAGCTCACTAAGCACCTTTCGTATCCCTTTTTTAGGCTGCGCGTTATACCTACAGGCCGTTTGAAGTTTTATAATGAGTAGGTAGGATATATTAAAATGAAGTGAACTTCACTTCACTAACGAAGTTCATTTGCACCTCACTAATGAATTAACATCACTACAATAGCATTAAAGTTCCCATGTGTGTCGTTAAAAGCAAGCAAGGAATTAATCACATTTTAATAATTTGCTACCGCGTAAATAATCTTGTATTTTAGAACAAAAACTTGCTCATCTAAGTAAGGGGTGGAGGAAATGAGCGGCTAATGAGCACACAGCCAGTTTCTCTCTCCAAGAACGGTTGCCCTCGGAATAGGCTTGAAAACGCTATGAGTGGGTGGGATTGCATATCTCCCATGTTGCAATTATTAATAGCCCTTAGATTTTATGCGACTGGTAGCTTTCAAGTCGTTGTGGGGGCACCGTGAATGTTAGCTAGGCGACAGACTGCCGTATGGTAGAGAGAGTGTCCAGTGCGTATAGCTTTATTATGACGGCAATATGTTCGTACGTAGACGCCTATGTTTTTTTTTATTGTTATCTAATCTGATCTTTGATTTGTAAATCAGTTTGGTCGATCGGGTCAGTAATTAATTTATAAAAGGAACAAATAAACAGCACCTTTGTTTATTTAGTAAAATTATAATTGTACAAGAACAATAATTTTATCAGCAACAGAATAAGCCTACTCGTAATAAAATAAATTAAAATTAATAAGTACTTGTGCTTTGTGACATAATTATTTTGAGTGACGACCTTACAAAGGAAACAACAACTAATTCATTATGAGATAACCACCCACACTTCTTTCATAAATTGTCCTCACTAAGGATTACCTTGAATTTTATGAACAAATTCCCACGCAGTGCCACCTTTTATACAATTTAGGCAAGAACCTTTATATTTTTTCTTGTGACCTCGATGGCTTCGCTACGTCTACTTTCTCCCAGAATAATAATATAATTAGGACCTATCGCAATTTACCGGATACAATTTGTACCGAGGTGTAACTGAGAATATAATTGCAAACTTAATCTCTACCCATTGCCTGGTCAAAAATCTTGTTAAAGAAGTTTATTTCTCTACATAGATTTGTAACTAACTACTGATAATATAACTTACTAAAGTCTCTCACGCATACTTTTCCAATATTTATGTCAATCAGGGGTTCGTGGCTAATTACCAACCGCGCGGATCATACGATTTGCGAGGTTAAGCTGCGCTTGCCGCGGTCAGTCTTTGGATGAGTGATCGTTCGTTACACATCGAGATCCCTCCGTGCCTCAAAGAGCACGTTAAAACAGTCGGTCACGGGTGTCATACGAATACCTATGACAGTTGTTACAGGTAGTCAGAAGCCCGAGAGTCTGACATCCGGTGTAACCTTTAAGTATCGGCATTGCCACTGGGCAATGCCGATACTTAACTGAACTGGGTTGGGGTACCCAGTTACTGAACTGGGTTGCGGAGGTATAATGGCAGTCGCTCCGTGTAAAATACTGGTATTTAACTGCATCTAGTTAGACTTAAAGCTGAATAACCCCAACATAGTTGAGAAAAAGGCTAGGCAGATATATGTCAATGACGAAGTTCATTATAATATCTGAGCATACGGCAGTGCCCCCCGTCAAGTCCAACAAGCACGGCTGTACACCCCTAATTCGATACTTTCATTAATTCGATACTTTCATTAATTCGATACTTTCATTAATTCGATACTTTCATTAATTCGATACTTTCATTAATTCGATACTTTCATTAATTCGATACTTTCATTAATTCGATCCTTTCATTAATTCGATACTTTCATTAATTCGTTACTTTCATTAATACGATCCTTTCATTAATTCGATACTTTCATTAATTCGATCCTTTCATTAATTCGATACTTTCATTAATTCGATACTTTCATTAAGTCCCTGAAAACTATTAGCTGAGTACAGACAGACAGACAACGTCATGAATTAATTTGTCTTGAATGTCAAGGTTGATGATATTTATCTTTGTTACCTTTCGACGGAGTTACCTACATAGCACATACGTACTCAATTATATCTGAAGTGCGAACTGTATGAAACGCGCCCCGCATCGGAAATGGCGTACAGCCGAAATCTCGGGATTAACTCTGCTAACATCCGGTTTGTGCCATTTGTAGGTGGCTGTCTGACTGTAGGAAAGTGGTGATGAAGTTGGTACCTGTTTTAATTCGAGAGAAAGTTTTCATAATCTAGAAAGATAAAGGTGAATATAAAATGAAATGGTATGAGAGTTTTGACTATCCTGAGACTTCGAATATGGCACGACAGAGACCATCGAGCCTGTCACCCATTGATGGCATTGATCGTTAGATTTCCGCACAAACCGCTAGTTTTGAGAGGAGTAGGTCCTAGTATTATTTCGGTGTAATATTAACATAACATAACATCATGCCTGGTACTTCCTGAAAGGTTTGGCAGAGGTGTTTTAGTACACCCGCGTTTCGACAGTTGTTTAAGTCCCATGTAATAGGGGGCGACCCTATTGCCATTAACCGAGCACAAATCTAGTCTCCGGACTGCTACTGAGAATTTTACTAATGGAAAAACCCAATGACACTTTGCCCGACCTGGGGATCGAACCCAGGACCCCATATTCAGCAGTCGCGCATGCGCCCACTAGACCAACATGGCAGTAGAAAGATATAGGTGAACGAAAAACGAAATGGCATCTGAGTTTTGACTATCCTGTGACTTCGAATATGGCACGCAACAGATCATCGTGCCTGTCACCCTCAAAAAAATTGATGGCATTGATGGTTGGTTTTCCGCATAAACCGCAACTTTTGAGAGGGGCAGGCCCTATTATCATTTTGGTATAATAAAAACTCAAAACTCAAAATATTTATTTGCACACTAAGGTAAATATTATTAAGGCCCAGTATTACGCCGTTGACCTTGCTCAAGTGGGCGTTACCGCTGAGAATGCCCCGCGCACCCCCTTATCATAACTACGCGCGAAGCGGTCGCGTCACGAAGTTTCTATTTTGTAGGGCTGGCTGCCATAGTGCCATGACGCGCGACGCACAGTGTTTTATGAAGCCCATTTTTCGGACATCACATTTTTATTAAAGAAGCTGATAGAAATAATAATTTATATACAAGATTTCGTATCCCCGTGTAGCTAACATATGTAGTTTTAGAGTAATATTTCTTTGATAAAAAAAAATATAATAAAAAAAAAATCGCTTAAACTAAGCATGATACGAAATAATGATTTTAGGTACATTGGTGGCGTATCTTATGCCGAGTATTTTAGTCCACAAATGAACCTCTCAACTTTGTTAGATCCAGATTTATACGAGTTTTTTTGGTTTTTAGGTTTTCTATTTTTTCTCGAAAATTCCGCCATTTCGGGAAACGTTATTTATACAGAAATAATTCTATTTACTTCCCCAACACACCACATAAAAACACACCCAATTCCATGGAACTTAGAAGTTGTTCCAATTTAACTATTTTTGTTAGGGTTGTCAATTTTTTTTCCGTATTTTGTTGGTCAAAGGACATGTTATGAAATGGGCTTAAAATATTTTTATTTCTGAACCACTTACATGTGCAGTTTTTCTGATAGGGAAAACTGTCTAGGATGTGCTTACAAAAACATTTTTTTTAAAAAGCACCATTATTTAATTAAAAAATATTTAATATCCTGTTTTTTTTTTGTTAAAAACCTGATAAAAAAACTTAGAAAAAGAACTGATATATATCATTTTTGAAAGCATAATATTTATCCTAATATTAAACGTCTTAAATTAAAATGAAATCAATGAATTAACTCAATGATTTGGATGTATGGCATTGATTCCTTTGTCTCAATAGAATAAATGAAAAGAGTTACCGTCTGACAGCAAGGTAGTCATTGTCAGTAATTTCATCAATGTCTGGTCATATCAAAGTTGTCAAACAAAATCGCTATCTATTGTGATTGTTTACTGAATTTGTAATTTTTGTTTTACTTGCTATTCGCAAAATTGTGGTAATTTACGCAGAAACGCCATAATACAACAGTTGAATAAGTTGAATTGAATTTGACATTTTTGACAACGACACTAAATGTCATCCAATGGAAGTGTTGCCAGAATTAATAATTACTTTGGGTTGCAACTTTATTCTTTTTAATTCTAATTATTAAAATAAATAAAAAACAATAGAAGGGTGCTTTTAAAAAAAATAAAAAGAATATACGAAAGCTCCATATTTTATGTACTTTCATAAAAATATAATACCATCTCTGTTCACAGCCAAAGCCCAGCTTCCATACAAAAATATAACATGTCCTTTCCGTAAAAATAAAAGTTCCGTAGTCACAGTGAAGAAAATAGAGCGTACACCAGTTTACTGGCAGCCTACCCAGGCCTTTCAAAAAACAGAAAAATTGGTACAAAGGTGATGCTTATTTCTATAGCAATCTCTTCCAGCATACCTGCGAAAGGAGAGTTGAGTGAAGAGAGATGTGGACATTGTGTGTAAAAGTTAAAAGAAGCTGAAATTAAAAGTTATAGTAAAAAAAATGTTTTTTTTATTGCAAATAATATTTATTACTTTTACAGTGTGTTCGTTTAATAAATAAATATAAAACAATTTAAAATATAAAAGCTTATTCGAAGTGGTCTCCATTGGCTGCAATACAGTCCTTGAAACGTTGACGCCAGTTATCAATAGAAGCACGCACTCTTTCCATGGGAAAATTCTTCACTGCCATTCGTATGGATTGTTTTAGGGACTCCAAATTATCATGGCGTTTAGAGCAAGTCGTACTCTCTATAACTGACCATAAATCATAATCCAGCTGATTAAGATCGGGACTGGACGACGGCCAGTCGTCAGCTCTGATGAAGTCCGAAACGTTCACTTCCAACCAAGACTGCGTGGACCGAGCTTTGTGACCCGGCACCGAGTCTTGTTGGAAGGACCATGCTTGGTTATTGAACATGGTGTTGATAAGGGGCTTAACTACCTTCTCAAGAATGGTATCTTGATACACTTGTGCCGATGTTTTGATACCTTTTTCACAAAAATATGGCTCAGTCACTCCTTCATAGCTAACACCCCACCAAACCATCACTGAAGTCGGATAATGCCCACGTTGCACTCTGTCGACTAATTGGGAAGCTTCCTTAGAGCTTTGAGCATAAATACGGTCATTTTGTTTGATAAAATGTTGCTCAATTGTAAAGATTTTCTCATCCGTAAACAAAAAATTCTGTGACCTCCCTTTGCGTACCGCTTCAGTAGTTGTTTCGATTTTACCACCCTATTCTTTTTTAAATTATCAGTTAAAAAATGACCAGTGCGTCTCTTATAGGCTGCAAGTCCTAAGTCATCTTTTAAAATACGCGACATGGTTCTGGGTGCTATCTTCATCTCCCGACATAAAATCTTTTGCTTTCGGACAGGATTTCTTCGAATTCTTTCCCTTACTGCTTTGACCACCTTTTTCGTACGAACACTACGTGGACGGCCTGATCTTTTTCTGTTACAAACAGAGGAGGTCTCATTGTACCTATTAATAGCCCGGTACACAAACATTTGACTAATACCAAGCATATGGAGAGTTTTAAAAATTGCATTTGGCTCCATACCAACTTTGTGTAATGCAATCACAGCGATTCGGTTCTCTTTATCACCCCACTCCATTTTAATATCGCAAAATATTGTACAATGTATTGGCGCCAAAATTAGAAAACTCAAGAACAATCGTATAAAAATGACAGATTCCAAATTCAAATGTAATATCTTTCTTATTTTTAATTGTAACAGTATTTATGGCCAGACTAGGTATATAAAGTTATATAAAATCCGGATATAAATCATTATCTGAGATCTTGACAACCCTAACGACGCAAAATCCAGATCAAACTTAAAATCGTTGTGGTTTCTAAGTTCCATGGAATTGGGATGTGAAATTTATGTGGTGTGTTGGGGAAGTAAATAGAATTATTTCTGTATAAATAACTTTTCCCGAAATCGCGGAATTTTCGAGAAAAAAGAGAAAACCTAAAAACCAAAAAACTCGTATAAATCTAGATCTAACAAAGAAACCAAACAAAAAAAACAAACCTCGCAAGGTTCATTTGTGGACTAAACCACTCGGTATATGATACGCCATCAATGTACCTAACATCATTATTTCGTATCATGCTTAGTTTGGTGCAGTGGCTAAGCAATTAACATCTCCGCTGCGGGTCGTGGGTTCGATTCCCGCACGGAACAAATATTTGTATGGCCTACAGATAGTTGTTCTGGGTCTGGATATTTGTGCATGTGAAGATTTGTGTCTGTAAACGCACCCACGATACAGGTGAAATCCTAGTGTGCGGCAAAGTTTAAAAAAAAAAAAGAAAATCTATATCTCGAGATAGAAAATGGTCGATTTTCAAAAAAATATAACTCAAAAACTAGACTTTGTAGCTAAATGGAGATACAAAATCTTGCATTTAAATGGTTATTTCTGTCAGCTTTTTCAATAAAAATGGGATGTCCGAAAAACGGGCTTCATAAAACACTGTGCGACGCTCGCATAAAAGTAGGTAGCCAGTAGCATATTTCAGAGCAGTGGTTCAGAATGTTTTTAGGTAAAACATTGTATGTTGTAGACAAACAAATACAATAATAATAAATTGTTTGTAAATTATATATAATTGACCCACTATTAAGTATGTCTTTATAAAATGTATTTTTTTACAAACAAAGAACTCGTTGTAATATTAATAAACCAGAAAATATTATCAATGTAACAGCTTTCCATCTCGTCCCATTATTATTTTTATTTCCCATTTTAATTTTCGCGGTACAAAATTAGGTATAATTCCACTGCGGAGCAAAGCGACACAGGTCCGTCCTCAATAACGTTCCGGAGAACACTGGTGCGGTGCGGGCGACAGGGAAATCAGCAAGCGTATGTCGTAAAAATACAAATAAAATCGTATAAAATTAGAAATTAACTATTTAATAAAAAATAATCCATCACTCGATGCAGTTTATCATTTGAAATTTTATGGTATATTTTTAATTATAATAATAATTGTCAATGAAGGGATAAACTGCTTTTAAAGATAATTAAGAGGTATGTTTGAAGATTTTTTTGATGCATTAAAGTATGTTAAATTATGTTTTGAGTTCCATCACTCTATGCAAAAAGGACTTGAAAATATCATATTTTTTTTACTTGTCAAAATTATTTACGCTTTAAGAGATACACTGCTTTAAAAAACCACCTTTTTGACCGTTTTCAAGACATCTCCGCCTTAACATAACATAACATCATACCTTAGGGGCTCGTGGCTAAATAACAACCGCGCCGATCGTAAGATTTGCGAGGTTAAGCTGCGCTTGCCGCGGTCAGTCCGTGGATGGGTGACCATTTGTTACACATCGAGACCCCTCCGTGCCTCGGAGAGCACGTTAAGCCGTCGGTCCCGGGTGTCATACGAATACCTATGACAGTCGTTACGGGTAGTCAGAAGCCCGAAAGTCTGACAAACGGTTTAACCTTAGGATATCGGCATTGCCCAGTTACTGGGTTGCGGAGGTCTGATGGCAGTCGCTCCGTGTAAAATACTGGTATTCAGCCGCATCTGGTTAGACTGGAAGCTGACCCCAAGATAATTGGGAAAAGGCTAAGAGGGAAACATCATACCTTGTACTTCACGAAGGGTTCCGCAGAGGTGTTTTAGTACATCCTTGTTTCGCCAGTTGTTTAAGTCCCATGTAATAGGGGGCGAGCCTATTGCCATTAACCGAACACAAATTTAGTCTCCGGACTGCTACTGAGAATTTCCTAATGGAAAATCCCAATAACACTTTGCTTGACCTGGGCATCGAAACCAGGACCCCATGCTCAGCAGTCGCGCTTGTGACCACTTAGACCAACATGGCAGACATGGCAGTAGAAAGATATAGGTGACAGAAAACCGAAATGGTGCCTGAGTTTTGACTATCCTGTGGTATGAATATGGCACGACATAGACCATCTAGCCTGTCACCCTCAAAAGAATTGATGGTTGGTTTTCCGTACAAACCGCTGCTTTTGAGAGGGGTAGGCCCTATTACTATTTTGGTGTAATATCGATAGGTTAATATCTTGTTTCCTTATGTAAGGTAAGACTCAAGTATGTCCTTCAATGTTGATTGTCGTACTCGTATAACTTATTTGTATGAAGCTGAAGTCAAACAAACAATTTCGAAACTTTATTTTTATCCCGCCAACGTTCGCAATAAAAGTCTATGTAGGTCAATGAAGACGTATTACTTTTCAGAAGAAAGTCACATGTTACGTCTTCAAGCTTATTGTTATAGTACAAAAGTTTGATGTGGGTAACACTCAAGATCATTTTTGGTTATACAAGGTGTAAAAAGACCCTTCACGAAGTCGTCAACCATGCATTCAGTACATCAAACTAAGTAAACCTACGCAAAAATTGTAGCTGGGAAACAACTTTTTTTTTGTGTCAAAAATTTCGTTTTACTATAAAGCTCAATGTAACGCACTCAAAACACTGTGCTGATAGATGCAATGAGTAGTAAACGGGTAATGGAGGTAATTCAAGTACATTTGCAACATTCAAAACTAGTATTTTAAAAAAAAGTTGTGAAAAAGTTGGAACTTTGACCTCCAATATCTCCGTAACTAGAAGGTTCCCAGGCCTATGCCTGGACTATTCCAGAACAAAAAAAAATATTGCAATGACGTGGAGAATAAGTGCCTTTCGGCTTCGTTAAGGGTCTATTTACACCGTTTATTAAACAGGGTTGAAATTTGAGATGGAGCAGTAAGGGCAGTTATCTAAACCGTTTTAGCTACAGGAAAACGTTCTTAGAAGACTGTACAGAACTTTTGAAGACATTTCAAACTGCATTTAAGAAAGAGAGAGAGGAGCAAATTCTTCAGGTGTAGAACCATATAATAAAGAGAAGCGATCTTACACTTGTATTTCTACGGGTATTTGTTTAGGACTTCTAACAAGGGATACAATGTTCGCCAGCAAAATTAATTAAACTAGACTCGTATACTTATATATATACTCGTATACATTAAAATAGCATAACTTCTATTATTTGAAAACAATACTGTCCAGTCAGAGCGTATTGTTTATTTTTTATTTGTACATGATTATACAGCTATACAAAGCGTTTTAAGGTCCAGTTGTGCCGCAGACATTGGTTCTTTGTCTTCTGATGTTAACGAAAGAATCGAGATAGACACTTGTTTTATTCCAAAAGGCCGTTAACTGAGGTATAGTCGCCGGCGTGTAACTTGGCAAGGTATTAACGTAGTGGGAGTAAGTTTGCGCAAAAATTGGTCAGTTTTATTGCTTGTCATTATTATATGGCTATTGCCATAATATATTTTTTATCATGCCTGTTTTGAAAAAGCAAAGAAAGGAGAGGAATTTTCTTTTCTACTCTTGTCAAGTTACGTACATCGATACATAAACCACAAAATATACACATTGAAATAATGTTTCTAAAGACATGAGTATATTCCACGTCTCAGGCTATCAATTAGCATTTTATATATCATAATTAGTCTGTACTGTCCCACTGCTGGGCAAAGACCTCCCACCGCTCCTTCCATCTGTTGCGATTCTGTGCAGCTTCATGCCAACTGTCAAGAAAAGCATCCAACTCGTCCCGCCATCTTCTCGACCCCAAGTCTTTTACTATACGGGCCCATAGGTCATTCGGGTTACGGCAGACATGCCCTGCTAAGTCCCACTTCAGCTGGGCGATCTTTTGACCCACGTTTAATATTTGAGTTTTGGAGCGCAGTATTGTGTTTAGAACACGAGTAGTATATATTGGGTGTAAAAATACCCTTAACGAAGCCAAGAGCCACGTATTCTTCACATTATTACGAAGATTTTTTGGTATTGGGCCATACCTGGGAACCGACTGGTTATGGAGATATTGATGGTCAAAGTCCCCATATTTTTAAATTATAAAAAAAATATTATAAAAAAAAAATTATATTATTAAATTTTTCACGAAAACGAAGTTTAAATGTTATTACTAAACATTCTTCTATACAAACATCACCAATATTTTTTAAATGTAGGCACAGACTGCTGCGCGCGCTCTTCCATTACGCGCTACAATTAAAAGCTGGTTTTTAATACCAAAAAATAAAAGTCGTTTCCCGACTGCTATTTTTACACCCTGTATAACATAACATAATTAGCCCATTACTGTCCCACTGCTGGGCACGGGCCTCTTCTCAGAATGAGAAGGGTTCAGGCCTTAGTCCACCACGCTTGCCTGGTGCGGGTTGGCAGACTACACATACCATCGAGAACTTTATGGAGCCCTCTCAGGTGTGCAGGTTTCCTCACGATGTTTTTCCTTCACCATTAACGCAAGTGATAATCAAATTCTGATCCGCACATGAATTCAAAAAGTCAGAGGTACGGACCGGGATCGAAATCAGACCCTCTTCCATGGAAGGCAGGCGTTCAACCGCTAGGCTGTCACTGCTTCTGCCAGAGTTGCGGTGCATGCTTTTGCGAATCCCGCGACCCCGGCCGAACGGTCAAGAGAAAGAACACCGTTGGTTTTTAGCCGGTAAGAGTCCGGCAGACCCCCCCGCCTTCCCCGAGCGAGGGACATCCATGAGGATTATCAAACAAAAATACACTTCCATTAGGTATATTCCAGTATCTGCCGGGGTTGCGGTGCATGCTTTTGCGAATCCCGCGACCCCGGCCGAACGGTTAAGAGAAGGAACACCGTTGGTTTTTAGCCGGTAAGAGTCCGGCAGACCCCCTCGCCTTCCCCGAGCGAGGGACATCCATGAGGATTATCAAACGAAAAAAAAAGGCTGTTACTGCTTATATGCACGAGTAGTATATTTTAGTTAAATTATAACACAGAGTAACATAACCGTTCCAGACGGAAACATTTTAATAGAAATGGAGAATTCCCAACGGACATAGTCTACGTTAGTTTAAGCGGAATTTCGATGTAACTTCTTTGAAAACTGTTGAAAGTGTAATTTACTCTAAGCGGTCTTTTCAGTGACTGTGTAATTTAAGCAGTAATGTCTGACACAAATTTTGTTAAACACAGCCATTTATTTGCGGCGTATTATAGTAAGAGAGTGGCAACGACACTTGCATAGCGTTTTTTTTTGTTTTTTAAAAAAACGTTGCCCCACACTACGATTTCTCCTGTATCGTGGGTGCGTTTACAGACACAAACCTTCACATGCACAAACATCCAGACCTGGAACAACTATCTGTAGGTCATAGAAATATTTGTTCCGTGCGGGAATCGAACCCACGACCCGCTGCGCAGAAGCCAATCGCTTAGCCACTGCACCAAACGTGTCGTCGTTTTAGAAAATAACATAACATGACATCACGCCTGTATTGCCTGAAGGGTTGGGCAGAGGTGTATAGTAACACCCTCATTTCGCCGTTATATTTAAATCCCATGTAATAGGTTGCGAGTCTATTGCCATCAACCGGGCACAAATCCAAACTCCTGGCTGCTACTGAGGAAGTCCGCATGGAAAAAACTAATCACATTTAGCCCGGCCTGAGGATCGAACCCAGGACCTCACGATCAGCAAGTTGCGCTTGCCACCACTAGATCAAAGAGGCGGTTAGAAAATAAGCCTATTGCAAAGTCATTAGAGAATTTGATAAGAGCTTTTTCGTTACGGTTTAGTTAGTGTGAGAAGACTCACTATTACCTACAGTTTAATTATAACATTTCTGGTACAGTCGTGATAACTATTCATACTTGCAGATGGAGTTAATGAGACAAAGAGACAAATGTTAATTAATCTTAACTTAAAAGGGGATAGTTTAATTCGAAAATATATTGGAAATATGTACCTACTACTATCACAAACTGCCTTGATGGTCTAGTGGTCGCAAGCGTGACTGCTGAACATAGGGTCCTAGATTCGATCCCCAGGTCGGGCAAAGTGATATTGGATTTTTCCATTAGGAATTTCTCAGTAGCGGCCTGGAGTCTGGATCTGTGCCCGGTTAATGGCAATAAGCTCGCCCCCTATTACATGGGATTTAAGTGGCGAAACGAGGGTGTTACTAAAACACCTCTGCCTTACCCTTCGGGGAATATAAGGCGTGATGTTATGTTACAATCACAAAGTTACGTTAAGATAATGTAAATAAATACTATTACAAAAATCCTTACAAACCTACGACCATTATGAGTTGCACAGAATATAATAATATGATATCACTAAGTTTATTACTAAGATTATATAAATTGGTTGTCTTATTGGATTTATTTCTTTCAAATAATATTAAAGGGAAACAATTCGACGGCCCCTACGTATACTATCGAAACTACAAAATCCCAGTTTTTATTTTATTATGTATGTACACCGATTACGCAGAGATTTATGATCCGATTTACGTGATTCTTCTTTAGTTTGATGCGGAATAGTTGCCATTTGATCCCATAAAAAAATATTATTTTATAACCTTTAAGATAACATAATTTCACACATTTTAAACAGATAAAATAAAAACTGAGATTTTGTAGTTTCGATAGTATACGTAAGGACCGTCGAATTGTCAGTATAATATTTACCTACCCTTTCAAGTAAACGATATTGAAGGACGCAATATGTTTATGTACCAGTGTGAGCGCAAACACATTATGCTATTATCCTTGCTCCAATTATAGTTAACCCAGTGTGAAGTTGACCTATATTCGAGATTTGCTCTAAGCAAGACTTTACCAATGCACACATTACATACATATATCACACGATAATCATCGTCGATAATCATAAGATGGCATTTTTTTTTCTATTTTCTTCAAATACTTGGCTCTGCTTTTCGCTGTGATTCACCTATCCTATAAAAATAACCTTATTAACATAACATTACGCCTGTATTCCCCGAAGGGATGGGCAGAGGTGTATAGTAACACCGTCATCTCGCCGTTATGTTTAAGTCTCATGTAATAGGCGCCCCCTATTGCCACCAACCGAGTACAAATCAAAACTCCGGGCTGCTACTGAGGAATTCCACACGGAAAAACCCAATAACACTTGCCTGACTTGGTGATGGAACCCAGGACCTCACGATCAGCAGTCGCGCTTATTAGTATTCGTTTTATAAGTATAACCTCATTATTTCTGTCATCATTATAAATTACTAGCTGTGTCCTCATGGCTCCGCCCGCGTAAGAAGTTTTATTCCAGTAATAAATATAGCTTATGTTACTCAGTGATAATGTAGCTTTCTAACGGTAAAAGAATTTTTGAAATCGGTTCAATAGTTTTTAAGTTTATTCGTTACATACAAAAATACAAATCTTTCCTCTTTATAATATTAGTCTATAAGTATAGATATAAAAATGCTTATACAGAATGGGTTATTAAGGTCTACTTCAGGAATAAAATTGAAACTGTGAAGAATAGAGAAAAATGATGATATGACGCGTGAGCTTAGTTTTGGAGAAATTACGTAGGTACTCGTAGCATTTACTAAGTAAGAAACCTTTGAAGGCTTTGAATCAAGGATTATTTCACGGACGGCAAAATTAAGCATGTTGGTAACTGAAAATTGCGGTAATCCATTTGTATAACATACTTAATTATCTCATTCAAAATATTTTTTGTTGATAATGTAAAATTATTATGATATTTTTGCAGTATTTTCAATCACATAGTTGGAAAGTTAGAGGGTCACACATTATTAATGACTTTAGGAGCATATATCTCGCGAAATATTTACCTGAATAAAAAACTTAAAAGGTTTTTTTTAACGAGATGGAGTGCGGTAGAAAATCACTCTTTTACGGCGGTTCACATAAGACACATGCAAATTGTGAAACTTCATTAGAATCGGTGGCATCAGTTAAGATGGTTATCAGATAAGATAGCAAATTATTATGGTTCCATTTTAGCCTTCTGGCTACAGAACCCTAATAAAACTCTTTGATCTAACTTTCTAAGTAAATGTTAAAATAACCATTCTGTTGATAAATTATTACTATGATATCAAACTATTTAAAAGTTAGTGTCGCGTGTACGATCAAAGCTTACGTCCTAAATGTGCGATGGACCGCAAAGCCGGGACTCATAAGCCCAACCTACTGGAAACTGTGCACGCACCAAAACAAAGTCTATAATTATGGAACAAATAACTAGATAGATTATTTAAATAGTGGCCTAGGGCTTCAATGACGACCTTTCCAGAAGCGAAGGTCGTGCAAATACGCTTTTTTTGTATCGTATTCTGGATACCTTGTGTCGCAGGCTGTCGCTACACAGTAGCAGTAGCTGTCATGCAAACCTATAGAGGCTGTCAGAACCCTAGAGTTCTGATAATCTAAAACTTCCTCTTTGTCAAATTTTACTATATGTATGCATACGCAGGATTGTAAGCAGCTGTTTGTGTAACTCTGACTTCGATTATTATAATTATTTAAAACAATTTCAGTACAAAACATAATGTAACTCTGTTTTTTTGTTACAGGCAATGATGGATCGGAAACAAAATCGGTAAGTGACATCCTTAACTTTTTATTATTAAAAAGTAACTTTTAGTGTTTGGCCAGACTGGAAGCGCGGTGCGGGGAGCGGCGCGGTTCCGGGAACGCGCGCGATTTACCTGTCCGCAGTGGAGCGCGGCTTCGTTCTGAGCGTTGTCGTGTCCAGTGTTTGTCAAAATATCATATGGATGAAGAAGACTTATTTTTACTGGAAAATTCTTACTAAAAAACGATGTTTCGACATCCACAGTGCAGACCGTGCTTGAATAGCACTTATTAATTCTTTAACATTTAATTTTGAAGACGCCATCACAACAACGCGCGTGGTCAGCTCGAACTAGTTTGAGATCCCCCGCTCCCGCGCGGGTTGTCGCTTGCCGCCTGCGCTCTCACTGCGGCCACTTGTATGAACGAGCTATGGCGTGAGCTACCCGCGCGCTCCCCGCGCCAAGTAGCCCGTGCCGCTTCCCGCGCCCGCGTGCCCACTATGGACACTCAAATGAAGTTCTTCTGTTTGAACTCGCTGCACCGCGCCCGCCCCGCGCCCGCGTTTGCAGTCTGGCCAAAGGCTAACGAGGCGTACCCGCGAGGGTTTTCACTTCAATAAAATGTTATATTTGTATGATATTCAGTAAAGTATTACTTACACAATTTTATTAAATCTAGTCATAGTGATAAAAATATATTTTCCTAAGAAAATTTAAAGTTTCTTTTGCATAAAATTATATTTTCTGGTCCTTTGAAAATCCATTCATAGTTTTATAAAACTACTTATTTAATAATTTTCCTACTTAATCCGTGTCCACTGGGAAACCAGAGGGAGAGAGAAAAAGATTTTTTTTAATTTAGACCTGCAATTAAAATTATGTAGACAATGATAAAAAGATTGCCCTGATTTTTTTTAAAGTTTTTTTATTACTTTGTCAACATTTTTAATTGTCATCAACAACCTAATTTAAATGATGTAGAAAATGTTAAGCTTATTCTGAAAACATTTTGTACTCACTATTACGTCCAACATTGGTCAAGTATGTTGCCGGACTCAGGACAAAATCCTCTTCACTTTAAATTTAAAATGCATTGGAAATTCCTTCTGGGATTCCTACAAGTGAATAAGGAATGCAATTGTGTGCAATCTTTTGAGCAATAAACATTAATAGTACCTTAGCGGGCGATCTGAACTAAGTATATAGTTAGTAGTTATACAAGTATATTGTTATATACAAGTGTATGTACTTACGTGTTTAGGAATGTGTAACATTTTATAGTCTTTATATTATATACCCATCTACTGTCTAACTACAAAGAAGGTCGGGATTTCGTACTGTTTTAAAATGTAGGTGTAAAATTTTATAGTCTTTTTGATGTTTTCAGAGATGTATTTCATACTTATGTTAGTTGGTATACATTTATATCTATGAATCAACCGCAACCCCGACGTAAAGTGTTGATTAACTACCTGAAGTTCAGGTATTAAATATCCATATTTAGCTTAGCTGGAAGGAGTTAGAATTCAAGCCACATGAATGTAGTACCTAGTATGTTTCTTTTTATACATCAAAATAAAAAAAAGAGTGAGTACACATGATCCTAGAAGGCAAAATTTGTTAACAAATCATAAAAAAATGTTTTTCCATGTTTTGTTGTTATTGAAAACTTTATAGGATCAGAACGACTGTCGACATAATTCGTGATTTTCGTGAATCACTGCTAAAAAACGCTAACTAGACCGCCGATAAAGATTACTGAGAAGTAAAGGATAGTCCCCAACACAATGGTGTCCAGTTTGGCGGTGCTTAACTGCTACAGAAATGTAGCACACCGCAGTCATTTCGTAGCTCTACATACACCAATTTGTAGTAACTGATATCGGTGAGTATTTATTACCACATAAATAATTTCAATTTACGACTTGATAGGTTAAACAAAACACGCTGTTACCCCCGGGAATAAAAACTGACTGTAATTACGCCTACCTTTGTTACGCGTAATTGCATTTTCCCACCTGTGAAAACAAAACCGTATATTATGTAGGTATGTTCTAATGTCCACTTCCAACCAAGCGTAGCTAACTAGAAGTAATACCGCTTTGCGAATATTTTAATCTCCTACTCGTAACTTGTGGAATGAGTAACATGTACGTCCTGATTGTTGATGGCCTACATCCAAAGATTTTATAGTGATAGTTGGCATATCAAAAGCATTTTGTAGGTAACAGAAAGACACGTCCATATTATACCTTACTTTTACTAATCTAAATTCAGGGTGCAATTTTTAATTTACCATGTTTGTTAAAGAGATTTGATCCTTTGATTAACCCTATCGATTAATGCCATAAAAGTATAAGAAGTATTTAGTCGGATTTTAGCCGGTTTGATTCCAGGGTCTGGCAAGCGTATTTTCAAAAATGATTCAATGCAGATTTGCGTCTTTTTAAAAATAAAGGAATGTTTGATTTGAGTAAAACTGGCTATCTCCAGTATTTAGAATACTTTCCCTCCAGGTGTGGTTAAAAAATTCCACGCTGTACCTATATAAAAATCAATTGCTGTGCGTTAGTCTCGCAAAAATTCGAAAATGGTTCGACCGATTTGAATATTTTTTTGTTTTGTTTGCCTCAATACTGGGGTGGTTTAGAAAAAAGAAAACTAGGAAAAATTAAAATAAATATTTTTGGTGATAGGTACTAAGTTCACAGGGTCAGCTAGTCTAGATTTAACTATTTCGTTTTTCTTCAACGGATCTTATTATGTGTATTTTAGCCGTCGTTTGAGCAATGGTTTGTTTAAGGTGGATGCCTTAGGGTTTTGAGTGTGGATATTATTCTGTCTCTGTAGGGTAAACTCTTCAATCTTTATTATCCACTACTGGAGTTTCTTCTCTGATACACATCTCGTCTTGGTCCTCTACTCTATATTCATTTTTTTCTAATTCTGTTCTAACAGCTTGTGGCTAATTAACAACCGCGCAGATCATATGATTTGCAAGGTTAAGCTGCGCTTGCCGCGGTCAGTCCATGGATGGGTCCATTCGTTACACATCAATACCCCTCCGTGTTTCAGAGATCACGTTAAACCGTACCGGGTATCATACGAATACCTATGACAGTCATTACGGGTAGTCAGAAGCCCGAAAGTCAGACAACCGGTCTAACTTTAGGATATCGGCATTGCTCAGTTACTGGGTTGCGGAGGTGTGATGGCAGTTGCTCCGTGTAAAATACTAGTATTCAGCCGCATCTGGTTAGACTGGAAGCTGACCCCCAACATAGTTGGGAAAATGCTAGGCAGAACGAACCCGTTCTAGCTCTCTACTTAATTCAAGACTAATTTAAGTGCACCGCAGCTTTATAGATACCAGTCTCCTTTTAAAAGGGTTCAATATACTGTTTGGTGTTCATGACCTGTCTCGGTATTTCTAAAATATCTAAACAATATGATACACGTTATAAAAGACACAAAAGCTGAACAAAATACCAGCAACTCTCAAAATAACAGCGGAGTTTCGAATTGAGAGATCTTTACTGAAAGCTAACAATAGCTTTTGTTTATGGCAACAATATTATTCAGATCCATTTACCTATGTATCTTTTACCTCCTATCTGCAGAAGTAAACAAAAATAGCTACTCATCACTGTTCCTCCGCTGAGTTTAGAACGTCTGCAGTATTGTTTGCTCTCAAAAAATTCTATGGTTAAATCTGCTGTTCCCTATATTTTGCCGAGTTATACGAACATAAATGTAAGGAACAGCAGATGTTTCTTCGCGATTTCAGGGTTGGTACCTAGTAGAAGTTGTTCATAATGATGAGTACAACAAGCCCTTAAGAGGTTTTCATTTTTTGCATTTACACCTTGTATATCGTCGCTGGACAGTGAAAACCTCGTAATTGCAATTAACGTAAATTTACAGGAGAAGATAATAATTACTGTCTGTTAAAAAAAGTATGAAGTGTAAATGTAAGGTTCTTCTGTTTTATTATCTATTCATCAATCTATTTCATCTTAGAGCTGTGCACGTTCGTTCTTAATATGCATTACCAGGTTTGCTACCCAACAAATGAATAGCAAAAAATAAAAAATAATTTGTGCTTTACGAGGTTTTCACTGCCCAGCGACGATATGTGTTTTTGCTCTGTACAATTTTATCAATATGGCCGCTATGAATTTTGCGGCGAAATAAAATAAAATTCTATGTAGGGTTTGCAAGAACAATACAGCTCATTGAAATTTCAAACAGTTGACATAATTAAAGCGAAGATTTCAGTAAACGTATAAAAAGAATTGACATTTTCTGCTTTAAGATCCTTTCGATTGGTATCTAAAGTACTTGAAATACGAGAAGATTGCTGAAAAGGCACTCGTGGAGTCCCTACGAGCGCTTTAATTTAGTACTAAAGCCTCCCACAAAGCGTTATAAGACGACGGATTTACATAATTCTCTTCATTTTAGTTGTTGTGACTAAATTAGATTTTTCGAAGCCAAACAGCTGCAAACGGGACGAAATAAGTCTAATTGGAAGTATTAACAGTTGATTCGAGATTTAAATAACACTTCCAAACACTTATATTACTTAAATGACCTACTTACTTTCTTGTATTATTGCTGTTCCTATTAACGGCTGTCATCATTCGTCTACTTATTTACTTTGGTCGCAATTTGCTTGCAAATAAATTAACTGCCTCGTTGATCTTGTGGTGGCAAGCGCGACTGCTGATCGTGAGGTCCTGGGTTCGATCCCCGGGTCGGGCAAAGTGTTATTAGGTTTATCGTGTGGAATTCTTCAGTAGCAGCCCGGAGTTTGGATTTGTGCCCGGTTGATGGTAATAGGCTCGCCTCCTATTACATGGAACTTAAACATAACGGCGAAATGAGGGTGTTACTATACACCTCTGCCCAACCTTTCGGGGAATACAGGCGTGATATTTTGTTATTACTCGAAAGCTTAACCGTGACGCTTCATTATGATAAAGTAGTATTAATTGCAGGTCTTAACTAGACACAGGTTTAGCACAGATGGAGTATGTGCTGGAGTTGCATTTATGTAACAAATTAACGTACTTGACGAAGTACCCGCAATAATTTCTCTAAATCGATCGACTTACAAGTTGGGAGAGCCAAATTTTTTATTTAACTATTTTTCATACTTATTTAACCTACACACCAACTATTTATCGGATTTGCATTTTTAATCCAAAAATTTAATAACAAATATTTTTTTATTTACAATTCAAATTGGAAATTGCGGGGGCATGCTGTCTAAACTGCCATTGTTCTTAGCTTAATTAATTGAATTAATATTTTTCACAGAAGTCTTGATAGTCATATTTATAATTTTTATGTATATTTACTATCTTTATACAAGGTAGTCGGAAAGGGGGTCCTAAGCCAAAAGGGTGTTAAAGTACCCATAATAAGGGGTAACTTTTGTTCTACAACTTTCCCCAAAACTCGATAGTTTTAGAGAAATAGCTTTTCAAAGATTTCGTAAAAAATATGCTAAAATCTATCTGTCCATGGCTATGATCGGCTGTTTTTACAATTTCGGTCATATTTGGGGTCACGGATTAGAAAATTAATTTTCTGAATTCATAACTAAAGCAGGTATGTTTTTTTTTTTAAAGTAAAATAAAACATTTTTTGAATGCAAATAAAAATGATCGAATTATGAAATTTTAACACTTGCTTTAATATAGTCATCAATGATACTTTAAGTGGCTTGCGGCTTAGTACCCCCTTTCCGACTAACCTTGTATCTATAATTCGACTGTACGTGTGTATGTCACTGAACTCCTCATAAACGGCTGGACCGATTTGAATGTTTTTTTTTTGTATGCGTTTGGGTGGCGCCCTGGATGGTTTAGATTCACAATTGGACTCGGTAAGTGGCGCTGCTGTCGGTATTTCACCAAATTTTTAGGGCAGGACGACGTCTGCCAGGTCCGCTAGTTACATATATTATGTTTTTACTGGGGTGTATCAAAAGAGCTACAAGGGGATCGTAGAGAGCACGTCAAACCCTCGATCCCGGGTGTCATAAGAATACTTATGACAGTCGTTACGGGTAGTCAGAAGCCCGAAAGTTTGACAATCGATCTAACCTTAAGATATTGGCATTGCGCAGGTACTGGGTAAGTTCTGATGGAAGTCGCTCCGTATAAAATACTGGTATTCAGCCGCATCTGGTTAGACTGGAAGCTGACCCCAACATAAATGGAAAAAGGCTAGAAGGAAGATTAAAAGAGCCGCCACAAGTGACGATATTAAAAGAGTCACCACAAGTGACGATATTAAAAGAGTCGCCACAAGTGACGATATTAAAAGAGCCGTTACAAGTGACGATATTAAAAGAGCCACTACAAGTGACGATATTAAAAGAGTCACCACAAGTGACGATATTAAAAGAGTCGCCACAAGTGACGATATTAAAAGAGCCACTACAAGTGACGATATTAAAAGAGTCACCACAAGTGACGATATTAAAAGAGTCGCCACAAGTGACGATATTAAAAGAGCCACTACAAGTGACGATATTAAAAGAGTCACCACAAGTGACGATATTAAAAGAGTCGCCACAAGTGACGATATTAAAAGAGTCGCCACAAGTGACGATATTAAAAGAGTCGCCACAAGTGACGATATTAAAAGAGCCACTACAAGTGACGATATTAAAAGAGTCACCACAAGTGACGATATTAAAAGAGTCGCCACAAGTGACGATATTAAAAGAGCCGCCACAAGTGACGATATTAAGAGAGTCACCACAAGTGACAATATTTCAGTACGTCCGGCGCACCCCTGGGCAGTTAGCCCCGCGACCAACTGTGCTGACTGACTAATCTTTTCACCACGTCATGAGCTATGTATACCTCGTACCTACCTATCTACCATCACTCTATTTTTAGTATCTAAGAGGATTATACTCATTAGCCAGCTTTATTCTATTTATAGTAATCTCCACAACATAGTTGATGACCTACTTTCACTAATTTTCTAACATTAATTAAATTACCAAACGATCGATATTATATAGGTACATGGCATCAACTCCTTGAACTAAAATAAATACAAATATGTCCTTGAAGTAATTACTTAATACTTAAATTAATAACAGAAGCGTGAACCCTGCATAAAATATGAAAGCTATTCATAAATAGTAAAAGACTTTAATATTCATATCAGCTATCCTCGCAACATGCAAATAGGATTATATTACTTTGGCGAAGGATATTTTGGTATTTTCGTCTGCCTCACGCAATTATCTTATTTGTTTCTCGAAATATGAAGATAAAATTCTGATCATTTTAAAGTATTTTTGTATGTTTTTTAACCCTGCGCTATGAAAATATAATATCAAATTCTTTAGCATCTCGTGCTGTGGAATTTTTAGCATGTATTACGGATTGAAAGAGCGAATCGAAATTGGAGAGTTCTGCAATATGAATCGAGACTTATGTTTTTTTTTTAAAACGTTGCCCCACACTAGGATTTCTCCTGTATCGTGGGTGGGTTTACAGACACAAATCTTCACACGCACAAACACCCAAAACCAGAATAACTATCTGTGGGCCATACAAATATTTGTACCGTGCGGGAATCGAACCCACGACCCGCAGCGCTGAAGCTAATCGCTTAGCCACTGGACCAAACGTGTCGCCAAACTTATGCTCGGTTCCTATAAACAAAACGAATCGTTTTGGTAACTAATGGTGGCATTTTTATGGTCAAACTAGGCATATAAGGGAACGTACCCATACTACGTGACCCGTTCAGGGGGGGGGGGGGGAGGGGGTCTTCAAAATACCACGCTTGGTCACAGGGGCGGGGGAGGTCTTAGGTTTTCGTCACGTAGTCAATATCCTCTAGGAAAATCTCTAGTTTTTTCGAGCTATATCAAATATATGGCGCGCAGTTTAGCGCTTTTTGAACTCACAGATGGCAACTCTGTCGCACATAGGTATCTTTCATTTTTTTTAAATTTCTGATTGCAAAAATTGATTTAAAACCATATTTATATATTACTAGGTGAAAACTAGAGGGGGGGGGATGTTGGCATATACTACGGGTGGTCACCGAGGGGGGGGAGGGGATAAAAAAAATAGTAAAAATTGCGTCACGTAGTATGGGTACGTTCCCTAAATAGACTTGTAAGCTAGTTTTACAAGTTCTACTTCCATATGAGAGGGTCTACTATGCAAGCTATGACGTCTTTGTTTTATTATTGGTAAAGATACAAGTCTTAATTTTAACCAATAACGCTCCGTAAATTATAGGTATCGGCCATTAATGACTTGGAAAATGATTTATTGATAGTATTATCATACAGGTTTATGTACAAATATATTTTCATAGTATTTATGAGTTCATGTTATTTCTATGGCCTTTAATTATTGTAATTGGCCGTAGCCGTCTTAAATAAACAGTAGTTAATTTTATTTTTTGATTCGGATCTCGAGATTTTTCACAGTGAGTGAAAGACTCCAGTGGAGGAGGGTGCGCGCTTGGATATTTCAATATTCAAACACAATATATATTTTGACGACGTTTCGTGCAGTGGTTAAGGCATTGGCTTCTGCGCTACGGGTTGTGGATTCGATTCCCGCACTGATCAAATATTTGTATGACCTACAAATAGTTGTTCCGGGTCTGGGGGTTTGTGCATGTGAAGATTTGTGTCTGTAAACGCACCCACGATTCATGAGAAACGATAGTGTGGGGCACCGTATTTCTTTTTTAAAAGAAAAAAAATCTACATCTATACTATTTATACTAATATTATAAAGAGGAAAGATTTGTATTTTTGTATGTAACGAATAAACTTCAAAACTACTGGACCGATTTCAAAAAATCTTTTGCCGTTAGAAAGTTAGATTATCACTGAGTAACATAGGCTACGGGCAAAGCCGTGAGGACACAGCTAGTTTGTTGCAGCTAAATTGCTCTGTTACACCGGAGAATCTTAATCAAAGACTGTCACGGTCGCTTCAATGCTTCCCTTGCTCTCATATTATTTTATTAATATAATTTGCTTCACTTGACAACATTGTTAGTATGTCAAGAGACAATCGATACTATAATTGAATATCGGTACATGGAGCTACCGCCTTATTCGATTTGTTAGCGGTAAAATATCTTTGATGGAGTTACGTTTGAAGGTTTTAAATGAAGACATTCAAGAAAATCGGCTCTTAATTTTCTTTTGAGGAGAATTCTTTAAATAATATTTGTAAGGCAGTAGGAAACTCCCATTTGACCCACCTGCTAAAAATCTACTACCTGGACGTGAGTAGCTTTGGTTAACCTGGAAGTCTTTAAACAGTCTCCGGACCCAGGTTGGTTGAAGCAAGGAAAATCTGCTCAGGTGTAGATTCATAGACGATTCCAGTTTGGAGTGTAAATGTGGTGTTGTTCCACAAACGATGGGACACCTGACATCATGCCCTGCGTGCCCTGATACCTGCACGTTACAGGAACTAATGGACGCTACTGATACCACTAAACACGTAGCTAAGTTCTGGGCCGACTCAATTTAGATTGCCATCGACACGCTAAGAAGAGGAACTCAACATTACCAGAATTCAAAACTTAACGCTTAAACCACACGTCTAACTGTCAAGATGGCGACTCGTGTCTTCTATACTAATATTATAAAGAGGAAAGATTTGTATTCTTGTATGTAACGAATAAACTTAAAAACAACTGGACCGATTACAGAAATTCTTTTGCCGTTAGAAAGCTACATTATCACTGAGTAACATAGGCTATATTTATTACTGGAATAAAACTTCTTACGCGGGCGGAGCCGTGAGGACACAGCTAGTCTTTAATATCTTATGAATGTATTCAAAACTAATCGTCCGTAACAATTCCATGAACAATTTTACTTCATAAATGTAACATAATATACGATACACTCTGTGATATAAAAAGCACAAAATAGTATTATCTATACCGCCGAGAGACGTCTAACCTTGGCTCTGGGAAACACATGTTGCGTAGCCATTGTCCTTCGTAAAGAACAGGGTCAGACATATAAATAGAGATCCAGAGATTGTTAAATTAATACCCGGAGGAAACATTTGCTTATTTTATACAAGAAAATACATATTATGCGAGCATTATACTTTAAACATGCATATCTATTATGTTTTCATATTCACCTTCGTTTTTCCTAAGTGTATGACGTCATCAGGTGGTAGGTAGGTATGGTAGATGGTTGCGGTGCATGCTTTTGCGAATCCCCCGGCCAAACGGTTAGGACGAGGAACACCGTTGATTTTTAGCCGGTAAGAGTCCGGCAGACGCCCTCGCCTTCCCTGGGCGAGGGACATACATGAGGATTTTCCAACAATAAAAAAAAAATGTAGGTATAGTAGATACTAATTTTCTCTGATAAGGCCACTGACTGGGGGCAAGTAGCATGTGTCGTGTTTAGTGCACATTGCATGATGGTACAGTAGGTAATGTACCTTTCGAAAACGTGTATAAATATAATTGACAGAGTATTTCTTCTTTTTAAAATAAAAAAAAGAAGTAATAGCTGTACAACCTTTTACACTGTGAACTGGGCCTGGATACAGAACACTTGTACCATGAACAAGGTTATGTTTGCGTAATTTCATACTTATTACTAAAACTTGAAGCGTGCAAACTAATCGTTAATATGCGCTCAATAGACCGCTTGATAACCGCGTTCCACGTCACAAAGTTCCACTTGCAACGTTTGATGATTGATTGAGTTTTGATGAAGGAACAACATAATATTGACTGGTGGTTATTCGTGCACAAATCCACGCTTAACAACATAACATAACATCACGCCTGTAATCCCCGAAGGGTTGGGCAGAGGTGTACATTAACACCCTCATTTCGCCGTTATGTTTAAGTTCCATGTAATAGGGGGCGAGCCTATTGCCATAAACTGGGCACAAATCCAAACTCTGGGTGCTACTGAGGATTTCCACACGGAAAAACCCAATAATACTTTGCCCGAACTGGGGATCGAACACAGGATCTCATGATCGGCAGTCGCGCTTGCCACCACTAAACCACCGAGGTAGTTACGTTTAACAACAATAGCAAAATAGACCTTTAATACAACCAACAGCTACATTAGCAGTCTACTCTGGTTCTTCTGTACCACTGGTGCGGGTTAATTGACGACACGTTCGGTGCAGTGGTTGAGCGATTGGCTTGTGCGCTGCGGATCGTGGGTTCGATTCCCGCACGGAACAAATATTTGTATGGCCTACAGATATTTGTTTCGGGTCTGGGTGTTTGTGCATGTAAAGTTAAACTGTTGTATGTAAACGCACCCACGATACAGGAGACATCCAAGTGTGGGGCAAGGTTTTATTAAAAAAAAATGTTAATATTTGCTTGTCTTTTAATAAAAGAAGTAGTAACCTTTGGGAAGAATTGTGATTATAAATGAGTGAGAAAAAGAACATTTATAAATAGTACGTTTTAAATATTTTAACTCAAAATAATAGAAAATACGTACCTACTCTGCTGGTTTTTCTATGATTTAAACTTAAGTATAAGCCAACAATTTTATTAAACTTTTATCGAGTAAAGACAAGACTAGATAATACATTATTCATCGACTTGACAACTTATGAATTGAAAACCGCAGGTATTCAGATAAAATGTAAAAAAAATGAATAAGATCGTTACAATCTTTTATAGAAAAGGGTTTTATCATTGGCTATTACTAATTGAAATGCAAAATTCTTATCTAATCTGTATAAAATTAATATGGACACTATAAATATGTAGTTTCCGTATTGATTTGCATGCTTACCTAGGTACACATTATGGTCGCGGGGGTTGCGGTGCATGCTTCGGTCAGGAGAAGGTACACCGTTGGTTTTTAGTCGGTAAGAGTCCGGCAGACCCCCATGCCTTCCCCGGGCGAGGGACATCCATGAGGATTTTCCAACGATTAAAAAAAAAGGTACACATTATGGTGACCAGCTGAATGATTGCCATTGTGGACGTAGGCGGCATATGAATTTAATCAAACAATTTATTAGAGATATTGGTTATGTCGTAGGTAATAATGAAAAGAAAGAAATAAAACAGTGATATATTGACCAATTTGCACGCTCTGCTGAGGGGCTCGTGGCTCATTACCAACCGCGCGGATAATACGATTTACGAGATTAAACTGGTAGTACCAGCCCGCATTGACTTGTAAAAGTGTCTGTAACAGATTTATCCACAGAAATAAAAATCATTTATAATTATAATTTGCCAAAAAACATATAACACCTTTGTAAAAACCATGTTTCTTCCAAATAAATTTCTTTATTCTTTACTGAAATCTAAATCGTCTTATTATTTAGATTTGTGTGATTCTGACTTTTTACGTTTCCCTACCCACGCTGGTAATTTAAAAAACTCGTATATATCACTTTGCAGCCGACACAACTTTCATATGACTATAAACCGCTACCCACGCTAGGTATCTTTAATCCTAATTAGCTTTTAAACACCCACTCTCTCCATTTTATTGTACGAACCTACATAGTAAACACGTACACGTACACGTTTAAATAAGAATGAATCTACAAAATGCCGCTGTATCTAGGCAGGCGGTGGAATAGGGAACTAAAGGAGGATGGAAGGTTATATATAGGGATGGGCCGAATATTCGCTTTATGTTCGGTATTCGGCATATTCGGTAAGTTTACCGAACATTTGTATTCGGTCGACGGTCGGTTCCAAATGTTCGACCTTTGCCTTCCTCTCATTTCATTTATATTTTGGCAATTTACTGAGTTTTAACGAGTTGGAAGCTGATCCCAATATAGTTGGGAAAAAGGCTAGGTAGAACAACTGAGTTTTAACGATGTTTTACACATAAATAAATATATGTGCCAATATTTTGTTGCTAACTAGATGATCCAATAACAATCCGGGGGTAGCGGCGTCAGCGGTCGGAAGGGTCGCGCAATTCAATGTGTTCGACAAGAACAGACTTAATTTTTGCAATGCACGATAAAGCGCGCCATATTCTGCCGAATATTCGGCAGAATGTTTCGTTGGGTAAACTTTTAACCGAACATTCGGCCGATTATTCGTATTCGGAGAAACCCTTATTCGGCCCATCACTGGTTATATATGGGCACTTGCCCCAAGACCCAATAGTGATAATGATATACACCTACCGTACCAATGGAAAGATCCTAAAATGCTATTATTACGACTTGTGTCATCCTAAATGTAATTTTATGTTGGGTTTAAATTAAATGTACAAACCTTCACACAAAATGTTTTTTGTTCCAGGACGTACCAGTGGAACAACTTGAAAAACTTAAAATGGGTAAGTATATGTAGATTTTACGGAGTTAATTTCGTTAATTAAGTTTTAGAAGTATTCTTTAGACTGAAGCTCTTCATCAACATTTACTGTTTTTCGTAGGCTCTTTGTAATTTAATAGTACTTGTTGCTGAATGAGACTCAGACTTAGGCAAGCAAACAAGTGGAGACAAGTTACAATCCAGAATCTAAATAACCTGACCTTGATTTATTAATAGTCGGCTACACATCTCGTATTGTAGGCTTTAGGTGGACGCGCACCTGTCCGCACCGCACCGTCGCTATTGTTGACGATACTGCGGCGAATGCGGCTCAAATGGGTGTGCGAGGTTGTATAGAACTTGATACAAAGAATCCAAATGCGGCGACTGCAGCGCGTACGTTGTGGACAGGTGCGCGTCCACCTTTTTAATGAAGAATATCGTGCATGATAATAACAGCCTATATACTTACATTGTTTAAAATATATATCTTATCAAGACAGCAACAGTAAACCAATTAGTTATAGCAGTATGTTTTTATTATCACACAAATATTTTGCTGCTTATTTTCTTGATATATGTTTTTTTGTTTTATCCGTATGAAGTGGTTAACGTTCAATCACTTACCACTTTCGCGAGATAAAATAGATAAAAATAAATCTAGTCGGGCAAATTCTCGTTCAGGGTCAATCTATACCAGTAATAGATTACACGGTTTTAAGGAATTACACGATTTCGTTTACACCCTGTATAATATGTATGTCCCAAGTCGCGTTTGGCTTCAGCACCCATGGGCGGCCTATTCTTAGATGATAACCAAATGTCCAATATGTGCAGTCCAGAATTTGAGTATGACGCGTTAACGGTGAAGGAAAACATCGTGAGGATGCATGCGCAAATGAGAGGGCTCCAAAAAATTCTCAATTGTGGGTGTAGTCATCACCAGGCCAGCGTGGTTGACAAGGGCCTAAACCCTTATCATTACGAAGAGAAACCCGTGCCCTGCAGTGGGACAGCAAAAGGCTGATGTTTATGCCATTTATTTAATGTAATATTCTCCATGACCCGAATATTTAATTTGGTTCTTTAATTAGTATAATCAATTTATTCATGAAACATCTGTCTCTCTTCTTGAAAGTAGATGACTTTGACCTTTGCTTAAAGAGGCATAATTGTACCCATTATTGCGTTATGGTTAGTTAGCTAGGAAAGGCGACGAACACGACGAGTCAATATTCTTTTCTTTATTAATTTCAAGGTCCCAACACAATAGGTACTAATCTGTTTTTTAAAATAATGTGAACTCTAGCTTTTCTGTAAGAACCGTAAAAAGACACGTAATTACACCACACCGGTATAAGCATCAGTAATAACACGCTATATATTTATATCTGTAATATTGATAACATTTTACGATATGGCATATTATTAAAGAGGCAGCAAGGTAACGTGTACCACATATATATATCATATACATATATATATCAATACTATATATATATATATATAGTATTGATATCAATACCATATTGTTTTGATACTAACTTTGGTAAAAGCACTATCAATTGTTGGAAAACCATCACACTATTTTATTTATTACAAGCTTTTCAATAGAAACCTCATTTGACCTTTATACAGAATAGAATAATATGAGCTATGTGATCCATAATTTTACGTTTGGAAACTATTATAGCAAGCTAGCACCTGTTGAACGAAATACCGTACCAAGATTATTGACACATTGAGTGGGAGGCATTCACGCCCGATACATCAATCGTGTTTGATTAACCGTCCGTAAACACAACCTGTAAACGGCCCCGCGGGTTCTGTATAAACATCACGTTTGTCTCGTGGTCAATTATTTCTTCACAATTGCTGTTTTTTTTTTATAATATATATTTTGCGCCTATTTTTTACATTGAGAAATTGTATATTATTTTATCGGTGAGTGCAGTGTGGGTAAATCCAATCCTAGTGTTCACAACAGGAGACTGCAATTCATCATTCCCAGCTACAATCGGAGTTGACTACAAATAGAAGCTCACGGTGCTATATTAGTTTACGACGTGTCAGAACCAAATTCCCTAGCAAAACCGAATGAGTGTAGAGGAACTTCAAGAATACTCCACCAAGAAGAACATAGTCTGCTTAGTTGTCGGCAATAAGATTGACAAGCATATCAGTTTTGGACCCAGTGCATAATATCAGCAAGCAGATTGGGTCACCCGCGCGATGGCGCAACGAATATTCCCAAGGAGGGTTGATGTCAGGCAGGCGGCCGGTCATAAAACAATAAGCCAAAACCTCTAACAACATGTATTTATGAAATAGGTACATGTTGTGCCGACCCCACCTAGTGTGGGATAAGGGCAGGAAGAAGAAGAAGAATTGCTGTATAATGTAATTGGCATAGAAGTCAATTGTTTTGCTATTGTTGTGCTATGACCACACTTATCGGGCTTCGACGAAGATTCGTATTGTCGCTATACAAGGTTAGTCGGAAAGGGGGTACTAAGTCGAAAGGGTGTTAAAGTACCTATAATAAGGGATAACTTTTGTTCTACAACTTTCTCCAAAACTCGATAGTTTAAGAGAAATAGATTTTCAAAGATTTAGTAAAAAATATGCTAAAATCTATCTACCCATAACTATGATCAGCTGTGTTTACTATTTAGGTCATATTTGGGGTCACGGATTAGAAACTTAATTTTCTGAATTCATAACTAAAGCAGGTACTTATGTTTTGTTTTTGAAAAAACTAAAATAAAAATCACTTTGCATGAAAATAAAAATTATCGAATTTTGAAATTTTAACGCTTGCTTTAAAATAGTCATCAGTGATACCTTAAGTGGCCCGCGGCTTAGTACCCCCGTCACACGTCTCGCCTGTATTAGGCGCAGAGTACTGTAATATTGCAACCCCATAATATGCCGATAATGATAGTGCAAACCTTTTTTTTTTTTTTTTTTTTATTATCGTGGGGAAATCCTCATGGACTATCCCCCGTCTGGGGAAGACGGGGGGTAGTAGGGACCTCCTGAGAGGCGCGGGGGCACCCCACGTCACCGGCGCACCAGAACACATGGTACGCCGTGACTACCCCGGGGACCAAACAGTACATGGGCGCCAGACTACCCCGTGTCTGGGCACCCCTGGTCCCTCTGCGACGGGTCAGGTTAGTGGCCCCGCCGCCTACCACTTTTCGGCCGCAGAGGATAGGGAGAGCGGCCAACTAAACACCGACACTCCTCTCCCCCTGCGGCCCCACCGCGTCCGCCATCTGACGGTGGCGGCCCCGTCAGGCCGCGGAAGGTAGGGAGAACGGCGCACCGTAATACCGGCACTCCTCTCCCGCCGCGGCCTCCACCCTTCAGCCGCAATGCCTCCCTAAGACATCGCGGCCCTCCTCAGTTGCGATGTCGCCCAGGCGACACCGCAACCTACTTGGCCGCTACGTCGAGGGCTTCCAGGCCCAAGCCCCGACGAGCAGCCCCTCCTCGGGTTCCTCTTCGCTTCACCGTGGGGCTCAAAGCCACGGCTACTAAGCCCCCCCGCAACGACAATGCGGGAACCCACCGGGGGGGATGATAGTGCAAACCTGTTAAAAGAGCTGTATGTTTGCACAACTTCCTTCGGCCCAGCTTCTCAGCCAGTCTTGAGATCACCAAATCAATACGACAGTTAACGAAATGAATGCAATATTTGACGAATATGTTGTCCACACCTAATATGAAAGCACGAATCTTCGCCGAAGCTTTTAAGTGTGGCTCTAGCATTATAAGTCGCTTCTTGTAAGAGGGAAAGTTTCACATGTAAGAAGGTTCTATTCGTAGCCGCAATAACACGGAAAAGTTTAAATCATCTTTTCATGAAATAAGTACGATAACGAAGCTTTTGTAATAAATCTACACGTGCGTAACTCTACGTCGAGCGTAATAAACAAGAAACTTTACCAAAACAGACTAACAGCTTGGGTATAATTTATCCAGTGAGTAATTACATATTTTGTGTACCTAATTAAGTTATAATATAAGGAGTTATTTTCGCTGTATCATTGGGCTAGCTGTCTTAAGTGGGGCTGGCGAGCATGAGGTCCTGGATTCCATTCCCGGGTAAGGCAAAGTAGGTATTTGTGGAAGAAAGAGGTACCTATGGTGTTTCTCCAACGAAAAGGGAGGATCCTCCAACCAGGCGAGTCTTATGCCTGGTGCGGGTTACTGCCCAACCGATGATGATATTTTTCTATTCGATTGCTTGTTGATGGTTTTGCGGACCGTTTCTACGAAACCGGGCAATTATTGGCGCGACCTGAAGGGTCTTCAACCAATAGGGAACCGTTAATGTTGGGAAGTTGTATACATAATATGCGAGTCAAATCTTGATATCGCGTTGCAGGATTCTGTGACGTCATATTTGTGTGTCAATATTGTCGCTGTAGTCTGCTACACATTCGCCGTGCTGAGTAGTTCGCATGCGTGGTAGATGTCGCCACATCAGTTTGTCTGATACGATATTCTCAATGGCATGGCAGCGACTTCGGAATTTTACCCGAAATAGACTACTTTTTCCCGGTTTACGTGCGACACGACAAAATCTTAAGACGACTCCTAGCGTCATTGATTATGAATCGTTTACTACAACACTATTTAGTGTCGTGTAGTTTTGGGAGTAAACAGTTCATAGAAATATATAAAGCTGTCGTAACATTTTGTCGTGTCATGGAAAATCAGCCATAGGCAACAGGCCGCTTTCTTTTATTTATTTATTGCACAATGTAGTTTATAGATAACTTATAGAATAGTTTTCCCAAACATACATAGGGGCTGTAAGGATATTGCAAGGAATACAATGGTAGTGCTTACTTATAAATTGTTAGGAAAATTATCATCTCATTAAAATTTGGTTAGGTTGGTGATTGTATACATTACTTATTTAATATATACATTTCTTATAACATGGGACTTGATGGGACGAAATACCGTCGTCAACGTAATGTGGTAAACCTTTGTGTACCCCTTCAGGGAATCCAGGCGTGACTCGTGTAATTATATTATTATGTTTTGTTTAATTAAGTTATTTACGGACTAGTTGTTTTGATCAAATGTTTCACCATAATCGGTTGAATGGTCTTTATTTATCTTGGAAATCATATAAGTTTTAGGGGTCAATAAAACTTAAAGGTGCCTGTACTCTGTACACGTGTTTCGAAACAATGCTTATTTTCGCTTAATTTATTTTGGTTTGTTCCATAAACAGCCATCGTAGTCTTTGGTACTATAAATATTTCTTGCAAAACTATTAACAAACGCAAAGAACAGTATGAACTTTTCAACTGGCTTTGAGCTGAAAAGCTGAGCCACTTTTACTATAAAAAATAAATATGAAAAAACTTTCACGAGATACAGGAAACATTATTGTTTTATAAGCACCGCTGAAGTTGCATTGCAATATAAAAAACTTTTAACGTACTCACTTAGGTAGGTACAAGCAAGGTCTGTAGTTTATAAGTAAAATACTTTGTATCAATTTACCCGAGCAGGTATGGTTAGAGCTTTTCAGTTTCACGGAGAGATTTTCATATCTTGCTTGCTACTTTTTGACGTATTTGAAAATATTTCCGGTAAGATCCAAAATGATGGGTGACCGTTCGTTACACATCGAGACCCCTCCGTGCCTCGGAGAGTATCAGAGTACATTAAATCGTCGGTCCCGGGTGTCATACAAATAACTATGACAGTCGTTACGGGTAGTCAGAAACCTGGAAATCTGACCACCGGTCTAACCTTAGAATATCGGCATTGCCCAATAACTGGGTTGCGGAGGACTGATAGTAGTCGCTCCGTGTAAAATACTGGTATTCAGCCGCATCTGATTAGACTGGAAGCTGACCTCAGTATAGTTGGGAAAAAGCTAGGCAGAACAAGATCCAAAATATAATAAGTATAGTAAGTCTAGCCTAGCGGATGAAAGCTTGCCTTTCATGCAGGAGGTTCTGAGTTCGAATCCGGCCCGTGCCTTTAAATTTTTTAATTCTTTGGCGGGTCAAAATTTGATTATCACTTGCGTTAACGGCGAAGGAAAAACATCGTGAGGAAACCTGCACACCTGAGAGGGTTCCATAAAGTTCTTGAGGGTGTGTGTAGTCTGCCAACCCGCACCAGGCCAGCGTGATGGACTATGGTCTAAATCCTTCTCACACTGAGAAGAGGCCCGTGTGCAGCATTAGGACAGTAATGGGCTTGTTATGTTTATGTTATGTTATAAGTATATATATCATGTTATGTGTGTTTGCGAATACGTAGGCAGGCAGATGTTGAGTAAAATAGATACCGCAATTCAAATTGTATGAACACGAGCGTTCACATGAATTGTTGCAACTAACTACGTAACGAGGTCAATTCAGTGCTGGGAAATTGAAAGGTCGCGCTCACGTATCCTGCAATTATTCGAGCTTGCAGAAACTGATTTAGCAGAGTAACAAGTGTAGGAGGATTGCTCTTACTGCGGTGGCGGCCCCGTCACGGCCGCGGAAGGTAGGGAGAACGGCGCACCGTAATACCGGCACTCCTCTCCCGCCGCGGCCTCCCCCCTTCAGCCGCAATGCCTCCCATAAGACATCGCGGCCCTCCTCAGTTGCGATGTCGCCCAGGTGACACAGCAACCTACTTGGCCGCTAGGTCGAGGGCTTGCAGGCCCAAGCCCCGACGAGCAGCCCCTCCTCGGGTTCCACTTCGCTTCACCGTGGGGCTCCAAGCACCCAAGAACTCCAAGAACCCAACCGTGGGGGTGCTCCTACCGCTCTACCGAATATCATGCATGTTAGGGCAACTTGCGTTATCAATTTAACTCTATACCTTTGTAGGCAGAGGTGTGCTATTGCATACCCACATTTATGAAGTAAATAGAATTCCTATTACCTACTTCATGCCTGAATTTTAATGAGGGTCTTAATATTAAGTTTCCTGTAATGGGGACAAGCCTATTGTATCGGGTACAATAAAATTGCATACTCTAGTCTGCTAGAGTATGCAATATGCAAATATAATAAAAATTGGGTTGCGGAGGTCTGATGGCAGTCGCTCCGTGTAAAATACTAGTATTCAGCCGCATCTGGTTAGACTGGAAGCTGACCCCAACATTGTTGGGAAAAGGCTAGGTAGAACAGAACTCTAGAGTTCTGTTCTGCCTAGCCTTTTCTAAGTAGCAGCCTAGGCTGCTACTTAGAATACTTTGCCTGCCGTGGTAATCAAACCAATAAAACAGCCTAATTTTTTTTTAAGGCTGTAACATATCGCCGTCCCCGGAGCATATAATGGCATTCGCAAAAACACAAATATTCAGACCAAGATAAAAACAGATTTTTAACGACTGCTTGCCAGATAATCATTTGAGCTTTTTCGTTTCTACTTATGTTTAGAACTGGCAAGCAGTCGTCAAAAATGTAAAGTTGTTTTTTTGCGAATGCCATTATATTCTCCGGGGACGGCGATATCAAAACAGTATAGTTATTACAAACAATACGTACCTACAACATTCAAGAGGGACCTAAAACTAGGTCATATGTTGTGCTCCATTGTGCCACAATCAGCGAAAATTGTTTTCTGAAGTTACTCGATCGTTTGTCGAGGTTGATAGCGTTGTATGTAGCTATACAAGCATGTTACGTCACACGCGTAGCTAGGGTACGTGAAGAATTTACGGTTAATAGAAGAGATTTATGTGGATACGGGATAGAAACGCGTGTGACACCATGCGTATAATTTGAAATCTGTCATTCATGGCATGCGTTGCCGATCTCGAAAATTCTCTCTCCCTCCAATATAACGCGGTATTTAATGTGAGTTATTCGGTCGTTATTTTTCTAAGCGATTTGTATGCGATCCTCGCGCCATGTTTGGAGGGGAATCGACGAGTTAATGAGTAACAAATTATGTTTTTTCTTGGAGAAAAGCTAGAGAAAATTTACTTGGAGAAAAACTGGCATTATTTTGCATGTTATACATAAACATAAATTAATTTGCTTAGAATATTAAGATTATAACAATAGAGGGGCTCGTGGCTTTTTGACGACCGCGAGTATCATACAATTTGTGAGGTTAAGCAACGCTTTACGCAGTCAGTCCATGGATGGGTGACCAAAGTGACCATTCGTTACACATTGAGACCCCTCCCTGCCTCAAAGAGTACGTTCAACCGTCGGTCCCGGGGTGACATACGAATACATATGGCAGCCGTTACGGGTAGTCAGAAGCCGAAAGTCTGACAACTGATCTAACTTTAGGATATCGGCATAGCCCAGTAACTTGGTTGCGGAGGTCTGATGGCAGTCGCTCCGTTTAAAATACTGGTATTCAACTGATGCTGGTTGGACTGAATGCTGACCCCAACACAATTGGGAAAAAGCTAGACAGAACGAATAATAGAGATGGTGTTATAATTAATGCAATCTATTTATTATGTTTTTATAATAAGTATGAAGTAATTCGTAAATTATTTACAAATACGTTTAATAAGGTTCACTAGTGTAAAACTTTATCACGGAAAAGTAAACCTTAAGTTTTGATAATAAAGTTCGAATTCGTACTTAAGAGTTACAAGATCACCTATCAATGAAATCGTCTGGAGACTAAAGTTTGTCCAACTTTGTCAATTTAACTCACAATCTCCGTTAATTAGTTTGGCAATACAAGAGTTATTGGTGTCATTGACGAGGTTTCGCATGACCCCGAAGCTTCTTATCTTCGTCGTTCTGCGTCGGGCATGCAATCGAAAGGACGTGAATTCCAACTCCGGTTACACAGTTGTTTTATTTAGTTTAAAGTTTTTTTAGTGCATTTATCTGTTGTTAGTTATCTTCAAAAAGATAAAGCAAGAATATCCTAACTGTAAAATCAGTGATAGCCTAGCGGTTGAACGCTTGTTTCCACGCAGGAGGGTCTGAGTTCGATCCCAGCTCGCACCTCCGACTTTTCGAATTCATGCGCGGAACAGAATTTAATTATCACTTACGTTAACGGTGAAGAAAAAACATCGTGAGGAAACCTGCACACCTGAGAGGGTTTCATAAAGTTCTCGATGGTGTGTGTAGTCTGCCAACCCGCATCAGGCCAGCGTGGTGGACTAAAGCCTAAACCCTTCTTATTTTGAGAAGAAGCCCGTGCCCAGCAGTGGGACAGTAATGGGTAATTATGTTATGTTATCTTAACTGTCTATTACTAAAAGCGACCTCTTTATTGAAAAGCATGGCTACTGCAGCTGCCTAAACCACGATAAAGTTTAACTCCTAGCCAATGCTATATATATATAGCAATGTTCAATAACATAAGAAAAATTTGAGACTTTCGATGCCCTCGCATTCTACCAAATTCTATGACAAATCGTTCACAGTCCAAGCTGTACGTTTGTGGAATGCGTTGCCAATGCCAGTAAGACAAGCTCAGTCACTGGATTCTTTTAAAAAAATAGTTAAAAATCATTTCTTCTCTCAATACGTTTCTAATTCCTTATAATGTCAGTACCTCATCATCAATCTACCTTGTTTTCCCTATCACATAATTATATATCATATATATATATTACAATATTTATATTTATATATGTAAGTATTATGTCTATGTATGGTGTGTAGTATATATTTCGCAGCAGTACACCATGGACTACCCCCCCTATCTTATTCATTGACTTCCTGTTCATCCAAAGGTTGTCTGGTAGATATCGCTATCAGCGATAAGACCGCCATTGTAGTACCCTTTAATGTTTGTTATTGTATAAGAGCTGTGTTACAATTTTGGTGTATAATAAAGTATATTCTATTCTATAAGAGTCAATCATAGCATCAGCTCCTTTTTAAAGCGCCTGATGACCTCAAGCTTCTCTTTCTCCTCTAATTTGAGGATGTCCATGTTTTATAGTGGGTCTTTAAGGGCTGAAATTATATTATCAGGATATTTGCTCACCTTTTGTAGGTGAAATGTGAAGAAAACGTTTTACCATAACCTGCTCAACTTAGTAGTTGCAAAGCTAATGCTACGGTTTTTCAATTTTCAATATAACCTATTAACCTATGGCATGATATTAAGCCATGTCCCTATTACCTATGATATTTAATCATGGGCATTAATATGTTATAATATTTAAAATTGCCTCGTTGGTGTAGTGGTGGCAAGCACGACTGCTGGTCGTGAGATCCTGGATACGATCCCCAAGTCGGGCAAAGTGTTACTGGGTTTTACCGTGTAGAATTCTTCAGTAGCAGCCCAAAGTTTGGATTTGTGCCCGGTTGATGGCAATTGGTGAAATGAGGGCGTTTCTATATACCTCTGCCCAACCCTTCGGGGAATACAGGCGTGATGTTATGTTTAATACTATAATTGTGCCCGGAAAATGGCAATAGACTCGCAACCTAGTACATGGGACTTAATACCAGAGGCGAAATTTAGGTGTACAGGGGATTACAGGTATATGTATGTATATAATATGTATGTATGCTATAAAATGTGTGTATGTTATTACTTTCGGTTGAAAACATTTCATTCCCGACGTAGCAATTTTCTTCGTTGACTGCTTTCGTTAATAATTGATAATTAATTACTCACTAATTATTGGAAAACAGAATTAGTTTCTGCTCGAACGCAGTTTGAAGTCATCAGCTTATATTATATGTAGATATTGCTGTCAATCCTGATAAAATTACAATACAACAAACAAGATAGGTATTATAGTATAGGGCTAAGCCACATCTGACGGAAGATACATAGCCGACCTTCCGCCAGTACATATAATTCCATACATACATCTCATACCGTACACATTTGACCGAAGATGCGTAACTAAAATTCCTCGAGTAAATTATACGACGGAAGATCGGCGACGTATCTTCCATCAGATGTGGCTAGGCCCTAAAAGAAAATCGACAGCAATAAGACCTACTACGACGACCTGGAGGCTAAAATTGTCACATTTAGTGAATCATATTTCGTGCGTTGATACTGTCGACTGTGTACATCCAGTCGGCAGTTGTCACGCAGTTGCACTGAGTCTTTGAATCATGTGAATGAGTCCGTCTATCTAGGCCCTTACAAATCCATTTCTGATATGAACGAAATATGATTCACCAAATGTGATGTCATTAGCCCTTCTAATGACCTTGCACCGAACAAATAATTGTTAGGGCTACTAATGATGTTTTGATGTTTTGCGGGTCTGGGTGTTTGTGCTTGTAAGATTTGTGTCTGTGAACGTACCTACAATACAGGAGTAATCTAAGACCAAGAGTTATCGTTTTCATTCAAATAGATATTAGACACAGTTTTAATTTAAAATCAATCTATAAATCTAATCCAATAACTGAATTTCCTATTTGAAGTGATCTTACTTTAACCACAAGCTTCAGACTAGATCACTTCAAAAGACTAATAAAGAAAGAAGACTCAGGGCTCCCCCTTCAGCCACGTGTAACTTGAAATCGATAAAACATTCCTGTAATTCTCCTTTGATCTTATACTTCTACTTTAATAAAGGTAGGCTCGAACAGATATTTATAGACCACTGTAAGACTTCAATAAGCGCCTTTAATACTGAAAGAAATGAGTTCTTGGCCGAAAATAGCCTTTCATAGAAACCGTGAGTGTGATAGATAATATAAAATGTGGGAACGTAACGCTCAGGTAGGTATTATGTAGGGTAAAAATAGCTCAGTATTTACGTGTGAGAGATAAATGTAGAAGAGGCGTCAAGTCGTGTGACTGCCCCTCTTTGCGCGAGTGACATAAGAAGGACAAGGGATAATTTTTACGCAGTAGCATTTTCCAGTACAACATACTGCGATAACCAATTCTTTTGCCAAGCGTGGTGAATATGTACAGTAATAATTTATTAAGGTATTGTTTCTTCAGTCATTTGATGACATTTAATTATGTCAATTGTTTTATATAGTTTAGCTTCCTTTTCACTTTTGTAAATGTGAGAACTTTGTGGACCTGCATCTATAAATTTGTAAATTACTACAATATTATTCATATTACTTTTTTTTTAATTTTATTTTGTTTGTTAGTTTTTGTACTCAAGTCTTTTAGTACTATATTACTCATTGGTCTGTGGTCAGGACCTCATTGTTCTCTCACTATCCTAAATCATTGTACTGTATCCACTGAAATTGTTAAAGGTATTATTTTTAAAAGAGTAACCATGGAGTTTCTTGCCGGCTCTTCTCCATAGGAAACAACTAATTGGAACCGTGCACCTAAATTCGACGTTTCATAAGCACCTGTATTGGTTTATGTGAAATAAAATGTTTTGATTTGATTTGATTTGAGTCTATCACCCATATTCTGAGACGTTCCTCCAAAACTTACTCGACTCGACTCCACCTCGACTTGACATAAGCGTCCTCGACTCGAGATTTTTCCTCAGTCGAGGTAAGGAATCATATGTCAAACTCAAGGTACCTCGGAACCTACCTTAAGGAAGGAAGTGTCAAAGTTCGTATGTAATAAAAATGAATTTTGACGATTTTATCGACCATGCTTACGATAATCCTTACAATTATTTATCGCAGCGTTATTTGCGCGATGCAGATAATTCAAATTATGACGTAATGACTCCGTCGAGGAACCTCAAAGTTCGCTCGAAATTGCGACTAAGAATACAATTATGAAGGTGTTTTCGAGGCCGTCCTGAGTCGAGTATGAGTCGAGTAAATTTTGGAGGAACGTCTTAGAATATGGGTGTATGGCATTTATTACTACTTGGCATTTGTTCTGCCCGGCTTTTTCCCAACTATATTGGGGTCGGCTTCCAGCCTAACCAGATGCAGCTGAATACCAGTATTTTACACGGAGCGACTGCCATCAGACCTCCGCAACCCAGTTACTGGGCAATGCCGATATCCGAAGGTTAGACCAGTTGTCAGACTTTCGGACATCTGACTTCCCGTAACGACTGTCATAGGTATTCGTATGACACTCGGGACCGACTGTTTAACGTGCTCTCCGAGGCACGGAGGGGTCTCGATGTGTAACGAACGGTCACCCATCATCGGGCTGACCGTGGCAAGCGCAGATTAAATTCGCAAATCGTATAATCCGCGCAGTTGGTTATTAGCCACGAGTCCCTTTACTACTTGGCATATACCTATATTATCGGTCCAATAGTTTTTAAGTTTATTCGTTACATACAAAAATACAAATCATTCCTCTTTATAATATTAGTATAGATTAGCAAAATTTACCGAATCTGCAAATAGCCTACTATATTTATTCCAAACTAAAAGGAAAACGCCAATTATTGTAGTCCTATTTTCGTATAGACCTTTAGCAAAACGCTTTTTGCTTTGACTTTAGGTATACGAATATCATGAATACGTAGACATGTGAGACCATCTTGTTCTAAATATTTAAGGAGGCGTATATGCTAACCGCTTTTACCTTCAGCCAATCCTGTTCTCAAACCGGGTCAGTAGATCATTAATATCAGATATAAAGTACGAGCTTACCCTTATACTTTTTTATTTGACCTCTGATTTATGTTTTGCAAAATAGGTCGGGTTATAATTGGGATCAGGAGTGTGGAACGACCACATAAATTATTATCTCTGTGTGGGATGGATAAATATAATAAGCTTTTTATTTTTAAAGAATTACTTATATGTGCTTCTATAGGTTTATTTCTACGATGGGATTTTTGACATCGATATTTTAATAAAAATTAATAGGCATTGAAAATTTTCATAGTTAAAATGTTAATACCGACGGAAGGTTACCAATTTTGATATTATAATTTTGTATCAGTAATGCGGCTATAGAATTAAATTAATGACGAACGTTTAATTACTTTTTATTTAAGTCATCTCTTACATCTTCTAGCAAATATGATGGTGATAAATCTTTTTTTCCTTTGTAGCTTTATTAGAAACCCATATCATTTAGGAGGATCGATTACTCATTCCTCTCTTTTGATCGATCATTCACGTTTCAAAGCAGAGTTAATGATCATATCATCATCTGGACAAATAATTTATTTTTGCCTACAGATGTACCTATTTAACTGCCTCGATAGTCTAATGGTGGTCAGCGCGACTGCTGATGGTGAGGTCCTGGGTCCGATCCCCAGGTCGGGCAAAGTTTTATTGGGTTCTTCCGTGTGGAATTCCTCAGTAGCAGCCCGGATTTTGGATTTGTGCTCGATTGACGGCAATAGGCTCGCCCCCTATTACATGGGACTTAAACATAACGGCGAAATGAGGTAGTTCCTATACACCTCTGCCCAACCCTTCGGGGAATTCAGGCGTGATGCTATGATACCAATTATATTGGACAGATATCGGGTTTCATTAATCAAAAGCCGTTGAGCTTACCAATTCGTACAGTTCCGATTAATATCATTACATTTTAGATGAACTCGCAGCTCTTTTAAAAAAAACTTTATCGGCTTTAATACCTTGCCAATCAAATTACTTCGTTTGAAATAGTATGGTCAGTTTATATTTTAGGTTCAGAATCAGACATAGAATCCCGAGCCTCGGAAAGCACGTTAAACAATTGGTCCCGGGTGTCATACGAATATCTATAACAGTCGTTACGGGTAGTCGGAAACCCGAAAGTCAAACAACCGCTCTAACCTTTTGATATCGGCATTGCCCAGTAACTGGGTTCCTTGTAAAATACTGGTATTCAGCCGCATCTGGTTAGACTGGAAGCTGACCCCAACATAGTTCGGAAAAGGCTAGATAGAACAATCGGACATAGAATCATTTCAATCACGCTACTGAAGCCCAAACATTTCCTATAGAATCTAGAAACTAATTCTTAATCTTGTTACAGCGGAGTCGGGCAAGGAAGGCGAGATGAACAGCGAACACGTCGAATATCACCGACTTGGTAAGTGACCGCTAACTTTATTACCTCTGAAGCTTAGTTTGTCTGTCTCACTGCTAATCCAATGTACAGAGAACTGCAGAATGACTAAATGGATAAATGTCTTACCTGACGTCTTTTCTGCCTTGTGGTTGCAAGTGCGATTGCTGTGGGTGTGTGCAGTGGGGTGCTCACATTTCAGCCCTGTCTAAAAGGTTAAGTTCTGCTGCGTATGCAGTCAGAAAGATAAGACAACTCACAGATGTAGCTACAGCACGACTAGTGTACTTCGCGTATTTTCAAAGTATAATGTCTTATGGAATTCAGTTGTGGGGTTCAGCGGCTGACGTAGATTCAATTTTTATACTACAGAAAAGAGCAGTCCGTGCAATCTATGAGATGAGTCCTCGCGAGTATCTAAGAGAGATTTTTAAAAATATAAATATACTTACACTGCCGTCACTGTACATTTCTGAGAATATTCTGTACGTCCGAAAAAACTTGCAAACGTTTAATATCAATAGTGACTTTCACGACATTAATACAAGGAATAAGCATAAATTAGTAGTGCCGAAATTCAGATTAACTAAAACAAATAAATCGTTTTTAGGCAATTGTATACGCTTCTATAATAAGCTACCAAAAAATGTCACTGATCTTACTGGTAAAAGGTTTAAATGTCACGTTAAATCTATTCTAATAAAAAAAGCCTATTATAAGGTGAAAGACTATGTTGACGACAGGGATGTGTGGCGTTAATTTATCTTCTGCACATGTGGCTTCCCTGGTAACCTGTGAATAATCCCATACATCAATCCTACTTTTTTTTTTCATCGTGACATGTTTTATTGACATGTCATGACATTTTATACATTATGTAGGTACTTATTTTCTCTCAATTAATTTTCATCATTGTATTTTACACCATAAATTATCCGTAACCACATTATTGATCTGTTGTCTGTGTAATACTGTAAATGGGAGCACAATGCAGCCATTATTGTAACATTTTGACTCGGAGTATAATAAGACTGCTGATGACAGTGTTGGATTCCCATAATATTATGGTCGAGCCTGATTTTGCTGCACCTGTAGCATTATCAAAATGTAAATTATTATTGACATTTTGTATTTTGTTATTACACTAACCTGCATTGTTCTTACATAATTTTTATTTTAAGCACCGCGTTGTAACTGTACCCGATTGTACAGCAAATTATTTTAAAAGAGTATCCATGGAGTTTCTTGCCGGCTTCTTGTCCATAGGATCTACTTTTTGGAACCGTGCAACTAAATTGTCGAGACGTTTCCTAAGTGCATGTACTGTGCCTATTCGAAATAAAAACTTTTGAATTTGAATTTGAATTTGCTGAGCTTGGGGTTCTGGGTTCGATCCCCAGGTCGAGCAAAGTGTTATTGGGATTTTCCATTAGGATTTTCTCAGTAGCAGGCTGGAGTCTGGATTTGTGCCCGGTTAGTGGCAATAGGCTCGTCCCTATTACATGGGACTTAAACTTAACTGGCAAAACGAAGATGTACTAAAACACCCCTGCCGAACACTTCGGGGAGTACAAGGCGATGATGATGTTATGTTACGTTATGTTAGTCTTACCTTAGTTATTGCTCGAATTCTAGTCTTTAGGTGTACCTATATTCGAACATGCCTTTTTCTCTGAGATATTCAATTCAAATTTAATTTTTATGGCTCCATCGTTATTTGATGATTTAGCCAACGTCAAGGTTGAAAAAGACACTGCGATAAGTACGTAAAGTATTACACTAAACACAAACTATTAACCGGTGTTTCTCTGAGATATAAATTGTACCTAACGTCAAACATCAACACCGCTAAACGTTGACACTGTCAATCACTCAGGCTTTTTACTTTATCGGCTGAATTTATTTGAATAGATTATGCAGGTATCGTAAAATATTTCTATTTGCACTATCTGTCTTGGTTTACTGAAGCATAGGTACTTATATGAACTAATAATTAGCAGTGAGATGGTTCAACTCCAGATTAGATATAATTTAGATCAGGTCAAATACGAAAAGGGATTAGATGACCTGGTAAATTTCGTACTACTTAGTTTTTTTTTATATTTCCTTATTTCCTTTTTTCTTAAACCACTCCAGTATTAAGGCGAACAAAAAAAATCAAATCAGTAGACCCATTTTCGAGTTTTTGCGAGACTAACGCACAGCAATTGATTTTTATACATATGTGTATACAAACTACATATAGATAGTGACTAGTTGATATAATAAAATTCTGTTAAACAACATAATTTTCTAAACCATTATTCACATCCTTCAGCATGCTTTAAACATATTCTGAAGCATTACCACTTCATAAAATTTCTCTTGTAACATTAAACGTATTCACGACGCAAATAGCAAAGCAGCCAAATGACACGATCGTTATCACACGAGCACAGCGCTGAAAGCGATACTATCAAGGGACTAGATAACTGAGCATTAGCTACTAATAGCCCCCTTATCTAAGCTACAAAACATTCAGCCGCATCGGCCACCCAACTCAGAACCTTTTCGATAAGTCTGTTGTCGACCGATTCGGTTTGTTATCTCTTTTTTCTGGTAAACAAAACGAATCGATTGATAACAGACTTATCGAAAAGGTTTTGTATCGGGGGCCGGTTAGAGTAGAAACCGATCTCAACATACGTAGGAAAAGGCCAAGTAGAACAGAACAGCCGGCAACCAGCGACCAGAAACTAACTTTTACACTAAGCTTAGCGTTGTCATTTTGTTATTTGCGACTTTGAATCTTATTTAAATGTAATCTTTAGCATAATATTATGTTTTGACTTCTTTTTGTGTATGGGTAGTTCCAAAGTTAGTTTAAGGGTGCGGGCATACATCCAACAAAACAGTTGTGCGATAGTTTGACCCAAAGGTTGACTGGTAGAGAATGCCTTGTGGCATTAAGTCCACCATATGTACCACCATTATACATTGAAGTATTAAATAAATAAATAGTTGGACGGTTCTATTTTGGTATAGGAATTGAGTCGAACTAGTATGCGTACTCCCGTACATCGCCTTAAGACTAGCAATGCGACTAAATTATTGAACAACTGTTCAGTTGGATGTATGCAAGGGGCCTAAACTGTTAGCAGTACCTACACAGTTCACTGGACACGATTTCAAATCTGGGCTATAACTGATAAAATAATCTATACGATTGAAATAGGGCGCGAAAGCACTTTACCGATGACAAAGGTACATGCCAATGTTGTAGCTGACGGCTGACGCTGACAGCGCGCCAGCGGTCGGAAACATAATTCCAAATTGTTAGTCGTAAAATTCTACTGGCTTACCTACATACAATAAAGGAATGTCTCTGTCAAACAGATGCAGTGCAAGCCAACGGTGAGGTCGTCTCCAGGCTAGAACAGCACGCATCTGCGGACGCGGTGGGGGGCGAGAAACCTCACTTGCATGCTCAGGCACAACTTGACGTGCCATCTGAAGGCGTTCATCGCGTGCTTGTACAAGATGGCAGCCATGTTAGTGTGCACGACGCGACTGTGCCCCCTACTGCAGCCAGCGACGAAGTCACTACTAAGGTAAGGTTATGATACGCGTAAGATTCAAACATATTAACTATAGCTGTGTCCTCACGGCTCCGCCCGTAGCCTATGTTACTCAGTGATAATGTAGCTTTCTAACGGCAAAAGAATTTTTGAAATCGGTCCAGTAGTTTTTAAATTTATTCGTTAGATACAAAAATACAAATCTTTCCTCTTTATAATATTAGTATAGAAGTATAGATATAGATATTATAGATGACGTCAAAGTCATTCATAGCCTTATCAAAAATTGAATGAAATTAACTTCAATTCAGAATTCCACAAATTGAACCTGTTATACTTATAATAATATCCGAAACCATCCCCAGGCACTTCTGTAAGGTCAAAACCATTTACAAGACTGGCATACTCCAGCCAATTACATTATGTATAAAAGGTAAACAAACCTTTGATAAGGAAAAAATAATTTTGCTTGAACCTATTAAACATACACATTTTTAAAAACAAACATTACTGAAGTTTATTTCATAATTTAAGGTGTATGATTCACGATCAAAGGTTTTATACAAAAAATAAATGGCCGAAATATACATATTATAATACCTAGCCAAACAAAGATTCTTGTGTAGGTACTCTTTCAGCACTTGAATATGCAGTAAAATGTGCATTCTTTCTACAATGGATCTTCCTACAATGGAAAAATTAAATCTATTGTAAGACTGGAACTGAAAGTCAATTGGAAAACCGATGCCATTTGAATACATCAAGTTGCCATCGGGGCATCGTTAGAGCGGATTATGTCTCTACTTTAAATGTTTACTTTTATCGTGTCTCGACTAGCTGATCTGAGAGTAAAGGAGAAACGTGAAATGCATGAGCTGCTTTTTGTCTTATGGATGACGTAAGTCGACTGAGGAAAATGAATCACACTGAAAATTTATGAAGATGGATAAATATTTGTTACTCAATCACTCATTTATAAACGGCTGAACAGATTTAAATGAAATTTAGCACACAGATAGATCATGACCTGGATTAACACAAAGGCTACTTTTTATCTACCGCCTCGTTGGTCTAATGGTGGCAAGTGCGACTGCTGATCGTAAGGTCCTGGCTTCGAACCCCAGGTCGGGCAGTGTTATTGGGTTTTCCCGTGTGGAGTTACTCAGTAGCATGTCCGGAGTTTGGATTTGTGCCTGATAGATGGAAATAGGCTCGCCCCTATTACATGGAACTTAAACATAACGGCGAATTGAGGATGTTACTCACCTCTGCCCAACCCTTCGGGAAATACAGGCGTGATGTTATGTTATACTTTTTATCGGGGTACATGAAGTACTTTCCCTAGGTTAGGAAACCGCGAGCAACAGCTAGTACATATCTTTATATATATAATTCGACTGTACGTGTGTATGTCACTGAACTCCTCCTAAACTGCTGGACCGATTTGAATGAATTTTTTGTATGCGTTTGGGTGGCGCCCTGGGTGGTTTAGATTCACAATTGGACCCTGTAGGTGGCGCCGCTGTCGATATGTCACCAAATTCTCCGGGCAGGACGACGTCTGTTGGGTCCGCCAGTTTATTATAAATCTGGATTTGTGTTGTTATGGCTACATTGCCGTAGCGGCTAATGGCTTTTTTCTACAGGTAATATGAACACCAAAATGGATATAGGTCAGCGATAGCGGTTATCGGAAAAATTAAAAATGTTTCAAGCGGGCACGACCGTGCGCTCTTACGAGCTAGTAAATAATAAATGGACGATAAGCCTGGGTAACCTATCAGTTTAGCGCAATTTTCATGTTTTTATCAGTTTATAGACCATTGACAACAAATTAACTCCCATCAACTTAGTAGATAGATAATAGGTAGATCCCTATTTTAGTGTATTTTACCGAAAATCGATATGAATTATTTGAAAAAAAATGTATGAGGCTTGGCATTTTAAAACCCCGATAACTCGGAAACTGCTCGTGTCCGACCGATAGTTGATAGGGGTTATTAATTTGTTGCCAATGATCTCTTGTATAACCCCTTTTAAGGAATAGGTCGAATTTCCAGTCATCCTGTATGGTGCTGTAAGGTGTAAGGTGCTTTGTAGGTTAGTTTTAGTACAAACACCCTATCTCAATAAAGAGAATCGAACACCCACAATTCTAGTCGAACATATTGCCCTTATTTCCTCATCATTAATCACTTGGCTCGCAATATCTTGCTTCAGAGCGTCTACAGCTAAATTGCCAAGTTCAGCAGAAGTATTTACTGAAATAAAAGGAAGACAGCCTTTTTCCCTCTGAAAAAACGAATTATGTTTTGTACTGCAATTAAGTCTTATTGGGTTTTTCCGTGAGGAATTCCTCAGTAGCAGTCCGGAGTTTAGATTTGTGCCCAGTTGATGGCAATGGGCTCGCCCCCTATTACATGGGACTTAAGCATAACGGCGAAATGAGGGTGTTACTCTATACACCTCTGCCTAACACTTTGGGGAGTACAGGCGTGATGTTATGTGTCTGCAATGAGAACGAATTTCTAAATATCGTAGTGGGGTGCTTGAAATTATTGTAATTACGTCTTCACAAACTGTAACTGGCAGTTAAATTGTTTTTTAAACATTTCTCGGAATCCGCTAAACAATCTTTTTACTTTTTGTCCATTTGTTTGAACATCACGTGTAATGCAATGTAGTCCGTAATGCAATCTGAATTTTTTAAATAAATTACAGTGATTTGCCACGGCGAGTGGAAAATCTATAAACAAATGAAATTCATAGGATTTTCATGTAATTGAAATCACTATTTGTAGCAGTTTCCACGCAAACACGTATATTTACTTATTATCACAAAAGATTAAGAAAGAATGAAAGATCAATATATTTGTGAAAATATAGTGCAATATGTGTTAAAAAATATTGAAGTCTCTTATATTCTACCATTTCTGGTGTACAAATATTTCCATTATAATATAGTTTTTAAGCTAATTGCACAAAACACCAAAGCTAATAGCATTTTCCAAACAAGATAAAGTTCAGCCAAGTTTACACTTTACCTGTGATTTACAATAACCACGCAAAGTCTAAGTTAGTATAGAACGATTACAAAAAATCTTTATTCTCAGGTGTTCCACGGTGCCGCTCGTCTGGTGCAGCCAGGGCAAGCAACCAACATCCCTACAGGCACACACACAGCTGTTCGAAGAGCTTTCAACGCAGATATCACCAAGGAAACCAAGAATAACGTAAGACCTTTGTACTTGCCTTCTTTTCTTCTACCGAGTTAGCAAAACGGCACGTTTGGTGCAGCGACTGAGCAATTGGCTTCTGCGCTACAGGCCGCGGGTTCGATTCCCACACGGAAAAAATGTTTGTATGGCCTACAGATAGTTGTTCCGGGTCTGGGCGTTTGTGCATGTGCGATTTGTGTCTGTAAACGCGCCCATGTTTTATTTTTTAAGAAAAAACAATAACCCAGATTGCATCAACGTTAAATATATGATTACATAAGTTTTTTCATAAAGTGCAGTACAAAGATCTTCAACATTAAAAATAAATTGTCTCTACGTCGTGTGTTTCTAACGTTCTGTCCTTCAAAGAACGTTTTTCATCATCTAATTTTTTTTCTCATTTCCTGTAGCTCGCTTTTACAATTTATGTGGAAGGCCAAGCCGCGTGATCCATTTTGTTTTTGACTGATCCTTTTTCAGCGTAGCAACAGCTTTTAAATTTAATAATCTAGATTGATACGTATTACGTATACAAGTGTATTCGCGTCTGATTCTGGGTTGGAACCTCATTTCTTCCCATGTTTGTCGTAAGAGACGATATAAAGGTGGTCAGACAGCTTCCACCTTCATACCTACTACCGAAACGAGTTTTATTTAAGGATCGTAGATATCTATACTAATATTATAAAGCTAAAGAGTTTGTTTGTTTGTTTGAACGCGCTAATGTCAGGAACTACTGGTTGGAACTGAAAAATTATGTTTGTGTTGGATATTCCATTCATCGAGGAAGATTATAGGCTATATAACACCACGCTACGACCAATAGGAGCGGAGCATAAATGGAAAATGTTGCAAAACGGGAAAAATGTCCACTTGTGCGAAGCCGGGACGGGCCGCTAGTAATAGAATATAAGACAACAGTCGATTGAAACTACCAACTAATCATGTCTTACTGTCGAACCTTTACGGCAAACCATCGATAGATAGATTATTGGTTTCGGCCGTTAGACATACACACAACATTCTGCTGTGAGTTGAACTTCCTAATAGGACACTTGGAATACCTCAACAAATGGACTGATGATCGCAGGATATTGACATTAGCACATATGAGGGGCTCGTGACTAATTACCCACCGTGCGGATCGTACGATTTGCGAGGTTAAACTGCGCTTGCCGGCGTCAGTCTGTGGATACGTGACCATTATTTACACATCGAGACCGTCGGTCCCGGGTGTCATACGAATACCTATGACCGTCATTACGGGAAGAAGCCAGATAATCTGACAACCGGCCTAACCTTACGAAATCGGCATTGCCCAGTAACTGGTTTGCGGAGGTCTGATGGCAGTCGCTCCGTGTAAAATACTGGTATTCAGTCGCATCTGGTTAAACTGGAGCTGACCCAACATAGTTAGGAATTGGCCTTTTCCCAAGATAGTTAGGAAAGGGCTAGGAAGAACAACATAGTTTGATGCTGATACTGCTGCCCATCCTCTCAATTTACTTTGGAGTTGTTGATACCACTCTTTTACACAGCAGGGCTTCGATCCAATTGATGGTCATTCGGCCAGTATTACACAATGCGCAGCTCCATGCTCTTGAGCACTACATTTATGGAGGTGTTATCAAATGGGTAAAGTTTTTGTCCTTTCCAGCTTTTTCTATGGTATCTACTAAGTCCATTCTACTCCCTTCACAACACGCTTAAATTCTATTTCGTTATATAGATGGATCATTATGCTGCTTACTCTGGAGTCCAGTACTCTCCACTGGATATGGCGGAGTATGTTTTCTGGACTGGCGATGAGCGAGGAGTGACCACTGCTATTGAAGCTTTCCTTCAGGAGGGAATGGTAAGTCTTCTAGAACATTACGTTTTAGTTTTAGTTTGTTATACACCTAGGATATAGCGAAAATATTATGGTGAAATCGATCGAATAAAATCTTACGACTGTGGAGGAACGAAGTATGGTGTTTCTCCAACGAAAATGGAGGATCCCCCAACCAGGCGGGTTGTATGCCTGGCGGGCTACTGCCCAACGGTTGATGTTGGGAATAACTATGTGCATGTCAAAACTTGATATCGCAACGCAGGATTCTGTGACGTCATATTTGAGAGTTGATATTGTTCTCGCTGTAGTCTGCTACACAATCGTCGAGATGCGTAGTTGCCGCCACACGACTAATATTGAATACTTATAATGAGTAACGTAATGTTTGTAACTGGAATGACGTGCAGAAATCTTGCTTATTGTTTAGCTAAACAATAACAATAATGTTCTAGAACAACAAAAAGTTGTATAAATAAAAAAGGCAATTGACATAACCAAACACGCTATCGTTCGCGTATCGATTACCATTTAATCTACTTTTAATTTCTCCAATTATTAGTAAATAAATAAATATGTAAATTTTCAGATGTCAAAGGAAGAAGCTATATCTTTCCTGCAGGAGATTAAGTTCAATATTGACTATCTGCGAGCACACTATTCGCAGAACTTGAAAGCGGCAGAGGAGAGCGCTCAGCAGGAGAAATTAAGAAACATGCTTATAGAACAAGCAAAGGCTAAGGTAAGGAACTTATTGTTTTTAAGCGACTATGATAACAGCTAAACGTATTAAACTTGCTCTTAGAATAATTCGGATAAGCGTTTGGCTGTCATCGCTGAGGATTGCAGGTTCTGTTCCTCATTGCCTGTAGATTGTTCTAAGTCTGGGTATTTACGCGTGTGTGATTTGTATTATTGACCCTATCGATATTATCAACAGGCGCCATAAAATATGTGATGCTGGTGAGATAGTTTTGTCAATTCGTTTTCCGACTCAGGAAAAATCTGTGACAGTAGTATTTCTTACTTTTAAAGTTAAAATGAAGTCTCCTTTGCTATTTTTAATATTTAAAGTACAACTCGTGCGACTTTACTAGACACCTCGCTGGAATGCAACCCCTTTCCGCTGCCCCGCGCGGAGCCCTGCGTCTGCCTTGTGCGTTTAGTACCTACCGATAGCTACTAAGCAAATTACCTCATCAACGCGAGGTGTCTAGGTTGTACTTTTCCTCCATGACCATGTATTTTGGGACACACGGTACTTATGTTAATCGGAGCATATTAGATATTTAAATAATGCACTTTGACGTCCCGACTTAATGTTCTAAATACTGGTTGAGTTTTAGACTCTTGTTTTATAATAAAAGTTAATTGCACAAGTAATTAATAGAGACCGCAACAAAATAAATTATCCGAAACAAGATTAGGAGGACGCAAAAAGTATTCAAGCTATTTATTATTCCAACCTCTTCCCTTTATAGAAGAAAAAGTGTAGGTATACACCAATTTAGCATTCCCTTTGGATACTTTAGTAAAAACTGAAATAAACTTTTGCAATTTTTTATTAAAGCCGTTTCGAAAAAAAAACACTTAGTTTGAATAATAGGTGTCCTCCCGTTTTGGAGTTTCCAGTTACCCGAAGTGGGTCAACTTATGTCTATCTCGTGACCCAAAGTTAGTCCGAAGCTAATGGAACGGGCTTTTGCCAAACGGAACGCATTTTAGGTTTAGTGCTGGCGAATCTGGTTTGATACGATTAGTACAATGGAATCAAACCAGATCATGCCAACACGTGTCTGTCGTTTTGTTACCCGAAAGATACAGTTGGGTTTCCATGAATATTCTTGTTATGGCAACAGCACGAATATTCGCCGAAGTCAAAAACAACAAAAATGGGAACTATGCTATTTTTCACGTACTTATTATATGCGTCCTGTAACGTTTCCATAACCATAATACGAAATATGTTAAATATTTAAGAAGAACAAAACAAAAGTTATACTTTGCTTACGTTTATCGATGATGGTTTAGTAGTTGTAGTTTCGATAGCCACTATTACTATGAATATCTAAATGAAAGCTTTCCTGCGTTCATTGAACTTGAAGAACACTGTAGATAGGTACCTTATGAAATACCGCATGGGAGTAAGTATTCATTGACGAATCATAGGTATACAAATGGTTAAACAATCCTATTTATGCTAATGAATCATTTCATTATAAACCTTTTGAGAAACACAGGCGTAACAATAGTGTATAATAATGATGAATATCGTTGACAACACTATATAAGGGATATAGCGCTAGACTGATTTTTATGACATGTGTAGAATGACAAGCATTAGGTAGGTACCTGTGTTTTATTTATTCTTCTGTTCTGCCTAGCCTTTTCCCAACTATGTTGAGGTCAGCTTCCAGTCTAACCAGATGCGGCTGAATACCAGTATTTTACATGGAGCGACTGCCATCAGACCTCCGCAACCCAGTTACTGGGCAATGCCGATATCCTAAGGTTAGACAGGTTGTCAGACTTTCGGTCTTCTGCCTTTCCGTAACGAGTGTCATAGGTATTCGTATGATACCCGGGACCGACTGTTTAACGTGCTGTCCGAGGCACGGAGGGGCTCGATGTATAACGAATGGTCACCCATCTACCGACTGACCGCGGAAAGCGCAGCTTAACCTCGTGCTTAGTCCGCGCAGTTGGCAATTAGCCACGAGCCCCTCTATATTTATTCTTCTCTGATTAAAATTATTGCATAAATGCTTTGCAAATGTACGTTTTATTTAAACCTGGGTTACATAGTCGTGGTGACACGAGCGACGTTTATTTGCAGCTTTAAGCTCAAAAAGTGTAATTAAATGTCACTCTACGTTCTGCGGTAACAGAGTAAAGCGAATGAAACTGTTACACAATACTAGAATCAATGTTACAAAGTACGTAGATGGTGGTTACAAAAGAATTTATGTAACTTTACAGTGGTAATTGTCTAAAATTCTAATTAAGTATTTGATGGATAACAATCCTTGTCCTTGCATCTGTATAGAAACGTTCGATGAGGTTTCTAAATTAAATAAATATAAATAGAATTTCAAATAATATTTTTTACGAAAATTATTGTCCGTCCGCCTGCCTGTTCTTTTTGCACATCACGTGAGCAAGGCTGACTGGGTCTCGCTTTTGTATCGTGTCTCTAGCTTCATATTACTTGGCAGTAACGTGACAGGATCGCGACTGGGCTGTGACTGTACTACATCACGCAAGCAGGTTCACGAGTTTTTAGATCCCTACATTCGAGAGTCACTAGCGACGATCTTGCACGTTGCAAATAAAAATATTTAAAAGTACCCGTAGCGGTGTTTTAAGCATTAATGTCAGTACTTGTATATTAAAAGACATTAATTTTATCGGCAATTTGTTTTGTAACGATACTTGCGTGGCTGTTTAATTGTTTTTTCTTCATTAACTGTAATTATAAATGCGCTACGTAAACTCGTAGCGAGCGTAGCACGGTTCTACGAGGTGTCTACGAACCGTAGCATATACCAACGCCTCGTATTACATTTCTCTGCAGCTTTGCTTCTTGCATTTTTCGGATTAAAGAAATGTTATCATTATTGTAAACCGAAATTACGCCTCTTTACAAAATTATTAATCTATTCTTGTATCAAATTATTTTAATAATTACTTTAGAGTAATGTAATATTACGAACTTAATAAACTTTATTACCGAAGCAGTGACGATAAAAATTAACTGGTAGCCGTTAAAGTAGTTCATTTACTTTTCACGCCGTTCCGGGACGTAAATACTCTATTTTACGTGTCTATTAGACCCATGTGTCTCATTCGGGACACTTGCTGGAGTGTTAATGAATCTTTAGTGTTCATAAAAGTGTTGATATCATAAAATATGAATATACTTGGATTGTTTACTTGTATAAACACAAATAAACACGTGCGTGACGTCAGAGCTCGTCGTAGGGTTAGGTAGAGGTTTACCTACCATTGTGTTTTAAGTGTCAGCGCAAATTAAAAGGAGAACCGCATGAGCTTTTTCTCACTAATTAAATATCGTTGTTATTCACTTAGCATAGAGTTGTAAATAGTACGCAAGTGATAATTTGCATTTAATTGTTCGGGCAGGTTTCTGTCTAATCTGAACTAATCCTACGGCTATGGGAAAACGTTTACATTATTTTTGTCGCTTTTATTCGAATAAAATTTCCTTGATTCCGTGTGGAGATCGCAAACCTGCCTCCCGATTCAGGACGTTTCCGATAAACAGTTGTCGACCGATTCAGTTTGTTATCTCGTTTCATCTACGATTCTCGTAATGAGAGAAAAAGAGATAAAATACCTCGTTCGACAATCAAATCTTTCTGAATCAGGGGACTGATACGATTAAACTAGCCTAGAAAGTCTCGGACATTATCTGCAACCCTAAAAGTACTTAAAACTGACTTCGGTCTTAATGCTTATGTTCATATTACTTTATGACCCCCAGGAATACCAGTACCACAGCCCAGCCCTCCAGTCGTTCCCCTTCGGCAGTTCTCCTGACATCATCCGAACGATTGCCAACAAGAACTGGGAGTTGAGTAATAACCTATCACCAATTATACCAGCCCTGCCCGTCACCAGCGAATTGCGGCCAGAGCCTATGAAGAGGACCTACGACCCAATGATGCAGGCTAATATTATCAGTAAGTTACTAAGAATTAAGAGAATGTATTCCTACTATTAGGAAATCGGTATCCTAGATACAATCATGAAGGTATAGGTATGGAGATCACACTACGATCACCTAACTGAAGTCGAAAAATTTAGCCTTGAAAAATTCTATCTCTTTCTAAATACCTTATTTAGAAAAAGATGGCATATTTTATTTGGTAATTTATTCCTTTTTAGAAATTAAATAATTTATTTTTATTTAGAGCAGTGGTGGCCCAGTGGTAACGGCCCCGACTTACGAGTTGTATGTCGTGAGTTCGAACCCAGCCAGGCGTATTACTTTGTGTAATTTATTTCATCACCACTGCTCTCAAAACGGTGAAGGAAAACATCGTGAGGAAACCGGCATGTCCTAGAACCAAAAATTCGAAGACATGTGACATCTACCATCCCGCACTGGGTCCACGTGGTGGATTACGGCCCATTCCCTCTCACAGAGAGGAGGCCTGTGTCCCAGCAGTGGCAACATTATAGGCTGATGATGATGATGATGATTTCTTTTTAAATACTCTACTTAGTAAGAGATAGACCACCAAACTAAATATTCAAGGCTAAATTTTTCAACTCCAGTTAGTTGTTCGTACCTAGTCTAGACTCCTATACAATTATAATTATATCTACATATTTACCGAAAAAGAATTCGTATATAGTGCTTTAGCGTAATTACGAACATGGAAATATTTCGAAAATTACGAGTTACTACTAAATCAAGCAATATTTTTTTGCTCTGGCAACATTGCATTACACATTCTAGCATTATTACGGTCCTAGAGCAAAAAATATTGCTTGGTTCAGTAGAAATTCGTAATTTTCGGAATATGTTCGTAATTACCCTAAAGCACTATACCTACATTTCATACCTAGCTCCTCTAAAACCTACTGAAAAAGCTTCTTCCAAAAAATGGGGAGACACCTAAAACCCGCTCATTACTTATCATCCTGGCCTCTTTCCAAAGTGAGGCGGCTATTCGGCTCTTCTCTTTATACAGATGCGGTTTAATGACCTCCACAAACAAATTAAATGCCATCGCTGTTCTAAAAGAATGAGTGTCAAGATGGCAATAACGAATAAGATTTTTGATCCAAGATTATACTTACTTTTATTAGTTTCAGGTGCACAGGATTACGACCGAGATGCCCAGTCCTTCCCTGATGAAGAGTATGAAGAAATTATGGATAAACTGAAGCCGACCAACATTCCCTACAATGAATACACGCTCGAGGAGATTATATATCAACTGGCTAAGGTTAGTAGCAATCATAATGAGAAAACAGGGTATTTAACATCAGGATTATGTTCTATGAATAGTATTAAAAATTAACACCTACTCGTAACTGTCAGGAAACTGCCCATCTATTGTATATAAAAATCAATTGCAATGCGTTAGTCTCGCAAATGGTTGAACCAATTTCAATTTTTACCGACTTTAAAAAAAGGATGAGGTTTCTCAATTCAACCGTATAATATATTTTTTTGTGTTTTTCCCCCAATACTTGTGGTACAGGAAAAAAAAATTTGAAATAATAAAAAAAAAAATGGTGGTACGAAGTTCACCGGGCAGCTAGTCAGTAATATAAAGCGCTAAATTCACTTGCAAGTTAAATTGCGTCAGTTATTAAAGCAAGTGCTTGCTAATACCTGGTTCATATAGCGAAAAACGAATCGTTTTGCTTACCAATGGTAGCATCTTTTATTGCCAAACTAAGCATAATATAAACAGACTCGTAATCTAATTTTACCTGTGGTAGCTTCTAACATAAGGGAGGGTCTACTATGTAAAGCTATGGGCTCTTTGCTTCATTATTGGTGAAGATATAATAGTCTTAATTTTAAACAATAACGCTGCGTAAATTATAGGAATCGGCCATAAGGACCTGCGGCCACAGGCGGCACGGCATGGCAAAGGATTTTTAAGCTCAAATAATTTTAAACCTAATGTTAATAGCATTAGCACCCATATTTGCTTAGCATAGCGTCGTGCTGCGGCATGCCGAAGCATGCCGCGGTACAGTAAACATGAATCCGAAAGTTTAAAAAGTAAAAGTCAAAAAAGTAAAAGAAAGTTTACCGCCTGCGGGCGCAGGCCCTAAGTCAGTAAAACTTTCAGAAGTCGACTCGCTGCGGGTGTGTTCTCAGTGAAAGTCGGTTGCAGAAGTCAACTTTCGTCATTTAACGCTTAAGAATCAACTATCTGGTTCTCTCGTATTACTTCGTGAAACGCCAGAGTTATTACAAGCCTCTATCTGCTTTATCACATCGTGTGAAGACATACATAGGTACCCCAATCATAGAGATGAGTGTAACCTAGCGATAATTCCTACTTACCTAAAAATGTTCTGATTTTGACCCTCGGTTACCTACATTGATTTCCAAAATCAAAAAATCCTATATTTGTGATTTCCAGATGATGTTCTCCCAGTCTCTATCACGAGACCCGGCCTCTGCGCGGTCTGCCACGCGGCGGTTCATGGCATTCCTGGAGCTCCAAGCAGAGAGGGGACAACTGTCGCGCACCATCGAGAAGAAAGTACTAGGTACGTAACTATTTAACATTCGTGTCAGCTAAACAATTAGGTATCCCAAATTATCAGTCCCAAACTCTGGAACTTTGACCAAAATATTAAGAGACAACGTTAAGAGGAAACTCGGGCTGCAAAATATTAAAATTTGAACAGGTTTTTGCGATCTATTTCCGTCCCACCCCGCAAACCTTCCCATTTGAGCGACACCTGCATCTCGCACTGATTTCTCCTGTGCAATATTAGCGAAAACGTACTTTCGTATTTCCCTGTTTCTTTCTTCAAATCTGGACCTATTTAATTTTTTTTTCTGTAATAATTTAAAAAAGACTTTGGGTACCTATGTCTGTATGTTTTTGTTTTATTTTTTCTATTCGTCAAATTTGTTTGCCAGATGTTTGAAAACGGTGATAAAACCAGTCGATTTTTGTAAAGTTTAAACGTTTCTAGTTCTTTTAATAATTTATTTATTGACAAAAACAAAACATAGGGACATGGTGCTGATAGATATACATATATCATATGGTAAAAAAAATATTTACTCTATAGTCCGACTGGATAACTCAGTCCTCGCCCGCGACTTTACAGGGACGCGGGGGATGACGACTAAAAGATGATTTCCAACAAACGGCTCGAATCCGTCCGTATCCTTTCCGATCCGATGCGATGCGAGCCGTTTGTTGGAAATCATCTTTTAGTCGTCATCCCCCGCGTCCCTGTAACGTCGCGGGCGAGGACTGAGTTATCCGGTCGGACTATAGTGACATTATCCAAGGAGGAAACTGAGGAATACGTTTGTATGGATTAAATGCCGACCGCATTTCCTCATAACCCTTTGTTAATTGAGGTCGCAATTATAATGAGATTACAAGAAAGTCCTTGCTTGTTAACTGCCTCGTTGGTCTAGTGGTGGCAAGCGCGACTGCTGATCGTGGTCCTGGGTTCGATCCCCAGGTTGGGCAGTGTTATTGGGGTTTTCCGTGTGGAAATCCTCAGTAGCAGCTCTGAGTTTGGATTTATACCCGGTTGGTGGCAATCGGGTCGCCCCCTATTACACGGGACTTAAACATGACGGTGAAATGAGGGTGTTACTATACGCCTCTGCCCAACCCTTCGGGGAATGCAGGCGAGATGTTACGTTAAGTCATATGCTTGATGTCTAAATGTAGGTACTTATTCTACTCCAATACTTTTGTTACAGATTTGATGATCGCAGCTCTGACAGACACAATTAGCGATCATCCAGAGTTGCTGTCAACACGCGACGCAATCGGCGCCAATCCAGCTAATAGGCAAACATTTTATCCATTTACTTTAGAATAATGCTGTAGTGGACAAACATAAACATACACAAGAAAAAAAGCAAAAATCCACGACGAAGTAAGTCTCTAATGAAAATAACTTAAACTTCAGCAAAACAGTATTTTTGGCTGTTTTGCTGGTTCAGAGAAACAAAGATAAAATATACCCACCTGGAAAAGGTTAAATATTCAAATCTCTACTCCTAACAAGCATGAATAAAAAATATAACTTGATTTGGACCCCTGAACTGTAGTCTACTTGGAATTGCTTTTTATTCTCAATCATTTTACACTAACAAATATCTTCATATTTATCACCTTCCACACTTTACGATTTTAAACTAGTGTTAACCAAAAATATTTTAACTGTTAGATAGCCCAAAATCATATCCTAATTTCATTTTCCAGTTTAATGGGACAATTCTTCGAAGCCAGTCCAGCCAAGCCAAACCTGTCCCGAGCTATTCTTTCCGTATACAAGGACGAACTTCTTAAGGGACAGTCGCTACACACGTTGGGTTTCCCAGAAAGAAATTAAACTAATATACATCAGTTACATCACTATGAATAACTACGAAGATATGAAACTTATTTGAATTAAGAAAAGCCTTGGATAATATTTGCTTCAAGTCTTTAACAAGCGGATGTACCTACCTACCGTATTTTTGTTATTGCTATTTGGTAAGACATATTTTTCCGATCAAATATTACTAAAAATATTGGATGATATATTGTTATGTTAATTAATTACACAAATATCAATGAAATGAACACGTGGGTATGGTACGCGATTTGCTATGAGCATGCCATCTAGTGGGTAAATTATATGATTTAGTAACAATACAGTTATAACTTGTACAACGCGAAAATAAATAACCAAAAGAACATTTTGTATTCATAGATTTTGTATGCTGTGACGTATCTTCGTAATTACATAAATTACATAGTAGGTACCCAACTATTTATTATTCCATGAACCTAGAAGTGTTTCTTAGATATTTCTCGCATTTATTGTCCTGTACGTATTCTATTTAATCTTCCTTGTATATTAATATATCAACTTAAATGTGAAAAAATCCTGAAGTAAATAAAAAGAAACACTTGATCTCTTATACTTTTAAAGGAGCCAATATTGTTTTAACTTAGTATAACAACCTAAGTATATAACATACTTATTAAGGTAGGTAAGTAATGTGAAATAATAATATATTTTATGGAATTCTTATCCCAACTCTTTTTAGGTTGACTAAAAGTTGACCAGAAATTATTAGGTAAGATGTAAGACCATTTTAATGTCATAATAATAGAGAGCGAGGCCTACGATCGGCAGTGAGTTCACTACCCAATGATGATCTCTACCTTTTCCTTTGATGTCAAAGTCTAAAAGACTAATTAAGTTACGTAGAGTCGAGTCTAAAATCATTTCATCTGTATTGTATACCCCAAGAGACTTATAACAGTATCATAAATATATTACCTACATCAATTAAATTATAAAATCTAAGTACCTACATAATATGGCAAAAATATTTGTTAGCTTTGCATGTAAGACATTCTCGTTTAGCTTGATTTATTAATGTAGATGAATACAAGTGCTAAATGTAAGATAATATTGAAATATATTTAATAGTTAGACTAATATTTCTTCATATTTTTCTACCAAATATTCTTAACCCTTTCACCGCCACGCTACGCACAAATTGCTACGCAGGAACCAGAATCCTATCAAGTGCTTTTACTTTTGTTATATAATGCGAATATCTTTACGGAAAAACAAGCGAAACACCTACGTCCTGATTCCCAATTTGCATAGGTACTATGACGTCACATCACGTCGATCGCTGGCGTCAGTCGAATTTCAAATTTTGTCGTCGATGCACGTCCGTGGCGGTGAAAAGGTGTTACTTAAATGTGCAGTTTTGTGTTTCCATTAAAAGAGAAAATTGAGCTTATGGATGCATCACCAAAAATGCATATCAATATTAAAAACATATCTCGTAATTGAACATTTGATTACTTAAATACTTTAGAAATGAATATAGGTACATAAAATAGAAGTATGACTTCAACGATGGAGAAATGGTTCCCAAGGGATTTGCAGAATTGTAGGTACCACGTCTTCATCTTTTAAATTGATTGAATCTGCTCTATGCAAAGAGTGGTTGGATCTTTGAGCAATTGTAGGACAACATAGCTTAAGTAGATATGGGGTGGGCAAGTCTGTTCAAATGGATTTGCTGGCAAGCGTGACGCCATTTTATTCTGCTACTCACTTCAGTCCGCTTCATATTTTTCGACACATTCTGCCGCAAATCCATTAAACCGGCAACCTTATCCCATTCTCAGACTTGCCCCAACGCACCCTAAATACCTATTTAAAAAAGCTTAAGTAGATACCCATAAAAGAACGCTTTTTGTGAAAATTTGAATTTCGTGAATAGACACCGTAGTCCGTACTATGACAGAAGAAAAAGAAGCGATTTTAATTTATAAATAATTTAGGGTACTGCATAAAGCCGAGACCAGACTTGTAACACGCAATACCACGCGACACTTATGCAGCGTGCTTATTGGCTTCATCTCGTGAGCCTATATTTCGTCCTTCGGCCAATGAGCACTCAGTGGAAGAGGGTGTTAAAAGTGTGCCAGGCCCTAAATCGTTTCATCTAAATCGTAGGTATATTGTATATAGTAAAGAAAATAAAAACACAAAATTGCACATAGCTTTTAACTTTCAACTGCATATATACCAAATCTTATAATGTGTAAGTAATTTTATGTATAGTTTAGAACCGTGAATTTCTATTTAAAATCACAAAAACACGTTCTATAACTGGTAAGACTTAAAACATTATATTCAGCATTGTCGGTAATGTTATAGTGGTTAGCAAAATTTATTATATTTATATTATTCTTTGAAATATATTGTGGATTTAATAAAAAATGTTTTAATGTCATTGTGCTTTCATTTAAAAAATTACCCTTTAAAACAACTAACAGAAAGCACTATCTATATTCGTTGTTAAGTACCTATGCTAGCTGACTAAACAAACACATATAAAAAATGTACTTATTAAAAAACTTATTTGGTTTCAAGATGCCCGTTTTCCTGTAGGTTTCGGCAGGCGCAAACATGTACAACTCGACCAAGCTAAGTTTGCACCTCGCTGGAATGCGGCGCCCCGCTCGCCTTCCCGCGATCGCCCTGTCGCGTCAGTACGGTTAGCATCTTACTTTTTTAAAGTCATAGCTAATCCTTTTTTGCAGACCGTACCTAAGCGTCAGTGTGACGTAATTGACGCGAGGTGCAAACTTAGCTTGGTCGAGCAGTAGATAGTTTACTGTTTTTTTTGGCGTCGTGCCGTGCGATTGGCGGCTAGAATTTTTTTAAACTTGTTTGTTTTGTAAATAAACCAACTATGCATCTCAAATGTAACAGCCGTGTTTTACCAATGACTATGTAGGTGGTGACTTGAAGACTGTGTATATTTGTAATAGTTCTATTTGGGTAAAAAAAATGCTGCTATTATGGGTCTAAAATGTGTATTTGTATTTCCATACCATTCATAGTTAGATAAATGTCATGTGTATGGTTAAGTGGATTGTAAATCTAGCCTGTAGTCTTTTACAATGGTTAATATATTTTAACATAATTTGTTTTACATGTCGTAATAGACAAAAATTACAAACTTTAGACGTTTTATACTCCATGCAAACACAAAGTAGGATTCAAAAGCATTATGAACATAGTACATTGTAAAGGCGGGTACAGACTGCTGTAACGTAACATGCAATGCAACATGAAAGGTACGTAGTACGCACGCGTAGTGTGCACGGTTCGTGCGCGCAAGGCGTCCACACTATGGGAATTCTGTCACATTGCGACAATGTGGACGGCAAATTCTTTCATTGCGTGTTACATTGCATGTTACATTTCGTAAGTCTGTACCCGGCTCTACGTGATTGGACCGTAAGTAACCTATTTTAGTTTTACAAAAGCTTTGACCGAAGATGAACCTCAGTTTAAGATTCACTCGCTGGTTTTGAACAGTAGCTTCCAAATTCCAGACGAGTGAAATTTACGCCACACAAAGTGAGTCTCGTAATTTACTGGAAGGAGTTTTAACTTTACTCTAAGGCCATTATTCACCAACATTAACGCTCTGGTTAAACAATTGTTTACCAAAAATTCTAGCACATTTTTCGAGTAAACAGTTGCTAAACCAGATAATTAATGTTAGTGTACACCTGCCTAAGTCGCGGTGTGGCATAAATCGCAATATTGTGTAAACTCACTAATGCTACGGCTACATTATCGCGATAACGCGAACTATACACTCGCGCGTTCTGTGTTACACAGCGAGAAGTCGAGCGTCGTACGAGAGAGAGCGCGTGAAGTGTAGTTCGCGTTAACGCGACAATGTAGCCGTGGCTTTAGCGCAGCGTAAGTAATGCTCGTCTGGTCTCAAGTTATCTTCTTATTAACTAACGAATGAGTTTCGTTTGGATCCGAAACAAAGGGCTCGTAAAACAAAAGCAGGCAGACGGCAAATGAGAATTCACATGCTAATATCATCATGCGCCAGTAATAAGGACTGTACCTTCAAACTTGTGCGTCATCAAGCTGTGAATGTTCCATGTTTCCGCTTCACGGCATGAAAGTACAAAATTCTTAAAAAAATACTATCATCTATTATTATCTATCTATCGTAAAATTAATACAGGCCCTAATAAATGACGAGAGGCAACACTTTCTGACCACTTGATTCTTATCTGAGTACCTATCTACCTTCAATTATTTCCGTAACTATTTTCAGCCAATATCAAAGATTACACCATATTCTTTCGATTTCAATACCATTTTGTGGCTATTAAACCATAGCTGAAATAAATGAATTTTATTTTATTTATTTATTATAGCATAGTTAAAGTTGGCTCGCGAAATTATTTTTTCGACGTTTATACAGGGTATAAATGAAATCATGTATTTCCTTCAAACCTCGTGATGTACTGCTAACATAGATTAACCCTGGTAGAGAAACTTATGGATTCAATAAAAAAAAATTACAAGAAGAAAACAAGTGATCTTAACGTGAGGTATTTTAGCGCCCCGAGTTAAATGACCGTGCGGCGAGCGATAGCCGCGCAATTCCCTCGGTACACTAAAATGCCTCATGTTAAGAATACATGTTTACTTCTTGTAATTTTTTTATTGAATCCTAACGTATCCCCCTGCAGGGTTAATCTATGTCAGCAGTACATCACGAGGTTTGAAAGTTAAACATCTTTGAAATTTCTCAGTAGCGGCCCGAAGTTTGGATTTGTGTCCGGTTGATGGCAATACGCTCGTCCCCTATTACATGGGACTTAAACATAACGGCGAAATGAGGGTGTTACTATACACCTCTGCCCAACCCTGCGGGGAATACAGGCATGATGTTATGTTATGTATGTTATCTTTGAGACGTTATTTTATTATTCGCGGTTTCATTAAATTGCATTGTATTTATTTCTTATATTCTGGACGAATAGCACAATAATTAGTTGCTGAATTGATTTACGATGTTTCTTTGATATTGCCATCTAGCCATTGACTTATTTATTCTGAATCATGCTCCATCTCACTAGGGCCCTCGCCCCACTAATATAAACTAGATAAAGGCGGAAACGCATTCTGCTTACTGACAACCACCTTCTTGTGTTGGTATGAAATGTAACCTTTAATTTTACCATCATAAATCAAGTTCGCCACAATACACTGAGTTTCGTCAGCATCTACGTCGTCCTGCCCCATCACTTGGAGAGCTGCTTGGAAGCTTGCTATATCGATTTGATGACTATTTTCCGCTACATAAACTTTTCTAAACAAATTCCTATAAGCGGTGATCTTTAGCTTCTCAACAATCAGGTATATACCCGCTCTTATAAAGAAGCTTTCATGTTCTTCCATTACTTGGTCTATTCCTCTCAGGTCACCATTCTTCACAGCTGAAACGAGTTCCCAAAACTGCATCAAGTCATACTTCAGCAGCAACTGCATTGCAGGCATGTAGCCTAGTAGCATTTTTACGGGCACTAAATATGTGAGAATTAGTCGCTTATTCTTGATGCTTTTGCGATGGCAGTTTTGGAATGCAAACGATAGATATTCATCAGCAGATCGGTAGTCTGAATCAAACATTGCTTTACGTCCAACAAAATATCTGTATGTGATTTGCTGCGCCAGTGGAAACTGGTCTCTGAAAGGTGAAGAATCAATAGCTCTTATTAAGGGTTTGCATAAATGGAGCTTATTAATTCTGAAGTAAACTTTAAGCAGTTGGTTGACTAGGCTCAACATTCCTATTCTCTTGGTGTCAGCGTCTGATGAGCGGTTATCTGCAGCACATACCCTAAAGCAGGCCAGTAAACTCTCTGCAGCTTTCTCAAGAATCTTTCCATTACTTTGAGCTGAAAAAATAAACATACCATTAGGTACAGCTTTATTTAATGTGAGCATATCAATGCTCGGCAGTGAAAACCTCATAAATAAAATTTTCTTAAAAGCATTTTATTTGTTCTTTATAAACTCATCATACACATACTAGTTCAACAAACTTTCAATTCAAATACTTCTAAGCTATCTATGACATACAATGACAAACTTGTATTAACATTTGATTAGCCTTTTTTTTTTGCAGGAGACAGTTATTTCTACCTCTTTAAAAAAAATACACATATGTGGTTTTCACTACCGAGCGACGATATCTGAAACCACATCTGGAACTGAATGATTTTAGTTCTATTTCAATTAAAATCCAAATACTTACGGCTACATGCTTCAGCTTTCTGTGCAACAAGTCTCAGGTCCAAGCACACTGTGTACATTAACTGCAAACCCCAGTTGGCCTCCTTCTGTGCTTGTAACAACCTCACAACACAGGCTACACAATTGCTCTGGTGGTTGTATGCCTCAATGAAGTCATTCATGTAGAGTGCCTGGAAGAATAAATACACTACTATATAAATCCGAAAGTTTGGATGAATGTTCATTAGTCAATCATGTTATAGAAGCTGAATCAATCAGGATGTAAATAAATGTGGACAAAGTATACAGGCAAAATGGGCAAGATACAGAATTCAACATAATACTTTAAAATTCTGTTGAATTCTCCATAAAGGCTCTATAGCCTACAGATCAGCTGGACTGGGTCAGCAGCATAGGCCTCGTTTAAATGCAAGGTTCTGCTCATAGTCCTCATGTTTTTGCAGTTTCTGAGGTGACTTCACACAGTTAATGATAATATGGAAACACTGAATGTTACTCAACTCCCAAACCAATAAGTTAAGGCTTTAAATTGCATAAAAACAGATGAAGCTATCCACTTACTTTAATACACAGCAGATGACTGATGAGAATCTCGTCCAGTGGAGCGATGCAGTTTCCATCCACCAGAGTAGCGATATCACTCGACCGCAGATTTCTATTTGCAACATGTTCGTCACGAAGGGACAGTAAACGCGAGAGAAGATTCCCTTGGCAAGTTCTAAACACGCGTTCGACGAATTGAATGTATTGGTTAAGAGTGCCGGTGGACGTCATTTTGATGTGTTAATAAAAGTTGTGTTTATAAAATCATAGTCCGTGAAAAAAATATAAAGTTAATTTAATTTTCACATATAGTATTACGGTTTTAGGAACTGTTTGCATCAACTCAATTTACAAGCAAGTTAAACCATTCGTCTGACACACAGTTTGACAGCTGCACTAGATGTAATTCGTCAATGTCAATAATTTGTCATTTGTATTACAGAAAAGAGAAACGTCACATTTTTTCCGTAGGAACGAAGGTTTGAAATCTAGGCATTTTAGTTACAATCGGTAATAAAAAGACGGGAAAAGGTAAAGGTGAACTTTTTACAACTTTGCTTAAAAGTACGAAAAATGAAGGTGCCAATAGTCATACAATAAAGGAAGACTGGACAAAGTAGTCATACAGACCAATAACGACTAATTTTATGTCATTAAAAACGATTTTGATGAGTACCTACTACAATATTATAGTGGTTCATTTAAAATTGCGGTAAGAATAAAGTTGTAGGCTAGCAAAGTCAGTGCTGCATTCATTATTCTCACGATAAGTTATACCGGAATCCTCTACATCAATAAAAAAAACACGATTTTTTCTTTTTCCATATTATAAAGTAATGGGCACACTGGGTAACTAATGGCGCCACCATCGCTGGTACTAACGCAATTTCATTGGTTTTTGTTTGACATTGCCAATGTTAATTTAACCCGTTCCGATTGGTGGTACCAGCGAGGGTGGCGCCATCTGAAATTATCTTTGCCTATCTCCCCGTTTTATTATAATAATTTTGCAATACAATACTCGGTGTTTCCCTATAGCTATCGTGATATAAATCATGTCCAAATCCCAAGTCTATGATATAAACAGATGAACCGAATAGACAATTATCTAGACAGGTAAGTTGCGAGACCAAAGTTCAGTTCGCAGTGCCGAGAGGTGCGATGCGAACTTCGCACCTCGTGGAACCTCTAGATTGTTGTCTATTCCCAATACTGTCGTCATAACTTAAACTTGCCTTGCCTAAACGTAGTATTTCTGGGAGCCTGTCATTTTGCCGAAAAGATTTTGACAAAATTTCACTACTTAAACAAATTTTAGCAACCTTTTTTTATACCAATGCAATATTTGGAATGATTTGAGTACGCATTTTTTCATTTGGTAAAATTTTTACTTGGCAGAATAATGCCAAAAAAATGCCAAGGATAATGTCATTACGGCATTTGGTCTTAAATCAAATGATTTATCACAGCAAACAACCTTTAGATAATAAACATTTAGTCAAATGATATTTTGTTTTGATAAAAATGATAAAGATGCATAAATCTTTTTTAAATCGAAACAGCTAGGTTAGGTTAGGTTAGAACTGTGACCACACAACGCACGAGCCGAGCGAGCGAAGCGAGCGTGCTGCGGCAGCGGCCAGCGAGTGTCAGGATCATATTTTTGAATGGAAAACCAGACACTACTAACTAATTTTATTATGCGTAAAATGTGTTTTTCTTACTGAAATATTTGACTACATAAAAATTGGTAAAAGTGCTAGTTGTTAAACAAGTTATTGTTTAAACGTTCACTTGCCAAACATTAGGTTTACGTTACAATTATTTGTGAAGAGATTTTTGCTAAGTAATAATTTGGCAAATTAAATTATGTGGAAAATTGTTTGGGAAATGATAAATTGTCAACTTCTTTTCGATGAAACGGTAACCCAGTATTTCTAGTTTGTCTGTGGCTTGCTTGCTTGACAGTTGACAGTCAGACGTCATTCGGCATAATTGTCAATATCGATATCGCGTGTCTTCGTTATTATTGAAATTTTCATTAAATAAGTAATTATTATGGAAGAAAACGTTGCGTTAGATTCTAAGAAACAGAGGAAGTTTGTAAAATCTATAAGAGGTATTAAAAAGCTAATCAAGGTACGTATTTTCAATTATTTTGTCTGAATAAAGTGGGGTTATAATAATAACATGCGATACTTTATTATGTATTTTTAACAGAAAAATGAAGAAAAGTCCGAGCCTCAGAAGAAGGATGAAAAGGTTGAACCACAAAAGCCGTTTAGTATGAAAATAAAGGATGGCAAGATTAATAAAAAGAAGAGGCGTAAGGAAAGGGGGCTGGTTTATTTATCGCATATTCCACATGGATTTTATGAGGTTAGTTCTGTTTTTTTAGTAAATTTATGTATATTATTATGTTGACATGACCATGTAGGCTATTAAATACATTCATATTCTAACGAAATTATGACTGCATGGCCAAGCATAAAAAATGTGCACATCACATAGATATTGTTATATATTATTTTGTTATTAGTAGTTTACGTGAAATTAATTAAAATATTGCAATTTCAGCATCAAATGACACAATACTTTAAGCAGTTTGGTGTGGTTACCAATGCTAGAGTGATCAGGTCAAAACGCACTGGCAGCTCTAAAGGCTTTGCCTTTGTAGAGTTTAAGGAGCCGGCAGTAGGTCAGATAGTTGCTGAAACCATGAACAATTATCTGATGGGAAAGAGGTTGATCAAAGGTAAAAGATAGCTTCGTTTTATGCTTTTTGAACATATTTTCTAGTTAATTTATATAATTTAGCTGCATGTATTCTGAAACATTGTTACTGCGCTAAAAAATATTATTTACTAAGTAGAAAAATTGAAAGTAAGTATTGGTTAGTATTTTAAATGTAAGTATATAAATGTCTAAGAACAATCTAATAAAAGAGTAATAACTTTCAGCTGCCTACATTCCTCCTGAAAAACAGAAGCATAAGGCATTCAGGAAACATTGGAACAGTGTAAATAATCCAGGAAGCCAATTAAGATTGAAAATGAAAAAGGTAGTTTCTACAAGTGTGGTATCTTAGTTAATTAAAAACCTTTTCTTTACTGACTGGGACTAATTTATTAATGTTTCCAGGCATACAATGCAGAAAAAGATGAAAATGGTGCACTAAAAAGGGCCAGGAAACTATTGTCTAAGTGAGTCTTTATCAAAAAACTAACACAAATATAGAGTACTTAAGCATTAGGATCTACCTTTCACTCACATGTTCTGAATGTATTTTGTCTTACAGCTTAGCAAAAAATAAGAAGAAACTTAGTGAATTAGGAATAAATTATGATTTCTTCACACCAGTAGATGTACCAGAAGCACTGCTAGATAATGTTATAAAACAAGAAAAAGAAGAAAATACCACTGCTAAAGAAGAAAGTCAGCCTCAAAAAGCTAAAAAGGGCAAACAAGAAAAAGCAGAGGTCAAGACAGTGGTCAAAAATGAGAAACCACAGAATGTAAAACAACAATCAAATGAAGTAAAAGGAAAGAAAAAAAACAAAAATGAAAAAGTAAACAAACCAGCAGAAGTTAATAAGAAAGGCAAACCTATAGATGCTAAAAAAGAAAGTGTACCAAAAGTGAATAAAAAAGAAAAGGTCCCTGTAAAAGTGAATGAAAAACAGCAAAAAGAAAAAGAACAGAAGTTGAAGAGTGCTGGTGTGAAACCAGCAGAAGTATTTATCAAAATTGGGGAAGATTCTGATGACAGTGATAGTTCATACGCTTTTGACTCTGATGAATATGAGAAAATGTTAGAAGAGAACACTTCTGATCTATCATCAGGAGAAAGTGAATCTAATGATGAGTCTGGTGATGATGATGATGATGACGAGAGGTACTTAAAAAACTTTTACCTGACTATATAACTTTATAAAAAAAAGTGTAACCTATTTAAATTATGAAGAACTCCTTCCTATAGGAGCCTGTAGAGGCAATTACGTCAAGAGGGCAGTAACAGCATCCTTTTATTCGCGAATAAAAATTTGCTATCTCTTCTTCAACTGTGGTTACTGTTGCACTATTTTTATTGTAGTGATTAGGGTGGCCAAAATGTAAGCTGTCTATTCTATTTTTTCAGTGACGAAGAAGAGGTTCCTCCAAAAAAGGTTAAAGGAAAGCCAACTCCTAAAGTAATACAGCCAGTACAAGCAAAGAAACAGGCCCCAAAACAACAACCACAGAAACAACAGGCTAAAAAACAGGAACAGAAGAAACCGCCTGTTGAAAATAAAAGGAAAGCTCCACAAAGTAAGTTTGACTGGAAAATCAATCAGAAAACTAACACTAGTTTTTTTGATGAAATCTTTTAGATATTTTTAGGTCATTAGCATTATTTTCAACACAGGCTGCTTTTCGCAACTACGGTGCGCCCTGTGTGACGTTGTGTAGATATAGATGGAATAATTATAATTTATTTACAAGGTTAGTCGGAAAGGGGGTACTAAGCCGCGGGCCACTTAATGTATCACTGATGACTATACTTAGTCTTGCCATAAATATTGTAATGAAGAAAAAAATTTTTTTTTTATTGCAAATAATATTTATTACTTTTACAGTGTATTAGTTTAATACATAAATATAAAACAATGTAAAATATAAAAGCTTATTCGAAGTGGTCTCCATTGGCTGCAATACAGTCCTTTAAACATTGAGGCCAGTTATCAATAGAAGCACGCACTCTTTCCATGGGAAAGTTCTTCACTGCCAATTGTATAGATTGTTTTAGGGACTCCAAATTATCATGGCGTTTAGAGCAAGCCATACTCTCTAAAATTTATCATAAATCATAATCCAGCGGATTAAGATCGGGACTAGACGACGGCCAGTCTTCAGCTCCGAAACGTTCACTTTCAACCAAGACTGCGTGGACCGAGCTTTATGACCCGGCGCCAAGTCTTGTTGGAAGGACCATACTTGGTTATTGAACATGGTGTTGTTATGGGGCTCAACTACCTTCTCAAGAATGGTATCTTGATACACTTGTGCCGATGTTTTGATACCTTTTTCACAAAAATATGGCTCAGTCACTCCTTCATAGCTAACACCCCACCAAACCATCACTGAAGTCGGATAATGCCCACGTTGCACTCTGTCGACTAATTGGGAAGCTTCCTTAGAGCTTTGAGCATAAATACGGTCATTTTGTTTGTTAAAATGTTGCTCAATTGTAAAGATTTTCTCATCTGTAAACAAAATTTTTCTGTGACCTCCCTTTGCGTACCGCTTTAGTAGTTGTTTCGATTTTACCACCCTATTCTTTTTTAAATTATCAGTTAAAAAATTACCAGTGTGTCTCTTATAGGCTGCAAGTCCTAAGTCATCTTTTAAAATACGCGACATGGTTCTGGGTGCTATCTTCATCTCCCGAGATAAAATCTTGCTTTCGGACAGGATTTCTTCGAATTCTTTCCCTTACTGCTTTGACCACCTTTTTCGTACGAACACTACGTGGACGGCCAGATCTTTTACTGTCACAAACAGAGGAGGTCTCATTGTACCTATTAATAGCCCGGTACACAAACATTTGACTTATACCAAGCGTACCTACCTATGGAGAGTTTTAAAAATTGCATTTGACTCCATACCAACTTTGTGTAATGCAATCACAGCCATTCGGTTCTCTTTATCACCCCACTCCATTTTAATATCGCAAAATATTGTACAATGTATTGGCGCCAAAATTAGAAAACTCAATGAACAATCGTATAAAAATGACAGATTCCAAATTCAAAATACGTAATATCTTTCTTATTTTTAATTGTAACAGTATTTATGGCCAGACTAGGTAATTATAAAGCAATTTGACGACACGTTTGGTGCAGCGGCTAAGCGATTGGCTTCTGCGCTGCGGGTTGTGGGTTCGATTCCCGCACGGAACTAATATTTGTATGGCCTACAGGTAGTTGTTCCGGGTCTGGGTGTTTGTGCATGTGAAGATTTGTGTCTGTAAACGCACCCACGATACAGGAGAAATCCTAGTGTGGGGGCAATGTTTTCACAAAAAAAAAATAATGTTAAAATTTAAAAATTCGATAATTATTATTTGCATGAATAAATATTTTTATTTTAGTTTTTTCAAAACAAAATCATACCTGCTTTAGTTATGAATTCAGAAAATTAATTTTCTAATCCGTGACCCCAAATATGACCTAAATTGTAAAAACAGCTGATCACAGCTATAGATAAGGATAGATAGATTTTAGCATATTTTATACGAAATATTTAAAAAGCTATTTCTCTTAAACTATCGAGTTTTGGAGGAAGTTGTAGAACAAAAGTTATCCCTTATTATGGGTACTTTAACACCCTTTTGGCTTAGTACCCCCTTTCCGACTAACCTTGTATAAGCAGGTCCACTTTGTTCTATACACTGCTAGCTACGGGGTCATAAATTGAATTACTGGAATGTTATCATTCCATGAAGGCCATTCGCCAACTATGTACGTTCTTATGACATAGTTATATTCCTCATTAGGTACAGAGTACCTTGTATATTTATGAAGGAGCTTTATTCCAGGGAATTAATATGCGAGAATCCAGTCTTGGTAAATAAGTACCAATCACATTACCCATGTTGTGCAAAACCATTGTAATTATTATTTGATTTCAAATGTACTGGTGTTTTCTTTTCAGAACCCGCCGTTTCTCCTAAGAAGCCGAAATTCGAGAAACAGGGCCAAAAACCTATGAATAAACAATTTAAAAAGAAATAAATGTTAATAAAAGTGGACTACAAAAAATTTAAGGCTTTTTAATTTACTAATGTTAGATTCTTAACTATAGGTACCTACTTACAAATATGTCTCTACCCCATTTTTCATGATTCAGATACATTATAAAAATTAAAACAAATTTTTGCAGGTACCATTTATTTATTGACTTCATTTAATTTTCCTAATATTTAAAATACATAGAGAAAACCAATATCATTGAAAGTCTACTATTAGGTAATTATTGCATAACGAGACATACTGATATGTGCGGCGGGGGTCACAAGACACATTACTTATTGTTAAAAACTTTTTAAACATAAAAGTTCAATAAATGTACATAGTACATAACTACATATGACTTGAATCTACCTTAGAAGGTGCGATTTTTGGAATTGTTTAGAAAGTTTTAGAAGTTTGATTGCCACTACTTACCTAATAGTATTTGTTCGTCTATAATGTGCCTGGCCTGATTGTTTCAATAAGTAATAATAATAGTTGATACAGTATTTCGTTATTGTCGTAAGATTTTTTAAGCACTTGGCAGTGTTAAATCCCAGCATTGGGTTGTACTTATGGCAAAATAAAAAATGTTGTCAATCAAACTCTTATTTTTTAAATAATAGCCTTACTGGAGCACTGTAGACACCTATTAAGCTGTACAAACGTTTCTGGACGCCTAATCCGAAAAACGAACCTCGATGTTTAGAATCGAAACGAAACAACGAAGAACATCGAGCATATATAAATATACGATCAAAGTATTGTCAAACAACGAACTAGGTAATACCTAGATGTCAATTAACAGTTGAGAGTAGGGTAAGCGAAAGACAATGTCAGATCACGAAATCAAATCATCGTCGGATCCGAAACACTTGTGGTTGGAAAACATGCGATCCGTCAGCCGAAATCAAAATCAGCCTTATCTAGTAAATTTTGAAACTTCGTAGTTCGATTTTCGAAGTAGGCCCCTGTCCCGTTAAATCTATTATAAAAATATGCATTTCCTTAAAATTCACAGATAGCCTCATCTGCAACCAATTATGTCGTTACACTGTCTCAGTAAGGCAGTCCTTAAAAATAATCCAAGTCAAATGAACGAATATACCTATATAATATTATATTTATTTATGTCTAATTTATTCTGCCTCATCTAGCTGAACTATAACTGGTCTTTCGTCTTCTTCGTCGGCATCTAAACCTGTGAAATCCCACTGGAGTTTATCTGTCAAATTGTCCTTGAACCTCTCGATCATAGTGAGAAGACGACCATCAACTTTGCTCACGTATGCAGTACGGAAAAATTCTCGAAGCTTCTTGTACACCAAATTTTTGTTCATAACAATATCAGCTAAGAAATCCTCTGGCATTTCTTCAATTTGTATTTCAATTGTTCTGATAAAATGGAAAAATACGCTGCGGTATTTGTGTATAGCGTCGTCGCAGGAGCACATGATGATTACAAGATTTTTCCAGTGCTCAAAAGCATCGAGGGAATGTCCGATAAGAAAGCATAAGTAGGCGAATTGGAGTTCACCTATTATATGAAGTGGCCTGAAAAAAACAATATGGTTCAGAATAATAAATGTCTCCCTGCAGGGCTGGACTGGGACCTGAAATCGGCCCGGGCATTTGAGAGACAGTCGGCCCAAGCAATTAGACTGACGACGTATTTTTTTTTTTAGACTCTCCCCTCACTCTTTCTCCTGTATCTTGGGTGCATTTACAAACAAACAATTTCCGGCTTCTTTTTCAAGCGATAGGCGATAGTTGGACGACCTTTTTTTTTGACGTTCCCCTCGCTCTTTCGGTTTCTCCGACTGTGACCGGCCCATTGGGCATCCGGTCCATCGGTCATTTGCCCGATTTGCCCGTATGGCCTGTCTCCCTGTAACTATGTAGTTAGGCTAGGCTGAACATTATTTTGTAATTATTGTGACTGTAAGAAATATTATATGTATAACCGTTTATCTTAGTGGACGTTAAATTGAAGAATTGGATATGTAAATCTCTTTGACGCCACAACAAAAACAACATAACATAGCGCCTGTATTCTCTAAAGGGTTGGGCAGAGGTGTATAGCAACACCCTCATTTCGCCGTTATGTTTAAGTCCCATGTAATAGGGGGCGAGCCTATTGCCATCAACCAGGCACAAATCCAAACTCCGGGTTCCTACTAAGGAATTCCACACGGAAAAACTCAATAACACTTTGCCCGACCTGGGGATCATACCCAGGACCTCACGATCAGCTGTCGCGCTTGCCAGCGCTAGAGCAACGAGGCAGTTGTAGCAACGCCACAACAATAAACTATAAAAGCGGCAATAACTTACTCATCATGCTGTGCGATCATGAGCTCCAATGAATATGATTGGTCCAAGTAATGTTTTGTAATCTCTTCTGGTGTTGAACCTGGAGGGTATTTATCCCGCGGTATTTCCGTGAACCTCATGGACATGCCTGAAATGCAATAGGTACTAAAACTGCTTATAGTAGTAACTTGAATATTCTAGAAATTAATAGTAAAATTTGTCATGAAACAACATTAGGAAGTTCTTGAAGTTATTCAAATCAAGTTACATAGGTTGCAGCAAAATGTAACTATATCTAACTTTATGTAATCAACGCGTTGCCGCAGAGCGATAATGGCGGGATTGTGTCTGTCTGTTATACCCATGAAGGCACTTATAGGTAAAAATGGAGAGCATACTACAAACACCAACTGCAAGTCGAAACATTTGGCCTTAAATATTTATTTTGGAATTCTGCCTCTTTTTAAATATCCCACTTAGAAAAAGATGGAATATTTAGTTTGGAAATTTCTCTTTCTAAATAAGCTATTTAGAAAGAGACAGAATTCTAATATAAATATTCCAGGCCAAATGTTTAGATTTTCATTAGGTATCCGTAGTGTGGTCTCCATCTTTACCTATACCTTCATGGTTATACCATCAGGATATGACATGACATTCGAGCAGGCTGGTTACAGAGTTACTTTTTCGTAACCAGGAAGCACATGTCAGGTCATCAGGTATGATTGATAGGAATAGACGTCTAATGACGTCAAATTTACTATGAAATCTTAATAAGGATGGCCTTTAAATCACACTTTCTTATAAAAATAAATGATTCCTAATAATATTCATATAAAGAGGCATATCCCTAATGTTCATGTTAAAGTAAAGTAATTAGGCTCACCTAAATAATTTATATTCTATTTTTAAACCCATCATTCCAGGTTTGTTTAGAAGCATACCCTATCCGTGATAAGATCCTTGATAATTAATAATGTAACATGTAATTACCTGGTGCTGGTTTCAAATGTGGTAACATTGCTTCCTCCCTTTCTTCCTGTGTGATTCTCTTTGCTCTCTTAGCATCTGATTGTCCAGCAGCAGGCTCTTCTTTTTCCTCCCCAGGGTCTTTTGATGACTCTTCTGTACTCTCTTGGCTTTCCATGGACACTGCAGTAGATTTGACTCCCCTTGGTCTCTCTTCATCGGTCATTGGTAATAGTTCTACTGATGCTCTGATCATACCACTTTCTGGTGACAGCTTTGCTGCTAGTTCAGCTATAATATTAAATAGAGCATATAGGAATTGTGTTTTGCTAAAGCTAAAACCACTGTTTATCTTAATCCTTACAATAACAAAACAGTTGAGGGCTTAGATTATATACCTCTAGATGTAGCCATGATAACAGTAGAAAGTGTGGGAGTGAGAAGCATATTTATACAATATTAGTAAGAAAACGGAGCCAGAGAATCGTATCTTCTGTCTCATGTGACGTGTCGTTTTTTCGCTAGTTGGCGAACTTTTTTAATGTTTGCCAATTATCCAACTCACTGTCACAGAACGTCGGTTTCCCGTTTTATGAGAAATTGTCTCTGTTTAGTGTATATTTTATGCTGTACGATGGGAGGATGCAGTATTTTAGTTTTATATTGCTGTTTCATGAGCGGCCATGAGGTGGCTCTATGTAGAGGTATATATTCAAAGGTTTAGGGTGATTCATATATTGAGCATAGAACCTTAAACAACCACTGGGTCAAATGATATAATAAAAATATTATGTAGTATGTTACACATCAAGACCCCTCCATGCCTCGGAGAGAAATTCCATTAACTGGGTTGTGGAGGTCTGAAGGCAGTCACTCCGTTTAAAATACTGGTATTCCACAGGATCTGGTTAGTCTGGAAACTGACCCCGACATATTTGGTTAAAGGCAACAGTTAGACTCAAGGTTGTTGAAAACATTATTGATTGATGTAATGTTGATTTCTGTTACTCTACCGTAACTTTCCTAGAGGTTTATAACTAACCTGGTATTTGAGAAGTCAGTAGTTTCCATTTCTGCCATATCTCATATGGGTAGGGTGCAAGATGCCGGTCCAAGTTGAACAGGTTATCTTTAAGGCGCTGAATGCTTTCCTCTGTAATCTCATCTTTGCTCATATCCTCTGTCTTTTTGTCCCACATTTTGACTAGAAACTCCTTTTTATGGAAGTAATGCATGAAGCCCGATCTGTAAATATTTTATAAGAATAAGGTAGGTTATGTCATATTTTTTTATATCTTCTAGCAATAATCTGTACTTACCATGTACATGGTGTCATACACATTGGAAAAAATAAAGATTCTCATGATGCCAGTTGATAATAAATGGCAGCTTTTTCTTTAATCTATTGCTTTTTGTATGAATATAGAGGAAAGCACAATGTTTAGTATTTAAATGTTTGTATAAATATAATTTCCTTAAAAACGGTGAAGGAAAATATAGTGTGGAAACCGGCATGCCTGAGATATATTTCTCGACAGCATATGAAATCAAGTCAGAGACCCACGGTCGGCATAAACTCTGACATCAGGTTAGTCTTTAACTACACAAAAAGAATTTTTCTAAACAGCAGTGTGACCAGTGTGTTTTCACCAAAATTAAGACCTTGACCTTAATTAATGCCTCTAATACCCTGATAGTCACTGACTGGGTATAAAATTTCAACATGAACATCAGCAGATACTTTATTGTAATCTTATTGGAATGGGTGAAGAGTTTTATCACTTTACAACTTGATAAATAGTTGTTTCTTGACAGACAAAGATTTCAAACACAGAGTGGAAGAGTATTAAAAGAAAGTATGAATCCACCACATTGCCTAATCTTGATATATCATACAGAAGAAAGAGTGGCACTATTTAAGAGATATAAACAGAATATCGACAGATAAAGCTTTGTTAGGTAAAAACACAGGTTACATTATTATTCATACACCTTCTCATTTGATAAAATGTTATGATATGATTCCATAACATGCTCGTTGTAGCTCATCAAAGTAAAACAAGAAATATTACAGGCTGTCTGTTTACAACGTGCGTATTGTTTATTATTGTCCTGAACATCATGTCTGACTCGTTTAGCGTTTGTATAAGAAGTACTTACCGTGGTGACACATCTCCAGTGCCTTTGCTCACTCCAGAAAAATGAATATAGTGTAATCCAGGTGGTATCATTTTAATTCCGCGAAAATCTTCTTCTGTATTCCAACATTGCATATCGATGCCAAATTGTGTTTCTTGAGGCACTCCGAGGAATACAAATGTTCCTCCTTCAACCAAAAGCTTTTTCGCAGTTTCTTGGTCCATTTTGCACTGCTAACCCGACGCAAATCAATAAAATGTGATAAAAAATACAACCAATCAATATCAATAATGTTTACATTCGGGAAATGTCAAATCACTCACATGTCAAATTGTCATGTCATTATTGTTTGACATTAGTCGTGCTCGTGAGGTCCAGTCTGATGAGGTCGTTGCATAGTGCGTCAAATCAATGTCAGTAGGACCTCATTATACATAAATATTAACATAAAATTATTAAATCTGTTTTCAAATATGTCAAATTAAAATGTAGTATTTTATAATTTACTTAGTAATAATATTTTATTTATTTTTGGATCTGAAGATTACATATCTGCCATAGGTTATACGGTTTTTTTTAACCGACTTCCAAAAAAGGAGGAGGTTCTCAATTCGTCTGTATGTTTTTGTAGGACAGAAAAGGGTTTTTTTGGAACAGAATATGAGTAAAAATAAAACGCGGTCTTTCAAATATGTTTACAAAGTTTATAACGGTTGTAAAGGTGCATCATTAATGGCTTGTTATAAATTGTCCCGATACAATCAGTTGTAGGTATTTGTCGTTCCATGAATTTCCCTAAGTGAATAATGAATACCTACTTACTCGTAAGTAATAACATTATTCCAATTCAAAGTAATGTGCAATAAGTCTTTAAAGGTATTCGTCACGTAGATAATATTTTTTCGCGTTTAAGAGTCCCCGCTTAGGCAAAAACTTTTAAATGTTTGAATGCAGAATTTCTCTTAAGTATAAGTATAATTAAGTAATTAAAAAAAGACTTACATAATATAAAACTGCCTCGATGGTGCTCTTTAGTGGTGGCAAGCGCGACTGTTGATCGTGAGGTCCTGTGTTCGATCCCAAGGTTGAGCGAAGTGTTATTGGGTTTTTCCGTGTGGAATTTCTCAGTAGCAGCCCGGCGTTTGGATTTGTGCCCGGTTGATGATAATAGGCTCGCCCCCTATTACAGGGGACTTAAACATAACGGCGAAATGAGGGTGTTATACACCTCTGCCCCACCCTTCGGGGAATACAGGCGTGATGTTGTGTTATGTTATGATGTAAAATTGGATTTTTTTATGTGTAAGACACCTCACAGCGTAGGAGTAAGGTACCTACTGATATAAATGTATTTGTGCAGCGTGAATCTGACATTCAGGCATCTTAGATGGAAGACGAGAGTTGCGTACAATATCTGGCACCACATCTGCAAGCCTTTTATTTATTTTTTATTTTTTTATCGTTGGAAAATCCTCATGGATGTCCCTCGTCCGGGGAAGGCAAGGGGGTCTGTCGGACTCTTACCGGCTAAAAACCAACGGTGTTCATCCTCTTGACCGTTCGGCCGGGGTCGCGGGATTCGCATAAGCATGCACCGCAACCCCGTCAAGCGGTACCTATTGCCTGCCGGCTCAGATAACAGATAGATGGGGGCATGCTGAATACAATTTTCAGGTCTGTGACCGGCAGGTGAACGTTGCCTGTGCGCGAAGATAGGTCCTCTGCAGTCTTCGGATACCAAAGAGGTGAATATGTACCATGTAGGTACTGCGATGGTCTGAGCAGAGGAGGTTATAGATTATTAATATGCCAGTATGAATTACTGCACAGATTAGATAATTGGATAGTTAGCATCGTCTTTGTATTTCCATGCTCAAGTGCTCGGCACGGTCGGATACTTTTCCATTCACATAAATGAATATACACACTTAAAGATAACCACCAAATGCTTAATAAAAAATAATCGCTAAGGGTTCCTACATACGTACGAAAATTGCACCGATCCCAAAGAGGTTTGTTTTCCACTTGTGATTTCGTCAGACGAGCGAGCACACTCGTTCGAATAGTTTGCGTTCGTTGAAAAATTCCCACCGAAATTTTAGTTTGAATTTTTTGCGAGTTCTCGCGTCGGGAGGTTAACACAGAAAGCTAGATGTCGAGCATTACGCAGCACCTGTATTTTTGTTTTAGTACTGATTTTTTTTGACTAATTATTTTCAACAGGTGACGAATTCAGCGTCTCGAGCACCACTAGCGGCGGCGAGACGGAGCGGCAATCAGAAAAGCGCTTTAGTTTAGCTGTCGCTCGCAATTAGTGGATTTTATGTACCTACCTACCAGACGATCCTCCTAATGAATTTTAGCTTTATTTTGAGGTTTTAACTATCGTTGTATCTGTCTTTTAATTGGAAATGTTTTGTTTTTCCTGGCACTGGAAAGAATGGCAGAGATACATCATTATAGCACTTGTATAGAAAAGTTATACCGAATTCTCAAAAGTAAAAAATAATGAAGGTTAATGCGATTTGGTGTGTAAATAATATTTACTTATCCAGCCTCCTAAAAATTTCCAAGGCTACGATTCCAATTTCGATGATATTCATTGGTGTCACGGTACCAATTTTTGAGCGGTGTTAGTTCCGTACTATATCTGCGCACCTGTCCATCAAACGGCCTGTCTCAAAAAATTGGCTCGCTTGAAAGTTCATCAATGTGAGTGATGAATATTGAAGTGAACCAATGCCAAACGTTTTCACGGGTTGTTGCTTTTAGTATGCAGAAACGCTATTACGTTTACGTTACGTTTCTATGGAGCACAGGAAATAGAAAAATGGTTGGAGGTATTCTCATTTTTCCCTTCATTTTATGAAGCAGTATATATAAGGTAAAATATTTATGAAATGTTGTATCAACTTAAACAATGTTTCAATTTCACCATTTCTGAGGTAATATGATTGATCAAATAAACTCTCATTTTCATCAAAGTTAATAGGTACCAATTTACATTTTTATAACAACTGAAATCCAATCACTTCCTGAGCAAAAATAAATGAGATGTCGCAATGAACGCACAAAACTCGTTATGAAAATTTATTTTAAATAAAGTAGAGGGAGCTTTATTTGTTGCTTTTAGCAGATTGTACCTGCTTAGTTCTGCCCGATAAAAAAATTATGTCAGTTGCAGCTTCTGGTTAGTCTTGAAACCGGCCCCAACATTCTAGAAAAAAGACACATAACGACCTACCTAGTTCTACCGTGTGATTTCCAGCACAGAGTAGGCTAACCCAGTCCTTTTTAAAAGAACAGTGTGCGTTAATATGAACTAACTGCGTTTCATTTGAAAAAGTAGAGATTATGAAAATTTTCCCCCTCATCTATTCTTTATAGCGGTCTATAGATAGATAGATAGATAGATATATAGATAGATAGATAGGCAGATAGATAGATAGATATATATATAGATAGATATATAGATAGACAGATAGATAGATAGATAGCGTCTATGAGAGGCGAACAGGATTCTACGAGAAGCTCATAGGAGTGGAATCCTGTTCGCTATGTTCTTTTCCATTCTATTGTACCTAGCTTACTGCCAGACAGTCTATTCTGCGCTCATTGTGACGCTAACGCTTGAATAGGAAGTCCCTTTTATCACCAGGGGGGTATTTGATGTAACTACTCTGCGAAAGTGTTATTGGGTTTTTCCATGTGGAATTCTTCATTAGCAGCCCGGAGTTTGGATTTGTGCCCGGTTGATGGCAATAGACTTGCCCCTATTACATTGGATTTAAACATAACGGTGAAATGAGGGTGTTATACTATACACCTCTGCCCAACCCTTCGGAGAATACAGGCGTGATGTTATGTACTCTGCAAGTCTGCATTCCATACTTTGAACTTTTCAGCTGAATTTATGTAAAACTTAAAGTTCAAAGTATGGAGTGCACACTTGTTGAGTAGTTACATCTAATCGGCTCCTGGGTTTCATAAGATTACAGGCGTTAGACTGCAGTCTAAATACAGCAATTAGCTAGTACTTAACTAAGTTCAGCCATATTATGGCTGAAAAACTGGAGTATATGGCTAATTCCCTCAGCAAACCCGAAGTTAGCAAAATGGTGGCAATCGCTAAGATTTAATTGTGTTACTAGCCGTCCTTTTCCACTTCAGGGTTTCGATATATCCGATGTTTGATATCGCTGACGAATAGAGACTCAGTGGGTATACACCTGGGAAATTAGGATGTAAATTTCCATTCGCTCGTTCTCGCGGACCTATATTCACGGATTCTTTGTTTTCATCGGAAATTTAAGAATACGAAGTCTCAGGGGACCACCCGCGCGAAGATAGCAGGATTAGGCCGCGAGGGATGGTGAAACCTGGAAAAAACATGTATACTAGGTACCTAAACGTCACACCTTACGTTCCCTAGTGGATTTAAAGAGTTATATTGACGCTAATAATTTATTGAAAACAAGAGGACGGATCAACGGTAAAATTTGAGCAAAATGCACTGTAAACTTTAATGCTAACAGAAGTGACAGGTTATCAGTCTAATCTATTTTTACATAACCCTTTCATTCAACCTCGAAAACCTGCTTGACATGCTGTTTTAGTTATGAAAATGGTTATGAATGAGATATTTACAATCTCTTCTTCTTTTCGTGTGGTTAGTGACTAACCTGTGTCAGAGTTTACGCCGCCCATGGGCCTCTGACTTGGATTCACATATCGTCGAGAAATATCTCTCAGGCATGCTGGTTTCCTCACGATGTTTTCCTTCGGCGTTTATAAGCAGGTGATAATTATAAAATACGCACATGAATCCGAAAAGTCAGATTTGCGTGCCTTGGGCGTCGGACCGCCAAGTCATAGGTCTCCAGTCCGAGATTGAAAATAAATCCCAGTCACACAAATAATCGTTTGATTCGAACCAATTCTAATCATTCAAAAACGCTATGTCCAAGTCTCTCTTGTAACGATAACCAATTTATCTGTTTGTTTGGTTATAATTTTCTTCTTCGCAACTTCATCCAATACACCTACAAAAACATCCAACCGTATCAGACCATACACTGATATAATAACTTAGTAACCTGTACATTAATGTACATCGACAGCACGTCTCTGAAGCACTCCGGAGACATGAACGCTATTAAAAGTTCCACTAACTCTGCGAGAGTAGCGACGCAACTAGTTTATGTTAGAGACCTATCTAAACACCAAATAGCCTCGGATGTAATTCTTACAACGGGTAGAGTACAATGGATGTCACTTTGATAGTTCGAACCATGAAAGAAAATCTCAGGGGACTGGAGGATGTTATTTTAGACTTGGCTATGACATATTTTATAATAAATTGTAATCATAAGCTAATGGAATAGACAAGCAATCGAGCAGATGCTTCGAAGGATGCTTCGATCAGCATGAATTATTAGTCATCAGTTACAAATTCCAATAAAAAAAAATTGGAAAAGGTGCACAGTAAACGAAGCTTTAGACAAATCGAAGAAGATAAGATTTAAAACTGGACCAGTATAATTGATACACTTTACCTATATTGTACAGATATAGACAACCATATTCATAAGTTACAGCTTTTCCAAAGTCAGATAAAAAATAACGACAAAATTCATATATATTTCAATATAAACATACCTACCTACGTAAAACTGAACTTCTTTTGAGACAACCACAGGCTGTATTTTACTTAGCGTGCGTAATATGCACACGTATTGTGTGTGTATGTACTGAGACTCTAGTGTAGTTTTGTAGGTAGCTGAAACTACTACTGCGTTTAATATCATATCATCATCATAAATATCAGCTCCCAAGCGTGCAATGTTGGACGTTGGCCTTCCAATAACTGCTCTGTTATAATAATCACCGCACACTTGGTAGACAGATTGGTAATCGCAGTGTGTTGTTATGAGCTAATAGGAAGGCGTTACTGCTCATCCTCTTGGCAAAATCCCTTAGACCTATTGACGGGACGTCACGGCACAGAATCTTTCAGCATCCCTAGCTGACGCGCACATTGATGGCATCTAGCTATAAGCATCCATCGGCATGCTAAGGCATTTCGCGGTATCCTTAGGCATGCCGCAGCATTCGTGTAGACGAACTAGATTAATTAGTTCTTATTCAGAAACTCACGGGTGGAGAGGGGTTTACTTATTCTAGTCGGGAACCACACGGTCGGTGTTCTTGAAGAAAGGAAAATAAGGTTTGCAAAACTAAGTATAGGGCAGAGGTAATGTGAGGCGGAGTAAACACTATCATCAACTACGATATAACCAAGTAACGAAATACTAGCTAGAACTTCAACAACTGGGCCACTGACCGTGCGCTCTCGAAGCGTTTAACGTAATTAACGTGAGTTGGACCTTTAGTTAAATTGCTTTATTAATTTATTAGAACAGCTTTCGTGATTGACCGCTGCAGTTGAAATTCTGTGCGAGAAGTGCTTTTCATCTGTGAATCTGGTACCTAGTTATATTATGTTAGATATAAAGTTTATTTTATTGTTACCAAGGTAAGGGTTGATGATGTCCTCTTGCTGATAAAATATTAGGATAGGTATAGTATAAACCTAGTATTTCTGGAGTTTTTCGTGATAAAATTTATTCAACGCACAGGCACAGTGTAACTAACCTACTCCATACAGTGGTTTATCGAGATTTTGACATTGACCGTTTTTAAAGGCAGCTCGGGACATGACGTCACTGCGATGGACGACTGTATGGAATGGCTAGACTGTGGCACAGGTTTGGAACTGTGCCTATACAACGTTATACCGGTGATATCATATCGTCATTGTTCCAGAATTGCGTGTGCATGACGATATAACTTTTACAAAGGAGTAAATATTTCCCTAAAAGACCGGGAATGCGTTAGTCGCAGATGTGACATCTCTGGTGTTGCGAATGATCACCGACGCCCATTAGGACCGTCTGCCCCCTCCACTATAAAAAAACATTCTATAAAAAGCGTTATGTTAGTAATATAACACATTTTTTTATTACGCTGGTTAATCAAAGGAATTTTAAAATCGTTTACATTCAAGTATCTGTATATTTACTTAACAAAATTTATAACCCTGTCCAAACATCTAAATAAAGCCAATAACAAGAGTTAATTAATTTCGAAGTATTAGACAGTTGCTATAAGCTGTACAATCCTTTTCGATACTTCAACATTGTTTTATGGGAAAGTTTGTGCCCTTACACTAGAGATGGGCCTAACCGCGATAGGATCAGAGTCGATATGGGCCCTGGTGAAAATTAAAAAAAAATCGTCGATAGTGCAATACAAATTAAGACTTTTGTTCGTCTTTACATCAGTTAGGTATAAGTATTTGTTTCTTAATTTAGCCGTTAAATCGTAATAATTATGTTAAATGTAAGTATAACCCAAGCAAACATGAATGAGATTCTGTACATTATCCTAAGCTTAAGTTAATTTTGATCAAGAGAACTCTGTAAAGGCTACAAATTGCAAGTGGTGTTGCGGTTCTTTTGAGAACTGTGCAGAGAGCATTCTAGTAAATTCCGCTTGTTGTTGTAGCTATGATGGAACTGTTATAGAGGAGCCTTAGGAGAGGAGTTATCCTACTTATGAATTCTGTAAATTCCACTAACCTGTAAAATTTCATTGTGCTGCTGAATAATAATCACTTAAGACCTAATGAAACGCCACAAAATAAGGTCTTACTACTACAATCATCATGTCTGAATGGCATATTAGGGGAAAGGTGTACAAAACGATCCCTCTAAGGGAAAATGTATGCTCTAGCCAAAATATTAAAGTTATGTGTAATATTTAAGTAGTTTTGGTTCATTTATTTAAATGACATCAAATTGGCGTACCCTTTTAAAAAAAAATATATGGCTTTTCAAAGTTATTTAATGTTTCGCAAAGGCTTACTAAAGGATCATTTTGTACACATAGGTGTCCAAAATGATCCCGAGGGATGGGATAAAATGATCCCAGGAATCATTTTACACTTTTATACTAAAGTACTTGGGTTCTATTAAAACATATTTTTATTTTTTAATATTTATTTCCAAAAATAACAAAAACAGTCTTCTTGCAAACAATTAAATCCTAAATCAATCGGAGAGATCAATATTATCTTAGTACCTATTAATCAACAGCCTTATATGGCAATTATTAAAAAAAAATAAGTTTATCTTATTATAAAGTCTTCTAATAGAATTTTAGTCATAAATTTTTTGGCATAGAGTTCAATTTTGTGTTTCAGCATAGCGTCCTCACTTGTTTTGACGAATTGTTCTTTGAATGTAAGCACGCGGCATTACCTGTTAATAAAAACAAAGTGAAGGGTAAATTGATCCCTGGGATCATTTTATACACAATGAATGGGATCATTTGACCCCAAGTGCAATGTTTGCACACATCGCTCAGAATCGAATCTAAAACATCACTATACGAGTAACAAGATATTCTTAAAATGATATCAAATATATACGGAAACCGGTAAGACGGTCATTTAAAAATAACTAGTACAAAAAAATAATCTTATACTGAAAAGTGACTTACCGTAGATAAAAAGCACCAATTTCATATTTTTGATCATAAAACAACGCAAAGTACTCACACCGCCATGACACTTCACTGGACGACTGAGCGGGTGGTGGGAGGGACGTTGACCGGTAAATCTAATGGATGAGGTTAATAGGTCATTGAGAACCGCGGGGAATCATTTTACCTCGAGGAATCATTTTGTACACCTTTCCCCTATTATGGTTTAGACAGTGGTCATAATTATGATTTCTCGAGACTACAGGACACATTCTATTTACACCAGTAATAACAACTCACTGTACCTATAGTAGTAAGCAGAAGATAAACATACCTAATACTCTACTCTACCAACAGGGTGCCGAAACTGAGAGCATCGACAAACTTACCTAATAATAATAATCGATTTATACTCGACTTGTAAGCGCTTCCCATCTCTACATCCGCGTCGGTCCCGGAAACATACGAAGGCATCGATAAATAATTTTGTATCCATAATAATAGAGATCCGTAATTTAACAATGCTTCCGTTTCTACCGTCCAGCTAACTTGAACACGAATGGTGGTAAGTTAGCTAACTACTACGTTGATTTAGTTAAGCGTTGTTTCGTTCAAAAATAACGTTAATAAATCGGGCAACTAGACAATTTTACGTGCAGTTAAACCCACTGCTGTAGGAACACTGCTCAATTTTTTTTCATTTTTAGAAAACTAGACCGAGTAATCGTCTTTTTTTCGCCTATTAATATATTCTTTCTCCTTCATCGATCAACATAAACAAATAAATAAGTCAATATTTAGGTAGGTATACAGTCAACATTTTGTTGGTCTATGGGGCGCTAGATTTTTAAACAAACTGCGTCTTTGCTAGACTACTACTTCTTAACTAGTAAACATCTAGGAAGGATGCAAACTTTGAAGTAATTAAAACTTGTCGGGAGTACTATCCAAATTACCTGAAGTAAAACATTACAATAAGATCATACGATCAACGTGGATATTTTGGTAAAGCGAAAAATGAGAAAATACGTTCAAAATTAGAGAAAAAGGTACTTACGTAATAAGAATTTTGATAAAAAAATGGCCCAGAGTAACCAGATGTAACAAGAAAAAGATGAAAGAAATCAGAGCTAATAGTAATACCTATCGTGAAGTTATATAAAAAATTATAATTAAAAACTAACATTTTAACTATTTAGTAGAAATCAAAAATTAATTAAATATATTGACTGAGTTACTGTATTAATTAAACTGCATCTCGTTAAGTGGTTTTGATTATCCAATGAACGCGTAACTCCAAAACATTGTATACCTAATACCTCAATACCCGTATTTCTAACCAGAGTGGTTGGACATGTTATTGTTTCAGTTATCGACGCGAAGAAAATTGAATTCGTCCACAATCCGCGGGATTGCGGGATCGGATCCGACCCGGAATCGAACGGTTTGTTTCCCAATAGTAACAGCCATTTGTTCTGAGGACTATTTGTAACAATAGCAATAGATTGATTGGCGTTATGTAACGGTTTGTTGGTATAAGATTGGATTGGGCGGAATGTGGTTTGGATAGTTTGTTAAAAAAATTATAAATAAGTAAATTATATTAATATGATATTACAAGTATATGAGACTTTCTAACTTTGTCTATAAAGTTGACAACGCATCAGCAACGTTCTTGGTGTAGGTGTCCATAGGCAGCCGTATCCATCTCTCATCTGGTAGGCCAACGACCTGTTTATTAATGAATAACTTAGAAAAAAAAGGAATATTATTAGTACTGATCTTTTATTAAAATTGTGAGAAAATCATGCATAACAGTTTTTCTTAGCTATGTATTATGCTTTTACAACCTTCACCTTGTCTGCACTATCATAGGTTCCATTTAGTCACAACCCATGCTAATGACGATAAAGGCATAAATTAAAGAACGTTTATAATATAAATTATATTATTATTACTAATAGAGATTAAAACTCGAATAAGCACGAATAAACTATTAACAAATGAAAAAAGGGATGAAATTTTTTATTGATGATGCGAAAAGATTAAATCAGAATATTTCATTACCAAGCGTTAAAAGAAATATGAACCCGAAATTCAACAAAAGTAACAATTGTAGAAGCTCTAAAGGAATTTAGAAAGGGATAAAATAGATATTGAAAAGTCGAGTGTTTAGAGACGAAAGCAAATAAAATTGAAAATTCCACTTTAACGCCAGGCCCTATCTCTTTTATTAGCAAATATAAAAGACTAGCTGTATGCATGACTTCACCCGAGTGACAATCTCGTTGGGTTCCAGAATGAAAAGTATCTTATATGTTATCCAGGATACATTCTACCTATGTACCGAATTCCAGACTAATCCGTTCAACTGCTACGGCAAAATTATTGGGTAACAAACATTTCTAAACATCTCAACAAACCTTTGGATTTATAATTTAAGGATTGGATTCAGAAACTCTCATTACATTCTTTGAATCAGACACCGATTCTAGGTGCGGAATTTATATTAAAGAAATTGTTTACGATCTTAAAACTTCACTATTGGAAGATAATAATTCAATTATTTGTAACCTACCTGTTTGGAGATGTTGTTTGTTGAAAAAACTTAGATTTCATCGACATCTTTGTCCGTTCAGCCGCTTTTCCAACAGTTTGAAATTTTCAGGAAAAATTAATAGATATATTTTGAAGAAAATAATCTTCGACGTGTAATAATCCTTTGAAAGAAACAAACAAAAATAGTAGGTATTATTTCCAAAAGATTCGGGAACTCAACGTAATCATGTTTCCATCTGTTAGTTCCATTCTGACAGTGGCAGAGATAGTAAAAAAATGTAAAGGAAGTCTGGAATAAAAGGACTCGATCAAGTTAATTAGTAAGAACGTTTTGTAGAACACTAATTGACTATTTTTTGCACTGGTGGCCTTTTGAGGACAGAAGTTAAAGTAGATGGACTCATTAGTGCTGAAATAGTCTTACGTCGCCTGCCTTTTGTGTTTTGTATATAATGTACGTTCATTTTATTGTGCTTCTAGTGGTAAAGGTGATTTGTGAGAAGTGCGCAATAATATGTATCTATATACCAACGTACAGTGATATTCTATGTAATTTTACTTATAATATCATTGCCGACATATATACAAGTATTCTTTTAAGTCTTATGTAAGGTAATCTAAGGCCCCTCGCCCACGGCGACTTTTTGTAGCGATGCTGTCGCACGTTTCGTAAACGCGTGACAGCATCGCTACTAACGCGCGTTAGTCGTATTTGCAACGCGCTACAGAAGCGATGCCAACGCGCTACTAACGCGCTACAGCATCGCGACTGTATCAATGTAAACGCGCGACCGTGTCGGACGACATCGGGGACAAAACGGAGGGAGGGTGGCGCGTGAGTGAAGAACCGAGCGTTTGCATCGCGACAGAAGCGCGACAGTATCGCGTTTGCATCACGACTGAGAATCGTGATGTGGGCGAGGGCAAACTGCTAGCGACCGCATCGCGACTGTATCGATGCGAACGCGCGATAGCATCGCTACTGCATTGCTACAAAAAGTCGCCGTGGGCGAGGGGCCTGAAGGATACCATGCACGTCAATTAACGTATCAGCCTGACATAGTCTACTGGCGAAGAATAGTATCTTATACACATATGGCACCACTCAAATAGGTCACAAGTAACGTTACCCAAAAATATAATTTATCCTCGGCTCTAAAGAAAATTCACACAAGCTTTGTACCCTGACCCCGAAATCAGGCATCGTAATGTATGAAACGGAAAATCTATTATACGAAACGTCAAGGTTACTTAGGAATATATCTCAACATTAACATTTTGTTCGCCTTTGATTCCCTGATTTGAATTTGGCTCGTGAAAATAGAAATTATATCAATCATAATATTGTTACTGTTTGTCAATTTCGATGTTTAGCCGTCTAGACTGAATAAATTGAAATATTGTTTGAATACATAGGCACAGCTGATCTACACGAGATCAAATTCAAACAGCTAGGGGTTAGGTCGAGGGTCGAGGCAAATAAAATATTTATGAAATACAGTGTGAATTAAAAAAATGTTGTTTCTCTAGGGTTATAAAATATTAATTATCTTCGTTTCATATTTCGTATTTGTTTAATATTATTCAACACAAAGATAATACGAATTATACAGATTCATGAGAATCGCGATAGAAAGAGACGGAAAGTGAAGTTGTCGATTATGACCAGCGCCGACGTTTTCTGTACAGGTAGGTACCCTTTTGATGCAAGTACAAAACGTTTCTGCAGGCCAATTCTGCTAACAAAATTGTTGATAAATCGATACTAAAGCTGTAAAAATGTTTGGTTTGGATGTGGTTTGTCAATGATTTTAAAAGTAGAATTGGCCTCAACACACTACGATAGATATCTCGCAGATCAATCAGCAAGCAAAAAACAAAATGTGTGACACTTGTCACGGTAACCACGAGTCACTTTAATTAAAACTTCAAACCACCCCATCACTAGTTTAACAAATAATATTTTACAAGAATATTTTTTTCGTCCTCAATTTTCCTTATACAAAACGCGTGCGAATCATTACGCCTAGTCTACATAGTGCTGACTAACGAAGTAGTGTTGGCGAAGAAATGAATGTATCGTAACGCGCCTCATTAGGCAGACGCTCGATTCACGCGTGCTATACAAAAAATGTATAAAGCTGGAGTGTAAGGTGCTGTGTTCACAGCAGCGCGGTTACTGATGCTATATTTTTGAAATTTTGTCGCATCGATTCTTTTATTACTTATTTATTTAGGTATTTATTTATTGACACAGCAACGACTTATTCACTAAATCATTACATTAAATATATTCTATATCAACAGTTTTGTGGTGAATTTGTCACTTATAGGTGTGCACAGTACTTGTATACCTAATCAATTATAAAAAAAAATGGAATTATATGATCATAACAAAATTAAAATTTACAAAATTTACATTGAATTACTGCGATATCGGTCGCGTTGCTGTGATATCTGCTTATTTATCCATAAAGACTTTGCAGAAGACATACACGAATTTCTATACCTAAACCTAAATGTGTATAATTTATAATTTCTCTGTGTTTAACAGGTTTTTGATAGGAAAAAATATTTGAAAAAAAAAAGAACTCATTATCTTGTTTGGGATACACCGCGTTCTCTTCTGTGGTGGCATAATAATAACATTAATTTTGTTATGTATCTTTTTATTTATGACTCTGAAGAATATTCGGAACATAAATAAATCCTTCGATTTACTCCTTCGAGTGGATGTCTACTAGATGAGTAATATAATAAATATTGGTTCTTTTTGTTTACTCCGCAGTATATTTTATTGTAGTTTATTAATGTTTATGTATCGGGAAGTAAATTGAGCCGCCGCTTTCAGATTTAGGAGTTGAACATTGCTGTTATAAAAGGAACAATATAAAGAAGAAATGTTTCGTTTTATGGTCAACATTAGGTTACCTTGGTCAGAAATTATTTGAAGATCATTGGTTAGATCAAAGTTGAATTTCAAACAGACACAATTATATTATAGGATCCTATTTCATTTTTTGAGTTTAAAACGTGAGCTTTCAAAGCAAAGTATCGCATCGCTAGCAATGTAGATTAAGGTTTAAACCGCATTCTTGCCGACGCTATAATATTAGCGCCTTTCCTCTTGAAATTACGAGTAGCTTTACCCGGGCTACAATAATTAAGAATATCTATAGATATACACATAAAATTATTATGTGTGCTATTTGTTTGTCTGAAGCTTTTTGCTTGTTTTTCCCTGTAAGGAGGCCGTTAGTGACTCAATTAATTAAGGATATTTTTTTAGGCCAACAATATTTTCTATGATATTTATTATTTGACAACACGTTTGGTGCAGTGACTGAGCGATTGGCTTCTGCGCTACGGGTCGTGGGTTCGATTCCCACACGGATCAAATATTTGTATGGCCTACAGATAGTTGTGCCGGGTCTGGGTGTTTGTACATATGAAGATTTATAAACGCACCCACAATACACGAGAAATCCTCGTGTGGGACAATGTATTTTTGGTACCTACCCAAATTGTTAAATTTTTATACACCTTAGTACCTACAGGTTTTAGAAATCAGAGGCCACTAGCTCCGTGTAGAGCAAGTAACACCCTGCATGAATCTCAGAGCAGTTCTATTCAACTAATTTAAAAGTTTGATATAATGTCATGAATTCGTCATTTATTATAGATACGCGGTACAATGTTCGATCAACCATTAGGTATTATTACGCCAGTTGTAATTAATTACGATCCTATGTAATTAAGACTACTGTGGGAAGAGTCATAATAATAACAAACCTCAATGAATCCGCCTAGACATACAATCACTGAGATTATTTCAGACATTTAAAAACCTAAGTAGATTTCAAATACCCAAATTCTACATCGTACAAGTAACCATACATCCCCATATATAATATTTGGTAAGATTCCAAACTAAACGTGCTGTAAGCATCCCCAATTGCCTTGAGGGACGCCTCTCAGCCGCAGCCGGCCTCTCGAGCCGCGGTCGTGAGGACGATAGGGCACACTCTCTCTGTGGCCCCCACTTCAATCCCCCTTATTATCCCCTTTTGTCCTTTTACCTTTTTGCACCTGTCTGGCTGAGTGACGTGTTAAAATGCAAAAAGCTGTGTTGACTATAGTAAAATGTGGAAAGCTAAATGAAAAGGATTTGGAGCTTTCTTCAAGATGCAATTTTGAACTCAAAATAAAACTGTAATAAGTCTTTAAAGCGTGATTTCTATTACATGAAAAAAGGGGGCTATAATACAATTAACTAAGAAGTAAATAATGTTTACAAAGTAATTATAATTTTTCGTACATAACAGAAAACTATACCCAGACAAAATTTTGCCACGAAACATAGGTTTTTTTTGTGGAGTAGTGCAATACACTCATAATATGAATTTTCTGCAGAAAAGCATATTAACCTAATATTCCAGTCATTGTGGAACTGAATGTGCTCGTACGAATAATGAGCTCACTGCAATAATCCAGTGAGGTCAGAGCAAAAATGCTATTCGAAATTAACATAATAGGTCTATTAGATTTTCTAAAGTAGATCGCCATTTTGTTAAAAATAGAAATGCTGTACATAAAGTAGTCTTTTTGTCACGATCCGTGTACCAAATTGGTAATTGACACTTTATTATTATTATAGGAGGCCTATGTTTAGCAAAGACTGATGCTTATGGGCTTGTTGATGAAGATTATGGCAAAACAGTTTCATTTTCTAAAGGTGCTTTGAAGCTGTTTTTAACCGACTTCCAAAAAGGAGGAGGTTACTATGTTCGTCTGTATGTTTTTTTTTTTTGTGTATGTTCATCGATATTTTCGCCAATTGTGGACCGATTTTAATGATTCTTTTTTTAATGGATAGGGTATACTTCGAAGTTGGTTCCATTTAAATTTGGTGAAGATCTGATGAAGAACTTCGGAGATAGACAATGGAACTCCTCAATGACGAACAGTACGCATATTGTGATGATGTGATTATGTTACGAACAGCGTCTTTAGTAGGTCCAACCAAGTTTTAATTAAGGCCACCAAAAAGAAAAAAAATAAAAACTTTTTTACAAAAAATTTAAACCGACTTCAAAAAAGAATAAAATAATTACCATATAAAATTAACAGTTTCAGAAGTCGGTGCCTTCAATTTGGTTCAGCGTGGATCAGCACCGACTTCTGAAACTGTTAATTTTATTTGGTAATTATTTTATTCTTTTTTGAAGTCGGTTTAAATTTTTTGTAAAAAAGTTTTTATTTAAACCTATGATTTTAAAATTTGATTGACTTCCTTGTTGGTCTAGTGGTCGCAAGCGCTGATCGTGAGGTTCTGGGTTCGATCCCCAGGTCGGGCTGTGTTATTGGGTTTTTCCGTTAGGAATTTCTCAGTAGCAGCCCGGAGTCTGGATTTGTGTCCGGTTAATGGTAACCGGCTCGCCCTCTGTTACACGGGGCTTTAGCATAACTGGCGAAATGAGTGTGTATTAAAAACACTTCTGCCGAACCCCTTGGGGAACATAAGGCGTGATGTTATGTTATGTTTAAAATTCGAATTAAATTAAGCTGGGTTTATAATAAATACCTATTTTCTACAAAATAATACAGAAATCCTTTTCAAAGTTTCGCAAGACAATATTACCGTATGCAAATGCCTTAAATAAAGCAATATCTCAAACAATAAGGCTCAAAGACTTGCAACATAAGTGTGGGTACACAGGTATCCGTCTTGAGCACAAAGCTTTGCAGAACGCCTGTGTTGTTAGCTCATTGCGCTGGAAAAGAAATTTGTAGGACACCTGTAGTTACTGGAATGTAACGATGTGCATAGCGGGTTACGGAATAGATGCAATGCACACAAAAATTGTATTTATTATATCTGTGTTCGTTGTTATACAGCATGTAACGTAATTAACGCACACCCTCAAACAGCCCAATTAGAATATTATGTTATAATCATAATACATACACTGAAATTTTAGTTTAACATGTATATGCATTGTTATTTACTAAATTAACGTTCTTGAAATAAGGTTTATTTTTCTTTATTGTGTATTGAATGACGGAATTTGTATTAATACAAATAAAAATGCACTTTTAAAAGTCTTTTTGCTTTGATTTACGGTCCATTTCAGTTTATTTTGACTGTACCTACAGGGGTAGTGTGACTAATTTCCGTTGTTTTAATCATTTTTGGGATAAAAAATTACCTATATAAAAATTATAGGAATCGATTCATCTGAATATACTACTTTCAGGATGTGCGTTAATTATGTTACATATTGTATATATTTATTGTTATGCGGAGGGTAGAAACTCTTGTTATTAAAAGAGTAGTAAATATGAATGTGGATGGATATACAAATAGAGGTAGGCCAAAGAAAAGATGGATGGATTGTGTGAAGGATGATATGGGTAAGAAAGGAGTGAGTACTGAGATGACGGCTGATAGAGGAGAATGGATGAGGAATACATGTTGTGCCGACCCCACCTAGTGTGGGATAAGGGTAGAGAGATGATGATGATGATGATGATGATGTGTATCCTCTGATCATCTTCCTTGTGCAGTAATAACTATGATCACAATTCCCTTTTAAAATTGAGGTGATTATCGCAATATTACGACCAGGACTTTATGGGAGCCCATTCTTCAGCTGTTCTCTTATCATTTGTGTGTGCATAGCAGCAAGGGAACGGAATGTTTATTATATTTTTTTGGAAAACGATTTATAAGATCAGTACAGATCACTTTATCAGTACAGATCCGACGAAAAAAATATTTTTGGACTACCTAGTTTCTTACTTCATATTTCTTGTAAGCAAATACTTTCGTTGAAGTAGTTTCAAATAACCAGATGGGATTCTCGTTTATTTATTTCTCAGACTTGATACTTATCTTCTGGATATTTGAAATTAAATTGATTCAGCTCTTTAAAGGGCGAAAGTATATTTTAATCAAAATATCGAATATCTAGTATTAAAACTGCCCCGTTGGTCTAACTGCTTCGTTGGTCAAGTAGTAGTAAGCGCGACTGCTGATCGTGAGGTCCTGGGTTCGATCCCCAGGTCGGGCATAGTGTTATTTGGTTTTTCCGTGTGGAATTTCTCCGTAGCAGCCCGGAGTTTGGACTTGTGCCCCGTTGAAGGCAATAGGCTCGCCCGCTATTACATGGGACTAAAACATGACGGCAAAATGAGGGTGTCATTATACCCAACCTCTTTCCAACTCTTCGGGGAATACAGGCGTGATGCTACATTATGTAGTATTAAAACATTCTAGAATTATCCTTAAGGTACTTACTTACGTCATATAGTACCTAGAGATTAGTAGAAGGTAATGCCAGTGTCCTATAAGCCTATATAAGCCTAGTCATTCGTCAACGCCTAGTCACCGAGACGGCAGAAACTTGACGTGTGTAATCTCAGCCCTAAATCAAGGATAAGAAGGGTTTCGGATGTTAAATGGCAACGTAAATTTTAACTGAAGGCCACCAAGTTCAAACTGGCAATGATTTGAAGATTTTTTTGATGTGAAACATCTAATGCGGCGGTACGGGTGTGAGAGCGGCTGTTGCGTGGCGACGCTCGCGACGGTAGACACGACAGCAGACCTTCGTAATTCGTCGGGTCTTTTCGGTTTATTTTGGCCAGTTTTGTTTTTACATAATGAAATTCGCTGTTTCATGTTTTGACGGGTGGTGGCGACTGGCGGGGGTCCGGGCCTATAAAAGCACGCTGCAGATCGCTCTCTCTCGTGCCGCTGCAGTTGCCAAATTCAGTACTACACCTGCATAAGAAGACCCTGGACTCCTCGCATTGTCATTGACCTCTAAAGTGTGACAATTTTTTAATAATTAGTTAGGTATATCCGTCCACTCACTATAATTACATGATTAGAGTAGGATGTAAGCGTAGCAATGATGTTGCCTGAAACTGCGGAGTATTTTATTTTTTCATATCAGACCTTAGCCTTCTGCTGATGAACCTGGCCCGCCTAATTCTTCTTTTCGTGTCAAAAGCAATTGAAATTTTCTTCGATCAATATGGATGGCACTATCGTTTGGACTGCTAGAGTCTGGCCAACGAAAGATGTCCACGAGAAACAGCTGCAATTAAAAAAAAATCTTCAGCTATCAACACTAATTATACACTAAATTATCGGTTTAATTTTCCAGAGAACTTGATTTTTGTTAGGTACATACATTAGTGTAGATTTATATGTAGTAACAGTTTAGTACAAATAAATAAGTAAATACTTGTCGAGTTTTTTTAAATGCCGCCGTTTTTCGTGGACAGGTTTCGTTGGCCAGACTCTAAAATAAAGAGGAAAAACACATAAGTATGAAGAGAGATAGCCTATTCTTACAGCTGCCAAGCTTGCATATAAGGGACTCTCTTCACAGGCTAGATATTATTGAAATTTTACGTAAGCATTTTTTAGTAGTAGTCTACTTGAGAATAAATATTATAGTTAGCGACCTGTGGGGATATAGTTAGTAGTAGTTACACCTTCGGCTTATTATAGGCGTGACGAAATTCAATTATGTAGATGGATTTACTAACGATATCTAAGTACCTATGTCCGGTGAACTCTGGACTGGACTGACTAATCTTTACACTACAGCATGAGCTCTTCTTGCACACCTCGTGACAACACGAGAGAAGAAGAATAGATGGACAGTATTTTTTTTGTCTATGTCACCTTGTGTATATCTTTGGAATGCTTAGCTCGTATTCCATTTTTATTCAAAAAGTGTGCAAAATGTTGTCCTTTATTATACCCAAAGAGTATCTTTACTGAAATATTGGCTAGATAAATAGTATTGTATCCTGTGATATAAAATGTCGTCGGTTACCGGAGCAGTCCTTATCAGGCCTCATTTTATGACCGCGTAAATAATGGACATTTTCGAGAAAATTTTATTCAATTTCCTGGGTTTCTGCTTTGAATAGACGATGTTTTACATAATACTTTGCGGCTTGGCATCTTAGGTATTAAAATATTTTTGCGTACTAGCTTTTTTGTTCGGTTTCCTTGCTAGGCTTAAGCAAGCTGAAGTACTGATAACCCCTCTTCTTTTCTTTGTTTCTATTTTAGGCTTTCAGTATGTGTCAGCGTCCCGTAAATCCAATAGCTATATAATTTTCTCAATCATGCTTAGTGTGATTGCGACTCAATTCATTAGGGAACCTCCCCCAAAGATTTTCGAAAACCTAAATGCACACAAGGGGGATGTGTATTAATTGCATTATATCGTTGCAATCATTAGTGATGTTCCTTCGTGCTCATTCAACTGTAGGTGTTGGGCGTACCGTTAACTCAATTACAGTGCATATATTGGGCGTTACTGTCTTGATTAAATAGAAACAAGTATAGTCTAGTTACATGAAGATTTTGGTAACGTAGGGTTTCGAAAATAGCACTTGCACCTTCATTTTTAATAACTTATAATAATAATATATTATAATTTTGTTACCATAAACTTATGGTAATGAAAACAAAAGAAGAGAGTAGTAACACAGTCTATCTAGGTTTGTTTAGCTCCATACAATCCATCAACGTGATCATTTTTCAGAGCAATCGTTCGAAGCTTGCGGGATGAACTGGGCGCGGCTTCAGTCCCGAGTTGCGAGCTGCATGTATGTCAACAACGCTTGGGTTAGCTTGTTCTGATTTTGAATTAGACAACTTATTAAGATCGATTCCAATATTGTTTATTGCATGTATATTCAAACTAAGATTTATGCTGAAGCTGATGTAAAAATAGCATTTTAATTATCACTGTGGCAGCAGAGATTGAAACAAATTAATTAATTAATTAACAAAACCTAGCGTTAGCAGCAGGCTTGAAGTTGAAGAACTCGCGAGACATTATGAGAGCCCACTGGGAAATCATAGAAAAGTACGTTTCTAATCGCTCTCAAGAAATAACTGTCTGCATACCTTGACTAATTTTCTTAACTCCGAACTGAATAGTAATTATTTGAGCACAGTTCCGAGGACTTAACTCATGAAACTTTAAATATCTCGACGTCATTTCGTGTAAACGAAACAACACTAATATGATAGCCATTTACCCAGAATTCGAAGTGCCTACACGCCAAAATCGTTTTTATGTTTTAGCAATACATTTCAAATTCCAGTGGCACGTGGGATGTCGTATAATTTGTCCTGTGGGCGAACGTAGGAACCCTATGTAACTAAGGTTGCCTAATATTGCACACTCGGTTAACTCGTAAACTGGGTGGTACCGTAATAACCTTGGAGAAAGGATTCAGTGGACCTATTAAAAATATGATAATTATTTTAACATAACAATGGCAACGTTAAAAGCGGGTAATTTTTTACGCTTTGTTGGTTTAAGGACTAAATTAATATCTGTAGCAACTGGAGCAGCAAATAGTTACTGTGAATTCAGACCTCCAACATTACTATTAGGGTTACTATACAAAAATCTAAATAATATTTTTAGATTTCTGTGGGTTCCTAATAAAATATATTCCATTGTGTATTTAGTGACACACAAAATGCTCACTATGTATTAATATTTGTGTATGATTGTCGTACGCAGATATGTATAGGTATGTTTTTTATTTAAAAGAACAAAACCCAATTTTCAAAAAGCCGTCCAACTTTACAGAATAAGATGACAGGATAAATTTACTTTTACGTTTCTAGACATTGTGTTTTATGAATGACTAGCTATGTCCTCACGGCTCCGCCCGTAGCTTATGTTACCTACTCAGTGATAATGAAGCTTTCTAACGGCAAAATATTTTTTGAAATCGGTCCAGTAGTTTTTGAGTTTATACGTTACATATAAAAATACAAATCTTTCTTCTTTATAATATTAGTATAGATTGTAAAAATGTATGCCCCTAACAAGTAATTTCATATTTTTCATAGTATTCCTCATCATAATTATGTTTGAACGTTTTTTCAGAAAATCTTGGAAGGATGACATTTGCGTTTCATGTATGTCAAAAGGTTAACTTATTAATAACTAGTATTAACTACCGGTAGTGATCATTTATTCCTATTGCCTAATTGATTACTATAATACACGGGTTAGCCAGTCTGTTTAGCCGGCACTGAGATCATTATCCCAGCTTCCTTTGAATACACCTACCGTCTAGTAATTATTCACATCGCCTGATTGCTGTTTTGGTGACGAGAATTATTCAACGAGCTGATGTTGCGAACTGTAATTTGTAATAGAGAAGATTGAAACTAAGAGGCTAGCAGCGAGACAAAAGAACAATAAAAAAAGTAGACCATTTAGCCGCATCTTGGTATAATGAAAGCCGAACATTCTAAGGAAAATGCAAGGCGGAAGATTGTAATGTTGATAAACTATCGGTGTGTACCAGTAAAAAATAAACAATTAAATGTAGCGCACCGTCACCTCGTTCGTTCTGCCTAGCTTTTCCCAATTATTTTGGGGTCAGCTTCCAGTCTAACCAGATGCAGCTGAATACCAGTAATGCACGGAGCGACTGCCATCAGACCTCCGCAACCCAGTTGGGCAATGCTGACGTCCTAAAGTTAGACTAGTTGGAATTTCGGGGTTCTGACTACCTGTAACGACTATCATAGGTATTTGTATGTCACCTGGGACCGACGGTTTAACTTTTCCGAGGCCCATGGTCTCGATGTGTAACGAATGGTGACCCATCTACAGATCTACAGACTGACCGCGGCAAGCGTTGCTTAGCCTCGCAAATCGGTATGATTCGCGCTGTCGTTAATAAGCCACGAGCCACCGTCACCTCTCAGACCTCATTTATGGAGAATTGGGATCCGTCGCGCACTCCTCTGCGTTTGTGTTTTAAGTATATGTTAGGTGCCTGTTCGAGAAAGTTTACACAGTGATGACAGTGATTATTGCATTATCTTTTGTTTCTGCTCAACAATTTTGCGATATTTCATCTAATAAATCTAGAATCCGTTTAAATTTTCTTACATTCTGTTCGAGTTGTAGGTAGTAGCTTTTTCGCAAGTGTGTGATACATTGATTCGTAATAATAATATAATTTAAAACAACTTTGTGCGTGCTAATAAAAAATGTACAACAGAAAATGAGGCTGACATAAACACAGTTATTCTTAATTCCGTTAGTCTCCAACTCCGAAAATGAAATTAAGTACTTAAAAAGCTAAGCAGGGAGAGAGTCCTTGTTGTAGCGACGAGAAAGGTGAATATGCTGGCAGAACAAATTGTGCGTAATCTTGGCGCGACCACCGCCCCGCAAAAAGGTGAGTTTCCTCCATTATGAATAACTTCCACAGCGTTCATCTAATTTAACTTGTAAACATTACAATTTAGTCGCCCATCTCGACTTGATGCCTCCAAAAGTGCTATTCCCTACCTTTATTACCGGATTTTTTATTTCGTATCTCGCTTTTTGTTCGCCTGTTATTTCTTTACGAGTAACCTCGTTTACGCTTACGAAAGATCCAAAAGAAATTTTAATAGTCGCTTTAGTTTCTTTTATAGATAGATTTGTAAAGGCCGTTGTTAATAGTTATATTATCGTTTCTTTTGTAGGGTAACGATTGAATAAATATTTCAAGTCTTCTTTTGCAAAAATTGGTGGTAACGTAGGTAATTGATTTTCAGTAATAACTGAAATATCATCCAACTGGCATATTAAATTTAAATCAGTCTTATACTAAACATACACGTATAAACTGTCTCCAAACTGGTATAACCAAAACAAGTATGTGACAACAAATCCAGTAGGTATATTATGTTTCAATTACACTGAGAGTCGTGGATTTAGTGATATAAATGTCACATTGAACCGCTTACATTCCGAAGCAGCTTATACCAGCCGAATAGGGTTTAGTGTTCAATTGGATACTGGAAATACCTTTTGTGCAAATTGCCCTGTACCTAGGGCTCTCACAATGTGACCGACGCGGCGTTCGGCCAACAGCGCAGTTAAGGGTGTAATTGCATCCGTTACAGACGGTGTGCTACGATCACCGATCTCTGTTAGAAGTTGCATTGTTAGTTCTTAAAGGCTACCTAGACTCTAGACGAACAAAAATGCTTATCAAGCATTTCCGCAAACCGTGAAAAAATACCAAAAAAGGCCTTAAAACAATTTTAGTTTCAATAGAAATTGAACTATATATAATGGATTTAAAGTTTCTAATCCTAAAGCATGTTAAGTCCTGATGATGTTTACGTATGTGTGCGTATCTGTACGTTCAGGGAAATGTTTGACATGCATTTTTGAACGACTAGAGAGCCGATAATGCTTGGTCTTAGCTCTGATTATCACAAGATATGTGATACGTGATGTTATTATTTTTTATGATACTAGATATCTTAGGACGAAGCCGGAGAATATGCGATAGTATACAGTTTTGATGTACAGTCATGCAAGAATAAATAAAAAAAGTGCAGTAAATAATAATTCTTAATTTACAAAATAATCGAAATCAATTTCATAAAACTTAAGAAAGTCGTAAACTGTCTATTGAAATAGGCGATACCTTTTGCTGTTACTCGTGGCTCGTGGTACTCGTGGCTTACGTGTGGCCAGCGGATGGCAATATTGGCTATCTCTATGCAACGACGTACTTACGAACGTAGCGGTCTGCTAGCAAATTGGTACCGACGTGTAATATTACATTTTATTAAACAGAATAAAATATTTTGGGCTGATGCTTCAGTAGGCGGGTTAAAAGGAGCAGTTTGAAAAATTCTGTGTCAAAAATGTAGGACTACTTTGTTTATTATGGTATTATTACGGATTGGTATAAGCGGCGTATTAGTATGCGTTGATTTGAGTAGAACATTTTGACAATTATACAAGGTTAGTCGGAAAGGGGGTACTAAGCCGAAAGGGTGTTAAAGAACCCATAATAAGGGATAACTTTTGTTCTACAACTTTCTCCAAAACTCGATAGTTTAAGAGAAATAGTTTTTCAGAGATTTCGTAAAAAATATGCTAAAATCTATTTGTCCATAGCTATGATTAGCTGTGTTTACAATTTAGGTAATATTTAGGGTCGCGGATTAGAAACTTAATTTTCTGAATTCATAACTAAAGCAGGTAAGTTTTTTTTTGAAAAAACTAAAATAATAATCTTTTTGCATGCAAATAAAAATAATCGAATTTTGAAATTTTAACACTTGCTTTTAAACAGTCATCAGTGATACTTTAAGAAGCCCGTGGCTTATTAGTAGGTACCCCCTTTCCAACTAACCTTTTATAAGAACAAATTGTAGTGAATGTGAATAGGATGACGAATATAAACACCATGACGAGTTTGAGATCCTCATCTCCATTCCCAGGTCGGGCAGAGTGCTACTGGTGTTTCCTCACAGAAAATTCTAAGTAGCACCACGGAGCTTAGAATTATCTCCGACATTTGGCAATCGGATCGTCATTTATATAGATGAATAAGTTTCGCATCAGGTACCACCAGATCACAGTATCCACAAAAAAATACTCTGTATAAATTCATAACATAAAAGTTTGCATTTTTTTCCAGCAGTGTGTTAATAGTGTGAAGGCAAGATTACATAAATTCAATTTGGGCACCTCAGAGAGCTTTGCAAATTGCCTCGTCGGCCAGCAAGTGGAGTTAACCCTTTGATGCTGATCGCTAGCGTCATTCCGTCACCCGAACATTCCGGGAAGCTTTGAAACGGTCCATAGACATTCAGTCAAAGTAAGCCACGTTCGTCCGAGAGCGAATTTAAAATTCTCGATAGACATTTCCCGGACGAACGCTAGACCACTTCTGAAATTTTAAAGTGGTCTAAAATGAACACAGAATCTAGAAATAAAAACTTTATTTGAAAACACCTATCTACCTACATGAAATACCTACATACAAATAAAATTACGAGTACACAAATGGTAGAAAATTAAATCGCTGTTATTGAAATAACTTTCAATAACCTCATACAAACCTGAATATGAAGCTGTCAACAATTATTATAATCACAAGAATATAGTATCAGCAGTAGCATATACTACTCTCATGGTGTTCGTGAAGCCCGACCCTTGCCTCCAGCCAGAGACGACGACTATCGGATCGCCAATCCTTATGAACCCTTTCTCGGTGCCCCATTTCACACAGAAATTGACACGTTTCTCGAGGTCCGTTGCCCAGTCTGCGTCTGGAGGATCTAAAAAACACATAACATAACATCACGCCTGTATTCCTGGAAAGGTTGGGTAGAGATGTATAGTTACACCTTCATTTCACCGTTAGGTCCTGGATTTGATCCCCAGGTCGGGAAAAGTGTTTAGATATGTGCCCGGTTGATGGCAATAGGTTCGCCCCCTATTACATGGGACTTAAACATATCGGTGAAATGAGGGTGTTACAAGCTAGACCACTGCCCAACCCTTCAGGATCTAAAAAAATCGTTTGTTTAGTTGATAAGTAAAGTAATCTACAAAAATTATGATAATTAATTATTATTTTATTAATGAAATAAAAAAAAACTATAATAATAGTAATAGAGCCTCGAGAAACATCTCAAGAGGCTCTTTTATTACGTGGCTGGATCAAGGGCCTGATTCAGAAAGCAGTTCTCCTCGACACGGCACGTATTGTGAGGAGTTTCCTGTCTCTGGGGACCTAACCACTGCTAGCTTGGACTCTGCTCTCGATGACAGTAGACCCCTATTTTTTTTTTAATGTATATCGTTTTATTTTAGAAGAATTAAGGTGAATAAAGAGCACAATAATACGAGCAGGAGTCCAATATTGGCACAGCAAATAGGTCCATTACAAAGAACTCGCTGCCACGCGAGTGAAATCAACCAGCGACGAGGCTGAGACGTAGCCGTTGTCGGTCAGATATGAAATTATTTCTTCTACATAATACTGTTTAAATGATTATTAATTACATAATTTACTAGTTTAGAACAACAAAAAGTTATATTTGATAGCAGTTCGTTCCTATATAGGTAGGTATGTCTCTGAATAAGTGTATTTATTTTCCTATATTCCGAGGATCGCCCGGAGCTTAGACATTTTTGGCCACAATAAAATAATCTCTACGGAAGAAGAGCTTTCAATTGAGGTATATCATACTTCTGTTGGAGAAAGTTAAGATTTAGGACTTAGTACGCTTAGTAGGCTGTTTTACATTGTCCGTTTTTTCGACTTATCGGAAACTTGTACAAGTTAATAACATTCTGAAATTTTATCGCAGTTCTGATCGTCATTTAAATATTTACCTTCATAAACTATAGGAATAATTCCTCTCCACATATGAAGTTGGCGTGCTGTTGCAATGTATCTAGTTACTGCTAATATTGGACAGCGAGGTCTGAACTTCGCAACGATCTGTGCTGATTTACCAGAAGTAGTAACCACAACTATGGCAGCCGCTATAGACCTCTGTGCTGCTAACACTCCTGCCATTGCAGCACCTGTAGACTGGTCGCATGGCAATGGCGTCTGTAAGAAACAAAAAAAAAATCGATGCATTTATTTTTTGTAAGCTCTTATGACTGTAATTTATGAAACTTGATTCGTATTGCGTTGTGTTTCCAATTTTCCATCGATGTGTTTACCTTGTCAATGAAATCGTAGAACACTTGTTTGCTCCAGATACAAGCTTCTGCTTCTTTACAACTACCCGCCATGACTTGGACTGTTTCTACGGGGAACGCTCCTACTGCTGCTTCAGCACAAAGTACCAGGCTGTCGGCACCATCGAGGATACAGTTCCCAATATCAAGCAGTTCAGATCTAAGAGGAATTTTTTTATATCTCATGCTGCTCAGCAGGTGACCGCTTACAGCGATTGGAACATTAGCCTGTCAAGTTATAAAAACGCTTTTTAAAATATAACATCTGATTGTTTACATAACAACACATTTCACCCTATTTGTACTTATATTTGTCAATGTATTTATATTTTAATATTTGGGTCAACAAAATTTGATTAAACTTGCCATCGACTTGCTAAGAAGAATAACTGCGGTAGGTACGAAACTTACTCTATTAGCTCGAGCAATCATATTCTTCTGTGCAATCACCAGTTTCTGTGGTGTGATGTCGGATCCCAGTTCTTGTCGTGTTATCATTACAGAATTTGCTATCTGAAAAGCAAAACGTGTTCATTACAAATAATGCAGTATTTCATGTAATGTCTTCTTTTTAGGCGCTGTGTAAGTTGTTTATTCTTGTTTTATTATTTAACCAAAGAGATAATAGGCTTTACTGGCTTTAGATATAGGTATTGTTTCTTCAAAATTACATTAACATTTTCGAAAATACACAAACCTGTAAGATTAGGTCAAAATTACGAAATCCTTCAATTGTTTGTATGTTTGCCATAATAGTCATATTTTTACCCCTTTCTCCTAATATTGTTTTTAATTCTTCAACACATTCGTATGAGCTTACAAAAGAAGCAACTATAATATCGACCTGAAAAATATAGTAAAACGTTTTTATTGTACCCGGGGTTTGTTTATGGAAACGCGGCGCGTTGCGCGTCGCGTAGTGCGTCGCGTCGCGTTGTCAACTCGAACATTATGACCTTGTATGAGAGCGTGCATGCATAAGCTTTGCTTGATAAGTAGCGTTGCTCGCGGTGGAGTACGCGACGAACATCACTGTGGCACGCGCGGTGTTAGTCGCGGCGGCGCACACTGTTTCGCAATGAAAGCTGACCGTAAACGAGACCACATATCGCAATGTTTGTATTTGCGCGTGTGACGCAAACCCCGTCGCAGGTATCGCCAGGTTTTACACGCCGGCGCCGCCTCTCCATGAACAAAGAATTGCGTAATTGCGTGGTGTGTCTCGACGCTCCACGCGTCGCTCAACGCGCCGCATCTCCATAAATGAGCCCTTAGTTAGTGAAACCCTCATGTCAAACTCAGCTTCTGCTCGTAGACCTGTTGGGTTCCTATGCAATCAGTGTAGTTTATTAATACCTGTTGCGTTACATGCGCAGGTAAGTAAGTGTGGCACGCAGGACACATTCTACAGATTACCGCGCTCGCCCAATGTGATCTGTATAAAACTGCACTGGATGGATCTATACCGTAATGCTTTATCAATAATGCTTTCTCGTCTACGACTACTCTTCCGGGAGTAAATAGTTCATTAAAGCTACTTCATCCAAAATAAATGAAAAGTGATCACACAATGGTTGGCTATCAATATTATTGATAGTATTGATTTTAAATTCGTGGGTTTATGACGTCACAAACAAAAGCATGGCTAGGTCAAATATGTCACCCAGGGCCACGCATGGCAGAGGACACTTATACACGCATGGCCTCGCTAGGTACACGGGGTTACGGGAAGGGTAGCTGAGCGCTACATTAACTTGCCAACCGTACAATTGAAATTGTATTAATAGGTTCGATATTTTGTACCTAGAAAAATAAACTTATTTGAAGTTAATAGGGTATATCAGAGTCATCTAACGTGTTCACTATAATATTTTTTGATTAATTATAATAGTTTTTTGTGTATGATAATTTTTATTTGCATTATTCTATTAAAATTTTCAGTGTATACAACTTTTTTACTAGAAATTCGAGCAAAGTTCGATTTTTTCTTACCTATAGTACGAACGGGAACGCCGGTAGAGGACGTCCTAGAAGGACATACATCGATGTTATTGGTGATGTTCTTCACAAAGGTCAGGTGCGTAGTACTCTCAACCAGCGTGCGTGTATGGATGTATGAATATGGATGAAGCGAAAGGGGTAAGAGTCGAAGCATGTGGCGTTCTATAGTTTCTGCCTACCCCCATGGGAAAAAGGCGTGAGTTTATGTATGTATGTACTATAGTACGATTCATCACAAAATATATCTAAGTTTATTTGTATATCTAAAGAAACCCAAAACATCATTATTTTTACAAAGTCAATCACTTACTGAAATTGTAATCACATTCAACTGTATTTCTACGATACTTTTTTATATGTTTAAATATTATTTTTATGCACATGTTCCGCGCGTGCCTCTCAGAAGGCAATGGGGAAGGGGAGAAATTGCTCCACCACTGGAAAGGTCCACCAGAAGAAGCTGATGGACCGAGACCTGCCGGGGTTGCAGTGCATGCAATAGCGAATCCCGTGACCCCGGCCTTAGGTCAGAATGAGGGACACCGTTGGTTTTTAGCCGGCAAGAGCCCGGCAGACCCCCTCGCCTTCCCCAGACGAGGGACATCCATGAGGATTTTCCAATGATAAAAAAAGTGGATACGTAGATACACGCAGCTGGCCACGTAATGTGGTTAATGTGGATAGCGTGGGCGTGGATTTCACGCACAGCATTGGATCTTCGGCTTTAAGCATGACAGTTGCTCTTGTGAAAAGTAAAACTAAAATAAGTGGGTAAAATTCAAACGCACCTGATTAGCGATTGCCATTTCAATATCGAGTTTATCTTTTTCTGTATAATTGGGCATGTTTAATACAACGTTAGGCACAAACACATCTTTAAAGGATCCCAGAAAGCCTCCTCTTTCAATTTTGCACGTTAACGTTGTTGATGAGATCATTTCCACTTTTAACATTATGGTTTCATTGTCCAATAGTATGTAATCACCTTTATTCATTTGTTCGGCGAAGTACATGAAATCTACGTAGACTGTGTAGGTGGAACATCGATCCTTGTACGTTTCGTCTGTTGTCAGCCTTACAACTTCACCAACTTTTAATTCAACAGCTTCACCGAAAGTCTGAAAAGAGCTTTTTATGTTTGACAAAATTGTGACTAAAGTAATTGTTAATGTAACATTATTCCTTTAGAGTAGGATTTCAAACGGTTCAATACAACAATTTTTATACCAGGAATTTGCTTGAAAATGTATTAAGATAATAAAGAAATATTGTACAAACATCAGCTATACGTCCTGTCCTTATTTTCCTGCCGGACAGTTTCATGGCAATGCTTATTGGATAGTTCTTGCCCATCTTGATGCTGAAGTTTTTGGCAGCACTTCGGAGATTTTTTATATATTCTACGTGTTCTTCTCTTGGTCCAAAGTTCATGTTCAGCATGGCTACATTCATGCCGGCTGCCATCATCTGCTCCAGTACTTCAACTTCGAACGTAGATTTTCCTTTAATTTAATTGTTTGGTTAAGTGACACTATGTATTGCATGTTTATTACCAAATCGCATTGATGTCACAGCGTTTACCAGTGCAGCGTAGGCGCTTACCTGAACTTCTATCAAATTGTTACCTGATTGAGGACCCGAGTGCAGTAGCAGAGCGCTTGGTTTTCTTTGCTATGAGTTGCGCTTGCTATAAAAGTTTGTCGTACAGATGTTAACTGGTTCTGGTTTTGGATGTTTTTGCATGAAGAGTAAGTAAATGCACCCGAATGTACCTATCATTAAACAAATTCAGAGTATCCGGACTAATTAATAGTCCCGGTCTAGTGCGAGTACCTATGACTAGGACCGAGATTTTTATGTTTCAGAAAAAGTTTCTGAAAATTGTCACTGCTTCGCAAGGCGTTATAATTGAACGGAGACGAAGACACAAGATTCAAGATATAATGAACAAGATTCTTATTCTACTACCATCATACATCATCATCATCATATGTAAAAATATAATGATTTCTTGTAATATTAGTTAATAATATCAGTTTTAGAACTAGCCCATTGCGACTACTATTCCCGTCAGACGTTGGCATGCGGGTGGAGCTTTGATGTCCAAATTCAGAATGTGGTCCAGCGGCGTGTACGCTTGGGCTGCGGATAGCTGCTGTCCTGGCAACTCCATAGCATCGTACTACAAATACAACGGATATAAAAACATAATATAACATTACGCCTGTACTCCCCGAAGGGTTGGGTAGAGGTGTATAGTAACACCCTCATTTCGCCGTTATATTTAGTCCCATGTAATAGGGGGCGGGCTAATTGCTTTCAAACGGGCACAATTCCAGACTCCGGGTTGCTACTGAGGAATTCCACGATGAAAAACCCAATAACACTTTGCCCGACCTGGAGATCGAACCCAGGACCTCACGATCAGCAGTCGCGCTTGCCACCACTAGACCAACGAGGCACGAAGCAGTGATTGTTCATTGTAGTGGTTAATGGGGTACTTTATGTTCAGCAGTGGACGTTAACTGGACTGCTTATGATGATGATTATGATTAGGCAGATCACATATCTCAGAAGGACGAATTACCGATCGTGGAGAAATAAATGATCTCAAAAGGCAAAACCAAACCGGAGCCCATAACGTTGGAAAACCTTCTACGACAAAGATGCGCTGGTTAGAGCGCTTATAAGTTAGACAGAAATTTCATACAATTACTTTGAAGCTGTCGCGTTGCGAGAGCAGTCCGACAACCGACCGGCATTGCCGAACTGCTCTCGCGACTCAGTTGCGGCTGCTCAGCTTCAGCTAATGTATGAAAAATCACATAAGTGCCCGTTCGCAGTCGCACTGCTGCCGTACGCTTGCAGTTCGATAGCAACAGCCTAATTTGAAAGTACCACTAAAGTTGTGAACAGTGAACGTCCTATGGCTACTGTATTGTTGTAAGTTACACAAGAAACATGGCCTCGGGGAGTATTACAACTGTACTGGAATACATACTTCAGCAAGCTTCGTATCGTAGAATGTTGGCCAGACCATGATTAATTGTAAAATATAGCAATTATAGTATAAATTCTAATATAAAAAAAAACGATTCTCACAACCTTCTCAATAATGACAAATGTCAATATGGTAGAAGTTTTTTTTTGGATTTGTATTATCTATCTTATCTAAAAAAAGGCTCGATTCCATTGCTTGATTTATAACACAATCAGCCTTAGCGCAAAAATCGTGCTAATTAAATTATGAAAATAGCACAAAAATATCAAAATTGTTAAATATTTTATTTACTAACGCTTCAGGTACTTATAGGCCTTGAAGATTTCCACTTCGGAAATTCTTCCCATGGAGTAGGCAGAAACTATAGAACGCCACATGCTACGATTCTTACATACTCCTTTCGCTTCATCCACATTCATAGATCTAGTTATACACGCGCGCCGGTTGAGAGTAAGACGCACCTGTACATTGTCCTTTAAAAAAATAAAATATGTTTTATTAAAGTAGAATGGATATTTGATACTAATATATCACGACAGAAACGACTGTTTATATTTATAGCTTCCTCAATCCTCAATATCCTAAATATTTAGCGGTCATTGGGAGGCCCATGATGAGAAAGTGAAGTTCATCTAGTTATTATAATGACTTTCAGAATTTATTCTGAAATAGCAATACCTAATATGCTCACGCGTTTTCTGTCTAGACTTTTTTCAACTATGTAGGGATCAGCTTCCAGTCTAACCAGATGCGGCTGAATACCAGTATTTTACTAGAAACGACTGCCATCTGATCTCCGCAATCCAGTTACTGGGCGATGTCGATATACTAAGGTTAGACCGGACGTCAGACTCTTTGTCTTCTGACTATCCGTAACTGTCATAGGTATTCATATTGATTGCCGGGACCGACGGTTTAACGTGCTCTCCGAGGCACACTCCGCTCCGAGGATCACTCATCCACGGACTGACCACGGCGAGCGCAGCTTAACCTTGCAAATCATATGGTCCGCACGGTTGTTAATTAACCACGAGCCCCTCATGAATGAGATAATGTGCCATGTAATATATATGTAAAATCATCCAAAATTTATGTTCGATTAGGCTCGCTTTGATTATACAGGTGGCAAAAAAAGGCAGCTGGTGCAGGGAAAGTACATACCTGAAATATTGATGTTATCAAATACTCAAAAGAGATATTCCATTATATTTAAAAATAAGTATATTTGCATTCAATGGTTTTTTGAAAAGTTGCTTGCCTCATCCGTGAATCGAATCGTAAAGAATGCTTAAAACTTCATCGTGTAATTTATCAATTCAATAGGAAATCGTCACCGGAAAGCCAAAAATGGCGCTTATGTAGTATTGGCTTTCCGGTGACGCAAGGAAAAGTAAATTAACCATTGAAAATACCTAGTGACCTTTTATTTAAACAAGGATTTATTAACATAAAATTCCAACAGAGCTAGACCTTATTTAACTTATAAATTCTTCAAAATGAGACCTAGATTCACAAATGCTAAGATTCATTATTCCAATAAATTTATTCCATGTCGCGTTTTGTAAGTATTGAATAATGGTGAATATTCGAAATAATATTTTAAATATCCTATATCTACCTTCAATGGTAAAAACAAACTAGATTGCATAAAAGTACTGAGTTACATACATTTACTAAACAAACGTTAACGTGTCAAGACGTGTAGAGCGTGTAGTATTATAACTATCTAATTTACTATAGCCGTACCGTTTTTGTTGCTAATAATACAGAAACGATAATTAAGCAATGTGACGCCCTCAAATCCACGACGGTGTTCGTTTTGCACAGACTCTACTGCCGCATCTGGACAACGAAGAATCTCCCGCTGCCCGCCCCGCTACACCCTTCCCGGTACCTGGACCGCAGCCTAAGCATGCTAGTCTTTGATTAATAAAATCAAAGTAGTACTCATATGATCAATATAATATTACTGTCATGCATTAATTATGTAAATCAATGCTGAAGGATACACTATAAGGTCTACACTACGTTTATGGTACTGAGCAGTTTTTTATTCACTTTCCAAACATAAAATGTTATGTTATGTTTCCAAGCATTTATTTACAACAGTTAATCTTCTTTAATCCAAATCCCCGGCGAAATCAAGGATTGGAATGTTGACAAAAGGTGGATCAGCACCAAGTCCCAATTGGGGGAAAGCTGAATGATAAACAAGTACCACAGCTGCCGCTAACAACGCCTACAAAAATAAACAAAGCTCAGGTAGATAAATAAAGCTGAGTTTTATTTGTGGTGTAACCATTAGAGTAAGGAAAGATAAACGCGTCAACGTAGGAGAGATTTCTACTGCTTCTGATAGAGGAACTGTCTTCTTCTTTTTCTTCGACATCGTAAGGTCCTGTTTGTGGAGACGCGTAGTTTAGCGCGGAGTATGATGCGAGACGTAAAGCGGACAATTCAAACATAGTGACGATGTATGAGTGCATTTGTGGAGAGGAGATTTTCCGCGCGTATATTTAACCCTCGACGAAAAAAGAGGAGGAGTTTGAAGCCTATATATCTGTTTGTCCGTGAGATCGTAGCGTCCAAATACGGATAAATACCGATTTCAATACGGTTTTATTGTTTGAAAGCTGGTTTATGCGGATTATTTTACCGCTCGCGTCCGCGCGTATACAATTCCGAGTGTGAGGGGTCTAATACACTACCTTCCAGCGTGCGTCAGAAATTTTCTGACAGACTAATTCTTACAATGTGCGGTCGACTAAGAAAATCAGGATATTGCTTATAATATGCGGCCAGCAGTACCTAGGTAGTTGTTTAATAACATAAAATCACGCCTGTATTCACTGAAGGGTTGGGCAGCGGTAACACCCTCATTTCGAATTTGCCTATTGCCATCAACCGGGCACAAATCCAAACTCCGGGCTGCTACTGAGGAATTCCATATGGAAAAACTCAATAACACTGCCCGATCTGGGGATCGAACACAGGGGACCTCACCGATCAGCAGTCGCGCTTGCCACCACTAGACCAACGGGTCAGTCTGTACTTAGGAATAACGTACGACGTTATAATAATATCTTCGTAAAACTTTAAACAAAAATATACACAAGTACACAATGACTTCCTTGTGGTCTCCAGTTCTTAACGCCGCCGGTGACTCGTACTCGTCTGATAGGATCACGGGCCCGGGGGAGGCACAATCTATAAAATTCTCGTCCTTCTGATACGTAAACCTTTTGTGTTCAGACTCACACCGTTTCCCAAAGGCCCACATCAAGAGTTACAATGAAATTCACGAATCGTGATGCGAAAATATATTCAAGTCATATATATTCCACTTTACGTCGAACTATTGAAAAGTCAGGAACAATTCTTGCTTCATATTTAAGGTGTTAGAACATTTTTGTACTGTTTTATTTCAGTAGGGAATAAACATTATAAAACAGGAATTTATTTTCAACAACAAGTTAACTTACTTACTACAACTACTTAAAATTGTTTCATAGTTCCAAGTATTGAAAAAGCTTAATATATTTATTGTAGGTATTATTTTATCGATTCATAGTCGCGCGCTAGGGGCACGGCTATTGATATTCAGCCACGCGCTTAAAAGGTTAAATACTAAACCTTTATGGCTGTATGGATTAAGGAATATTTCATGGGATGGCAAAATTAAGTTTGTTGGTCAGATCAGTGGTTTTAAAAGGCGACCACATACTAGGTTTTCTTTTTCTTAACGGTACAAACATTTTCTCTTTAAATGTAATTAGTTGTACCGTGCTTTTGGAAAATTGTACTTTAATGGTTTGTATTTAATATCGTCGATCACGCTCCCATCAGATTCAGCTAATAATCGTGAAAAATAGTGAATTATGGTCATTGAAACTTTACTATGTAAATTATATTTAGATGACATCATAGTAGTTTCCGTCAAAAAATATATTTTAATGTTAAAAATGATATCTATTGATTTAGGAATACTAGTTAGAATAGTGTTCTCTTATTATATGAGAGTACAATAAAAGAACACTCGTTTTGATAAAAGTCGTGTTCTGAATATACCTATAGAGTTTAGTCAGCGGAATTGGTCTGTCAGTATTTTCATACTAATTATATAGGTAGGTATATTTTGCCGGTGTAGCTCCCGGTTAATTAAGAATAGGGCTACCCCATCTCATCCCATGGGTGTCGTAAAAGGCGACTAAGGGAATTTCGGAACCCGGTGCGTACCATAAAGCACTTTGGGTTACCCGCAGGTGGCGGGTAAACCACCAACACTAGCATACCCAAGGAGGGTTGGTGTCAGGCAGGCGGCCGACTGTAGAATCTTTTGCCAAAACCTTAGCAATATGAACAGTAAGGATGATCAGATGCGCGATAGGGCTAGGGCGTACCTAACAGGCGACGCGCAGGGGCAGCACCCGGCACCTGTGGGAAATGGACAAGGGTTGTTGCACCAACCCGGGCGGGGGCAACGTAAGAAGCTAGTTCGGGAAGTGAGATTGAGGTATGCTAGTTGGAATGTTGGGACGATGACTGGAAGACCCAGAGAGTTAGCGGATGTATTAAAAAGAAGACGAATAAATGTGGCGTGTTTACAGGAAACTAAGTGGAAAGGTACAAAGGTAAGAGAGATTGGTGAGGGATACAAGTTTTATTACTGTGGAAGTGACGGGAAAAGAAATGGTGTGGGAATAGTGTTAGATAATAAATTGAAAGAAGGTGTGATGGATGTTAAAAGGACGAATGATAGATTGATAGTTGTGAAAGTAATGTTCGAGAATGTGATGTTGAATATTATAAGCGTGTATGCACCGCAGGTAGGATCTGATGACAGGGTGAAAGAGAAGTTTTGGGAGGATTTCGACTCAGTGATTATGACTATTTCGGTGCATGAGGTAGTGTATATAGGTGGTGATTTTAATGGGCATGTAGGAAGAATGAATGGGGCTTATGGAAGAGTACACGGGGGATGGAGATTTGGCAATTGCAACAGCGAGGGAGAAACCCTATTACAATCCGCTACCGCATTTGATCTTGCAGTAGTCAATACTTGGTTCCAGAAAAAAATGAACACCTGATCACCTACAAAAGTGGTCATCATACAACGCAAATCGACTACTTTCTCGTCAGTCGCAACAACCTCAAGCACGTCAAAGACTGCAAAGTGATACCGGGAGAAGACTTGGTCTCACAGAACAGAATTATTATTATGGAAGTAGTCGTTAAAATAAAAGTCAATAAAAACAAAAATAAACTGCCCCCAAAAATAAAATGGCATATGATAGAGAAGGAAGATTGTGCGAAGAAATTTAGAGAGCGATTGGTGGATAAAATGATATAAATGGGAGACATGGATGATCGAAGCGTGAATGAATGTTGGAGTGAGATGGCAAGGTATATTAGGAGTGCAGCGAAAGATATTTTGGGAGAGTCAAAAGGGAAAGGAACGATAGATAGGGATACATGGTGGTGGTCGACAGAAGTACAAAAGGTGTTGAAGGAAAAGAAGATTAAGTTCAAAGAATGGCAGTGTGTGGAAGAGGAGAGTGCAGTTTTAAAAGCAGCAAAGAAGACTGAATACGATGCTGCATGGAAGAGAAAAGCCAAGAAAGCCGTGGCTTCAGAAAGAGCAAAGGCGCAGGAAAAATTATATGACACACTGGATAGCCCAACAGGCCAACTAAACCTATACCAGCTTGCTAAGGCTAGAGAGAGAAAGACGAGGGATGTATGTCAGATAAAGTGTATAAGGGATGAAGCTGGAACAATTCTTTCCGATACTGAGAAAATTAAGGACAGATGGAAGGGTTATTTTGAAATACTAATGAATGAAGAGAATGACTGGAGTGGTGTACTTGAGGATAAATCTGTGAATGAAGGACTTGTGAGAAAGGTTAGTATGAATGAAGTGAAAATAGCAGTAAATGGGATGAATAATGGGAAAGCAATAGGACCAGACGGAATACCAGTTGAAGTGTGGAAGTTACTGCGTGTGGATGGCTGGAAGTGGTTAGCTTTATTCTTCAATAAGTTGTTGCAGGAAGAAGCTATCCCTGACGAATGGTGTAACAGCTCGCTGGTGCCCATCTTTAAAAACAAAGGTGATGCGCTGGAGTGCAACAACTATAGAGGAATAAAGCCAATGTCACATAGTATGAAAGTTTGGCAGAAAGTTATTGAGCGACGACTGAGAGAGGAGAGTGAAATTTCACAAGTTCGGTTTCATGCCTGGTCGAGGAACAACGGATGCCATTTTTGCTATTCGCCAACATTGTGAAAAACACAGAGGTGCTCACAAAAATCTGCACATGGTTTTCGTTGATCTTGAGAAGGCATACGACCGGGTACCCCGTGAGGTTTTGTGGTGGGCCCTTAAGAAGAAAGGTATGCCTGGAAAGTATGTGCAGTTGATCCGAGCGATGTACGGTAGATGCCGTACTCAAGTCCGGTCCGCAGTGGGCACCACTGCCAGATTCAATGTGGCTGTAGGCTTGCACCAAGGGTCAACTCTCAGCCCTTACCTCTTTCTGGTGATAATGGACGCTCTTACATCGGAAATCCAGGAAGAGGCTCCTTGGTGTATGCTGTATGCCGATGACATTGTGCTGGTTGCCGAGAGTGGCCTAGAGGTCCAGAGAAAATTGTAGGAATGGTGGCAAAGACTGGAGAGTGTTGGCTTGAAAATGAGCAGAAGCAAAACGCAGTATGTTTTGCGATTTCGGCGGTCTCTCCAGTCCTATGCCTATTACTCTCGCCGGTATATCCTTACCAGTCTGCTCCGACTTCCGGTACCTTGGGTCACTCGTCCAAGGGGATGGTGAAATTGACCGAGACGTTACGCATCGGATCAACTCAGGTTGGATGAAATGGCGACAGGTCACAGAGACAACTAGTGACCAACGGATGCCCCTCAAGCTGAAGGGCAAAATCTAAAAATCCATTATAAGACCTGTCGTTCTGTACGGATCAGAGTGTTGGGCCGTGAAGAAGACGGATGAAAGAAGATTACAGAGAATGAGAGATGGATGGGAGAATGTTGAGATGGATGTGTGGAGTGACGCGAATGGATAAAGTATAAAATAAGTATATTAGAGGAAGTTTGAAAGTGGCACCAGTGACAGAAAAGTTGAAAGGAAAGCGTTTGTCTTGGTATGGGCATGTGCTGAGGAGGGATGAAACACATGTGACTAAGAGAGTGATGAATATGAATGTTGATGGATGGAGGGGGAGAGGGAGACCTAAGAAAAGATGGATGGATTGTGTGAGGGAGGATATGAAAGATAAGGGAGTAAATGATAATGAGACGGCTGACAGGGAAGAGTGGAAGAGAAAAACATATTGCGCCGACCCCAAGTAACTTGGGACCAGGGCAGGAAGATGATATATAGGTACATTTTGAAAGACCGTATCTCGTATTTATACTGATCTTTAAGTGAACCAGCGTGCACGCTAACTACAACGCCCCATTCTACTACTGGACGGGATGCTTAACTGCACGCTGTAAATGCTATTTCAATGGTAGTCGCGCAGCGTGCACGCTCTCAGCAACGCTACGCTGCACGCCCTAATCCTCCAAATTTGCGGCCTCATGGTAGTGTATTGCCAATCAGAAAATCCAATCTAGCGCAGCTTGACATAGGCCCTAGGTCCAGTACTGGGTTGCGCTAGGCCTAAGTTGATTGGATGAATCAGAAAATATTTGCAGCAATATAAAATTATAAATGAAAGATTGTATAAAAAAAACTATGATGCTTTAATTATTTTAACATAACATAAGATTACGCCTGTTTTCCCCGAAGGGTTGGACAGAGTTGTATTGTAGCACCCTCATTTCGCCGTTATATTTAAGTCCCATGTAATAGGGGGCGTGCCTATTGCCATTAACCGGGCACAAATCCAAACTCCGGGCTACTACTGAGGAATTCCACACGGAAAAACTCAATAATACATTGCCCGATCTGGGGATCGAACCCAGGACCTCACGATCAGCAGTCGCGCTTGCCACCACTAGACCAACGAGGCAGTTAATGCATTTAATACCTATCAAATTATGAGAATACTATACGAACAATATTTGTGTGTCTCTTTAGACAGGTAGGATAGGATGCAATTCTGCTATTTTGCAATCCCAATATATGCTCGTGTCATCATTTGCTAAAAACTAAATAGTATTATGAATACTGAAAGCTAATAATCCAAAAAAGTTAACAACATAGTATCCTTCATTCACTCAATCTATTTTAATATCCGCTCTGCTGTTTTGCTTCACTTTCATTTGGCTCGCCTTTCTCTGAGTCATTCTACTTCTCATTTTCTGCTTCTACATCTTGTCCTTTGTCAATTTCTAGATCTTTGGTTTTTTTTCGAGTTTCTTCTTTAAGTCTTTTCTTTTGCTCTTTTTCTATTGTTTTGAAATATCTCTTGCTAGCTGTTGCATAGGTGTTGATATCAAAATCATGATAAGAAATTGGACATCTGCAAAAAGTATCATGAGTATTATAAGCCAGAAAATGAAACCAATTCAGCTCTTGTGTTACCTATGTTAACATACGTTTTAGGTGTCTTTATAACAACAACATAACATCACGCTTGTATTCACCGAAGAGTTGGGCAGAGGTGTATGGTAACACTAATTTTGCTGTTAAGTTCCATGTAATAGGGAGCGAGCCTATTGCATATTCAAATAGCTTTATTGCGCAATGTTGGTTCAGTAATTGGGTCACCTCAGGCCTCAAAGGTGAACACACGTCGAGGGGCGCAGAACGCATCAATCGGCAGTTTTGAATCGGCGAACACAAATGCGTCACCAGTTGCCGAAACTGCTGACCAAGCGTTGCCCGCCGCCGCTGTCACTCGCACCTCAACACCGGCTGCGGAAACGTCACACGTTGGTACGTCAACCCCTAAACGTGCCTACGCTGCTATAGTCACGACTGGCAAATTTGATTCGTCGCAGCCTAAGCGACAACCCAAATTAGGGGAAAAACTGAAAAAGGGTGCTCAACCTGTCCTGTCTGCGGTCCGTAGCTGTTGATGAAGAAGGTTTCACTAAAGTGGAAAAGAAGAAGAAGTCCTGTTCCCGTAACCAGTGCGGTACAGCACCGAGTGGTCCTGCTGTGTCTACGACGCAGTTTCACATTTTGCGTCAGCATCACTACACGAAGATTGAGGAAGTCGTGGAGTATTTAAGAGTGAAGACCAACTGGACTCTGAGGGTCGAAAGGTTGGAATCACGTCACAACATCAACGGTCAATCGGATCAAGTTGTTCGTGGTACGGGTTCCAACCCACCAGCTACAGACATTCTTGAAAGAAGACTTTTGGCCGAAGGGTGTCGTATATCGACGTTTCCGAGATCGGTTACGCGACACCACGCAGCGAAACACGACGCCGCAGGCAACGTTACGTGTTTAGTTAATAAGGTTTTTTATTATATGTATCAGTTTATAAGATTAAGTGTATAAGATTATTTTATGTATTTTTTCTATGGGCCTCAGTTGCCTAATAATAAAATGATTATTATTCCTTTATTCACTTTATACAAGGTTAGTCGGAAAGGCGGTCGGTACTAAGCCGCGGGCAACTTAATGTATCACTGATGACTGTTTTAAATAAAGTGCTAAAATTTAAAAATTCGATAATTATTTTTATCATGCAAAACGATTTTTAATTTAGTTTTTTCAAAAAATCTTCATCCCTGCTTTAGTTACGAATTCAGAAAATGGAGCTTCTAATCCGTGACCCCAAATATGACCTAAAATGTAAACACAGCTGATCATAACTGAGGATAGATAGAATTTAGTGTATTTTTTATGCAATCTTTGAACAGCTATTTCTTTTAAACTAATGACCTTTGGGGAAAGTTGTAGAACAAAAGTTATCCATTAGCATAGGTACTCTAACACCCTTTCGGCTTAGTACCCCCTTTCCAACTAACCTTGTATACATATCCATTACATTTTTCAATATTTCTATAAAAAATATAGAAAAACATTTAAAAATATAAAAAATAGTAGCCCATCGGCATCGGTAACAGGGTCCAAGCTACCGGTGGTCAGGGCATCAGAGAGACGAACTTCCTGACAATACGTGCCGTGTCCAGAAGTACCGCTTTCTGTATCAGGCCCTTGACCCAGCTGCCCAACGAGAGCTTCATCAGATGTTGGTCGAGGCTCTTGGCTATTAAGTCATTGGCTGTAACGACTATCGGCACAACAACTGCCGAGTCAACCTCCCACATGTCGACAACCTCGTGTGCCAAATCTTGATACTTAATTTCTTTATCTTTCTCGGCTTTCACAAGGTTCTCGTCATGTGGGACAGTGATATCAACAATGATTGTGAGACGCTCTTTTATTTTTTATTTTTTTATCGTGGTATTATCCTTATGGATGTCTCTCGCCTAGGGTAGGCGAGGGGGTCTGCCGGACTCTTACCGGCTAAAAACCCACGGTGTTCCTCCTTTTGACCGTCAGCCGGGATCGCGGGATTCGCGTAAGCATGCACCGCAACCCCGGCAGGTCTTGGTCCACCAACTGCTGGTGGACCTCTTCACTGTGGGGCCCCACCCCACGACCTCTTGAGAGGCGCGGGGAACACCCCACATCACCGGCGCACCAGTACACATGGCAAGCTGTGACCACCCCGGGGACCAAACAAGAACATGGGCGCCAGACTACCCCCATGTCTGGGCGACCTTGGTCCCACTGCGACGGGTCAGGTTAGTGGCCCCGCCGCCTACCACTTTTCGGCCGCAGAGGATAGAGAGCGCGGCCAACTATACACAGACACTCCTCTTACCCTGCGGTCCCACCGCGTCCGCCATCTGACGGTGGCGGCCCCGTCAAGGCCGCGAAAGGTAGGGAGAACGGCGCACCGCAATACCTCTGCCACCGCGGCCTCCACCTTTCAGCCGCAATGCCTCCGTTATGACATCGTGGCCCGCCTCAGTTGCGATGTCGCTTAAACGGCACTGCAACACACTTGGCCTCTACATTGAGGGCTTCCTGGCCCAAGCTCCGACGAGCAGCCCCTCCTCGGGTTCCTCCTCGCTTCACCGTGGGGATCTTACCTACGGCTTCACTATGGGGATCTACGCCACGGCTTCGCCCTGGGGATCTAACCCACGGCTTCACCGTAGAGATCTACGCTTCGGCTTCAACGTGAAGATCTACGCCACGGCTACCGAGCCCCCCTCGCAACGACAATGCGGGAACCCACCGGGGGGGATTGTGAGACGCTCTGATCGATCTATCACCACTATGTTAGGCTTATTGGCAACAATAGTCCTGTCGGCGATGATAGATCGATCCCAGTATAATGTGATATGACCATTCTCGAGAACTGGGTCGGGCACATACTTGTAGTATGGTACTTCTGCGTCCACAAGGTTGTATTTCAGAGCAAGTTGCTGGTGGATAATCCTAGCCACTAGATTGTGTCTGTGCAAATACTCGCCGTTAGCAAGACGAGAAAACAACCAGAAATAATATGTCGAATTGATTCACCGGGACAGTGACACCGGCGTTATTATTATTATCCGTTTATTCATCTATATACATATTATTTACATTTTTAAATATTTCTATAAAAATATAAAAAAACTTTTAAAAAATATAAAAAATAGTAGCCCACCGGCATTGGGAACAGGGTCCAAGCTATCGGTGGTCAGGGCCTCAGAGAGAGGAACTTCCTAACAATACGCGCCGTGTCCAGAAGTACCGCTTTCTGTATCAGGCCCTTGACCCAGCCGTCCAACGAGAGCCTCATTAGATGTCGGTCGAGGCTCTTGGCTATTAAACCATTGGGCGTAACGACTATCGGCACAATGACTGCTGCGTCAACCTCCCACATGTCGACAACCTCGTGTGCCAAGTCTTGATAATTAATTTCTTTATCTTTCTCGGCTTTCACAAGGTTCTCGTCATGCGGAACAGTGATATCACCAATCATTGTGAGAAGCTCTGATCGATCTATCACCACTATGTCAGGCTTATTGGCAACAATAGTCCTGTCGGTGATGATAGATCGATCGCAGTACAATGTGACATGACCATTCTCGAGAACTGGGTCGGGCACATACTTGTAGTATGGTACTTCTGCGTCCACAAGGTTGTATTTCAGAACGAGTTGCTGGTGGATAATCCTAGCCACTAGGTTGTGCCTGTGCAAATACTCGCCGTTAGTAAGACGAGAACAATCAGAAATAATGTGTCGAATGGATTCACCGGGACAGTGGCATACCCGACAGATGTCAACCGTGCCGTCCTTCACAATATATTTCCGGTAGTTATTCGTCATCATAACTGCGTCCATAATTGCACAGACAAAACCTTCGGTTTCCCCGAAGAGGTCACCAAAACGCAGCCAGGCTACGAACGCTAGGAAGTCTACATCGGGCCCATGAAGGGCCCGGTAAAAGCGTCCGTGAATCTCCCTACTTTGCCATACCTCCCTGCGGCCATTAGTATCCAGTACTACAGGCTTGCGCCAGTTCTCTTTAGCCAAGGAGAGCGGGGTGAATCCTTTGTCCACTGCGACTACATCTCGATGCATCCCCACATCGGCTTGGGAGAAGTACTCCCTGAGGCTGCACACCCCGCGGTTGTGGAGGGTCTTAGCATTTGAAAAGCCTCGACCCCCACATCTCCCCGTGATGTATAGCCTCATCACCGATGAACGTGGGTGATGCATTCGGTATGCAGTCAGCAGCGTACGGAGTTTTCTATCTAGGGCGACAAGTTTAGTCTGAGTCCACTTGAGTATGCCGAAGGAGTACATCAAGACCGGCATGACCCAACCGTTAAAGGCGCGCATCTTTTTTCCGCCTGACAAAAGACTTTTAAGTACTTTTTTCAGGCGGCCATAGAAGCGTTCCCGTAACGATTGCTTCATGTCGGCCTCATTGATGCCTAACGCCTCCGACATGCCCAAGTATTTGTAGGTTTCGGTTGAGGAGAGGGATCTAAGGTGTATGGAATCCGAGAGTTGTGTGCCCACGGATTCCATAATCCCTCCTCGCTTTACATGCATGACTGCACATTTGTCCACACCAAATTCCATCCTGATGGAATTACTGAAAGTTTCAGTTACTTTCAGTAACTTCACCAGTTGCAAATTGTTGAGGGCAAAGAGTTTCAGATCGTCCATGTAAAGGAGGTGCGATATTACCTGACCACCTCTTCTCAACCGGTAGCCTAACCCTGAACCCTCCAACAATGTGCTCAGAGGGTTCAAGGCTAAACAAAATCACAGCGGGCTCAGACTATCGCCCTGGAATATACCCCGCTCAATCCTTATTTGGCTCTCCTCTCCCTTGAATTTGCCGACATCCTGGATAGTGAAGGACTGTTCACCATTGCCTCATACATAACATCAGGAAGGCGCGTAGAGTTGTATTTACTTTATACAACTCCAGCATACTCATGAGCCATGTATGTGGCACCGAGTTGTAGGCCTTCTTATAGTCTATCCAACATGTCGACAGATTTTTTCGGGATCGGCGAACTTAGTACGAGAAGCTCCTTAGTACCACGGGAACCGTTCCTACATCCATTTTGAGAAACATACATTATAGAATTATTTTCAATGTGACTATTTATTTTGGATCTCAAAATGGACGTAAGAAGCTTATAGACCGTCGGCAAACATATTGGTCTATTTTTATTTATTATTATTATTGCCATCAACCGGGCACACATCTAAATTCCGGGCTGCTACTGAGGAATTCCACACGGAAAAACCCAGTACCTCTTTGCTCGACCTGGACTTCATGATCAGCACTCGCGCTTGCCACCACTAGACCAACGTTACATTTGTGTCTTTATTGTCTTTATATCTGACTTTCTTTATTATGTATCATAAGAGAAACTTGTAGATGTTATCTATATCTATACTAATATTATAAAGAGGAAAGATTTGTATTTTTGTATGTAACGAATAAACTTACAAACTACTGGACCGATTTCAAAAAATCTTTTGCCGTTAGAAAGCTACATTATCACTGAGTAACATAGGCTACGGGCGGAGCCGTGAGGACACAGCTAGTAGCTATTATCAAAGTAATATTAAAACAAATAATTTGAGAAAATTTAAGAACGTATTTACAAATCTGCTATAAATAAGCTGCTTTTCGTTACGTTTTCCGATCAATTCGTAATACTTAGCCAAATATTATGATTATTCTCATGCCTGTAAAAGGTTGAGAAAATATTTTTATATGTGTGGGTAACAAGAAAAGTTACAGAAGATTGTATGCTTGTACAATTTAATTTCTAAAATACTAGAAAAGTAAATCCTGTACCTACACGTTATTGGCTGGTGGTTGTCATGTTTAGCTTCCTTTTTAACGCTTAACAAAAAAGAAGGGTGTTATAAGTTTAACGCGTGTATCTGTGTGTCTGTTTATCTGTGAGTCTGTGGCATCATAGCTTCCAAACCAATGGACCGATTTTGATGTTGTTTTTTCCCATATGTTTTCTCGCTGAGACTGAAGGTGCCTAAATTACTCACACGACTTTGTTTTTCTCAATCATAGTGACGTTCCATATCCTGACAGCATCACAAAAGGAACTTTCTTCGGTCCCCTTCTCCAGCGTGACGTAGTAATCTCCGAGATTTATCCATTTTCTTTCCACTGCGTATTGAATGGCGAAGTTGATGCGGGCTTGCACAGTGCGGAACCAGGTCTTACGAGAAGCCCCTAGACGTAGCATTATTTCGATTAGTTTATTAGAGCGAGGTATTTAGATGCTCCGAAAAACATGGTTTCGTACCTTATATCTAAAATGGATGGAAATTATTTTTGAAAGACCTATTTAACAATACCTAACACGCAAAAATTTGCCCCGCTTTACATGTAGAGGAGCTACCATAAAATAATATTTTTTTAACAATTTAATTGCATAACTTTATTTATTTATTTATATACTCTTTATTATACATATAATACACCGGAAAACAAAAAAGTAATTCAAATATTACAACACGGCAATTAACTTTGTACGCATTTTAAATGTATAATATAGCTATGCCAAAGGAGACCTGACAAGCTTCATACATTTTTGGACCAAAATCCAAAGTAGCCGGCCAAAGAAAAGTATATACATGTTATGATAGTACACGACTACCTAAACATTTTTTATTATGCCGTCATTCCTCTAGGTCTCATATCTGAGTCACTACATAAGGTCAAAATGTTCGATCTTAGTGAAAAAAAATTAAAGAATTTAAGCGTTAAGATATTAACTAACAGTACATGGTATTTTAATGTTTGTAAGTAAAATATATGTATATATATGCTATATATATACTAATACGCTATATATATAGCGTATTAAGATACATAACGCATTTTCATAAATATTAACATTTCTCAACAGGCGAAAATCTCGTTTGAAGCGCCAGTTGACGACTTTGACAACCCATCTGCAAATAGTTCCAAGTCTAACCTAACCTTTTTTTTATCGTTGGAAAATCCTCATGGATGACCCTCACCCGGGGAAGGCGAGGGGGTCTGCCGGTCTCTTACCGGCTAAAAATCCACGGCGTTCCTCCTTCTGACCGTCGGCCAGGGTCGCGGGATTCGCCTAAGCATGCACCGCAACCCCGGCAGGTCTTGGTCCACAACTGCTGGTGGAACTTTCCTCAGTGGGGCCCCACCTCACGACCTCCTGAGAGGCGCGGGGAGCACCCCATATTACCAGCGCACCAGAACACATGGCACGCCGTGACCACTCCGGGGACCAAACAAGCACATGGGCGCCAGACGACCCCGTGTCTGGGCACCCTTCGTCCTCCTGCGACGGGTCAGGTTAGTGGCCCCGCCGCCTATCACATTTCGGCCGCAGAGGATAGGGAGAGCGGCCAACTATACACCGACACTCCTCTCCCCCTGCGGCCCCACCGCGTCCGCCATCTGACGGTGGCGGCCCCGTCAAGGTCACGGAGAGTAGGAAGAACGGCGCACCGTAATACCGGCGGGCAATCCTCTCCCGCCGCAACCTCCACCCTTCAGCCGCGATGCCTCCCATAAGACAACGCGGCCCACCTCAGTTGCGATGTCGCCCAGGCGACACCGCAATCTGCTTGGCCGCTCCGTCGAGGGCATTCAGGCCCAAGCCCCGACGAGCAGCCCCTCCTCGGGTTCCTCTTCGCTTCACAGTGGGCCTTCACTCCACGGGTACTGAGCAACCAAACCTAACCTTATGTAGTGACTCAGATATCAGACCTAGAGGAATGACGTCATATTAAAAAATGTTTAGGTATTCATGTACTATCATAATACCTAGTCTTGCCATAAATATTGTCACGAAGAAAAAAAATTTTTTTTTATTGCGTATATTATTTATTACTTTTACAGTGTGTTAGTTGAATACATAAATATAAAACAATTTAAAATATAAAAAGCTTATTCGAAGTGGTCTCCATTGGCTGCAATACAGTCCTTTAAACGTTGAGGCCAGTTATCAATAAAGCACGCACCTTTTCCATGGGAAAATTCTTCACTGCCAATCGTATGGATTGTTTTAGGGACTCCAAATTATCATGGCGTTTAGAGCAAGCCGTATTCTCTAAAACTGACCATAAATCATAATCCAGCGGATTAAGATCGGGACTAGACGACGGCCAGTCTTCAGCTCTGATGAAGTCCGAAACGTTCACTTCCAACCAAGACTGCGTGGACCGAGCTTTATGACCCGGCGCCGAGTCTTGTTGGAAGGACCATACTTGGTTATTGAACATGGTGTTGTTAAGGGGCTTAACTACCTTCTCAAGAATGGTATCTTGATACACTTGTGTCGATGTTTTTTGAAGTTGGATAACGCCCATGTTGCACTCTGTCGACTAATTGGGAAGCTTCCTTATAGCTTTGAGCATAAATACGGTCATTTTGTTTGTTAAAATGTTGCTCAATTGTAAAGATTTTCTCATCCGTAAACAAAATTTTTCTGTGACCTCCCTTTGCGTAACGCTTCAGTAGTTGTTTCGATTTTACCAGCCTATTCTTTTTTAAATTATCAGTTAAAAAATGACCAGTGCGTCTCTTATAGGCTGCAAGTCCTAAGTCATCTTTTAAAATACGCGACATGGTTCTGGGTGCTATCTTCATCTCCCGAGATAAAATCTTTTGCTTTCGGACAGGATTTCTTCGAATTCTTTCCCTTACTGCTTTTTCGTACGAACACTACGTGGACGGCCAGATCTTTTTCTGTCACAAACAGAGGTCTCATTGTACCTATTAATAGCCCGGTACACAAACATTTGACTAATACCAAGCGTATGGAGAGTTTTAAAAATTGCATTTGTCTCCATACCAACTTTGTGTAATGCAATCACAGCGATTCGGTTCTCTTTATCACCCCACTCCATTTTAATATCGTAAAATATTGTACAATGTATTGGCGCCAAAATTAGAAAATCAATGAACAATCGTATAAAAATGACAGATTCCAAATTCAAATGTAATATCTTTCTTATTTTTAATTGTAACAGTATTTATGGCCAGACTAGGTATATGCATAATTTTCTTTGCCGGCTACTTTACTTTTTGGGCCATTTTGTCAGATGTCCTTTCAGCCTTATAGCACTAATAGTTTGCGAGTAAAATGTCTGTGACATATGGACGGACAGACAGACAAACAGACGGACTGACATGGCATAACTATAAAGGTTCCTAAGTTTGACTACTGATTACGGAACCCTAAATAAGAAATCCCGCTAATAAAAGCATAAAAAGGCGTGTCCGGTATGCGGTATTAAAATGTGCGCTCTCGACGAGTCATCCTTCACAAATGAAACACGTACGAACTTATTTAAAACCTAAGGCCGCTTTACACCTGTAAGTTTTCCTCACATAAGTCCCTTACGTTATTAACTTAATTACTTAATATTAACTTAATTACCTTATTACAATACATTTGCAAATGTAAACACTCTTACAATTAGCTTATCGACTGATTTGTAAAGTCGAATTAATTGTCATAATAAAAATTCATACATATACTGGCCTGCAAAAATAAGTATCACACTTTTAAAATTGCAATAACTTTTTAGGTACACAAGATATATTTTCGAAACAAAAAGGACTCAAAAAAGAGTTTAACTTTGTTAATATAGTTTGAAAGAAAGCTGATAAAAATTGCTATAAAACGTTTTTTATTTTAAATCTCTAACTTCTATAGTTTAGAAAAAATTGAGATTTTAAAAGTGTGATACTTATTTTTGCAGGCCAGTGTATAGTTTACCGAAGCAACTTACAAGTGTATTGGCGGCCTAACAATTAAGTAGATTTAAAATATCGATATGTTAAACGATTAAGGGCCTATTCCCACCACGTTTTTTAAACGCATCGGCGACGCGCGTTTTCGTCAAACTCAATACATAAAAAACGATACAAACATTTTTTAAGTATGGAGTTTGACGAAAACGCGCGTCGCCGGCGCGTTTAAAAAACGTGGTGTGCACAGGTCCTAAGTCCAAAATAAAGAGATTACGATTAAATTATATCACAGAATAAACTATTATAATTAATACCTTTATACAGAAGCGGTGTTACACTTCGGTAGGCTTTCAGCCGTCTGATGGTCCTGACCTTGGTGCTGACAGCGATGACAATGCTATTAGGTCGCAGCCAGTTTAGAAGGTAGCCAGTACGGCCAGAAACCGTTGGGACTACGATACAAGGGGCATTCGTTTGATTAGCGACAACAGCACAAGACATGGCACAGGCTTCGGCTGCATTAACTGGCATTTTGCTCTGAAAACATACGACTGAATCAAGCGTTTGTACTCTCCTATGCTACGGTTTCAACTAGTGCACTTATGTATAGTACAACACAACTAAGGCTGAGTTGCACCAACTAAGTGCGCGTTCCCATTATGTCGTGACGATAAATTTATCGTTGGACGACTGTCGTCTCTAGCTGTTCCCATTAAAACGACAGTTTGTCGTCACAATTTTTTATCGTTTAGCGACTATCGGTTCTAGCAGTTTCCATTGGATCGCGACGACATTTTATCGTTTCACGACAGTCGCCTTGTCGTTTGCACAGCAGTAGCAAGCTACAAGACGAGACGATATTTTTATCGTGGCCACGACAGATAGTCGTAACAACGACACATTACGATGTCGTGACGATAAATTTATCGTTGGACGACTGTCGTACTAGCCGTTCCCATTGACTCGACAATCTATCGTCACTGCAAAAACAAGTCGTGAACGACATTTAATCGTGTCGTCTTATATGTGAATACCTCCATTTAAATATATAAGCCACGACACTTAAAATTACACGACTATCTGTCGTCACGACAAAGTGGGAACGCGGCCTGACTATAACCGTAACCTTATCAAAATTTCTGTCAAATCAGTACAAATTTTACATAAATATGGCAAGTTAACAATTATAGTTAGTTGCTGCAACTGCGCCTAAGAAGTTGCATCGACCAACTTGATCCAATAACCAATGGCAGTAACTCATTTTTTACTGCAGTACTAATTAATACACATTCATGGTCTTGAAGTCGCACGCAGTTCGGAAGTGATCGGTTTTACGAAGATTGTCGATGCGACTTCTTAGTTGTCATTCTATACCAGTGTACAAGTTCGGTCTGGTAACAAAAAGGTTATCATCGCGGGGCCAGGTTATCTTTTCAAACAACTATTGAACATGAAACTAAAATGAATTTGATGCATGAAAAATATTTTTTGTAACGGGCGAGATCTATGGCTTTGCTTAGATAACTCAACGCCGTGCCAGGTAATAGCATGCATTTGCCATAGACTAAGAACGCCATCTAACCTCGCCGTGTGTTCAAGTCCGCGTCATCAGAGTTGGCATCACGACTACAGACGCATACGTTCAGTGAAGATGTCTCGCACGCACGAAAACTGGTCACCTTTATAAACGGCAATGCCTTAGAAAAAATTGTCAAGGACACCTAAACACCTGGCCCTTAGGTACAATGGGCTGCGAAGCCGCCCAGGTAGGCTGTTTTCTTTGAATGATATTGACCATAAGTTTAGTTATATCAGCAAGGCGTCTGCCAACATCAATTTGTGGAACCGTCAGTAAGCTCAGTTTTGTAACAAAACGCCGCCTTAGGACTGGCAACTGACTAGCAATTAGAGCTCATAATTAGTTCGCCGTTTAAGTTTTCTTACCTGAGATACTATGTGCCAAAATTCCGTTCGGTCCATAGTAAGCGGTTCCACAGCGGGGCACAGGTCATTCATAAATTTTATAGTATCTATCACATAGTCAATGTTTGGGCTAGTTCCAAGGGAGAAGCCAGAAGCACCTTGCAGTATTGCATTCGTCACATCAGATATCTCCCGGGTGTGGATATGACCATTTATGAGCGATTCTTTAAATACTTCACCAGATATGTAAAATGGTTTGCAAGCCTGAATGAAAAAAACACAATATCTGAGTAATATAGATAGGATAGATAATAATACTGATCCTGATTCAAGAAACAAAAGATATATAGATATATAAAACGATCATTATGTTTAACAATATTCTGTCTTAGGACCGGTAGGTATACCCAGAGTTTTTTATAACCTTGTGTTGCGTTATGGAAAATGATATTATGGAAAATGATATTATGGAAAATGATATTATAGAAAATGGATGTAAGAACAAACTAATGTTATATTCAATATAATTAGGTCAACTGCTGTTATATCAATACTTGTATTAAGTTTGATTTATGATAATTTGAGAGGTTTAACTGGATTCGTCGATTGTTTTTTGTACACTTTGTTTTCTCCCTATTTTCAGGGACCATAGAAAATAACAGCACATAGTGTGGAAAATAATTAACATTTAATATTTATATTATTCAAAAAAGAAAAAGTGCTGGTTCACGGAAATACTATTTGGCTTTATTGTGGAAAATGGTTTTATAATGTCAATCAGTAATTTTGACTATTCATCGGAATTCCGATGAAAAATCAAAACTTTCAGGTTTTCAAGTTAGTTACATATTTATGTCATGCAAAATTTTACATTATTATGGTTCCTATCGTTAAAAGTCGAAAATTTTGTTGCAAGTTGCCATGGATGGACTCCTGCTACATTAGTCATATTCAAACCTACTCTTTTAAACTGTATTATTATTTAAAATGTTACCGTTACCTGTCGACATTTTCCAGCGATGTAACTTTGTATAAGACCCATACGATAATATAATTGTCTTTCCACTTCATAAGCCAGAAACTCTCTTGAAAATATAATTCCGTCACCTTCCTGAATTTTGTATATTATATTAGTCATTCATTAGATGCGTGCCTTTCATAGAAAATAAAGTTAAAGATTATAACAATTAGATAAGTAATAAATTACGAGGATATAGATTACAAAACCAGCCAAGTGCAAGTCGTACTTGCACAATTAGTGTTACATTTTAAAGTGAATGCCTACAATCAAAACGTCTTTCAAAAAATAAAAGGATCTGCCTAGCCTTTTCCCATCTACCTATATATTGGGGTTAGCTTCCAGTCTAACCAGATGCGGTTGAATACCAGTATTTTACGCGGAGCGACTGCCATCAGAACTCCGCAACCCAATTACTGGGCAATGTCGATATCCTAAGGTTAGGCCGGTTGTCAGACTTTCAAGCTTCTGACTACCCGTAACGACTGTCGTAGGTATTCGTATGACACCCGGGACCGACTGTTTAACGTGCTCTCCGAGGCACCGAGGGATCTCGATGTGTAACGAACGGTCACCCATTCACGGACTGACCGCGGCAAGCGCAGCTTAATCTCACAAATTGTATGGTCCGCGCGGTTGGTAATTAGCAGATCGATCCTTTCGAAAAATATACATCGTCATTATATTGAAATTGTCTTCTATTAGACCCGCATCAAAGCCGCGCTAAGCTCCGCCTCTTCATAAACGAGTATAAACAAAAAACAAACAAATATACGAAGTGAAGCTAATTAAAGGCGTTTAAAAACGCCTGTGACAGACTCAACACCGAGGCGATTCCATTTAATGATTTGGGTATAGAACACTAAAAATATAAAACTTAAAAAACCAAATGTTTTTCAACACACGATAGCTAAGAACCATCCCGATTAAAACGGCTTTTAAACAACGAAAAACCACATTGAAATCGGGTCATACATTTAGGAGATATACGGTGCCACAGACAAACAGACGTACAAAGGTTCAAACACCTCTCTTTTTGCGTCGGGGGTTAAAAATATTGCAAATAAAAAACGATAAAGGTAAATTATCCAATGAAGTAGAGGTGAAACTTACTCTAATAAAGTCGTCTATATAATTAAGTGCATCTTGAGTAGATATACCAATAATAATCATAGGTCTTTTCAGTGCCGATCCAAGATATCGCTTTATTTTCAAAATCGTATCTATACTTCGTACATAATTAACAATTATCATATCCAGCTGAAAACAATATTTAAGAATTTTAATTTGCTTAGCCTGTATTTTTTTTAAATTTAGGGACTCAATTTCGAACGGCTTCGGTGTCCTGCGTATTGCCAAAGCGATAGTTTGTGTTATTTATAAAGGTAAAAAGGTTGGGCAGTATTAATCTGTGCACTGCTACATAACATAGGTACACAAGGAATGTTCTCCTAATTCTTGCGTTTTTATCTTTGAACGCATAATCGTTATCGCACAAAAATCGCACTGCCGTCAGGCATAAGCAGCCTTTATTGTTTCCCTAAAGGCTGCTTAAGTCTGTCAGCGGTGAAAGGGGTTCTCAATAAAAATACATTTTATAAATAAATTTTTCGCAGATACCGTTATAGAATTGGATAGAAGTGAGTATAGAATTACAGTTATGACCAGTGTCTATTTATATTAATGCAGATATTTGGTAAATAAAACCGACACAGACTCTCCACCACTGAGAGTATTTGTATTTGGGTTAATTGTTAGTTAAGTCAGCTAAGTTACAATATGATTCACACAACATCATCAGAATATAAGAAGGACAAGCTCGTCAGACAGTAAACGTCAGCTTTCTACGGCGGTTCGGCATAGAATCCAACGCTCCGTTCTTTTTTCTAATCGTCTGCTTGTAGATGGTCTTGCAGACCTCTATGTAACCGGGCAGTTATTGGCGAGACCTGAAAGGTCTCCAACCAATGGGGACGAGAGTAAAATACTTAACCTAAGTTAACTACTATTACTACTACTAACATCATGACTAGCTAGAAACAACAGCACGAAGGGCGACCCCTAATGGGACTCGGACCTCGGCTTAGGGCGTTGCTTACGAGAGGTACGGGAGGGAAACGAGAGGACTGGGCGGGTGAGCACGGTAGATCAGGGACGGCGGCGGTGGGAAATCGCGATGTGCCTCACCGGCGAGGATGGTATGCCGGCCGGGCGGCGGCGGACGTTGTGTAGTGTGCTGGTCGATTACTCGCCTCCTGGAGGAGGGTAATATCGTCGTCGTCGTCGCATGCCTGGGACGGCGTACTATGCTAATTTGAGAGGGTTTATAATCGGCTGCGGCGGCCACTAGGAGGACCCGGTGCCTCGGGGCATCATCGAAATAACGCTTGGAAATGCGTTGAGGTATTGCCTGATGGTCGGCATTTTTAAATCTAAATGGAGCCCCCCGCTCCGTCAAATGATAACTGCTTTTATAACGTCGGGTACGTTGAATCATCTTATTGACTACCCTCCCTTATCTTCTAAATTATTCATTCTCCGACAAATATTTCTATTGAGTACTGATACTGAATATGCGTTTAAAAATAAGAACGCAGGTAGGTATTAAGATAACATTCCATGACCGGGAAAAATTGTTCGAAAACCACAGAAATCTAAATAATAAGACAAAAGAAGTCTAAAAGGTGCGAGATCTTGTCGTCGCGCTGGTGTCTTGTAGGACACCAGTGCACGCGGAGTGTTTGCTGAAGGAATTCTTAAAAAAGTTGTAGTTTTACTAATAAAGAAATAATACTCGTATTTCATCGGTCTGTATTTTTTTAGTAATAATGCGTTTTACAATAAAATATACCTACCAACTTATGGTTTTCTCATTTCAATAACCATTGATGTTATTCTATGAGTGTCTAATTAACAGACACAATAGTAAAACAATAGCTTATGGTCAACCGTTGACTATAAGACGCGATGAGCAACGTACACGAAGCTGTATATAAGCTTCTTGGCAACACATGAAGGGGATAGAACCTTTGAGGCATAGCCACCATGCTACTATTTTGATGTTTTTTCAAAGTTGCGGTGCACTTTGATTCTGATTATACAGGGCGTTCCACGGATATGCCACATGGAAGGAAAGTACCTTGAATATTGTATATGGAACATTTTACTGAAAGAAGACATTATTTGAATTTAAAAGACAATTTAAACTGCATTCATAGATATTTAAATAATTACATGGTTGAACCGAGAATCGAACCTTTTACATGAGAAAAATAATCACCTTGTAGCTTTATCATACCGATCGAAAGGCTTCATCATAAGGATTCTTATTTTCTAAATAACATAGTGTCACAAATAAAAGGAATACCATGGATTTTAACATTTGATGTGAAATTTTGTTCAGAAAAAATGAAAAGCTGACATTGCCGTAAGGACATACAACTGACATTATCATAAGTACCTATTACTAATAAATGTATGTAATTAGTAGCCTACCTGGTTGTATGTTATTTGCTAAATTGATTAATTTTGTATTAAAAATGTTAAAATTCATGGTCTTCCTTTTATTTTTGACACTATGTTATTTAGCAAAAAATAATCCTTATGATAAAGCCTTTCGATCGGTATGATAAAGCTACAGGGTGATTATTTTTCTCATGTAACGGGTTCGATTCCCGGTTCAACCATGTAATTATTTAAAGATCTATGAATGCAGTTTAATTTTTTTTTTAATTCAATTAATGTCTTCTTTCAGTAAAATGTTCCATCTATAATATTCAAGGTACTTTCCCTTCATGTGGCATATCCGTGGGACGCCCTGTATACAATACTTAAATAAAAAATGTCAGCAATATGGTGCCCTAAAGTTTCACGTTGCCGAGGTATTTGGAGACAAATATTGCTATATGAGAATAAGATTCAATGAACTTATAATGCATATAAACACGCTGACATAGCCGCACCCGGCTTTGCCGGTTTCCATAGAAAAATGTTCGACAATTTCTTAAAACAGCAACGTAATGGGAGTACTGCGCAGCAAACGGCGCGTACGTAGATTTCCAGTTATACGGCCACAAGCGCTGAACAGGAGTTAATAATAATAATATAATAATAACGTTTATTTTTCTCCACCACATAATAATAAATAAGTACAATACATAAATGTGTTTACAAGAATACATTGATGTTGTGGAGACTGGAGCCTGTACTAGGAATACCTGTGTTACAGGTCTCCGGGCAGTTAATGACGCGCCACTGTTATTTTGTATTGATAAATAATTATTTATCATGTTTGGCTTGGGCATAAGTACGTGATTATGTATTTTTTTAATGAAATGTATAATCTACAGGTACATGAACCGCAGGCGTAGCACCACCACACAACTGAAATTGGAATAACAAAATAAAATCACACTGCAGGCCTTTAAGTGCCGTGAAGAGCAGCAGAGCTGCCACAGGCGTCCAAAAGACGGTGCGAGCCTGCTCGTGCTTTGCGACCAGTGAACTAGGTACTCTTCGCCACCATTCCGTCGATGACGCTAACCCTTACTAAACTGATCTAGTAATTTCTCGAAACTACGAACTGAGTCGTGTTTTTGTTCATTTCGTTCGTGAAATTACGAAACTAGTATAGTAATTTAACAAAATCTATCAAAACAAGGTGGGTGGTGGGGCAATAGAGTGTGTGGTAAGAAGTTTAATGAGTAATTTATTAAATGGGAAACTAACAAATTATGCAGTAATTTATCTACGTTCGTGTGATCGATAAAAAAATGATTCCCAAGCTCCATTCATGAAAAAAAAGTCTTCTTTTAAATCCTTCGAATAAAATATTGAATCTGTATTTTACTTTAATAATTAAAAAAAATTATCCTTACTTTAATTGTATTCTTTTATTTTTTTTTTTCTCTTTAAGTATTACATTAATAAAATGTCAGTATCGATAATTATATCGACACAAGCATTGCGTTTCACTACGCCAGTAACTCGTAAGTGCGAGTGAGCAATATAAAATGCTCTGCTCTCCTCACAAGTTTCATGGCCACACCTCCAGTGAGATTTTGCGTTGAAGATAAAATGATAATAATTTTCACAACTACATATTATGTTCAATGAATGCTGCATTGGATGCTAGAGATATGTGTAGGTATAATTATTGTGTATGTATTGGTAGCTAAAAATCGGCGACACCGGTTCCGGTATTAAGGACAGTAGATAGCATTTCTATTGTCTTATTATTTAGATTTCTGTAACGAAAATAGCACGTTAAATATAACGTTGTATCGTAGAGAGATAAAAAGTGTTACCTGATATTCTACAGCAAATCTAACAATATGCAAATCCTTCTTCGTTATACAAGGTCGAGATCGTTTTGCACCCCTCAAACAAACATGAGCCATATTTTTTAAATATCCTCCCTTAGTCACAATACATTTGATTGAATCATGGTTAATTTTCGCTATACATTTCATTATTATTTCTTCTTGAGATATATTAATCTCCATTCCTATTTCCACATCAGATTCTAAATAAGGATCGTCAACAAATATTCTTTGATCATTGCATTTATCAAATACTTCTGTATTAGAAGTTAGAATTACTTCTGTATCCTCCTGTATCATTACTTGACCCACTTCCTGTAAAAATAGCTCAGTGTAATCATCAAACGTTAGGTGCGCATAGACAACGAACGACAAAAGAAAATAACAAACAAAAATTCAACTCATAAATTAGCAAATAATTAATAATGTTGGTACCTCTTCAAGAAGTCCTGTTTCTACAATACTTGTCTTCAGTTCAATACCTGTGGCACATGGCCATTCAAGTAAGCCGTATTTCCGAGCCAAAAATCTTGCAGCTTTATCAAATTTGTGTATAAGGTTTATTTTTTGATCTTTTGTACTATGGGATGTCATGAATCGTGCCACATTCATGCCCGTCTCCATCATTTTCTCAATATCCACTACTGCTATTTCTGGATCAGCTAAAGGAAATATAAAATAATTATGTTTTGTTGTGTTTTGACGACACGTTTGGTGCAGTGGCTGAGCGATCGGTTTCTGCGCTACGGGTCGTGGGTTCGATTCTCGCACGGAACAAATATTTGTATGGCCTACAGATAGTTGTTCCGGGTCTGGATGTTTGTGCGTGTGAAGCTTTGTGTTTGTAAACGCACCCAAGATACAGGCGAAATACTAGTGTGGAGCAACGTCTTTTAAAACAAAAAAAAAAGAAACAAAAAAGAATAAACTTTTTCCCAACTATGTTGGGGTCAGCTTCCAGGCTAACCAGATGCAGTTGAATACCAGTATTTTACACGGAGCGACTGCTACCAGATCTCTGCAACCCAGTTACTGGGCAATGCCGATATCTTAAAGTTAGATCGGTTGCCAGACTTCCGGGCTTCGGACTACCCGTAACGACTGTCATATGTATTCGTATGACACCCGGGACCGACGGCTTAACGTGCTCTCCGAGGCACGGAGGGGTCTCGATGTGTAACAAATGGTCACCCATCCACGGACTGACCGCGGCAAGTGCAGCTTAACCTCGCAAATCGTACGATAGGCGCGGGTGTTATTTAGCCACGAGCCCCTCTGTGCCCTTACATTACTAAGGGTGCGATATATAATGTTTTATATTGATTTAGCTTTAGCGTGCTTAATGTGATATCAATCACATCACTCGGGAGAATGTTTACTAGAGTGAATGTTCATTTTTATTTCATTCCATCTACAGTCACGTGTAATAATATGTATACACATAGAGAAATTCAAAAGCGATTTGCTTCTAAAATATCTATTAGAATTATGAAATATTACACACATATTAGTTTCTACAAATACATACGAATTATGGTTTCGAATTGTTCTTAATTACAACCTATTCTCTTAAAGAAATTAGCTTTTTAAGTTCGCTATGTGTATATATATATTATTACACGTGACTGTACAGATGGAACAGACAGAATGACAGAAATGAATGTTCATCTGTTCTTTTTCTCGAATATGTCGTCGAACGATGATGGTGTGCCTTGAAATTCGGAACCAGAGTGAACTTTTTTCTGTGTTCAGATGATTCATTTTTCGTTCATTCGGGGCGCGAGTGAAGGATGCCGAATGCCGAAATCCAAAGTCGTTGGATTAGTTCACCAATGAATGCATTCGAAATTTTTGATTCATTTTTGTTCAGACATTTCACTTCGTGTCAAAAGATTTTGAATGAATTGAACAAAAAGTGAACCGTCTCAAACACCTGCGATTGCATGCTTACGCAGCCGATCGAACAAACTCTCACAGCTAATTCCAGCTCCACGTTCTATCCGCGTGAACGAATGAGTGCTCACAAGCGCGAGAATGAAGATGGTCCACTCGTTTCGTCTTGCATCACCGCCCCCGCGTTGACTTTCGTGTTGGTATTTTGTGCAAAAATCAAAGCAGGGAGCTCGATGATATTCTGTTTATTATCAGACAATACCATAACTTTGCGGACGGTGCCCATTTGTTTCTTGACTCTCATCTAATGTTTCTCGTCGCTCGCAAACGAAAACGAAAAATCCAATCTCCACTGTGGTTCAATGAAATGACAAAGTTTTTCTTTAAATGCTACCAAAATCAACCAATTAAGACACCTAAAATTGAATAATGCTATGAATATTTCTACAACTATTCTTACAAAAAGTGGGTCGTTGGAGGAAAAAAAAAGCAAATATAAGGCTATTTTTAGTATAACCTGAAAACTATTTGTTCAGAATCACCAGGGGAATCAATTGGTATGGTTTTATACCATGTTATATTTTTTCAAAAAATAAGTTCATATTTCAATTTGGATTATTGGAGGTTTCTAGGCATATCAGCGGACTGCGAACAGATACCGTGAGGCTTGAGAAGGTTGGCTCGGTAAGTTTCCGTTAGACAACTCCTGAGTGGCACATCTCACGCATTTAGCACTCTACTGGGGAACTTAACGCAACATAAACGAACACGTAATTTGGAGATTTATAAAAAAAACTGGTCAAGTGCGAGTCGGACTTGCGCACGAAGGGTACCGTACCATTATCTATAAAAACGGCAAAAAAATCACGTTTGTTGTATGGGAGCCCCCTTAAATATGTGTTTTATTTTAAAATAAATTAATTAATTTTAAAGTGAATATACAACTTAATATTCTGTGAATATTTCAAGCGTCTACCTGTTGCCGTTATCAATATCGAGCATAAACGAGCAAAAAAGTCACGTTTGTTGTATGGGAGCCCCTTAAATATTTATTTTATTCTGTTTTTTAGTATTTGTTGTTATAGCGGCAACAGAAATACATCATCTGTGAAAATTTCAACTGTCTAACTATCACAGTTCATGAGATACAGCGTGGTGACAGAAGGACGGACGGACGGACAACAGAGTCTTAGTAATAGGATCCCGTTTTGCCCTTTGGGTACGGAACCCTAAAAAAGGTTCGTAGCATGTGGCGTTCTATAGTTTCTGCCTACCCCCATGGGAAAAAGGCGTGAGTTTATGTAAGTAAAATTAATTAAATATTTTGAAAGTTCTGATGAAACTTTTGAAGTTTTGGAAATAAATAATCAATTTGCTTTTCTTTGTTAAGTATTGCATATCCGACATGGGTAGACTGTTGATCCTAAAATCTGCTATATTATAAGATCTAATTGTACACAGTTACGCAATAAATAATTTCTTATTCTTATTCTTAAAAATCCGATCGGGGTGTCTCAGTTTTTGTGTATACTAAAAATTGTGTTGTATATGTATTTTTAGTACACTACGCGTGCACAAAACCGTTGTAAAACAGAAACCACATAGCTGTAGCAGCAGCAATTCCAGCAACCTGCATCTTAGAAAATTCTCACTCATGGGCACTCGCCTCGGCAGCATCTGCTCATCAAGCGCCTGGCACGAGAATCTAGAGCTGACATAATGAGTTGTCGGTTGATGAGGATAAGTGTGTCAAATCGATCAACTTTTTGCGAATAGATATTGATTGATGTGATTAGTCCTAAGCAACATCCCTTGCGGTTTTTCATTATGGCGGTCTATGATGAGGCCTATCTTTAGTCATGGATATTTTCGGACTAATATGTTAACAGCGATATAGCTAAATGATTCTACATGTTTAATATCAGCTACATCGACATCTTCAAACTCTGCCGTATCTGCTTTAGTTTCTATAAGGGGTTTACGGACTAATATTATAATGATGATTACCAATTAAAGCAAATATAATACTCCTTCTTCGTTTAAACGACCACCCTTGTACATGTTTATTATCAGTTATGTCAACGTATTCAAATTTAACCTGATCTGAGTCAGTATCCATATTTTCACGGCATATTAATCTTCTACAACACTAAAAAATATCTTACAAACAAAATTAACTGAAATAAATTAATCTATAATACAAGGTAAATTCCTAATAATTTCTCTGCTAGATATTTTAAATTGACGGTTAGTCGATATTATGTTCTTTAAAAAAAATATTAAATAAAGAAAAGAAGGTTGCTTACCCACTCCAAAAAAATTATTCTTTTCGTCTGAGGTTGCTTATTACAAGCTGTCGTTCGCAGGGATGAAAAGGTGTCGCTATCGCGATAGCTTTGGAGAGTATTGCTCTGAGGAGAGTACCGTTTACAAACGTTGTGACGGGTGGTGGCTGACTGGCGGGGGTCCAGGCCTATAAAAGGTCGGGCACACTGCAGATCGGCCTCTTGTGCCGCTGCAGTTGCCCTGTTAAGTACCACACCTGCTCAAGAAGACCCTGAATTCCTCGCATTGCACGAACCATGCCCTGTTGTTCTCTTTGTAATTCTAAATTAAATATATATAGTGTACGGTTACAAGTGTTACTCTTTATCCTCCCGTAAGTACACGCCTGCTAAATTTTATGTGCACATGCTAGTTGAGGGTTGACTCCTAAAGTCACCCTAAAGTGTTACAACGTAAAAAAAAAACATACATGGGGCGTTTTATGACTTGCATAAACCTTTCTTTCTCTCTCATCCTCCTGCCATTATCTCAATTTCTTTGGGTCGACACAGCATGTCTTTTTTTCCATATTAGTATCAGCCATCACCTTAGTGTTCACTTCTTTCTTAACCACACCATCTTTCACACAATCCATCCATCTCTTCTCTGCCTCTTTTCTTATAGCATCTACATCCACATTCATAAAAACTTTTCCTGTAATATACTCCGCATTCCTCCACATCACACGTCCATACCATGACAACAGAATGCCTGCCTTTCTGTTAATTGGTACTTTTAATTCCCTTTTACATATACATTCTTTATCCTATCTATTCCCATTAGACTTCTTGTCTTTCTTTCGTTCTGGCATAGACATTTTCATACTTAAAATCGTACGTGTAATAATATAATCAAATCTTCATGGATGGAAGTGACTTCTGGTGTATTAGCGAAGAAACTTCTGCTAGAATCTATTTATGATCTACTATATTACCTTTCATTGTATGTATTTATAAGGATGGCATAAATCAAACCGATGGAGCACCGTTCGACTCTGCATATTAGTACGGGTTCAAACCTAAGGGTGATAATCATTAGCTTAGCCTTTTACCTACTATTTTCAGTTCAGCTTCCAGTCTAACCAGATTCTGAGGCAGCGGAATATTAGTAATATCGCCTAGAAGTACAGCTTGCGTCGTTTGCCCGTTTTTCTTTGGGATTTATAGGTAAGGCCCGGTAAACACCAATGCGGAGATGGGCGGAGAAAAGCGGAGAAGAGCGGTTTTGCAGCTAGGGTGTATCCACTGTAACTGAGCGAAGATGTGTGACGGCTAGAGCAGAGCTGAGAGGGGATAGGCCCTCACACGCGAGTCGAGTCGACTAGCGGCGCAACGTTGCTCGTACTCGTCTTTGCTGCGCGCCGTCGCGTCGCTTGCTCGACACTGTTCACATCTCCGCTTTGATCACGCCAAACAATTTGAGACATCTCTCCTCGCCGCTTGAACCGTGTCCACTGAAGCTAAGCAGAGGAGATGTGTAAATAACGAAATCCTATTGGTTGTTTACGACACATCTCCGCTCTTCTCCGCCCATCTCCCCTTTGGTGGATACCGGGCTTAAAGTAGTGCCACGATGTAGGGCCCTGGGCAAAAAACCCGTGATTTCACATTTAATAGAGTCTGGGGCCAAGTCGAAAGTTTTGTTAACCGGACAGTTTCACTGCTTAATTCATGTAAAATATTAGTAAAAAATATGAAAAGAGTTTATTACGATATTTATACCAAATATGTCATTGACATTATGTCACCAGAGAAAAAGTAAATAATCATAGAATTAAGAAAATATACAAATAAAGAGATGTTTTTATCAAGATATTACCTAAATAATTTCAGCTCTCTTAGAAGCTTGTGAATAGATTTACAGGTCATCCACATAAAGGTGGCTGATGGAAGAAGTTGATTGGAGATAAAAAGATAATTATGAGAGGAAAGCACCTTTGTGCAATGTCGGTACAGAACAAGTATCAAGCCACGAAGAAAAAGCACCTTCAACACCAATCGGTCGTGGCCACACAGGTAACTTCAATCCTTAAAACCAATCTCACCATTTTAGGTATTATTAAGAGGGCAGAAATGCCAAGAATTATATCAAAGTCGACGATGTAAAAGGTGATACTACATAATATCGTGTCTAATTTCATTTTTGTCTACGTAATTGAGATCTTTGTAAGGTTCAAAGTGAGATTTAAAAACTTAACCGAGCAAGTATTGTTAAACAGCAAGAAAATTACGTCAAAATGCTAACAAACGTTGTCAACGTTTCTCAGGCATTCTTTTCTTATTTGTACAGTTAGCGGCAAGCTAATGGACAAACAAGGGTCGCGCCAATGTTGATTTTTAGTTAGACCGTGCAAGAACGCTTGTATCTTCCAAGATTTATTTACGTCGCCATCGCAGGCGTCTGCTTGGATATACAACTTCCCGTAGGATGTTGAAATAAGATCACGGCTTAAATTCTGTAGAAATAATAAGCCTTCATAATGATTTATTTTGTGTTGATGCTCCATTATCTTAATGTAATGTATTTTATTATCATAACATACAGTATATGTATTTTTAGGGTTCCGTACTCAAAGGGTAAAACGGGACCCTATTACTAAGACTCCGCTGTCCGTCCGTCTGTCCGTCCGTCCGTCTGTCTGTCACCAGGCTGTATCTTATGAACTGTGATAGTTAGACAGTTGAAATTTTCACAGGTGATGTATTTCTGTTGCCGCTATAACAACAAATACTAAAAAAATAAAATTACATAAATATTTAAGGGGGCTCCCATACAACAGATATAATTTTTTTTGCCGTTTTTATAGATAATGGTACGGAACCCTTTGTGCGCGAGTCCGACTCGCATTTGGCCGGTTTTTTATTTACTATTAAACTGCTGCAGCACACTTGGGTAACGGATTGTTGGTCGCGGAATGTTATTATTATTGCACAAGAGGATGACGCTGGTCATATCCTTGTTTTATAAAAAATGGAATTCGTTGCTCTACTGTATGATTTCTCCCATATAGAATGCGTTTAGAGACACAAATCTTATACATGCACAAATATAATATTATATTTTACTCTATTTTACACCCGGCAGACCCGGAACAACTCACATGCAAAAATACCCAGATCCGGAGCAACTAGCTGAAAGCCATACAAATTTTTGTTCCGTGCGGAAAGCGAACCCACGCCCGCGCCCCGTAGCGTAAAAAGTCAATCGCTCTGCCACTGCGAAAAACGTGTCATCGAAAACAATTATTAGTCTCTTATGGCACCCAAGGTAAGAGAGAAGTTGGGTGGCCTATTATAAATCAGAAACGGTGGACATTAGGGCCTGCGCCCATAGGCGGCACGGAATGGCAAAGGTTTTTTGAAGCTCAAATCATTTTAAACCTTATGTTAATACTATTAGCACTCATATTTGCTTAGCATACCGCGGGATGCTTCCTTGTGCGGCATGCCGAAGCATCTCGCGGTACGGTAAATACGAGTCCTAAATGGTATTACAATGGTTTTAAATAATTTGAGCATAAGGCATACAACTATTTGCACTACTAGGCGAAATAAACAACAAAACAAAGGGCTGTAGGTACCTATATGATGAAATATTACCATAACCATGCACCGTGAAGTCACCCTTTTATCGTTTATTGCGCAATTAGAACGGCACGGGCTCTCTCTCATATTAGCAAAACTAATTATTCGAAGCGATGTACGGAGCCCACAGAAAATTCCTCTGTAATTGCCCTAATGTCTTCATTTGTACCAATTATCGTAATAAATATTTATTAAGAAAGTAATTTTGTTTAAACATAATTACTTATTCTAATTTGATATGAGCTAGAGCCGAATTTAAAATGTCGTCTGTAATTTTTTTGAAGTATTTTGGTTATACATATTTACCAGTTTTACTTGGTACATTCATACAATAACACAATAATGTATTTTAAAAGGTATTTCATGGGTGACATGGTACAAGTTTCTTCTGATGAGGTGATGTAATATGTTACTTTTTAACCGCCTTCCAAAAAAGGAGGAGGTTCTCAATTCGGTTGTATTTTTTTTATCCTTTTTAATATTTGTTACCTCATAACTCCGTCATTTATAAATTTAGATATTTTTTTTATTTGAAAGGATTTTTTTTACTTCCAGATTGGTCCCATTCAAATTTGGTGAAGATCTGATGAAGAACTTCGGAGATAGACGATGGAACTCCTCAATGACAAACAGTACGCATAATGTGATGATATGATTATGTTACGAGCAGCGTCTTTAGTAGGTCTAACCATGTTTTAATTAAGGCCACTAAAACGAAAAAAATAAAAAACACTTAATTCAATTTGGTTCAGCGTGGATTAGCACCGACTTCTGAAACTGTTAATTTTATAATATGGTAATTATTTTATTGTTTTCATCGTTTTTTTGAAGTCGGTTTTATTTTTGTTAAAATGTTTTTTATAACGTAACACAACATCACGCCTGTATTCACCCAAGGGTTGGGAGAGGTGTTTAGTAACACCCTCATTTTGCAGTTATGTTAAAGTCGCATGTAATAGAGGGCGAGCCTATTGCCATCAACCGGGCACAAATCCAAACTCCAGGCTACTACTGAGGAATTCTACACTGAAAAACCCAATAACACTGCCCGACCTGGCGATCGAAACCAGGACCTCACCGATCAGCAGTCGCGCTTACCACCACTAGACCAACGAGGCAGTATGTAACTTTTATAATAATCATTCCTACCTTTTCCCAACTATATTAGAATAAGCTTTAAGTTTGTGGCTGGGTACTAGAATTTTAACATTTAGAGTTGGAACTTCTATATTTTTACATTGTATTTCGAACCGAAAAACAAACATTTCATATAACACAACTACTTCTTAAACTGCTACACATTTTATAACCCAACATCCACGTTGTAACTAAAATAATCATTGGAAAAGTTTGATTACAAAAGGTGGCATTGGATTCATTTTTTCCATAACCGAAGAAGATACTCCTTGAGGAATAAACAGTTTGATATCGCCGGCATCTGCACAAGTTTGGAGCCCTAGGGACGTTGGGGCAAAGTCCTGTCTCCATCTTCTTATATTGGTATTGTCTGTCCTGTATTTTGGTTTTATATATATACCTTATCTAGGTTGTTTTTTTTTCAGAAACTTGTATTCAACTTTCATATTATAATCAATCTAATAAGTTCTAGTTCATACTTCTACTTGACCCACTGACTTAAAAGGACAATGCCAGAAATTCTATAGAGCTTTGCCCCACCAATAAAAGTCAGTTTACAAGCATACCAAATGTAGCATTTTATTGGTGATTTATTTCTGATAACTAAAAATATGTCTAACTGCCTTTAGGACTTACTGTTTCTGTTTAAATCAAAGGAAACTTATTATATTTAGGTTACCTTAAGTTTTTAAATAACATTAGGTTAGGTGCAATTTCAGTGGTGAAAATAATAAATAAGCAGGGAAAGGACGGAAGGTACCTACTCAAACTATGATCCAGTGCTACCACCAACCTTAGTAATACTATGTTAATGCTGATTTAATGCTGATCGGGAATAAGACATAATGATTTATGGTACAGTCAGAAGGAGTATAGTCAAAGACGATAGGCACACACAATAATAACAACAATAACACTTTGATAAACGAGGCGTCACATATTAGTTAATTCATTCATTAGTAACATTATTATATGAGTCTATTTGGCTGGATATTAGTGACGGTCATAGGTACATGACAAGGAGCTGACGTTATGAATTCTTCTTTTTGTTCTGTCTTGCGGAGGAAAGAGTTCATACTTTGTGTTAACTTACCACGTCAATGACGTTTCATGACACCTAACGGGCAAGTGCGAAAGAATGACTGTAATACAACAATATGTAATACAAATTAATACAATATGCATAACAATTACATAAAATCCATGATTGCTACGTGTATTTAAATCCGTAAAACAAAACATTTATTAAAATACATAAATAATATTTTATAATTATGACATTTTTAATTAACAATTTTTTTACGGCTTTTGTGCGTACTAACTAACGCAATTGACATTCGTTTTTCTCAAAGCGAGTTAAACAGGTAATGGATTGAATAAATATCTTTTTTCATTAGCTTCTTTTCGGAAACATCTACAGAATAACAGTTTATTACCAAAGGGTTTTATTTTCATATAATAATTTTCATTAATTTACATTATGTGTAAATTAATAAAAGTAGGTGGGGCACGATCTGGCATTGTCATTTGCATGTTTTTGAAATGCATTATTCACATGCCTTCTATGTATGTTATAGGTAGCTCAGTGGTATATTTGATGGTACATTGATTAAGAGCTAAGACGTTGACTGGTTAGATATATATAGATATTAAAATACCTGGATTAATAAAACAGTAACTACCTCGTTGGTCTAGTTGGTGAAGCGCGACTGCTGATCGTGAGGTCCTGGGTTCGATCCACAGGTTGGGCGAAGTGTTATTGTGTTTTTCCGTGTAGAATTCCTCAGTAGCAGCCTTGAGTTTAGATTTGTGCCTGGTCGATGGCAATAGGGTCGCCCCCTATTACAATGGGACTTAAATATAACAGCGAAATGAGGGTGTTATTATACACCTCTGCCCATCCCTTCGGGGAATACAGGCGCGTTCCACAAGTTTTGTGTATTATGTAATTCAGTAAATACTTCTTCTATCTGTATGTACTGTTGTACCTACTAGCTATATTTCTGCAGTAATGAAAATAACAACAAGTACCTAAAATTTTGCCTACAAACAACTTTTTCCATTTTGTTTTTAACTGAAGTACAGGTAGGAATATTAAAACGAGGTCGTTCAATATTTGTAGGTCAATACGTTTGTATTAAAAATCCCGTTTGATCCTTTGTGTCCCCCAAAATCTGTAATACAAAGTAACAAATTGATGTTTGACCGCGATTGACTCTTATTACATTTTTGAATTGAAGTAAAGGTCAAGTCTTTGTTAATTTAGTTTTCCAAAGCGTTCATATCGAGTTTTTTGCAAACAAATCGGCTCTGTTGAAGTATGGATAAAATTGTGTGCAAAATGCTTTTTAGCATATTGGGCCACTGTCTATGTATTTCGATTTATTCAAAATTGGAATAATATCTTTGGGATTTAATCAATGAATACTTACTTCATCTGTTCGGAAAGAGAACCGTCGTGGATTTGAGAGCGTCGCAGTGTTTAATTACCGTTTATACAAGGTTAGTCGAAAAGGGGGCACTAAGCCGCGGGCCGCTTAATGTATCACTGATGACTATTTTAAAGCAAGTGTTAAAATTTCAAAATTCGATAATTTTTATTTGCATGGAAAATTATATTAGTTTATTCAAAAAAAAAAACATACCTACTTTAGTTATGAATTCAGAAAATTAAGTTTTTATTCCGTGACCCCAAATATGACCTAAATTGTAAACACAGCTGATCATAGCTATGGACAGATAGATTTTAACATATTTTTTACGAAATATTTGAAAAGCTATTTCTCTTAAACTATCGAGGTTTGGGGAAAGTCGAAGAACAAAAGTTATCCCTTATTATGGGTACTTTAACACCCTTTCGGCTTAGTACCCCCTTTCCGACTAACCTTGTATATTGATAGCAACGCTAAAATACAGTAATAGTTAATATGGTTATAGTAAACTAGTTATTATACTACATGGTATGACATATTAAGGTGTTTGTACTAGGTAAACGTACGTAACTCAATAAATACAATTTTATCTAATGTTAGTTCCTTTTTACGCAACGACTTGGCAGCGGTCCTCTTTGTAAACAGACTTTATGAACTTATTATACCTATATAATACGATTTTAAATGGCAGATTTTTAATTATAGAATGAAAGCAGAGAATACAGCCATGTATTTATTAGTAAAAATTGAAACAAGAATCTACGCGTTACTGAAACGTTGACACAAGTTGCGTTAAACACTTATATTATAAAGTTTAACTTAGTCCATCTCTTAGACCTAGTATTATTAATACTATACTTAAACCATATTTTGGAATAAGGCCGTACGAATCGTATTACAAAAGTTAAGATACTTGTTACTAAAACCAAGTCTTACGAGTACGTCAAACTCCATACATAAAAACGTTTAACAAAAATGAAACCGACTTCTAAAAAAAGAATAAAATAAGTAATGACCATATTATAAAATTCAGAAAGTTTCAGAAAGTTTCAGAAATCGGTGCTGACCCACGCTGAACCAAATTGAAGGCATCGACTTCTGAAACTGTTAATTTTATAATATGATAATTATTTTATTCCTTTTTTCGTTTTTTTGAAGTCGGTTTCATTTTTGTTAAAATGTTTTTTATTTTTTTCACTTTAGTGGCCTTACTTAAAACATGGGTGGACCTAGGTACTAAAGACATAACATATCGTAATATAATCACATTATGCGTACTATTTGTCATTGAGGAGTTCCATTGTCTATCTCCGAAGTTCTTAATCAGATCTTCACCAAATTTAAATGGGACCACTTCGAAAGAATATTCTTTCATATAAAAAAATAATTTTCAAAATCGGTTTATAATCGACGGTATAGTGAGGTAACAAACATTTAAAAAAACAGCCGAATTGATAACCTCCTCCTTTTTTTGGAAGTCGGTTAAAAAATGGTGTTTAAGCCATGTTTAGTCCAAACAACCGTTAAATACGATTTTCTGGTGAGAGAGTACATGTTTACGGAGCAAAATCTCCGATACATGGTTTTTAGAAACATTTATATGGTGTTTCAGAAACTGCTGACACAATCATATTGAATCCAAGATATTGTTCTTTTGTAAATACATGGCTTAAGGACCCAAAAGGAAAGTCTTTTTATTTTTTTATATCCATAAATCTATCTATCTAATACCTTTAAACGAGCAATTCTTGTATGTCAACGATTTTCATGAAATTTAGTATGCAGGGGGTTTCGGGGGCGATAAATCGATCTAGCTAGGTTTCATTTTTAGAAAACGTCGATATGCCAAAAAAGAACCGAGCAAAGCTGGGTCATCCAGGTACTCATATTTATCTTAATTATTTAGTAACAATAATTATAATAATTGTATAGTAAACCTATATAGTTTGTGATTAAAAATGATCAATGATTAAAACATTTTTTTTAAATGCCACAAAGTCCTACAAGAGAAAAAAATTGCCATACCATTTTGAGCTCGTGTCCGCGCTATCCGTCCAAAGCACGCCACCCACATAGAATATAAAATATTTGCAGAGTATTCGTTCACATGGGCAGACAGGCCTTTCAATCAGCTGGTGACAGTTAGATTGAATCCAATATGGACTGAAACCGATGGAATAACAGTAATTGACGGACAGTGAATTCTTTTCGACAGAAAGTATCCCTTCCTTTGAATAAAATTGAGGGAAAATGGCAATGGCGAATGTAATGATTTAAAACGTAAAATTGTTGTTAATAATATTTGGTACTGTAGATAATTTATTATGTTGCGATTATCAAATATGTATCTAAAATAAAATACCGTATTAAAATTGATTAAACACACACTGCGCTCTACAACGCAAGTAGCAGATGTTGGAGAAAAAACAACCAGGCTTAAGTGGGAGTGGGCCGGTCATGTCGCTCGAATGCACCCGGAGAGGTGGGCAAAGATCGTCACTCACTGGACGCCTGAAGGAGGACGTCGTCGTCGAGATCGACCGTGGCGTAGGTGGCGTGACGATCTAGACGTGTTTGCGGGGCTGGCATGGTTAGAGGCGGCACAAAATAGAGAGGTTTGGATGGCAAAAGGGGAGGCCTTTGCTCAGCAGTGCGACATTACATAGGCTATTTAAAAAAATATGTAAAATTGCACTTACATTATTTCATCGTAGAGCTGCTCCGGGGGAACTGTACTCCTTTTGAGTACTACGTACAATACGTAGTGATAATAGGTACACAAAAGCCTATTATCACTTTTTACTAGTCTTGGAAGCCGTATCAGTAATTTAAAAGAGCAGTAAAGTGGATGTCGTCTGTAATTTAAAACCATGATTTTTAGCTGTCAGTGGAGCTTGCCTATCGTGGCGAGGAGATGGCGGGACGCTAAATAGATTTAATAAAGGTTGATTAACACTACCAAAACTGGCAAGGAAATCCAGAGCCCTCCTTACTACTACTATTACTAGCCTACGACCAGCTGTGGGAGGTCAGTAACAGTCTGAGTCACATTTCGCGTAACCCAAAATTGCAATTTAACACAACATAACACAAAATTACATTGAACTTCCCGAACTAAGAGATTGCGACACCCAAAAGTTGTTCTCATAAACTAACGGGGAGTAAAGTATACATAATTCAGTTATATCGCAGAAATAGGTCAAAAGGATGTGACAGCAGCGTGTAAGACCATAATGGGGTTGTGCACTTAGCACGCTAATGTGTTTCGAGACTATTTATTTGTATTGACGTCTATAGGCTAATGTTCTGGTATTGGTTTGATGCTTCCTTAGTTAGAAAAAAGTTTGTCTAGTTTTTATAGTTCATTTTGCTTGTTAGAATCGGCCTAAAGTACTTTGGTGGTTTCGCCTTTTTGTAGTTTATATTCCAATGTATTAACTACTGCCTAGCTAATATTCTATGGCAAATATTCCGTGGCTAATATTCTTTCTAGTATATCGTGATTAAGATTCTAATATTCTGTGGGATATAATTGAAAACATCGATATGAGACAGACGTGTTTTCTTCTAATGATGGTTGGAATGCTGAAAGTATTGCGAGAAGGCAAGAGCGTACGAGGTTTTTTAAAATAATCAGGGTAACTGGCTTTTTATTGTCATGATTTTTGGTAAATATTTTTATTGATGCGGGTTTTGAAACGACGCATTTCAAAGATCGATAGCAGATGCACCTGACGTTAACTCGATAAATATTAAAAATAAGAGGTAAATTATACAAAGAAGCCAGCAATTTTTTAGGTATATCCAGTTAGTCACTTCCATAACATATTATCTAGGGTTTAACCGCTTCAGCGTCACGTTAAAGTTCTTAAAAGCTGTTCGCGGTACGTGTATCAACATACAGCAGTCAATTGAGCTAACGGGACCAAAGGTTTAGTGCTAAACTTGTCCTGACGACCTTGGGTATGAACATATTTACTGTAATTAAAACTTGAAGGGTCGGTTATGGCTGAATATTATGTTGCCTTTGCTTTGTGTAGTGCTTGTCTCTGTACATGGGAATTAAAGCAAAGCTGAGGGTTTTCTTCGAGGGATAACTTTTTTTAAAGTATTTTTTTTATTTTCGTCAGTTTTTGTTTTTACTGATCTTTTAATCATTACTTTACGCTGACAATGTTTACATTATATTCTTGTTTTATGTTGTTTGACCTGGCGATTTAACATAGCAAATAGTAATTTCATAACTCTTTGTTTTTCGTTTATCTAGAATAAAGGCACTCTTTTTATTTTTAAAATATTTTACGTAATTTATGTGCGAGAACCAGACGTGCCCGAAACCTCAGCAGTTAACCCCTTGAAATGCCTAAACACACACAAGCCTTGTTTGTTTAGCACAAATTATTAAATGAAATCCCAAACATTGGAACTTACAAACCCCAATTATGACGGCAAACATTTAGCAAAATTGAATTTGAACACTGTCGAATCAATGCGACTTTATTCTAATGTTCCGCTGGTTGTTAACCAATTAAACAATTGCATAACTAGGTTGTTCTGACGCGAATAGATTTTAAGTTGGGAACAACATGGCGTCGCGACCGTTACATTCAAACTTGCATCGTTCGTTTGCACTTGTTATCATTTGATTAATTGTACAAACGATTTGTTAGTTTGCGTCTGAGGTATTCTAAGTGAAAGAGCTTTTTCGTTTAGATAATTATGGAAATGGGAATGGATTTGTGAATTGAAATGGGGTACCTATATCCTACAGGTCTTTAGAGGATAAAACACCGGTAACTTTTTATAGTGGATTGTATTGAATTATAATTTACATGGGAATAAAAAACGGTTGACAATAATTTGCGTATAAACAAGTATTAAGAGAAGTACGCGCTCAATTTGATAATAATAAATTATTTATGTATAATAGTAGCAGAGGCATAGTAGCTCAGCAAGGGTAATTCTCTGCTTTTAAACTCAATGAGATAAATAGAGAGACAGAGAGAAGCTATCGATTTGTTTATATGAACTGCCATCCGATTGATTTATTAACTACGGTAGGACTGATTACAGATGTCAGCTTCTCCGAAGATTAATTCTTGCACTTTTTTGATTTAGAATCTGTTTCAGATTTGGACGCCTGAAGTATGTCACACCTTGCCTTTTACTGTTTTATTTCAACCTCCAACTTCCTTAATGACTTAACTTTCCTTGCTATAATAAAGCTATTAGAATAATATAATTGTAACTATGTCTTTATGATAAAAGTGTGTTATCTAGGTCGTCACTTGTTTCATTATACGACACTCTCCGAAGTAGATTTCAGCCATAGAGCAAACTTTATGCAGTAAGTCAATTTGATTTAATTTTTATATTAAGCCTATTAATTTATGGCCATATATAATTGAAATGTAAAAAAATTGTAACGCGATATTCTGCTGTCTAACGGTTGTCAAATCCTCATTTTAGTCTGATATTATTGTTTTTTTTTTAAATCGAACAGCTAGCAGTGTATGTTGTGTATTTAACATATACACAGTTAGCTGCTCGATCGAGCCCATGAGGTCCAGAGAGGCTTACTGGACATTTTTTAAATTGTGTTGATAGCTTTTGATAGTCTTAAATGATAAAATTAATAGATCCACAATGACCTAAGTGTGCTTGAGAGTGGTGCCATCTGTTGAAAAATTTTAGAATCACTTTTAGGCCGTTGTGGCTATATTATTTTCATCATTTACGACAGTAAGGTAAGCTTTAGCTTCTCCTGGGTAAGCTCACTCCATCGTAGACTTTGTCTCTGTCTCCTCTGACCTAAACTAGAGTCAAGAGCAAACCCATTTCAAATAAAATTAAAAAATAAAGTAAAAAAAAACAGTTAGGCCCCTCTGGTCCTCATGGCCTCTTTTCTGCATGACATGCCTGCATTTTAAACGACTGCAACCAAACCCAGTGTCTCGCAATCGTTGCTTTACTTAATATCATTTACAGTGGCTCTTGAGTTTCTACGGTGAAATTGCTATTAGAGAGATTCACGCCTAATGGACGCGTAATTGGCTGCTTCGCAAACTAATGGACAATTATGGCGATAGACGTACATTTTACGAGAATTATAATATTGTTATGCAGCTCTTATTATACATATTATTCTGTTAATATCGATAAGTCAAGGAGCATAAAAGATATGTAAAATCCCGGAGATCGAGATAGTAGAAGTTATTTGAACAGAAGTTCTTGTCACAGGTTGACCTAGTTTAAGAGTTAGGATATCATGTGTTAAGTGTTATTGGGTTTTTCTGTTTGGAATTCCTCAGTAGCAGCCCGTTTGGATTTGTGCCCCGTTGATAGCAATAGGCTCGCCCCCTATTACATGGGACTTTAACATAACGGCGAAATGAGGGTCTCTCCCTTCGGAATATAGGCGTGATGTTATGTTATGTGATATCTACATCTGTGACACCTGTATATTGCTAAAATTGTAAAATTGCTTCTCAACTGTTTTGCTGCATCTAAAATTGAAACCTGTACCTGAATACTGGTATACCTACGATCTGTTTAAAGTTAGTCGTATATGACGCAAGTATTAGGTGTGGAGAATAGTAACACCCATATTCTAAGACGTTCCTCCAAAACTTACTCGACTCGACTCCACCTCGACTCAGCCTTTTTCACAACCATCGGTAGTTATAGTTGACATAGCCGTCCCGACTGGAATTTTTTCCTCAGTCGAGGTAAGAAATCATCTGTCAAATTCAAGGTACCTCGGAACCTGTCTTATGGAAGGAAGTATCGTAGTTCGTATGTAGCAAAAAAATATTTTGAGGACTTTATCGAATATGCTTACGATAATCCTTACAACTATTTATCGCGGCGTTATTTGCGCGATGCAGATAATTCAAATTATGACATAATGACTCCATCGAGGAACCTCAAAGTTTACTCGAAATTGCGATTAAGAATATAATTTTAAAGGTGTTTTCGAGGCAGTTCTGAGTCGAGTAAGTTTTGGAGGAACGTCTTAGAATATGGGTGTAAGTAACATTAGTACTCGTAAGTGACACATAGTAATTTATCACTAACTTTAAATCCATTTAAGTAATACTGTTTATAAATGTTCCACACGGAAACGATTGCAAATATGTGTCTTCACTACATTCAAGTTAAAGTCTGTTAAAGCCTCAATATTTGAAGGAGAGCCGAGTAAATATTATTGTTAGAAATATTTTCGTAGCGCATCGACAAAAATCCCAGATAACTCAATATCTAAACAGGAGCTCAGTAGAATCAGTGGCGCCGGTCAATATTGCCTGATACTCAAGTGTTCCTGATGCGTGAACTCTGTGGATTTCCGATAGAAGAAGTCGAGTGCTGTGTCCATACGCTGCGGACCAGCGACTGTGTTTGCTAATCTCAGTGTGTGCCGATTATCCGTCATAGGTATTTGATCGGTTCTATATACGTTTCTGTGAGACTTTGGTACAAGTTAAGAAATGCGTTTATGTTCGGGTCATAGAAAAAGCCAATGATATTATAAGTAAAAAGGTGTAGATAGGTTATAAGAGCTCAGCAAGCGACACGTTAAAATGTGGCTAATTAGCCAGACTTGACGTCAGTGTCACGTTGCCAGCGTCAACGGGTGCACTTCACGTACCAAGTGCATTAAAAGTGACCCTAAACTTCCGAAAATGCCGTCGTGTGTTATGAGATATTGCACATATTATACAAGCAAAACTTCTAAAAGTCAAGGAATCACATATCATTCGTAAAATCCTATTTATCTTAATATTTTAACAAATCAAACATTATATTCCTAAAACGTCATTACCGATCATAGAGTAAAATTATGCCTAAGGAACAGACAAGTCAGTTGCCTGACAGTAGGTACAAATGGTGGCATAATTATATTATTATTTATACTCAAATGTATATTTTTATTTTTATTATGATGAGGGAGGATAAATTAAATATTATATTACTACATTGAATCAAAATATAAATTTTAGTGTGTGGTAAAGTAGAATGTTTATCTTTAAGTGTAAGTATTAAATAAATTAATTGTTTCTAGATTTCCAACAAACGAAGGTGCATCCAGTGGGTGGATATAGTCCGCAAACAGAGAAATGAAGAATTTTGGCAACCGAATAAATCGAATAAAATATGCTCCATTCATTTTAAAGTCGAAGACAAGTACAATATGTCTGGCAAGGGATACACTTTATTAAAAAAATCTGCGTTTCCTGTTTTGGATGTAATTTGTTTACGGTTTTGTTAATGTTGCATTTTTATAGCGACTTCGTCTACTTGAATATTATTATTACTTATTAACTCATCAGTGAATCGCATTTTAGGCATAAATCACGGTGTAAGATAAAATGTCATATCTGATTAATTTATTCTACATCGTTTCTACTACACTAGACGACTCACTCACGCAATTACATTTGTCTCTTTTTCGTTCGCGATAATCGAATCTTGCCATACTGTCTTGACGTCTAATCGTAATGAAGTGTGCTATTGCAATATTTAGTTATTTATGTGTGTGTTAGTGTGCCGTTTTTGAAGATCGAATGTTGTGTAGGTAACCTATCTACACCTTTTTACATAATTATAATATCATTGGTTTAAGCATATTTATCTGATTAAATATGTAATCTAATAGTTTTTAAGTAAAATTTGCATGCTATTTATAAGGTCTAAATGGGCTTGATCCGTACCTATTGTATTTTCATATAACACCATTCCCCTATGAACCCTATTTATTGCAAATAAATGTTTGTTTTTTTTTTGATTTGGAAGCTAAAATAATACGTAAAATTCATATAATGGTATGTACACACCAAGCTGACGAACGCCAATGAACGTTGCATAATTGATCACAGTTGGTCTAGTGGTGGCAAGCGCAACTGCTGATTGTGAGGTCCTGGGTACGATTCCCAGGTCGGGCAAAGTGTTATTGGGTTTTCTGTGTATAATGTCTCAGTAGCAGTTTGGATTTATGCCCGGTTGATGACAATAGGCTCGTTTCCTATTACATGGGACTTAAACATAACGGTGAAATGAAGGTGTTACTATACACCTCTGCCCAACCTTTCGGGGAATACAGGCGTGATGTTATTCAAATTCAAATTATTAACATTATTCATTATTGTCTATATTATTAACATCTCGCTATATTATTAACAACTCATACGATTAGGCAGTGACAGGTTGATAACGTGATGATGTATTGGTGTGATATATTTTGGAGTCAGATAATGTAGTAAGTGTCATAATAATGTCCTATAGCGTATAACCTATAGGTTCTCGGCTTATCATGGGCTTGTGATAACGTTTTTTTCCCACGGCCCACCTGTACGAAAGTGGTTACCGACTCCTATACAAGGTTAGTCGGAAAGGGGGTACTAAGCCGAAAGGGTGTTAGAGTACCTATAATAATGGACAACTTTTGTTCTACAACTTTTCCCAAAAGTCATTAGTTTAAAAGAAATAGCTGATCAAAGATTGCATTAAAATTACGCTAAATTCTACTTATCTATCCTCAACTATGATCAGCTGTGTTTACATTTTAGGTCATATTTGAGGTCACGGATTAAAAGCTCCATTTTCTAAATTCGTAACTAGAGCAGGGATGAAGATTTTTTGAAAAAACTAAAATAATAATCATTTTGCATGAAAAAAATAATTATTGATTTTTTAAATTTTAATACTTTCTTTAAAACAGTCATCAGTGATACAGTAAGTGGCCCGCGGCTTAGTATCCCCTTTCCGACTAACCTTGTATATCTGAATGTCAACGGTCGCACCCATAGACCGAGTAAGTAGGTTTACTGTTTGCTCATCAACCCGCATCGGACAGGCGTGATGGGTTAAACGTCCTAACCCCTCCATAACATGAAGAAAACATCAGCAATATTAAAAAAAAAATGCTGATGCGTTGCGAACCTTAGAGACAAAGTTGGAAAGTCTCATGTGCCTGTAATTTCACAGGCACCCATTCCTTTCAAACCGGAACACAGCAATGTTGCTTAGCCGCAGATATAAGTATGGTGGTAGTACTGTAGGGGGGCGAGGTATGGTGTTCCTCCTACGAAAAGGGAGGTACCTCCTACCAGGCGGGACTTATGCCTGGCGAGCCACTGCCCAACAGTTGTTTTTTTTTTTTTTTTTACTATTCGACTCTTGTAGATGGTCTTGCGGACCTTTTCTACGTAACCGGGCTATTATTGGCGAGACCAGAAGGGTCTCCGAACCAATATCTAAAACTAACTACCTAGCTAACTACGCTAACTACTGGAACATCATGACTATTATAGCAGCAACACCTCTAAGGGCATCCCTCAGGGGGGTCTCGAACCTCTTAGGGTGTTGAATGCGAGAGGACTGGGAGGGATACGACAGCTTGATGAGGGCTGTATTAATCGCGGTGTGACTGCGCGGAGTCAGAAGGGACTACCGGCTCCGCGGCTGCGGCGGGTGAGCACGGTGGATCGGGGGCGGCGGCGGTGGGACGTCGCGACGGGCCTCGTCGGCGAGGGCGATACGCCGGTCGGCGGCGGCGGTGTATATGTATTGTGCTAGTCGATTTATTCGCCTCCTGGAGGAGGGTGATATCGTCATCGGGCTCTAGTAGCGCATGCTTGGGACGGCGTAATATACTGATTTGGGAGGGCCCAACAGTTGATGTTGGGAAATTGTATATATACTAACTCCGTATCAGATCTTGATATCGCGATGCAGGACTTGGGACGTCTCCTTTGACAGCTGTCATTGTTATCGCTGTAGTCTGCTAGACAGAACTGTGGCGTGGATAGATGCCGCCACAGTACTTACCCGGCCGAACTTTTCACAAGGTTGTTTTAACAAAAGTTGAATTAACTGCTATTAAAACGATCATGGCTAAAGGGAATGTGGCATAAACACCACGTTTGGCAGGTAAATTGGTGATTGCCGTACGATCTTACTAGTATCCAGGTACCTTATTTTTTATCGTGGGAAAATCCTCATGAATGTCCCTCGCCTCGCGTCTGCCGGACTCTTACCGGCTTAATACCAACGGTGTTCCTCCTCCTGACCGTCGGCCGGGGTCGCGGGATTCGCATAAGCATGCACCGCAACCCCGACAGGAGTATTCGGGTACCTACATAATAATATCAAGTAGTACTTTACATTCAATTCAATTAAAGTTATGGTTTTCTGGATAATTTTAGACTCTTTCCTAATAAAAATCCTTAATCAGTTTAAGCAGTCTTTGCAGTCTTTGTCTGCCTTATAGCTTTAAGTATTATCGTAATAAAAAAGAAGTAAGCATAGTCATTTAAAGTGCGCAAAGTATTTTTTATATTAAGTAAGTAGCACAAACACCAAACGAAAAATTTCTTGAAACAACTTTAGGAATCTGTAAATTCCTTGAAGAGTTCTCGGGTTCAGATCCATAATGTCGTAATTTTGGTAGCTTTTTACCTAGCCTAGTTTGTCTGCTTCTAGAAATAGATTGTTTGAGTTACATTTGGCTATATTTATATAAAAGTAAGGCACGAACTTTTTGTCAAGCTGACTGCCGCGGATAAAAAGTTATCACTAACGCCGAATATTGCGACGGGCAACAACTACCAACCACTGTCATGTTTGTTCGCTGCAGTCCGCCGGACTAAATGCCCGTCGTCTGCTTAGGGCTTAATACTTAGATTGAATAATAATTATGTTAAATTATATATTTTAGATCCTTCATTCTTTTTACAACTTTTTATTTGTTTAGTCAACTGTTAGATTGAAATAAGTATGTATATGTGGTTGTAGAGGCACGAGAAGAAGTAGGAATTTGGACCCCGAGGCATAATATGGATTTTTTTTACCAATTGTAAGCGAGTTGGTGAAAATATCTTACAAAAATAGTTGAATATTCTATCTGCAAACGTAACGATTTTTCATAGCTAGAGTGGCAATTCCTGCAATGGTCACAGTAAGATAAAAATAAGCAGTGAGTTCCATTTACTGAGCAAGATCTTCCTTGTGAAAGCAAAAATACTTTATGCGTCCCAGTTGGTCGATACGGAATTCTTAGAAACTGAATTATCCACCGGGGAGAGAGGGTAAATAAAACCCACCCCAAAATAAATAGGGCTAACAACGTACACGTAGGCAATCATTTCGTTAAGAAAGTACGAGTCAAGTTATTTCTCTTGGGTGTCAGCGGGAGAGAGGGGAAGTTTGGGAAACTTGGACCACAAATCACTATTATGTCAACTTGTAGTGGACTGTGAAAGCCTTTGCGTTTTTCGGGGTGCATAGATTACTTTATGTAGTTTTATCAACTTTATTTTTTATAACAGTGTCGCATATAAACACTACTTATTCACAGTTTTCCTTGTCTCTCGAACAAAAAGCTGAGTTTTCCTCAATGATTTGGAAAGGGAAGCGTTCTCTGTTCATTGTTTCTCGCTAGCGGTGAATTACGAGATTGGAAAATAAACGTGACACTGTTTTGTGGTAATGTTCTGCGAAACTTTATAGATTTTTAGTGTAGTCGATGAACGAAATACGATTGGATCGTACTACAAAAGTTTAGACATTTGTTAACACTTGTAGAATCGTGTCTAACGACAAACTCTGTACGTAAAAACGGTGTTGCGGCGCTGTTTAGTCTGAACAGGTGTTAAACACAGTTTTGTGATAAGACAGCACAAGTTTTATTTTACTCTTTTATGCTACTGCTACTCAAACATGCAAATAAAAAACGTGTTTTGATGTCAATTGTATGTACCTAATAATAAAATAATAGCACCTTAAGCGAATTATAAAGTACTAGCTGTGTCCTCACGGCTCCGCCCGTAGCCTATGTTACTCAGTGATAATGTAGCTTTCTAACGGCAAAAGAATTTTTGAAATCGATCCAGTAGTTTTTAAGTTTATTCGTTATATACAAAAATACAAATCTTTCCTCTTTATGATATTATTAGTATAGATGATATTTAGTAAACGATATTAATCCAGCACTGATACGTTACTACTAAAAGTGCCAAGTATTGATTGTACTCCATATTTTAAAGTGCCCAGGTTAACCTAATAGTATTTGACCTAGTGCAGTCTTACCTTCCATAATGGAGCAGGTTTAAACTGAACTATAATTACCCTTCCGACGCTCCTGCGGGACTCGATTACAAAGAAGCTAGGAAATTATGAATATGCTAACTGAAATACGTATAGACAATGCAGAATCAGGTACTTTAGTGAAGTTGAATGGTAATAAAGTGTCTGGTTAGTAGCAGTGATAGTCTTCCGGTTGAACGCTTGTCTTCTATGTAAGAGGGTTTGAGTTCGATCCCGGCCCGTTCCTCTGACTTTTCGAATTCATGTGCGGATCAGAATTTGATTATCACTTGCGTTAACGATGAAGGAAAACATCTTGAGGAAACCTGCACACCTGAGAGGGTTCCATAAAGTTTTCAATGGTGTGTGTAGTCTGCCAACCCGCACCGGGCCAGCGTGGTAGACTAAGGCCTAAACCTTTCTCATTCTGCGGAGAGGCCCGTGCCCAGCAGTGGGACAGTAATGGGCTAATCCAAATGTCTATATCTAGATATATGTACATTATGTTTGACTTTCACTTTGGAGATGCAAACACGTTGCCATACGATAATAATAGAAAAGTAAGTCAAAAAAATGATAACCAATTAAAAAAAGGGTACACCTTATTTGGCAAAATGAACACGTTTCTTTCTTTCTTTCAGCAATCAGAGAACAACGACAAATAATACCGCGTCCATATCTTTACGTATCTAGCGACGAGCCGCTACCCGGTATGTCAGTTTCCTAAGTGACACAAATAGAGTACCATCTCTGCATACGGGCAATATAAAACGTGCTCGAAAACTTATTACTTTAGATATTGCCACAATACTGTATGATATGGCTAGATTTTCACGCCGGTTTGAATTTTAAGATGTGGTGTTTGAATAAAGGATTGTTCAGTATGTTATTGTGAGTAGGACACTATGTAAGTGTCAAGCAAACATTTGGTACAATAGTTTAATTGATAACATAATACAACATCACGCCTTTATTCCCCGAAGAGTTGGGCAGAGGTGTACGGTAACACCCTCATTTTGCCGTTTTGTTTAAGTCCCATGTCATAGGGAGCGATCCTATTGCCATCAACCGGGCTCAAATCGGAACTCCAGGCTGATACTGAGGACTTCTACGCGGAAAAACCCAATAACACTTTGCCCGGCCTGGGGATCGAAGTCGGGACCACTCGATTAGCAGTCGCGCTTACCACCACTTGACCAACGGGTCAGTAAATGGAATATTTACAGCGCCCATTGGATTTACATACACCTTGCTGGTGATGCGTAAACACGCTTAAGAACGCAAAGCACGCTTAAGCACGCTTGCGCATCCTATAGATACCCCATTCCAAGCAATTATTGCAGCGCGAATACACGCGTCCGCTTTGAAGAGCGAGTCTATAAAGAGAAGGAAGACATCTCGATGATATAATTTTTCACAAATAAATCCTCATTTGTTCAATTTCATAAAAGACTATTAAAAAGTACTACATGCATAACCGATTTTTTTTTAATCTAGAATATGACAGTCTATACAATCTAGTGATAATGATTTCCTTATTGCTTAAAATTGTGCCCGGTAAATGGAAATAGGCTTACTCCTATCGGTATAATGATGACGTACAAAGTCCCCCTTCGGGGAAACAAGTGTGATATTTTAGTTATGCATAATTATTAATATGAGATATCTGAATTTCCACGAACTGACTATTGAAAACAGTTTATTCCTGCCTTACTTTATATAAGCAGTTCGTGTTATATGCTAGATATTTCAATGTTTAAGCTGAAATAACAAAAGTTCCTTTCATATTAAGCCAGTGCAAAAATAATGCAAGTTTACCATAAAAATATTTACCCTTGGTAAAACCGGAGTACAAACTTGTCCAACTTCCTCTTGACTTTGCAATGAAAAATATAACATAGTGTCTCAGCTGCACATCTACAAGTCGTTAAAATGGACTGGGGGAGAAAGGGGTTATTATGGTCCCTGGACGATGGGTACCATCATAACTTTTATGTGAGGGCCCTTTAATAGTGCTTTATAATTTAACGCTATATTTTGATGGATATGGTTCTAAGTGTTGTTGATTATGGAACTTAAATATTTAGGGGATAATGACGTGTTGTAGAATATAGGTTCTTATATTATGTAGTAATCCTTAATAGGAACAAATCATACCTATTCTTTTAATACCATAGTAATTATACATACCTATACCATATAGTGCTGCATACTGCATTCAGGCTTGATCAACTGTTTGGCGGAATTAACACTAAATATTGTTACTGTATATTTGTATGTCATGGATTTCCGCAAAGTAAACCCTGATTCCATTATTTACCATGTTTTTTTTTTCATTAGGTAATAGGTATCTACTTATTTCATTGGCCTTTGCAAAACACGTAGGAATTCGGTAACACAATGTGATGTTTTTGTAGCTTATTTTCAAGCATCTTAAATAACGAAACTGGAACAGTGAAACTGTGTGTTGCAATGTTATCTCGCTGACTGATTAACAAGATGGTGCGTTATTTGTCGCACATATTACGTCATTTATATCTACCGCATCTGCTTATGCTCATTTAAATCACCTACAATACCTTTGTTGTCTTTGGGCTTCTTCGTCTGTCTTCAGAAATAATTATAATACCTACCTATTCTACTGTTACTTTAAATATCTTGACACTAAACTCACAACGTACATTTTTGAATGATAGTAATTTGACTGTTTGGGGAACTCTTATAGGGTACTCTTCAATTAAAAGCGGACTGTATTTATGATGATATAATAATATGTATTATTATGTATTAGGAAGGCACAGGAGCCCCTGTCGCTCGCGCGTTGTAACGGTCACTGGCACAGAACATATATACCCTGACGGGAAGAATGTCAACTTCATACAAAGAAAAATGATCAAGACACTACCGCCATCTCTACGGTGCCCCAGCACAACAATCGTGGCGGAAAATTTGAACCAGTCATGTGATTTATAATATTAAAAGTATTGGAGACTAGAAACAATTCTGGCAATTCCAGATTACTTCGGAAAGACCATGAGTACTTTTAAACTATAAAGGTCCTTCCAAAGTAACCTGGAAATGACAGACTTGTTTCTAGTCCACAATTCCTTGAAGATATGAGTGGAGATGAAACAAAGGTATTTTTTAATAGTTTTATTAAATTAGCAAGTTGCATGTTGCAAATTGGTTACAATCCATTTTACAATGTAAAAAAAAATGATAGGCCAGGCTCAGATATTGCTGCATAGTCTTTGGAGGTGTCTAAAGGAATGTTTTTCACAAGTTCTTCAGGAACACAGACAACTTTATGCTAAAACAAAACAAAATATTGAAATTTAGTTTCAGCAAGTATGTTTTTATTACCCTTAAATCACTACACACAGGAATAAAAAAAACTCTTTGTCTTTAAACCCGACAGTTCCTAATAATCACTGTTTTTTACACTTGATTGCAAGTAACAATTTAAAGAGTAATACACACATCACTAGCAACTCAAAATCCATCAACATTGGATGTACTGTGACTGTCTATGGGGATTTTGTTAAGTTAAGAATAAAATATTATATTTCGTCACAAATATTTAGGTTAAAAATTACAATTACGTGCTCAATATTTGTGATATCCATTAATTTTTGCGATGGCCCAGGAATGGGACTTTTAGGATGGTGTGATGGTCCAGGTTGTGCAGAGTAATCAATTACGTCCAGAGTAGATTGATTCTGAAAAAATATTATTATAAATATTATGTTAACTAATTTTTATTAACTTAACTTTTAACAACTTTAACTGATACTACTAATTAAGAATCATTAAATCATTAACATATTCATCTAGGTTATATTTCCTGCAGATAAGACTATTTCATGGAAAAAATACCATTTGCGGGAAATATAACACTATAATAAAATTATGTTGATGATTTACACAATTATTAATCAATAAGTAACTAGTTTACAAACAATATTTATCAAGATAAATTATTGAAATTACCTCAACCTGTTCAGCATTAGGAACTGCATGACTGTTCAGCTTCTTCCCAGCAAAATCAATAAATGAGGTTATTTGAAAATGTAAGTTCATAATGTAACATTCTGTGTTCAGCATACAACTTCTGTTGAAAGTCTACAGAAGACCATACTCCGTCAGGGAATCAGAATTATGCCCACAATTCACAACTGAAAATAAATTAAAACTTGTAAAGCGATTGGTCTCTTATCCAAACAGATTTTTAGATTGTTATGATTGATTTATGTGGTCTTACCGCTGTGTATTTGTTCGCCCAGGTTTTGGAAATCGGTACAATTTAATTTCAGGCTCTGCATGAGGTGAGCTCCCACATTTGAAACATTTACGTCTCAGATTATCTCTCATGATTGGAAATTCTACCACCAACGAAAAATAGTGTCTCTGTCACAAAGTGTCTTTATCACAAATAGTCACGACAACACCACTTTTAATTCAACACAGTTGCGGAGGAGAACGTGCTCAAAAAGCAGAAAAAAGAAATGCTAAATCACAAAACTACAAACAGTACGTCTATCGTAAATAAAAAACGGCGGCCATTTGTAATGTAATTTGGTAAACACAGACCAGTGTTGCCATACGAGTATGATGACAGACCTATTAATTTATGTCTATCATCATACTTTACAATTGCTGACAACACAACGCTATCCCCAATAGGTATATTCGCATCGCCCCATACAAAGTTGACCGGGCCTGGTCACTGGCGAGGGCCGCCGCCTGTGGCGCGAGTGCGCATCGTTCCGTCCCGCGCGTCTCGCCTCCCCCGCGTTGGTCTGCGTTCGGGTGCGTTCGCGCGTGAACATTGACCTAGGGATAGCATCCATGGCTTTGATGGACTTCTAGTATGCAACAGTCATTGGAGTGTGACCAAATCTTGGCAACATAGTGGATTTCTGGTATGCTGTGTGTTTAAGCAGTGATAGCCTAGCTGTTAAACGCTTACCTTCCATGCAGGAAGGTCTGAGTTCGATACCGGCCCTTACCTCTAACTTTTCGAATTCATGTGCGGATCAGAATGTGATTATCACTTGCATTAACGGTGAAGGAAAAACATCGCGAGGAAACCTGCACACCTGAGAGGTTTCCATAAAGTTCTCGATGGTGTGTGTAGTCTGCCAACTCGCACCGGGCCAGCGTGGTAGACTAAGGCCTAAACCTTTCTCATTCTGCGGAGAGGCCATGCCCAGCAGTGGGACAGTAATGGACTAATTATGTTATATGTATGTGTGTGTTTATTGTGACTATTGTGTAACGATTGAGTGTGCAATTAAAACCTTCATCGACTACCTATTATCATCAACTACCTTCATCAACTACCTATTATTATGATATCGACACTGTGCCATAATATTGAGATTCATAGTAACAATTCCCAATATTAGACAACCGGTCCGGATTTACTTAGTTACGTAACCACGACGGGGTGTCTTATTTTCTCAGAGCAGCGTCCCAGGGACCACATTAAAGAAGCTTACACAAGTGTATAGCTTGCATTGTGGGGACTCCATATGTTATCCTTGAAGGAAATATATCCTAAAACTTTATCTCCCTCACAAATTGACTTGACTCTTGGAGTTTTATTCACTTTTTTTCGGTCCATCCTTTTCGATCGGAGTTGTCGGTAGTTGGTAATATTCGGCTATTGAGTTCGGTTTGAATTCGCATAAATGCTATTTGTCATTGCTCAGCGTGTTTGAGGGAATTGATTTTAGTATCTTGGAACCCGTAACAAAACTAATCAGAACAGATAATAGGAGGAGAATGTTATCTTACCCGCTTAAGCATACTCTAGCATTTGACGGAAAAGATGCTATGATTGAAAATAAAGACTGAACACATGCCACTTTCCAGTACTACAATATAATTTTCTGAAATATTATATTACAGCTAAGCGGAATACACAACATTCAAGATCAAAATCAACATACGTGTTTTAGAATAAGCGTAATTGTGATGTTCATCTCATGTAATTTCAGCATACGTAGATATAACTATTATCCGTTCAATGCCAATATAATGTAACGATTACTTGCCAAACATTTTTTACAAAAAATTTAAACCGACTTCAAAAAATAATAAAATAATTACCATATAAAATTAACAGTTTCAGAAGTCGGTGCTGATCCACGCTGAACCAAATTAAAGGCACCGACTTCTGAAACTGTTAATTTTATATGGTAATTATTTTATTATTTTTTGAAGTCGGTTTAAATTTTTTGTAAAAAATGTTTTTATTTTTTTCATTTTAGTGGCCTTAATTAAAACTTGGTTGGACCTACTAAAGACGCTGCTCGTAACATAATCACATCATCATAATATGCGTACTGTTCGTCATTGAGGAGTTCCATTGTCTATCTCCGAAATTCTTCATCAGATCTTGACCAAATTTAAATGAGACCAATTTCAAAGTATACCCTATCCATTAAAAAAAGAATCATCAAAATCGGTTCACAATTGGCGAAAATATCGATGAAAAAAACAAAAAAAAATGTACATACAGACGAACATAGTAACCTCCTCCTTTTTGGAAGTCGGTTAAAAATGGTGGAATCGTTGGTAGGGAGGCCATATTTTCTGTAGAATATCCACAAAAGTTCCGTCTCATCAAAAACTGCCTCGTTGCCACGTTGGTCTAATGGTAGCAAACCCGATTGCTGATCGTGAGGTCTTGGGTTCGATATCCCCAGGTCGGACAAAGTGTTATTGAGCTTTTCCGTGTGGAATTTCTGCGTAGCAGCCCGGAGTTTGGATTTGTGCCCGGTTAGTGACAATAGGCTCGCCCTCTATGTGACTTAAACGTAACAGCGAAATGAGGGTGTTACTATACACCTCTGCCCACCCCTTCGAGGAATACAAGCGTGATGTTATGTTATGTATCCACAAAAGTTTTATAAATAATGCAGAGAAATTTCAATTCTGCATATACATTACACACACCACGCTATTCTTTCTCATTTACGTGAAAATTTCCAACTCGCAATTCCGTCCAAACCAATAAATTCTTAGCATCCCTACTAAACCGTATAGCTGGTATAACAAAGTTAGTGGACTCTCCTTACCAGACACAGCGTGGTAGACGAGTTGGAAGCCACAAATTGCTCTGGGAACTTACCTCAGTTCGGTGACTGACAGGAACTTTGTGTCGCGCAGTTTACTTTAGACTTTAATGAATACCTACAGTTGCTTAGATCATTTATGGTTCGTGCTGATGTTAGTTAGTTGCCTTCTGCTTTATACGGTATCAAAGCCTTCGTTCTAAGCTACACGTAATATTTCTTGGTACGGATTATTATTATATCGTGTTAGATATTTCTGTGTGGGTAGTATCTTAATTAAATCTTGTGTTTTCGAATTATAATTATCTTTGATATAAATACGTTTGGGCTTGGGTGATGATTATTATAACTGTTTATTAAGAAAAATATTCGCGAAAAAAAATATATTTGTAGAAAAGATGCGTGTGAAATATTTCTGTGAAGTTATAGATGCGAAGTGCGTACCAAAATAAAACACAACGATGTTTTATTGCGCCTTAAAAATAATAAATTAACCGCAACCGAAACGCCGTTAAGCTCTTTAAAATGTTTGGGTAACTTCATTAAAGGAATTAAACTTTTGTTACACATGGGATTACACAAATTAAGGCTTTGATGCTATGTACTTCATAAGATTTTCTGCTATTCTTAGCGGTACCTACCTACGTACATAGTTTAAATGTATTGGAATTCTTACGAATTTTAAAACAATTTTAATTAGATGAAGGGTATGCTTCATATAACTTATGTATCTACGTTTATTTTTAGGAATAAATTCTATTTTAAGTTGTAGGTATTTATTTTTAGTGGATTGTTACTTATTTTTAGATTAAAATTGGAATTATGGAAAATACTTACCGAAGTGCTTAAGTATTGAACGTACCTACACTCCATAACAGAAAAAAGTGACCCATCAAAGGACATAATATATTTTGAACCATTCCTTCAAGTAGAGTTTCAGCTCACCTTAATTTAGATTGCCATCGACACGCCAAGAAGAAACTCATCTTGATTGACCGTTATAATTCTTAAAATCATAATACTATGAATGTCTGTTGGAGGCAAACATCTTGATTATTCCTATTAAATTTACTTGGTGAAATGGGTCTTATATGTCCAATGGTATATTAAATAAAGCGTAAGTATCTGCGCTGACCAAGAGATGTATGGCTTGACGTCCGGGAACGGCTCAAAACTGTTAAAAACCTCGCCTTTCTAATTTGAAATATTACCATATTCTTACAATTATAACAAACCAAGTTCTATCTTAACAAAACAGCAATAGAAGATACGTTTACCGCGAACATGGTAGATCGATAAAATGTGTGAAAATCCTAGCCATGCTTGGTTCTAACAACGTTGCCTGCATCAAAATCCACAGGGAACTGAACTGACGTGAAGACGTATATTACACTTTGAAATCAATTTATCTTCAGCACATAACCTGAGGGTTGTTAACCTTTAATATATAGAGGGTTGTTCAAAACTTAAGCACGACCCTAAGAGTAATCAAAGAGATCAGAACAAACATGAACTTGTGAACTGTCATGCGGGTATGTGTATGTTTTTCATTAATTACTATTGTGCATACTTTGCATTTGTACTGTACAAAGGTTTTGTATTTAGCGGACTAACTATAATGGGAAGATAAATTTAACTACGTAGGTATGTATATTTAGTTCTTTTGATCACAACTTAATTATTACGTTCTTTGGATACAAAGCCATGGGAAATTTTGCAGATTATATTAGTAAAACGAGTGTGGGTTTCATTAAAGTGATATAAATGGCGCTGTTAATATACTGTGTGTTTAATTACAGCTTGAAAATAGAATTAAAATCATATTCTACAAGATTCTATATAACGTCGCTTAGGTAACAATACTGCGTACGCGACGATCTCCAGCCACCCTAGTGTGTGGCCTGCGGGCGGTGGGTTAGGGGACCCGCCGCCCGACCAGTAACAGGCCCGAGAAGGCGGCGCGCTGTGTTCCGTGCGCGCTTCTCAGGAGGAGAGGTCCGCCGAGGGTTGGCGGACCGGGACCTGCCGGGGTTGCGGTGCATGCTTTGCGAATCCCGCGACCCTGGCCGAGTGGTCAGGAGATTTAACAAGTTTTCGGGAGAGACAAAAAACTGATTATTATCTTTAATACTTTAGACATATGACTGTGTTCTGATACAAGATACAAGATCATTTATTTGTCCAAAACATGAGTATACACACAGAGCATGCAAGATGTTAAATAACACAATATAATAGGTATACCCATATATTAGGTTCAGTTATCATAATTATCGATGTATTCAGAACACATGTCTGAAGTATTTTAAAGATAATCAGTTTTTGTCTCTCCTGATAATATGTCAAATTTAACTTGAGCGGTACTGTTACCTAAACGACGATATTTTGTCTCTCACAATTGTTTACTGCCTTGTTGGTCTAGTGGTCGCAAGCGCGACTGCTGAGCATGGGATCCTGGGTTCCATCACCAAGTCCGACAAGGTGTTATTGGGTTTTTCCATTAGGTATTTCTTAGTAATAGCCCGGAGTCTGGGTTTGTGCCCGTTTCATGCCAGTAGGTTCGCCCCCTTATATGAGACTTATACATAACTGGAGAGACGAGGGTGTACTAACAACATCTCTGCCGAACCCTTCGGGGAATACAAAGCGTGATGTTATGTTAAAATTGTTTATATCTTGTCGGTCTATGAAGACATACTTATCGTGTATACGATATGAGACCATTTATTTCTTTAGTTATAGTAGTGTTTTTCTTTCTTCTGTTTTTTCCTGGTGTTAACGCCATCTTACTCATAGAAAACTAGTTTCTTTTTGTCTTAGGGTCACAAGTTATTCGCAGTATCAAAGCCCACCTAGGCAGCCGTGAGAGATGGTGGTTGCTACTTTCTTTTCCTGTCGCTAATTCTAAGCCGGAGATAAATTAACGTTCATTTGATTTGGATGAAACCTTATCTGCCTAGCCTTTTCCCAACTATATTGGGGTCAGCTTCCAGTCTAACCAGATGCGGCTGAATACCAGTATTTTACACGGAGCGACTGCCATCAGACCTCCGCAACCCAGTTACTGGGAAAATGCCTATATCCTAAGGTTAGACCGGCCGTCAGACTTTCGGGCTTCTGACTTCCCGTAGCAACTGTCATAGGTATTCGTATGACACCCGGGACCGTCTATTTAACGTGCTTTCCGAGGCACGGAGGGGTCTCGATGTGTAACGAACGGTCACCCATCCCCAGACTGACCGTGGCAAGCACAGCTTAACCTCGCAAATCATATGATCGACGCGGTTGGCAATTAGCCATGAGCCCCTCATTTGGATGAAACCTCATATCAGTTTAAATTTTATTTACGAAATCTAACACAAGTGCTTGCTCTTCTAACAAACTATTATAACACAGTTTGACATTTTATAAACGAACCCTTTCTTTTAATTTGTTAAGTTACTGCTATGTGCTATACCTAAAATAATTTAACTGAAAGTAAATCTACGCAAAGCCCATAAAATCTCTGATACTCATTTATCTATGAGTCGAGATCTTGAGCTCTGTTACAACGCCAATTTCTGTAGTCATTCGCTATGCAAGACGATGTGCCTGCCGATATAACGGAGCGAGATTCAATTGAACAGACAGTTTGTTGGTTCAAAGTTTTCATTTCTTAATATTTCTACTATAGAACTGCTTTGTTGGTCTAGTTGTGGCAAGCGAGACTGCTGACCGTGAGGTTCTTGGGTTAGATCTCCAGGTCGGTCAGTATTATTCGGTTTTTCCGTGTGGAATACCTCAGTAACAGCCCGGAGTTTGGATTTGTGCCCGGTTTATCAACTAATAGGCTCGCCCCCTATTACATGGGACTTAAACATAACGTCGAAATGAGGGTGTTACTATACACCTCTGCCCAACCCATCGGGGAATGCAGACGTGATGTTATGTTTTGTGTTCTACTGTAGTGTAATTTCGTGATTTGTTCAAGCTATCGTCATTGTAATTGCGTGGCCATACGAGTTATGGTTTATTGGCAAATAAAATTTATAAAATGTTGTGAAATTGTGCTATTATTAGACTTGAAATGTTTCCATGGAGTATAGAATAGAATATACTTTATTGTACACCAAAATTGTAACACAGCTCTTATACAATAACAAACATTACAGGGTACAATGGCGGTCTTATCGCTGATAGCGATATCTACCAGACAACCTTTGGATGAACATGAAGTCAATGAATAAGATAGGCGGGGTAGTCCATGGTGTACTGCTGCAAAAAATATACTACACACCATACATAGACATAATACTTACATATATATATATAAATATTGTAATATATATATAATTATGTGATAGGGAAAACAAGGTAGACTGATGATTTATGAGGAATTAGAAACGTGTTGAGAGAAGAAATGATCTTTAACTATTTTTTTAAAAGAATCCAGTGACTGAGCTTGTCTTACTGGCATCGGCAACGCATTCCACAAACGTACAGCTTGGACCTATGAACGATTTGTCATAGAATTTGGTAGAATGCGAGGGCATCGAAAGTCTCAAATTTTCCGATGATCTAAGTCTCTAGTATGAGTGTCATAAAGGAACTTAAAGGAGTATGTTAGATTGGTGTTAGACATTGCCGTTAGCAGTGTCCCGAATTTTAAGCATCATGGGTATAGTCATAATAGTTACAAAATAATTGGTAGAACTTATTATTGCCTCAATCTGATCTTACAACGGCTCGATTGGTAGTTTTGTCACAAAAATAAAGGATACATTTTTAGGAAGAAGGTAGGATATATTTTTGTCTCAATCTGATTTAACGACGGCGCAGTGGCGATTGGCTTCTACGCTACGGGTTGCGGGTTCAATTCTCGCACATAACACATTACATAACATTACGCCTTTATTCCCCGAAGGGTTGGGCAGAGGTGTATAGTAACACCCTCATTTCGCCGTTATGTTTAAAGTCCCATGTAATAGGGGGCGAGCCTATTGACATCATCCGGGCACGAATCCGAATTCCAGGCTGCTACTGAGGAATTCCACATGGAAAACCCCAATAACGCTTTATCCGACCTGGGGATTGAACCTTGGACCACACGATCAGCAGTCGTACTTGCCACCACTAGATCAACGAGGCACATAACAAATATTTATATGGCTTACAATAGATGTTTCGGGTGTTTGTGCAAGTGAGATTTCTTTTTATACACCCAAAATATAGGAGAAAGTCAAGTGTGGTTCTTGGTTTATTTTTAAAACAAATCACAAGCAATCATCTCAGCAATCTGCTAACAATAGAAGCCTTTAATGATGTTATAGAAATAAGCTCTTTTATCTATACTAATATTATAAAGAAGAAATGATTTGTATTTTTGTATGTAACGAATAAACTTAAAAACTACTGACCGATTTTTAAAATTATTTTGCCGTTAGAAAGCTACATTATCACTGAGTAACCTAGGCTATATTTATTACTGGAATAAAACTTCTTACGCGGGCGGAGCCGTGAGGACACAGGTAGTTTTAAGTAAAATAAAATAAATTGCCAGTTCCAGCAACGTTATCGATCACTGTTGCCGCAAGATCGGCTGATTTAATATGCATCCAAGGTGTCCAAGAGGTTCAACGTTTTAAATTGACTCACAGCTCTGAATACCAAACTATAGTTTAATTACATTGTCTCTACGTTATACTACTAGGAAATTAGTTAAGTGACTTTAAGAAATAAGTTGGCGTCTTTCACTTTACAGAAAGTTTTTGACGCAGTATTTTGAACCGGATTTCACTGTGTAATTATACTATAATATTATAACATAACATCACGCCTGTATTCCACGAAAGGTTGGGCAGAGCTTTATAGTAACACCCTCATTTCGCCGTTATGTTTATTGCCATCAACCGGGCACAAGTCGAAATTCCGGGCTGTTACTGTGGAATTCCATACGGAAAAACCTAATAACGCTTTGCCCGACCTGGAGATCGAACCCAGGACCTCACGATCAGCAGTCGCGCTTGCCACCACCAGACCAACGATACAATCTCTATAATATTAGTCAACTAATAATGATAATACAGAGTTAAATAAATATAGTGTTGAGTATTACAACACCATGGTGTATATCCACGGAAAAGTAACTTTGTGATAATAATTAAATACATCATAAAATTTACGAGTCATTACGATTTAATTTAAATCCAGTTTGATGGGTACGTTGCTTACATTACCAGCCAAAATGAAATTGGTACACTTCAATAACCGTCTAGGAACAACGGCCAGTACAAAGGCAGTAACAAAATATTTAATCTTTCAAAGAAAACGTACTTTTAGCACCTATAAACACTTTATTGTGACAATTAGCGATACTCAATTCAGTATAGAGCTAAGGGCGTAGCAATAAATCTCGTAGCCACGTAGCCGCGTAGCTCGTAGCACTTCTACGTGTCCACGATGTTTCAAATACTTAGTTTATTTTAACACTTTCACGGTGAAAGCGGACCAAATAAGCCTTATTTTGTAGGATACGTGACGTTGAAAAGTTTTATTACTTTTCAGGGGATTTTACTTACTTATGCTCGTGTATAAACTGAAGAAAAATGTCCGAGTTACCAATGTTATGAATATTTATTTTCACCGTTACTGACAATTTCATTCAAGATGTTTCAAATAAAAATAATTACTCAATTGTAAAAACATAAGAGTATTCCAAAAAGTTAATGGGGTTACCTTACTTTAAAACTATTTTATTATAAAATGTTACATAAAGCCTGAAGTAGCACTAACTAAATAATAAATCAATAAAAACAAGTCTGAACAAAAGCAAAGAGTAAACGTAATTCAACTAAGATTCCCGTTTTATGTAGTCTGTACCAACACGAACTATTTTTAAGTAATAATAAAAGTCTCCTTTGTCGTCGGTACACTGAGCGAAACCACTGGGAATACACGGTCGCAAATGCCTATCATCAACTTTATGTGTAACTTAACTAGCAGGCTCCCCAGTCTCTGCTTGCACAGGAAAAGCACTTAAGGAATACATTGTATCCCAAATACTGGCTCTAGTCCTTACTCCACTTCCTTATGTTACCATACTTGGTCATAATACTAGATGTACAAAATCACGCATTCTTCTTCTTTTCGCGTGGTTAATAACAGTGACTAACCTGGTGTCAGAGTTTGTGCCGTCCATGGGCCTCTGACTTGGCTTCACATGCCTTCGAGAAATGTTTCTCAGACATACCGGTTTCCTCACGATGTTTTCCTTCACCGTTTTTAAGCAAGTGATAATTATACAATACGCACATGAATCCGAAAAGTCAGAGGTGCGTGCCTTAGGTTCGAACTCGAGACCTATGACTTGGCAGTCCGACGGTCACACCACTACGCTATCACTGCTAAATCACGCATTATAAACAAATAAATCACCATCTATTTCCAACACCACTAATTGACGGACAGACACGGAACTCCTAAGACTGTTGTCTTACTAAGGCCCGTACGATCAATAATTCAAACGTTCGGTGTGTACTCCGCTTTACGGTGCCGCGTCTAATCCGTATTTATTTCCCCAAAACAGCGGAACAGCTGGCTTCAGTTTGCGTCCCGGAATTTATGTCCGTGCTCCTTGCGTCCCTGGGAAACACGTACGGCGCGGTGCTCCGATCGGTGTGTCAAGAGATATTTCCCTGAGAGAGAATGTTTCGAATGGTTTTATGGATATTTTGTGGTGTTAATTTAAGCGAAAGCTAAATTTATTTTATCTGGCTACAGTGTGATTTATTTTCTCGTGACTTTGCTGAGACATACGACTGTAATCCAAAAACATGCACAAAAAAACTGTTGTTAACAATTCATGTAAATCCTAACACAATGAAAATGGCAATGGCAAAATAAGTCAAACCTAAAAAAAAGTTGTACTTATCTGTGTCTTAGGGCCGGTTTCACCAACGTCGAATAACTTTATCCGAGGAATAAATTTGACGTTTTGACAGCCTTTGTATAGAAATTCTGTCAAAACGTATCACTTATTCCTGGGATAAAAGTTATCCGACATTGGTAGAATCGGCCCTTAGTTTTTTAATGAAAACTCATTGAATGTAGCGCATATTTTTGGCCACAGAAGAGGACGTCCAGTGCTACTGTTGCCAAAACCGTCCAAAATTATATCCAACATGAATAATTCCAACCTTAACCAAATCGAGGACTACCAGTATAGTCCTCCACACCTACAAGTAGACAGTGAGTGCGGTTCTATGTTTTGCTTATATTGTAACTGTCGAGTCATCTGGCGTGACACGACTGAGCTGATAATGCGTAACCTACATGTCAGGATTACGCAACGCACAAACTTTTCAGTTAAGTACATTTTGGGAGCCTAGATACAGATTTGCGTTACACTAAGTAGAGATTTCAGTCGGTAGTATTTGAATTCTTGAAGAGAATTTATAGGCGGCATTTTGATACTGAAGGAGATGGCGGGACGAACTAAAGACTTATTGGAAGGATTGGCCGCAGAAATCCTTAAACCGAGAGGAGTGGAAGGAGGGTAGGGAGGACTTTGTCCTGCCGTGGGATTATCATGGCTGAATAATAATAATACTTTTGATACTGCATCGTTGAGAGTAGAGACAAGCGTTGACAAAATCTAAAATAGTGCATAATAGCGTCTTCGTTTCATATTACTGTTGTCGTGAGGAAATTTGGCCATGATTACCATGCTTGGCGTTTACGGATTGGTGATGTTATTATTTCGACAACACGTTTGGTGTAGTGGCTGAGCGATTGGCTTCTGCGCTACGGGTCCTGGGTTCGATTCCCACACGGATCAAATATTTGTATGTCCTACAAATAGTTGTTCCGGGTCTGGGTGTTTGTGCATGTGAAGATTTGTGTCTGTAAAAGCACCCACGATACAGGAGAAATCCTAGTGTGCGAAATGTTTTTTTTCTTATAAGGACAAGATAAATGCTGCTTCTCGTTGTCTCGACAAAATGCAAAGTTTCCTTTTACTGACACCCTAGGGAAGTGTGGGGTGACCTACTTTATGCTGGCAACCACAAAGTATAATATTAGTTAATTAACCGACGGAAAGGGACGTATGACTGTAGCGGAACATAGGTGATGAAGGGGCAAACTGTCATTGAAGTTATATTGAAGAACGTTTAATATAAATTGACTGCCTTGTTGGTCTAGTGGTCATGGTTGAGCATGGGGTCCTGGGTTCGATCCCCAGGTCGGGCAAAGTGATATTGGGTTTTTCCATTAGGAATTTCTTAGTAGCAGCCTGGAGTCTGGATTTGGGCCCGGTTAATACTTAGACTCCTATTACATGGGACTTAAACATAACTGGCGAAAAGAGGGTGTTACTAAAACACCTCTGCTGAACCTTTCAGGGAATACAAGGCGTGATGTTATGTTATAATTTACTGTCCCTTCTTTTAAGAATTACTTTCGACACCAGTTATTATTTCGGTTTTTGGAATTTTAAAGTGGGATTTAATGCACAACTGACGCCTGCCTTCTTAACTTATCCACATACTTTTTTAGAACCATTACATTCCCCTTTCACGATACGTCTTCGATGTTTTCCAAGACCACTATTCTCCTTGCACCACATAACTCAATGAGTAATAGATTGGCGCATCTATGGCTATCTGAGACAACATTCTAATTTAAATAGTTTGTGGGCTCAGATAGGGAAGCGTCCCTCTATAAATCACGGGGAGAACCGCGGCCGGGCGTTTAAAAAGTTAAGCTGAGATGTGCTGCTCTCATTCTCTCTCGTTTTATTAACTCGATTTAGGGTGCTGGCGTTTAAGTTTCTATATAATAAAAAGCACAAAACGTTTGGATCATGATTGCTTGGTTTTGTTTGCAGCGGTGTTTTCAACAAAGAAGAATGCAACTAAAACACGCAGGATCAAGGTAATGGGTCGCAGTACTCTCAATTCGATGCTCGAGTATGCTGTTAATGTCAATATCTCATTAAAACTCTTTATCGTCTTGAAAGAAGCCCATTTTGCAGCAGTTGACGTCTACCAGTTGATGAAGTGATGCTTACTTTGTCCAGAGGTTACAATTACGTACGTAACGTATTATTTATTTGAGTTAACATCGAATTATTGTTGAAAGTATGTTCAAATGGTTGTTACTTTATTTTTTATTTGTTTTAGAATTTTAGAGGATTTTGTGTGTTATTTTTTATTTTAGAATGATTTCAGACACAATGTAAATTGTTATTGAATAAAAAAATTAAATTGAATTGAATTAATATTGACTTTACTATTTCTTTGACGGGCTCGTGGCTAATTAAGAACCGCGCGGATCATAAGATTTTCGAGGTTAAGCTGCCCATGCTGCGGCTAGCTCGTGGATGGGTGACCGTTCGTTACACATCGAGAACCCTTCGTGCCTCGGAGAGCACGTTATACTGTCAATCCCGGGTGTCACAAGAATAACTGTGAAAGTTGTTGCGGGTAGTAAGAAGCCCGAAAGACTGACTATCGGTCTAAGTTTAGGATATCGGCATTGCCCAATAACTGGGTTGCGGAGGTCTGATGGCAGTCGCTGCTTGTAAATTACTGGTATTCAGCCACATCTGGTTAGACTGGAAGCTGACCCCAAACATAGCTGGGAAAAAGCTAGGAGGAAGATTTGTTTGAGTATGTGAATGACACAGAGAAGTACATTGATATTGGACGAGAGAATGACAAGCTGCTCTAGTTAGGTCAAAGCAAAAGGCACCTTCGCCATATACGCCGTAGTAAGGTGATGTAAAGCCATTCAGATAAATGTCAAAAGCTTTATTTTCTGTGGTTGTAATACCTGGAGGCTTGGCGTATGACGGCCGCTCGGTGCGTAGGCTTTTCCGTGATCATTCAATAGTTCAAAGGTTCCATAGTGATTCATACAATTTTGGCGACTGTGAAAGATGCGCGGTCAAAATGCTGAACGGTTTCATTGCCAGAAAGAGAATATCAATGTTTTTGTAAATCGTATGGATCCAGGTTAAAGATTACTTAGTTTATATTATTGCATCAATTTAATGATGATAATATATTGTATGGAGTATAGGTGTGTTGTAAAAAATCTCTTAGGTATATATGATTATACCCACGCTTGCTGAATATATTGGTGGTCCCAGTGGTGGTATAATGCCCGGTTCTTATAAACAAAAATAAATCGATTTGTTTACCAACAGTAGCATTTTTCATTCACAAACTTGGCATATTAATAGACTCTTAAGCTAATTTTAAGTGCAATAGCTACTAACATATAGGAAGGTCTTCTATGCAAAGCTATGGGGTCTTTGCGAGTCTTAATTTTAGCCAATAACACTCGGTAAATTATAGGAACCGGCCATAAGAGAAGGATGCTATCCGATAGTCAACGATATCCACGGGAAGAGAGAAAATCGATATAATTGTTGATTCAAATAAAGGTTGTCCAGTATTCAACTTCATTTAAAAAACAATGTGTTTTCGAGGACACACCGTTTTAACAACAATCAAAACTATGTTTATTATTTTTTGAATTCAAAAGATTAAGACCACCTCTGCTTGCTAGGCTGAAATACCTATCTTTAATATTATAATTATAATGTTTGTACTTCTATAATGTATCTATTACTTATCAAATAACTCTATAGATCTTCTGTAAGTAATTTGTGCTCAGTGATGTTGTTATCAAAGTCTCTCCCGGAACATTGTTAAGTTTGAATATTGTATAACATTTTAATGTAAGACAATATTTATCACCAACCTGCTGCTCTCAAATTTCATTAACATTTCACTTCCGAACACTATAAAAACTTAACAGAATCATTCCAATACAAACTCTCAAAGCAAGATTCCAGATTTATTATCAAAAGCAGACGAAAGAGCAAATACACTTATCCGAAGACCCGCTTCTAAACTGCAGAGGTGGGAAATGACAAACATTGCGAAAGGGAAAAAAACAAAGGAATAAATGAAAAATCCATTACGGGGATAAAGGGAAACACCTCAATAACACTCAATGTTCCCGATGCGGAGAATCGATTACCAACGGTTTTAACAACACAAGGCAATACTTGGAACGGTCGAGTAAATGGAGGAACGTCTATAAGGAGACTCTCCCTGATTGCACGAGTGAAACTAATAAGGATAGAGGTAATAACGAACTTTTAATGTTGCTGAAGTAGTGAGTACATTCACGAACATGTATAAAATATTTAAAACGAGTGTTTTAGAGATCTACATACAGTATATAATTACATCGTATTCGTTTTTTGAAAAAAAAAATACTGATCCATGTAGAACCTAATTTATATCGGTGAATGGACTGTATCATCCACCCGTATACCTACTAATAGCACCACATTGCGATTACCTACTAAGATACCTTGTAAAACACATTCAACTTGTAAAAACTCGTTTGCTCAATAAAAACTTTACGCGTAAAACAAAAAAAAAACTTTGGTGGTAACAGCAAAAAGTTCAACTGGCTTGTAATAAATCTTAAGATTTGATTGTGTCCATGTAATAGCTTGAAAGTTGAATTGTTATCTTATAACTATAACATCGTTAGAATGATTTTCAAAAGGCTTCGCTACCCTGAAAGCGGTGCGGTAGTGGGTAGGATGTAGACAGTTAATTAACATAATCAACCTATTACTTTACAACTTCTGAGCACGAGCCTCTTCTCAGAAGGAGAAGAGTTTAGGGCTTATTCTACCACGCTGGCCTGGTGCGGGTTGGAGGACTAAACAGAAACACACCGTCGAGAACATTTTGGAACCTTCTCAGGTGTGCAGGTTTCCTCTAGATGTTTTTCTTCACCGTTATGCATTAACGGTGAAGAAAAACATCTATAGTAGTAGTAGTATATGTAGTTCATAAATATGTAAGAAAAATAGTCATGCAAGGTTCATTATTATCAGCCCATAAATGTCTACTGCTGAATAAAGGCCTCCTCTCTCATAGACCGCTATCATGCACAGTCACGAGGGAACATCACGAAAATCACTGAGAATGGCAAACGGATTCATGATCACAGTATGGTGTTATTAACGCATAAGAACGACATGGTGTGGCGTATACTTTGCTTTTGCCTATTTAAATAAAACAAAAAATAAATTCAATATGACATTGTTTCTGAATGCTGCCAAACTGTACAGACATAATTTTATAGATACATGTCTAATCCCAGCATTACTATTTTCATTATTTACAAATCTTAACCACATCTAAACCATTATAGTAGGTTATACAGCACCCCGTTAACCCACTTCTCAAGTCCACTCCACATTATAAGAAAGCTATACATTACGTTTTAAGCATCTCTATATAGAACCCCAAGGAGCGTTGCGCCTAATACATTAGCTAACTTATGGTCCGCAGTGTGGCCGTAAACCTCAGAACGTATGGAAACTATTGAGCACAAAGGACCAGAGGGAATAACAGAACGTTTGGAGGTAGAAGTGCACTCTGGTAAAAATGGAAACGAAATTAATAAAATGCATACTTATGAAGTTGGGATACTTTTTGATTATAACATAACATCACGCCTTTATTTCCCAAAAGCTTGGGCAGAGGTGTATAGTAACACACCCGCATTTCACCGTTATGTTTCAAGTCCCATATAATAGCGGGCGAGCCTATTGCCATCAACCGGGCACAAAACCAAACTTCGGGCTGCTACTGAGGAATTCCACATGGTAAAACCCAATAACACTTTGCCCTACCTGGGCAAATTATTGATTATAATTTTTCCCAAAAGTTTTTTTAATCCACTGATCTTAGACGATACAACCTTTGTAAAACATTTAGCTTAGTGTTAACAGACGGCTAACTGGATAGAATCACAAGTACCTACGTAATCATTTTTCGCTTCTTGTATGATCTATCTAGGTTTGAAGGAGCAGGAATGGGTTTGTGTTCCAGTTCAATTTACCCTATTTTCGTAATCAGGGAAGAATGATTTACAAAGTGTCAATGTCGTTTCCCAGAATTCTATAGAGTGCTACTAACATTGTAAAGTAAGTACCTCGTAATGTCAGTCGACATGGCATCGTCGAATGGCAGTACAAGCAATGGCCCCACATTAGATATATTTCATCGTACATTGTCGCACACTGTCAGTCAAAATGTATGCACGTATAAAATGCGCCAGCATTGGCCATTGTGTACAGGGCCCATTATATTAAACAACTCAAAACCAATATTCGACTTTATTATCCGCCTAAATAAATAAATCGAACAGATAACATTAACCAATCAAGAATTTGAAAGCAAAACTTCTTTAATTAATGTTAAATTATTCTAAAACAACATCTAAGCCTATTAACGGTCGGTATCAGAAATCTTGTAACTTTTCGCCTTTAAACTTGTGAAAGAAAAACGTTCGCCGAAATTCAGTTGAAAATAAGCTCCCCGGTCTCGCAGCGATTACCATAAAACTTGTTTAAATGGTAATATTAGAAGACGTCACTTGCCGCAATCGTCTCCCTTAGGGATTTTAACCAAATCTATCTCAACAAAAATACATACGCTGGAAATATCCCCGACAAAATCTTTGTAGTACTGCCAACCCACACTTACTTTTGTTCGGCACAATTTTAGACTGTGGCACAGTTAGATGACGATTTTTACGAGTCAGAATTTTTCTATTTCAAGGTGGTCGGTTTCGTGATGTCAGTTTGACGAAGGACTATTATAGAATTTTAGAGTCCGTTCGATTTTTAATACTGAATGGATTTGAAGTGTGTATTGGAATGGCTCGGATATGTGATAGAATTTTAAAATAAGATTGGGAATGCTTTATCGCCTTTTACAAATTTTTAAACCGACTTACTTTAGTCGTATTTTCACTGGGTATCTACAGCAGCTGTATCAATAACAACCTATTGCAGTCCACTTATTATACTTCTTATTATAATTTATTAAGTTATATTCAAGTGATTTATTTTATCTCTGTATGTTTCTTTTCTGTTTTAATTTTAGGTACATAGTTTATAATTTGTGGAAGCTTTTAAATGGCAATTGTAAGTGCTATTGTACATAACTTACATATAAAGATATTAGACTGTAAGCTTTCTGAAGAATAAATAAATAAATTGCACTTATTATACTTCCCTAAAATAAGGAAATATAGCCTGATTACACAAAAAAAATTGATAAGAAATAGTGGATCCACTATTTGTTTTTCGCTCACAGAGAACGTGTGTGAGCGAGAGGCCAATAATGACATCAATAGAAACGCGACCAGTTCTAATTCGAGTAGTACCGTATGTATTGCCGGTTATTTCATTTTCTGCAAATCGTCAGCACTTGGTTCCTTTTGCGGGGTATACACTGTGTTTTCATGAAGGTGAATGATTGATGAAATGTTGAAGGTGGATCTTGTGTGCTTCATTTCATTGTGTCGGACTGCCAAGTCATAGGTCTCGAGTTCAAAACCATGGCACGCACCTCTGACTTTTCGGATTTATGTGCGTATTATAAAATTATCACTTGCTTAAAAACGATGAAGAATAACATCGTGAGGAAACCGGCATGTCAGAGATTTCTCGACGGCATGTGAAGCCAAGTCAGAGGCCCATGGCAGCATAAACTCTGACACCAGGTTAGTCACTAACCACACGAAAAGAAGAAGAATTTAGATTGTTTATACTGTATAATGCTTATTATCTGCTAACGACATTAAAAGCTGATGACATTATTTTTATGTGTTTCCATACAGCTTTCTCCAATCTCTTTCCTTTTTCAATTTCCTATCCTTTAACCCTAAAATAAAATGTCCCAGTTCAAATATCCAGATGAAAACCCTTGTCACGGTCGAGAATTAATCTCGGAGTTTGAGTACTGAATAGAACATTATGGAAATGGGTCAAAGGTGTACTTGTGTAAGAATAGCCATGATTTGAAAAGGATTAAACGTGAACTGATACAAATTACTGATTAAGTTATAGGGGTTATACCATTCTTTGTAAACTGAATATTTAAAAATGTTGATCTTAGAAAACAAATCTTTTGTGATGGATGTCTTTAAATGTTTAATTAATTAAAATGGGTAATGCAATTAACTTTCAGTAATGTATAAAGGCCATCGACATATACAAAATTTTTGAATTAGGTTAAAACTAGAAACCTATAATGACAATTGTATGTTGTGAAATAAATAAATACCGCATTTTTTAGGTTTTAAGGATTAAAAGTTACTAATCCAGGAAATATTTTACCTCAATATAGTCGCCGGCACGTAACTTGACAAGGTTTTGGCGTAGTGGGAGTACACGTGTTCGCACATTACACAGACTCGACGCCGCCGCGCCGACTCGACTCCAACTCAACTTACAGTCATCATAATCATCAACCTACATCAGTTCACTGCTGGACATAGGCCTCTCTCCCAAAGCACACCACTGAGCGCGATCTTCGACTGTCTTTCTCCAGTCGCTGCCAGCTACCCCACGTATATCGTCGCTCCACCTAGTCGCAGGACGTCCTACACTATGTTTGCCGATTCGCGGTCTCCACTCTAGAACTCGTCTACCCTAACGGTTAATTATCGGTTCTGCGGCAAATATGACTTACAGTAAGGCATTGAAATGTGAGCTTTTTATCGTAATAATAATAATAATAAAGGAGCTTCACGGACGCTTTTACCGGACCCTTCATGGGCCCGATGTAGACTTCCTAGCGTCCGTAGCCTGGCTACGTTTCGGTGATCTCTTTGGGGAAACCGAAGGTTTTGTCTGTGCAATTATGGACGAAGTTATGATGACGAACAACTACCGGAAATATATTGTGAAGGACGGCACGGTTGACATCTGTCGGGCATGTCACTGTCCCGGTGAATCCATTCGACATATTATTTCCGGTTGTTCTCGTCTTGCTAACGGTGAGTATTTACACAGACACAACCTAGTAGCTAGGATTATCCACCAGCAACTTGCTCTGAAATACAACCTTGTGGACGCAGAAGTACCATACTACAAGTATGTGCCCGACCCAGTTCTCGAGAATGGTCATATCACATTGTACTGGGACCGATCTATCATCACCGACAGGACTATTGTTGCCAATAAGCCTGACATAGTGGTGATAGATCGAACAGAGCGTCTCACAATGATTGTTGATATCACTGTCCCACATGACGAGAACCTTGTGAAAGCCGAGAAAGATAAGGAAATTAAGTATCAAGACTTGGCACACGAGGTTGTCGACATGTGGGAGGTTGACTCAGCAGTCATTGTGCCGATAGTCGTTACGGCCAATGGCTTAATAGCCAAGAGCCTCGACCACCATCTGACGAGGCTCTCGTTGGGCAGCTGGGTCAAAGGCCTGATACAGAAAGCGGTACTTCTGGACACGGCACGTATTGTCAGGAAGTTCCTCTCTCTGAGGCCCTGACCACCGGTAGCTTGGACTCTGTTCCCGATGCCGGTGGGCTACTATTTTTTATATTTTTAAATGTTTTTTTATATTTTTTATAGAAATATTTAAAAATGTAAATAATATGTAAATATAAATGAATAAACGAATAATAATAATAATAAATTTATTTGTTAGAATATTGTTGTTACATAGGTGTTACACATAAATTGATGTCCATAATATTCTGCTGTTTCCAGCGTACAAATATTTCAAAGAATTAAAATAAACAGTGAAGCAATATATCGTAATTAAACCATACAATGTCTAGGATAAGGAAAACGTTAAATATTATAGAATACAATGGTTATGAATTATAATGTCAAGAATTATTAAATATAATGCAAAAAAATAAATAAAAAAATTACATTAATTCCATTCAATTATTAGGAGCGTAAGGTGGGATGTCGTCTAATTTAAATTTTGACTCAAATTTTTCATTTAAAAACTAATTTGTTGAGTAATAACCCTTATGCAATAGGAAGTTAAATAACTTATTTTTAAATTTCATGAAGTTAAGGCTTTTAAAAACATTAGGTAATTTATTATAAATAGTAATTGCCATACAGTAAACATTATTAGAAAATAGTTTAATTCTTTGTTGGGCTACATATAATTTGTGGATATTACGACTTTTTCTTATTACAACATCATTATGTACTTGAAATAAAGCTTTGTTTTGATGTACAAAGATACAGAGTTCGAATATATATAAAGATGGGAGTGGTAATATTTTAAATTTTTTAAAAAGTGGTACACAGCTTTGTAATGGTTGGGCTTTAGTTATTGACCGAATACATTTTTTTTGGGCTCGGAATGCTTTAATAGTATCAACAGAATTGCCCCATATTATGATGCCGTAGCGGAGAATTGATGCTACGTAACCATGATAAGCATAAAGTGCTGCATTGATACCAGCTACGCGAGTTATTCTGTATAAAACAAATACAAATCTTTGCAGTTTAGTGCATACTTTTTCAATGTGTACTTTCCAGTTGCAATATTTGTCTAATGTTATCCCCAGAAAAGTAGCACTTTCAACCTCTTCTATAGCGTTATTTGCATATCTTATTTCTAATTGGTGACGTTTGCTATTGTAAGCTTGGAATTGTATAAGTTTGGTTTTATTAATATTGATATGTAAATTGTTGTCTTTTAGCCATTCTATTATTTTGTTTAACGTGTCATTAATCTCTTTTTCGTATTTGGCAATATTGTTATCGGTGAGTTCAATACTAAGGGTTGTATCGTCGGCGTATAGAATGCATGAATATGGGGTTACGTTGGGCAAATCATTAATATATAGCAAAAACAAAAAGGGTCCTAATATACTGCCCTGTGGGACACCACAGGAGTTATGACGATAGGCGGATCTAAATATTTTCTTTTCTGATAATGTATGCCTAGATATCTCTACGCATTGTTGGCGATTATTTAGATACGTTTCTATCCATTGTAAAGCGTTTCCCCTAATACCATAACGATTCAGTTTGAAGAGAAGCAGTTTATGATCTACGAAGTCAAATGCTTTTGACATATCGAGAAATATCGATGATATCGGCCTTTTATTATTCAGACTAGAGGTAATCATTTTCATAAGAGAAAAACATGCAAGAGTTGTTGATTTATTTCTTCTGAAACCGAACTGTTCATCTTTTAAAATTGAATGTTTTATTATAAAGGAGTGAAGTTTATCGTACATAACTCTTTCAAAAATCTTAGAAATTACGGGTATTAGAGTAATCGGTCGATAGTTGTTTATGTCATTTTTATCTCCTTTTTTGTATAATGGTTTGACTATAGAAAGTTTTAGTCTGGTGGGGAATAAACCTTGAAATAATGATAAATTAATAATGTGGGCGATGAGATATATATTTAGAGCAGCGTTTCAGAATTTTCGTATTGATATCGTCATACCCGGTTGAGTTAGTTGAATTCAATGAATTAATAATTTTATACACAGTATCTTCATTAGTTGGAGTCAAGAAAATGCTATCTGATATGTCAGTGATGGTATGTTTGTAATCAATGTGTGTTTGAGAATTAGAGATTATTGGTTTGTTTGTCATGTTTATAAAAAAGTCATTAAATTTGTTGGCAATTATATCGCCATGAGAGTATGTGCACTGATCAATTTTGATAGAAGTAATATCGGCGTTCTTATCGATATCTGTACTATTCTTTTTAATAATGTCCCAGGCGGCTTTACATTTATTGTTCGATTGAAGTATATAACGAGTATTATCAATTCTTTGAGCATATGCATATATACATCGTCTAAGTATTCTGGTGTAATTTTGATAGTTCTTTAGGTTTTGATTTTTGTTAGAGTTTAATAGTCTATATTTTAGGTACATACTTCGTTTCTTGACACAACATCTTTTTATTCCTTTTGTTATCCATTTACTTTTTATCGGTTTGTTTGTAATTTTTATTTTGAGGATGGGAAAACAGAGATTATAAAAAAGGGACAGTGTATCATGAAAGTGATTGAATGCTATGTTAGTATCATTTAATTCGTATATTTCTGAAAAGGAAAGAGACGCTAGGCATGACATAAACTTTTCTATGTTGTTTTGACTTAAGTCTCTTCTCTTTTGAAACCAAAATTGTTTTCTGCATCTTGCAGTATCTACAGACGAATGGAAACAAATGGACTGACCGGTATCATGGTCAGATAATGCAAGGGTATGTATTTGAGGCTGAATATTAGGTATGTCGCTTGCGATGAGATCTATACATGATAATTTTCTTGTGGGTTTAGTAATATGGTTAGAAATATTATAGTTCTGTAAGATACATTCTAATTCTTTATAATTATTATTACGCTTTAATACGTCAATGTTCCAATCCCCGCATAGTATTATGTTATTTTTGTTTCGTTTTGTTATTTTTCTTAAGATATCTTCTAGGTTTTTTAAAAACTAACTTAAATTTGAATTTGGAGTACGGTAAACACAGATAACAAAGACTTTAATAGTGATAATTTCTATTGCATAGTATTCGAAATCATACAGTAAAGGCGTGACTAAGTTAAGGATAGGTTTACATTCAAGGTCCTTTTTAACCATTATGCAAGTTCCACCTCGTCGTTGGTGAGGTCTTGAGAAAGATGAGACTACCTTGTAGTTTTTTAGTATTAAGTTACTTTCTGATCCTCTTTTTATGAAAGTTTCAGAAAAACATAGAATATCAATCATTGTGCCGTTTGTATGCAATTCTTGTAAAGTTATTTCTAATAAATCTGTTTTGTTTAAGATGCCGGCAATATTTTGGTGAAATAATGTACATTTACGTTTAACTTCGAAAAAAAGTCGATTTACTAGCTTCATTATTACAGTGGAATTTTCAACATTAATTTGAAAGAAGTATACGACGCGTGGTCCACGCTTTGCTCACTTATAACTATCTCCAACCCGTTTGCCATTCGTTGTCCACCCATTGCCGACGAGTCGGTCACGCGTCGACAACGCGCTTAGGACTAGCGGGCAACCCGTTGCTAGCCCACCCGTCCACACCCCTCCTTCATCACTTTTATTGCTTGTCATTATTCTATGGTTATTGCCATAATTTATTTTTAACGTCTGTTTAGAAGAAATAAAAAAAAGGAGAGGAATTCTCTTCTCTACTCTTGCCAAGTTACGTGCCGGCGACTATCCAACTAAATTCCGACCAATTCCGAGCAGCTGTTACGGTGTTATTGAATAGTACTTATCCATATATTTTCATGAACATCCAAACTTAATATAATACAACTTAATACTTTTATTTGGATCTTCTTAACCGACTTCCAAAAAAGGAGGAGCTTCTCAATTGGTTGTATGTTTTTTTTTAATGTTTGTTACCTCATAACTCCGTCATTTATAAACCGATTTAGATAACTTTTTTTTTATTTGAAAGGATATACTTCCAGATTGGTCCCATTTAAATTTGGATAGACAATAGAACTCCTCAATGACGAACAGTTCGCATAATGTGATAATGTTGTGATTATGTTACGAGCAGAGTTTTCAATAGGTCCAACCATGTTTTAATTAAGGCCACTAAAACGAAGAAAATAAAAAACATTTAAACAAAAATAAAACCGACTTCAATAAAACGATGAAAAGAATAAAATAATTACCATAATTATTATAAAATTAACAGTTTCAGAAGGCGGTGCCTTCAATTTGGTTCAGCGTGGATTAGCACCGACCTCTGAAACTGTTAATTTTATAATATGGTAATTATTTTATTCTTTACATCGTATTATTGAAGTCGGTTTTATTTTTGTTAAAATGTTTTTTTTTTATTTTAGTACGAATATCACTTTCCCACTCTGTAAAACGATACTTGGACAGTGCACGTACACGTTCCCTAATTCTTAATTGTTATCTGGCGTATTTATGAAAAATGTTCGTATATAAATAGCAATTAACCGGCTTACATCCTGGGGGTGCAATGACTTATAAGCTAAAGTCGTGACCGGGGTACGGGAATTTTTAGTTAATAGGTAAGCACGTGATCTGAATTATATTAAGATTTTGAAAAAAATAAGTGGGATATACATGCAGCTAATATACTGGTAATATAGATAAATCGACTTTCTTTTAACAATATTAAGCAGTGATTGCCTACTGGTGTGACCGTCGGACTGCCAAGTCATAGGTCTCGAGTTCGAACTCAAGGTACGCACTTCTGACTTTCCGGATTCATGTGTGTATTGTATAATTATCATTTGTTTAAAAACGGTGAAAGAATACATTGTAAGGAAACCGGCATGAGAGATATTTCTCGACGGCATGTGAAGCCAAGTCAAAGACCCATGGGCGGCATAAACTCTGACACCAGGTTAGTCACTAACCACACGAAAAGAAGAACAATATTTGAAACACGTGTTGAGCATCTTCCATCTGTAAATTGAAAATATCGTATCTACTTTAAAACTTCGCATTTCATGATCTTCTTCTTCTTCTTCCTGCCCTTATCCCACACGAGGTGGGGTCGACACAACATGTATTTCATAAATCCATGTTGTTAGAGGTTTTGGCCTATTGTTTTATGACCGGCCGCCTGCCTGACATCAACCCTCCTTGGGAATACTCGTTGCGCCCGTCGCGCGGTTGGCCCAATGTGCTTGCTGATATTATGCACTGGGTCCCAAAATGATACGCTCGTCTTGAAAATTTGAAACTTCTCGTACTCGACACTATACACTACTATTAGACATCGTTTAAAATAGAAATAAACGGCGATTAACCGATTAATGATATCTAACATTACTATACCGTAAAGGAATCCATTGTTTTTCTTTATTAAAAAATTGATTCTTTCACTTTTCATTCAATAAAAACCATACAGACATAATAACAGCAAGGAAGAAATGAGAACCTGGTGAATATCGAAATGACTGGTTTTTTAACTTGGCAAGTACCTAGTTTCATATGGAACTGTTAACGTAATTTCTTGATAATTATGTCGTATCAGTCCCAACTGTTCCACATGGAACAGAATCTATGTAAATGGGATGCACCTGTTTAACACCTTTATTTACGTATAATTGACTAACTATTTGACAACGAGTGAAACCGATGGTTATCCCAGGAGGTCTGTGAATGTCTAGACTGTTGTTAGGAAGGTTTCTGAGGGACCCTAGGCGTCTAGACGCATCTAACTCAACGACGTTTCTGTGTTTTTACGTGCATTAAAACGTCACCTTGTGTTTAATGGGACGTTGGGTATTCTTTCTTTACGGCGACAGTCATCCAATGACAGTGCTGGATCTTAGGCGGAGTCCTACGACCTCCTTCGGGCTTTGTGAGAAGCGGAACGGTGTCTGTCTGAATTGTAACAGTTTTCTGTAATTAACAATATACCTATATTTTTTTCTAAGCACCGTTTACTTAGTACCAAACTTTATTGTCTTGGAGAGCACGTTAAACCGTCGGTTCCGAGTGTCATACCTATGACAGCTGTTACTGGTAGTCAGAAGCCCGAAAGTCTGACAACTGGTCTAACTTTAGGATATTGGCATTGCCCAGTAACTGGGTTGCGGAGGTCTGCTGGCAGTCGCTCCGTGTAAAATGATGGTAATCAGCCACATCTGGTTAGACTGGAAGCTGATCCCAACATAATTGGGAAAAGGCTAAGCAGAACGAACGTTTACTTAATACCAAAACAATTTTTTTTGTAAAAATATTTTGTTTAACTCAGTAAATTATAATCACTTTTTAACAAAAATAAAACCGCCTTCAAATTGTCTATCTCCGAAGTTCTTCATCAGATCTTCACCAAATTTAAATGGGACCATTTCGAAAGAATATTCTTTCAAACAAAAAAAGAATTATTAAAATAGGTTCACAATTAGCAAAGATATCGCGGAACAAACATAAAAAAAAAACACAATCGAATTGAGAACCTCCTCCTTTTTTGAAAGTCGGTTAAAAAGTAGTAATACGTGTCCTATCATTTCTGATTGATAGCATATTGTTGCAATTACTGACGTGATGATGTCATTCATGGCCACACGCCAGCTACATTGTCGTAGCAGATAACCCACCCGCTACGCGTCCTACTGCTATTTTTAAAACATTGTTGTGCAAAGGTCATTTGTTTAAGTTGAAAAATAATAGTTAATTTAACATAACATACATCACGCCTGTATTCCCCGAAGGGTTGGGCAGAGGTGTATATTATCACCCTCATTTCGCCGTTATGTTTAAGTCCCATGTAATAGGGAGCCAGCCTATTGCTATCAACCGAGCAAAAATCCAAACTCCGGGCTGTTGTTGAGAAATTCCAAACGGAGAAACTCAATTACAATTTGCTCGACCTAAGGATCGAACCCAGGACCTCACGATCAGCAGTCGCACTTGCCACCACTAGACCAACGAGACAGTTAGCCAATAACGCTTCGTAAATTATAGGAATCAGCCAGGAATGAGTTTGGTTTGTATAAAAAATCGCAATTATTAAAATACTTATTCTCCTAATACTTGTATAACCTTTTTATCTCCATTAATATTATTTATACAGAATAATCATCAATGTATTCACAATACAAACAAAACGAACAATCGATTAAACCTAGCAAGAGCATTGTACTGCTAAAAACACACTTAGCACGATCACTTGAACAAACAAAGCAATTCGTTTGGCGAATTAACGATATCGCTGTGGAACGTCTTCCGCATAGCAAGACGTAAAGAAATTTAATTAGCGTTCATTGAGATAATTCACTGCTTTCACAATAGGCCGGCAAAGACAACTTTCACTAAGTATTTGGACACACGACTTTGGTGGATGACAAACAATTTGCGATTGTTCCCAGAACCACAATGCGGAAATGATTAGTAATTATACCATTGATTCTGTATGCAATTATTTGACTATCGATAATAATCCTAATTTTCAAATATTAAGACTTTTTAAAAGGTCGATGTACCTAGATCAACGACTAAAGGATGATATATGCTATAGTGCCTAATCCGAGTCAAGGCAGGACCGGGGCACAATTTAGCAAAAAGCAACCTTAAAATGTCAGAATGGCGAGCGAGGAGCTACAAGCATATTTAGCTTAGTTTGAAGGGTTAATAGGAATATTAGACACATTGCTAGTACTTTATCTTAAGAAAAGGAAAGATAGTAAAACCAAATCGATCTATTTCTCGAAATGATCATTTGCTGCCGCAATACTATTCGAATCCCATCGACATCCAAAAATTGATTGATCGTCGTAAAGCTGGGTCACTTTTTCAACAGTGTGTCACACTGTTCTAAACAACAGATCTTGATCCAATTATCTAACTCTAAGAACAGATAAGTAACAAAGCTGAGACGAAACATTTTGAACACCGGTTGCGTATCAATTATTCAAGAGTTATTTATTGTTTTACTGTATACTGATAATAAGTGGAGAGTTCTGTTGAGTTTGTCAACCAGCTGTAATTGTTTAGTATTTTTAATACTTTTAAATTAGAATATTTATTTATGACAAAGGAGGACCGGCAAAAATGTATGGACCCCAGCCTATGTGAGCAATAATGTTAAGCGATATGTCGTTTGAAAAGTTTTTTTATATTCTACAAGTTTTACTATGGCGACAAGTCTCGAAACGCTGTGGGAAAAAAGTTGCTCATTTTATAGGCTAAATTGCCGGTCCTTTTTGTAATGTAATGTTAACACCACTGTACCCTTGACCAGCAAATAAATGATTTGATTTGATTCTTTTGCGTCACCACGTTTTCAGAAAACTGGCAACAGACCGTTTATTAGCGAGAATACAATCAATTTCGGCAGACTGCCATCCGTCGATGACTTTCGCGACCCTAGTCTTCGATATAGGACTAAATAATTCCTTAGCCACTGCCGCAACCCCTACGGAAAGAGGAAATGGGTGGTCTATTCACTATCTAACAAAATATTTTCTTCTCAGCAACTTTCTAAAATGATTGTCTGATCTTAGAGACAGTTAAATAGCCGAAGAGAAAACTACGTACTTATGGCAAGAATTCTTTGTTGCACAGGTTTACGGCGACTTGTCACACCGTATAATGTTTTATAACCAATTCGAGCTATCCTTTTAGCGACCTTAACATATGCATAAACAAGCACAGACTCATAATATGAGTTACACCGCAATGCACTCGAATATTACACATTAACATGAATGTAGGAAGATATTGGATGTGCCTTCTTTTAAGACTTGGTTGGTAATGCGTTCGTTAAAGTAATAATTCCAGACATTATCCTAGCTTAAGGGTTCGTAGCTAATTACCAACCGCGCGGATCATACGATTTGCGAGATTAAGCTGCGCTTGCCGCGGTCAGTCCGTGGATGGGTGACCATTCGTTACACATTGAGACCCCTCCGTGCCTCGGAGAGCACGTTAAACCGTCGGTCCCGGGTGTCATACGAATACCTATGACAGTTGTTACGGGTAGTCAGAAGCCCTAACGACTGACAACCGGTCTAACCTTAAGATATCGGCATTGCCCAGTAACTGGGTTGCGGAGGTCTGATGGCAGTCGCTCCATGTAACATATTGGTATTCAGCCGCATCTGGTTCGACTAGAAGCTGATCCTAACATAGTTGGGAAAAGGCTAGGCAGAACAGAACCTAGATCGAACTAAACTAGAATTGGAGTAAAAGAACTCTAAGTTACCTTAGGTTTCGATCGTGTAATATATATTATATATAAAAAAGGAGAAGCTGACTGACTGATCTCTCAACGCACAGCCTAAACCACTGGGGTTAGAAACTTGAATTGTTCACAGTAGGTACCTTTTATGACGTAGGCATCCACTAAGGAAGGATTTTTCAAAATTCCTCCCCTAAGGGGGTGAAAAAAAACAGGCAAGCGAAGCTGCGGGCAAAAGCTAGTTATACATATTTAGGGACGAATTGAAGAACTAGTCGTTATTTATATTTAAAAAAAACTTCGATTACCAAGAAACTAAAACTTCAAAGATATTTATTTTTGCTAAGTGTACATAAGGTGGTATAATATAACATAGCTTTCTTAACTTAGCTGCCTTTTTCAGGCGTTGCAAAAGTATTCTTAATTAAATAAATTGACAAACAGTAAATCACCGTAATAACTTATAATAAGTAATTTTTTTTACTTATATTCAAAATATTCTTCTATTTTTTTTTTTTTTTTTTTTTTTTTGACATGGACCACTCGCAATTAAAGCTCCGAGAGCTTTGTTTATGCTTAACCGGACTATTCCTGTGGGTGGCCAAATTAAGGCCCCCAGCCAGGGCTTAAAAACTACAGGGAGAATATCAACCGAACACTAAGGGCACCCCCTGTGGGGTTAGAACCTCGGCTTAGTGCGTCGATATGAGAATATAACAAGGGTCGGGCTGGGTAGATTAATTAGGGACTGTTTTATAACTAGTGGCTCAGCACGCGGGCTGGCTCGTTAAACAAGGGTCGGGGTTGATTTTACATGAATTCGCGGGGGCCTCGGCGGCGGGGCCGGGTGCGCGTCGGTATGTATCTGTAAATTACGACACTGGGCCCTAATCTACGCATTATGGGGCAAGTTCCTAAGAGCTTGGGTAATGTCCGGGTATGACGCGTATACCCGGGCAAGTGAACAGTAATCGCCTCTGCAGGCTATAATGTCTCTAGACATTTGAATCCCTCGGGGGCTATGGAAGACCCCGAAGGTGCTCGTGATGACCCAGAAGGGGTCATAAGGATCAAACGCCGGTCTCGGCGGAAGAGGTCGGGTCGCGGGGCGAAGAGGGGGGGCCACGGCTGGGGTGGGTGCTCCAGGAGGAGCTCCAACGGTGGGAGGGGCCGCGAGAGGCGCGGCCGTCTTAGTAATGGGCCTAACAGGGGGCGCGGGGGCCTCCGACGCCGGAGGCGGCGGGGGAGGTTTGAATGGACCTAGGGCCGGGAAATGGGCCTGATGGTTCAGCGCGCTCCAGGGGCTGGCGCGCTGAGGACTAAGAGAGATAGGGGGTGGCTGCGAGAGGCTAGGTGCCTCTCGTTGCCGCCTCATCTGGTTACGGTAGGCCAACTTAGGGGCCGAGGACTTGGGTGCCTTGGGGCATCCGCGGTAATTAGCTGGATGGCCTGACTCGCTGCAGAGAACACAGCTAGGTGGTTCCGTGCATTGGGTCCGATCTTTAGGGCGGGAGCAGTCGGCTGTTCCATGGTCGCCAAGACACTTTACGCATCTAGGCTTCCCGTAACAGTTCCTCTGTGCATGGCCATATAACTGACACTTGTGGCATTGGTTTACGATGCCACTCGCATGGGGTTTCTCGATCCGTATGCCATAGAGGCCACAGATCGTCGCGATATTGAATATCGGATGATGACCTTCTGTGACCGAATATTCTTCTATTGAGTAAAAGCATTTTTATATGAGGAATGTTTTTAATTTTCTATTAAATATTGCTGGTTTTGTTTCTTTCTTTAAGTCATTTGGTAATTTAATATATATTTTTACTGCCATATAATAGGGACTTTGGTTTAGCATTTTAATTCTGGAGGGTGGCAAGTATAATCTGTCTTTGTGACGCGTATTCACTTTATGTGTTTCTTTTACTTTTATAAAATGACTGTTATTTTTGAATACGAACAAGCACAGGTCATGTATATATATTGAGGGCAGTGTTAATAGTTTGTATTCTATGAAAAATGTCTGCAGCTTTCTAAATTATCTATTTGAGCTATAATCAACGCCAACGCCAACTAGCGCTTGCATAAATAGAAAGATCAAACAAACAGCTATCTTATGGTACTTCGTGTATATACTTATTATTTATTTCTGACTTAGCAGAGTTAATAGTGTAAAGATAAGATTAATTAATGGATTATAAAAAAATGTTAGGTAGAACTTTCTTAAATAGTCGAATTTTGCAACTTCCGCGACATTATAAACAGCTTCTTACATTCACTCAAAATTTTCTCACCTTCTTTGAAACTTTAAAATAAGAACACAATAATATAATATCACATCCATCCCTTCCTGCTCAAGTACATAACCCTTTTAGTAGTTCCACGTGATTCCACCACAGGTCGGTAACTTCGTGTTGCCGTAATGTAAAACGTCCTGGTTGTGTTATTATTATTTAACTTTGTTGCTCCGAACAAACGTTGTCCCTATTGTAACCGACAACCGTTGGAATGGAGTTTCGAACTGCGAAATTACTTTTTTGTGCGTTAGTGTTTTTGTGAGTTGTTATGTCAGAAGAATCAAACTTTTGCGTGGAAGCTAGACTGTGGGTGACAAGAGCGTTAGTGGTCGTTCGTTTGATAACTGGAGGTATATTTTTATATCGTAAAATTTCTAGTTATATAGAAATACTAGCGACCCGCCCCGGCTTTGCTATTGACTTGGCTAGTTTTTACCAGCAAACCAAATTTTTTGAAGAGTAAGTTTATAATTATATTGAACTTACAATATAAAAACAGTAACTTGCGTATTACATAAAGAAGATAAGTTAATTAGCCAAATATAAGATAACTTGTATGCGAAAACTAGCCAAGTCAAATCTTGAGCTTCGTGATCTTATAAATAAATTCCAGGATTATCTACAGAACTTGGCACCCATTTAGATCTCAATGCTTTTGACGGCGAAGTCGACAACCAAGCATATTCTTATTATTGAACTTGGCTTCCATTTTCACATTTATGTTTTAGATGGGATATCATTACTTTTTGTAAAGAAATTATTATTATTCATCATTCAAAAGTGACCTGTAAAAGATTTACGCTGTATTGTTTTCTTTTTTGTACTATTTTCTACATTTTCTTGAACGTTAGAAGTATATCGAAAGTCCTTCCTTTAACTTTTTTTATCATTATTTGCCTGTTAGGTATATTTTTATTTCCCACTGGAATCAAATAATCTGGTATATAAAACGATGAAAGCGACATTTCATCATGGAATCATGAAACCTATAATCTCCTCCGAAAAAAACGCTGCCGCGTGTCTAGATATTGAAAATTGTGTAGTAAACAAATGTAAAATACACCACAAGCAAATATGGACCGATTTACTCCCGAAGAACGTGGAATAATCGTGTTAATGTTTTTACGAAATAATTCATCAGTGATAAAAACACAATGTGAATTTCGTCGATCTGGCCTGCAAGATCGCCCGATTTGACTTGTCCAGACTTTTTACTTTGGGGTAATTTGAAATCTCTGGTGTCTGGCACAAGCCACAGACTCTCGCAGACCTAAACGAAATATTCATCAAGAAATAAGAAACATATCGCCCGAAGTGTTGCGACAATTTATGGAAAAAGTCATAAATAGGACTCATATGTGCATCCATTCTGGAGGTCACCATTTAAGAGACATCATCTTCAAATCCTAATGGGACGAAATTTTATGGCCCAAGTAGGAGAAAAAAACGAATTATAGTTTTCTAATTTAAAAAAGAAGTTGCTTCATTCAGAGTCATTACTTTTGCGCCACCTAGTATATCATTCCTTTACTTGGATTTATGGCGAGGCTGGGAGATCAATGTTTAGCAAAAGTAATGATTCAATCAGTCTACACGCACACATAATAGTTATCATGAAGACGATCTTTTATATATTTGTATTGTAATGCTGAAAGATTCTGATTGATTATATCTTACCTACTTATACTAATTATGCTTCTTATATTGTTTAAACATCACAGAATATCTTCACTAAAGAAGTTCTTAATATAAATTGTTCCTGCAAGTGACTAGCTATTGTATTAAAGGTCAATACTTAGCAAATACTTGACATTTAAAACTAATCCTGTTTACAGTCTATTTAATAGAATAGCCACTCAAAATTAAGGGCGCGAGACTGAACGTAATCAATAAGGCGAAGCTCCTGAAGATGAAGTTAAAACAGAGTTCCCTTTACATTGGGGAAGGTCGAGTACCCTACAACGTGTAGATGGTCCTTATACAGAGGGATAGCTCGATACACGATCATATTAGAGGGACTTTCGATTTTGGGAGAAAAGTGATCAGTTTTTGGTTATATTTTGAGACGAGTTGGGGATACTACAAAAATGACATATTTCATATTCTGCTAATCATGAAATCTAAGCAGTCGATGAAAGGATTTGTATTTTAGATAAGTTCGGTGATGAATGTTGATACTATTAAAGTTATATAAAAAAATCATGCTTTTTGATTTTGATGTTACGTTTTATGTTTAATCTAACTTTGCTGGATTGTGATGCCTATCAGATATCCGTTAAATAATAAATATTAAAATCGCGACGAACAAATAATAACCAACAATCAAACATTTAATGCTTACGTATTTTAAAGTGTTTGACAATTCAAAACTTCTTCTTCTTTTCCTGTGGTTAGTGACTAACCTCGTGTCAGAGTTTATGCCGCCCATGGGCCTCTATCTTGGCTTAACATGCTGTCGAGAAATATCTCTCAGGCTTGCCGGTTCTCTCACGATGTTTTCCTTCACCTTTTTAAGCAAGTGATAATTATACAATACGCACATGAATCCGAAAAGTCAGAGGTGCGTGCCGTGGGTTCGAACTCGAGACGTATGACTTGGCAGTCCGACGGTCACACCAGTAGGCTATCACTGCTCAATGAATTCAAAACTGATATCCTGACTTTGCAGCAAGTATAAGATAATAAGAAGCCTAAATGTGAACGCACATTCGTCGCATGCTGACGAAGACTCTTGCCAAACTCGAGCCGAGTGGCGGATGTCTCGACTCTGTCAAACTCGAGAACAAAGACCTGATTATGAATACACTGATACATGCTTATGCCAACGTTATTAACTGTTGTCTGATAATACGTAATTTGAAAGGATAGGAATGTATAAAAAAACCTGAGGAATAAGCTTTTTGTTATGTTGTACCTATGTGACGTGTGATGTTGAATCTAATCAGAAAAACGGATCATACATAACATCACGCCTGTATGGGGTTTGGCAGAGGTGTATAGTAACACCCTCATTTCGCCGTTATGTATAAGTCCCATGTACGTAATAGGGGGCGAGCTTATTGCGATGGATGTAACTCCACACTGAGTTTATGTAATAATTTAATTGTCTGCTAACACTTGTACGTAAACAAATTGTTACTAACACATAATATGGATACTTATCTGAAATAAATGATTATTATTATTATTGCCATCAAACGGGCTCCAGACCTAAACCAAACTCCGGGCCGCTACTGAAGAATACCACAAGAAAAAACCCAATAACACTTTGCCCAACCTGGGGATCGAACCCAGGACCTCACGATCAGCTATTTTTAGTCTAGTTACTTGAACTGCCTCGTTCGTCAAGTGGTGGCAAGCGCGACTGCTGATCGTGAGGTCCTGAGTTCGATCCCCAGGTTGGGCAAAGTGATCATCATGATGTTCAAAATGAATAAATAATAATAGTTAAACAAAACAATTTAATCAATTACATTTGTTTTACCTTGATTCGTATTTTACTAAATATTCAATGAAATTAACTGATGTGATTTAATGCGTTTGTTTTACTGATTTTCCAAAGCCTCTTATATAGCCTCTATAAACTTTATGTATAATATACAGTTTTTATTTAAATAATCATATTTACCCACGTAATATGAATTATTTTCGCATGTTATTTCATTAACATTAATTCACACTCCATTTTCACAGTCTAGCGCCAGTTATTACGATCATTCGAGTAAAAATAATACGACCTTAAATAAGCATGAGATGGAAGGGAATCCATTGGAATTTTTATTCAAGATTAAATCAAGTGTGAATTTGATCTGGGTTCGACTTATCTCAATATGTCACGAGAAAATCGGGTGCATACGTTTTTAGGAATCAAATAAAAAGAGTTTTGAAGCACGATGAATGTTTGGTTTGAACAATGGTTTGAAACAATGATTGTTATGGTTATGAAGTAAATCAATGTGGCAACTAAACTAGTGAACAAAATTACAATAAGTTTTAAAATAAAATTTACTTGTCAAATAATTTTATTTCAATTGAATATACTAAACTGTTCCAACCGTTTCAGGAGAAATGCGGTGAAGTCAATGGAAGAGAAAAGAGATTTAGCGAAATTTTGCTGGCGACGTACTACCAAAGATTGACGTACTGTTTCAGAGAATTTCAGTAACAAATTGCTGACTTGTTTCTGGTATATTAGTTTAACTTTTCAAATTAATAGTTTTAATCGTTTATATTCCTTGTTTATGATGTCCAATAATTGTTTTATATACATTTCTATGTTGCGAATTATAATTTATTTTTATATCAACTTATGCCATATCTACGATAATGTATGAAAAGATACAATATGAATAGGAAGAAACAAAAAAAATATGTAATGATCGTAGCACGTGGCGTCGTGTAGTTCATGCCATCTCCATGAGAAAAAGTATGGTGTTATGTATGTAAGTAGCTCAAGAAAATATATTGATGATTTAACCGGTCGATCAAATAAAAATACACAAAAAACATTGACCGTATTCAAGGACCCCAATATAAAAATACAATGTAATATCCAACGAATAAGCTATAAAGCATCATTTTAATTACAATAAGTGCTTCATAATTTCAACTTTTTTTATTTCACGGCGGCCTAACATTCTGCATAAACAGTTCTCTACAGAAAGCTTTAGCAAAGCTTTTAGAGGAGATCGTAACTCCTTAAGTACTGTTTTAATGACGTCCCTTAGTGTTTTATAATTAGCGTGAATATACCTCAAATGTATTGTTATGGAAATATGGCAAAATTGGGTCACTTCTTCATTGGGATGTTGACTAAATGATAATTGAAGTTTTACAAGTATTGCAATTTTTTTTTTTTTTTTTTTTTTTTTTTCCTAATCGACTATTGTAGATGGTCTTGCGGACCTTTTCTACGTAACCTGGCTATTATTGGCGAGACCAGAAGGGTCTCCGAACCAATACCTACTAATCTAACTACCTAGCTAACTACGCAAAGCTAACTACAGTAACATCATGGCTATGACTATAGCAGCGACACCTCTGAGAGCGTCCCCAAGGGGGGACTCGAACTCTCAGGGTGCCGAATGCAAGAGGACTGGGAGGGATACGACAGCTTGATGAGGGCTGTATTCTCGCGTCATGGTGACTGCGCGGAGTCAGAAGGGACGACCGGCTCCGCGGCTGCGGCGGGTGAGCACGGTGGATCGGGGGCGGCGGCGGTGGGACGTCGCGAGGGGCCTCGTCGGCGAGGGCGATACGCCGGTCGGCGGCGGCGGTGTATGTGTATTGTGCTAGTCGATTTATTCGCCTCCTGGAGGAGGGTGATCTCATCATCGGGCTCTAGTAGCGCATGCCGGGGACGGCGGACTATGCTAATCTGGGAGGGTTTATAATCGGACGCGGTCAAGTATTGCAATACTGTGATATTGTGTTTTATTGTGATTGTAAGAGTCAATTGTTAAGAAAAATGGGCAATGTAAAAAAGTTAAGTACAGCACTCCGTTCTGTCCTTTAAATTGTATTGCAGCAGTGAATGCTGCAGCAAGAACTGCTACTTCTTGGCAGTCGTAATATTGTTACATCACTAAGATTATTTTTTAAACGTTGCCCCTCTCTTTTATTTCTCCTATGTCGTAGGTGTGTTTACATTTACATAAAGCTCATTACACAAATACCCAAATCAGCAACAACTATCTGTAGGCATATTTTTCTAGGTTTATTGAACTATATATAACTAATTGAATATGATTGTGTCTTACGAAAGTTGTAATATATGTATATAGGTATAAAATAAACATGAGGCATTTTACCGGCGACCTTTCTCCGGATTCTACTGATTTTAACCAGGTGAATAGTGTTGTTGTTGATTGATCGTGTTAATTGTTTCGTTAATCGTAAAATTATTATTTTGCACACATAACAGCCTCCAACTGATATAAAAAATGCATTGCAAAATTATGTTAGAATAAATAAAAGCATTGGCAATCACTAGTCGTATACGACTTAAGAACGAAAGCTTTATTCAGTTTGCTTAATCTATAACATGTCTAACTTTAATCATGATTAATGTTGAGACTTTGACAGGGATCCCGAACAGATATTAATTTTAATTTGTGACAAAAACTAACTGACCTCTCCGCCAAATTAATCAGGATTGCTAAAATATTTTCTTTCGGAATTATAAAATGTTTTTTGCAATTTCAATTTAGTAGTTTATGGTTGTAATTTAGATATACCTAATGTTCAAAATTATAGCATCGACTTCTATAATCAAGAAAATGTAAGATGTTCGGTAAATAGCAGTCAGTTTTGTAAACAAACCTCTAGTAGCATCTTATTTAAATCTCAAAGAAACACAAGCAAAACAAAATATTCTTTGAAAGCAGCAAAATTTCTCATTCGAAAAGGAATCCGTGCTTGTTAAGGACGATACATGCAGAGTCGCAAGTGCGCGTCAAAACGTTAAGGGCATAAAATGTAAAAGAAAAAATAACGCAGAGGATCCTCGAGCCAGCAAAGAGTTCACCACCATGCATACAAATGTTCAGACATGTTGTGTCTACTTCAAGTCTTGAGGCTGGAAGGTAATGTGCTGAAGAACGTGTCAAACAGAAAATGTAAACATTTTGGCCTTTTCCACCACGTAATCTAATAATGTTCTATTACAGAACGTTACGTTAGGTTATCAAAAAAGTATGTATACTGGTAATACATACGAAGATGTTTCTCATCCGTGATTTGTAAAATTATGAATATAGAACATATTTTCTGTTAAAAAAAATGGATTGAAAACACAACAGTCGAGTCATAATTTTAAGCTATTCAATGGGGTAGGCAACTGTGGAACTAATGGCGCCACTTTCGATTGTTCGTATGCCATCTTATTGGTTGCAATGTGTTTGACATTATTGCTAATATGAATATGATGGTTCTGATTGGTTCAAATAACTAAGTATGGAGGTGCCGCCATCTGCTTTAGTTTTGCGCTGCCTTCCCCATTAATAAAATATACTTTTATAGCACCAAATTTTTGGTAATATACAGGCTGTTGAAAAATTTACTCTAAGAATTTTGTGGGGTTTCTCAGTATCGGAAATATAACAACTTTCGTTGAACAAATTTTCGAAATTCGCGTATTTTTTAAAATTATTTTCCATACAAATCAATTTGTTTTTATTTGTATGTAAAGTAGGTAGTAAAAAAATCACGTGAATTTCGAAAAGTTGTTGTACAAAAGTTGTTCAGTTTCCGATACCGAGTAACCTCACAAAATTCTTAGTTAGTTTTTCAACACCTTATATAATTTATTTATCTCTCATTTTATCTCGAATTCTTTATCAACATCAATGTGTTTGTCCATGATAGATATATTTTTGAGTTGTCTCTCCGGCTTCTAATGATTATTTAGCGATCGTGACTTGATTGGCGCTGTCCCTTTGTTTTTGCCCCGATTGTTCCCACAGATGGCAGTGTGATGAATGGGCTAAGGGTCAATAGATGTCAACCACTGTCGGCTCTATTGACGTAGGAAAGTATTTACTCATTTGTGTGTGTTTAGGGGATAATGTAAGAAAGGAAAGGACGTGTCTGTCAGTTGAAAATAATTTCCTACTTTTATTTTTGTTGAATGGATAATCTTTATCATTATTTTATTACTGTGCTTTGTATATTAAGGAGAAACCAACGATATGAGAAGAAAAATATAGGAAACTTTTTAACTCATAAACTGTAAAACAGAATTAGTATCTACTTCTATTATTATTACCAAGCACTCAATCTACCTACCTACGTTATCTAAATTTGGATAATGACGACATCAAAAACATAAGCAAAATATTTTCTATAATAATTGAGGTACCTACTGATAAAACATTCAAAGCAACGTATACAACATTTTATTTAAAAGCAATATTAAAATTACTTTTTTCTCAAAGAATCTTGTTTACATTGGCCTGTCCATGAAAATGATTTTTACTCGCCTAGGTAAATACTTAGAATTAAAATTATTTGTTGGGCAAACAGTGCAAAGGCGTTGGATAAGCGGCGACCAAAACCATACTACAGATAAAGTGGAGAAGTATAACTTTGTGGTTGTACCTGTCGGAATTTTTTACTAGTGATAGCTCGCTAATATAAAGGCATTGTTAGTGCCGCACTGTGGAAAAAACGTGTTTCCTCTGAGATCGTAACTTACAAAGTTTTCTTTGTAATGTTCTTTTGCTCTATGCTGCCATTACACTAGTAAGTTGCTGCTGAAAAATTTATGTAACTTATGACAAATAATTCGACTTTACAAATCAGTCGATAAGCTACTTACAAGAGAGTTTACATTTGCAAATTTATCGTAAGTTAATTACGTTAGGAAAACTTACAGGTGTAAATCCGGCCTTAAGTTTGGCGAGCCAATCTTTCCTTTTTTGAAACCAATCAAAAGTTTGGTTAGTACAGAATGACAACTCGATTGGCACTGTGGTTTGGTTTACTGCGTTGCATGCGCGAGTTTTTCCCAAAATGGAATGAAGAAAAATTGTACGACACACTAATACCTGTTCCGGGTTTAGTTTATGAATCTGATATAATTATTTATTCGGCATTTCCACCTACAATACAGAACAAATTTCAGTGTTATTTTTAATATAATCAAAAAAATACATATAGATCGATTGATTCTTGGTCATATTGGACTACTGTTTTCAACGTTACCGTTCAAAGGGAAGGTCGCGCACTGATTTATTATTCATGTTCTAGTTAATTTCACCCAACCCATGTAATTAATTTCCTGTGGTTTTACAGATAAACACAAACATGGATTATAATCAGAGGAAGCGTTGCCTTGTGTTTGTCTAACACTTTTGACGTAAGCTATTAAAATTATTCTGTTTATCGTTTACGCTTCCGTTCAACCTACTAATTTCGAGAATCAATCATCACTTCATATCATGTATACCTAATAATTATTTTTTAGGAGATTTCAACTTGTGAAGAAACTCGCGATTATTGGAAAGTTGAAATATTTTTTCTTCTTACATATTGTCACTGATTTTGTTATTATTTTATTGATTTAACTGAAAAAAAAACTAATGAAAGACGTTTAATTTTATTATATGAGTTACCATAATTGAATATGAAGGCTAAATGCTGGATGGCAGCAACCGAAGTACCAAACTATATACGTACTCAATACATTTTTAGGTACATAGTACTTGAATTAATCAATTATTTATTTAGTCCTCGTGACTCGTAACACACAGCACCCGTTTAAAATATTAAAACAGGTTTCTGTAGAGCCGAGGATGAATACTGAAATCTCACAACGTTAAACATAAAATAAAATAAACGTTAGAGATAAGACGCAAGAAGAATGAATAAATAAACATTACCGGTTTTGCCTCAGAGCAAGGTTTTGCACGCGTAGAAATGACAAATGAAAATAATCTTCTTTAAAAAAGCTCTAGAATAACACCAGATACCAGCCAGTAATTTTGAATTTCTGTTCTTATTTTTGGAATTCATATTCGTTTTACCTATTACACGCACAGAGTAGCACGAAAACACAAAAACTTTTAATCTTAGATAGGACAGATTATTTTCGGTCTAGCTATGTTGGTACAGAGGTTTGTTCACCTCGTAAATAAAAATAAACCACACAAACCATTTGTTTAAATTCCGTTGGTGTCTCCATATCATTCCTATGAACCACAATCAAAATTTAAACAAGCCAGCATCCGAACATAATCGTGTAACGCCAAAACATTCCATTACCGTTCTCCTCTCCTAGTGTAGGAGTCTGTCTCGCTCATTATCTGTGACGCCGATTCCTTTTCTGAAAAAAAGCTTTCAGTCGCCAGTCTCACACACGATGTGAAGGCCTCTCAAAAATTCATCGCCCGTCTACGAACCCTGAATGGGTTCCGCAGGCGGGGCCGACTTGCTGTGCCCGGTAATCTACTTAATAAGTAATCTTGTAGGGGCTCTTACCTCTGTTAAGTTGGATAAGAATCCTGTTTTCTTTGTTTGAAATGATGCTGGTATGTTGCTTTTAAATACTATTTAATAATAATGAGACGTGTGCGTCCATTTGTTTAGGTACCTATACTACCTGTAGATGTAGAAGTAGGATGTGCTAGACTAGCAACTATACTGATAATTAAATTATCTATGCTAGCTAGATGCTACGCTAACTGCGATGGTAACTAGATTGCATATCTTTGATAAAAATTCTACCAAGTCTTCTCCTGGGAACGAAAGTTTTGCAAAATCAGTTTCCTGTTCGAAAACCTATCTACTAATTAAGTTTAGTAAGTAAGTAGTTTAGAAATCAGTCGCATCTAGCTGCTAAGGTTGACGTTAAACCCAAACCCAATATACTTGGAATTAACCATGAAAATGAACTCACACTATCAAGAATTTTAGAATAAGTACAAATCACATATTAGTTACCTATTAGAAGTTTATTTTATTTTATTAAACACTAGCTGTGTCCTCACGGCTCCGCCCGTAGCCTATGTTACTCAGTGATAATGTAGCTTTGTAACGGCAAAAGAATTTTTGAAATCGGTCCAATAGTTTTTAAGTTTATTCGTTACATACAAAAATACAAATCTTTCCTCTTTATAATATTACTAGCTGTGTCCTCACGGCTCCGCCCGTAGCCTATGTTACTCGTGATAATGTAGCTTTCTAACGGCAAAAGAATTTTTGAAATCGGTCCAGTAGTTTTAAACTTTATTCGTTACATACAAAAATCTAAAAATCCAAAAGTACAAATCTTTCCTTTTTTATAATATTAGTATAGATTAGTATTAGTACATATTAGTATATTAGTAATTAATAAGTATATTAGTATTAGTATAGATATAGAAGTATAGATTGGAGGGCTTTGTATCGATTAATAGAGGAGAAACACTAGCTCATGTCCCTCACCCCTTAGGTAGGTTTTTATTATTAACAAGGTGTACCTACTAATTAATTACATCAAAAAATAGTAAATACAACAAAGTCAATCATACTATCTTTACTTAACACACCCGCAAATAAATAACCAACTCAAGTACATTAATTTCATTATCTACTCACGTTTCCACGCTCAGACATATAAATAGGGTGTGTAATCAAAAAATGTAAAGTGCTTATACGTGATACAATTACTAGCCGGGTAGACAGCGTTGACGGGATAACATAAGAGATTAAAAGTTTGTTACAACTTGACGTAAGGTAAAAGTTACGAGCATGCTAACTTTGTTTGTGGTTCATTTTTACGGGAGGATGAATATCATTTGTAGGAAATTGATCCTCATCTATACTATTATACTGTACTATTATAATATTATAAAGAGGAAAGATTTGTATTTTTGTATGTAACGAATAAACTTAAAAACTACTGGACCGATTTCAAAAATTCTTTTGCCATTAGAAAGCTATATTATCACTGAGTAACATAGGTTATATTTATATCCCAAAATGTTTAAAAAATGTCCACTCTTGCGAAGTCGGGACGGGCCGCTAGTGTTTTACATAATTATAACATTATTTAGTTAGTTGAATTTAGTGTCACTTTAATCAGCTGAAAAATGTCCAAAGTAGTTTGTCCACATAATATCAAGCCTGTATTCCCCGAAGGGTTGGGCAGAGGTGTATCGTAACACCCTCATTTTGCCTTTAGGCTTAAGTCCCAAGTAATAGGGGCGAGCATATTGCCATGAACCAGGCACAAACTCAAACTCCGGGCTGCTACTGAGAAATTTTACACAGAAAAACCCAATAACACTTTGCCCGACCTGGGAATCGAACCCCGGATCTCATGATCAGCAGTCGCGCTTGCCACCACTAGATCTACGAGGTAGTTAGTTCATTGATAGTTTGTCCATTTTATCAAAAGTTTCTTAAAATTAAAAATGGTAGATAGCAGAATACAAGTAAAGTTTGAAAAGCACAAGAATATTTATATGTGAACAGGGATTAGTTCCAAGCTCTATGTATGTTGGTAAAACAGTTACAGCTGGGTATTTTGTCATCGCTCCAACTCGTAGCTACAAAACTGTTCCACGTTGCAGTTTTACAGTCACCGACTGTGCAATGAATACTTGAAATGCAATCTATACCAAGTTCTCAGCTTTTGCTTTCGTCGTTTTTTCGAGTCATCTACTTGAGTAAACCGTCAGCATGAATTTGTGGAAGGAAAACAGCGCCACACAAATCAGGTACTGCATTACACGAATCATTTACTGAATTTAGTCCAGACATGATAGTCTTTCACTATAGTGGTCCTTGATAAAAACATATTTCATCTTCGGACGGGGTTCACAAAATGGAGAACGAGTACGTAGCTATTTATATTATGTAGCTACGAAACAAGCTGTCGCTTTTTATTCCTCATTTCAAATACAATCATAATTCGAGACGTTTCATCATAAATTACGTCGCTTCAATGTTATGTCGAACTGTATGCAAATGAGTTTTCTTTTTTCATACGACACCGCAGCAGATTTTCATCCGAAATATGCGCGAGTCTCACACGGGGCCCTCAAAAATTCAACGACGCGAGACCGTCGTCGGCTTATTCTGTTTGCTTTAGTTATACTTCGCGAAAACAGGTGCATTACTATAATTACTAAAACAAAAAAGAAAAGTTAACTCAAGGGAAATGCGCTAATAGGATGACGACACTAGGCATGCTCTGCATTAAAAATAACATTTAAATTTGATATAATTTTGCTACTTCTTCAAAAAGAGGGTATGTATGGCCCGTGGTGATCTTGCTAAACATGTGAATGGGCGACGGTGATTTGCGGAAAATAAAGATAAATTCATAATTTAATAATAGTAGTGACTTTGTGTAAATATTACATACCTACATGATGAGAACACAAATACCTACTTAAATAGCAAAATATCTTCTCTAACTGGAAAACCTTACCTTCTAAGGTGATAGGCGACTTGGGTACACCGCAGTGAGCAAAATAATCTTACCTGTACACTGATAATATCAAAGGAAATCTGGTTTGTTTTAACGACTCAGAGGTCAAATGGCACTCGTACTATGTACATAATCCGGTAACTCCCCATATTATTACGGATAAAGGAAAATGGTCGAGCGTTTGCTAATGAAGGCACGACCGAAGTTGGGCCAAACGTATCCCCGGCACACTTACATACTGACAAGTTCATAGTATAACAATTATTATCAAAATAATTATTTACAAGAATATAAATAAAGTACTGCCTCGTTGGTCTAGTGAGAGTATCGTGAGGTCCTGGGTTCGATCCCCAGGTTGGGCAAAGTGTCATTGGGTTTTTCCGTGTAAAATTCTTCAGTAGCAGCCTGGAGTTCGGATTTGTGCCTGGTTGAAGGCAATAGGCTTGCCCCCTATCACATGGGACTTAAACATAACGGCGAAACGAGGGTGTTACTATACACCTCTACCAAACCCTTCGGGGAATACAGCCGTGATGTTATGTATGAATAAAGTAGCTCATCATGAGCAAGGTCCAAGCTACTGGTGGGAAGTTAGAGCTTCAGAGCCTGTAAACTACGGTAAATACCAATACGAATCTTCTACAGTAGAACGGCTTTCTGCTTCAAACCCTAGATTAGTCGAGGTTCCTGGCTATCAAGCCATTGGCCAAAAGAACTAGCACAATGAATTCAAAGTCAACAAATCATTTTAGCGTAAATACATTGTTCTATGTCACATTTAACCTGATAGGTTCAATATCGTAGGAGTACGTCACGTAATCCAAATTAGGTAAGTACAAAAAATATGAATCCCTCGAGTATATTACATCAAGTTTGTCCTTTCTGCTTCAATATTCTTTTTGGATATTTGTTTTATATCCCATATAATATAATTTTTCATGTCCTTGATCATAATATTAGCAAAACCCAACATAATCTTTTCTGGTCTCGGACGACAGATTGGGGATGGGAGCACCTTGTTGAATATCGGTCTGCGGCCTGACCATTGGATTTCTGCTGGACTTGTTTCTGCAGAAAATTGACTGAATGAATTTTATTATGAACCGCCTCGTTGATCTAGTGGTGGTTCGATCCCCAGGTCGGGCAAAGTGTTATTGGGGTTTTTCCTTGTGAAATTCCTCAGTAGCAGCCCGGAGTTTGAACTTGTGCCCGGTTGATGGCAATAGGCTCGCCCCCTATTACATTGGCCTCAAACATAACGGCGAAATGAGGGTGTTACTATACATCTCTGCCCAACCCTTTAGGGAATACAGGCGTGATGTTATGTATGTATTTTATTATGACGAATCTTTTTTTTCTTTATCTTATAGCTACAGATTTAACTCCGTCAGACGAAGACAATATTAGATTTAAAAAAAATCATAAATTCCAAATTCACAGTCATCGTGTTAGTCACAAAAACGTAATAAGGCGGTTAGATAGTACGTTTTCGGGTGGTAGCCAGGTCTCTCCAGACGGTAGCTGATGAATATTTCACTTCATTATAACAGTTTGCTGTACGGTTCTTATGTAATATTAAACGCGATAACGGAGTCACAATGGTCGCGTATAAGTCATGTTTTTGATCTTTATTTTGTTTAGAATTGTTTAGCATTTGTCTGTTTGTGAAAAGAGACATAAGCATTCTAGAATTAAATTTTTTAGTCTTGTAAAGCAACGTGGGTTTGTTTAAATACAAAATTGATAGAGAGTGAATTAATAGGAGCAGACAGTTGAATAACCGTTGGTCCCGGGTGTCATACAAATACCTATGACAGTCGTTATGGGTAGTCAGAAGCCCGAAAGTCTGCCAACCGGTCTAACCTTAGGATATCGGCATTGCCCAGTAACTGGGTTGCGGAGGTCTGATGGCAGTTGATCCGTGTAAAATATTTGTATTCAGCCGCATTTGGTTAGACTGGAAGCTGACCCCAACATAATCGAGAAAAGGATAGGCAGAACAAGCAGTTGAATAAGAAACGATGTCTCCATGTGCAGGGTATTTTAAAAATCTACACACCTACGAAAGTTTTTGTTTTCAGTCGATACTGTGATCACAACAAAGTTTCGATTTGATGAAGCAGTACTAGATTCAAGATTACTCTATCAAAATAGAAAATTTCCAGTCGGGTTTTCAGTAAATCGAGTCTTGTCTTTACTCTCAAAATATATTCTAAGTAATTTTGTTACACTTTTTACTTTACCTTTTAAGGTTTTTTCTAAAAGCCAATAGGGCCTAATAAGGTTGTCTTAGACGTGATATTAAGATAGCCATGTCTTAATAGCTTCGCCACTGGGAATCGCTGTACTTAAGTAAATGAAGATGATTAAGACAAGTAATTGAAACTAACAAACTTCTTAAGAACTATCCAATTAAAATTGTTTGAATTGTTGAGTTTATTTGTTATAATAGTATAATAGTGGATTCGTTCGTTCTGCCTAGCCTTTTCCCAACCATGTTAGGGTCAGCTTCCAGTCTAACCAGATGCGGCTTAATACCAGTATTTTACACGGAGCGACGGCTACAGTTACTGGGCAATGCCGATATCCTTAGGTTAGACCAGTTATCAGACTTTTTGGGTTTCTGACTTCCCGTAACGACTGTCATAGGTATTCGTATGACATAAGGGACCGACTGTTTAACGTGCTCTCTGAGGCACGGAGGGGTTTCGATGTGTAACGAATGGTCACCCATCCACAGACTGATCGCGGCAAGCGCAGCTTAACCTTGCAAATCGTATGATCCGCACGGTTGGTAATTAGCCACGAGTCCTCATAATAGTGGATTCATAAAATATAATAGAAGTTAAGTTGAATGCATACAACTAAGTTTTCTCTAACATTTCGTTTAAGTATTTTTTATAAACCATATCCTGTCTATTTCTATGCTGGAATCCGCAACCGATATCGTTGAAAGTCAAGCGATATTGAATCTCTGGCTGGTGATGGATATCGAAACACCAGAACCTAAAAAAGTGGCATTTCGCCACTTCTCCAGGTATTTCGACGGTCCCTACGTATACTATCGAAACTACAAAATCTTACTTTTTATTTTATTATGTACTAGCTGTGTCCTCACGGCTCCGCCCGTAGCCTATGTTACTCAGTGATAATGTAGCTTTCTAACGGCAAAAGAATTTTTGAAATCGGTCCTGTAGTTTTTAAGTTTATTCGTTACAAACAAAAATACAAATCTTTCCTCTTTATAATATTAGTATAGAATAGATGTACCTACACCGATTACGCTGAGATTTATGATCCGATTTACGTGATTCTTCTTAAGTTTGATGCGGAATAGTTGCCATTTGGTCCCATAAAAAAATATTATTTTATAACCTTTAAGATAACATAATTTCACACATTTTAAGTACATACATTATACAATTAAATTATTTATCTATACACAATTATCATTTACCTACATTTAAACCTAATATATACAATATAAAACTAAACTAAAAACATACAAATCTAAAGACAAAACTAACAACCTATATACAAAATTATTAAAATACAAATTATTCAAAAATATCACTTAGGCGTCAAAATATTCCTCCTCATCACCGTCATTTTAAGCAGATAAAATAAAAACTGAGATTTTGTAGTTTCGATAGTAGGTATACGTAGGGACCGTCGATATAACATTGCACTTAAAAAAAAACTTTGCTCCACATTAGGATTTCTCCTGTATTGTGGGTGTGTTAACAGACACAAATCTTCACATGCACAAACGCCCAGACCCGGAACAACTGTTTGTAGATCATACAAATATTTGATCCGTGTGTGGATCGAACCCACGGCCCTTAGCGCAGGAGCCAATCGCTTAGCCACTGCACCAATCGTGTCATCAACATCCTTTTTGGTCGCCCTGGAACATTTAATCAAAAGAGGTAGAGGTTACAAATTTAAGTTCTACCTCGTTGGTCTAGTGGTGGCAAGCGCGACTGATGATCATGAGGTCCTGGGTTCGATCCCCAGGTTGGGCAAAGTGTTATTGGGTTTTTCCGTGTGAAATTCCTCAGTAGCAGCCCGGAGTTTAGATTTGTGCCCGGTTGATGGTAATAGGCTCGCCCTACATGGGACTTATACATAACGGTGAAACGAGGGTGTTACTATACACCTCTGCCCAACCCTTTGGGGAATACAGGCGTGATGTTGTGTTTATGTTATGTGCCAAGTTCAAGGTGACTCCATAATAGATTTATAACTCATTTTCATCAAACTAAAGTTATTAATGTAATAAAGCGCACTCAGCCGTCAGTGTCTTTAGTCCACCATACTCACACGGTAAGAGAGAGTAAAAGCCTATTTCTAGTACTAAGTTATAAGCCACAGCGTTTAAATGTTCGGATGACTATCATATCCGCTCGTAAAAGCAAACTCCTGAAGATGGGCCGCCTTATGGATGGTACACTAAACGGCCGTGAGGAAAAGAAAATGTTTCTAACTCATTGCAATAAAACGACATGGCATTTATTTATTTTTATACTGGCAGAATCACTGACTGACTAACATATAAGAACATTTATAACTTGCGAACATTTGAACAACACAAAACTTCGCGCATTTCGTAGAATTAAATATTGCTCATATGCTTTATTTTTATCAAATACCTACATCCATTTTTCAAACGGAATAGACAGAAAAAACACGATATATGAAACAACAAAAAGTAAAAAAATATATTTGTTACAATCCAAAATATAAAAAAAGGATTTTATAATATCAACGCTGACTGACTTAGTACTTTCAAGCAGACGTGGTTTGGAAAAAAATGTTTTGATTTTTGTAACAAAAATAAACACAATTTTTTCAATAACTTTTTATACACCATTCTTCTGAATCTATGTAAAATATTTTGATTCATGCAAAAATCACTCAACAATAAATCCTTTAATCCTTTCCATCATCATATTTTTTTTATTTAATCCGAATACGCCTTTTTGTGTATGTTAAATTCTCTACTTATAGTAATTTCCGACAAAGTTGGAATAACCCTGATATAGGTAATACTACTATACTACTACCTGCCTCTATTGTTTTAAACTTTTCATACCTACCTATACTTAATTTAAAGAGAGTATCAATAATCCGCCTGTTATCCTAAGATTGTTCGTTATTTAGTTGTTCTAAAGACTACAAGTGAGGCAAATTGAGAGGCCACTTCAATATAACAGGTGATAGCCCTGAAGCTCCCGATGACGAGGCCCTGGTTCAGCAGTGGACGGATTGCTACAACGACATAATATGATGATGGGTGATAATCATGCGCTGAATCTTTAGCACTCGAGTATCCACTCTCTTTTTGTTCGCAAACAACACGCTCCTTTTTCATTTTTAAACCAAAAACTCAAGATACCTTCGAAAGGAGGCGTACGTAAATTCCATTTACTGGTGGAAAGTGCCGAGCTCCGGGGCCCATCGCAAACTCCACTTAATTACGCGCATAAATTGAAGTGCTCTCCCGTACACGATGGATGTAGCCACATTTTAACTCATAAAATATCGTTTCTTTGAAATTACCGAGGATTGGTGAGCCATAATTGGTTATGAGGGCATGTACGGTAATTTTATTCCAGTATGTGTCGCTTTTGGTTGAATACTGAAAATTTATTGATAAGGTTTGTCCGAATTTGCATAAATTCGTAGCAGCGGTCCTAAATTATGTGCCGGTCAAAATAAATATTTGATCAATTTCCCTGTGAGAGCGTTTCGATACAACGTGGCAATTATGCCAGACTTTTAGGCAAGCAGTTGATAGCGATGACGAGGAATATTTTAGTAAATAGTTTTATATTAAAATACATTTTTCCTATGAGAGAAAGCAAATCCTCGATACAATATTTTAACCTGATTGTTTCTTTTCAAATTTCTTTTTACTTCGAGGCCATGATCAGAGTTGTACATTACTTATTATCATTTTATTACAACCGCTTTGCTCTAAGTATCAGCTTGATCAAAGAGTTTAAATTAGTCTCGTTGATCCATAATCGTAGTTAGTAGGTATAATGCGTCTATGCGTTGATCTAATATCCAATCTCTTTATCATTTTATGTTATTAAACTGAGTTTTATTCTAATGCCATAAACATTTAAACTTTTTTAGAAATAATCTGTATAGTCATGGATTGTTTTTGTTTGTCAAAGGTTAAAGGGAAATAATAAACTATTTCCGAAATGGTTTGGTGGATGCATTACAATCCAGGACGACGCAGAGAAGGTGTACGTACTTACTGTTCTAAACTTTTTATAATCATAATTAAGTATCGCCGCTAGAAGTCCTTCCGTACTATTGCTACTTTGAAGATTAGTGTGGTTTTCTTTAGAATTGGCATTCTTGTAGCTACGTTTACCTGTTCTTGGTCGCCGTGTAGTCCCAGCAAAGAATAGGTTACACCCTCTCTTCTGATATAAGTGACGCAAAAGTTGTAGTGGGCGGTTAGTAGCAACCCCCTACCTCCTGGTAACAAAATCCTACTATCAATCTGTTGGTCAAACGTAATGGATCGTCTTGATTATTAGATAGATAGCTATACTTTATTGTACACTAAAAGAAATAAAACAGAAGGAGTACACGTTATTAAGAACAGTACAAATGGCGGTCTTATCGCTTAAAGCAATTTCTTCCAGACAACCTTTGGATGAAAAGAGTTGTTAAGAAAAATATATAGGGCAGTTTGCAGCATACAAACGTATAACCTAATAAAAATCGAAAATCAACTAAATCACTAAGTATATTACAATAATAATATAAGTTAATAAATAAGTAAGTAAATAAAATAAATATAATATATATGTAAAAAAAAATATATAAATATAATATATATGTAAAAAAAAATATATAAATATAATATATACATGCACTCAAATAAAGAACATACATATTTAATTATAAATATCGATAGTTTATCAACATTCCTTCATTTTCGTTAGCATAAACAGCCCATTACTGTCCCACTGCTTCATGGGCCTCTTCTCAAAATGGGCCCGTTTAGGCCTGAGTTCACGACGCCAGCCTGTTGCGGGTTGGTAGACTACACACATCAACGAGAACTTTTTTAAGCCCCACAAATGTGCAGGTTTCTTTCCTTTATCATTAACGCAAGTGATAATAAAATTTTCGTTGGTCTAGTGGTGGCGAGCGCGCCTGCTGATCGTGAGGTCCTGGGTTTTGATCCCCAGGGCGGGCAAAGTGTTATTGGGTTTTTCCATGTGGTATTCCTCAGTAGCAGCCCGGAGTTTCGATTTGTGCCCGCTTGATGGCAATAGGCTCATCCCTTATTACATGGGACTTAAACATAACGACAAAATGAGGGTGTTACTATACACCTCTGCCTAACCCTTCGGGGAATACAGGCGTGATGTTATGTTATGTTATAATCAGATTCTCATTAGATACAGATACAACTCAGAGTTATAATGACTTATGTCCAGCAGTCAAGGACTGTTAACGCGCTGATGACTAATCCAGTTTGCCTAGGGCCTAGGGACTGCCGCGTATTGAATTATCACATAAAAGCCATTTACTTATACGAAGAAACTGCGCAACCAGCTTGCTAACGAGCACATAATAAATTGTATGGTTTAATTTCCAGGTTTACTTTGGTTTGAAAACTGAGAAAGATATAGTTTACCAGACTGTAAACATTATGTATGACTGTCGTAAGTAATTAGGCCTTTATTATTCACCAAGTAGATTGTATTGTTAGAGAAAGGCTATAAAGTGGTTACACCTATTCGCTTTGAAAGTATTCGATTCGATACTTATAGGTTCACACGATTCGATTTTAGTTGATCAACAAAAGTTGAACAACAAAAATTGAAACGTTTTGTTCCTACAAATTGATTCAATTTGATTGAAAGTCTGTTCACACGGTTCAAATCGCATGCGATTTGGCAGTTGATCAACTAGAATCGAATCGTGTGAACCTGGTATTATTTACATAAAATTTTTTTGATGTTACTTTTTCAAATCTTGGACAATGTTAGTATCCATAGCGTGAATGCATTTAATGTTTCCTTACTTTTATATTTTATCAAAGTGAGAATGTATTGGTATTGAAATAATAAGCTATTACTGAAGTAATTTATACACTTGAACCTAAAAACCTTTCGTCGACGTGGATGGTATTGTTGTTAGTCTACAAACGTTACACTTAGGTACTTTATATAACATCATGCGTGTATTCCCCGAAGGGTTGGGTAGAGATGTATAGTAATACTTTTATTTCGCCGTTATGTTTTCCCATGTAATAGGGGGCGAGCCTATTGCCATCAAACGGACACAAATCCAAACTACGGGCTGCTACTGAGGAAGTCCACACGGAAATACCCAATAAGACTTTGCCCGACTTGGGGATCAAACCCAGGATCTCCCGATCAGCAGTCGCGCTTGCCACCACTAAAACAACGAAGCAGTTACTGGAGACACTTTACTGATTGTAAAACGCTGCATACTTCTTCTCTATAATAAAAACAATGAGACTAAAGTTGTTCACTTTCACACTGTATTTTTAGATGATCAGAACTATGATGGGTATGACATACATGCCCTTACCAATGTCGGAGTAAACATCTTTAATATCGATCTGACACAACATGATACCGAATTCTTTCATAAAATCAAAGATGCCATGGAATTTTCTCGTAATATGCCAGAAATGATTCCAACTGCATATTATACACCTGTTGCTATGTCTGTCACTATGTCTGCTAAGGAACCCATTGATATCGATGATAGGGTAAGGCAATAATTGATATTAAAATTATACAAGGTTAGTCGGAAAGGGGGTACTAAGCCGAAAGGGTGTTAAAGCACCCATAATAAGGGATTACTTTTGTTTTACAACTTTCCCCAAAACTCGATAGTTTAATAGAAATAGCTTTTCAAAGATTTCGTAAAAATATGCTAAAATCTAACTGTCCTTAATTATGATCAACTGTTTTTACAATTTAGGTCATATTTGGAGTCACGGATTAGAAAATTAATTTTCTGAATTCATAACTAAAGCAGGTATGATATTTTTTTGAAAAAACTAAAATAAAAATCTTTTTGCATGCAAATAAAAATTATCGAATTTTTAAATTTTAACAATTGCCTTATAATTATAGTCATCAGTGATACATTAAATGGCCCGCGGCTTAGTACCCCCTTTCCGACTAACCTTGTATACCTATACACTGTAGGAATTATTCCCTAATGACTCGTGGTAAATAATTAGCATTATCCATAGTAAACACGAATCTTCAAACACAATTTGAGAAGATTGTATCCTCTTCGATCTGGGTGACATTTAACTTTAGTTACTGGCTTAACCTTTTAAAACTATTCAAAATTTTTTTGTCTTCAGCAAATATTCTTAAAGAGGAGACATAATTATATTATCTAATTAAAAAGTTTGTTCCAGGTTGACATTATAATTTTAAAGGATATAATGAAGACGGACCAACTGCGCGAATTCAAAAAACGAAATAAGAAATTTTCCGCTATGCCAATTATGTTATGGCCTCCATCGCTTAAAATCGAGGACCTTAATGAATTAATTAAGGTTAATAAGATATTAAATTTTATAAAGGAGACGAATAATTTATTGTTAAAGAAAATTTCGTTTTATTAGATTTCAGGCGGCATTGTTTTGGATCCAAGTTTGAGCACCATTTTCTACGAGTTCGATCACATTTTGCAGCGAAGCAAAGAGGTGAATATTACTTATCTAAAGTTATACCTATTGTACTAAGTATAACAATTATATTTACAGCAACAAAAAATCACCTGGTTTTAAATTCGTTTTGTTAATTGATAAATTATACAAGGGTTTTGGGAAGGGTAGACCAACATCCTGATGTTGGTTTGTTCTTATTAAAAACAAATGGTGGAAAGTTCAGAAGGTACCACCTAAATATGGTTTGTGAAGCATATTTTATTACATTTGTAATAGATTGTTTTGCCTAGCCTTTTCCCAACTATATTGGGGTGAGCTTCCAATCTAACCAGATGCGGCTGAATACCAGTATTTTATACGGAGCGACTGCCATCAGACCTCCGCAACCCAGTCACTGGGAAAACACCGATATCCTAAGGTTAGAACGGCCGTCAGACTTTCGGGCTTCTGACTTCCCGTAACGACTGTCATAGGTATTCGTATGACACCCGGGACCGACTATTTAACGTGCTCTCCGAGGTACGGAGCGGTCTCGATGTGTAACGAACGGTCACCCATCCCCAGACTGACCGCGGCTAGCACAGCTTAACCTCGCAAATCATATGATCCACGCGGTTGGCAATTAGGCATGAGCCCCTCATTTGTAATAGATTATGTACTTAAAATAACTGTGGTAATTATTGAAAAATACTAGGTAACATTATGAAGTCGAAATCGAAACGATGCAATAACTAAAAAAAAACATAGTGTAGGCTTGCTAATTAGTTAAAAGTGCTAAACAAAATTGAATAAGTATATTAATTATAAACATTAAATTTACAGGCACGAAAACCTGTATTCTTCATGAGCCCAACTATAATACAAGATTATTACGAGAACACTGCGAACGATCGACAATTACTAATACAAGTCCATGATATAATTAAAAATCGTTTAGATGGCATTTTCTTAGCCGATCGTGGTGGAAAGCCACCTATAGAACTGATACAATCCCTCATAAGAGCCACAGAAGTAATTGAAAAAGATTTCCATGTTGCTGCTACAGATTATTTTAAATTGAGTCTACCGGTAAATAAATATTTTTGACTGCTATTTCATGCATCCTCTTCAATTAGTTCACGGGACATCCAACAAATGATATAATCGTCAGTGAAAGGCCTTATTCTTGAGTACCAGGGAAGCAAATCTTATCTAAAAACCAGCACTTCAGCACTATACTGTTATATTATTATACCTATCCTGAGAGGCGCTTTTTGCGTCGTATCAGCAAATGTATAAAGCATCAAAATATTCTTATTCCATTTTTCTTCTTTTATTTTTTAGTTATGACGGCATTATTTAGCGTAAACCGCTGGGGTTAGAAACTTGAAATTTTGAGAGTGGGTACCTTTTATAATGGCATCTAATAAAGAAGGATTTTTGAAAATTTCATCGGCACAGGGATAAAATAGGGGATGAAAGTTTGTATAAAAAAAATCATGCAAGCGAAGCTGTGGGCAAAAGCTAGTCAAACTACAATTACCAATATACCTACAATTGCTGTTCGTCTAAAATTAGCAAATTATTTGTCGCCCGACGTTCAGATACCACGTACCTTAAGATTTGCGAATAATGTTCTTCCGATTTAGTATCCCGTTCTGGTCCAGCCGATGCAGGGCGACTAGCCTAGTCATAAGGTTTGCTATACTAAAAATTTCAGATGAAGATCCCAGTTCTACAGCCATATGCCGTGGCCCTAGCTGCGTCTCTCGCGGCGTTACTAAGCGAAGCGTGCGCTATAATAGTGTTTACGACAACGGGGTCCTCGGCTCAAATACTCTCTTGCGCATCACCTCCCTGCCGTGTGATAGCAATCACGAGGTACGAAAAGGCTGCGCGAAGAATGCATTTATATAGGAAGGTGTTGCCGTTGCATTATCGTGGTGAGTTTTGTTTTATTAATAAGATAAAAAATAATAAAAAATACCAACACTACGAACCAATTCTAATGTGCATCATTCTTGGCAAAAAGGAAAGAAGTAAAACGCGGCAAAGGGATTATGACAAAACCAGCAGCAGCGATATTTTTTTTCTTCTTCTTTTCGTGTGGTTAGTGACAAACCTGGTGTCAGAGTTTATGCCGCCCATAGACTTCTGACTTGTCTTCACATGCCGTCGAGAAATATCTCTGAGGCATGCCGGTTTCCTCACGATGTTGTCCTTCACCGTTTTTAAGCAAGTGATAATTATATAATACGCTCGTGAATCCGAAAAGTCAGGGGTCAAGCATTGGGTTCGAACTCGAGACCTATTCCTTGGCAGTCCGACGTTAATGAATATCGCTATCAGCAGTGATAGCCTAATAGCTATCACTGCTGATAGCGATATTCATTCACTTTAGTTCATTGAGGAGGTCTATTTAGTGTCTAGCTCTAGATGTTAATGAACTGATATATGCATCGACCAAACAACTCTGAACTGTGTTAATATTTTTTATACCACAGTTTTAAACTATAGCAGCTTTATAATATATCCTTAATTCGATGACATCATCAACTCTAATGCCCAACAATCTTTAAACAGCAACACACATTAGCATAATGTTCTGCAATTACAGAGAGACGCAGGGGTTCCTGGCAAGACGAAAGCCTGGCCCGTGTAGCTTTTGGCACACAATTCGGCCTCGACACCGGCCTATTCAACTTCGCGGCCAAATTAGTGGTGCTCGCGCCGTCCGAAGAAGGCGTCATATATTGTAACAGCTTCCGAATAGACACCGTTGCGCATATTCTGCATTCTTTTCAATGCGGTTCACATTAGTTCAGTTTAGATTTAAAGTTACGCGTTACTGCGTCAGTTAATATGAATAGATCGAGAAGGCTGATAGATGTTTAATGGTTTGTCTTACCTAAAAGTTAGGTATCTATATTGAATTCTGGTTTTTATAATTTTCGGTCCTTACTGATAAGGGATAACTATTTAGTTAATTTAAATAAATAAAACTTATGTAGTTTCTCGTTTCATTTTTAATTACACACTCTGCGTAAGCCTTGTTATTAAAGGTCGCTTAGTAATTTTAGATGTAACAGGGAATTTAGATACGGGATTTTAGATGGCACTTTTTTAATACACCTATTCAAGTTTATATTTTATGTGAACTAGAATCAATTCTATTTTCTTTGTAACTTTAACGTTCAAAAGTGCCTTTTATGTGCCTAATTGAAATAAATACTTTGACTTTGTGCACAATTATCAGAATTTCCATTCAAAAATTTACACCCACCTCTTTCCCTCCTACCAATACATAATTAAAACTATTAGAATAATTTATCAGAAGCGTCGCCTAACCCGATTAGCGTTGTTTGCTGTATTAATAATGCATCCATTGGTAATGTAAATAAGTGCTAAATTGCCGTGTAAACATTTCATTTGACAGCTTCGGGAAGCGTGTTTTGTTAGTGCAACTAAAACAAAGGTTTGCCGCTAATTGCCAGTTCGTGACAGCACTGCGTTGTGTAAACTCGTTGCCGATTCAGTAAAATTGCTTTATATCACTTCTAGAATAAACACAGTGGTCGAGCAAACCGTCTAGTTTGTGTGATCGCCGATTAATTTTATGTAGACCAGCAGACCACTTCAACGGCCTTATTTCGATTGCACTTGTCTAAAGTGTTTTCACTTTGCATCAAGTATGCAGTGAAAGCACACTGCATAACAGTATATTTGAAGCACATTGCACATTCCACTGACAACATTTTACTTGCACATAATATGCTTAGCACGGAGTACATTGTTATATACCATAAAAGAGACTAAGCTCGATCCTTATAAGAACAGGCATCACGTATAGAGTAACCTCGACTTCGACCTCACCCACCCACTCAACCCTGCTAAATTAAAAAACTCTATCAATTAAGACCTTTGTCTTTGTATATGCAGTACTTCTGATTTCTATAGGGTTTTAGCGTGATAGTTTCCAACTAGGAAACTACTTGTATGAAGATTGCACCGTCTGATACTCAGTCACTGACCAACGAGACTCCGGCGAGCAATAGATGGTGGGAAAATATGCAAGCAACTAGATTTAATAATTGAAAATATGCAAGCAACTAGATTTAATAATTGAAATCGTTGACTGGTAGTCGTTGGCTGTAGCAGCATCACCATGCTGAATATGTATGCTAGCTTTGTGTTTAAAAAACTCGCAATTCTGGTGAACAATATGGAGCTGTATAAACATAACATCACGCCTTGTATTCCCCAAAGGGTTCGGCAGAGATATTTTAGTACACCCTCCTTTCGCCAGTCATGTTTAAGTCCCAAGAAATAGGGTCTGGAGCCTATTGCCATTAACCGGGCAGAAATCTAGACTCTGGGGCTGCTACTGAGAAATTCCTAATGTAAAAAACCAACAAAACATAACACTTTGCCGAATTTGGGGATCGAATCCAGGACCCATGCTCAGCAGTCGTGCTTGCGACCACTAAACCAGCAAGGCAGCTTTATAAACGTTAATAGAAATATTGATCTTAAGGCACACGAAACGACACGACACACGACTAGTGGTGTAGTAAACAGTTCATAGAAATATATACCTATATGGTGCTCGGAGTCGTCACCACATTTTATCGTGTCGTGTCGTGAACCGTGGAAAAACAGCCTAAGGAACTGTTTGCATTACAACGGCATGGGCACGGGCGGTCGCAACAAGTTCAATGTAAAATAAAACTTATTTATATATGCGTAGAGAATAGAATACGAGTGCACGTTGACCGCCCGTCCGTCTTCCGTTCCGTCCCGTCCCGTCCCGTCATCAATGTGCTTTCGTATTCTATTCTCTACGTGTATATGAATAAGTTTTATTTTACATTGGACTTGTGGCGACCACTCGTGCCCGTGCCGTTGTAATGTGAAAAATCCTTAAGTCGTTACGCCCGTAATAAAATACCAATAAACCAAAATCATCAATAAGATAATAAGAGAATCTTAGTGCTCGGTCACAATCGACTCCTATCAAACTTAATTAAAAACAAGTCACTAGTTTCTAATTATGATAGAAACGTGAGCAATACTAATTTAAGTATAAACAGATTATAAAATGCATGAGTGTGCATCTAAATGAAGTACCATTTACATGAGACCTCATTAGAGTGAGGAGGTAGGTAACGTTAGTCTAAAATGCATTTCATATTCTCATACAAAGGATATCACATCCTGTTACAACAATCCTTTGCATTCAGATGCACCGTCCTAAATTCCTGGGATATTCTGCAAAAAAAGTCGGGCCAACGTAAAATAATATTTTACTTACATATTTATTACGTAAGAGGTGAGGTGTGTCTGTTTTATGGTTGAGGTCTACTCTCTAATGCTGTGAATGTTTCAAGATGTCCCAACCCTCGGTTCTGGAGTTCAATCAACATGATTGGGGGAACTTAGTTCTGACCGCAAGCTCCAGCTTACTATGTGATCTGACTGACGTACATCCTCCAAGATCTATAGTTGTTGGTAGATACCAGGGAGGTTTTTAGTCAGTGTTTTTTTTCTTTTTGACTACTTGTCGTGATTCTTGCGGACCGTTTCTACGTAACCAGGAAGTTATTGGCGAGACCTGAACGATCTCAAGCTAATGGTCAGAGTGAATAACTTTGAGCAGTTTTATACATTTACGAACGATTGAATTCATAAAAGTCATTTTGCTATCTAATGTTTTTGCCGAATATTGATAGATTTTTGCCGAATACCAAACATATTATGACATTTGATTTGAAGTAGATTTCCCGCTATTTATCTATTAAGTTTTATTGAGTTTCGTAATTAATTATTAAAGTTATAATTGCCTAATACGCAGCTCCTGTGTTATTTTGACTAAGGCTGGGTCAAAAATGAAAAAAACGAGCAAAATCAAACACCATGTACTTAATTAACCTTATATTTATTTATTTATTTGCTTAAAATATGGTACACAAGTTGTTACATAAAAATAGACCAAGACATATTTCACCAGTAGTACAGGCATGCAAAAATTAAATTAATTACACAAATGTCTCATGAAGCGGAAATTTAAAAAAAAATGAATTAAACATTAATATAACATAAATTATCTAGCAGCATGATACAATGTCCCTTAATAAGCGCAGTAGCGGCAAGAACAATTTTTTAAGAAATCTCCTTTTTTTGTGTTTTTGGACGCCATTGTCACATATATGTGACAAACGAAAGCTTGCCCTGTACGCCAATGTCACAAATATGTGACAAAAACGATGAAACTTGGCGTGGAGGGTACGCCGATGCGTTTATATTTTGGCGTTCAAAAGGTTAAATTTAGACAAATTATTGTAAAATCGTCTATTTACAAAAGGCTTAAATTGTAACAATCCATTTTGCTGTTAATTTGATAGTAATTAAAACTGCACCGGATTTTAGTAAATGTTTATTTGAAATTAATGCAGGCTGTAATCATAACAATATTAATAAAACCCTTTATTAGAACAATTTGCTATTCGTGTTTTAACAATTTTGAAATCGATGATTGAATTTACATTATGAAGTGGTTGTTACGAACCCGTTTAAATGTTGATATGCTCGTAAACATATAGTTCAATCCGGTAGGTGTTACAATGATATATTGCCGGTCGCCGTTCTAGCTGGTCGATAGATTCAGAGGGTGAATATTCGAAATTTTTTAACATTATTCTAACAAATCATTCTTCTCCCGGGTTGTTAACGTTATAGTATTGTCAGATTGTTTTTATTCTTGTCTTATTGCTTGACGGCAGCGGTATAGTTTGAGTTTTCATTAACATAATTATAGTATTAAACATCTGCATTCTTAACTTTGGGATGATGCTAATGACGTTCTTAATTTTTGTTAATATTTTTTGAAGAATGCCCCGATAACGTAATTGCACCCAAACCTAACAGAAAACAATACGTAGTCTCACTAACCTGCGTTCCTTCAGCTTGGAGCCGCCAAATGTTTTGATCGTCGCAGTATACAAATGTTTCGGATCATTTTTGAATTATTTGAATTTATTTTGTAGAAGAAGGAAAAGCGTATATGATGAAACTTTAAACATAACTGAAGCAATATGACAGATGTCAGAGCGAGAGCCACGATTGCCGGCGGCGATGTGAAGCCGAAAGTGGTAGCGAGACCACGCAATTGTATTTTCAAGAGAAAATACGTTCTGATAGGCTTAGAACGCAATGACGTGGCTAGACATCGACTAGCCACAGGCGTCCAGCAAAGAACCCAGGTTTCGGCACGATATTTAAAACGTGTACGAAACAGTGGTTATTTAGTACTTACAAAGCTTGATCTATTTATTTTTGATAAGTTTATGCCAGGTCTTTGTCTGGTTATTAAAGCTCTCAGAGTTAATCAATTTCCACAACAAATTAACACAACTCGTTCGGCTTAGCCTTTTCCCAACTAAGTTGGGGTCAGCTTCCAGTCTAACTAGATGCGGCTGAATACCATTATTTTACACGGAGCGACTACTATCAGACCTCCGCAACCCAGTTAATGGGCAATGACGATATCCTAAGGTTAGACCAACGGTCAGACTTCCCGTAACGACTGTCATAGGTATTCGTATGACACACGGGACCGACTGTTTAACGTGCTTTCCGAGGCACGGAGGGGGTCTTGATGTGGAACGAACGGTCACCCATCCACGGACATAGCAAGCGCAGCTTAACCTCGCTAATCGTATGATCCGCGCGGTTCGTAATTAATTAATACAACTGCTGCAATAAAATTAAACATAAATAAATATCTTACATTTGCGGAATAACCCACGGCTTTGTTCATTCGTCGAGGGCTCGCTAATGTCACACGAAATAAGACTAAAACGTGTGGATATTAAGATGCTCTCATTTCATCCGCCTTTGAAGGATTGTGCTGCCAAAAAGAGTGGGTAGCTATAGTTCTACGTCATGTCGAGAGCTACCTATTGTTAGTGACGTCATTCAAAGACCGTGTTTGAAGCCGACAGCATGCAAACAAGGGTTTCTATATTCGGTTTCATGCGGAAGATTGGGAACTTTTACTTACATATGTTTTTGTATCAGGCTGTTTCGGTAATGAGTATTTTTTGTTGCTCTTCTGGTCCTTTGTTTAATATCAGGTAAAATTGTGTTTAAAAGAAACTGCTTCTCAGAAATATAAACACTATCAAGGTTAAGAAACCTTTAAGAAAGATTAAGGGTAAGGAAGTCACGCTTAATTAGGGACAATGTTACGCAGGCACCGGATAACTGATGGGGTGACAGATGAATCGCGTTAATAAAGACAGCCTTGACTACGGTCAAGGCTGCTTTTCGGGAGATACTTCAACAATTAATCAATGAAGGTTCGAAGAGCTTTGTATAAGTTGATTATGTTTTTTTATTGTTATGTAAATGTTCATACGGGTATATTATGTGCTTACTCTATGTTCAAGCAAGAAGTGTAACGTCAGTCTCTGTTACAATACACTCACTTGATTCAATCTTGATTGGGATCAGCACTTTGTATATAGAACGAGTACTCACTACGTAGAACAAAGCTTAAACGATTTACAAAATGGAGTACGCTACTTTTTCTGAAACAACACCCGCAGTCCAGATTATATCGAAATAAAATCGATAAAGGCTTATACTGGAAACGGCACAAAAGAAAAAAACTGTTGAATTTCCCAAACGGCAAGCGTTTCAACCGATCCGTCCATTGTTTCTTTAAACGGTTCCAATAAAAATGCAAATACACAGTCTATGCGTTGTGTGCGTTGTCCGCTATCGACTTTCAAACTAGTTTATTTAGTTTTAACTCTGTCGTTGGCTCTATTTACTTCCTATGTTTGTTGTGTGTCTAACCGAATGTTCTCTATTGTCTTAGTTTCGTATAGAGACTTTTTCAGGAATATTTTATCACGTTATTTCAGTATAGTGGGGTTTTTAAAAGGCCAGGTGCACATTCGGACAAAATAAGACGAAATCTTAAATGGGTAGATGTGCAGTGCACAGTGTTGCGTTTTAGCTTGTGGCACAATTTGGAAGAGCCTTATGTCTAGCAGTAGACTGCAGAGGTAAAACGTGCCGTGCCTCGAAAAGCAGGATAAATAGTCGATCTCGGGCGTTCTACGAATACCTATGACAGTCGTTACGGGAAGTCAGAAGCCCGACAGTCAGGCAACCGGTCTAACCTTAGGATATCGGCCTTTCCCAGTAACTGGGTTGTGGAGGTCTGATGGCAGTCGTTCCGTGTAAAATACTGGTATTCAGCCGCATCTGGTTAGACTGGAAGCTGATCCCAACATAGTTGGGAAAAGGCTAGGCAGAATATTGAGATGTATAACGCGTGAACGAATACAATGTAACTAATAAGAAAAAAATCGAGGATGTGCATATCTTTAACAAGCGTCATAATATTGCAATTTTTTGAACGAAATAAGAGGCCATCTTATTTCGTTCAAAAAATACTATGACTTTTCCTATAATTTTCTGCACCTTTTTATCGAAACAGACTGAAAAAATACAACACGAAAAATTCGGTGGAGTGACGATCATACAAATATTTTATATTCCATAATTTCCCTAGTGACGACCGGGACTCAGTGTTCGAAAGATACGTCAATTTTTTTCTTTTTTTGTTATGCTTATTTTGAAATTGTTTTTTATACATTTAGGTAATTGATGCCTCCTAGTTTAGATTATAATTTTAACTAAAACTTTTACTAAAACCGTATTTTTCTTATTTAAAAACATCACGGTGATGATAATAAATAATTAATTACGTTGTCCTCACAGAACAAGCTCAACGCTGGGCAAACAAATGCACACTGCAAAGCGAGCTCGGTCGCACATATACAGAGGCATGAAATCCGCAGAGGCTAGATGATGAGGTTGATGTTGATTTTATAATATTATAAAATCAAGTGTTTTATATAACACACGACTGGTTCGCCGTTCGTCACGCTTTTCTTTGCTGAATTTGGCTTGACACACTCCTGTGTGACTATATTCTATTTTATAGTGTTGTTTTTCCACTTGCATAAACCTTTTGCGCACTTTAAATTTATCGTACCGAGATTTTAAATGTCGTATCTAGTTTGGGCACTTATGATTTTTAACTGACTTCCAAAAAAAGGAGCAGGTTCTTAATTCGACTGTATGTTTTTTTTTTGTATGTTTTTTCCGCGATATCTTTGCTAATTGTGAACCGATTTTAATGATTATTTTTTTGTTTGAAAGAATATTCTTTCGAAGTTGTCTTATTTAAATTTGGTGAAGATCTGATAAAGAACTTCGGAGATAGACAATTTGAAGTCGGTTCTATTTTTGTTAAAAAGTTTTATTGTATTAATTTTATGAAATATTACCTAGTTCATAATAATATTTAAATACGGTGAACTTAAATATCTAAAGTTGAACTATCGTAACTCCACGCATTTAAGCTACCAAGAAGTTTGTCTTAGAAAGTATAAGATTGATTAACTTGTAAACTTCTCGTCAATAAGCGTATTTAACAAACTGATAGGAAATAGTTTTCTACAAGCGATGGAGGCTGATTCAACATAAAACAGAAATCTTACTTAATACGGCTCAGTGCGGCATCTTAAGACTGTGGTACGTTAGTATGAAAGATAACTTTGTATTTATTAGTATAATTTATTACACTCTACTGGAAGGTGACTACGAAAGATCGGGTGTTGTTGCGCAACTTGGAAGAGGCGTCAGTCCAATAGTGGACTGCGATTGGATAAGTAATAATAAACTTCAGATAGAAGTTAATTCATCAATATAATATCGGATTTTTTATTATACGACATAACAGTAACTGTAAATATTTTATGTAAGTATCATTCAATACAAAGGAAGTTTATCTTTATTTCTATATAAGAAACGATAACTCAACCACTTTATTCTCGGAAATTGAATTCCAAAAATAATACTTGAAAACAAAAGTAGTCTCTACACAATTTTATGTTTAAAGTCAGAGCAGCAGGATTGAAAGGAGTTTATAAGAAGTACTCATTGCATGTTGCGGTTTGAGAGGGGGGTGAGGCGGGGGTCGGATCAAATTAAATTGAAGACTAAGCGGAAACCGCGCGGAAGTGACCGGACCACATTATAGCTGTATGTTACAGGTGCGGTTGGAGATTTGGACGAATGAAAGTATGTCCAAATTACAATATGTATCGGAACATTTCACACCAATCGTAGACTTTTTATACTTTTTTTGTCAATTGTACATTTTCACTAAGCCCGATTCTACAAACGTCGTATAGCGTTTATCTGAGGAATAAGTTACACGTTTTGACAGAATTTCTATACAAAAGCTGTCAAAACGTAAAATTTATTCCTCAGATAAAAGTTATTTGACGTTGGTACAATTGGCCCCGAACCTATTTAGCCCTTGTCTATTTTGACCATGCTTATTGCATTGAGGTCATTATATGGTGCAAATGGTCGGGCACTCCATTTTTAGACTTTGTGGAGTTTTGGGATGTAATCGAACTTACTGACTATTCGATGATGAATAAGTGAAAATTTTTATCAAGTTGTCAGTTTGTGAGAAGGATTTATTTATTATTGTCATTGATTGGAAAACTAGATATAAAGCAAAGAAATAATAAAATACATTGTTTCTCTTGCCCTGTCCTCTGTCTATAATGATATTGATATTTAATGATATATTGTGTCTCTTAGTTCTGTATCCATAATATTTTTTGTCATTTCATTTCATATTTCTGAATGGCCTATCAAGAGCTGAAACAAATAACAATTCTTCACAGCATGATAATAATAATTCATTTCCCAGACAGTTTAAAATATTACTGAATCCAAACTAGTGCAACTGACATCATATTCTGTACTTTTTGCAATACTTTTTACAGCGGATTGGACGAATCTCCAGTGTTTGAAATATATCTGAAGGAGAATCTGCGGTAGCGAATGAAATTCGAATTTCTAGTGAAGTGCAGCGAATATTGAATGTAACGAGTAAAGCGTGGCAGGTTTATTCGTTGCTTTTTCCTCTTCGCACCAAGAATCCAAAATGTTGAATTTACTTTGAAAATCGCAAGTCAAGCGGGAAGAGTCTTACAATAATGCTTCTAAGCGAGAAGCATGACTTCGTCCACTATACGATAACGATCTTTTAACGCTGCGACCATATTCTTAGAAAATCCACATACGTAAGTTTACCAACTCAGTTTACCATTTTATACCTACTTAAACCTACTTGCTACTATACAAACTCCAAACTCCTTTTAAGATAACACTGTTGTTTTATAATTAATTAACTTTAGACGTTTAATCCTAGATACAGAACGTACGCTCCTCCATTCGAGTTAATTATATCAGACTTGACTGTTTACGCTGAAAGTAGTTGTGATAGAATTAAATAAACGCGAACAAGTTGAGGTTTTTAATGAATATTAATGGTTGAAACTCTTGGAATCAGGCTTGACATGGGCTTGCAAATCTCCGCCGAGCCTAATATAAATCACGCTTAGTCCAACCTTTAGGTATCGTTCCGCTTAGGGCTTCTTATTGTTGCTTCCTGAAGATAACGAGAGTAAATCACTGTGAGAGATGTTGAACTGAATGAAGACATTGTTTCGAGGCTTCGATTTCCGAATAAAATATTTTAAATTAAGAAAATACGTTTTTTATTTTTATAGCAGTTTATTGGTTTCGTCATCAACCTATCGGGATTCACTAACATACATAGGGGTTCTGTCGAGGGGCTCGTGGCTAAATAACAACCGCGCCGATCGTAAGATTTGCGAGGTTAAGCTGCGCTTGCCGCGGTCAGTCCGTGGATGGGTGACCATTTGTTACACATCGAGACCCCTCCGTGCCTCGGAGAGCACGTTAAGCCGTCGGTCCCGGGTGTCATACGAATACCTATGACAGTCGTTACGGGTAGTCAGAAGCCCGAAAGTCTGACAAACGGTTTAACCTTAGGATATCGGCATTGCCCAGTTACTGGGTTGCGGAGGTCTGATGGCAGTCGCTCCGTGTAAAATACTGGTATTCAGCCGCATCTGGTTAGACTGGAAGCTGATCCCAAGATAATTGGGAAAAGGCTAAGGGGAAGACATAGGGGTTCTGTCGGACAGAAGAAGTTCTGTCTGGGTTAGCGCGCGTAGATACCCTAGAGCCTTGCTATAATGATGCTACTGACCATCTTCCGTCTAAGATTATTTTCCTGGTAAGTGAGAGAGTTATCCCGCTTCCTATATCCGTTATTTTATAGTTTGTATTAGATATTAGTCGTAAGTGGAACAACACAAAGGTAACTTTGTTCATAGTGAAGATATAATTTTATATTCCCCAGCGTAATAAAGACTAATCGATTGTTCTAACCAGACGCAATTTTCATCACGCATTTTTGCAATGCAAATGTGTTTAATAAACCTTTTTTATATGTCAAAAGATATAATATATAGATACGCTTTTTATACGTCGTTTTTCTAGTAACAATTGACACATGACGAGAATTTATTACAAAATTCCTGTCTTTGTAGAAGTTTTATTATGACTATGTACCTACGTTCCCTTATATCTTGAAATTCTTTTGAATTTATTAAATATGTATTTTCTTATAAGCAGTGATAGCCTAGCGGTTGAATCCTTGCCTTCCATGCAGGAGGGTCTGAGTTCGATCCCGCCCCGTGCTTCTGATTTTTCGAAGTCATGTGCGGATCAGAATTAGATTATTACTTGCTATAACGGTGACGGAAATACATCGTGAGGAAATCTGCACACCTGAAAGGGCCCCATAAAGTTCTCGATGGTGTGTGTAGTCTGCCAACCCGCACCAGGCCAGCGTGGTGGACTAAGGTCTAAACCCTTCTCATTCTGAGAAGAGGCGCGTGCACAGCAGTGGGACAGTAATGGGCTAATAATGTTTATTATGTATGTAGTTGTTATACCGCTAGTGTATGATTCTATGCTAAGTTCATTTTCTGTTTTGTTTTTACTATTTTGTCCAACTGTTTCCATTATTATTCCATACTGGTAATAGTTTAGTTCCACCTAAACAGCAGAGGCTATAGAAGTTAGTTGGAAGTGTTTGCACGCATTCATCTTGCACGCTTTTGCCAGGGTCCAATAAATTCCTAGCATAAAAATTGCAAAGTCGGTATTCTATTAAAAAAATACAGAAAAACACGAGATTCATTAAGCTCAATTTAATTACAGTACACGGTACAGTAGTTAATTACATTCCGATGGTCTTCAGAGTGAATTATGTAGGCGAAGTTTTCGTTTTCTCTCAGGGTAACGGAGAACAACAACAGTAATTAAAACATGAAATAATTTAGTACATATACTATCGTCTAACTTTTACCCGATAAATGGGGTAGGTACAAGTATCTACGACAGAGAGGAAATTCTAGGACCGGATGTAGACCGTGTTAGACTGCGTTGATTGGTTGTTTGAATCTGTTTAGACGTTTGTCAATTTAGAGTTTAGTTAGATTTAAAGAAGTTGAGTCTGTTAACCCTTATTGCAATTGCCATAGAATCTTCTTCTTCTTCTTCGTCCTGCCCTTATCCCACACTAGGTGGGGTCGGCACAACATGTATTTCATAAATCCATGTTGTTAGAGGTTTTGGCTTATTGTTTTAAGACCGGCCGCCTGCTTGACATCAACCCTCCTTGGGAATACTCATTGCGCTCGTCGCGCGGTTGACCCAATATGCTTGCTGATATTATGCACTGGGTCCCAAAATGATATGCATGTTAATCTTATTGCCAACGACTAAGCAGACTATGTTCTTCTTGGTGGAGTATAGGTACTTGCAGTTCCTTGACCCACTCATTCAGTTTTGCTAGGGACTTCGGTTCTGACACATAGTAAATCATAGCACCGTTAAATTCTGGGTAAAAACTTGATGTTAATGTTCTGTATCGCTCCTGTCCCGCTGTATCCTAAAATTGCAATATCTATGCAATCGCAATAGAATGCGGACTGAAAACCATTAAAATAAGGATAAGTGGCAGACTGTTACTTATCTTGTACACGACCTCTGTACCATGTCTCCCTTGCCGTACCGGTCCAATTCGCACGGCGGCGAGGCGGTAACAGAACATACCTTTTGAAAAAAAAAATGAATAGTTTTAGTGCTAGTACTAGCTTACCCTCTGCAAACTTGTCTTCAAAGATTATAATTTCGTCTTAAACAGGAAAGAAATAACCTTTGAAATGTTAATTAATGATTATTTTTAGCAGCCACGTTTCTCAAACAGAACGGGCTCTGGCAAATAATAAAAAAACTATAGATAAAAAAGCAAAAAAGCGGTAAAATAGTTATAACCAAACTCATCACAATCTCACTCTTCCACATCTCCATTACCAGGAGCAGTCGTTATATCAGCTAAAGCGTTAATTATAACACCCGATCTTGCAAGTACTTCACGCCAAGTGGTTGATATATTTCGGTCATTAGTAGTTAATGAATTATTTAACTAACGAGTCAAGTCGGCAAGCGCCCTGTTATTGGCTGAATTATTTCTACCTTTTCTGCTTTCAAATAGCATATTCCGTTAATTGCTGTCTGACTGGAGCTCACTAATTGCTTAAGTTCGGGATCTCTTGGCTCTTCGGTTTAAATAGTCGACTACTATTAAAGTAAAAATTTCTTAAGACTGTTTTGAACTTCCCGTTCATAATTTTTTCGAATCATGAGTTTGTAGACGTTGAAAAAACAAGGGGTGAGAGCGGTCAAGGAGATGTACCTATATGAAGAGATATTTTTCTTTTTTTGGAGTTTGACTGATATAAAATATTTTATAAAATAAATTATGATTTCACTAGTTTTGTCTAATTGTGTATGAAGAGGTTAGGTACAAAACTTTGAATCAATGTGAATTAACTATAACAAAATGGGTAATGCGCCATCATCAGCTTGACTTTGATTCGATTGTTCCAATAATATGTTGATTCATGAATATGTTTTTTTTATTTCCATTCTGGACTTGGTCGTGTTTGGCCCTGGTCTCACCTGTTGGTAAGCGCAGACAGGGTCTAAGATGGAGCACATGAATCCAAGGAACAGAGATATAGAGGGATTCTCCTATACCCCTCTGGCTCTCACATACACACGACGGAACACAGTAAACTGCTTGGCGGCCGAACTTTAATGTGAGGGTTAGCTAGCCAGGCGGATGAATGATATGAATGACTTCAGGAAGATGCACTCATATACCTAACGTGTAAACAAAAAGGTATCGATATCTTAGCGGTTAGATAAATTAAACACAAAAATGCGATCCGATTAAAGTTAAACTACGTCATTGATGACGACTCTGATAAAGTAACCAATGATGATCGAAGCTCATAATTATCCTTACAAAGGTAACGTAGGTAACGTAAAACGTAAAGGTAACGTAGGTTTCAACGTAGTTCCATTCATATATTTCGCAGTGATAATTATGCAGTAATTGCAATACAGTACTACGGAAGTGTTGATTTATTACTACCGCCGGCTGCAACTTTGGTGAATGCGGTACTAATTTCCGTATTGTGTTAACTGTTAATAAGCTGGGTTTGTGTATGTATAAGTGAAAATTACCAGTTTTAATTTTTTGCCTGTAAAAATTAAGAAGGTAGCTGGGTGGATTTGATGCGGGAGGCGAACGAGTGTAGTGGCCAACAGTCCAGCAGTGGACTATGGTAGGTTGAGTTGATTGATTGCTTGATCGCCTGTAAAAATTTATCTTCTCTTTCGACGGGTATTCTGAGAGAAAACGCTGGAACACACCGAGCTTTATTACTTAGTTTTTTTTTTCAATCCTGGTCACCATTTTATATCCTGGTCTGCCGAAGTGTGTGGTGGGTTTGTTTAAAAAAGAGACCTAAGAGTCAAAGCTCTGGCAGAAAAAATAAAATATTGCCGCTAATTTGTAGATTTTTTTTTTTTTTTTTAGGTAGGACCACTCGCAATCAAAGCTCTGAGAGCTTTATTTATGCTTAACCGGACTATTCCTGTGGGTGGCCAAAATTAAGGCCCCCAGCCAGGGCTTAAAAACTAGGGTGAATAACGACCGGACACTAAGGGCACCCCCTGCGGGGTTCGAACCTCGGCTTAGTGCGTCGCTATGAAAATTAACAAGGGTCGGGCTGGGTTAATTTAATTAGGGTCTGTTTTATAGCTAGTGGCTCAGCACGCGGGCTGGCTCGTTGAACAAGGGTCGGGATTGATATTACATGAATTTCGCGGGGGCCTCGGCGGCGGGGCCGGGTGCGCGTCGGTTATGTATTTGTAGCTAAGACAACTAGGCCCTAATCTACGCGTTATGAGGCAAGTTCCTAAGAGCTTGTGTTATGTCCGGGTATGAGGCGTATACCCGGGCAAGTGAACCGTAATCGCCTTTACAGGCTATGATGTCCTTAGACATTTGAATCCCTCGGGGGCTATGGAAGACCCCGAAGGTGCTCGTGATGACCCAGAAGGGGTCATAGGGGTCAAACGCCGGTCTCGGCGGAAGGGGTCGGGTCGCGGGGCGAAGAGGGGGGGCCACGACTGGGGTGGGTGCTCCAGGAGGAGCTCCAGTGGTGGGAGGGGTCGCGAGAGGCACGGCCGTCTTCGTGATGGGCCTAACAGGGGGCGCGGGGGGCTCCGACGCCGGAGACGGCGGGGGAGGTTTAAACGGACCTAAGGCCGGGAACTGGGCCTGATGGTGCAGCGCGCTCCAGGGACTGGGGCGCTGAGGACTAAGAGAGACTGGGGGTGGCTGCGAGAGGCTAGGGGCCTCTCGTTGCCGCCTGACCTGGTTCCTGTAGGCCAACTTAGGGGCCGAGGACTTGGGTGCTTTAGGGCATCCGCGGTAATTGGCTGGATGGCCTGACTCACCGCAGAGAACGCAGCTAGGTGGTTCCGTGCACTGAGTCCGGTCTTTGGGGCGGGAGCAGTCGGCTGTTCCATGGTTACCCAGACACTTGACGCATCTAGGCTTCCCGAAACAGTTCCGCTGTGCATGGCCGTATAACTGACAGTTGTGGCATTGGTTGACAATGCCACTCGCGTAGGGCTTTTCGATTCTGATGCCATAGAGGCCGCAGATCGATGCAATATTAAAAATGGGGTTATAGCCGTCCGTGCGGTCGCATACGACGAGAATCATATCGTATGATTCTCCACCGTTTTTACGGTGCATGCGATGCACCTGTTGGACGGGAACGTTCTGTGACTCGAGGTCACTTTTAGTACGGTCGGTGGGGATGATGACGGGTACGCCTTTAATGACGACCCTGACGGGGCGCTAATTTGTATAATACGAAGGCATGCGTATATATAGACCTACGTAGAGATAACATCCGACGTATCATCTTATGTAGCCATTTAAAAAACAATGAAAATTACAAACACAACAACAAAAATCCTGAAAAGAAAGTAACCTCCTTTAAAAAAAGTACACCGGCACAAAAGTCAACGAAAATGTAAAAGATGAAAAAACGTCGCAAGGAGCCCACGAATGAATAGGAGTTGTCCTAGAAGCGACGTCCAGATGTTTAACATTTTATGCGGGAATTCACGTGCCCTCGCTAGAAAATTTTGCAGCCATGCAGTTTTCAACGTGTTTTTTCAGTATGTATTATGAACTGATGAGATTTCTAATTTAGTGATTTAGGAAGGAAAAACGTTTTTTTTTCAGTTTATACCATTGAAACTAGAACTTAAACCCGTGTATTTTCAGTTCGATACGATAAGCAATGGGGTAGTAATGGATTGTTAATCTATACGCTTTGTTTACAGTTTATCTCCATAATGACACATGATTGTCGGTTGGTGAAAGTAGAACAAACAAATTATACTTTCGTATTCATAATATTTAGTTTGGGTTAGTAAGAATGAATATCCACCATTTTGTAGTGGTCACTAACGTGACTGCCAAGCAAACCAAACTGCTCCTTGATTGAGCAAAGTAAGTATTATTGAATTTTTCTATACGGAAATTATAAATGGCTATCAAGAGCTAGAATTGCTCTACGATCTTATCTGGCGAAGAGTTAATATGTGTGCATGGTACTTGCGAGTGTTTTTGTATCATGACATCTCATACCAGTGTGAAGCTATGGGCCTGAATATTTATTTAATTATTTATATCACCTACAAACACGAATGAGCTCTAAGCAACGCGGGAACATGCCAGCTGAACATTATGCATGATGAATAAAGAAAATACTTCACGTTAAACTAAGAGAATGTCTTCTAAGTTTTGAAACAACGTTAGAGCTAGACTAAAAGTTTATATAACGACTAGGTACTATCATAATGTTACAACTCATAATATTTTCGTTTCATTATATTTTACAGCTAGTTGTGCTGAACTGACATTATTATTTTGAATATAACATTTATACATCTGAGGAGTAATGTAGATATTTATTTTATATTTCTGCCTGCATTTTCGCAAATGTAGCTAACATTGGTACGGAGAATAATTGCGAACGGAGATAGGAGCTTATCTAAAAGGATAGTTATAAGTTATAGGCATTTGAAATAGCCCCTTCAACGGGTAAAACAACGGATTCGGTCTTGTTGGTGACGGGGTTGCGCTACTAAAGAGGCAGTTACCCTGAACTCAAATAAGGTTATGCACCAAACCGTGGATAACAAGAGTAGTTTTTCCGGGACACTGCCTACCAATTTGAAAAGCACCAATCCGAATATTGACGACACGTTTGGTTCAGTGGCTTAGCGATCGGCTTCTGTGCTACGGGTCGTGAGTTCGATTCCCGCACGGAACAAATATTTGTATGGCCTACAGATAGTTGTTCCGGGTCTGGGTGTTTGTGCATGTGAAGATTTGTGTCTATAAACGTACCCACGGTACAGGAGAAATCCTAGTGTGGGGCAACGTTTTTTTTTTTTTTTAAACGATAAAAGAAAAAAAAGAGTCATACCAATCCTATTACTATTCCTCGTTTTTGCTACGCTTACGAGTGTACAACTACTTCAATTAAAGTAGATTATTTATTATTTATAATATAACGAGAGAATATAAGTTAAGAAGATCCAAACTCATCTGTACCTACAAACTAAATATTTATTCCAGTAGTCTAACTATTCAACTGGCAACTTCTATACATAGTAAGTCAAGCTCATTCCATTCCAGCCGTCGGTAAGGACCCCAGTCCGACCCGTAAAACGTTTTCATAAAAATGCAAATCGTCCGACAACGTATTGCCGTCGACCAAGACGGGGACTTCACGGGAACTTCCTTCATCGAATTAAAATACTTTCTGCAGATAATGTCATTTGCTGGCAACTTTTTTACGAGGCTTTGACTATGCAGTGGCGAAGTTGATACAATGAAATAATGTGACAAAGGTGTTCCTATGCAAATTGTGGCGTTTTAGAATTTTAACAGCACGAGTTCCTTTAGTCTCGTGCTCATTTTTATTTCAAAAATATTTTTGTAAAACGCGTGAAATATTTAAACGTATATTTTTTGTTTCCATTTTTAGTACTTTACGGAAGGAAGGAAATTCCTTTATTATACCTCTCTTTATATTTCTCGGGCGCTAACTTGAATTCTAGCTACGTAGTAATAAGTGATGTATAACAATATCGTTATTATTATTTAGTATCATTACAGTTGTTTTATTAAATGTATTTTAGTAAAGTGCAAGGCGTAAAGTTTGAGGTTTTTTTTTCTAAGTGAAGTAGAAATATGGTTGAAAATTTCAAAGCACAATTTCTTTTTTACACCCAAATTAAGGGAGACCCAAAAAGTTTAACTTTATTTAAGTATCACACATTTATGCTTTGATCTTTTTCATGAGGCAGCTTTTAAAACTGAAAATGCTTTCAGACATGCAATGAGCCTCGGGGTAAGAAAAGTAGTCCGCATCGTCCTTTTGGCCTTAGCTTACCTGCTCCGCAAACGGTTAGTTCAGTTACCTTTGAGCTAACTCCGGCTACTGCGGTATATTTTAGTGTACCCTAGATCTTTGAGTATCACTTGCACGTAAGTCTTGAAGCAACAGATAAAATCACATGAGCTAAAGATCGATTTTAAGTTTTTTTCAAGTAAGTTAATGAATGACGTTGTGCATCATTTTAGATAAATAATTTGGATTAACAAGGTTTCTCAATCGGGTTTCTGTCACTGTCAATTGAGAATTGGCACTTGGATGCCGAATTCGTCGGACGACGGCGGATCACTCCTTTTAAATGTCTACCCAATCCAATGAAGTACTTTTAATGTTCGAAAGAAAATGACAGAAAAAGCATTCGTTACATAGTATGCTATGTAAAATAGGGCTACCTACTTTAGTATGACGGAGATAATTTGGAATTTAATTAAGGAATGTGTTTCTCAAATTATTCTGCAGGAGTTATGTCCAATTTCAATGTTTTATATATTCTCTCCCTGGTCGCCTTTTCCCAACTATATTGTGGTCAGTTTTCAGTCTAACTAGATGCGGCTAAATACCAGTATTTTAGACGGAACAATTGCCAGACTTTCGGGTTTCTGACTACCCGTAACAACTGTCATAGGTATTCTTATAATACGCGGGACCTATAGTTTAACGTGCTCTCCGAGGCACGGAGGAGTCTCGAAGTGTAGTTAGCAGTCACCCATCCAAGAACTGACCGCGACAAGCGTAGCTTAACCTCCCAAATCTTATGAAACATGTGGTTGATAATTAGCCACGAGCCTCCTAATATTTTATATAATTATTATCTTGTAAAAAAAGTCAAAAATCCCCCATGCGTTTCATGCCCCTGTTCAGGTCAATTCACCTATAGGTCTGAAACAGCCCCACTTACCCGATTCTACTTTTTCATTTACTGTATTTTGCTACGGAATAGCGTAATCAAATACGGCTTTCTGTGGGTGTTACGAGCAGAGTCAAAACTTTGTTTTTCAAGCCAACGCGCCTATCCCTAATTACATCGTAGTTTTAATATCTTTCCTGTATTCAAAATATCAGGAAGGCAACGAGACACGATGTCTTCCACATCTGTTGGCAAATGCTCAAAATTCTTTGCAAGCCGGGAAAACGGTTAAAGGCTAATTGAAGAAAAATATAGCCAAGTTTTCGACTTTATCTCATAATCATATCTGCCCGCACGCGTCCACTGCTAGACATGGGATTCATGGATGATTACCGGGCGTGAGTGATACTTGCAATAATCACCACAGTTGGCAAAACAATTGGTGATCGCAATATTAGCGCAACTGATAATTGCAACGATCACCAAGCCTACCAAGACAATTGCTAATCGCAGTGTTATCGCAAATGTTATTTGCAAATATCACCACGCCCGCCAATATAATTGGCGATTGAAATGATCACCACACCTTCCAAGATAATTGGTGATAGCAAAATAAACGCAACTGATATTTGCAATAATCACCACACTTGGTAAAATATTTGGTGATTGCAGTGATAACGCAACATACACTACTGTCCATTCCCTTAATACAATCCCATAGCCACCTGATTCGTTCAAGACAATCTCATCGCCTAAGGCTCACCTTGCAAACCACTTTCCTCCTACTCCCTCCAAAATAATATTTACATTATTTCCCTTTATTAAAACATAATAAAACTTTTATAATACAATCAGTGGGAAGCAATCTCGGGGAGCAACACACATAATGCGTTTAATTCCGAGAGGTGTTACGTTTGCACTTAATTAAGTTTATGACTTCGTATCCTCAAAGTGACGTCATAAAATCTAAAGAGCCGCGACAATACTTAGGTATCATTGCTACGTTATTGCTGTAATAAACGTCTTTATATTGCTACTAATTATACAATTCGCACTTGGCACCCGTGGTTATGCTCCTTAGAGACAATTATGATTAGGTATCCATTAGGTGTAATGCGAGGGAAAATAAAAAGTTTGTTGAATTTTTTACTTGTCTTGACAAGTAAGGAAAAACACCAAGAAAGGTATCCTAGACATTATGACTTCAGATGCCACTATAACTGCCTCGTTGGTCTAGTGGTGGCAAGCGCGACTGCTGATCGTGCGGTCCTATTATTTCGATCCTCAGGTCGGGAAAGTGATATTGGGTTTTTCTATGTGGAAGTCTTCAGTAGCAGCCCGGAAGTGATTTTGATTTTTGCCCTTTTTCCGGAGTTTGGATTTGTGCCCAGTTGATGGCAATAAGCTCGCCCCCTATTAGGTGGGACTTAAACATAACGGTGAAATGAGGGTGTTACTATGCACCTCTGCCCAACCTTTCGGGGAATACAGCCGCGATGTTAAGTTATGTCAGGCCGGAGCCGCACTGGTACGGCGACAGCGACGCGGCGGCGACGCGAAAAAATAGGTGGCCGCATTGCAAAAGCGAGAAGCCAGCGAAACGCCGCTACGTCGCTTAATTTGTGGCCGCACCTCTTCGCTCGAATATGTCGCGCTCTTTCGCACGAACGCCGCGAGGCAGTGCGGCCGCTCAGGTACATCACCGCATATTTTGTTGCAAATCGTGACAAATCGCCGTAGCACCGCTGTTTGTCGTACGAAATTCAAGTGTCGTCGCGGGTCACTGAATAATTTTATTTAATGCGGACACCCTCATTACTTCTAGGACATTTGAAATTTCTTTACGATATGAACAAATAAATTTCGCTTGTCGTTTCTGCAGTGCGGCCACGGACATAATATGTTTATATGAGTTTGTTTTCACGAAATTGCCGTCGCGTCGCTGTCGCCGTACCAGTGCGGCCTCGGCCTTGTGTGACTATAAATAATCGTATGTTTTGCTGTTTGATAATACCGAAATTGGGTTTGACCTGTAACAAATAATATAACATAACATCACGCCTGTATTCCCCGAAGGGTTGGGCAGAGGTGTATGGTAACACCACTGAACAGATAAAATAGTTTATCTGTTCTGTGGGTAACACCCTCTTTTCCCCGTTATGTTTAAGTCCCATGTAATAGGGGGCGAGCCTATTGCCATCAACCGGGCACAAATCCAAACTCTGGACTACTACTGAGAAATTCCACGCGGAAAAACCCAATAACACTTTGCCCGACCTGGGGATCGAACCCAGGACCCAGTCGCGCTTGCCACCACTAGACCAACGAGGTAGTCAGTGTAGCAAAAAGGTATACTTAATACTGTTTAATGTAAACATCGAATTTAATTTTAATTTGTCTAGTCCTCCATTGTGATGAACCTTCGTTGTATAAATAATTTATATACAAATTATTTCACACATTGTAAGCCTGGGGCGGTTAGCTTTTGTAATTAACACAGACCGTAAAGTCAGGAAAGTTTAACAACTCAGTTTTATGACAGAAATTAACGATTGAATCGTGAGAGTATAGTTTTCATTGTTGTAACTACAGTTACATTTTAATTCATATATCAACGTTTCGTAATAATTATACAGGGTGCCAAGTAAGGTGATTATGATACCCTTCCCTTATGGACGATTCACACCTTGCAAAGCGCATTAGAGCAGATGAAAGCGCAATTTACAATGCAATAAAGAGAGTTGACATACCCCTAACTTTATTTCGGCCGTTCTTTTCAGTGGTAGTGAGATGGGCAACGTAGGAGCCATTAAGTTAAAAGAAAAACTGACTTGTAAGGCAAAACTGACGTGGCGACGACGTGGCTCAAGGCACGTATAAGTTTATGGAGGAGGCGCCACGTAGTCGCCACGTCTCCGCCACTCACCACAGCTGTATAAACCATGCCTTAAAGTGATTTTTAAATATCCAATTTGCAGAATAATAAATATATAATTAAACTTGACATCTAAGCACATGTGCGTTAGCGGCCGCTGCAACACTACGGCCAAGCGCAGTCGACCTGTAGGCTAATTCACGTAACTAAAGAAGTTAAGTTGCAGTGTAGTTGCAGTTAAGTTTCGATCAAAACAACGCTTTTCGTATTCACGTAGTATCGGCAACCGCTGTCAGATACGCTCGCGTCAAGTTCGCGTCACGCGAGCGCATTATCAGCATTCTACTGCTGCGCGTCATTAGTGCGTGATTCCGAACGCAACTTTGTGGATATTCTTGTATTCATTTGACGTTTCAAATGACAGCTTTTGTAAGTTTTACTTCGATCAACGTGTGGCTTTGGTTACGCGCAACATAAGTTCCTCAATACTTACTTTTGTTGGCATCAAGTTGTATTATTAGTGAATTTAAGTGTTTAAAATTAAGTATTGTGAGTAAAAGTTAAATAATTAGACATTTTTGTTAACTACAAGTCACGTTCAATTAAATTTCAAATGTTTTTTTATTTATTTTTAGGGAATATGAGTTTTCGTCTGGGTTTGAGCATTCTAACGCTATCAAATGAAATAGACGATCGAGAACGTCGACAAGCTCAACGTTGACGTAGAATTAATGTGGATCCGTTCCGTCTATCAGATCGGGAGTTTATAAAAACATAGCGATTGAGCAAGGATGTGACCCGGCAATTAATTTGCCGACTAGGAACGTGTATTCCAAAGGAGAGAAGGAATGATGGATTAAGTGTGCAAGCAAAGGTTAGCTAAAAACTGCTTATCTTGGTACAAACATAATGCAAAATACAAAATTTATTTGACAATAGTCTTTAATTATAATTGGATAACTTTCAGGTTCTCATAACACTGGCTTTTTACGCTAGTGGGTCCTATAAACCCTAGTGGGCCAAAGTAAGTCCCATGGTGTTTCACAGCCTACTGTCTCAAGAGCCATCAGACAAGTCACCAAAGCCCATAACACAAGAAGCATATTCACAGAATATATAAAGTTTCCCATGAAAAGGGATGCCCGTGACAATATTAAAATATGGGCAAGGCCTATGTGGCCTTCTAAATACTCCACAAGGAGTTCTATTTGCCGCACAGAAACAGATTTTCGCGAAGTCATGACTAAAACATACAAGGATTGAATTTAAACTGCTACTTCTTCGTAAAGTAAACTTCACTGCACATCCATAAATATATTTTAATAATAAACATACCTTAATAAAGTTTTGTTTTTAATTTGCACTATTTATTTTGTTTTTTTTCAATTTTGGCGCTCCTCTTGTTTTGACAGTTTTATTTGTTTTATGCAGCAATGATAAACCATAATTCAGCCAAATTTTAGCAAATTATATCTTTTATTGTGAATCAAAATATTATTATTTGTTTTTGTGGCAAGAAAAAGCATTAAAATCAGTATTGTGATATTATTTTAATATTTTATAACGTAATATTCATTGAAACTTAATCGATTCTATTCGATTATTTAGTGAGTATTTTTTTTTTCTCTCGTATGGCCACACCGTAGGTAAGTTTGGCTGTCGTGAAGTTGACGCGCAGTTAACGCGCAGCTTACGTGTAGCTTACGCGCAGTTCAAATATTACAAGAATACCATTTAGCACTAAAACTTAAACTTAACTGCAGCGTCACTGCAACTTCATCGGCGCGTCATGAAATTACGTGAATTAGCCTACAGCTGCCATGCGTCCGACTGCGACCGTGTCCGCTCGTTTAAGTAGCGTCGCTAAAATACATGTCACTAGGAAATTTAGTTATTATAGATACCTACATGTCAATTCTCTTTATTGCATAGTAAATTGCGCTTTTGACGGCTACTATGCGCGCCGATGTGCTCCGACGCGCTTTGTCGGTTGTGAATCATCAAGAAGATAATGATGATCAAAGGATTTTTATTCATATCTTATATTAAGAAGTCCGGGAACTCTGAAGAATTTTAGAATCTAGTCACTCCTGTTCTTTTATATGAAGCACTACCTAATTTAGGACAGTATATCATTGATGCGATATACTTGGACTAGTTATTTAATCAACTTAGCTAGATACAAAATATCGAGAATTGTTGAAAATTGTATCGAATTATCGGTAATTTTAATTGTTATTTTAATCTTCTCTGCTGACTCGACTATTGAAAACAGTTACAAAATTACCATATGGCTAACATGAAACTGATAATAAAATCAGCCTACCGACAAACAAGTTACGAGGGCATAATGAAGCCCGGATTCCTCACGAAACCTTCTCTGTTTTCTTAGGACAGGCCAAATTATAATAGAGCGTCGCTAGGGCCCGCTTTGTTGCAAAGTTTCATACGATTTGTTCAATCTCATGCATCCTTGACGATTGTATGTTGACATTAGTTGGTAGGTTGGCAGGTGGATTGTGATTTTGATGGAGTTCTTCGAAATTGATTGGACATGATTCTCATAAAGTCGTGTCCATCCATCAAAGATTGTCTGATCTTAATGTTGGACCTAACAATGGCCCTAAGAAAAGCCTAATACATGGCTGTTACGTCACAGCACCGGCATGCCGGGCCGCTCCCGCTCGCGAGCACTGGGGCAAGCTATACCGTGAATTTTTAAGGACCTTGAGCGAGTATATATTTAGAATTGGATTATCCTATAACATAAAAAATGGAGAAAGTCAAAGGTGTGTGCAGACTGTTAACCCTAAAAATCTTACGGTTTGGTTACAATAACATCCCAAAAAATCACGATTTAAAACCAATCTGAAAATCAAATCAAACTACAAGCAAATCACGGTGCCCAAACGAAATCCGAATTCCTCGCGAGCCGACCTCTGTTTTGTTAGGACGGCCCATTTAAATCGTAAATGCCGACGCCTCTATAGTCGAAATGCCGAACAATTTCTCATTTTTAGACGATTGTTAACTGTGAGAGGGCTTTATAAATTCGTCAGTCTGGTTACAATTTGTTCATGTCTGAGTAAAATAATAAAGCTCTAGCTCTGATTAGTTTTATAATTGAAAAAGAAAATGTAAAATTACTCCTAATTTATAAGTTTTAGTGGTTGAGATAAAGTGGAAAGTTGGCTGACAGTTATACTTTAAGATGAATAACTGCCTCGTTGGTCTGTTGGTCTTGTGGTGGCAAGTGCGACTGCTGATCGTGAAGACCTGGGTTCGACCCCCAGGTCGGGCAAAGTGTTATTGGGTTTTTCCGTGTGAAAATCCTCAGTAGCAGCCCGGAGTTTTAATTTGTGCCCGGTTGATGGCAATAGGCTTGCCCTTATTACATGGGACTTTAAACATAACGGCGAAATGAGGGTGTTACTATACACCCCTGCCCAACCCTTCTGGGAATACAGGCGTGATGTTATCTGTACTAATATTATAAAGAGAAAAGATTTGTATTTTTGTATGTAACGAATAAACTTAAAAACTACTGAACCGATTTCAAAAAATATTTTGCCGTTAGAAAGCTACATTATCACTGACTAACATAGGCTACGGGCGGAGCCGTGAGGACACAGCTAGTCTTCAATAAAGGGGAATGGCGTCCACTTATATATTGATAACATTATAGTGTAGAAACCTGGTGTCCCTACGGTAGCCACTTCGCGTCATAAACTGACCATTATTGTATACCATGTTATCTATAATAATGAACTAGCGCTTGCTAATAAGTCCAAGACCTGTTTTAAGCAAAATATACTATCAATGACTTGGAAAAATCATAGGGCAAAGGAGACGTGCGACATTAACCCCGTACCTCGTGTAAGAATGATTTACTACTCCTTAGGGGAACGAACGTAAACTATTGGGGGCTTTTATAAATTCATATGTGGCTATACGTGCGTCGTCACGGGTAAGAAAAACGACCTGAAATAAAAAAAAATAAGCAAAGAACGTCTAAAGAAATTGTAGTTCAAGCTATTTAGCCCTCGTCAGAAGATCTTGACGTGAAGGCTCGTAAGTTATTTACTAGGTAATCACAAAAATTGCGAGTAAATACACTTAAATCCACATAAAACTATCTCCAATTACGAACCGCCTCACGGGACGGTAGCCAGCATCCAAAACTGTGCACGTTGGCAATTTTATATCCATATTTTTTTTATTTTCACGAATAAGAGAATCCGAGATAAAATACGACTCTACGTAGAGCCGAGGTGCGGGGACGTGCTGTTATACAAGACAGCCGCTTTATTTATGCCCTCAATATTTTACAAACCATAAAACTTCTTCGCCTTGAAAATAACGAATGTTTTATGTTAATACGTTTTTTTTGGAATTCACACCGGGCCGAGTAAAATTTTAATTGATCAAACTTTCCTCAGTGCAATATAAGAAATTGCAAAAGAAAACCAATCGACCGTGTTTTATGGAAATCATAAAATCACGCTGATTTGATAGGTTCGAGGTTTTTACGACCTTAATATACCTATTGATTTTTTTATGCCCCAATTTATTTTGATTCCGTCATTTCTCAAAATTTAAGGTGATTGTTACATATTAAAACATAGTAGCTATGTGAGTAGCGTGCTATTTCATAAGAGGGTAAACTTTAACTACCAGCATTTTTTCCCATTCTTAACGTTATGTCTGTGGGAATGTAATGTGAGTTAAGTGGCAACACTATTTGAATAAGGGAATGTAAGATGAAGGAGTGGAAACACTGTGAAGGTATAGAGAAAGATAGAAGGATAGACGACGGACGACGCGAGGGTGAAGACGTAAGCTGTTATATCAAGATATTATTTTTGGAAGAAGATTAATAAGACGTTTAAAGTTTATTCGTGCATTTTATTTCGGAAATCCCACATTACACACAGACATGCTGTATTATATTTTTGGCAATGCATATATATATAGATACCACGTATTATATTAGCAGAAAGCCTAAATAGCTATGATCATATTTGATTTCTTCATATTCTTTTAAAGATTACATTCATCTAATAGAAACAAAGACATTCAATACTACACTGGCCTGCAAAAATAAGTATCACACTTTTAAAATTTCAGTTTTTTCTAAACTATAGAAGTTAGAGATTTAAAATAAAAAACGTTTTATAGCAATTTTTATCAGCTTTCTTTGAAACTATAGTAACAAAGTTAAACGCTTTTTTTAGTCCTTTTTGCTTCGAAAATATATCTTGTGTACTTAAAAAGTTATTGCAACTTTAAAAGTGTGATACTTATTTTTGCAGGCCAGTATATATAGAAAGTAGTGGAATTAAGTTCAAAATGTCTCAGCTTTTGAGTGACATTTTTATTCTCAGAATGTGAAATAAATCTGTGGTGTGTCAGCAGTGTATCATTCTATTCAGGTTGTATCAACAAAGTAAAGGATTGTTCTCCCTTTCATCTTTCATTTTAAAGCCAACTCGTTGCCACTGTATGTGACTTGAAGACCTAATATTAAGAGGAAAGAGCTTAAAAATAAGTATGTTTTACTACTCGAGAGAAACTTACAAAGATATCGTTTTTCAAAGACTCAGTATTTCAGTCGGCGACACTTATTTATCGAAGCCTGTGACGTTTAACCGCTCCTTTCGCTGGATTATGTCTTCGTATAGTAAGATTAATAGTGAGGTGCTTCATCAAAGAAGAAAAATGCAATTTTCTATCGTGATTGAAAAATCGTTCGCTGTACTACTAAGCTCGGATTACGTACTGAGTTCTGGAAAATTTTACATAGAATTATATCCATTGTTATTATTAAAATTTTAAAGATCATTATACTTTTGATAAAACGTCTTTTGTTATCAAAACAAAAAGCAAAAAACGTAAAAACTTCTCTAAATCCTTTACTGAAGAAAGCCTGACTTCTCTTAACCATATCGTGAGCTGATGTCAATTTCTGTTTTTCCTGAAGTCAACAGATTTAAACAATAAACAGATAAATACGTAGAGCGCTAATATGCCTGCTATTCCTTCACGATTATACATAACATCACGCTTCTATTCCCCGAAGGGATGGGCAGAGGTGTATAATAACACTCTTATTTCGCCGTTATATTTAAGTCGCATGTAATAAGGGGCGAGCCTATTGCCATCAACCGGGCACAAATCCAAACTCTGGGCTACTAAAAACTACTAAAAATTCAATAACACTGACCGACCTGGGGATCGAACCCAGGACCTCACGATCAGCAGTGGCGCTTGCCACCACTAGGCCAACGAGGCAGTTCTTCACGTTTATACCTAAATAAAGTCTATTGTATATTCCCAAATCTACACACAAATACTGTCTTCACCACCAAAGGCTGACATGAAAAAAGCGCTGTCATTTCCCAAACAATGACCTCAACACGGCAGTATGTTCTATGAAAAAAATATGTTTAACATCACGAAAATAAAACTCAATCCCATTATGTCTACGTTTATATTGTCGTCCGAATATAATGTGTGAATAATGTGGACCTTCCATTCAATAAGGGTAGCGCTTTTTTGTCGTGTACCCCTAAAAGATATCTACCCTTTAGATGTATTAAATTATGGACTATATTTTCTGCCCTCACTTCCGTTTGG